>CAVLGL010000080.1:10508591-11875734 GCA_963668995.1 Parnassius mnemosyne
TAATATAATACTGTAGAGACTGATAAACATTTATTTAAAAGTAAGTTCTCAATTAAATGACAATGCGCAACAAAGAACTTCACCTCAGTCCCAAAAAAGTGACATCTTCTGAGTGGAAAATTATTCATTTTCTCTTCTTCTTTTGGTTTCAAAATTTCTTCACAATATGTCGATACATTACATTTCGAAGTTTTGGGAGATTTTGACAGTAGCTTGAGCCAGCAAGACAGTCGATAAAGATATTATGTCAAACCGCCAAAAATACACAATATGTTGAGCCACATCACTGTCGAAACACTTGCTTCATCGTTCCCACTAATAATTACCGACATTTAATACACAAATACGCATTTCCCGCCATAACTCCTCCAATTTTCCAATGTGGCGAGGTTTTTGAATGAATTAATGATGAGTAATGTTGAATGAATATTACCACCATACATGCGGGCCTAGTTTCCCCCCTGTCGCCTTTTATTTGAATACTAGCTGTTCCCCGCGACTTCGCCCGCGTGTTATTTGTGGTTTTAATTTTTCTGCCTGGAACCCTAATTCTTTTCTTTTTCTAAAATAAAAGTACGCTAAGTTACTCCTTGTGACATCAGCTATCTGCCAGTGAAAATCCCGTCAAAATCGATCCAGCCATTTCGGAGATTAGCCGGAACAAACAGACAGAGGACGGACAGACAGATAGACAGACAAAAACTTTAAAAATTGTATTTTTGTTATTAGTACCGTATATACTTTAATATGCATTTAGTTAAAAGCTGTTATTTTGACATTACAAACAGACACTTCAATTTTATTTATTTGTATAGATTCTTTCGCCGCCACCATCTATAATATAAAAATGAATCGCTGAATGTGTTGCTAAGCGCAAATCTCGAGAGCAGCTGAACCGATTTCGCTAATTCTTTTTTTATAATATTCCTTGAAGTACGAAGATGGTTCTTACGGAGAGAAAAATTTAAAAAAATGCCTGAAAAAGTCTAAAAACAACACTTTTCTATATTCCCATACAAAAGATTCGTAATAATACTTAAAAGTCAATTTGAACTTTAATACCATACAATAAAGTTTAAGTGTTAGTGGAGGGGTTCCGGGAAGGCAAAACAATTGAGTAACGTTAGTGTCGTTGGGGCTTGGTTGTAGTGGCTGTAGTTGGCTTCTTGCCCACAGAACATCTGACTTCGAATGAAAGTGTTAACTGAAGTTTTCATAGATCCCCAAATTTCTGACAATACGTGTTTATTATTATTTTATACTTGGTAGAGCCAAGCCAGCTATATTTTGGTTGGAGTACGTATGAGTTGTTTATGGGCATAGTAAAATTAACTTACAGTAGGTGGTGCACGTACCTATAGTACCGACACATTTGTAAGTTATATATCATTCAACATCAATGAATGCATTGTCATTCCTAATAATATAACTCTTCCAAATTTAAATCGATATTACCACAATTATTTCTTCTGCGGCTGCAACGCGCCGGGTACCAGCTAGTACGGTTATAAAAATATTTCATGATATCACAAATGTGGAAGTGAGAGTCTTGAGTGGGTATTGTACATGTAAGCAAAGTGTAGGGCGGTCATTAATGAACAAAGTTCTGGAGACGCGCTAGTAGTATATCCATTAGAAAATGCTGAAACCAAATCCAATAGATGTGATGAAGATAAGCATTACCAGGTCTGCCCATTGCCACTTCAGCTTACTGATCCATTGGGCTGTTACTGTAGTTCTGTTGTGAATCATCAAAAAATCATCAAAAATCAAGAATATCATAACTGTGTAGTTAGCGTTGTAAGAATATCCATTACCCCATATCCCTGTCGTAAGAGGCTATTGAGGGTATCTGAAACAAGAGATGGGCAGCAGCATCTTCCTGATAACAACTTTAAATGTTTAAAAACTGCAGTTGTTAACCCCCTGCTATGAGACGCTCTTGTGGAGGTCTGTGTTCAACAATGGACTTTTATAGGATGTAATGGATGGATGGATGCTGGGCAGGCAGCTTAATGAGAGCACTGAATGTATAGCATTTCACTTTACATTTATCATTTGTCAGAACCTTATAGTCCATTAAATAATTGATTTTAATTTGTTTAATTTTATTAAGAGCAAGTACATCAACCATAAATAACATAAACCTTTACTTACATAAGATTTATTATCAAGCGATAGTAATTGTTTTATAATATTGATTCGTTGTTCTTTTTTTTTTTCAGAAAAAGTTTTATATACATCTGATCCCAGTAGTGACTCAGCATGAAGAAGTGACATATGCCGTAAAATTCGTTACAAGTTGTATCAATATGCCAGATTTTTTATAATAGGAGACTTAATGATTTAAGTTTCAAGTTATTTTTGTATTAGTTATTTTTAGGACGTTTTTAACTTGGAAACTTGAGAAGTATAATCTCATTATTTTTTACATAATACTAGGCACAATTACTGTAAGTAATGTAAAAGTTGAATTAAATTAGTACCTAATTAACGTAATTTAATGTCATGTCTAGTATAGTCCTAAAATGATATAGAGTTCTTTAATCATTTTAAACTTTAAAAACTTTAAAGTTTCAAATAAATTTGTACATATTTAAATGTGAAACTTCACATTGTTTGCTTTGTTGTCTTTGTCTTAATTCACTATTCTTTATTTTTTTTTTCAATTTAATCTTCAGTTTACAATATTCTGTTTCTTTCTATATAATTTATTTGTAATTTCATTTCTAATTAATAACTATTTTCACGTATTCCATATTTATTTTCAAATGTAGCTCAATTCATCTACAAAATATCAAGGTATATTAATTTTACTAAATAACTTTTGCTCCTAGAAGGAGCGTGCCTCATTTTATTTTCCAATGGTATGAATCTTTTACCTAGTTATTGTCAATTAGTATTTAAAACAAAAAGGAAATATTAGTATTAGAAAATCGATGTGTTATTTCATAGTGACATTATTTTTTAACACTAAATTCGCCATGTTTGTTAATATTAAACATTTTGTAAATAAATGGACAATTTTATACAAACCTTTAGTTTTTTAATTTACCTAAATTTCTATTTTATCTGCTTCATTACATTCCACTGCTCGACATGGGCCTCTCTTCCTTAGTAGAAAGAATTTGCGATGGATATCATGTTTGAAAGTCTGAATGGACATCGCAGTTTCGGACGAAGTTGCTACCGGTTACTGTGTATGTGTCCACAGACATTTTTTATAGTCATATATTTGGCCACACCTATACGAATGAACAAAGCGGTCAATAGGCCTACGGTCAATCCTGATTCCAATTAAGCATAGTAGGAATGTCACTTCCAGTACGAATGATTTTAACGAAGACGAAGATTTTAAAGAAGAGAATAATTTTTTTTACGAAGCTAGGGTAGCATTGAATTTGTCGTTGGTTGTTTATGTTTAGTAAGGTATAACAAGGTAAGTAACAACCTTTATACATTTATTTCACTTCTATTTCAAACTTCGATCTCTACAGTTGTGCATTATGGAAAATTTATTGTCTAACGTGGATTTCAAAAATTAAAAAATGATATTAACGTGCAAACTAATAGTTATTCTCAATATATATATATATATATATATTTAAATGAATAGGAAAGTGATCCTGAAAAAATATCCCAGTTTAATTTTAATAAAACACTGAAAAATGTTGTATTTATTTGTGGCGTTAGCAGAGCGACAGTCGATCGAATAAAAACGGAAATATTGTTCTTCGGCAGCCCTTATTTATATATTTATTTTTTTGTGTTCTAATTTCAAACCTTAAAAATCTATTCATTAAATCATCGATATCGATTACCTGCTGTTCGCACATCATTATGACGCTCCATTAGCCCAATAAGTACGAGCGAGATAGACTGATTACAATGATTTATTGCCCGACTCAGTTCATAACCCGGGCACTATAACCTATATAATATATACTTCTTGTTTGAAAGGTAAACGCTGAAATAGAATAGAATAATGTTTTATTATATTGATTACAAGTAATTCTTATTGAAATTTATTTTTACTTTACCACTGATTCGAAAAAAATCCTCGGTCCTGGGAAGAACCAACAAGAAACCCAGCAGGTTTTACAATACAAAATATTACAAAGTACAATATAAATTATTACAAAGTACTAACTTTATTTTAAAAACATGTTGGAAGCGACCACCTCATTCCCAGGGGTTATTATCAACCATGTATTCATTTATATTATAATAACCCTTTTTATACAGCTTTTGTTTAATTAAATATTTAAACTTGGTAATAGAGATACCTTGTATATTTTCTGGGATTTTGTTGTAATAGTGTATACATTGCCCCAAGAATGAATTACTGACTCTATGTAGTCAAGAGACCGGTATCACTAGCTTGTGTTTGTTCCTAGTGTTTACAGAGTGTATATTACTTTTTTTACTAAAACTATCTTTGGTTTTGTGAACAATATACATTAAATTTTCATAAAATACTGAGAGGCCAAAGTTAATATATTTATTTCTTTAAATTTTTCTCTAGGAGACTCGGTTTAAGGTTGTAAATAGCTCTTATGGCCCTCTTCTGCAAAAGAAAAATAGTTTCTAAATCATTTCATATTTCATAATCACGCATTTTCACATAGCAAAATCCCATAAGACATTTTGCAATGGAAACAACTAAAATAAACTAATCTAGCTGTCTCGACATTAGTGAAATCTCTAGTCTTTTTTACAGCATAAGCTGCAGAGCTTAGTCTGCTTGCTAGTACATGCTAGTGTGATATATGGGGGCCCCACTGAAGCTTTGCGTCGAGAATGATGCCAAAAAAAAAATAGATGATCCAACAAGGCTCAGTTTTTCCCCATTTAAAAACACATTGATATTCAGATTTCTAACATTCTTTGTTGTAAATTTAATACATTTAGTTTTATTTCCGTTTAAATGCAGATTATTAACGTTAAACCAATGTACTGATTTTGATATAGCATTATTCACTTCGTCACATTTAAATGATAGACGTTTAAATTTAAAAATCAAGGAATATTAATTAATTTTATTATATATTTTATAAGAGACATTTAAGTAGTGGTAATAGACTGGACATCAGCAACAAAATGGTCACGGCTTACTTATGTCCTCCTATAGGATATATTTCAGATTTGTGTTATTTAGTCTTAGTGGCATCATCAAAAGCTCAAGACGCATTCGTTTCCTAAATTAAAAAAAATATTTGTATCAAAGAGTTAGTGATTGACAACGTTTATCGATAGGTGCTATCGATAAAAAATACAATATTTAAGGAGGTGAAACAGTAAACGATACTGTACCTATACCAATAAAGAAATCGGGTGGGTCTGTTTCCGGGGCACACGGCCGTTGGTTGTAACGTGAAACGTCTATGTCAGTCAGTACAACCAGTCAATGAGATAGCCTTCTTTTTAAATTTTTAGTATAATTCTACAAAACCAGGAGAATTGCAGATGCATTGTCGGCCTTTTAAAAAGGAGTAAGCTCGTTTATTGAAGGTCCCTAAGTTGTATCGGTCCATAAAAATCGCCGATGGTAAACGATTCCTAAGAAAAGTCCTAATAAATCGCAATGTAGTGGGTCGCCAATCATTCAAATGATGTGGATGGTAACGTAAATTTTGTCGCGATGTATGTTGGTGAAGTTTGGTGGCTGGAATTAATCCGAACAATCCCTCAGAGCACTTTCCGTCGTAAATACGATAGAAAATTCAAAGGGATGCAACATCCCTACATAGGGCTAGTGAATCGAGCCAATCAAAGAGAACTCGGTCGTCGACGATTCGAGCCGCTCTGCTCTCTATGCGATCAAGTGAGAGGAGCTCGCACTGGGGAGCCCCGGCCCAGAGATGAGAACAATATTCCATGTGAGGCTGAACCTGCGATGTGTAGGCATGAAATACTGTACCGCTCTACGGAGTACGCCAAGCTTTTTAAAAACCAGTTTAGCTTTCTCTTCCAAGTGACCATGCTTCTGCAGGTCATTAGATATGTTGACGCCGAAGATTCCGCTACTGGCTGTGACAAAAAGGGAAATGCTCTGAAATTAGGGAGATACGACAAAGATGTTCTTTTTAACAGTAAACGCGCAAACTTTTGAATTTGTATAATAACTTATCGTGTAACGACTTTTAAGTTCAGTGCTTTTCTAAAATATGTTAGATTTAAAGTGTATTTTGTAAAAGTAATGAAAACAGGACAAGTATTTCATGCCGGCGCAACGCTTGCAACTTTACAACTGTACTGTTCCCATCTCTGGGCAGGAGCTCCCCAGTGTCATCTCCTTCCACTTGACCGCATCCAGCGCAGAGCGGTTCGAATCATCGACGACCGAGTTCTTTCCGGTCGGCTTGATTAACTGGCACTGCGTAGAGATGTTGCATATCTTTGCGTATTTTATCGTTGTACCACGAAGAATGCTCTGAGGAATTGTTCGGACTAATTCCAGCCTCTTAATTTCACCATCGCACATCGCGACAAAACTCGCGATACCATCTATACCATGATTAACGGTCCACCACTGTGCGATTTAAAAGATGTTTTCTTCCTCGCACAACTAACTTGTGGAATCGATTACCACCAGCGATTTTTCCCGGACCGATACGACTTAGGGACCTTCAAGAAAAGAGTCTACTCCTTTTTAAAAGGCCGGTAACGCATCTGCAATTCCTCTGGTGTTGCAGTTGTTCATAGGCTGCGGTAGTCACTTATCATCAGATGAGCCGCATGGTCGTTTGACCCCTTTCCTATAAAATAAAATTGGAAATATGGAGGAGCTCGCTTATTGGATTTGATTTTTCGCGATGTGCCTTCGACGCCGACCGACCTATCATTTTTTGTTATATTAAATATATATTTAATCATATTATTATAGCGACTAATAGACCTAGTGACGTCATCCAAAATACCACCAATGTGACTGCTGTTTGAATTAATTCTTAGCTATTGGAAATTAAATATTTTATTTCATGACATTTCATTTCATTCATTACGTTATTCATGACTTAACCCTCCGTGTACCAGGTGACTAAAAGTCTCGTCCCATACTAGGTGGGGTGTGACAAACCCCAAAATAAAAAGTAACAAAATTTACATATTTTTTTGTTTTTTGGCGGAATTAAATATTAGGTATTTATAAATACATAATAATAATCAGGTTTAAGTAAAACTTAGAATAGAAAGTATGTATTAAAATATTTATTATTATAAAAGAACAAAAAAACACAACTTCTGTAATATATGCTACTTAACAGTCATTATCTTACGTACTAATTTAAAATGGCACTTTTTATTATCACATTAATTTTAATTTTAGAAATAACAATATATTTTTTAATAATTAAACATATCGTCGCTTATATTACAACACCGCGAATATGCAATTTACTAACTTTACAGGAAAGACAAAAAACTATTTATTTACTACTCAACAATAAAATAAAAGCTAGGTTCTTTTTTATAGTCACTTTTTAGTTATTATAGAAATAACAAAGTGCACAAAACAGTTATAGCCTTATTAAATAAATAAAAAAATCACATTGGCGCTGTTGCCTTCCGAAATATGGCACATTCTAGCATAAAGGCGGTGTTTGCTAAAGGAACTTATTATTACTAGTCTTAATGCTGCTGTGTTTCGTATGGTGAGTGTAGAGAAACGAAGACCCTTTTTACTGGAAAAGAGGCATCCCATCTTAGTCCTCATGGGTGACAACGCATCTGCATTTTGATTTGTAATCGATGATAGATGTGGATGTCTATGGGCCACAGCAATCACTTACCATCAGGTGGACTGTGTGCTCGTTTGTCACCATATCCTATAAAAAATCATTGCGCTACGGAAACATTTGAACACACAAACTGTCGTCTCTGTTCCCAGCTCATTGTTTTCGAGAAACTTTCAAAAATGCTTCGCCGTTCTGGCTCAGTGATGTCATGACATCCTAGGAGCTTAGATTTTTAGCAAACGGCGGATTCACAGCGGGGGCCCATTTCTTTAGCTGGTTTCAGAGTGTCATGTAGAACTTTGAAATTTGGATTGTACTGGTCAACTTTCCTATCGCGCCTGTAGCCTAAATATGACTTTCCTTCTTCTCTCAATTTTTTATTTAATTCTCTTTGCCACTTCTTTGAATTTTTATTCACTTTATTTTGTCTCTTTCTCTGACTTTGGGTTTTGCAGTAAAATATTTTTCTGTTGGTAATAGCATGTTTCTAGTATGATTATTTTCGGTGTTTGTCTCATATTGCTGGCACAAGGGGTTAGTTTTTCTAGAATAACGATATTGTTTTGCCTATTCAAAACAAGTCCGTTATCCTTTGAAGGGTCAACCATGTCAAAATCACCTATCATGTCAATACCATCCATACTGATTATACCAGTATCCAATGTGTCATCCTTTACTATTTGCTTGCTATTTTCTGGCTGCTGTGTTATAATTTTTACACTATTTTGAACGTTTTCTTTTTCAGTCTGCAAACTGTTATGTCCAGAAACCATGGTTAAAGTTGCTTTAGCAGTGACTTTATGACACTGTGTGGGCATCTTATATTGTATGTTAGCTAGTTTACACAACTCCTCCATCTCCTCATCGTCTGTAGAAGATGTGTCAAATTCACAGCTCATGTTCTATTTTGCCGTAGTCGAACCTGTATACACCGCGAATATGAAAAAAATACGAGTATGCAATATAACACTGGGAACGAGTGAGTGTAATTTTGACGGTATTTTAGTATTACAAATTGATGAAAATGTATTGAAACGTAGTGCTTAATAACTATTTATCAATGTTCTTAATCACATAAAGTGCTATTTCTTTCAAAAAGTCGAATAATATAACAAATATAACTAAAACAAAAACGATTGCTTAATGAACCCTTCGCTTCGCCGCAAAAAAAATTATGGTGACTGATGTACATTCGCGGTGTTTATGCCAAACTAACCAACGACAAACATTCGCGGTGATACAGATTTTTAATTCTAGCCTTTGATTGGCGAGTTCTTTTAAACACGATTGGTGTACTAAACGCGAGATTTTTTTCTCTATCCAATGATATTAAAAAGTGAATAACGGAAAATATGCATATTCGCGGTGTTGTAATATAAGTGACGATATATTGAACACAGGAAAGATAAATTTGAATTGAGATCATCGGTGTTCAATTGACCACGTCTTGACAAAAAAATCAGTATGCTCCATATATATTGGCACGTAACATTTTGTACGTGAGTATTTTGTTATACGATCTTTATTTCTAGGGCAACTTAAGCATCCTTTTTCAGCATTAGATATTCTTGCTGGGCGTTTAGTTTAATTTTCAGGCGAAACATCAAATATTTAGCAATTCTATTGCAGGCAGAACCAAAAACTTCCAAGGGACCTACTTGGAAACTTTTGGTTCTGCCTTCTGGAGTTTAAGTGGCCTTTTATCAAAGCAATACCACCAGGCAAATGTTTGTGCTTTCTATTCTACAGCGAACATTGCTTCTGCATGGTTCTTTTTGCCACTTTGCTGTCTTATCTTTGCCAATATAATACCTTTGTCTAGACGGGTGAATCTCTGAAAGTGGTACATCGTCGTCACTATCAAAACTAGAAGAAAGTATTTCTGCATCGACTTTGCTGTTCGTATCACTCTGAATACAAAAATTCAGATTCACCTGTAGATCCCGGTCCTAAACCTCCAAATTCTAATTCTTGTCTCCTTCGTCTAAAAATGCTTGTAATATATCAACTTTCTTGATATACGCCATTTTTCTTGTAAACTATTATCTGTAACGAATTAATATCCATTAAAATGCTAAAGATACATAAATTAAACACACATAAGTAAAAATATACATAAATTACATCGAATAAATATCTTACCTCTTTATCAACGTGCCGTACGAGGTGGGGTGTGTGACGCCCATACGTACTTTAAGCGCATGTAGCTCGTTTGGAAGCTGTTTGCTGCTAGACTGACTTAGCGCCACTGATCGGAGCAGCAACGTTCCAATTCCAGCTACTGAGAACTTTGGCTTTGGTGCGTCCACAGTTTTAAAATTATTGCGAAATTACAAGGACTGGGGTTTGCCAAACCCCACCTGGTGCACGGAGGGTTAAAAAGAATAAATGATTTTTTTGGTGTGACAGGAATCAAAATAAATAGATTTATACAATAAAAAGCATGCATATTCCCTATTATTATATCGTAAAACATTACGAACTTAGTAACCTTCAACAACATTATCGACATTTTGATATCGAAACGGTAACATTCCTAAAACGGGTTTTTACCTTACATTTATTAGCTTCACCTACTGGGGAATAGCTGAAATGGTTTCCTAATAAATATTCAACGCAGTTTTTCTATGTTTAGCTAGAGGGCGTCACACACGCACGAGCTCAAAGTTTTTGTACCTAGTCCTAATAAGACGTTTTATATTAACAATGTTAAGTTATTACGAGAATTTTTTTGTTGAAAATTATATTTTTATAATGTGTGTTGCAATAACATAATTTTGAAAAAAAAAATTGTTTAAGCCAAAAATGGTCATTTTGAGACGGCACCCAATCACGTTCGACTTAGCAAATCGCCCGATAGTACCAGGTGTCACGCGTGTCGCGGGGAGGGGGCAGCGGAAGGCAGCTTCCGAGCGTTTGGCGCTGGCGGGCGAGAGGTAGTGGCTCGTGGGCAGCGGTGCAGTTAATTAGCGTGTGGCCGCTGCCGAAGTTTCGCGCGACCGGTTTTGGGTTATGGTCTAGATTTTTAGAATTTGTGCGCGTTACTTCGCTACGTAATTGTGGTTTCATGAAAACCGCCTCGGTTTAGATTGTCTAGGTTTTAAGTTCGTGACAAGAGGCTTGTATTGTATTTGACTGATTAAAGTAATTTCGTTTGAAAGTAATTGCGCCAATTATATAGTAATTGCGTGTTGAAGTGCATTTTGCAATATTTAACTTGCTCGTGTGACGTGGAATTTCGCGCGTGCGCCGAGTAGATACTACGGTCTGGAATTTGAACCGCGAGTTCCTTTTCGAGGGCGTCGCCCGGTTGATTGTTTTGGAAATCATTGTTTAATTATACCGTTGCGTTAAGAGCTAGTTTACGTGTCAGCTAGGTTGGTTTTGAATTCTTAGTGTGGCGTAACAGAAACAGAAACAGAAACTTTTTTATTCAATATAGATTATAAATAATACTTATTGAATGTCACTGTTTTGTATAATTACCACTGGTTCGAAAAAAAAACCTCTGTCCTGGGAAGAGCCAGCAAGAAACCCAGCGGGACTTTTCTTTTAAATAACAGCTTACAATCATGTATGTTACACAAATTAACAACACAACAAATTAGAAATAGCTTGGTAGCGATCACCTCATTTCCAGGGGTTATTATCATCTATAAATTCATTAATATTACAATAACCCTTTTTATACAAACTTAGTTTAATAAAGTTTTTGAACTTTGAGCAGGTCAAATTTTGTATATTTTCTGGAATTTTGTTGTAAAAGCGTATACATCGCCCCAATAATGAACTACTGACTCGATGGAGTCGAGTAACTGGTACTACTAGCTTGTCTGTTCCTAGTATTTACAGAATGAATATCACTTATTTTTGTAAAACTACTTTTATTTTTGTATACGTACATTACATTTTCATAAATGTATTGAGAGGCCAAAGTTAATATATTAATTTCCATAAATTTTTTTCGCAGCGACTCTTTAGGCTTTAAATCATAAATTGCTCTTATGGCCCTCTTATGTAAAACAAATATAATTTCAGTGTCAGCTGCGTGTCCCCATAGCAAAATACCATACGACATTATGCTATGGAAATAGCTAAAGTAAACTAGTCTAGCTGTTTCAACACTAGTTAGACTTCTAATCTTTTTACGGCATATGCTGCAGAACTAAGTCTGCTTGCTAGTTTTGATATATGGGGGCTCCATAGAAGCTTCGCGTCTAGTGTGATTCCAAGAAAAATGGTGGTATCTACAAGACTCAGTTTCTCCCCATTTAAAATTACATTAGTATTTAATTGTTTGACATTTGGAGTCATAAATTTCATACATTTCGTTTTAGTGCCATTTAAAGGCAAATTATTAACATTGAACCAATTTTCTAATTTAGATATAGCATTATTTACGACGTTATATTTTAGCAATTGTCGACTTAATTTTAAAATTAAAGAAGTGTCATCTGCAAATAATACTATATCATGGTTATCTCCTACTATGTAAGGTAAGTCATTAATGTATACAAGAAACAGGAAGGGGGCGAGAATTGAGCCTTGAGGCACGCCCATTTGTACCATCGACCCGGAAGAACTCATACTGTTAATGACAACTTTTTGCGTTCTTTTACTTAAGTATGAAATAATTAATTTAAGAGCATCACTTCTTACACCGTAGTGTTGAAGTTTCCTGATTTGGATAGGTCACAAAATATACCCAAAGCATCCTGTGAATTCTCCCATGCATTAAATATATATTTAATCAGCTCAACACCGGCAACAATTGTCGAGCGACCCCTTGTGAAACCAAATTGATTTTTATGAAGTAAATTATTTATATTAAAGAAATTTAACATTTGATCAAGAATAATTTTTTCAAAAATCTTACTAAGTGTTGGTAGTACAGAAATAGGTCTTAAATTGGCGGTGTCTAATGTTCTACCAGATTTAAATAAAGGTATTACTTTACTATACTTCATTAAATCAGGAAACACACCAGATTCCATACTAGTATTAAAAATAATAGCTAAATGAGGCGCGATTGTATCTATTATAGACGCAATAACTTTAACGAAAATCCCCCACAGATCCGCAGTTTTCTTAACATCAATAGTTTTAAAATATTTTACAATATCTTTTGATGATATTTTATGAAATGCAAAATTCTTTGTACACGCATTTACATTTTGTTTAAGTAATGATTCGGCGACCGCAGGAGAAGAATTCAGTGACTTGGTGGTTAATATCGGAATATCAGTAAAATATTTCTCAAAAACCATTGCAACGTCCGGATCTGATTCGGTTAATTTGTTACTAACACTTAACTAGTAGTTTGAATTGCGAGAGTTGATCTTACCAGTTTCGTTATTAATTATACTCCATGTCATTTTAATTTTATTAGAAGCCGTCTTAATTTTGATGCTCAAATGCAAAGACTTGGCTGTGGAGTACACTCTTTTAAATATTTTTGAATATTTTTCACATATTCCCTAAATTCGACGCTATGATTATATGACCTTTCATGGTAAAGATCATATAACCTATGTCTGCTCTTATGGACTCCTACTGTCGCCCATTCATTAAATGACTTCCGGCTGTTCAAGGAGAATGTTTTAGAAGTAAAAGTATTATTAAATTCATTGCAAATAAGCTTAAATAATTTTCCATACAACAAATTTGGATCATTTAGGTATGAAAGTGATGGAAGATTTTTCACTATGTTACTTCTAAATTTCTCCAAGCGACGTGCATTTACTGGAACAAACACAACTTTCTCATCTACTTGCTTTTTGTGAACATAAGGTAACGAAACTACCTGTCCACAGTGATCAGAACTTAATTTTTAATTATACATTTATGCAACGGCTTCACATTTGTAAAAATGTTATCTATACATGTTGCACTAGATTGAGCAATACGCGTTGGCTCTAAAAATAAATTAAAAAGACCGTATGACTTAAACAGTGATCTAAATTTAATATTGATTGAGGAAGCTTCTAGGAGATTGATATTAAAGTCTCCACATATTACAACAGATTTATTCTGTTTATTAAGCTTGGCAAAAACTTCCTCCATCATTTTTTCAAAAGTATCGTATAAAGAACATGGGGGCCTGTAGACGCTCACAACAATGAGGTGCTCAAACTTAACATGCCATTTCTACAGTTCGCTCAACAGAGAGGCTCACAATATCTTTACGTTCTTTACATGACAATAATTTACTAGCTAATATTAAGGAGCCACCTCTTAAAACCGTTTCTCTATTGAAAGAACTGACCACCTGGTGATTACTGAAGTTAAACATTAAGTTATAAGCTTTTAACCAATGTTCAGTAATACATAAAATATGAATATTGTTGCTATTTAAGAACAACTCAATTTCTAGCTCTTTGCCTATCATGCCTTGTATATTTTGATGCACCAGGTGTAAACGATTTTCATTATCACTCTGTGGAGTCATACAATTAAAGATTTGTAAGCTATATTCTAAATTATTTAAATTATTACAACTGCTAGAGATTACCTCTATTGTCTCATTTTCTAATTTAAATTACTTGGAACTGATTCCAAATTACATATTAAGTCTTTATACTGCTCAAAAGGAGCAGATGTCTGTGTAGCCAAGTCCTTGGCTGACTTAATGTATAAACAATAAGATAGCACATTTGCTATCTGCTATCCTGGCATGCAATAATTACGAGGTATTATTTAATATCGAACGAAGGAGCTTAGTTGTGTTTGTAACGCTGAACCGTGTGACTCATGAAGAGATCGCGTTAGTTCCCTATTTGTAATTTGGTGATAAATGAATCCGGGACATTGAATGTGGAACTTTGAACTACTGTTCGTTACTTGTGGCGGGTATCACGTGTTCGATTCTACGATGAACGTTGAATTAGTTGAGTTGAAATTAGTTAAATGTACAATAAAGTTGAGAGACTGAAATAGTGACATGAAGAAAGAAATTGTCCAGTGGGGACGCCTGCTGGAGTGATGCAGCATTGTGGGGCAGCATGGAAACCGGCTGCTACCAGGTCACCTCAGCTGGACCAGGTCATCCACATATACACACCACTAAACACCACTATACATGCACCTACACACCTACGGCCTGACCGAGCCTTGGGGCGGTCTTAGAGTCGGATCCAGGTACGTACTGTTTATTTTCCTAGCCTTCTCCCTATTGTGTAGTATGATAGGTTATTTTTCCATAAGGCCACTTGGGCCCGAACCCTCGGCTGCCCGTCGAGGAGGCTACTATGGGCCCTAGCCAAGGCGACCCTTGCAGGGGCAGCTGTGGGCCGTAACAATAATAATCGGCTATTTTGTTTCCTGGCTGTATTTCTGATCTCATTAAATAAATAATTGAAGGGTTATAGGGACAAAGGTGTTAAGTAACAAATAGTTCTAAACTAGTAATGAGCGTTTGAAAATAATATATAATCAAATGAACTTAGTAATTAAATCTTATAGTTTTGCAATACAATATTAGTACCAATACTTAGATAAGATTCATTATTATATATATAATATAAAAAAATAGGTTATTCTATGCAAATTTATTAAAAAACAATGAAAATATTAACATACCACCTTTATTTACTATAAACCATATTAAGTTGTGTTCAGAAGAACTTACAAAGACTCTCTGTGGTAAAAAAATAAAATACCATTATTTATATGAAATGGTTTTATTTTTAAAAACAATTTATAATGAATTTTATAATTTTTATAAGACTATTTATTAATTATTGAGAATTTAGAATATTTATGTAAAACCACTGAGAATCCTGCTCAATATAATCAAGTTGTGTTTTTATACCACCAAGTTTTTCTTTTGAAATTTTACCCTTGTGATTCATGTTACATCTAATGAACATTGTTGGGATAACATCATATTTTTTACAAGGGTCTCCCTTGTAAAAAAATGTGATGTTATGTTCCAGAAATGGTGTCTAGGGGTGGGTCATAGTTTTTGTTATAAAAATATCTGCCAAAGTCTTCAATGTGAATCCACTTGACATTAATTTTAAAATTGATTTTTTGTTTAATGTATTTGGGCCTTTCTCAAAAGCGGACATAAAAATCTAAAATTTTTATTTTTATTTTGATATAATTCAAAGTAGTCTCAAATTAAAGCTATCTTATCTTGCAAAATGGATCACATAAAAGCCTAGCTATTTTTACTGTAGTTTTCACAAAAAACATGAAAAATGAAAACACCTCTCCTCGGAAGTGACACAACTTCACGGTAGTGACATATTTGTAAAATTTTAATAAATTATTAATGATTTATGGATGAATAAAACGATATTTTTTTAATTATTATCTGTATATAACTAATTAATTTGATATTTAGTAATATTAAGTCTTAATTAAGAACGTATTTACGCTTAATTAATATTATGTTAATTATACCTATTACTAATAAGTTTTATAGGAACACAAGTTGGTTAACAAAACTTTTATTCGGTTCTATTTGGTCACATAAGCAACCTTTTAATAGTAATTAAATTGTTATTAATCAACATTATTTAGTTAGCATATAACTTGCAAAAGTCTTACGAAATAAAGTAGGTAACTGAGACTATTTAAATTATTATAAATGAGAAACCATAATAAAAAGTAGTAACAACTTAATCATTTTTAGAAAAAATATGAAACCAAGCATAGAATCTTATTCATTAGAATAATCTTAGCGAAGATGGGGGAATGAACGTAATAATATTTATTTTAACATTTCTTTGACTGCAATGTGATTGTGATGAAGTAACAGAAATAACTACAATCCGAAACATCTTTACACTGTGGCCAAACAAACTCCGTGTATTCTTCATCACACTTGTCAATTGGAATCAAACTTGATATAATATTAAAATTTTTGTTTATAGAAGTAGGGTGACAAAAAGCATCCAATTCACCTAATGGTAAGTGGTTGTTGTTGCCCATAGACATCTACATCTATCCTCGATTACGAATCAAAATAGAGATGCGTTGTCACCCCTGAGGACTAAGGTGGAATGCCTCTTTTCCAGTAAAATGGTCTCCGGTTTTCTACACTCACCATACGGAACACATAAGCATCAAGCTGCTATTTTACGTTGTCCCAGTACGCTCCAGTCGAGCTGACCCATTCATGCTACAACCAAAACATAGCTGCAGCGTGGCTCTACCACGTAAAAGATTAGAGAATTATAATCGAGTACAGTGACAATTTCACCAATGTAAAATATTTCTGTCTTATTGCAGACCAATTTAATCAGTTGCCTCCGATCAATTCCCGAAAAGAATTTACAGCTGTTATTTAGTTCTGTCAAATGTGTTGGGTTCTACAGTTACTATGATAGTATTTTCTAGCAGTTCATGTGGGATATCATGTCTAGGTCTAGGAAGCGATTCTTCAGTTACTATCACAGTAGTTTCTCTGGCATTCTATGTGGAATGTCATGACTCGAGCCAGGAAGAGATTCTTCAACGATGGCACTTCGTGTAAATGACTTTCCTATTCCATTATGAAATCAATTTCTATCCCATTTTGCACAGCTAAGTCGTCTTAAAAGTATTAAGTCCAGTTTTGATTTGGTATGATGTAATACTTACTACAACTACTGGATGAATCTCTAATACTGGATGAATTTTCTAACACTGATGGAGATAGGTCTCTGTAAGATGACAAAATACGGCTTCAAACAGAACGAGATCATGTACTTAACTGGAAGAGAATGTATGCTTGAAACATTAGGAGAATACCTAATGTTTAAATGCCTTACTGAAATTGGATCTTTTTTAATGTCACTTTAAGGCAATCATCATGCACACTCGATAAAAATCTTTCCCTGCATTTTCCATTTATTCTACAATTATTATACTTATATAAAATTTATTGCCTCTTACACCATTCTTTTTTCTGTTTTTTTTTTTGTTTGCTTTCTGACATTTTATCAATAGATATAATTTTATTTTAGATTTCTATAACTCTCTCTTTCTGTAGCTTTAGACTGGTCGTACAACTGTGGATTGGTCTTTGTTTTTTTCGACGTTGCCTCTTGCATTCTTTTGTTTTGCGATTGATCTGTTCCTGATTTTTAGTGCTATAACTACCCTACATTGATAATTTTTAAATTACTAAAGAGCGATCACAGTACTGTCACATCCATGGACGTTAAGTCACCTCCGTGGATAACTGTATTCCACATAGGTGACATCCATGGAAGTGAGATTTTTAACTTAGATACCATTTTATCGTAATCTCAAACGCTAATTATTAAAAATGACGAAATACCAAGATAACGGCTATAGTGGCCCATCATTTTACGATATCTGATAGACCTTAATTAAATTAATACTTTGTGATAAGTAATCCACAAAAGTGACTGAAATAGCATGCTAATTTTTAAAAAATCTTACTTTATAGGTCTTTACTCCAAAATTCCCGTCCCAGGACGTAAAGTCCTTTTCATGAAAGAAGTCCCGCGGTGATTTTTGGAACTAAATTTGACAGGTCGGCCATGTTGTCGTTCGTCGATGTTATCAAGTTCGTTTGTTGTGGTAGATTTTTGTGAGTTTTAAACTAGCTTAGTGCATTTTAAAGATTGTTTACAATGCCAAAAGTTGTAAAAAGTTCGGCTCGAGAAATGATATTGAAGGTGAAAGAATTCTGTGAAGCTGAACAAGAGAATCAAGGTGTTTTAATACCACTGAACAATGTTCGGAAGAGTGTCGCCGCCATAACAGGTACTTGCCATATAATAATTTTTTGCTGTATTGATGGGACTTTTATGATAAAAATTCGTTTTGCGACAAAATTGAACAAATACATAACGTGATGAAATTAGGTAACCGAAATTAAAACGTATATTACATAGTACATAAGCATTATAAACTTAAAGTGACTATTATTTTTAATTGTTCATTCTTTAATTGCAGGTGTGTCAGAGAAAACTATAACAAGAATTACAAAAGAAGGTATAACAGCGGCGAGTACTTCGAAAAAAATTGTCACCCCGGGGAAGAGTCGCCCGCATCCGAAAAAGTTCGACTTAGACGGGTTCGATTTGTGCGCTATTCGGCAAAAAATTCACAGTTTTTACGTTGTGCATAAAGAATTACCAACTTTGGCTAAATTACGAGCAGCTCTTAGAGAAGACATCAATTTTCAGGGAAGCATCACAACATTGCACAGGATATTAAATAGGATTGGTTTCAAGTACAAGCGATGTCAATCCAGACGCAAACTACTTATGGAACGTCACGACATTACCGCATGGCGTGCAAGATATTTGGATAAAATACGAATTATTCGCACTGTGGAAAAACGACCCGTTGTATACTTAGATGAGACCTATATATACAATACTTATCATACAAAAAGTTGTTGGCAGAGTGAGGAGGAGCCAGGAATGTTCGTCTCAGAGTCATCAGGGAGTCGCTGGATAATCGCTCATGCGGGAACAAAAGATGGATTCATAAATAGTGCATTATTAATGTTTAAATCCCAATCAAAGTCCTCAGATTACCACGATGACATGAAATCTGCAAATTTCTTAAAATGGGTGACGGAAAAATTAATACCTAATCTACCTGAAAGGTCTCACTCAATTAAACAAAGCCCCTTCAATGTCAAATATAAAAAGTAGTATGCAGAAATGGCTCCGGCAAAAGGGTATATATTTTGAAGACACCTGGAGAAAAGCTGTGCTGTTTGAGCTAATCAAACAAAATAAAGGTCCACCGACATTTGCAGTGGATGAATTATTAACAGCTCACGGACACGGAGTATTAAGGTTGCCGCCTTACCATTGCGACCTCAACCCGGTGGAGTAAATCTGGAGCCTTGTAAAAAGAAAGGTGGCGGATAAGAATGTGGCACAAGATCCAAAAGAAATTGTAAAATTAACTGTAGAGGCATTTGAGTCTATTACGGCGGAAGATTGGACAGCTCAGTGCACGCATGTCGAACATTTAGAGGAGGAATATTTAAAAAATGACGGCCTTATGGATGAAGAGATGGACCGAATAATTATATCTACGGTGATACTGAAACAGAATCTGATTCAGTTTCCATCCACTCTTCAGACAGTGATGTTCCTATGGCCGCTGATCATAATTATTCAATAAAACTCTGAATAAAAAATTGTAATGCTTTTCTTTACCCTATTTTCTCATCTTTTCCCTGTAAGTAGGTAGAACAGCGCTTGTAAAAGTAAATAAAAATATACTTTTTACATAACAGAAATATAGTAAATTATGTAAATGGACATTTTTATCAAAATTTATGTTTAAATTAACTTAAACTAGGAAATGTGACATCCCACGTTTCCCAATACTGATCATGACCAAAAATCGTCGGCTTTTATTGCTTTGTTTTTAGTTTCTCACCTAAACACTGAAACTATTTAATAATAACACGACACTTACATAGTCATAATAACGTTAGTTAATTGGACTTATTGCATGAGTCATCCCATGAGTGGATTGGTCGACATTTTGATAAAAATGCCCAAATATACATTTCACTTATCAGAAATATACATGTTTCACTAATCTGAACTATTGTTATAGTATTGGCTTGAGTAATGACATTACCGCCTATCTAAAATGTATTTATTTCTTAATACAATTTAATAGTTTCATCGAAGTCTGCAGGAAATAATATTATTTGATAAATTACATATGCTAAATGTAAAATAGGTAATTTTTTTACTCATAAATGGCAACACTATGTCACGCGAGTACAGCGCTGTGTCTGGGGGACTTCTTTCATGAAAAGGACTTGACAAACTGTGAAAAATTTTCAAGATGGCGTTGTATTTGTTGTCTGTATTTGTTGAGGAACTGTCTTTATTTATTTATTTATTGAATTGTGGCTGCGTTCAGTAAGTTTATCCACGGAGGTGATAATTTTTCCATGCCCAAAAGTTAGGAAATATTTGGAATCATTTATTTCATTTGTGTTTTAATTATTTTGTGTCTTTTAGAAAGATTTTTCCATGTTTTATTGTAAAAAAATATAAAAAATAATTTATTATTGATATGTATATTTCATATTAGCCTGTTGTTACGGCCTACGGCTGCTCCCTTAAAGGATCCAATCCCCTGGGGCCCATGAGCAGAAGACTTCCCGAGCAAACGTAGGTCGGGCCTCAATGTGGCCACGTGGAATCTCTCTAATTACACTAGAATATATGGGGGAGCGTTATACTACGGCCAGTCGACCGGAAGGAATTTGGACGAAGCTTACTTACCTCTATCCAAGGCGACTGGTCCCTCCGGAGTCGGTCAGGTCGCATGTGGTTGTGTAGTGCAAGGGAAAAAATGGTGATGTGGTGTGTATCTGGGTGTGACTGATGGTGATTGAACCTAGACCTTGGCCGTCGGCAGCAGCCCGAGCGTCGACACCGCTCCAACTTGAGGGGGCCTTTCGAGGTTATCCACAGTCACTTTCTTCTTTCGTCACATTGACAGTTAATTAACTCTATCGTACGATTTACTAACTTACAGAAGCCACTAACTATCGCTGGGTATAATGGTTACCGCACAAACGCACACGGAGTTTAAAGGGTCAAGGGTCACTACCGTTTCGCGTAGCAATAGTTAATTCTAGAATATCAGAGGCCGCACTATCTAATATTGCCGAATGCACTTATGCAGGTTCTGAGTCAGACACAATAAGTCCCGGGAAGCTCTCCAGTAGGAATGCGCGTCACAATGATAGACCGTATATTTACTGGCCGCGCCGAATTATTCCGAGTTCCCTAACAGAATACAGCGTGCCAATCGTTAGCACCGCTTATGGACGACTGACTTTTTCGCTCGCGACTCGCGCGCTCGTGCCACGCCCAGCCGAACTTCAAACCGGAATCGCGCCGAGCCGAGTGACATCTGATGTCGAATCCGACAACAGTGTTTTGCGCGAACACCTGTAGTATCATAAACTGATGTTGCACACGACATGGAGGTGACATTTTCGTCACTTTCTTAATGATGATTAAAAAAATATTAATGTTGTTTAAGTTTTAATAAAAATCCTGTTAATATAACCTACTTAGATTAATTGTAGATAGGAATTTTAGAAATTATTAATAAAAGTATTTCATTTTTTAATACAATTGCACAAAAAATTTTTGCAAAAATGAGAATGGGCCATTTGAGTTAGGTATTACTATCCCCAAACCATCTTTTAATTTGTTAAAATCGTAAAAGTGGTGATTCATATCTTCAATAAACGATTTTTTTTTTCTTTAATTATTTACTAATTATTAGGAGTAATTTTTGTGTCATTTCTTCTTAAAAGTTTTTCTATATGGCCAAAATCTCTGTCACAATCTAAAAATGTGTGTGCTACTTCTGGAAATTTGTGTTCAATAGACACAAACATTTTATGTGAAATCATGTACTGATATAATACAATTAGAAATTGATTTTTATTTTGCCCACTGCAAGAATCTGACCATTTTAACAAGTGTTGAGAACTTTCCAAACTAGTTAGATTATTTAAACAGTAAAAAAGTGAACTAAGAACTTCTACACTACCCTTTCCACCACAGTCTTCTGTCCAAGTGCATAAATAAGACCTATGCCTATCTCTATTAATGATATGGATACCCTCATTATAAAACCATATTTGTCTCAAATAAAATGCTTTTGATATGGGAATTTTGGGTAGAGGCTGAGTCTGTTGCATGTCAAAACTAATATATGTTTTATCTTGTCGACTAATACACATTTCTCATTTTTGCTTTTGCAACTCAAATCCTCTTTTGTAGTTATCAATATGCTCTTCAGTGTGTGCATTTGAATCACATTTGTTACTTACATCAGTTCTAGGCTGTTTAAAAGATAGATTAAATTCTGAATTAAATATATTTCTATAAGTGCAATCCTTGATGTAATGTTTGGTAGGTTTATTTTCGTCTCTACATTTTTGAATATCCACTGAATATATTTTTTAACAGAAAGTAATGGATTAAAATACTGTTTGTGGATATTTTGAGTACGAGAATAATGAGAACTTTCAGATGGAAAACTTTTAATATGATTGCATGTGTAATTTTCTACATCAACATCTAATCTGTGTTTGTAAGTATGAGTTTTACCCCTTTGATCTTTGAGTGCTGTCACATAATTTAATTTCATTTCTGATTGAATGACAGCTAATTTTCTATAACCGATTTGAAACATATTGGAAAATGCAATCTTACAAACTTTTATGTTTGTTCGGAAATATGTTAACGTGTTTAAAATGCTATAAATGAAAATACAAAACCAATACTTCGATTAATAACACATTATAACACTGGTGATTAAAGATAATACAACCGTTGTAAAAAGGATTTGAAAATAAAAAAAAGATACTATTTAACATTAGCAAACGTAAATTATAGTTTATAACACCTTTGTTTATTTTTTAATATTAAATCATGTTATCATTGCGAAGATGCAGAAGATTTATTTTATTCCAAAAGTAGCAATGATAATGATTCTCTGAAAATATTTCTGCTGATAATACATTTGCAAATCTGAAATATATACTTGATTGGCAGTTAACACCTTTGTTAGGGTCTGTAACTTTGTAACGAATTAGAATTGGCGTGTTTTAAGTTCATGAATTGATTTATCAGCAGGTAAAACCTATATTCATGCAAAAAAGTCGGATTTTTTAATTTTGTCAGATAACACCTTTGTCCACTTAACCCTTCAATTCCTATTAGTTTTATTTTACATAATTAAGTGAAATTGGAAACCTCTTTTTATCGTGTTGGGTAAAAATCTGTGGCAGCCCTAGCTGAATTTCCGATACCCCTCTTTTGTTCCTTTTCACCCCAATCACGGGGTGAGTCGAGATCGAGCATATTTTACTGTTTTTCTCGTAAAACCTACATTTTTATGCAGGAAAAGTTCTAAATAATAAAAGTTTCAGCCACCGAAAGGATTATTTAAGCAGTATTCAATAAATAACAAACAAAATGATAACATGTTAAAAATCTGCCCCAAACCTTGAAATCGTACCTATTCACCCCGTTTATGCAATTGTTCCCTATGTCCGCTCTATAGTATACCTATATATTTAAATCTCTTTGTTACTATTTTGTCTTTGATGTAAAGGAATCTAATCTCTACTTTAAAGATATTATGGTTCTAACTCAAGTGAATGTTGAGTAACATGAATCCTTTCTCTTTTATTTTTTATTAGCTAATCTTGTGAAAATTATTGAAATGCTGTACAATCTCCCAAACATATTGTGAAGCAGACTACTATAAAGGATTATTATCACTTGACACAGAGTCAGATAAATCGTGGCGTTGGGTAAATAAGGTTCTTTTTTTTATAGAATAGGGTGACATCGAGCACACAGTCCACCTGATGGTAAGTGGTTGCTGTAGCACATAGACATTTACATCTATCCTCGTTTGCGAATCAAAATGCAGATGCGTTGTCACCCGTGAGGACTAAGATGGAATGCCTCTTTTCCAGTAAAAAGGGTATCTGGTTCTTTACACTCACCATACGAAACACAGCAGTGTTAAGCTGCTATTTTACGCTGGTATTCTGTGAGAGCGTGGTCCTTCCCCGGTCAGCCGACCCATTCGTGCTACAACTATACTACTAATATAGCTGCAGCATGGTTCCTACCACGTTATTCTATCTACACATATCGCAAAATCATTTATTAGCTAGCTAGAAAATACATACGATGTTGGATCTATCTGTATAAAAACTCTTTTAAAAAAACCTATTGCCGGATATAATTACAAGGCAACATAGTTCTATTTAAAATTATATTTTGTGGTATGATAACAAGGTTTTATCCAAAGGGAATATAATCAATACGTTTAGTTCTAGCAGTTCTTACTAGACTGGTATATAGTAATCTGTGGTTCTTACTAGATTTTGGTGGAGGTGGGCAAAGTGTATCATTTTTGCGATTGGAACATTTGCATCTTGATCACTGAAATGTTCCGAAACACTGATATGTTTAATTTGCCTCATTGGTTCATCGACTCAAAAGATATAAAAGAAAGAATGTTCCGAATAGGTACATGTTGCGTCGCGGGCGTTTATTACTGACTGATCCGTGAAATGTTATGTGGCAACAATGCTAAATAATATAAGTGCTTAGATTATTTATTGTGTACCGTAATAAGATTGTATATAAAATCGATTCTCCTTCATACTTTAACAAAAATGTCACTATGTCAATTCATTATTTACAAAAATGTCCATTTACACAAAACAGCAATGTCTATGTACACAGAATTTACTCGTAAAGTATCATAACTCTAAATTTTATGATGAAAAGGAAGAAAGTAAAGTCACAATAATCACTACGCAAAGAAATCCTAAACATAACTCAGTATGTGTTCGTAAACAGGCGCTAATGAATATAAACAATTTGACAAGTGCCGCATCAACGTAAAATGACAACTTGTTAATGCTAACGTTACATACAAAAAACGACCGTATAGTATTTGACACATAAGCGCCTTAGTAGGTAATTTTTACGTGCATGAATAACGTCAGCGAAAATCCGTACGAGTTGAGTGATACACTTCTTATTTGTTATCTCTATCTGATTTGTGTGGATTATAATTATTTCGCCCGCTCACTCGCCACTCGTGAGTCAATAGTTAAGTTAATCATTGTCTCAGTCTCTCTATCTCGCTCGTGGCTCAGTCGCCTCGCAAGCGACGCGTCGCGCGAAATGAGCAAAGAGCAAAGTAATGTTTCACTGTTCCAGATACAAATGATAAATTTGAAACAATGTTACTTAACCATACTTTTGTGTCACTTCAGTGATTCGTATCAGTGAGTCGTTTCCGTAAAGATATACACACGCCTAGTTTGTGGTTTAGTTCTGTTCTATTCTATTTCTATGTGACAATTTTATCGGAACCAAAATTATTTTGTGTTGTTCCTTGTTGTGTTTGCACAAGCATTATCATTGTCATAATCTATTCTACTCTTGGGCATTCAGGAGTTCAGGTATTTTACAGTGTCCACTCGCGCATAGAAGTGGTATTAACAACAGCAGAATTCTACTCCCCGTTTTCACTTAATTATGAAGCTGTTAAATAGTTTCAATCCTAAAAATCTTTTCAAGATTAATCAAATGGCTATTTCCAATTATCGTTGCTAACTTTTTTACAATAAAAATTATAAAGGTAAAGACTTAAAAAAGCATATTATTTATTTAAACGAAATCAGATTTTGTAAGCGGGTTATGGTTGGTACTAGTCAAAGAGTATAGTAACTGTCCTAGTACTAGTCTAGCACTTCTTACTAGTTTGGGGTACTAGTGAATTTTGTGCTAAAAACCAAAGATAATGAAATGATTATTATAGATTATAAAGTACAAATTTATAAAATAGAGTACTTTAAATAATCTATTTGAGTCGTATAGTATCAAAGACGGCAAAGTAGGTCGAAACAAATTTTTGCCAAACCAAAAAAAAACTGCATATTCTCATTTTTAGACGAGGATTTTTATATTGTATGTTTTATTGTGATTTGTGGTTATGACAACTGTCAATGAACACTAAACCTATAGCATAACTTGATCCGAAGGCACCATAACATTTAAATATAGTTACTAGATTGCCGCTTTTGATAGTCAACTTAAATAATGGCCGTGTTTGAACCTAAGCTTGGTAGATATAGCCGCCTTTGACACTAATCGAACACAGAACACTAATACCCTTAACCGAATGTCATGATAGCCGCGTTTGAATTCAACAGTTTTATCGTAGAACAGGGTTGTCAAAATTAAAGAATGTTATTTACTGAATATTTTCAATACAACTTAACATTAACAAAATCAGCTATTTTAATGAAAACATCTAAAAACGAAATTAATATTTTTTTAACTTAAAATATAATTATAAACGCAGTATTGTTTTGAAAAAAAAATTGAATATTCATTTATAAGGATATTTATATGGAATGTTAAAGAAAAACAATAACTTTAAAATTATCTGGTTAAACACATATGCATATTTGAATGTTACATGATTATGTATACAGAATGTATCCAAATATGCATTTTGTATGCGTTGAACCACAACGCAATTGTCTTAAATACATTGAAATAAATTAAAAAAACTTAAAATAATAAACTCTAACTACAAAAACCAAAATAAACAAGGTTTTATTGAGCCGAGGTAGGTCGTAGGTTCTATTATCTTGAAATATAATGTACATCATAATTCAAATGTGCAATTCAATAGTTTCGCAAGTTGATTCGTTGCAGAAACTTTCTTCGTTTTGTGAAGCCACTAGTTCGTCTTATGTTTGGAGGAGTTCTTTATAAAACATTAAAGAACGTAAAGCTACCCACTCAGATCCGAAATGTTTTTGAAGAAGTTTCTTTATATCCTGTAACTTATTTTTATTTACGGCGACAATCTTTTGCAGAAGTTCAGGATTTAGCATAGATGTTTGTTTATTTCGCTGACATATGTTTTCAAATTTACCTAAATCAGTTTTATAATTTAGTTCTCCATGAACCAGCACATTTCCGGCCTTTTTTGACCTTTTTAATATAAATCTTTTACACTTTTTAAACTGGACTGACCATGACGTAGTTTGTTTAAGCATTTTTCTGACTGTGTCCCTCCAATCACTCACAATACAATCGCTTCCGAATTTCTCGATACTTGAAGATTCTCTTATAATTCCTGTTATCTCATTTGGATGTAGAGTAACCTCCTTTTTTCAGTTTTCTTTCAATCACACCAAACCGTCGGTCCGGAGGCATAAAAGAATGGCCAGTCACCGGAAATATCAATTCAAGATTAGAATCTTTATTGTACTCATTTTCAGTACAAACGTAAGCAAAAACATTGTTCTTTGACAATGGATTCTTCGAAGTACCCTCAACCATTGTAAGATTATAATAATATAGTTGACGACTGTAATATGTTGACTGGTCAGGCAATTTTGGAAGGGGCAGGTTTTTTGACAGTCAAATGAAATTACTTTCACATTTTCAGGTTCACTGCCTAATTTTTCATAAAATACTTTCGCTCGCAAACTATGAACATGTTTTTTTTTATCATCAATAAATTTTTCTTAAATGGGTCTATTTCAATTTTAATTTTTTCCTTAAGTTCCAAGCACGTAGAACACACATCAGTCTGGTGTTCCAAAACCAATATTATACGATGTGTTAAAAACATGGTGGAAATACGACAACTTTACTAGAGGATGTGACATGTTCACTTATTTTGTACATTTGGAATTTTGGAATAATTTAGACAAATTCAATTCAGATGGTAGATATTTTCGTTCAGCTGTTTTCGTTTTTCTACAGTAGTGAGATTCTATAGATTTCAATGTTGCAATGTAGTTGTGAATGGATCGTTTTTGATCAACGAACTTTGCTGTTTTGCGGTCTCCTCCACGATGCTCAGTACCAACTTCCCCAGAGTAATAACACTTTTTCATAACAAATGCCACTCTGTGTTTGGTAATCCCAAAAATATGCTAAAAAAATATTTATTACTGATAGGTATTCTCGTCTTGTTAACAATAACACCATATTTTATGGTAGTTTGTTTCTTCCCTTTATATTTGTGATGATTTTTTCTGGTACGCTTAGCCGACATTATTTTACATAATTTTAAGAGTATAGCATCTTGATCTTTTTTATTCGTATGGGAATCAAAGTCCGGATGAATTTTTGTCATTCGTGCCATAGTTATAGTCTGACATTTAAATACTGGTGTATTGTGATTGCAAACTCTCTGCGGCATACTCTTTGGTCCATACCTAAACAAAAAAAAAATTAAATGAACATGTGCGAATGTCACATGTCTTACGACCAGCAGGCCAAAAATTTAAACTGTTATTTACAATGTTGTTTTTGTCCTTCTTTCTCAAAATATTTTATCCTCAAAATATTATATTCAGTAAATACTACAATTTTGTAACATCGATCACGTAAGTGTAATACATAATAAGTAGGTAACATTTCTAATGAATTATCAAAACAAATACTTTCTAATTATACATACAGTATTTAGAGAATACTTATGTGAGAAGGGATATAGAAAAAACAGTTAATTTTATGAAATGAAACTCTATAGGGGCCGTGTCACAAGCAAAAGCTAGTAATTATCAAAACTAAAGAAAAGTTAAGTTTTAAGTTACTATTTACTTAGTAAGTTTAAGTGACAACCCTATCATAATAAGCAACGCGAAATTACCTTTGTCTTTTTATCACATTTATCTTCCACATATCGCTGTTCCTTCTTCATTTTCTAGTGTAGTTATTAGTAGCAGGTGTTGGAGTATGTTCCATGATTAAAATTACTTATGTTTAGGCACCAAATCACAATAAAAAACAATAAGAACTGGAGACAAAACTGTACTCAATCTGCACTAGCCGCCATGTTGCGACGCGACTGTAGGGTGTAAAAGATGACCGGTTATGATTCTACGTAGAGGGAGTATGTACAATAGAGTAGTCCTTGCCGTATACCTAAGCGGGATAGCACTAGTTTAAGGTTAGTGTTGCCGATGATTCTTTATTTTTATTTTCTTGATTTTTGGGAAAAGTAAATTCTGTTTCCTAATTATAGGTAAAATCAATACACAGTGTTTAAAAAATATGTAAGTAATTCATTAACCTCCTAAGATATATCTTATTAGGTTAATGTACTAAATTGAAAAATAAAACGAATTTTTTTATTATATTTTAAATCGCTTTATTTTGCGTTTTGTCTTTTCCTTGTTATTATAATCAGTTTTTTTATATAATGTTTTGCTATGTATAACAGATTACGCAAAATCACACAAAAAGTCTATAATATATTTGAAATTAAATAGTATAAAAACTTACCTTTGGATATATTATTATCTACCGATTTTTTTATCGGTAGATAATAATATATCCACAGGTTCAATTCGAATGGAACAACAGAAATAATACAAAATATGTGAATATTATTTAAATAAAACAAATAATTGAAACAGCACTAGGAAAATATTTGTAAAACTTTACAGTTTTCGGTTTGGTAACGCATGCTTGAAAACTAAAGGATTCTAAGTAAATATTTTTTCATCCCGTTCAGAGTCTGTAACCCT
Organism: Parnassius mnemosyne; assembly: GCA_963668995.1. Lineage (NCBI taxonomy): Eukaryota > Metazoa > Arthropoda > Insecta > Lepidoptera > Papilionidae > Parnassius > Parnassius mnemosyne. Next base: position 10,538,400 of record CAVLGL010000080.1, read on the forward strand.
AAAAAATAATGGACAAGAAACTTTAGGGAACTGTTTAGAACCAGCTAAACTTACATACGATTACATGTTTATTATTGCAAACATTTATAATCTTTACGAACAAACGAAAAGCGATGAAGTCAGCAACAGCCTTTTCAGAATTATAATCGGGCAGCCATTTTGTCACCGGGAGCCTTTTATACATGAGATGTTTGTACCACGTCTGTTTCTTGAAACGGTGTTAGGACGGAGACGACATTATTTATTGCTTCTTACCTGAGAATAAAGAGACAATTTTTAAATACTCAATGTAAAAAAACAAACTATTTTTTTATAATACTAGCGATCCGCCCCGGCTTCGCACGGGTGATTTCTGGATCTCGACAATAGTGCTGGCTACCGGGTCCAATTGTGTTTCTCTTCTAAATCATCCAGGGACTCACTCAAATGCACACAAAAATTTCATCAAAATCGTTCGAGCCGTTTTCGAGTTTGAACGAGACTAACGGACAGCAATTGATTTATATATATAGAGATTAAAGTGACATCAATCTATCAAAATCAAAATAGGTTACTCACTGGAATAAAAAGTGTTGGAATCGCATTCGGCAACAAATATGTCCTCTTGTGCGTTTACGAAAATAACGCGACTCAAAATGTTTCGAACATATGCGGTCATTCTTCTCAGGTTGCCATTCCTTTCTCCAAGTAGCTACAATACACAAATTTATAATGTTTGCTTCTTTAGGAAGTCTAAAATAAATAAATTATATTAGTAATTAAAATTAAGGTTAAAAAATTTGTTTAGCGTCGTTAAGAAATTAAGGAACTTTTTGCCAAGCACTGGTATCCCTGTAGTGATTATACAGCAAATTTGGGAGTTTTGGCGGGAAATTGACCGGCGGCGGTTTGCTGCTCCTGTATCATTGTTTAAATAATGGTTTGAAGTGGACTTTGATATGTAAACGTGTTGCGATTTTGTGTATTAAGTGTCTACGCATGTGAACTATTAGTGGAAACAGTGAAACAAGTGCTCTGATGGTGATGGATTCTCAAGATAAGCTGTTTGTTTGCATAGGCACCTTTAGATACCATCGCCAACTATCAGCTGTCTGCTGGATCAAGTTGCCGCCAAAATCTCCCAAGAACTGCACAATGTGACGCATCAACATATTGTGAAGCAGTATACTATGAAGGAGTGGGAAAATTACAATAAACCGAATAAAAATACTTAAGACTTGGCCTAAAGGTCTAGATACCAGGCCATAAACTCCAAAAAAAAAAATACAGCAAATTTGAAACGACAAAAATAAATGACGACTCTATAGTTTATTCTCTCTCTACGTGATTCTAAGACAAGAAAGATTGCCAGCTTTGAAACTCAATTGAATTTTCAATCAAGTTTTTAAGGGTGTTATGGTAATCTTTGTTTCTGAAAGACCGATAATGTAAGTTTCTTTTTGGATTTAATGTGTTGCCATACCCATAACTCATTTTTCACTATCTACCTACTTTGCCTTTGATACTATACAACTCATTTTAGAGTAGGTACGCTAATTCCTATGTCATCTACTTCCTTTTGGTATAGTTACTATTAACGATGTCCTTGGTTATACAAGTTGTTCCAAAAGACTTAAATTAAATTAAAGTATCAGTGCCTTAATAAGTCGTATTTTATTCACCCATATTTTTAATTACAACACTGACCTAACTGTGTATTTCACAACAACAAGGGTATCTTAAGATAGGACTTTGTTGAATTTATGTTATTTTCTCGCAAACATACTAAAAATAGACAACAGATAGGACCTGTGTAAATTCAAAGGCTCGTTTTATTATAAAAAGCTTTAAATTTTAGAATAAAACCTCATGTTAAGTCTAACTTACATTCTCAATATTGCGTAAAAATGTTTAATATAATATTGCACTCATCTGATAAAATCAAATTTGTTAAGTGTCGAATGCACCCAATCGACATTTAACAAATTTGGTTTTAGTAAATTTTTGAGCTTATCATTGCATTTGATGGTGCAATTATATTTAAGCAAGGTGCAGTTTTAATTTACTGTAAGAAGTACCCAATTCTAATTATTTACATAAATATCAGGAGGGGGGGTTGTGATTTTACGCATTTTGATTTTGTCATGGGGGTTTTGGCGGGAACTTGACCGGCGGCGGATTACTGCTGTATTATTGTTTAAATAATGGTTTGAAGTGGATTTTGATGTATAGGAGTAGTGCGATTTTGTGGTGAAACAAGTGCTCTGACACGTGATTCTCAAGATAAGGTGTTTGTCTGCTTTGTGCCTTGAGATACCATCGCCAACTGTCAGCTGTCTGTTGGTACAAGTTGCCGTCAAAAATTCCCAAGGGCTGCACAATATGACGCATCAACATATTGTGAATGATTATGAAGCAGTGTACTATGAAGGATAATTATTAATTATACATTGTAACTTCAGGCTCAGAAGGGCTAGAACCCAGAGCCGGAAAGCCAGTTATAAAAAAAAAGTATTTTGACAGACGCGACTTAAAAAACGTAAGAATTTAGTGGACTTAAGGATTTACGAATATATTTAGAATTTTTTTAATATTTCAATGCAACTCCGGTAGCTAAAATTGCATGGGGACACTTGAGATAAGCCTCCTTGATACACAGTGACAGACTTCAAATTCAGGCGAAACCCAAACCCAACCCCTTGAGTTTTTCGTACGTTTATTGTACTCTGTGACTTGAGTAATAAAAAATTGTTTTCTTCCATACTGTTAATGTATTATATTGAAAGATTTACACCGTAATTAATAATTTCATCAGTAGTCAAAATGTCAAAGAGAATGGTGCTACAAGGACAGTCGAGGCTATTTGTCGTACGACTTCGGGACTATTTTGAACGAGAATGCCAAAACGGTGGCCCTCTTTTACCCCTGTCGCATGTGCTTGCACGTGTTGCTGATGCGTTGGGAATAAGTTGTGGTACAGTGTCAAGAATAACATTTGAAGCATATGGCCGCAGTGGCATGGAAGAGAATAAACTTCGTACACCAAAAAGGAAAAGAAGATCGTGTACTGTGACTGCAATTGATAACATTAATGTTGAGGCTATTAAGCATCATATAAACAATTATTACGTACGTAAGGAAATGCCAACTTTAAGAAAGTTAGTAATCTCTCTGCGTGCAAGCGGTCTCTATAATGGTCAAAAAACATCGTTAGCTAGTGTCTTGAAAAAAATTGGGTACGACTTTCCATTGACGTCAGTGGAGTTTGGTGTTGATACGTATTTTTACAGAAAGATTACACTATTATAAGCACACACACAAAGTCTCAATATACGGAAACGCGTAATTTTTGAGAAAAGAATAATTGAAAATCAATTATTCTTGCAATGTTTATGTCTAATCTGCTAATAAACTGGCGCCATTTTGTAATGTCATGGTCGACGTCAATAGGGATGTCGATTCTTTCCGAAAAAGGTCGATTTTTAAATCGATTCAAATCGTAAGCTGATGTATCGATTCCCCAAAAATCGATTTCTAAAATATCGATATTTTTTTCATGTTTGCATTTATAATGTAAATATAAATCCATTTTATGAGAAAAAAATCCCCTTCATCATAAAAAAATAAGGGGACTGATTCATAAGGATTTCTGTATCTATTTTGAGACTGCAACGTCTCCGGCGCTGCGGGAAGAGCAACCTCTACGCCTTAGCGTAACAAATCGCAGGCATCCCTCCTCTCCTCCGCAGCTTCGGCTTGTTGGTCGCCTTCGGCGACCAGCCTCAGCCGCTCCGGCTCGTCCGATGCCTACGATTTGTTACAGCAGGCGGAGGCTGCTCCCCCTACGCGCCTCCGGCTCTATAAAACCACTCTAGGGGTAGGACAGACTCGTACCAGGTGGAGTCGGGGTCAATCAATTCGGTTCTTTGACATAAGTTGAACCTAACCTATTTTATTTGTTATCTGCCCTAATAGGTACTGTTAAATAAAACAAATTTCAATAAGAGGTCATTTATCATGGTATCTTTCTTGTTTTTCATAAAATGGGTTTATATTTACATTATAAACAGAAACATTAAAAAAATATAGACATTTTATAAATCGATTTTTTGTGAACCGATACATCAGCTTACGATTTGAATCGATTTAAAAATCGACCTTTTTCGTAAAGAATCGACATCCCTATTGACGTCGACAATGACATTACAAAATGGCGCCAGTTTATTAGCAAGTTAGACGTAAACATTGCAAGAATAATTGATTTTCAATTATTCTTTTCTCAAAAATTACGCGTTTCCGTATATTGAGACTTTGTGTGTGTGCTTATAATAGTGTAATCTTTCTGTAAAAATACGTATCAACACCAAACTCCTCTGACGTCAATGGAAAGCTAAGCCAAAAATTGGTTTCACATTTAAAAACCCATTAGAATCAACTACAGAAAATACAAAAATATCCAAGAAGAATGAGTTAAATTCTGAATCTAAGAAATTTATAAATAGTGATAAAATAGAATGACCATTAATAGAACCACCTACAGAGGTAAAATTTGTACCAAAATTAGTAACAAATAAGAAATTAAACAATATTAACAGGGTCCCAAAAGAAGGGAAACCTAAGATGAGACTTGTGAAAGTAGTGATGGATCCTGAAAGTGATTGTAGCAGCCTATCTGATAGTAATAAGGTAAATTAACTAGTGAGCTTATAAATATACTGTAAAAATTGTGTTATTTTTTGTTCACCATTATTATCTCAGTCCATCACATGTGCTGAATATCCTTCCCCAAATTTTTACTTCTTTGAACTTAATCATGAGCTACCTGCATCCAGTAACTTTCTGCACATATTACATTCCAGATAGTCGCTCTATTTAGTAGGGCACCATCATACAATTTGGTTTTTAGTATAAGGCTGTTACTTCATAAGAACATTTCCTTATTGGTTGTCAGTACTTTGAGCCATGGTTCATTATCATTGCTGATTCTTAATCCATTATGCTATGTCAGTTACTCTTGTTCTGCCGTAGATATCTTCATTATGTATTTTATCATGTAGCAAAACCGTATATACACCCCCTCCTTTGCTTGCTGGGCTACTTTATGCTTTCTTATACAGTTAACGAAAGGTTTTGGTACCAGGAATAATGCAATTTTGTTAAAAAGGGAAAAATGAAATATACCTAATTCCCTCTTTTTTGTTTTCATATTCATAAAGTTATGAAGAAAGGAGAATGGGATTTTTGGGCTTAAGTTAACTAATTGCTTTATACTTTAAAAAATACAAAGTAACTACCTCTTTTTACAATATAGAATTCAACAAAACAATAAAATAAGAAATAAGTGTGAAAACCAATTGTGTTAATACAATCTATTTTATATTTATTCAGATCCAAAAAATAAAATGAAAAAGCTTACATATAAGATTTCATTAAAATTCTATTATTTACTTTGAATGATACATATATTCATTTGGAAATAAAATGCAGTGGATTTCATTTATTACGACCTTGGTTGTAACGACCACTTACCTATAGCGACATTAAATCTAAGTCCCTTGAATTTAAAGTATATTTTAGTAAAAAATTCATGTGGCTATAGCAACTTTGGATGTAATGCCAAGTTCGGGTGTAGCGACTGTTTTTAATAAATCATTTGTAACAAATTCCTAGAAATCCCATGCAGATATTGCGACCGGAGCTGGCCTGATATTCTTGTTTCTGAAAGCTACATACCAATAAAGGACTTCCGAACAAAATAATAATTAGTACTAGAACTTTTTATTTTGAAACTTGACCTGACTGTTCAAACTACAAAACTATTACACTTTTTTTTATAGGATAAGGGTGGCTTTTTTTTATAGGATAAGGAGCACACAGTTCACCTGATGGTAAGTGGTTGCTGTGGCCCATAGACTACATCTATGCTCAAATATAAATCAAAATGCAGATGCGTTGTCACTCGTGAGGACTAAGATGGAATACCTCGTTTCCAGAAAATAGGGTCTCCGGTTCTCTACACTCACCAAACGAAACACAGCAGCGTTAAGCTGCTATTTTACACTGGTATTCTGCGAGCTACAATTATAAGAAACATACCAATTTTCCATTTGATTTGAAATGAGCGCAATGTAATCAATTCTAACTTAAGTTGTGCATTTTAATATCTATTTTCGATTATTTTTCTGTGTTCCCAAGTAGGTAAAATAATTGAAAACATATGTACAGAATAATTATAAAAATACAAAATATCAACATGCCAACAAATAACAGTAACAACAACAATTCAAGTATTCAATCTCAGATTGATATGCCTAATACACTTCACTTATTTGTTGTTGTTTTAATTTTCGTTAATCGTTTCACCATTTCATTTCCATAATAACCACAGATTTTTTTTAGTAATTTTATTCTGATCCTGCTTTTATATCTATAAGTAATAATAGAACTGTTACAGTGTAATTACAGTGAAAAATCACCTGTTACATTGTAGGTAATACATAACCTCACTTTTACTTATTCTACAATAACTCAGCTCCTATATTGACAAATCTTGCCAAATTTTTAGCTATGACTTGTTCATATATTAGCTTTCAAATGGTCCTACTTTCATGTTGTTAACATCTGGGCCCAAGAATGTATGGAGACGTCTCCGTCTCCTTTGAATAGTAATAGATGTAATGTAATATTTTTTTAAACTAGATGGTAAGACTCTTTTTTTGCTAAGAAGCAAGGGTATATAGGTATACACTGGGTAGGCCCAAGCAGACTGCTTGGCTAGGTATACCCTTGCCTATTTCGGCTACCAAGTATCTGGTGCCATGTACTGATACAAAATACGAGTGATTGATAAATTTAATTTGTCTCAGGTACAAAAACACAGGGACGATTTAGATGACACCAATTTCAAGTATAACTCAAACATGCAGTTGGATAATATCAGTCTAGACTGGGACTCTGAAGATCCCTGTTATCTATCAAACAGTGAAGATGACTTTATTACTAAAGACACCAGCTAGTAATCTACTGAAATTAATTCTGGTAAGCCTGTGACATTATAGATCTATTTAAACTTCATATTATACACAAAATTGTATATAATATTGGGTTATTTTGCAATATATGGCCAAATTTGCAGTGAAGGTTCAGATTAAGTAATATAGGCGAATGGTGAAGAAAAATTAATTAAAAAAAAATCTCAAACATTCTGTCCTATTTTATCTTATAAATTCAGAATGCATGGTAATACATTATTTTAACTGATTGTCAATCATAAATATCGAATATCTACTATTTTACTAAAAAAAAAGTTGGTAAAAACGTTGTGATTTGAATCGCACCGCACATAGAAGTTTTTTTTTATAGGATAGTGAGACAAACCAGCACACAGTCCACCTGATGGTAAGTGGTTGCTGTGGCCCATAGACATCTACATATATCCTCGCTTGCGAATCAAAATGCAGATGCATTGTCACCCATGAGGACTAAGATAGAATACCTCTTTTCCAGTAAAAAGGGTCTCCGGTTCTCTACACTCACCACACGAAACACAGCAGTGTTAAGCTGCTATTTTAAGCTGGTATTCTGTGAGAGCGTGGTCCTTCCCCAGTCGAGCTGACGCATTCGTGCTACAAGTATACTACTAATATAGCTGCAGCATGACTCTACCACATATGATGTATGGTGGGCGCCTACGCGTAGTTGTTGCCCATATATTGCATTCAATTTGGGATGATATAAAACAAAAGTGGAAACCTTATTTACTTGCATTTTAAGAAACTGCAATAACGGTATTTCATTATTTATATATTTGAACTATTAAACCATTAAAATTTGATGGAATTCATCCACAAGTCGTTTTTTATCAGTTTATCTTTGGGTAATATAGAGACAAAATGACGATAAGTGCTGTGAGTTAAATAATCTTTATTCAAAAGCCACTGCTAGACTTTATTTACTATAGTAGGGTATTTGCCCTAATCTTCTAACTTGGCACATTGATTGATGATTGCAGTACCAGATGTATCTACTTTGATGCTCCCTCTCGCCCTAGTTGTACTTACTACTATCGGAAGGCATAAAATCTTTGTGAAATTTCCTGTAGTAACCTCTTACAATATATGCGAGGAATAGAGATGTGAATTCTCTTGCACTGCTGCCACTTGGCTAAAGACCATACCATACTCCATTACAGCTCATCAAATGTACAGTTGTTGGCAACTGCAGTGTTTTATTTTTTTGGTTATTTTATGGACGATGCTGCTGCGCGTCACCTAGTTTGATTCGCTTTGTCGCTTCTTACGACACTAACGTGACTATACATGGTAGTATATCTATAGTAGGTAGGTAAGATGTTCTTACACCTATATAATTTATAAAATATTAAAAAAATATGTATAAAACTATTGCTGAGTAGATTGACATTTTATTTTATAAGTAGTAGTTGCAAACTTTCATTTTGAAAGCGTAATAATTGGTAACTTTGAGAAAGATAAGCAGAGGTTGTTTGCTACACTGTTAAAGGATACTGGCATTTACGAAAGAATATAAGGTTTTCTTTTTTATTTTATTTTTATAGTATAGGGTGACAAACGAGCACACAGTCCACCTGATGGTAAGTGGTTGCTGTGACCCATATACATCTACATCTACCCTCAATAAAGAATCAAAATGCAGATGCATTTATTTTTGCATTCTTCCTTATGAACACAATTGAACCCATTACTGGTCTAGCTATTTTACTTCAAACATATACAAGATGGATACTGCCATGTCCTCCACATCCTAACTCTTACAACCCTTTCCCATAGTAGTACACACATATGTACATAGTGTCATATGTTTTACCCACGAGTGAGTAGGCAGAGTCCAAAGAGCAGCGGAAAAATATGAGACTTTATTAGTACACATATACGACATGCTAGGCAAATTATACAGTTGGCACATTCTTTTTTGTTAGAAGTTTGTCATTTAAATATCAGTATATAACATGAACACAAACATATTCATTAGATGAGGTGTACGTTCATATGAATAGTATGATAGTGCAGTGAGACGGATCAAGATGTCAAAACAGCGAAAAGGCATACAGCACTACATCTTGAAATATAATAGTTGTATAATTATAATGTTCATGTTTGATTTATAAAACTGAAGTCATAAAGGAAACCACAGTCCGCCCGGTAAATACAATTTCTTATTGCTGGGCAGGGCGGGGAATTGTATATTTTTTTACATTTATTACATTTTACAGGAGAAATCAATGTTTTCCTTTTTATTTTCATACTCATTGTTACTAAATGTTATGTCAACAGGGACCACTAGCATCCCATCATTATTGTGAAACAGTAAATGCAGAAGCATATTGTGATACCCTATCGAAGTTATTTAAGGGAATTAAATAAAGAAGAAATGGGGTAAACTGTACACAAGTGTCCCTTACTGTGTTTCAAGTTCACTGTCAATGATAAATAGTTTTTGTGCAAACAATGTTACGATGCAATGGATAATATTTGAAGGCAATAATAATCATGACTGAATTATCATTTATGTGTCAATGTTACAATTCAGAGATTGCAGAATCCTTTTTAGAGTAGCCAAAAAGCAAAGAGAAAGAATAGGTCAGATCAAATAATTGAACTAAAATTCAATTATTGAATAATAAACATTTTATAATTAAAATTTGTTTCTTTTTTAAACCCCTGACGCTAACAGAGAGGTGTTATATGTTATGTATGTCGTTATATGTTTTAACGTGTGCATCTGTGTATATGTGTCTGTTTGTGACATTGAAGTTCCCAAACGAATGAATCTATCTAGATTTAGTTTTGTTTTATTCGAAAGTTGACTTGATCGAGTGATTTTGAAATGCGTTTTGAATTAAATATGATAAAAATAAATTTCACTAAAAATTCCGTATAACGAAACGCAAATATGACAATTTTGTATACTGTTATGAATTCAGATGTACAAAAACCGATGTAAAAAATGTGAAACGGGACGGTGTTGACGGCCATGTTTTGGCGTAAATGTCAAATATAATATAATATTTTGAATTACAACAAAATAGTTATTATGTGTTGAAAGAAAAACACACAGCGTCGATATGAAGAATGTTTTGTGAATATACCTTTTATTCCCACGATGTTGGTAACTTGATCTATAGTACCTGCTTGTCACCGGAGAGGGCGCCACTTTCTTTACCATAAATGTTTTTGTGAAAGTATGGCACCACTGTAGAACTGTCAACTAGTCATAGTGTCTTCAACAGGAAGATATTCCTGCGACGCTGTGTGTTTTTCTTTCAACACATAATAACTATTTTGTTGTAATTCAAAATATTATATTATGTGTTTACTTAAAAACACACAGCGTCGATATGAAGACCTGTTTGATATCTTCTGGTGACAAACACAAAACGCTATGTGATAAGAAATAATGTTTATTAATTAATCAACAAATTGTAATAAACTATAATTCAAGACAATTGTGTAACATTAGAATAAGAAAACTTCTATTATTTATTTAACAGTAAATTATATAAATTCTCAAATAAATCAACACATTTATATTTTTATAATTAAACAATTTACTCTGGTTGAAAATTATTGAAAAGTAATTCAGACCTTTTACATTTCTTTTCTACCTCTTTACAATAGAATTTTCTGAAAGTATTCTCACTTTTCCAGTTTCCTCTTGCCAGTATTTCATCCACTGGATGATCTTCTACCCAACTTGCAGAGGCCACTGCTGATCTAAATGATCCTGGGGATGCTGTAATCCCTGCATCCTTTAATACTGTTTTAATCCAGCCACCAATCACTGTTCTCGAGGCTGGACGTGGTTTACCAATAATCGTAATAAATAAATGATTCAATCCTTCTTGTTCATTTCGTCGCTCTTGGGTTATGTCAATTAAACGTCTTATCCATAATACTGGGCATACTTTCTGATTCGGATGCTTAAGTAATGACCATCCAGATTGCCTATGACACGCTGAGTCTGTCTTTGATCCAAATATTGGCCATAAGGTTACCTTGTTATCAATGAATCTTAAATTTGCTTCTGATATTTTAAGCAATGTGAGATCATGAACTCTTCTACCAGATGCTAGAAGAAGAATTGCTGCTGTTCGTCTAGACACTTCGAATATGGTGTTTTTAATGCTGGACGTTGCTAGCCAATCAAAAACAATTTGTACATCCCATATAGGAGCTTTGCTTTTAGGTGGTTGTGCCATGGCAATAGCTTTCAGAATTTGATGCACCAATGAATTATCTTGAGCTTGATTTTGATCAATTTTACAAAAACTATATATTGCTGATTTATGCACTAAAATGGTGCTATAAGCTAATTTTTCTTCTAAGTGTAAGTGGGCTAGAAACCTTGCTATTTGATGTGGTTGTGGAAGATTGCAAGAAACATTATTTAAGTCACACCATTTTATCCATCGTTTAATAGCTGGATAGTAAGTACTTAATGTTGACGGTCTCCAACTAGAATTTAATAATTGTTTTTCTGATTCTGACCATCTACTAATTGATTTTGCCCACCTCCAACTAACCAGGCCTGAAGGTTCAGTTGGTCTGCTTGTGGTGGAGGAAGACCCGTTGCGGTGTCTATCAAATTCTCCGAAATTTTCTCTATTGTCACTGGTGGTTCCAGTGCCCGATTTTTTAAATCTGCTAGCCAAAAGGTCTTTTCCCATAGAGGAGCTATTAATATGTAATGACCCTTGGCACGGTTCAATTGAGCTAATACTCGAGGGATCAAGCTGGGAGGAGGAAATATCCACCCGAGCCGAAAATTCCAGTCCTGACTGAAGGCATTTGGGAATATTGCCAAATTGTCTTTCCAGTCTAAGGAGACGTATCTGCTGACTACGGCGGTTTCTGCAGACGCGAATAGATCGACATCTGGGATTCCCCAACGATGGAACAATTGGTTTGTTACAGCGGGCAGCAGATGCCATTCTGACAGTCGCCGTCCCCGTGAGAGGTGATCGGCTGTGCAGTTGTACCTCCCCGGGAGGTAGTGTGCTGATAGGAGAATGTTTTTCCTGTCGGTCAGCCTCAACAACTTGCACGTCAGATTGAGTAAACTCATTGAGTGGGTCCCCCCGTCGTTCCGAATATACGCCACAAGGGTTCGATTGTCCGACTGGACTAGAATGTGAGCATTCTGTAGGCAGTGTGATTGTTTCTGGATTGACGCATATACTGCGAACAGCTCTTTCCAATTCGAGTGCCATTTCATCTGATCTTTTGTCCAGACTCCTGACATCATCTTCTCGTTCAACTGGGCCCCCCAACCGGTATCTGCCGCATCGGTTGTGAGGAAGTGGGTATATGGTCGCTGATGTAGAACTGCCTTGCCCACTAATGACTGACTCCACCACCTGAGGTCCTGTCGTACTTGTGGTGGCAGGACTCTTTTGTTTTTCAAATTTTGCTTGAAGCGTTTTAGCAGTATTTGAATGTAGCGGCAGTGCAGGCGACCCCTTCTTATGACAAAACTGGCGAAGTTTAGTTGTCCTAGAATTTTTTGCACCTGTTTTAGATTGCATGCCTTTTTGCTTAATAATTTTGTAATTGCTGTTTTTATATTTTTTATTTTTCTCTCCGAGAGATACATTGTGTCTGTCTTGGTGTTCCAAGTTATTCCTAAATACTCTAATTGTTGCATTGGCTTCAGCACAGACTTTAGGTAATTTATTTGCCAACCCATAGACTCCAAGAGTCTCACGACTTCCGCAGTCTGAGAGACCAGCTTGGCTTGGTCCTGGTGAACCAATAGGAAATCGTCTAGATAGACTAGAACCCGAATTTCCTTGTTTCGCAGGATCTCCGCGATCCAGTTTGTAACCGCTGCAAAAGTGCGAGGAGCAGATGCCAGGCCAAAAGGAAGCGAATTCATTTGTAATAGTTCGTTGTTGTATATCATCCGGAGATAGCAACGATGGGATTCTGCAATTGGTATGTGGAAATAGGCATTGGATATGTCTATTTTCACCATCCAGTCCCCCTTTTGAAGGAATTCTGGTATTGAGGCATGGGATATCAGTTGGAAATGTTTGGTATGGACATACCTGTTGAGTCCTCGCAGGTCGAAGACTGGTCGGAAGGATCCATCGTTCTTTGGTATTATAAACATCTTCGAAAGGAAGCTTGGACTTGGAGACTTTGGTCTCTCCAACACTTGTTGTTTCTTTAAGTCTATAATTATTTTTGTCATTTCCTGTGACTCTTTGGTCTTGTATAGTCTTTTTATAGTAGCTGATGGGTAATTTAGAGGGGGTTTGTTTGAGAAAGGGATACGAGCTCCAGAAATTATTTTCATTATAAAGTCGGTTGCTCCCAGTGCCTCCCATGCTTGCAAATGATTCTTCAAGCAGCCCCCTTTGAATACCTGTCGATAGTCATTTTTTTTCTTTGGGGCGAAAGGAACTGTTACTACCTCTTTGTTCTTTCTTAAATTTTTTATTACTATTTTTTTTGTTACCACGGTATGCAGTGCTACGGTTCCCCTGTGAAGATTGGTGATATATTGAAGTTGCAGTTGCAGGTTCATATTGTCGTTTCTTAGGTATTTTATTTTCTTTCAAATAAGTTGGCATATTAAGCCACACACTTGTCCCTCCTAGAGATTGTATCACCGGTAATAAACTATTATGCTCGAAAAGGTGTTCTGCACTTGGAGGCAGCTTTCTGAGAGTAGCTTGTAGGTTTTTATTTGAGATCTCTGATAAAATGCGTTCTCGTCTTATTTCTATGCACTCTGTTCTCTTCCCACAGACAACTTGTACAATTTGTTCCATATTCTTATAATATTGAGTGTTAGGTCCAAACACTGTCATAATCTTATTAAACAGATTTTCTGGTGTCAAATCACTTGACGAGTTATTTGACCAATTTACAATCTCTTGTAAATTGCTCCGTACAATTTCCTTGTGTTCTAACAAGCCATTTGTAAGACCAGCCAAAGTTTTTTCTGTGTTTGCTAAGTAGTCTTTTCCCTTATTCAGGTGACACAATTCATCATTAATCTTTAGTTCGATAAAACCTGGTTTGGCTAAAAAATTTTGTAAGACCTTAGAATATTTTACCTCTTTCCACTCCTCAGTTCCAAAGTGTTGTAATTTTACTAAGGATTCCAAACGACTTTGCGATGCATTCTTTATTACTTTGTTATTGTCAGTAACAGTGAAGACCTCACCTAAATTGAGCTGATTTGAATTTGGCTTTACTAAGAATTCGGAACTGTCAGTAGGGCATGCCTTCGACGTAGAAGGCAATAATGTATTTGATGTAGAAGGCAATGCTGTATTTATAGGCAAATAATATTGAAGACAATTAGTAAGGTGACTTACTTGGTGTATTAGTGCTTCGAACCGCGGGTCCGAATTTACGTCATTGGTTTTAATTCTTTTATTTGGAGGACGTGAGGACTCACTTTCAGACTCCGAGTCTGATTCTCCGCTGTCTCCATCCGACGATAAATCCAGATTCTCTCCGCGAGAAGACGAGTTCTGATGCGGAGACTCCTCACTCTGATTTTCCATTAAAGAATCGTCTACTTTTTCCATCTCGCTATGAAACTTTTCTTCGGATCTACTTCCGAGTAATTATAAACGTAAAATTCCGTAATTTACTCACTTTAACTCTTAACTTGCTCACTTTTTTAGTAAGAGAATTTTTTTCTAGCATTCACGCGGGAAAATCACAAAACGCTATGACTAGTTGACAGTTCTACAGTGGTGCCATACTTTCACAAAAACATTTATGGTAAAGAAAGTGGCGCCCTCTCCGGTGACAAGCAGGTACTATAGATCAAGTTACCAACATCGTGGGAATAAAAGGTATATTCACAAAACATTCTTCATATCGACGCTGTGTGTTTTTAAGTAAACACATAATAATATATTATCTACATAGATTAATGATGTCATCGCACGCTCTGACTAGATATACCGCCGGCGCTCATGTAAAATGCGGTAACAAATACTACGCCGAAATCGGCGTACCCGAGCCAGTCGCGTTGCAGGCAACGTGTGAGGTGAATGTACCGAATCTTTATTAAATTTTGATCATAATCCGAAGTAAAATACCAGTTTACGTATTGAAACTGTGTAAAAATAATACTACAAGAAATAAGAAAGACACTGGAATCACATACTATCATTAAGTATCATACAATTTCGAAATTTTAACATAAAATAACACGAGCCATAAAATATCAATGACGCTATTCAGTGTTGCCGCGAATGCAAAAAGTAAAGTTTCCCGTGGCTGAGATTTTTATATGTGAATTTATTGTTACTATATTTTATAATATATTTAACTTATTATAATATAACCTAATTCTATATTATTTAATGTTTATTTCTGTAGTATTGCTCAAATGACATAATTGCCGCTTATTAGGGTTCCGTACCCAAAGAGTATCAACGGGACCCAAGTCTCCACTATCGTTCCGTCTGTCTGTCAGTAGGCTGTATCTTATGAACCGTAATATGTAGAATTTTCACAGAATGTGTATTTATATTGCTGCTATAACAACATAAAATAAAAAAAGAAAACAAGTAAAATATATAGACCATACAAGAACCGTGATTTTTTTCTGTATTGATATGTGTTTTGTTTACAGACTAAAGCGAAACCTGGATTAACACGCAATAAAATGATGCTGTGTGTATGGTGGGATTGAAAGTTTATCATGGGCTTTTACCGCCGGATAAAACCATCGATTCGGATCTCTACTATCAATAAATAATGAGACAAGCAAGAAATAGAAAAAAAAAACGGCTGGCATTGATAATCAGAAAAGGAGTGGTCTTTCATCATGATAACGCCAGATCACAAGATTCGTTATCTGTTTGAGACTTTCAATACCCACTAACATTCCTAAAAATCCAGAATATGTTTGAGTATTTAAAACTGGTTTAACAGTTTTAGTCGTTATTTTCTTTTGTTGCTTGTGTTCTTTAAAAGAAAGCTTTCGGGAGGTTTTAATATTTAAGTTTATAATTTATTTTCCATTATAAATGGGATGACTAAATCCATGTTCCTTCAAATCCCTGGTATTGAATATATCAAATAAAACTACTTGTCGCATTTTTTTAATCAAAATCCCAAGATTTCTACAGCAACGCTTATTTTTTTATTATGTCACTACCTACAAGATATATCGAACAGAATGGACCCATATGTATTATAATTAAATGTAATAAAACTTTAAAACAAAAACATCTTGAATTTATATACAATATACGAAGAAACTTTTTCCCCGGTCTTATATACTAACTAAAGGTGTAACAAAATAGTACTTAATAACTTAGGGAATGATTCTGCCCGTTAACATGAATGTTTTTTAGTATGGGATCATCTTCGAAATTATCAATTTATACGTGATAGACCCATACTGCAGCTATATTACTGGTATAGTTGTAGCACGAATGGGTCAGCCCGACCGGGGAAGGACCACGCTCTCACAATACCAGTGTAGAATAGGAGCTTAACGCTGCTGTGTTTCCTATGGTGAGTGTAGAGAACCGGAGACCCTTTTTACTGGAAACGAGGCATTCCATCTTAGTCCTCAGGGGTTGCAACGCATCTGCATTTTGATTCTTCACCGAGGATAGATGTATATGTCTATGGGCCCCAGCAACCACTTACCATCAGGTGGACTGAGTGCTCGTTTGTCACCCTGATCCTATAAAAAATATCTCAAAGTCAGTTATTCCATACAAAATGTCATACAAACTTGCTTAAAATGTATGGAAGACCTGATTTTTCTTACGATTTGGAAGATAGATCCATAGTAAAAGTTGTTGATATTGACGCGTTTAATAGAAAGCACTATTTAGATTACACCATATATATAAAATAATTTGTGAATATTAGTTAGACATGTAAATAAAAAAATAAACTGATAAAAAGGAAAAGGTCATTTATTCAAAAGTAAAACCTATACATAACATACACAAATATATCGATACATTCGTTATTAATAAACTATTCACTTTTAAGTATTTCTGGAATACATTCATAACTATGAACTTAACTACTAAGCCATAGCATAAAATAAAATTTCCCGTTAATCGGGTAATAGTTAAGCTGCTGGCATATACAATTTTTCTTATACACACTACAATATTAAGATGCCGCATTCATGGAGCTGTTACTTGCAGGGAGCGCGGTATCTAGTCAGAGTGCGCGATGACTTATCATTAACCTAAGTTTATCTATGATGTCAAATGTCAATTGTCATTCCGTTTCTCTAGTGGTCACGCGAATGTTCTCTCTTGTGCTTAGTGCTGTGTTTTCCCTATTTTTTCGACGACTTCTGATCTGTTTTTGGACTTTTTTGATTGAGAGCTTAGGGAAACCTGACTTTATAGATAAGTCGAATCTGTACTAAAACTGAATCAGAACACCCCAAATCCACGTAGTGTTGTCTGCCCTACCCCTAGAGTGTTTATGTAAAGCCGTAGGCGCGGAGGGAGAGCAGCCCCCGCCCACTGTAGCCTTCGGCTCACTCATGCGCCTGCGATTTGCTACAACGGGCGGGGGCTGCACTTCCCGCAGCGCCGAAACCTTACTTGTGTCAATATGATTTTACAAAAAAAAATAATATTACTCATAAACTACATTTCCGCAAGGGAGTTCCCCATCCCACCTCCGTACGCGAGTACCGGATGTCTATAGTTTTCCCTTAATTCTTTTTTGCTATAAGTACTTATCTAAAAAAAAATGAAATAAATTCACTTTCATAATCCTTCAATAACTTAAAAAATGATATAGGAACGACGTTAGATTCGAACTTAAGTTAGTGATAAAGAACTATATAATTATGTTGTAATGAAATATATATTACTTCAAAATTCTTTGGATTTATGTAAAAAGGTTATTTTAAATCGTGTAAGTACGCTTGTACAAAGTTATTGCGGAATGAATAATTAAAACGTCAAAAGGTATTTCTTAGATTTGGTTGAGTATAATTTGTATGCACTAAACGCCGCCCAGATACTCTTTTAATTCGTCTGATAGGTGCGGCCATGTATACTGTAGGAGAAACTCGCTTCTAGCTTACAGAACATCCTACTATTATTAGAGAGGCCCAAATTCAGTGGTGTACTATTTTTTTTATAGGTAAAGGGTGACAAGCGAGCACAGAGTTCACCTAATGGTAAGTGGTTGCTGTGGCCCATAGACGTCTACATCTATCCTAGTTTGCTAAACCAAATGCATTATATGCAATTGCATGTAATGAACTCTAAATACGTAATTTCATCCACAGTAGTATGCATAGTAGTAGTAGTAGTAGTAGCAATTGCATGCACATTATATGCAATTGTATGTAATAAACTTTAAACACGTAATTTCATATCGTTTCGTATCGTCAGGATGGCCGAGCGGTCTAAGGCGCCAGACTCAAGGAAACTTGCCTGTGCAAAACGGGTAGTTGGGCGTTCTGGTCCTCTCTGAGGGCGTGGGTTCGAATCCCACTTCTGACAAATTATTTTAAAAATTAGTATAATGTTTTCATTATTAGTTAAAAGTTTTATTAAAATATCAAATAAAATAATAAGTTTATTTAATAATTTTAAATGTTATTTTATTTGTTTATTTGAAAACATGAATATTAAATATTATTTGCATTCGATTATTAAATTCGTTTTGGATGTTTAGAAGTACCGTCTTCATGATGAATTCGGGATTATATATTGACGAAGAAGACTGTACCTCTCCTTTTTTGTACAGAGCACATTCCTTATGAATACTTCTAGTCGTGAGGGTGGTAGTTATGTCGTTTTCCTATCGGCTAAAATCTCACGGTGTGCAAGTCTTCGTGACTACGAGAATGTTTCACTAACTACACTGTATACATTCTGTGGTGATGAAATGCCGAGTGAGGAAATCTGCTAACAATTTTTTTATCTATACAAATAAATAAAATTGAAGTGTCTGTTTGTTAATGTCAAAATAATATCTTTTTACTAAATGCATATAAAAATATATGCGATACTTATTGTTACGGACAGCGAGAGACCCGCCGCCCCGTCGCCCCTTCGTTCCCCGTTACGTCCCGCGCACCCCGCACGCCGGCGCTGATCACGCGATATCGGGCAACCAATCAGCGCGCGTGCGGCGAAAATTGCCATCGGGCGGCCAACCCGACGAAATGAAGCGCTCTTCTCGGAAATATAAGAAGGGCGCCTCGGACGATCGTTGTTCATTCGGGTTCATTCGGTTTCATTCGGAAGCGGCACTCGAGAAGACAAGGAAGAATCAAGACAGAAGACTCCATACTGAAGACCTCCCTTTTGTATAGTGATTAGTTAATAGTGCCGAACCTTTGTAAATAGTGAATATAGTATAATTAAAAGTACCATCTTTTCTTCGAGCAGTCCCCTAGTATAGCTAACCTCACACCGCCAGTTAAAATACCAAATACAGTCCACTACTCTCCATCCACTTTATCTTGGTCCATCGTCGCCGGATAGCAGCCAGAAGAAGGAAGAAAGAAGAAAGAAGTAAGAAGAAACAAGAAAGAAGGCAGTTATACAAGAAAGAAGGTAATTATAGAAGAAGGAACATAATTACAGAAGAGAGAAGATTATTATAGAAGATCTTCAAGGAAGAAAGAAGTTCGTCGACGAAGAAAGAAGATCGTCGGTACTAATTTCTTCCCTGTTTCTTGTTACGCCTACGTCATACGCGTCTATTGTCTGTTTCCAGACAATTTCTTGTTTCTTAACCGCGTTTACGCGGCCAGTGGTCACTCCCTAACGGTGCCAAACTGTGACCATCTGGTAACGCCCTTGTGGCGGGAACGACATCCATACGTGTGTCTTTTTAAAGACTGTACGTACGTCTTTTTGAAGACGACCGGAGGTCGCAACGTGGGACCATGAGGAAGACACGAAGCCAGAAGACACGGAACGATGATGACACGCCGGTAGGAATGCGCATATTCGAAGAAGCACCCGCGTCCCCGTCCGATTATCTCGCGATGGCACAAGCGCCCTCCGCCGCGCCCGCGCTCCAGGCCCCGCCCGCGCCCGCATCTACGCCCGCGCCCGCGCCCCCGCCGCCGCGCCCCGCTATGTCCGTGTCCACGACCGATCGTTTGGGAGAGGTTAGCATTTCCGCGCCGCGTACAGAGACACTCGCCGCGATTATAGAAGATCTTCCGTCTACAGAGATTAGTTCGATAGTACATACCGTCGCGCCTGTAACAGACGTACATAGGCCCGCGCCCCGCGCCCCGTCGATTCGCTCCGTTCGTTCAGCCCGGTCGACGGCTAGTGCGATAGCTAAATTAAAGCAAATTGAATATAACGCCGCGGAGGAACTAGCTGCAATTAGGAGGAAGCAATTGCAGTTGGAAGAAGATCTTATTAGGAAGAAGTACGCTAGGGACGTCGCGCAACTGCAAGAAGAAACAGATAGGGAAAGTGTCAACGAAGACGAGTTAGTTGAAAATAGGGTACGCGTTGATAGGTGGTTAGAGAACGTAGAGACTGTGCGGGGGGAGTCGCCTTCCCGCCCCTCTCAGCCCGCGCCCCGCATCGAGTTAGAGCAGACCCTACCGAACAGGGTAACCGGTTACGACCACAGTGAAGATGCCCAGGGGAGGACGGAAGCGAACGACGTTCAACCGCGCCGCATAGATTCGGTACAAAGGGAAGATGGAGTCGCCGCAGGAATGAACCAGGTGGATCGTCGTGTACGGGTTACGTCGCCGTCGCGCGTCCAACGCCGCACTCTATCGCCTACACATAGATCGCCACATCGCCACGCGGATCGTAGATCACCGTCGCCGCATAGGGATGTAGGTGCGCATAGGACGCCAGCGCCACAGCGCAGGCTAGAGAGAGATAGGGATAGAGATAGGTCGCTTACTCCGCGAGGAAAGGATAGGGGTATAGAGCGACTAGCGGAAGCTCTGGAGAATATGGTCAGAGTTAGGCCCGCTGCCGCGAAGCAGACGCAGGACTTGCCTATTTTTAACGGTTCGGCCGCGGAATGGCTAGCGTTCAAAGCCGCGATGAAAGAATCCACGCGTCTATATGGATTCACAGATACGGAAAATATGGCAAGGTTAAGAAATTGCTTACGCGGTGAAGCTAGGGAAGTAGTATCGGCACTGCTGTTTACCGCAAAGGATCCAGCAGATATTATGCGAACATTAGAGCAGTGTTTCGGCCGCCCGGAAGTAATTATCGATCGCGCGTTAGAAGAATTGAAACGCCTTCCGCGCCCGGGTCAAACCGCACAGGAACTAAATGCGTTCGCAATAAAGTTGCAAAATATCGTGTGCATTTTGCAAAACGTCGACGGCAAGGGATATCTGCAAAATCCAATGCTTACTAGGGAGGTAACGAGTAAGTTAAGCCCTCACTTACGGTCGCGTTGGTGTGATTACGCGGAGCACTACGGGAGTGCAGACGAGCCGGACATCGTTACACTGTCCAGGTTCATGATGAGAGAGGCTGACCGTGCGTTGAGTCATGCCTATACGTCCGTAGAGCCGACTAAGGAATCGCCCGTAAGACGAGAGGCGCCGCCGTCGAAGAGGATAGTGACACGCCGCGTAGAGAATAGGGCTCGCGACGTAAAAACGTTCACCGCACAGGAGGACACCGGTAGTGCCTCTTGTATGTGCTGCGGAGGTGAACACGCGATCGCAAAGTGTAGAAAGTTAGCGCAAATGGGTGTGGACGACCGGTGGAATTGGGTAAAAGAAAACGGGGTATGTTTTCTATGTTTAAACAGTAAACACCGACGGTTTAAATGTAAAGCAAAGAAATGCGGCATCGACGGCTGCAACGCCCCCCACCACGCCCTCCTTCACACCCGCAAGACCCGCGCACCTGAGACATCGGCCAAACCGGATGAGACCGTACTCGTCGCGTCTAACGTCGGTCGGAATGCATCCGTATTGTTGAAAGTGTGTCCCATTACGTTACGTGGACCACACGGTAAGGAAATAGACACGTACGCGTTGCTCGACGAAGGTTCGACTATTTCGTTGATCGATGACGACTTAGCGCGTGAGTTAGGAGCGAAAGGACCGGTAAAGCCGCTGAATATTAGGGGAATAAGCAATAGTCAGCGCGAGGCCGATAGCAGGCTAGTCAACATAGGCATACGTGGAAAATCGCGCAGCGAGATGTATAGAATAAATGCGCGTACAGTAACGAATTTACAGATAGGTTCGCAGTCAGTGAATAAAGAGTGTTTACGTCTAAAGCATTTACGCGACCTACCGAGCTCGGTTTGCTATGAGGACGCCAAACCGAGATTATTATTAGGAGCCGACAATTGGCATTTAATAATCACCCGTAACTTGAGGATAGGGCGTCGAAGGCAGCCTATAGCTGCACGTACGCTATTAGGATGGGTGATACAGGGAACCGTGCCGCGATTCACGTGTAGGGAGGACGGTGAAACCGTGTTACACGTCGTAAGCAGTAGCGGACGGATAGATAGGGACATCCGAACGTTCGCGAGTCAAGACGAGGAGATAACGGAACTCCTCAAACGGCAGTACGAGATCGATTCCATCGGTATCTCGCTAAGGAATAGGCCGCGACGGGAAGAGGAACGCGCTGTCGAGATATTCCAGCGCACCGTCAAGAAGGTCGGCGATCAATACCAGGTGGGACTGCCATGGAAGGACGACGACGTGCGGATGCCTCCTAGCTACGAGATGGCTGCTAGAAGACTGCGGACGATCGAGAGGAAAATGGACAAATCGCCGGAATTTCGAGACGCCTATACCGCACAAATAGATAACCTCCTGGCGAAAGGATACGCAAGGGAAGCCGAAGGGACGGAGAGAGAGGACCCTAAGAGCTGGTACCTGCCCCACTTCGCAGTACGAAACCCGAACAAGCCTGGGAAGACGAGAGTGGTTTTCGACGCGGCAGCGCGTGCGTCCGGTAAATGTTTGAACGATTATTTGCTTGACGGCCCCGACTTGTTACGGAACCTACCGGGCATACTGTTCAGATTTAGGGAGAACGAAATAGCCGTGTCAGCGGACATTAGGGAAATGTTTCTACGCGTTAAGATTGACCGTCGCGACCAACCCGCGCAATTATTTCTGTGGCGAGGTAACGAGCGATCCAGCCCACCGCGGGAATACGTTATGACTTCAATGATTTTCGGTGCGAGGAGCTCGCCGTTTCTCGCACATAGCGTTAGGGATCATAACGCGCGCGCACACGCTGAGACACATCCGTTGGCACTTAACGCTATCGTACGTAGTCACTACATGGATGACTACCTAGACAGTTATGCTACGGTAGAGGAAGCGGTAAACACTGCGAGGCAGGTTACGGAAGTCCACCAGCAGGCCGGCTTCACCTTAGCGGGCTGGAATTCGAACCACGCAGCCCTACTAGAGGACAAGCCGGAGGAATTATTAGCGAGCAAGCCTAAGGAGGTAGGCTTGAGACAAGACAGCCCAGGCAGAACCCTAGGGCTATTATGGATGGCCAATGAAGACGCCTTAACGTTCAACACATCCATGAACCGGGTACCGAACGAGGTGAAGACGCTGCAGAGGCCACCGACCAAGAGAGAGGCGTTGAGTGCAGTCATGTCGGTCTTCGACCCGCTTGGACTGCTGAGCTACCTCACCATCACCGCCAAGATCCTGCTGCAAGACCTGTGGCGGATGAAGAAGGTCGGATGGGACGACGAACTACCCGAGGAGGCAGCTGAGGAATTCCAGGGGTGGCTGCGAGTCGTCGAGGAAGTATCACGACTGCGGCTGCCTAGGTGCTATGCTCCTACGGGGGGAGTGGTAGAGCGTCAGCTCCACGTGTTCAGCGACGCAAGCGAACGTGCGTACGCATCCGCGGCGTATTGGCGATTACGATACCGCGACGGAACGGTTAAGGTACGATTAGTGGCGGCCAAGGCGAAGGTCGCCCCGATAAAGGCGCAAAGCATACCACGGTTAGAATTGCAGGCGAATCTGATAGGCGCGCGACTCGCGGAATTCGTGCAAGGCGAACACAGAGTGGTAGCCGATAGGGTAGTTTATTGGACAGACTCCACTACGGCGCTCCATTGGATTCAAAACGATACGGCGCGTTACACCCCATACGTAGCACATAGATTAGGGGAAATATCGGAGAAGACGTCACCCGAGCAATGGAGGTGGATACCGACCGCAGACAACATCGCGGATCAGGCAACGCGCATTAATTATACGTACAAGGAAGAGAGCGACAAATGGTTTACGGGACCGCCATTCCTGTACGAAGAGGAAGATCGATGGCCTCGACGACGGGAAGAGAAGGCAGGGGATGAAGATGATGAGATGGAGGAAGTCGTGGCGCACCAGAGCGACACCAGGAGCGCTCCACACCTGCCAGACATCGAGAGGTTCTCTTCTTACGAGAGATTGGTCAGGGCCACCGCTCGGATATTACAGTTCGTCGATGCCATGAGAGGAAAGGCGCACGGACTAACATTGGACCACATCCACAAAGCAGAGCGGATGTGGATAGAGCGAAGTCAACAAGAGAGTTTTGCTGAAGACATCGGTCGACTGCAGAAAGGAAGGAACTTGGCAACCGGCAGCGCGTTAAGGAAGCTCGACCCCATATTCGAAGATGGCGTACTGCGAGCTAGAGGACGGATTGACGCAGCCAATGTGGACAGCCAAATGAAGAGGCCCATCATCCTGAACGGACGCCACCAGTTTGTAAAGCTGCTTGTGGAGAAGGCGCATAAGGAAGCAAGCCACGCCAACAGGGAACGGGTAGTGAACGACCTACGCACGAGATATCACATACTTCGACTACGACCGACCGTACGAGAAGTGGAGCGGAGATGTCTGCGGTGCAGGGTACGCAAGGCGACACCACGGCCAGCGGTTATCGGAGATCTACCACCTGAACGGTTAGGGGCATTCGCGCGACCATTCACCTACACCGGAATCGACTATTTCGGGCCTATAACGGTAACAATAGGACGTAGGCATGAAAAACGGTGGATAGCGTTATTCACTTGTTTGACGACGCGCGCGGTACATTTAGAGATAGTTTATTCCCTAACGACGGACTCGGCGATATCGGCATTGCGGCGCATGGCGGCTAGGCGTGGGTGGCCACGGGTCATCTACTCGGATAACGGGACAAACTTTCATGGGGCGGACACCGAATTACGACGGGCGATGGAAGAGTGGGCACCCCTGCTGAAGGACTACGCGTTGACTCGGCGGACGGATTGGAAGTTCATCGCACCGGGTGCGCCGAACCAGGGAGGCGCATGGGAGCGTCTCGTGCGCTCGGTGAAGACCGCGCTCGAAGCCACACTCAATCAGAAGAGCCCACGGGAGGAGACATTAGCGACTCTCCTCACAGAAGCCGAAAACACCGTTAACTCTCGACCGTTGACGCACGTACCGGTCGACATCGACGAAGAAGAGGCATTGACACCCAACCACTTCTTGCTGCTGGGACCATCGAGCCTTCCAGTGACCGCGCCGTGCACGCCTAATGATCGTCGGGCGTGGAGAGCGGCGCAGGGACTTGCCGACGAGTACTGGAAGCGCTGGGTGAAGGAATACCTGCCGACGCTGGTTGCGCGCGGAGACTCAAGGGACGTGCAGCAGCGCCCGGTACAAGAAGGAGACCTCGTCGTGGTGGCAGACGGGACCATGCCGCGGAACGTGTGGCCAAGAGGAGTTGTAACGAAGACCTTTCCCGGACCAGACGGCGTGGTACGGAACGTTGAAGTAAGGACCAGGGGTGGATTGCTGCGGCGGCCGGTCAGGAGGATCGCCGTCCTCCCGAGTGCAGCCTAGGCTCGCAAGGCTACGCCGGGGGGAGAATGTTACGGACAGCGAGAGACCCGCCGCCCCGTCGCCCCTTCGTTCCCCGTTACGTCCCGCGCACCCCGCACGCCGGCGCTGATCACGCGATATCGGGCAACCAATCAGCGCGCGTGCGGCGAAAATTGCCATCGGGCGGCCAACCCGACGAAATGAAGCGCTCTTCTCGGAAATATAAGAAGGGCGCCTCGGACGATCGTTGTTCATTCGGGTTCATTCGGTTTCATTCGGAAGCGGCACTCGAGAAGACAAGGAAGAATCAAGACAGAAGACTCCATACTGAAGACCTCCCTTTTGTATAGTGATTAGTTAATAGTGCCGAACCTTTGTAAATAGTGAATATAGTATAATTAAAAGTACCATCTTTTCTTCGAGCAGTCCCCTAGTATAGCTAACCTCACACCGCCAGTTAAAATACCAAATACAGTCCACTACTCTCCATCCACTTTACTTATAACAAAAAATTATAATTTTTTTTTGTCTATTTGTTCCAGTTAATCCCGAAATGGCTGGACCGATATTGACGGGACTTGTACACTGGCAAATAGCTTATGTTATAAAAAGTAACTTAGGCTACTTATATTTTAGAAAAACTATTAGGGTACCGCACAAAAAAATCAAAACCCATAAAATCCATAGAGAATAAGACTAAGTGACAAATCAGCACACAGTACAGCGTCCAGTAAGACCCACTTCGAGTAAGAATTAAAATGCAGGTGGGTTGTATGGTATTCAACACTCACCATAAGAAACACAACAGCGTTAAGCTATTTCATGTTGATGTTCTGTGAGAGCGTGGTCCTTTGCTGGTCGAGCCAACCTATTCGTACTACAACTACATATTATAAAGGTCGTGGCTCTACCACGTTAAATTTAATAATTGAATAAACCAATAAAGTAAAAAGTCCTTCAAATTTTTTTATAGGAGAGGGGGCACACTAGCATGCGGCTCACCTGATGGTAAGTGACTGAAAACTGGTGATCCAATTGCACTATTTCTCGGGAAACCCATAGGAAGGAAGCTTCGAAAGAAACGCTTTGTGTCAAATCCGATCGAAGGCCTGCGCTACCTATGTCTAAACTAACGGCCAACGCCTCCCCCTTCGACTTCACTGCATCCGCCCAACTATGAGTTAGGTAACCTAGAAGATCACCAGCTGAGTGATCTCGACGGAAACCGTACTGGCGGTCACTAATCAGCTGGCGATCCTCAAAGTACCGCATAAGCTGGCAGTTAATAATAGTTTCCATTGCTTTGGAGAACAAGGAGCTGATAGCGATAGGCCTGTAGTTGGACGGATCTGAGCTGTCACCTTTTTTAGGGATCGTGTGCACCAAAGCTGTCTTCCATGAGTTCGGGACTACGCTTAGGGAGTAGGAGTACCGAAAAAGACGCGTTAAAACCAGTGCCAACTCCGGAGCACACGTCTTCAGCACAATAGGTGGGACTCCATTAGGGCCACTAGACTTGTTGACGTCCAGAGAGAAGAGTGCTTTGCGCACCGAGGGCTGTATAAATAGCACTTCCTGCATGAAGCACTCACACCGTGGGATGGTCGGCGGTGTGTTCCCCCCGTCATCGATAGTTGAGTTGCAAGCAAAAAGAGAGCCTAGCAGATCGGCTTTCTCATTTGCGGCATGGGCCAGTGAGTCGTCCACACTGTGTAGAGATGGCAGAGATGGCTGACAAAAGTTCCCTTGGCAAGAGACTAGAATGCACGTGTTCCCGAAGGTAGGCGAACTAATTTCTCACCAATTCTGCCGATGTGCTCTGACTTTGCGTTGGCAATGACCCTTTTGAAGGACTTGGAGGCGGAATTATACTTCTTTTTAAGAGCGCTGGTGTTTACATCCCGGGACGTTGATGCGTCAGCCGAGGCCTGGCAGCTCTCCTGCTTATAGCGTGATGCAATTTTACATGAGTAACCAAACCATGGCTGAGTTCTGCCTCCGATAGGCACCACAGATGATGCAATAAATAATTCCCTTAAGTACCACATCAGTGACAGAATCAGCAACAACGTTGGATATCATCTGGCGAGAAGCAAACCCGCCCCTAAGGTTGAGATGTAAAAAAAAAACCGCATCCCGTCCCAATCGGCCGACCTATAGTGCCAAACACGGCGGCAAGCTGCAGATCGCAACTGCGATGGGAGCGTGAGTGACACCATACTCCGGATCACACAATGGTCCGAAGAGCCAAGAGGGAGATCGATGGAGACCTTATACCTGTCTGGATGAGAGGTCAGCAGAAGGTCCAACATGGAAGGTATACCCCAAGGCTGCCAAGGCGTCGAAAACAGATGTCCTCTCTGACGTACAGCAAACTACAGTGCTCTAATTTGTACTCCGGGTAGGAGAGATACGAAGTATCAGCCGGAGAGGACACCTGTGTTTCGGTTAGAAAGATCAAGGTCGGCTTTGCCGACTCAAGATGTTAGTGGACGGCGTTAAGGTTTGAATGAAGTCCCCTGATGTTGCAGAAATTCACGGAAAGCGTGGCAGGGGTTGCCTTTGTCTTATTGGTCCGCTTGCCCCAAGTAGGTTTCGTCTTGAGCGGAATTTCGCCCCCCCCCCCTTCGCCTATGGTAGTGCAACTTTTACTTCACGCTGTTATTCTGTGAGATCGTGGTACCACCCCGGTTCGAGCCGGCCCAGCCGTGCGACAGCAAAAGCTGCCGCGGTGCTCTACCAGTGTTAAAAATCTGGAGCAGCATAGGTAATAAATTCTTCCAAACGCCACGATTTTTTCTGAAACCATTTTTTGTATCTAGAAATTTTAAATTTAGTATACTCGTAAAGATTGAAATTATTACAATTATTAAAAATATACAATTATTGAAAAAATTCTGGGGGGTTGATTTTATACGGATTTAGGATATGGAATTTGTTCATCCGACTGCCCCAGAAGGAGGGTAATGGTTTGGTCTATTTCTTTGGAACGCTCTGTAGCCTAAATGACTTGATGGATTTTAATATATAGTCCCACCAACTTATCTGTGAACTGACAGCTGCGGCAAAATTGTGAACTACAGCCGCCATTTAATCAAATGTCACTCGATATCGATATGTCATTGTTTTGAGAGTTTACAGAAAAATAAAAAATGCCGAAAACCATTAAAAGTGATGCCCGAAACATTATTTCAAAAGTATTAAACTTTTGTGAGCAAGAAGCTCGAGGGCAAGCACCGATAATGCCTTTCAATCAGGTCTATAAAAGAGTATCAGCTGCTACAGGTCAGTATTGCTAATTTTTGTTCCTTCCTTTCGTATTTCCGATAAATGGATTGGTTAATGCAATTCATTTCTTTTTCAGATGTTAGTCAAGGATTCATTTCCAAAATAGTTAAAGAACAAATAAACCGCATAAACCACAGGAACGCAAATTACAACGCCAGGTAAAAAAGGCATATTATTTAATTAAAGTTTAAATTGTTCAATTATGATATTTTTGTTTCTTCTTGTTCTTGGACATATATCTGTTAAATCTGTGTTCTAGTCTTTTTATTCCGTGACTAATTTATTACCCTAGTATGTGGACTCTATGTAGGAATATAAGACCCTTAGATGGGAATATTCCCGAACTGGCAACACTTCAACGCAGAAGCGCCAAGCTGTCAGTTCACAGATAAGTTGGTGGCACTATAAGGAGATAAGGAGTGTCAGTAGAATCGTATTTTTTAATAACTGCCTTTACGGCTCTGGGTTCTAGCCCTTCTGAGTCTGTAGTTGCAATGTATAATTATTCGTCATAATACACTGCTTCACAATATTTTGATGCGTCACATTGTGCAGCCCTTGGGACATTTTGACGGCAACTTGAGCCAGCAGACAGCTGACAGTTGGCGATGGTATCGCAAGGCGCCTAAACAGACATGCACCTTATCTTGAAAATCACATCACCATCAGAGCACTTGTTTCACCTTTTCCACTAATAGTTTACACGCGCAGACATTTAATACACAAAATCGCACCACTTTTACATATCAAAATCCACTTCAAACCATTATTTAAACAATAATACAGAAGCAGCAATCCGTCCCCCGTCAAGTTCCCGCCAAAACTCTAGAATCGTATTAGTTGTAGAAGTGTCATAGTATATAAATCTTTTCCCTTTTCAACCGACTTCAAAAAGGTGGAGGTACTCAATTCGACCGTATTTTTAAAACTTTTGTTTATGTGTGATACCTCATAACTATTTTCTAGGTAAACCGATTTTGACAATTATTTTTATTTGAAAGCTGGTGCTTCTCTTCTTTCTATTTCATGTGGTATCATATAAATTTGTTCAAAATCTGACCACTAATTTTCGAGTTATACCACAGAATAAATAATAGTTAAAAGGTTATACTATATATACTACATATACTATATACATATATTTAGGCAGGAATTCAATTCTGTTCTGTGACTTGGATCCCTAATATAATAGGATACAATTATATTAGCTAGGATACTATTATATAGCCGTTATAGGATACTATTATATAGCCGTGTAGTGGCGGTCAAGAATATCCGCTACCCCATATCCTCCCGTGGGTGTCGTAAAAGGCGACAAAGGGAAACAGGCAGGAGATGGGCAGCAGCATCTTCCTGATAATAGCCAAAATTACAATAAAAAACTGCGGTTGCCAACCCGCTCGCCAAGCGTGGCAACTATGGCAAATACCCCCCAATGATCAAAGCAACAAACAGATGGCCCCCAGTCCCCGGCGGCCCCGTTATTCCTGGCTACGGTGGCGACCATGGTAACGGCGGGGCAGGGGGTGCTAAGAATCTCCGGTGGAGGTTCGGTTGCCACCTTAGACGACTCGACCTGGCAACGTACAACGCACGCACCCTGAGGACTGACGAGAAGATCGTGGAGCTGGAAGAAGAGATAGACAAGTTGCGCTGGCATATTATAGTATTATCCGAAGTCCGAAGAGAGGGGGAGGACACGGTAATCCTCGAATCCGGCAACTTGCTCTATCACCGGGAGGGCGACCATCTGTCCCAAGGAGGTGTCGGATTTATCGTCCACAAGTCTCTCGTTAACAACGTTGTAAAGATCGGGAGTGTGTCGACGAGGGTTGCGTACCTTATACTCAGAATCACCAAACGGTATTCGCTGAAGGTCATACAGGTTTACGCACCAACCTCGGCACACCCCGATGAGGAGGTGGAGGAAATGTATGAGGATATCTCTAGAGCCATGCATTCATCCAAAACCCAATATACGATGTTAATGGGAGACTTCAATGCAAAACTAGGCACAAGAGAGAATGGTGAGCTGAAAGTAGGAAAAATTGGAATAGGGCAACGGAACCCAAGGGGCCAGCAGCTGGCCGACTTCATGGAGAAAGAGGGACTCTTTATGATGAACTCTTTCTTCCAGAAGCGGCCCATAGGAAGTGGACCTGGTCGAGCCCCGACGGTTCGACAAAAAATGAGATTGACTTCATTATGACGACCAGACGACAACTGTTCAAATGCATGCGGCGGGACTTACGCAACTTCAATACAGCTTGTATTGAAGAAGCGATCGAGCGGAACCAAGGCTCCAAAGTCTTTGCCAGAGATCTGTGTGCCAGAAAGAGCCAACTGTCAAAGCTGAAGACCGAATGTGGCAGCATCGTTTCCGGGATACCTGAGATTTTGAGTGAGATTGAGAGGTTCTATGGGCAGCTGTACACGTCATCGTTGGAGCCACACGCAAGTGTGAGTAACGATCCAAGAGCGAGTCTCATCCGACACTATTCCGAAGATATCCCGGACGTCAGTCTGAGCGAGATTAGAATGGCTCTTCAGCACCTTAAAAACGGCAAGGCCCCAGGCGAGGATGGAATTACAGCGGAGCTTCTGAAAGCGGGTGGAAGATCGGTACTTGAAGTCCTTCAGAAGCTCTTTAATTCCGTCCTCCATGGTGGCATTACACCGGAGGCGTGGAGCAGAAGTGCGGTGGTCTTGTTTTTCAAGAAAGGTGACAACGCTCTCTTGAAGAACTACAGACCGATTCCCCTTCTGAGCCGCGTCGACGTGCTGTTTTCGAGAGTCATTACGAATCGTTTCGCGCGCAGACTTGACGACTTCCAGCCTCCCGAACAAGCCGGTTTCCGAAAGGGCTTTAGCACCATAGACCACATACATACCCTTCGGCAAATTGTACAGAAGTCCGAAGAGTACAATTTGCCACTATGTCTGGCGTATGTGGACTATGAGAAAGCCTTTGATTCCGTCGAAATTTGGGCGGTGCTGCAGTCCCTTCAGCGGTGCCAAGTTGACTGTCGGTATTTCGAAGTGCTGAAGTGTTTGTACAATAGAGCTACGATGGTTATCCGAGTACAGAACCAGAGTATGAAATCTATCCAATTGCAGAGAGGTGTAAGACAGGGTGATGTTATATCCCCGAAACTCTTCACCGCTGCATTGGAAGACGTTTTCAAAATTCTGGACTGGAAAGGATACGGTATTAACATCAATGGCGAGTCATCAATAACATCAATCATTCACCTTCGATTTGCCGACGATATAGTCCTTATGGCAGAATCGCTGGAGGACCTAACCACTATGCTCAATGACCTCAATAGTGTCTCCCAACGGATAGGTTTTAAGATGAACATGGAAAAAACAAAGAATATGTTTAATGTCCATGTCACACCTATGCCGGTAGTTGTTGGGAGCACTAAGCTCGAAGTTGTTGACGAGTATGTTTACCTGGGACAAATAGTCCGACTAGGTAAGTCCAACTTCGACCGAGAGGGCAATCGACGGGTTCAACTCGGCTGGGCAGCGTTCGGGAAGCTACGACACATCTTCTCGTCAGACATACCTTAAAACCTTAAAACGAAATTGTACAACCAGTGCGTGTAGCCAGTGATGACTTACGAAACTGAGACGTGGTCCTTCACTGCTGGCCGTATGAGGAAGCTCAAGGTCGCTCAGCGAGCTATGGAGAGGGCTATGCTCGGAGTTTCTCTGCGTGATAAACTTAGAAGCTGATTAGTGACCGCCAGTACGGTTTTCGTCGAGGTCGATCAGCTGGTGATCTTCTAGTCTATCTGACTCATAGATGGGCGGAGGCAGTAGAGTCCAAGGGGGAGGCATTGGCCGTTAGTTTGGACATAGCGAAGGCCTTCGATCGGGTCTGGCACAAAGCGCTTCTTCATCACCAGTTTCCTTGCTGATCGGAGCATCAAGGTCGTAGTAGACGGTGTATGCTCTGATTTCAAGCCTATCAATGCTGGTGTTCCACAAGGCTGCGTGCTATCACCAACGCTGTTTCTCCTGCATATCAATGATATGTTGCTAACTAGTAGCATTCATTGCTATGCAGAGGACTGGTGATGCCTTATATACCGGCCGTGCCAATTTTTCCCGAGAAAAATTGTGTCTGAAGTCGAGTCTTTGCTTAACAAAGTCTCGGATTGGGGCCGACTAAATCTAGTCCAGTTCAATCCCCAGAAGACACAAGTTTGCGCGTTTACCGCTAAAAAGAACCCCTTTGTCGTATCTCCTCAGTTTCAAGGCACTCCCCTTGCTGCCTCAGCTAGTATCGGAATCCTTGGCGTCAACATATCGAATAGTGTGCAGTTTCGTGGTCACTTGGAAGGGAAGGCCAAATTGGCCTCTAAAAAGCTTGGCGTGCTCAGCAGAGCGAGACAGTATTTCATGCCAACACATCGTTTGCAACTTTACAAAGCGCAAGTTCGGTCCCACATGGAATACTGTTCTCATCTCTGGGCCGGGGCACCCCAGTGCCAGCTCCTTCCACTTGACCGCATCCAGCGCAGAGCGGTTCGAATCGTCGACGACCGAGTTCTTTCTGATCGGCTCAATACACTGGCACTGCGTAGAGTTGTTGCATCACTTTGCGTATTTTATCGCATCTATCACGGGGAGTGCTCTGAGGAATTGTTCGGATTAATTCCAGCCGCTCAATTTCACCATCGCACATCCCGACAAAACTCGTGTTACCATCCATACTATCTGGATGACTGGCGGTCCACCACTGTGCGATTTAGAAGAAGTTTTCTCCCTCGCACAACTTCCTTGTGGAATCAATTACCACCAGCGAATTTTCCGGACCGATACGACTTAGGAACCTTCAAAAAAAGAGCTTATACCTTTCTAAAAGGCTGGCAACGCATCTGCAATTCCCCTGGTGTTGCGGTTGTTCATGGGTGGCGGTAGTCACTTACCATCAGGTGAGCCGCATGCTCGTTTGCCCCCTCTTCTATAAAAAAAAAGAAATGAGTATATCCGCAGTAGAACCAGAGTAACCGACATAGCCCAACGGATTAGTAAGCTGAAGTGGCAGTGGGCCGGTCATATAGCTCGAAGAACCGACAACCGATGGGGAAGAAAGGTTCTCGAGTGGCAGCCTCGTACCGGTAGGCGAAGTGTAGGGCGACCCCCCACGAGATGGAGTGACGACCTGGAAAGACATGCAGGAAGTCGATGGATGCAGGTGGCTCAGGACCGTGCTTTGTGGCATTCCTTGGGGGAGGCCTATGTTCAGCAGTGGACTTATGAAATGCTGTAATGATGATGATGATGACTATTATATTGTAGGGATGGCAATATTTCTCGCTATTAATAAGTTCCGATATAAACAAAAGGTGTCGTGGTGGTCGAATTTAAAGCGACTATTAGAAAATCATGCTTGGTATGTAATTACGAAACAACATTTTTTTTTATAGGATAGGGTGACAAACAAGCACACAGTCCACCTGATGGTAAGTGGTTGCTGTGCTCATAGACATCTACATTTATCCTCGTTTGCGAATCAAAATGCAGATGCGTTGTCACCCATGAGGACTAAGATAGAATGCCTCTTTTCCAGTAAAAAGAGTCTCCGGTTCTGTCCACTCACCATACGAAACACAGTAGTGTTAAGCTGCTATTTGACGCTGGTATTCTGTGAGAGCGTGGTCCTTCCCCGGTCGAGCCGACCCATTCGTGCTACAACTATACTACTAATGTAGCTGCAACATGGCTTTACCACGTTCAAAAATTATATGCAATTGCATGCACATTATATGCAACTCTAAACACGTAATTTCATCCACTTTCATCATCGTCAGGATGGCCGAGCGGTCTAAGGCGCCAGACTCAAGGAAACTTGCCTGTGCAAAACGGGTGGTTGGGCGTTCTGGTCCTCTCTGAGGGCGTGGGTTCGAATCCCACTTCTGACAAATTATTTTAAAAATTAGTAAAATGTTTTCATTATTAGTTAAAATATTTATTAAAATAAAATTTATTTAATGATTTTAAATGTTATTTTATTTGTTTATTTGAAATCATGAATATTAAATATTATTTGCAGTTCGATTATTAAATTCGTTTTGGATGTTTAGCAGTACCGTCTTCATAATGAAAAAATCTTCTGACAAATTCTTTTAAAAATTAGTATAATGTTTTCATTATTATTTAAAAGTTTTATTAAAATAAATTTTATTTAATAATATGACTATACAGGAGTTTTAAATGTTATTTTATTTGTTTATTTGAAAACATGAATATTTACAGTTCGATTATTAAATTCGTTTTGGATTCATCATTGTGCTGTGCTAGCAGCACCGTCTGGTTTCTGGTTTAAGAAATTTATTTCTCATAAGAATAAAACATTCATTTGTCTGAGAAATACAAGATAGACTTAAAATAGATACGTATGTTTACATCTGAACAAATGCTGGAGCGACATTATTTTATTATTGAGTGATCAGTGATCACTATTGTAAGAACTTTGACAATTACATTTCAAATTCAGATTAACATAAAATAAAAATAAAGATGTAGAAATGTGGGTAAGTTGAAAACAATTACATCGACAAATTCAAAACATTGCACATTTTGTAATATTGTTAAACATTGAGTATAGCAAACGGCTATGGTCTTATTACATGTCAAAAATCGAGGCACATCTATTACTATCATAAATTTCTATCTAGCATATAAAGTCGTTAATGTATACGTGGAATATTAAGATTTATTTTGTTGCGCATTCAATTTTAGACGATCTTATTTAAAATTAGATTATACTGCATCTAAAACCGTCTTCATGATGAATTCGGGATTGTATATTGACGAAGAACACTTTACCTCTCCTTTTTGTACACAGCACATTATTAGGGATACTTCTAGTCGTGGTAGTTATGTCAGATTACTATCGGCTAAAATCTCACGGTGTGCAAGTCTTCGTGCTTTGTCGGGACTACGAGAATGCTTTACTAACTAAACTGTATGTTAAATTTATTATTTTAATTACGAAATATGGGTTGGCTTAGTACATGCTGTGATGAAGAGATGCTGAGTGAGGAAGTCTGCTAACAATTTTTTTATCAATACAAATAAATAAAATTGAAGTGTCTGATAGTAATATCAAAATAACATCTTTTTACTAAATGCATATGAAAATATATACGATACTTATAACAAAAAAACAATTATAAATTTTTGTCTGTTTGTTCTAGTTAATCCCGAAATGGCTGGACCGATTTTGACGGGACTTATACACTGGCAAATAGCTTATAAAAAGTAACTAGGCTACTTTTATTTCAGAAAAACAATTAGGGTACCGCACAAAAAATCAAAGCCTATAAAATCCAACTGTAATAAATTCTACGCCGTGGGGAACAGCTACTCGTAGTATAGAATAAGAGTGACAAATCAGCACACAGTATACCTTCCAGTAAGACCAACTTCGAGTAAGAATTAAAATGCAGATGGGTTGTACGGTACTCTACACTCACCATAAGAAACACAACAGCGTTAAGCTATTTCATGTTGATCTTCTGTGAGAGCGTGGTTCTTTCCTGGTCGAGCCAACCTATTCGTAATACAACTACATATAAAGCTCGTGGCTCTACCACGTTAAATTTAATAATTGAATAAACCAATAAAGTCAAAACTCCTTCAAAATACGCAAAGAGATGCAACATCTCTACGTAGTGCCAGTTAGTCAAGCCGATCGCAAAGAAATCGGTCGTCGATGATTCGAACCGCTCTGCGCTGGATGCGGTCAAGTGGAAGGAGCTGGCACTGGGGAGCTCCTGCCCAGAGATGGGAACAGTACAGTTGTAAAGTTGCAAGCGTTGTGCCGGCATGAAATACTGTCCTGCTCTGCTGAACACGCCAAACTTTTTAGATGCCAATTTGGCCTTCTCTTCCAAGTGACCACGAAACTGCACATCACTCGATATGTCGACACCGAGGATTCCGATACTGGCTGAGACAACAAGCGGTAAACGCGCAAACTTGTGTCTTCTGGGCATTGAACTGGACTAGAGTTGCCCCCAGTCGGAGACTGGTTGACTTGTTCAGCAAAGTCTCGACTTCAGACACAACTTTGTTCCGGCACTCGGCTACGTTTTCTCGAGAAATACCTATTTTGACACGGCCGGTGTACAAAGCATCACCAGTGACAGCACTGGAGCATGCACCGTCTACTAC
This sequence comes from Parnassius mnemosyne, assembly GCA_963668995.1. Classification (NCBI taxonomy): domain Eukaryota; kingdom Metazoa; phylum Arthropoda; class Insecta; order Lepidoptera; family Papilionidae; genus Parnassius; species Parnassius mnemosyne. Next base: position 10,575,666 of record CAVLGL010000080.1, read on the forward strand.
GACATTGATGCTCCGATCTGCAAGAAAACTAGTTATCCAATTGCACAATTTGTCGGGAAACCCATAGGAACAAAGCTTCGAAAGAAGCGCTTTGTGTCAAACCCGATCGAAGGCCTGCGCTTTGTCTAAACTAACGGTCAACGCATCCCCCTTCGACTTCACTGCCTCCGCCCAACTATGGGTTAGGTAACCCAGAAGATTACCAGCTGAGTGACCTCGACGGAAACCGTACTGGCCGTCACTAATCACCTGGCGATCCTCAAAGTACCGCATGAGCTGACAGTTAATAATAGTTTCCATTACTTTGGAGAACAAGGAGCTGATAGCGATAGCCCTGTAGTTGGACGGATCTGAGCTGTCGCCTTTTTTAGGGATCGGGTCCACCAAAGCTGTCTTCCATGAATTCGGGACTACGCTTAGGGAGTAGAAGTACCGAAAAAGACGCGTTAAATCCGGTCGCAATCGACCAACCTATAGTGCCAAACACAGCGACAAGCTGCAGATCGCAACTGCGTTTGGAGCGTGAGTGGCACCATACTCCGGATCAGACAATGGTCCGAAGAGCCAAGAGAGACATCGATGGAGACCTAATACCCGTCCGGATGAGAGGTCAGCAGAAGATCCAACATGGAAGGTATACCCCAAGGCTGCCAAGGCTTTGAAAACAGATGGGCTCTCTGACGTACACGCAAACTCCAGCCCGGGGCACAAAGGACGGGGCACGAAGTTCTAATTTGTACTCCGGGTAGGAGAGATATGAAGTATTTGCCGGAGAAGACATCTGTGTCTCGGTTAGAAAGAGCAAGGCCGGCTTTGCCGTCTCAAGATGTTAGTGGACGGCGTTAAGGTTTGAATGAAGTCCCCTGATGTTGCAGAAATTCACGGAAAGCGTGGCAGGGGTTGCCTTTGTCTTATTGCTCCGGTTGCCCCAAGTAGGTTTCGTCTTGAGCGGAATTTCGCCACCCTCCCTCAAATACGCGGGGCACCCTGGGCACCCACGCTCGGAAAAAGTAGGGTAGCTTGAGCGTGGATGCTCAGTGAGGGATTCTCCGTCACCAGGGGTGCTGATATCCGCCTAGGGTAGTGATCTATTTCACTCCGCTACCATGTTGAGGGGGGGGGGGATTAGTTTTCCGGCCACCTGCACTCACCAGGCGAAATGCAGCTTCTATGCAGCTGCAACTTCTACTTCACGCTGGTATTCTGTGGTATAACCACAATGGTACCACCCCGGTTCGAGCCGGCCCATTCGTGCGACAGCAAAAGCTGCCGCGTGGTTCTACCAGTGTTAAAAATCTGGAGCAGCATAGGTAATAAATTCTTCCAACGTCACAATTTTTTCTGAAACCATTTTTTGTATCTAGAAATTTTAAATTTAGTATACTCGTAAAGATTGAAATTATTACAATTATTAAAAATATACAATTATTCAAAAAATTCTGGGGGGTTGATTTTATACGGATTTAGGATATGGAATTTTTTCTTCCGACTGCCCCAAAAGGAGGGTAATGGTTTTCGAGTATAAGTATGTCTATTTCTTTGGAACGCTCTGTAGCCTAAATGACTTGATGGGTTTTAATATAAGGGGTGTCATTAGAATCGTATTTTTTAAATAACGGGCTCTACGGCTCTGGGTTCTAGCCTTTCTGAGCCTGTAGTTACAATGTATAATTATTCGTCATAATACACTGCTTAACAATATGTTGATGCGTCACATTGTGCAGCCCTTGGGACATTTTGACGGTAACTTGAGCCAGCAGACAGCTGACAGTTGGCGATGGTATCGCAAGGAGCCTAAACAGACATGCACCTTATCTTGAGAATCATATCACCATCAGAGCACTTGTTTCACCTTTTCCACTAATAGTTCACATGCGCAGAAATTTAATACACAAAATAGCACCACTTTTACAAATCAAAATCCACTTCAAACCATTATTTAAACAATAATACAGAAGCAGCAATCCGTCCCCCGTCAAGTTCCCGCCAAAACTCTAGAATCGTATTAGTTGTAGAAGTGTCATAGTATATAAATCTTTTCCCTTTTCAACCGACTTCAAAAAGGTGGAGGTACTCAATTCGACTGTAGTTTTAAAACTTTTGTTTATGTGTAATACCTCATAACTATTTTCTAGGTAAACTGATTTTGACAATTCTTTTTTGTTTGAAATTTGGTGCTTCTCTTCTCTATTTCATGTGGTACCATATAAATTTGTTCAAAATCTGACCACTAGTTTTCGAGTTATGCCACGGAATAAATAATAGTTAAAAGGTTATACTATATAAACCTACTACATATACTATATACATATATAATATGCAGGAATTCATTTCTGTTCTATGACTTGGACCCCTAATATAATAGGATACTATTATATTGTAGGGATGGCAATATTTCTCGCTATTAATAAGTTCCGATATAAACTAAAGGTGTCGTGGTGGTCGAATTTAAAGCGACTATTAGAAAATCATGCTTGGTATGTAATTACGAAACAACATTTTTTTTATAGGATAGGGTGACAAACGAGCACACAGTCCACCTGATGGTAAGTGGTTGCTGTGCCCATAGACATCTACATTTATCCTCGTTTGCGAATCAAAATGCAGATGCGTTGTCACCCATGAGGACTAAGATAGAATGCCTCTTTTCCAGTAAAAAGGGTCTCCGGTTCTTTCCACTCACCATACGAAACACAGTAGTGTTAAGCTGCTATTTGACGCTGGTATTGTGTGAGAGCGTGGTCCTTCCCCGGCCGAGCCAACCCATTAGTACTACAACTATACTACTAATATAGCTGCAACATGGCTTTACAACGTTCAAAAATTATATGCAATTGCATGCACATTATATGCAATTGCATGTAATTGTAGTGACAATGAAACAACAGAGTTCAGATGACAACTGTCCTTATTAATAAAGGCGGTTTCCTAATATATAATATTTTAAGACTACCCACAACACCTTCCCCTTAAAGAATAGAATTTTAGAAAAGCGATCTATTTAAAAATAGATCGCTTTTTAACAAAAGCGATCTATTTTTAAATAATCTTACCAAGAAAGACATGAATAAAAAACTTACTTAAGTACATTTTTTTTTATTTTTTTTTTTTATGAATACAAAGGATTAATTAAACCGGTTATTTTTTGTTTTTATTTACTTTACTTCGAGTGAGAGGCGGAGAATAATTTTCATTAACTTCAATATTTAACATTGTCGGTTCATATTCATCGTTCGAAGAATATTCCTCATTTTCACTACTCGTAAAAGTAGTTTTTGTTGTCATTGAATTATGTTCTTTATTCTCATGTACTATTTGTGCTGACGTTCTATTTTCTTGTGTTTTATCTTTTATTAGATGTCTGCGATTGCGGCGATACACCATTCCTCTTTTAGTTTTAATAAAATATGAGCGGGGAGTCGCCGCTTTTGCAATGATATGACCTGGAATTTTAGAATTATTTTTTTCTATCATAGTCACCTTATCGCCAACATCCAATACAGGTAAAGGCTTGGCACGTAAATCATAATACATTTTGTATTTGTTTTGTTTATCTAGCATAACTTTGTGTTGACTCTCATTATTTACATGTCCTATTTTTAAAAGGTCTGGGTGCACAGGTAGCCTGCATTTTAACCTACGACCCATCAACAGCTGTGCGGGAGAATTCAAATTATCGCGAGGCGTATTTCGATAACTTAGCAAATTTAAGTAAAAGTCACTTCCACTATCTATGGATTTTTTTAATATCTTTTTTATTGTTTGCACGGCTCTTTCACTCTTACCATTTGATTGTGCGTAATTGGGTGATGACGTTATGTGTTCAAATCCCCACTCCACCGCAAAGTTTTTAAATTCCCGACTTGAAAATTGTGGACCATTATCGCTTATTGCAATGTCTGGTATCCCATATCTAGCAAAATTTTCTCTCAGTACGTTTATGACGCTTTTAGAAGTAGTTTCATGTAACAATGCTACTTCCGTAAAACATGAATAATAGTCCACAATAATCAGATATGATTTTTTACCATACTGAAATATGTCTGTCCCGATTTTACTCCATGGTAAATTTGGAATAGAAACAGCAATCATCGGTTCCTTACTCGAGTTATTTGAATTCTCTCGACACACTACACACCTATTTACATATCTCTCTATATCATAAGAAATCCCTGGCCAGAATAGCACTTCACGTGCGCGCCTTTTACAGCGGTCTATCCCTAAATGTCCATCATGTATAATTTTTAACATTTCGGTTCTTAAGGAACTGGGAATTAATATTTGTTTGTTTTTAAATATAACGCCATCTACACAAAATAAATCTCCTCTCATTGACCAATAATATTTTAAATTATCTTCAATGTCTCTTTTATATTCCGGCCAACCCTGATTTATATATCTCATTAAAAGTTTTAAGTTATTATCTTTCAAAGTCTCATTTTTAATTACACTTAATTTTTTATATGAAACGGGCATGTTAGAAACTATCATATGTACTTGACATAATACATTATCACTCACTTTATCATTATATAGTTCTGGAATAGGAGCACGTGACAATGTATCGGCCAAGTACATATATTTTCCAGGCTTATATGTAACTATCCAATCATAACATTGTAATCGTAAAATCATTCGCTGTAAGCGTGCTGGTATCGAATCTAAGGGCTTTTTAAAAATACTTTCTAACGGTTTATGATCTGTTTCAATTAAAACATCACTTTTACCGTAAATATATTGGTGGAACTTTTCACACGCAAAGAGAATAGCTAGCATTTCTTTTTCTATCTGCGCATATCGTGTCTGTGTGTCGGTGAGTGTACATGAAGTATATTCAATAGTTCGGCCGCCCTGCAACAGCACGGCTCCTAGCGCTACACTGCTCGCGTCCACCGAAACTACAGCCGGTTGCGATACGTCATATAAAGCCAACACGGGTGATTTGCTTATTAAATATTTTAATAAATCAAACGCATTCTGTTGTTCACTCTCCCAACACCATTCTGGGTCCTTTTTCAATAATCGAGTAAGCGGAAAAATACGCTCAGAATACTTAGGTATAAACTTAGATAAATAATTTACGGCTCCTAAAAATCATTCTAATGATTTTCGTTCTTTTGGAGTTGGCATATTTTTTATTGCTTTTACTTTTTCTAAATCTGGTTTCATCCCGTTTTTGTTAAATATATGACCCAAGTAAGTCACTTCCTCAACGCATATACGACATTTATCTTTATTAAATTTTAAATTAATTTCACGAGCCCTATTTAATAATGCATTTAAACGCCTATCATGTTCGTCTTTATTTCGTCCCCAGCATATTATATCGTCTATAAAAGAATCTACTCCATCTAAATCCTCTATTAATTGCTTAATCTTAGCATGAAACACCTCTGAAGCGCAGTTTAACCCATAAGGTAATCTTAAATACTGATAGCGCCCAAACGGTGTACTAAAGGTGCATAAGTCTGAATTCTGATCATCAAGTTTTATTGCCCAAAAACCTGAATTTGCGTCTAATACTGAAAAAAAACTAGCTCCGTGAATTTTAGTGGCAAGTTCCTTAATGGTTGGCAGTTGGAAATGTGCACGCTGTATAGCATTATTAAGAGGTCTCGGGTCTAAGCAAATTCGCAATGTTCCGTTCTTTTTTGCTGCAATTACTATTGAATTAACCCATTGTGTTGGGTGAGTGACCTTTCTAATGACTCCTAAGTCAGTCATCCTGTTTAATTCTTCTAATAATTTATCACGTAATCCTAGAGGTACTTTTCGCGGAGCACAAACTACAGGTTTAACTGATTTATCAATAACTATATGGTACTCACCAGGTAAGCATCCTAAGCCTTCAAAAAGATCCGAATTTTCTACCAAATTAATGCCGTAAACCCGTTGAATTAACCCTAGTTCCGAACACGCTTGTCGACCCAGCACACTTTCACAATTAATATTTGCTATTGCGAATTTTAAAACATACATTTTACTTTTATGCCACCATTTAAGATGACAAACTCCTCTTATCGGAATAACATCCCCGCTAAACGACTGTAATTTCATTTTATTATTATTGCATATCATTTCCGTGTCAAACCCTAGCGTTAAAAATCTCTTATAACATAACACATTAATGTCGGCACCGGTATCCAGCTTAAAACGTTCAAAGCCACACTCACCTCTTAATACCTCGTACCAGTCATCGCCGCCGATTTTGTTCTGCGTTTTATCCATTAACACACATACATAAAACGACTCACAATCATCATTATTAGATTTTTCTGTATTCACTTCTATTTCATACATTTTTTAACACTATTTTTACATTTGCACATCCTAGCGTAATGGCCGTAGTTACCGCACACATAGCATTTCACCGAAATAGCTGGACATGAATCTACATCAGTACACTGAGCACCACAACGCGGACAAGGCGACGTCGCGGTCCCGCCGTGCGCAGCTCGCGCGCCGCGCCGGCCGCCGCGCCGCTCGCCGCCGCGCATCGCCAGCGCCTCAACGCGCACGGGCCCGCAGCTCGCCGAACTGCCGAAGCTACCTGTTTCCATCACACGCTTGCTGTCTGTTGACATTTCATCAGCTTGACATATTTTAATTGCTTTCTCCAGAGTCAATTCATCTGTCCGTAACAACCGATCCCTTACAATTGTGCTCCTTATGCCGCACACAATACGGTCGCGAATCAACTCTTGCTCTAAATTTTTAAATTCACAGTTTTTACTGAGTAATTTTAACGCTGTTACATATTGATCAATAGATTCTCCAGTTTCTTGATACCTCGTAAAAAAATTATATCTCAGTAATGTTATATTAGATTGAACACCGAAATACTCGTCAAATTTTTTCATCAATATTTCGATGTCCTCACGTTGCTCTTCTGAATCGAATGTAAAAGTCTCATAAACATCAAATCCATCTGATCCAATCAGATTAATGAGCAAACTCGCCTGTATGCTTCCCTCTTCTTTGTGCACCCCCGATGCTTTAAGAAAAAGATTGAATTGTGCCTTTCACCGCTTCCATGCGTCAGCCCGGCCGACGGGGCTGCCATCTAAACTCAATTCGGTTGGCGGTCTTGCATGCTCCATCCTTTACACTTAATTTAGAATACAAATTAACGTTATTCAAACGTAAAATCCAAAACTATTTAGGTATTTTAACCGCTGCCACCATGTAGTGACAATGAAACAACAGAGTTCAGATGACAACTGTCTTTATTAATAAAGGCGGTTTCCTAATATATAATATTTTAAGACTACCCACAACAGTAATGAACTCTAAATACGTAATTTCAACCACTTTCATCATCGTCAGGATGGCCGAGCGGTCTAAGGCGCCAGACTCAAGGAAACTTGCCTGTGCAAAACGGGTGGTTGGGCGTTCTGGTCCTCTCTGAGGGCGTGGGTTCGAATCCCACTTCTGACAGATTATTTTAAAAATTAGTATAATGTTTTCATTATTAGTTAAAAAATTTATTAAAATAAAGTTTATTTAATAATATATGATATGATTATACAGGAGTTTTAAAAGTTATTTTATTTGTTTATTTGATTTGATTACATGAATATGTATTATTTGCAGTTCGATTATTAAATTCGTTTTGAATGTTTAGCAGCACCGTCTTCATGATGAATTCGGGATTATATATTGACGAAGAACCACCTCTCCTTTTTTGTAGATATCACATTTCTTATGGATACTTCTAGTCGTGAGGTAGCTATGTCCGATACCTATCGGCTAAATCTCACGGTGTGCAAGTCTTCGTGCTTTGTCGGGACTAGGAGAATCTTTCACTAACTACACTGTATACTATTATTATTTAAATTACGAAATATGGGTTGGCATAGTACTTGTGCTGATGAAATGCTGAGTGAAGAAGTCTGCTGACAATTTTTTAACTATACAAATAAATAAAATTGAAGTGTCTGTTCGTAATATCAAAATAACATCTTTTTACTAAATGCATATGAAAATATATACGATACTTATAACAAAAAAACAATTATAATTTTTTTGTCTGTTTGTTCCAGTTAATCCCGAAATGGCTGGACCAATTTTGACGGGACTTATACACTGGCAAATAGCTTATGTTATAAAGAGTAACTTAGGCTACTTTTGTTTTAAAAAACAATTAGGGTACTGCACAAAATATCAAAACCCATAAAACCAACTGTAATAAATTCTACGCCGCGGGGAACAGCTACTCGTAGTATAGAATAAGAGTGACAAATCAGCACACAGTACACCTTCCAGTATGACCAACTTCGAATAAGAATTAAAATGCAGATGGGTTGTACGGTACTCTACACTCATCATAAGAAACACAACAGCGTAAAGCTATTTCATGTTGATGTACTGTGAGAGCGTGGTCCTTTTCTGGTCGAGCCAACCTATTCGTACTACAACTACATATAAAGCTCGTGGCTCTACCACGTTAAATTTAATAATTGAATAAACCAGTAAACACATGAGCATGCGGCTCACCTGATGGTAAGTGACTGCCGCCGCCCATTAACAACTGCAAAACCAGGGGAATTGCAGATGCGTTGCCGGCCTTTTAAAAAGGAGTAGGCTCTTTTTTTGAAGGTCCCTAAGTCCGGAAAAATCACTAGTAGTAATAGGTTCCACAAGGAAGTTGTGCGAGGAAGAAAACATCTTCTAAATCGCACAGTGGTGGACCGTCAATCATGGTATGGATGGTATCGCGAGTTTTGTCGCGATGTGCGATGGTGAAATTGAGCGGCTGGAATTAGTTCGAACAATTCCTCAGAGCACTCCCCGTGGTTGATGCGATAACATACGCAAAGAGATGCAACATCTCTACGTAGTGCCAGTGGTCAAGCTGATCGGAAAGAACTCGGTCGTCGATGATTGGAACCGCTCTGCGCTGTATGCGGTCAAGTGGAAGGGGCTGGCACTGGGAAGCCTCTGCTCAGAGATGGGAACAGTACAGTTGTAAAGTTGCAAGCGTTATGCCGACATGAAATACTGTCCCGATCTTCTGAACACGCCAAACTTTTTAGAGGCCAATTTCGCCTTCTCTTCCAAGTGACCATGAATGTCTTCTGGGGATTGAACTGGACTAGAGTTAGTCGCCCCCAGTCGGAGACTATGTTCAACAAAGTCTTGACTTCAGACACAAGTTTGTTCTGGCACTCGGCGACGTTTTCCCGAGAAATATTTTGGCTCGGCCGATGTACAAAGCATCACCAGTGACAGCACTGGAGCCTGCACCGTCTACTACGACATTGATGCTCCGATCTGCAAGAAAACTGGTGATCCAATTGCACAATTTCTCGGGAAACCCATAGGAAGTAAGCTTCGAAAGAAGCGCTTTGTGTCAAACCCGATCGAAGGCCTGCGCTATGTCTAAAATAACGGCCAACGCCTCCCCCTTCGATTTCACTGCCTCCGCCCAACTATGAGTTAGGTAACCTAGAAGATCACCAGCTGAGTGACCTCGACGGAAACCGTACTGGCGGTCACTAATGACCTGGCAATCCTCAAGGTACCGCATGAGCTGGCAGTTAATAATAGTTTCCATTACTTTGGAGAACAAGGAGGTGATATAGATAGGCCTGTAGTTGGGCGGATCTGAGCTGTCGCCTTTTTTAGGGATCGGGTGCACCAAGGCTGTCTTCCTTGAGTTCTGGTCTACGCTTAGGAAGTAGGAGTACCGGAAAAGACGCGTTAAAACCGGTGCCTTGGACAGCCTTGGCAAGAGACCAGAATGCATGTGTTCCCGAAGGGAGGCGAACTAATTTCTCGTCAATTCTGCCGATGTGCTCTGACTTTGCATTGGCAATGACACTTTTGAAGGACCTGGAGGCGGAATTATACTTCTTTTTAAGAGCGCTAGTGTTTACATCCCGGGACGTTGATGTGTCAGCCGAGGCCCGGTAGCACTCCTGCTTATAGCGTGATGCAATTTTACAGAAGTAACCAAACCATGGCTGAGTTCTGCCTCCGATAGGCACCACAGATGATGGAATAAATAATTCCATTCCCTGAAGTACCACATCAGTGACAGAATCAGCAACAACGTTGGAATTATCCGGCAAGAAGCAAACCCACCCCCAAGGTTAGGATGCGAAAAAAGACCGCATCCCGTCCCAATCGGCCGACCTATACTGCCAAACACGGCGGCAAGCTGCAGATCGTAACTGCGATAAGAGCGTGAGTGACACCATACTCCGGAACAGACAATGGTCCGAAGAGCCAAGAGGGACATCAACGGAGACCTAATACCCGTTTGGATGAGAGGTTAGCAGAAGGTCCAACATGGAAGGTATATGATCCTCCACATTTGGCATCCGCGTAGGCGAAGTAACCAGTTGTGTCAGACCATATACCAAGGCAAAGTCATAAACAGATCTACCTGCATGATGTTTAAGCGGGAACCAAGCCATTCAGCATGGTGGGCGTTAAAATCACCGAGCATCACGATCTCTACGGATGGGACCTGTTGTAGCACGGAGTCTGCAGCCATTTTGACGTGGTCGATGAGTCGGTCTGTGTCGGCATTGCCGCTATGGGACCTATAGAAGCATCAGTAGACGCGGGGATGGTCGTCGCTGTCTACGTGCAGCCATAAGATGGACAGGTCCGTACCCCAAGGCTGCCAAGGCGTCGAAAACAGATGGCCTCTCTGACGTACACGCAAACTTCAGCCCGGGGCACAAAGGAGTGTTCTAATTTGTACTCCGGGTAGGAAAGATATGAAGTATCTGCCGGAGAAGACACCTGTGTCTCGGTTAGAAAGAGCAAGGCCGGCTTTGCCGTCTCAAGATGTTAGTGGACAGCGTTAAGGTTTGAATGAAGTCCCCTGATGTTGCAGAAATTCACGGAAAGCGTGATAGCGTAGGGTAGCTTGGGCCTGGATGCTCAGTAAGGGATTCTCTGTCACCAGGGGTGCTGATACCCACCTAGGGTAGTGATCTATTTCACTCCGCTACCATGTTAAAGGGGGGGGGGGAGAGAATTGGTCCACCGGCCACCTACACTCATCAGGCGAAATGCAGCTTCTATGCAGTTGCAACTTTTACTTCACGCTGATATTCTGTTTGGTCGTGGTACCACCCCGGTTCGAGCCGGCCCATCCGTGCGACAGCAAAAGCTGCCGCGTGGCTCTACCAGTGTTAAAAATCTGGAACAGCATAGGTAATAAATTCTATAAAGGTTTTGGCGGTAACTTTACCGGCGGCGGTTTGCTGCTCCTGTATTATTATTTAAATATTGGTTTGAAGTGGATTTTAATATGTAAAAGTGGTGCGATTTTGTGTATTAAGTGTCTGCGTATATGAACTGTTAGTGGAAACCGTGAAACAAGTGCTCTGATGGTGATGTGATTCTCAAGATAAGGTGTCTGTCTGCTTAGGCGCCATCCATACCATCGCCAACGGTCAGCTGTCTGCTGGCTCAAGTTACAGTCAAAATCTCCCAGGGGCTACACAATATGACGTATCAACATATTGTGAAGCAGTGTACTATGAAGAAGAATTATACATTGTAACTTCAGGCTCAGAAGGGCAAGAACCCAGAGCCGTAAAGCCAGTTATAAAAAAATAAATAAATTCTATAATAATTCTTCCTAGCGGTGTGTCGTTATGAGTTTTCTAAATAACGTAACGTTATCGTTATGGTACAACGGCTAACGTTATCATAACTATCTATATTCATAACTGTCTATTTTCCATGTAACGGCAACTTAACAATACCGTCATAGAATAGATTATCAAAATTATTTTCATTTCGTGGTATAAATAGTTAAGATTTAAATACTAATTTAGTTACAAAAATGAACTTTCCTACGTACTTTTGATCTTTTGACATCTTTCTAGGAATTATGGCATCCATTTTTCCTCGTTTGTGTTGAGACTGCGGTACACCTGATGGCATCATGGAGGTTGGATTTGACTGGCTCAAAAAGTCATCTTTTAAGTTAGGTAGTGCTGACGCAAGGACACCCAAAGTATTCACAGGTCACAGGTCTCGAATATCTAGCAATCGTTTGCTGTTCCAACGAAACTTGTGTGTACATTTCTATATATCGCTGCTGTAAATATGACTTCAGATTACTTGAAGTCGTCTGAAAACTAAATTCGTTTTTATAAAAATTACAACGCGCTTTTCTATTTATGTATTACCAGTTTTTCGAATAATTCCCACAAAACACTTGTGTATTGTCACGACATTGTTTCTTTACTATATTACAACCTAAAACGAAGCTATATCTATATTTACAATCACTAAATCAAATAAACATTTAGGATTTAGGTACAATTTTTTTTTATCGTTTTTAGTTTTCTTTTATGAACACTAATATTACAATGCGTGCTTTATGTTTCGAAATAAACTTGGAATTAAAAAATAAAACAAAGTTTTTATATAATAATACAGAGGGACACAATTAATTTGAAAACTCAAGTTCAAAAGTTGACGGACAGAAAGTCAATAATAATATTTCGTCTTAACAAGGTCAAGTCTATTAAAACAGTTTAATCCTTACATTTTGGGGAACAAGTGTTATTTTTCAATATATGTCAAAAACCCCTATTTACTGTGTAGAATTTTATAATAAACAGCACGAGGCTTAAAATTGCTTTATTAGAGACACATTGCCAATTTGAAATAGTTATACAAGGATCTATATGAGAAAGAAAGAAATAAACTTATTTATAGAATTTCGCTTCGTTCACCTTACACATTTCAACATGGACCCCGCTGCAGTTTCGTTCTTATCGTACACGGCATAATATTTGTTTTTGTACGGCAGCGAGCGCGTGATGTTGGTGATGTTATTGGATGTTATAATGATATCACGAATCACGATTCCAAGCCAACGCAACGTTGCAGCGTTCATACAACTTTATAATTTGTGGCAGCGTTGCGGTTCAAAGGTAAGAACTAGGCAGTTATGAGCGTTGTGTATAACTATCTATACGTTATAAAGTAAATAGACGTATCCATAACTGTCTATACGTTATAATGCTCATAGCTAATTTCTTCCAAACGTCACGATTTTTTCTGAAACCATTTTTTGTATCTAGAAATTTTAAATTTAGTATACCTACTCGTAAAGATTGAAAGTGATGGTACAATTATGCAAACATTTCTGGGGGGTTGATTTTATACTGATTTAGGATATGGAATTTTTTCACCCGACTGCCCCAGAAGGAGGGTAATGGTTTTCGAGTATAAGTATATCTATTTCTTTGGAACCTAAACGACTTGATAGATTTTAATATAAGGGGTGTCATTAGAATCGTATTAGTTGTAGAAGTGTCATAGTATATAAATCTATTCCCTTTTTAACCGACTTCAAAAAGAAGGAGATACTCAATTCGACTGTATTTTTTAAAGTTTTGTTTATGTGTATTTTTTTAGACAAACCGATTTTGACTATTCTTTTTTATTTGAAAGCTGGTGCTTCTCTTCTCTCTATTTCATGTGGTACCATATAAATTTGTTTAAAATCTGACCACTAGTTTTCGAGTTATGCCACGGAATAAATAATAGTTAAAAGGTTATACTTAATAATATATATTGAAGTCGGTTGTAGAAAATTTTTAATTTTACACTTGTCAGTAAACTTATTTAAGCAGTTGGATTACTGTTACTGTTACTGATAACCTTTGAACTTATTTATCAATGAACATTGCAAATGCTTAGTGAAAAATCATAAAAGTTTATTGAAGCACAAAATTCAGCAACAGATTAGACGATGTATTTTTAAACTTTTATTAATTTCATTAAACATTTTTCTTCTTACCACCTATAAGAATCATTGAGAATAAGTAAGGATTAAGCCATCATTCTAGCGTAAGTTGAACTTTAATTCGACCTTTTTTTGGGGGTTTTTATTGTAATAGATGTATAAGCTACTCATAAATAATGTTTGGTTGAATGAAATGAATGGTTAAATAAGAGAAATAAACTCGCTAAATACACAAAATTATTTATTAAAAATATTATTCACGTATTAAAACCAATGTAAGTACGACTTATACTGACAATACAATGATGGATTATGTAAATATATAATGTTTTCAGAAAGTGAAATACGCCCTCTGATCCCGCCTGCGAATAATTTTTAGTAAGATCTAAACTCGATAAATAAAGAAAAGTAAATTTAATATGGCATTTGCTTCAAAGTAACTTAAAATATTTATAAAATATTATTTACAATAATTGGTACTTTAAAAATATTTTGTCTAAGCTATTTTAAGTGCTATCATTTTAAGTGTACACAATTTTAAAAGATGTCGTTATGGTTTCGGCGTATTGTTATATTATACATATAGATGCGTTAAAATTTATACCATTGTACCATTTTAGTAGGTACATTACACAGGTACTGTAAAAAAATAATAGTTGTTTGTTTAATAGCATTTGAATTTAGAATTAAAGACAATCAGAAGTATAAAGAATGAATAGATTTACAATGTCGATTGTTTGATGTTTTCATATTTACGAATAACTCTTTTATTCTATCTATACACTTAAAATAATTGCCTAGTATTAGTAAAGCTATGTCCATATCTTATAAATTTAATCAAAACATTAACAAAAAACACACAATAGATTTTTATGTAGAGCGCCATCTATTATTACGAGTAGTACACTATTATAAGTATAGTAATACTTTACGATTACTAACAACAGATGACAATAAATTCAATGCTCATTAATAAGTTTATTTTAGTAGAATTATTATCAAAAGACAGAGGAAGAGAAACAGTATCGTAGCAAGGTATGGAGTGTAGACAGAAGGAGGACCATCTCTATACTATGAAAAGTGTCCCTAAAAACGTGTTCAATAATAGTGGCGCTGCAGTAGCATAGGATAAATTAAAAAAAGCGCCAAAAGTATTTAGAGTAAGATGGAGAAATAAACAAGAACCGACCAATCCGCTTGGTTTTGTACTACGTAAATAGTTGACATTTTGTATACTGGCATTTTACTAACTACTCTAGTCATGAAATTTTTTAAATATTTGAATTCAGCTGACTTCACTCCGTTCACAACAGCTGTCTTCATATCGTAGTTTTTCAGACGCCAGCGCTATTGTGGTAGGTTTTGGAACCTCTATTTTCAGTAAATAGTAGGACACTTTTTCAACTTTCGCCCCTTATAAGATGGTTCTCCTTGTACTCTACACTCCATATAGCAAGGGTAGGGCATGGCCACATGGCGTTTTGGGAATAATTCAAGTGATGTCAGTAAAAATCTCCAAAAATCTTAATATTCACTGTTTGTGAATATTTTTGATTAATAATATTTTATTAGCATAATTCAGAAAATAGAGTTTATATACATTATTGTATTGTTTATTCACTTTTAAGGGTGTTAAGGGCGGCAATATCGTACTTGGGCGGCAGCAACCCTTGCTACGGCTCTGCAAAGGATTTATAATAAACGAGCTGTGTGTGCTTCTTTATAATATCTATAGGATACATAAAGTACAATTCAATAATTCAAATATTTATACTTAAATGGTATTTGTGACAACATTACAACGTTAAATGCGACACAGAAACCTAGTATTAAATAAAGACCTAAAACTTTGGTACTATCAGTACCTGCTTAACTTGCTTTCTCTATCGGAATAACCTTTCGCACTTTCTCTATCGGAATATTTTCCGTTGTATTTATTATATCTGTCGCTGTGACCGTTCTGTCTGTACGGTTTCTCGCTGGCGCTGTAATGTATTTCCGAAGGCCCTATGGTCTTAGACCAGTGATGGGTCCAATAGAAGTCGTCTGGATATCGAGGATAAGGATTTTCCCGGCAAAGCACCACGCAGTATATGAGGCTCCCCACTAGCGTGATGAAGCCGAATATCAGGAAAACTATCCCGAGAATCCTGCAAAAGAGGAAAAATAACTATATATATATATAATAATTAAGACCGAATAGAATCTATAATTGTTTCAGGAACCATAAAATTATTGTAATAGTAAATTTGCTCAAGACAATGGGTATAAAAAAATATGTCGCTAAAATAAACCCCCACTTATGAGAATCCATTACACCATAACATCCCGTGGGCCTCGTAAGAGGCGAAGGAGGTTAGCAGCATCTTACTGATAACAACTGAAAATATTAGAAAAGGCGGTGGCCGACCCGCCCGCCAAGCGTGCCAATCAAGACAATCCCCCTATGAGGCAATGTATAGGTTCGGTCAGTAGGCCTATGTGCTCAACAGTGAACTTTTAATAACTCGCAAAAAATAAATGAATATAGGTAATCCGACAGTAAAACACTTATGATTGTTTTGGTTACTATAAAAATCATTGGCATTGTGTGTGTATAAAACGTTTGTTCTAGTTATATGTCATTTTATAGCTAAAACATATACTTAAAGTAAAAAAGTCGGCAAAACTGCCGACTTTTTTGTGGATATAAAAATCCACTACTCAATCCATATCTATTCGAATGTTAGATTATTCTTACAGCAGGCGACAAGTCGATAAAAAGTTGCAGTTGCCAAACCGCTTGCCAAGCGTGGCAAATATCCTCCCCTATGAGGCAATCTATGAAGAACTATTTTCAGCAGTGGACTTTTGATAGGCTATTACGATCATGATAATGATGATGAAATAACAACTGTTGTAAGTCATCCTACTGATATTCACAAGATTTCTTTCAGCTTTCAGAATTAACAATAAGAAATTCTTATTGTTAATTCTAAGAAATTCTTATTGTTAATTCTGAAAGCGTAAAAGAACAGAGGGAAGACTCACGTTGCACCCGTGCACCAGTGAGAATTGAATCACTTTATGTCTCCGATTTTTTTTTATAAAACTAAAGGGACAAAGAAATACAGTCCTGATACTAAGTGGCTAGTGCAGCCTATAAACATCTTCAAAACTTAAAACAAAGAAGGCACAGATGCGTTGTCACCTTTGAGCTGAGGACTAAGATGGAATGCCTCATACTATCTATATCTTTCAGACTGCTTCGAAAGTGCAAGCTATTTGGTAGCTGTAATAGCTAAGAGGGTGGCACCTAACCAGATGAATTCCTAGTCAGAAAATGAATTTTAATTTTATTAAGCAGAGTTTATGCTGGTAATCATATACATAGATATCTACCGTTCTTATTGTTTTAAATTATAATAAGGGTGATAAACGAGCACACAGTTCACCAGCCACCGTCCACATCTATCGTCAGTATGGAATTAAAATGCAGATGCGATGTTATCCCTGAGGACTAAGATGGTATGCCTCATTTCCAGTAAAGCGGGTCTCCGGTTCTCTATACTCACCATACGAAATACAGCAGTGTTAAGCTGCTATTTTTCGCTGGTATTCTGTGAGAGCGTGGTCCTACCCCGGTCGAGCCGACCCATTCGTGCTACAACAATAAAATAGCTGCAGCATGGCTCTACCACGTACTGTTATACGCATAGAGATAATTTTAATTGTAATAAACAAGATACAAACAAGGGATTGAATGAAAAAATTGATTGCCGCCGAAAGAATGGTTAATCGCGGGAACCTTCTGGAAACCAACATTGTTCAATGTCACATTGTCATCCAAATTGCGTGTACCGTTGGGCACTTCTCGCGTTACTTTTTTTTAAAATGCTACAAATTGATTTTTAATGTTGGACGGGGAACAATCGTCCACGCTTTGCGTTTATGACGTGGATAAAGAGCCGCATTTCGTTCTAGTTTAGGCGTTTGCTCAATTTTATTTTAACTATTTTCCATTGGCACAGATTTATTATAGTAAATATACAGATAGCATCCCCGTTTTGTGGGTTCCCACGTTAAATTGAATTAAATTGTGAAACGTATGAGGTGCTCTGAATTCGCATTTGTTAAAATATATTTTGTATAGACGCTAATATGATAGTACGATTGTAAAGTATAAGAGAAGTATTATTCTTCGCTTTTTATATAGGATAAGGGTAACAAACGAGCACACAGTCAACCTGATGGTAAGTGGTTGCTGTGGCCCATAGACATCTACATCTATCCTCGAATCAAAATGTAGATGCGTTTTCACCCGGGAGTGACTGTGTTAGAATGCCTCGTTTCCAGTAAAAAGGGTCTCCGTTTCTCTACACTCACCGTACGAAACACAGCAGCGTTACGATGCTAATTTCCGCTGGTGTTCTGTGAGAGCGTGGTCCTTCCCCGGTCGAGTCGACCCATTCATGCTACAACTATACCACTAATATAGCTGCAGCATGACTCTACAACGTAAATTGAATGTTGGAGGACAGCTTTAATGATGAAGTTTTGAACACCAAAACTCATATTGTGCACTGATATGAGACGATAGCTACTCTTACGCCGTCACAACATGGCTATAATCACGTTTGATTGTCTCGTTGACTTAGTGGTCATAAACGTGATTCTGATCGTAAGGTCTCGGGTTCAAATCGGGCCTTCGGGCCAAAAAATCAGTTATTTAATTTGTCTATCAAGTAATTCTTAACAGCAGTCCGACGTCGCCCGCAGTCAGAAAGTTGATGATATTTTTTGTTACCCCGTGTCTAGCACGTAAAGCCATTGGTCCTGCAATTGATCTCTCTTCGGTCGTGTCGGTTTACCGTCCCATCGGACTATGAGAGTGAGGGAATAGAGAGTGCAGCTGTGCTTGCGCATACACTTGGGCACTATAATCCTGTCCTGCGCAGATGGCTGGTCTCTGTTGAGAGTTGTCGTGACCGAAATGAGGTCTATAGGACATTATTATTTTATAGTTACGTCACGTCTATAGTCGTCTGGATCGATTTCTTACCTATTTCTGCCGGTTTGAAGCGTGAGAGAGCCTGTATAATTACAGGCTATAAGGTATTTTCATCTTTGTTTTGAGGAGTGACATTGCATCTGTAATTTTCTTTGTTTAAAGTTAGTGGCAGGTGTCCACGGGCTGGACTAATCATTTACAATCAGGTGACCTGCTTTCCAAGTTTTGACATATCTAGTTTTGACATTACGACTCCTAGTTAGTCACGGCTACAGACCTGTGGCCTTACGTCTTATCGCGGCAGAGCCGTGACTATTTGAGCAGAGAAACGCACTTCTGGACAGAAATGGCACCAATAGGAGTGTACTGTAAATGTAACTTTGAGGAGTTAAGGAAGTACGCGCACGCATGATATCACAAGAGACAACGCTCTCACAGAATACCAGCGTAAAAAAGCAGCTTAACGCTGCTGTTTTTCGTGTGGTGAGTGAAACGGAACCGGAGACCCTTTTTACTGGAAACGAGGCATTCTAACTTAGTCCTCACGGGTGACAACGTATCTGCATTTTGATTCGCAAACTGAATTGAAGATAGATGTAGATGTCTATGGGTCACAGCAACTACTTACCATCAGGTGGACTGTGTGCTCGTTTGTCACCCTTACCATATCCTATAAAAAAATGGGTGTCCTTAGAGTCCAATTTCGAGAACAAATGATGATAATTTCGATTGCACACCAATTTTATTCGATACGTAAGTGATTGTCTGATTAAGTTTTTATGAAAATCGATTTCGTAGTTTTTAAGTTAATCGCCCGCCAAATTGAAAGTTGATGTAGAGGCCAGAACGTATTGGATACACACACCCTTTTTTACTTTCCAACGTGCATACAAATACAAAGGACAACTTACCAAACAAACAGAGGTTCGAAGAACTGCAGCACGATGACGAAGCCGAGCGTGACCAGGATGAGGCCGAGGTTTAAAAGAAGCATGAGGCAGCACATGCCCTTTACGTTCGGACAGAACGGGTTCGGTGCGGCCATCGCTTCTACTTTCACACCGGCCTGCAAGTGAGAACAAAAGAATAAGTTATAGTATTTATAAGTTACGCTGCTAGGTACAGGCCACCTCTCACTTCTGAGAGTTATTTAGCAATTACTCTGCTTTGCTGCTCCGGTGCTTTTTGGCGGATATCATGTCTTTAAAATATTTTTATTCCTCAGACATACGTCACGATGTTTTCCTTTAATTTAATTGGTGCTGGCGGAGATCGAATCCAGGTTGCTCCTGTATTGTGAAATATAAAGCGAGCGCTTGACCACTGAGCTACGACGGCACGAGCGTAAAATAGGCACATAGAGCTGCAACAACATGTAGTGGTTGAGTGACCATTTTAACTTGTATAGATGTGTTTATGGGCCACAAAATTCATTTATAATCAGGTGGATTGTGTTCCTTTGTCACCCTTACTTATATAACAAAATCTTACCCTAGGTAAGAATGATTTATTTACCTTTCTTGAGACTTTAGACCGGTGTGTGGAGGCGACAGAGGGCGCCACGGCGCTTCTGTAGGAGTAGACGCTGCGAGGCGCCCGTGATTGGCGGCTGGGGGCAAAACAGTATTGATATTATTTTTCAAGCAACTTTAAAAACTGATGTATCTGTGATTGACGTGATATCGTAAATCACTGTACATAAACAGTATTACATTATGTAACAAAAACACCTGTGTTTCCCATTAACTGCGTTCTAAACGTATAAAAATAACTTTAGAAAACTTAACCATAAAAAATTAATTTTAATTGACAATATTAAAAACTATAATAAAAAAAAAAAAACTAAACCTAGTAACTTAATTATCATACAGTCCTACTCCCCGCGGTATCGTGCCAAGAACGCTGGCTGCGTTTCCTCTCTAAATGGCTATACTTAGTCTTTGAGCGAGAAAAGAACCAGCCCTCTTATCACCAGCAGCAACGACCAGCCGCGGAAAACTTAATTAATCAAAATTTTTATTTTAATAAATTTTTATTTGCAAATTGTGATTTGGTTTAATTAATTGTGGATTTATTACGTCGGCATTGGCTGGGAAGTAAAAGAAGTATCAAAGCTCCCGCTTTACCAATGCGCGTGTCGGTCAGTTCAGATGTGAATAACATTTTTTCACAAGATTAAATTTTGTAAATTACCTATTGTGAACACTTAATTCCCTTTAATAACGACTAAAAATATTTCACTGTCATTAAGGTTTTATGCGCCCCTGAAAGAATCAGCGGGTTGTGTGTTACATACTGTATAATCATCTCATTTTATTGTACTCTAGCTGATCCCCGCAACTTCGCCCGCGTGTAATTTAGAGTTTTAATCATGTTGCGCGGAACCCTAATTCTTTTTATAAAATATAAGTAGCTTTAGTTACTACTTATAACCTCAGCTATATGCCAGTGAAAGTCCCATGGAAATCGGTCCAGCCGTTTCGGAGATTAGCCTGAACAAACAGACAGACAGACAGACAGAGAGACAAAAATTTTAAAATTGTGTTTTTGTTATAAGTACCGTATATACTTTCATATTCATTTAGTAAAAACCTGTTATTTTGACGTATGTCAAAATAAAACAGACACTTAAATTTTATTTATTTGTATAGATTTCACAGTGTATTTAATGAAAGAATCAGACTATTATAATAAACGGTTACCACCGCACTAGGTTTTAACTGCGTTAGAATTTCGCCGGAAGAAGTGTTGGTATCAGTGGCCTACAACCGACGTCATTGTTCCGGGTCTGGATGTTTGTCCACGTGCAATTTATCTATATAATATGCTTTCACCTATATTGTGACTTAGTGATTTTGTTATTAAACAAAAAAAAAAAAACTGGGAACGCGTGACGATACCAGGCACCAATTTCAATCCGGTCGGATCTGATACTGCTAGTTTAAATTGTAATTTTAATACTAACAATAATAAGATAATGACAAGCAGTTAAATTGAGTCTTACTATATTTCAGTTACTTAACTAAATTAATCATAATGAAATGATATTACAAGAATTAAATAATTTAGGCACACCAGCAGATTTATTATTGAATTTATTACAATAATTATAAACCTGTTTAATCTATATTTACAATATAGATTAAACAGGTTTATATAATTACAATAGGGAGTTTAAAAGTTCTTCTTCTTCTATTTTTTCGTGTGCAGCGCGTGTAAAGTTTACAGGAATGTAACTTTACTCACTGTAAAATTTATTACAGACTAGTATCGCACACATATAATTTATATTTTAAATTAAAATGAAAATTAAGTTTTGGTAGAATTTTACAGTAATTACATGGTATGGAATGACATTTCGCCCCGAGATAAAGGAGAGCAAAAAAGAAGAAAGTGTCTAGCGTCATTATGGGCAAAGTGGCGTGTTGATATTCCCACGATGAGTCGTGGAGCCCCTGCTGCTAACATAATTGTAGGTAGCAGGAAAACTAAACTTTTTTATAATATAAACCTAAGAAATAAACCTTTGACTTGAGTTTTGAATTCATTTATTAAATGCCATGAAACGTGACCGTTCCCTTTTTTAAAAGCAAGATAGAATTGTTTCATTAACATCTTTTACAAATACATATATGTTGTAAGAAATGAAATGCACTGACTTATATATTATTACTGCGTATAAATGAATGATGAATGGCCTAAAAATAATTGTTCCGGGTCGCAATGTTTGTCCTTGTGCAATTTATGTTTGTTAACTGCCTCCACGACACAGGAGAAAATCATAGTAGGTAACGTTTTAAAAAAAACATGCGTGAGTGTCTTGGTACACTCGGTTGGAACGAAGTTCTTTTCGTAGTATATTATTATTGATAAACGTATTATGTTATTGATAAACAAATACAAATAAATTAATTACTAGCTTCTATTAACATTTTAATTGATGAAGCGTCATTTAAAATTTAAAATAAAATAATATTTCTGTTATGGTAAGATAAGAAAAAGTGCGAGGGAAATGGATATTATTCCATCTCGCTTCCTTATAGCCGCCAAGGCCGTCTACACTATGTCAGAAGGGGTAGAGACGGAAAAATCTTACACTTTTTCTCGCCTAGCCCCCATCCGTCGTAAGGAATTTCGTTCCAAAATATTCATCAGTCCATATTAACAGACTTCTTTGGTATGAGTTGTAATAATGTGCTTTAATCGCCACGCTTGTACGTTCTTGTACCTCTCATAATAATCCATGTCGCCGGCTTAGGTATTAATATATGGCGTACGTTCAGCGTAAGCGAGAGGTTATATCGACATCTATGATAAGCCATAAGATTGTTGGCATTTCTCATAGTCTGGCATCTCTCATAAACACGAGACGAAGTGTTGAATTTTTTTTATAGAATAAGGACAACAAACGACTACACACGTGTATATGTACGTGGTAGAGCCATGCTGCAGTTATATTATGGTTGTAGCACGAATGGGTCGGCTCGACCGGGGAAGGACCATGCTCTCACAGAATACCAGCGTAAAATAGCAGTTTAACGCTGCTGTGTTTCGTATGGTGAGTGTAGAGAACCGGAGACCCTTTTTACTGGCAAAGAAGCATTCCATCTTAGTCCTCACGGGTGACAACGCATTTGCATCTTGAGTCTTTATTGAGGATAGAGACTTAAAGCTTGATTGTGAGAGTAGAGAAACGGAGACCCTTTTTACTGGAAATGAGTGGAAATGGTTTTTTTTTAAATTAAAATATTTTTTTAATGTTCAAGTTTTTTGAAACAAAAAAATATTTCTTTACGTTTGAATACTGACTTTGATAACGCATTTAACGGGAACCACAGGGTTTTTGTTACATGTTGTATAATTCCCCATAGCTGGCCCTAGGTAACCCTTATTTGTTTGAAGGCTATGCAGCAGTTATTCGGATGCGTTTCTCTAAGCGTGATGCCGGATTTGATAATATATATTTTTTATCTTACGTCACGTACTTGCGGTGTAAGGGAATCCACTATCCCGTGCATGTCGTAAGAGCCGACAGGGGAAAACAAACCACGAGATGGGCACCCGTCCTCCTAATAACAACTAGGAAATAAAAAAAAACTGCGTTAGCTGATGCCAAGCGTGGCGAATATGAGGAAAGGCTTTTCAGCTGTGGACTTTAGACAGGTTGTTAATAAATGTGTGAATCAATGAATATTTTATTTCTGAGACTTTACACCTCACCATGTTTTCTTTCATAACGGATCACGCGGTAAAATAGCAGTGAACAATTACAAACAAAGAATTTTGGTTGCACGCGTACAGTGAAATTTAGAGCAAGCGTTTAGCTTCTCGGGCTTGGGAAAAGTGAAGGTATGAATATAATGTGTTATTAGGATTACTATGCACATCAATACTATGCAGTCAATCGTTTCGTTCTGACAGTAGAATGCTAACTCACCTTACGAGTTAGTCACGACTCTGCCTTCGCGTCGTACGATTCGTTTTAAGTCAAGGTCATATCGGGATGTCACGCCGACTAAATTACATAACACGACGTATTTTTTTTATAGGTGACGATCGACTAAATTAGTTTTTCAAAATAATGTATTTAAGAAATCAATAATGATGATCCCGTTACGTCCAAGTTAAAAAAAATTCGGGCGACAAACAAGCACACCTGATGGTAAGTGGATGCTGCAACCTACCGACATCCACGTCTACGTCCTCAATTAAGAATTAAAATGAAGGTGCGTTGTTATCCCTAAGGACTGAAATGTCTCTACTCATCATCATACGTAACACTGCAGAATTAGGTGCCTATTATTTTATATAACAGGGGACAAAACGAGCATGCGGCTCGCCTGATGTTGAGCGATTACCGTCGCCCATGAACAACTGCAACACCAGGGGAATTGCAGATACGTTGCCGGCCTTTTAAAAAGCGTAGGCTCTTTTCTTGAAGATCCTTGAGTAATTTACACTGGTTCTGCGAGACACCTTCGGAAGCTATCAACGGCGTAGATGTTAAATGTGCGTGCAAATACGGAGACTTTCTTCTCCTTCCATCCGTAAAAGTACACTGTTGGGCATGACCTCCCGTTATAGAAATTTTTTCTTAAAAGTCACACTGGCAAGCGGATTGACGACAGCAGTGCAAAAGTGAGCACCATTGACGTTGCTGTCCGTCGAGTGTGTGTATTTTACGTTTGGTATTACGGGATGGTAATACCGCCATCTATAATATTATGTACTACGTACTAAAATAGTCGCCTACACTTGGTTGTTACTTAGTCTGTACCATAAAAAGGTACTCTGTGCATCCTGCCACGCGCCCCGTACTGTCGAACTGATTTTGTTAACGGTGTCTGTTCTAATATGTAGTAATTTATTTCAATACAGCTCAACGCTGCTGTGTTTTGTATGATGAGTGAACAGGACCGGTGAGACCCTTTTTACTGGAAACGAGGCATTCCATATTAATCCTCCTGGGTGACAACGCATCTGCATTTTGATTTTTGACGGCCACACCATCTAATTACCATCGGGTAGACTGTGTGCTCGTTTGTCGTCCTTATTCTATAAAAAGATAGGCCACGTGAAGCAGCGTCAAACGTACGAGATATGTGGTAATGCGATCGTGTCAAGTGTGACTTAATAGTCGTATCATAGACATATCCTGCTTAAGGTGGAAGAGGCTGATGTCCAGCAGTTGACTTTTACAAGCTGATGATGAACTAAGAATTGATTCGGGTGTTGCTCCAACATACAGAAGAAATTCTTATTATGATGTTAATATTTTCAAGCAAATTTTAATCTCAACAATTCTAAGAATTCTTGAAAGAAATATATGAATACATATAAAGATAATTTAATATTAGTTTACATGGTTCACTAGTACATGCATGTGAAATCACGGGAAGAAAAAAGGGCTCTTGTACCTGTCATACTGTGATAGTAAAATATGCAGACATATTTATAGGTAGAGCCTAAATCATTTAAAATTCGTTTTAATACAATCATCCATAGAGAAAAGACTCGTCAACACGACGGCACTTAAATTAGTTTGTCTATATAAAGTTTGATTTAAGCTTTATCAAAAGAAAGATGCTTGAAGGACCTCTCATTGTATAATGGACTGCTTGTATAGAAAGTTTTTTCTAATAAAAAAATTAAAGAGGCACGTATCCCTTAGTCATCGTAAGACGGACAAACGTTTAACTTAAATAAATTGTCAGGTTTCGGTGAAAGAGTAAATAATTATTTAACTCTTCTCAATAAAAACTTAAGTGTAGCCCTTTCAATAAACTCAACTCACTTTAGACGACGAGAAGTAAATTATGTGAGACTTATTAAAAATACATAAGGATCGTTTAAACACAGTTTAAATGATTGATATGGGTAAAATTTATATTATACATTTATATGGGATCACCTCAAATCAAATTGTCCAGATGAACTTCCGAGATATTGTGTTATATACTCGTAGGTGTATTAAAAAAGAAAATGTACCCGACTGGCAATCTCTTTTTGAATTTTGAAGTCGGTCAATAATCTTAGAATATAAGTGACTTTTGTCAAGTATAAGTATGTGTAAGTAAGTTTAGGTGGTTCGTAATAACAGCCTATAATATGTGAAGCAGATAAAAATCTATGTATGTCGAATGTATCGTAAAACTTTGTTTGTGTTAACAAATAAGATCGTTTCGAAATTGCCAATAATCCTAATTTATTGGACAGGCTATTAAAATTCAATAGCAAAAAGCGTGGTATAAAATATTATAGAAATAAATCTCAACATAAGCTCATAATCATTGTTTATGCAAACGTTCGTATACTGCTCTAAATATCTAAAAGCTTACGTAAAGTTTATAAAAAACATGTGTTCCATGTAATTTTAGTTGAAGGCCATCCAAAATTATTATGATGTAAAAATATAAGTAGATGTGACATTTTTTTTAAATCAAAATAAATCCATATTATTATATGTATTTAAATTTGCGGATCTTTAACAAACTGATTTTAGTTTTTTAGATAAAGTAACTATATATAGGGATAGTTTTTTTTTCATAAGCGAGGGCGAAAACGAGCATGCGGCTCACCTGATGATAAGTGACTACCGCCGCCCGTGAACAACTGCAACATCAGAGGAATTGCAGGCCTTTTAAAAAGGAGTAAGCTCTTTTCTTGAAGGTAGTATAATACTAAATTAAATAAATGGAATTCCATAGTGTCATATATTGTGACCATGTCCATGATTTGTGATGGTCTGTTCAGATTTGCGAAGCACTCATTAGCTTTGGCTTAGTGTTACTGTTATGCATGTAGTACATTTATTCATTTGTCCTATCAAAGTTCACTACTCAATATAGGCCTCCTCGACAGATTGATGCATATAATATTTACCATAATTATAACGCTTGGTGGGCGTGAAAAATGAAGTGACAAACTGATTAACAGTCCACCTGACTATTGCAGCTCATGAACACTTGCAACCAAATACAAACAAAGAAATGCGTTGTCACCTCACAAGATTAACTCTTTGTATACCCTTCAGTTAAAAGTTGTTATGAAGAAGATGCTTATTAGTTTATACTCCTGTCACTTCTTACAACACCCACGGGACAATAATATTGTAATATAAGTTATTAGAAACAAATTTGTTTTATACTAAAATTCTTGTTATAATTTCAGAATTTTTTTGTAATACATTTTTGTAACATTCAAGATATAAATATTTTTTGGAAAACGATTTGTCTTTTTTCATATTTGGTTGATCTGTGAAAACTTAATTGTCGTTTATTTCGTTATTAAAAAAATCGAGTAGGGCAATTAGTAGTTTCCGTATCAGATGACATTCGACAAGCCTTACTAAAAATTCTAGGCATTCTGTTTAATGCGTTTAGAAGTTTAATGAAAAGGTGTCTCATATACTTGCAAGTTTATT
Organism: Parnassius mnemosyne; assembly: GCA_963668995.1. Lineage (NCBI taxonomy): Eukaryota > Metazoa > Arthropoda > Insecta > Lepidoptera > Papilionidae > Parnassius > Parnassius mnemosyne. The sequence continues at coordinate 10,603,308 of CAVLGL010000080.1, forward strand.
CCATGCAGATTAAACTCAATTATTGATATCTTTTTGTATCTGTTCCCTGTTCAAAGAAAACTAAAGTATTCTGGGTACAATGAAACAAAATATTCGTACTTATTATGTGTTAGAGGACAAGTAAGAGGTTCCAGTACTAAAACTGTGATGATGAAGAAGATCTCTTGAATATTAATAAAAATCTATTGATTGTTAATGGATTTATAATTAAAACCAGTCATGTCAAACATAAAGCCCGCGTGCCGCATGCGGCACTACGCACCGGCCTACGACCAGATTTAAAGATGTTTTTAATTTCCTTGTTCATGCTGGTTGACCTTTAAGTTGTTAAAGATTATTTTTATCATTTATTTCTGCGTAAATTTATTTTCAGGGCGGCCCCGCCTGATTCTAATTTTGTAAATGGCCCTATAAAAAAATCGAGTTTAAAAAACCTTTTAAAAGTGATCAGCGGTGTCAACCCTGATCACTTTTAAAAAGCGACAGCAAGTAAGTGCCCCATTGAACTATTGTTGCAATTAATAAAAAATATAACCTAAAGTCCGGAAGGAACTTGGGGTTGCACCCCGCCGGCGCCATTGAAATAATTTTTTTCATTTGACTTAATTAATTGCAGTTTTAAGTATTAATTTAATACACCGACAAGGTGGAGAATGAAATCTTGAAGAAACCTGTATGTCTCAGAAATAAATAGGTATTTCGAGGACCTGTGGAGATCGTGAACTTGCTTGGCAGTACAGCGGGCTAATTACTCCATACCTACATACATAATTACTCCACACGCCTTAAAAATGATGGGAGACCTATGTAAATGTGACCTTACTACAGTAGAGGTATGCTGCAGCTATATTAGTAGTATAATTGTAGCACGAATGGGTCGACTCGACCGGGGAAGGACCACGCTCTCGCAGAAAACCAGCGTAAAATAGCAGCTTACCGCTGCTGTGTTTCGTATGGTGAGTGTAGAGAACCGGAGACCCTTTTTACTGGCAAAGAGGCATTCCATCTTAGTCCTCATGGGTGACAACGCATCTGCATCTTGAGTCTTTATTGAGGATAGATGTCGATGTCTATGGGTCACAGCAACCACTTACCATCAGGTGGACTGTGTGCTCGTTTGTCACCCTATCCTATAAAAAAATACTACCGATAAGAAGAAGCTATGATTTTGAACTTAACAGTGTTTTAGGTGATTAGTGTCTAATTAGAACTTGATTTTCTCTTTTCCCCTTGCACACATCATCTTCATTCTGACACCTACTTTGATGAAATTATTTGATATTAGGTCCCTATGAAATTGTAACGTAGCGTCCGTATACATCATTGATATTGTATACCGTGTGAGAAGCATTGTTGTCACGTCGGAACTTATATTAAACATGTTTGCAAAATTTCAGCTCACAATCGGTTTAGGATATCATCATCATTACAGCCCTTCACAAGTCCACTGCTGAACATAGGCCTCCCCCAAAGAATGCCACAAAGCACGGTCCTGAGTCACCTGCATCCATCGACTTCCTGCATGTCTTACCAGGTCGTCACTCCATCTCGTGGGGGGACGCTCTACACTTCGCCTACCGGTACGAGGCTACCACTGGCTGGCTGGAGGCTGTACGAGGTTTAGGATAACTTCTTTCAAATTCAGTTACAAGATTTGACCCTAACAAAAGTACATTGCATGTTAATTAAAAGCTTTTAAAAATAACACGAGAGTCCATGTTTATGAATAAAGTATTTATGCAGGAAAAATAAAATCCTAAAAAGCTAATAAAGAAATGATTTTGAAAAAGAAGTAATATTTCTTAAAATATAAAATTTATTTGACTTTATAATTCCAAGTTAAAACATACCTATAAAATTTAAAAATGGCCAGTTTAACAAAATGCCAGTATAAAAAGAATTATTTATTTCGTTAAATTTTTAACTTGAGTTTTAAATTTGTACGCGTACTGTAATTAACCCGCTGGTTGCTGGAGTAATGAGGTTGAGTCCGTAGCTTAATAACATCAGATCGATTAGTCGCTCTAGTCGGCATCTACAAAGGGCCATTATGCAATCATCTCACAAAAGCGACTCACAAAAAGCCATCTTGAGAATCAAATCCGGGAACTTCAAATTACAACTAATGGAAGCGGTATAGTCACGGATTTACGCCAAGGACGAGTAGAAAGTGTATGGAATCTGGTAGTGGGAGCTGCTCATGGTAATTACGGTCAAACGCGCGTTGACTTTTAGATCATGTGAACTTTTGGAGTAATTCATTGGAAACAATTAATATCAGTGAATTTCTCTGTTAAATATAGTGTAGGAATTTCTCCTGTGTCATAGAGGCGTAAATAATTACATAGATTACATGCGGGCAAACGAATATTGAATAGAGGTTTTTTTGAACCAGTGGTATCAGTAAAAGATGAATTTTTCAATAAGTACGAGTACTAATATTTAAGATTTATGCTGAGCAAAATTACTCCATTCTGCAATATTTTATTTTTGTATAATTCATATTTTTTATTAATTATTTACCGAGTAATATTTGTACCGAGTAGTGGCGGTGTTAGAATATCTACTACTCCCATATCATCCCGTGGCTGCCGTAAGTGGCGACAGGGGGAAAAAAAGAAGGCGAGGGGCAGCAGTGTCTGCCTGATAACGACTAAAAATAAAACTTGCTAAGTGTGGCAACTGTGGCAATATACCTGACTATGATTTTAACAGGCTGTAACGGTAACGGCAACGCATCAGACGGCTCAACCGGGGAAGAAACATTCCACAGATTACGGTAACGGTGTTCAATATCTATACAAATAAATAAAATTGAAGTGTCTCTTTGTAATGTCAAAATTACAGACTTTACTAAATTCATATGAAAGTAAATACGGTACTTATAGCTAAAATACAATTATTAAAATTTTTGTCTGTCTGTCTGTCTGTTTGTTCCGGATAATCTCCAAAACGACTGGACCGATTTTGACGGGACTTTCACTGGCAGATAGCTGATATGATAAGGAGTAACGTAGACTACTTTTATTTTAGAAAAATAATTAGAGTTCCGCGCAAAAACATAAAAACCCTAACACGCGAGCGAATTCGCGGAGAACAGCAAGTTTTAGAATAAAATAAAAAAAATTGAGGTGTTTAATAAAACTAATTTTACGAATTTTCTATGGTTTAATTTTAATTTATTTTTATTCTTTATTGAAAACAAATCAGTATATCCTATTGTCTTGTAAAATAACTGTTCCGAGTCTGGATGTTTCTTTTGTGCAATTTGTGTTTGTAAACTGTCTTAACGATACTGGAGAAAATCGTAGTGTGGTGGTAACGTTTATTAGAAACAAAAAAAAGACTGTGAGGCATTCCATCATAGTCCTCATAGGGGACAACGCATCTGAAGCATTCTTTGTCCGAGTTTAAATAAAACAACTTTAAATAAAGAACGCTAGTAGGCTTCAGCCTTCTTTGTTTAGAATCGGTTACAGGTGACCATGGACTGCAGCACACATTAACCATCAGGTGAACTGAAAGTTCGTTTGGCACTTGAGATTAATAAAAAAAAGACACTTAGTGCCAACTAGATTTTCTGTGTGGTACAATACATATATGCTGTGAATGGGAATTTATAAACAATTCCTAGTAAAATACACATAATAAAAAGTAACCTATTCCCTTTCGAAGTCCTAGGCTACCCTTTTGAGAAACTTCATTACGGACGGTTCAGAGGTTTAGTCGTAATGAGGTAACAAATAGTCAAATAGAGTTTATATTTATAATATTAAATGTGGATAGACACTATTTGAGTGGTTTATCACTTTTGGGCACAGGCCTCCTTTCTTTTCAAAGGCTTATGACTTCTGAAGCAATAGTCTTCACATATTCTCGAAATATGTTATTATTCACACATGCAGAGATTTCTCACGATTTGTTTTCTTTACCGCCGAGCTCGTGGTGAAACAGTACTTAAAATTGCAACTAATAATTTTATTGGTGCCGAAGCGAATCAAACCGGGTTGCCCGTGTACTACGTGCATACACATTATTTTATGTTTATGTTTAGATTTAATCTATTTCAAAACGTAATTAACATAAAACAACGTTATGTTAATGATTAGATAATGATATATTATTATATACGCCAATCCTAATTATTTATTAAATCAAATATTTACAGGTTTCATTGTGTTTATTTTAACTTATATAAAATTGCAGTCAGCAATAACAGGAATAACATGATACTATGTTATGGTTATCCACATAAAGTTACTTCTGCTGAATCGATATGATTGGTGATTGGTAGTTTGCTAGCTTGCATAGTTCACTTCATCCCGGTCCTGAAACAATGAGTGCGAGTGTGTGCGTGGGCACTGGTTGACCCACACTGCATTATATTCAAAGCAGCATGGAATGCGGACCTAATAAATACTTAGAATACATTTTCCAATTCTAAATTACTGTAGAAGCAAGTTTTAATGAATTTATTATGTTTGGGAATCTCTCTTTTTAATAGAATAAGGGTTAAAATAGAATAACAAATGACGTCGTAGGGTCGTGGTACCTGGAAAGGGTGAATAGGTATTGCATAATATTTTAGAATCGTAGATATTCAGACTCGTCTTGTACGTGGTAGAACCACGCTGCAGCTACATTATGGTTGTAGCACGAATGGGTCGATTCGACCGGAGCAGGACCACGCTCTCACAGAATACGTATTCGTATAGTAAGAGAACCGAAGACCTTTTTAGTGGAAACGAGGCATTCTATCTTAGTCTTCAGAGGTGACAACGCATCCGCTTTTTTTATAGAGTAAGGGTGACAAACGAGCACCCAATATATAATATAATATCTGTAGCCTACAAAGTTGAATCAAATTACTTTATATTACAGTTATTTATATAAACATTTATTTATATATGTATATGAATTGTGTGTGTGTGTGTGTGTGTGTGTGTGTGCGTGCGTGCGTGCGTGCGTGCGTGCGTGCGTGCGTGCGTGCGTGCGTGCGTGCGTGCGTGCGTGCGTGCGTGTGTGTGTGTGTGTGTGTGTATTTTATGTACGTGTTGCATGTATATATTTGAACTGAATAATATCATGACAACTTAACTGCCCAAACTCACTTTCTGTTCTACCCAAGGTTAGCTGGTAGAGAATGCCATATAGCATTAAGCTTGCCTTTTGTACAAATATTTGGTGAAAAAAGAATAAATAAATAAATGGTAAGTGAATGCTATGTCCCATAGACATTATACATTTATCCTCGATTAAGAATCAAAATTTGTGCCTGATAAGGTGGTGGTTAGACGTCGTCCACATCCCACTTGTTAGGTGCCGTACGCGAGGACAAATCTGCTCAGGTTTACACCTATGTCACGTGCTTTGAAATTATTGAATATTATTTCCGAAGAAACAGACATTTACCACTGCAGCCTGGAAAAGTTCACAGAACCATCGCACAGGGTCTGTGAGATTTTTTTTTATAATTATATTTCTTAATTATATTAGTATATATTTTTTACGTCAGTAGTTATATTTATCAGTTTTTGTTTATTTTTGTACAGCATTGTCTTGGTCTTGTACTGTTATGATGCTGTTACTGTTTTTGTAATAAATAAATAAATAATCTGCCATGCTGCAGCTATATTAATAGTATAGTTGTAGCACGAATGGGTCAGCTCGAATGGGGGAGGACCACGCTCTCACAGAGTACCAGCATAAAATAGCAGCTTAATGCTGCTGTGTTAACGGTGCTGTGTTTCCTATGGTGAGTGTAGAGAACCGGAGACCCTTTTTACTGGAAAAAGGCATTCTATCTTAGTCCTCACGGCTGGCAAAGCATCTGCACTTTAACTCGCAAACGAAGATAGATGTAGATGTCTATGGGTCACAGCAAGCACTTACCATCAGGTGGACTGTGTGCTCGTTTGTCACCCTTATTCTATAAAAAATGCAGATGCGTTGTTACCTCTGAAGACTAAGATATAATGCCCTTCCATTAAAAAAGGTCTCCGGTTCTCTACACTCACAATACGAATACGTATTCTGTGAGAGCGTGATCCTACTCCGGTCGACCCATTCGTGGTACTACCATAATGTAGCTGCAGCGTGGTTCTACCACGTACAAGACGAATCTGAATATCTACGAATCTGAAATATTATGCAATACTTATTCACCCTTTACAGTTACCACTACGACTATTGTTTGTTCTCTTAGTTTGTTCTGTATTCTGATAAAGTCTCTCTCATCTTGTAACACCTCAGACTGTTTTACCGACCTTAGACCACTTTTTAATATGGGCCTCCTCAATAGTAGATAGGATTTGCCGTTATCGACATGATTAATAGACGTATTGGCAGTTGCAGCACATGAGTAAAGAAATTACTCTGTGGTTGCAGTAATAGACGATTCGTATACAATTACACGCTTTAATTCCTCCCTCTCCTTTCCACAGACAACCAGGAGGTCGGCGGGTCTTCATTCCTTTGTTGTCGATATTCCACGCATTAGAATTTGGTTCTATCTATTCGGTTTGCTTTGTCTTTTGTAATGCGTACAGCAAGGGAGTGGAATAATTTGCCGGCGTCCATCTTTCCGTCCGAATACAATCTGGGTATCTTCAAAGCAAGAGTGAATAGGTGTTACGACAAGACAGTGCGATTTACCATCTAAGGCTGCATCACCACTTACCACCAGGTGGGATTGTGGTCAAGCACTGGCTTATAATAAGTTAAACAAAAAACCTTTCAAGGTAATGATTTCTTATATTTACGCGAACACTACACATTTAAATAAAACTAATTTTACGGATTTTATCGCGTATATTAACTTATTTTACTTTCCCGACGTTTCAAGCACTTTACAGCACCCATGGTCACGGGGGGGGGACTGAGGTGTATGACGTCCCAATGTCATAGTTAACCACGGCTACCTCCAGATTAAAAATTATTATATATATACATACTGCGTAGATCGGAACAAAAATTAATAATTTTTAATCTGGAGGTAGCCGTGGTTAACTATGACATTGGGACGTCATACACCTCAGTCCCCCCAGGCTTACTTATCTTAAATACTAGTTACAATGATAAGTTCGAATATTTTTTTTTACAGAAGAGGTAGCAATCTACTGCGGCTCACCTGATGGCAAGTGACTACCGTCGCCCATGAACAACTGCAACACCAGGGGAACCAAGGGAATTGCAGATGCGTTGTACTCCTTTTAAAAAGGAGTAGGCTCTTTTCTTGAAGGTCCCTAAATCGTATCGGTCCAGAAAAATCGCTGGTGGTAATCGATTCCACAAGGAAGTTGCGCGAGGAAGAAAACATCTTCTAAATCGCACAGTGGTGGACCGTCAATCATCCAGATGGTGTGGATGGTATCGGGAGTTCTGCCGCGATGTGCGTTCGTGAAATTTGGCGGCTGGGATTAATCCAAACAATTCCTCAGAGCACTGCTCGTGGTAAATGCGAAAGAAAATGCAAAGGGATGCAATATCTCTTCGCAGCGCTAATGAATCTAGCCGTTCGGAAAGGACTCGGCCGTCGACGATTCGAGCCGCTCTGCGCTGGATACGGTCAAGTGGAAGGAGTTGGCACTGGGGAGCCCCTGCCCAAAGATGGGAACAGTATTCCATGTGAGGCCAAACCTGCGCCTTGTAAAGTTGCTCTTCTCTTCCAAGTGACCATGAAACTGCACGTCACTCGATATGTCTACGCCGAGGATTACGATACTGGCTGAGGCAACAAGGGGAGTGCCTTGAAACTGAGGAGATACGACAAAGGGGTTCTTTTTAGCGGTAAACGCGCAAACTTGTGTCTTCTGAGGATTAAACTGGACTAGATTTAGTCGCCCCCAATTCGAGTCTTATATCAAATATCTGTGAAATGCTTGTTGTTCAAAATATGCTCTAACTACATCCACTGGTTTTCAAATTTTTGTAAACAAAATAAACCAACTTCGGAATGGGACAAATTGTTCTCAGTGCAGTAAACAGTGCCACTATGTTTGCGATTGACCTGACATTTTACGATTATTTTCATAACTGTACCTACAGGCTTTTATGAACTAAATTTATTTTTGTATCAAACAAATAGAACGTTACCGTTACAACCTACCAAAAGTACAATGCTGAACGTAGGGCTCCCTATAGATTGTATCATTTGGGATATTTGTCATAGTTGCCACGATTTGCAGGAGGGTTGGCAACCGCATTTATTTTATATTTTTAGTTGTTATTAGGAAGAATCAAATACATATACTTGTGAGCAGTGAAAACGTCTCTAACTCACGAAGTGTGATTCTATTTCTTCGTCTCACACATCGTCCGAGCTCACGTCCAAGCGTGCGAGGTAGAATTGAGGTGCGGGCTGAGTATTGGCCGTGCTTCGGATATCGCACTATTTATGAATGTCATTAATTTTGGGTTTATGTGATCGACCCTTTTTCATTACTTATGAGTAATGAAAAAGTTATAGCAATGTATATATCAGATTATATAAACTTATATATAGTGTAATATACAAGTTTACCCTCCATCTCATCGCATAAGGTAGTGTCACTGTAGTCAATAATCAGTCAAGAGAAGACTCCTTCGTGTTATCTTCAACATTGACGAGTAGAACCTTATTGAAAAATATTTTATTAATTAAATAATTTAATAATTAAATCGTCTCATTAAGATATTTAATTGATGTGAAATTTAATATTTTTACAGACTCTATAATCTAGGATACTGTGAATTTTCAATTTTTAACAAAAAACTACAATATTATGTAATTTAAAAATATCTACCACGCGTGCAGTGTGTCGATATTTGAAAAAAAAAACAGTCGTTTAGAAGGAGTCCTGTGATTAAATGATAACAGACACGTTGTTATTATTATTTCAAAATCGATACATAAAAATCGTCACGGATGTTATGATAATGAAATAAATTGAATTCATTTTATAACTAACTCATTGTATGTTAAACGCCGTTACGGCCCATCAAAAGCCGGCAAACATGACCAGCGATATACAGTGCACCCACGAGGATGACTGTCGAATAGCGATGCTTTCAGGGAAATGCGATGAGTCATGTCCACGCCATTGGCACCATTTGTGTAAGTATGGGTAATTTTCCATCGTATTTGAACGTGTTATGTAGAACTTTTGTGCATTTGTATACACTTGCGATTTTAATTTTACTTTGCTGCGTGTGTTTTAGTTTTTTTTATAATATTGTAGTGAAAAACGAGTTCCCGGTTTCATTTTGTAATTCTTCTTCAGCCCCTAGAAAAACAGGTGACATACTTACACTGTATATATAAAGTAATTGTATATGATTTGAAACATTTTTGGTGATTTTGGTGAGTGTAGAGAACCGGAGACTTCTTTTACAGGAAACGAGGCATTCCATCGTAGTCCTCACGGGTGACAATGCATCTGCATTTTGATTTATAGTCGTGGCTAAATGTAGATTTCTATGGGCCACAGCAACCATTTACCATCAGGTAAGGTGGACTGTGCGCTTGTTTGTTACCCTTATCCAATAAAAAATAATAGGTAAATTTAAGTATTGTATTTTATATTGGCTGCTCCTGTTCGATAGTTTCACTTTACGCTTTGTACGCCTTTACGAGTATATGTCTAAGCAATTCAGATCTCTCTACATATTTTATAATTAGACAAGAATTTGTTATGCAACGCACTTAAATTTAATCCTTGGTCTCTTAGTTTGATCTTCTATATATATAACTATATTGTAATATATATTACATAGATTAACTATGTATATACGTCAATTATACATATTACATGGCCATGTGAATAATATTGAATATAGGTACATGACTAGATTATTTTCTGTGCATTTTTGGATTATTTTCACGCTATGTTATGGTTTGAATTCATGTCAGCTTTAATTCCGGAACATTACGATTTGTAGTTTGACATGTTTCTACAGCCGTTGGTCGTTCGGTGGAATTAGATGAAATGTTGGGGGATCATATAGACAATATTAATATTATAGTGTCGCTACATTCCATCCCAATAGTGACCATATTTTACAGTAATACTTATACGGGTTTCATTATCTGACTGCTGTGTTGCGGATCCTAAGTTTAGATCCCATCTAGGGTAGGGTCACAGTAATCTTTTTTTTTCAGTATATATTTTTTGATTTTATTGAAAGTTCTGCGCTCCTGGCCGCTCATATATGTTTGAATTTCGAATGTTACATTTTTTTAAACAGAAGGAACTCATATTTTGATTAAAATATGTTTTGACGGAAAGTCGTGTGTGTTTGTGTCAATTGTGTTTTATTACAAGTTGATCCGTAGCAAAAATGGAATTAACGCAAAAATATTTTAGGGCGATGATTTTTTATTATTTTAATAGTCCACTTTAACCTCAAGATTGGCACTCCCTGTCTTCAAAATGCTTTTGAGAAGGAAGCACCTCATTTGAGCACCGTAAGCCGTAAAGAATCGCACCGATACGCAGAATAAGAAAAATATCGGCGCATTATCTATGAGAAGATTCGAGTGCATTTAGCTATTAGAATAGCCCAGTGTCTTAGAAAAATTTAGGGGAAATACGACCAAGAAGTTGTATCCTATTGCACTATGACAATGCTTTGGCGTACTTTGCGTAAAAGAACAGTATTTCATTTTTTATTTAGTAAATTCTGTCTCAATCTTAGGAAAAAATCGGCGAAACTGGAATGCGTCATGTCCAGTAAAAGGGCTCTCCGGTTCTCTACACTCACCATACAAAACACAGCAGCATTAAATTGCTATTTACACTGGTATTCTGTGAATGCGTGGTCCTTCTCCGGTCGAGTAAATCTTTCCGTGCTACAATTATAATATAGATAGCATGGCTTTACCAGATATAAATGTGTTTCAGGATCGTGCCAAATGGAAGTTTATAGTCTCTGTCTACACTTTGGTAATAGGCGTGATAATTTATATATGTATTTGTATGTATATAATATAAAAATTACAAATTCTTAGAATAAAGACATTTCGCAAACCTTTAAAATTATTTATGTCTTCCGCGAACCTTACTTTACGAGCGTATAGTCGGACGTTTGTGATCGTACATGTTGGTAATGAATAAATAGAAATAATACATTATAAATAATTTACCGTTTCAAGAATTCAGACGTCGAACGGAACAGCTTTCGAGATGTTATTGCGTGTTTATATGTTATTTTTAGAAATTTATTCCTCAAGTGAAACGCGAATCGAGAAAAATTGTTTTTCAGTTAGCGTCTTCATTCGACAATATAAAATATAAAAAACAAGAAAATTGAATGTGATAAAATACGTAAATTTAGTTTGATTTAAGATTTAAGTAATGTAAAACTTTGTAACATAACAATTAAATAACGACTTAAAATAATTAAAAAAAACTGCCAACCCGCCTGCCAAGCGTGGCAATTATGGCGGATTCCCGCTTTCAAGGCAATCTATGGGCAGGCCTATTTTTTTTATAGGATAAGGGTGACAAACGAGCACACAGTCCACCTGATGATAAGTGGTTGCTGTGGCCCATAGACATCTACATCTATCTTCGATTAAGAATCAAAATGCAGATGGTCACCCGTGAGGACTAAGATGGAATGCCCCGTTTCCAGTAAAAAGGTTCTCCGGTTCTCTACACTCACCATACGAAACACAGCAGCGTTAAGCTGCTATTTTACGTTGGTATTCTGTGAGAGCGTGATCCTTCCCCGGTCGAGCCGACCCATTCGTGCTACAACCATAATATAGCTGTAGCATTGCTCTACCACATAAAAGAGTGTTCAGCAGTAGTCAATATTATAGGCAGTGATCGATGGGTTGATGATTGATAAATGTTTAAAAATGTCTGAGAAAACTATGATCCTCTAGCTAACATTGTTAAATGGTGGCAAGGTCTATTTTTTTTCTTAAGTTCTTTTTACAAACTTAGTACTTACCTAATTTCGGAGGCTGGTCGATAGGCAGCGCTTGTGACGTACACATCGGAATCAGCCCTTGGTGAGCCGTTGGAGTGGTGATGACGCCTGCCATTGCGATGCTCGCCACCACCTGATCCGCCGCCGGATGGTGATCGCGTTCGCTCGTCCATTGTCTGGAAATATAAAATCGTAATGTATAATATAATGTATATAGTTATGAATCGCTACACCAATATTTCTATAAAATACGAACTGTGATTAGTTTTCGGGACAATGTGATTATGATTTTGTGTTTCTGACACACCCAGACATTTGGGCACAGTAGGCAAGTTAGACTATGTGGCTAAGTAGATACTTAAAGCTAGGTGTACTGCAAATTCGCTTGTCACTACAATTTTGTAAATTATTCAGTCGTTTCCTATTGTTATTTTTTCAACTGACTTCAAAAAAGGAGGAGGTTCTCAATTCGAATGTATTTCTTTTTTTATGTGTGCTATCTCAGAACTTTTTTCTAGGTGAACCGATTTTGATGATTCTTTCTTTGAAAGCTGGTGCTTCTCATGTGGTCCCGTATAAATTTGAACAAGATCTGACCAGCAGTTTTTGAGTTGTCCTTAATAATGCGTATTTAATTGACTTCGACTACATTGATGATGTTCTCATTTTATGTACATTGAAGTCGGTTGTACAAAATTTTTAAATTTATCACTTATTATAAAATCAATTTTGAAAGTTGTCTTTCTGTCACCGTATTACACCTACACACAAAATAATTTTTAAACGATGGGCTAAGAGACCATAAGGTGCAAAACAAGGCTTTTGATTTAAGTATTGCTTTTTATAGAAGTAATGTTGACAAAAGTGCATATAGTGCATCCGATGATAGGTGGACGCTGTGGTCGATAGACTATGGAAGAATATATAATATCTATTCATAGAGATCTCTCTATGAATAGAGTCTATGGGCTATAGACCCATTCATCTTTTCTCAAAAATTAAAATTCAGATTCTTTGTACACTACAGCGTATTAAAGGCTGAAGTATGAATTAATCCTCTCGACCAGGGAAAGAACATGCTCGCACAGAATGCCAGCGTAGAATAGCAGAATAATGAGGTTGTGTTTTATACGAACTACTACTGTAAGTGTACTCCTGTAAGTATTCTTTGCCTTTATTTTACTTAAGGCATTTAATGTTGCCATCAGGGGTGTCAGCGCATCTTCATTTTGATTCTTAAAATAAGTTAGATGTGGGTCTCCTCGTTCCGTGAGAGTCATAAGAGGCGACGAAAGAAAACTGAACCAGGAGATGGGCACCAACGTCTCCTTACTTACGAATAAAATAAAAACTGCAGTTGCCTACTCACCTGCCAAAAGTGACAACTATGGCCAAACGGTAGGTCTCTATGAGCCACAGTATGTGCTCGATTGTCATGTTTATTTTCTAAAACTGTTTTTTTTTTCTAATTATATTACTAAAATTGCCCAATATTAGCGAAAATTGTTCGCCTATAAAAGTTTCACTAACATTCGAATCAGATCAGTTTAAAAGACTGCCGTCATAAAAAGCCGCAGGCTCTAAGCATCAATCAGCGAATGCATTAGAGGAAACAAAGAACAACAGAAGGCCACGTCTGAATATTTAAATAGAAGCAGTTATATCGTTATCTATAGTTCAATGATAAATATAACAACATAATGACCGTTCAAATGATTAACCTTAAAATATTTATCGCATTAAAGGGAATTGAAATCGATTACATCACAGAGTTATACACCGTACGAATGCAGTTTAATTAGTTATGAACTTTAGCGATAAGATTCGGAGTAGTGTGTGAGATGCCCAAGTGTGTAGGTACGTGTGATAGGAGAGAGCGGCTGGCTTTTAAATATGCATAATATTACGTCACGATATAATACTGTGGATACTATTACAGAAGAAGCACGAGAGTCGAATAAATGCTGTAGAAATGGGGTCATTAAGGAGTATGTTAGGGCTGAATCTGAATGACAGAGTGAGAAATTGTGTGATAAGAGAGGAGTGTGGTTTGCAAGATGATGTTGTGACCAGGATTAAGAAAGGAAAGCTTCGATGGTTTGGTCATATAGAAAGAACGAATGAGGAATGACTGACAAAGCAAATTTATGAGTGCAGGTACTCGAAATATTCAATTTCTCAGACATGCAGGTCTCCTTACGATGTTATCTTTCACCGCAGAGTACGTGGTAAACAGCACTTGAAATTGCAGCTAATAGTTTCATTGTTGTTGGCGTGGATCCAACTCCCTACCCTCTTCTAAATTTACGACACCATACGAAACACAGTAGCATTAAGTTGCAATTTTACGCTGGTATTCTATGAGAGCATGGTCCTACCCCACTCGAGCCGACCCATTCGTGCTATAACCATAACCGCATTATTTTCTCTGCTGCTATCGTAGGTGAATACTGCGCTTTTATGCGTGTGTTGCGAGACGCTTAGATGAAGATTTTGAGATTTAGTCTACTCACAGAAATAAATCTTACTGTTTGCATTTAGTGGCAGTCTTGCTTGTTTTGATTGGATATTTGAGAGACGAACAGAGCAAACATTTTGGAGAGAGCTTGTTAAATCTATCTTTTTCATTTTCTTGTTGCTGCTAATTAATCATACTTGTTCCAGATGGATGGTAAATATTAGCCGACTGAGGAAGAATATCAAAGTAAACCGCCGTGTAGTTGCGGCGTAAGACAATCTTCTATCCCATCTACTATCACATCATATTTTGTGAGGGCTGTGAAAGACAACAGAGGGTAATGAAACTGGAGATTGGCAGCAGCATGTTACCGAGGGAAATGAAACAGAAGGTGGGCAGCATCTAGCTGATAACAACTCCAAATAATAAATAACTGCAGTTATTGACCCGCCTGCTAAGTTGACTACTAGATGATGAGAACTACTTCTTAGTCTGTAGTTATACTGGCTCTCTACACTCTTCAGACGGGAACACAGAAATAAGTAAGTAAGAAGGTGGTATTTACCAAGATGGACTTCTAAACAGAAAAAGAGACCTACTACCTAGTAAACGAGAATGTTACATGTCTTATATACAAGATATATATACAAGATAAATAATCATATATTTTATGTATGTACGATTATTTTTAATAAGTGGTAGAGCTGCACAGCAGAGTAATATGGTTGCAGCTCGAATGACTACGCTCTTATAGAATACCAGCTCCGGTTCTATCTCATAGAACCGGAGACTCGTTTTACTGATAACGAGGATAGGATAGAACATATAGTCACCTTTATTTCTATTTTGTAAAATGCTAGCACTAGTATTATTTCAAATGTCGTAGAAGCTCTATTCGAACTCGCAGCTCAAGGGCGCAATAGCTGTTAAGTGGCCGCGATTGCTGATCCCGGGTTCGAATCCCGGGTCAGAAAAAATCAGATATTGGGTTGTTTGTCAAGAAATTCTCAGTAGCAACCTGGAGTCTTCAAGTTAGTCAAAAAGTTGGTAGTGATCACCCCCATGCCTCGGAAAGCACGTTAAGCCGTTGGTCATGTGCCTGATCGCTCTCCGGTTGTGTCGGATTACCTTCCTATTAGACTCTTATTAGACCCTTATCACTCTCATGAGACAATAAAGAGTGCTCCGGCGTTTGCGCATACACTCGGACACTATGATCTTGTTAGGCGCAGATGGCTAGTTTACGTTGATAATGGCCGCCATTACTGAAATTTGTATAACTCGTAGTCACCATCAGCTCATCACTCTTAAATGTAAAATCCTCGCAGTTCTTAATTAGATATTTATGTTCTATGTTTTTGTTTATCGGATCGAGTGACAAACGAGCACACAGTCCACCTGATGGTAAGTGGTTGCTGTGGCCCATAGACATCTACATCTATCCTCGTTTGCGAATCAAAATGCAGATGCGTTGTCACTCGTGAGAACTAAGATGGATTGCCTTTTATCCAGTAAAAAGGGTATCCGGTTCTCTACACTCACCATACGAAACACAGCAGTGTTAAGTTGCTATTTTACGCTGGTATTCTGAGAGAGCATGGTCCTTCCCCGGTCGTACCGACCCATTCCTGCTACAACTATACTACTAATATAACTGCAGCATGGCTCTACCACGTGTAACAAGAGGATTGGATAATCTCATTGTAAGTTGAGTGTCATGCTGCGTGTTTTGCTTTAGTCTATGGAAGCCTATATTTAGCAGTACCGTTTGATGTGATGAATCATTTATAAAAAGAAAATCAAACTAATCATTTAACAAATAATTAGAACAACTATGAAAACAATTTTACATATGTAACTTATTTTCGTATTTTAATGATGATATTTTGAAATAATAAATGATACCATTGTTATTATAAACAATACTGTGCTTTACAAAATAACAATTGTAGATCAAACCAGAATGTCACAAGTCAACCTTGCTAATTTGAGTGCGCCTAACACTTTGGTGATTTATAAGCGTAACCGTCAGTGGAAAAGCTATTTTTTTATTTCTGCATACTATTATTATACTGCGATACTAGATTGGGATGCAAAAATAAAAAGCAGCTATTCTGCTTCTAAGCCAAGTAAGGGATTGCTTCAGGCATTATGCACGCTAATTACTGGTTATACATAAAGTTCAATAAAAATAGCACATAAAAGGACAAACAAAATAGAAGAAAGAAAATTTAAATATACTTATTTGAAAATTTATCATTTTATTTAAGAGAAAATAGTTCAAAATACAAAATCAAATTACATCTATATACTAGCTGACCTGGCAAATGTTGTTTTGCCATATACATTATTTCTAGGAAATATTTTTTAGTTTTAAAACTTGCGATTAAAAACCATTTATTTTATTATGATTTAGCATTATTTTATAATACTAAATCATAATAAAATAAATTTTGGCAAGAAAATGAAAAAATTATTTAGGGGTGGGTCACCGTTATCATTTAGGGGTATGAAAAATAGATGTTGGCCGATTCTAAGACCTACCCAATATGCACACAAAATTTCATAGAAATCGGTTCAGCCATTTTGGAGGAGTTTGGTAACAAACACCGCGACACGATAATTTTATATATTAGATTTTCGAAAATTATTTTATTTTACCTTGTTTTAATTTAATTTAATTGTTATATATTATAATATATCGATTAATATTAATAATTAAATTATTAGAATTGTTATATATTGTAATATTTAACAATGAAATTAAAATAAGGCAACTTAAAAAGAATAAATTAGTAAGTAATATTGCTTACATATTTATACTTGTATATAAGTGAAATACTTAAATAATAATATCACAAGGCGACTTAATTAAAAAAAAAATATGGTTGGTCCATTGTAATTTTTATTAACAACACAAAACAAATAATAGTTAACACTTTCGCTATATATTCTATCAAAGTAAAAAAAAACGATTTGAAAGAACTAAAAGTAAAATAATCATCGAAATCAGTACAGGTGCCTTTGCAAATTGAAGAATCGATTGATTTTCTCACGGTTTCCTCATTAGATCTTGACCAAATTTACATGGGCCCACCTCTGTAGTATTCGAATTTAAACAAAAAAAAAGGCATTGAAATCGAACAACGGTCGGAATAGCTGAACATACATAAAAATATTCCAACGAATTGAGAACCTCTCCGCTTTATTTTAAGTCGGTTGAAAAACGTTGACTTGATTTTATTTAGCCTTTTTTTAAATACTTTTCGCTTTGCTTTTGCACCAACATGATCGGAACCTAAGAAACAATAGGAGCGGTGTGCGGGCGAGCCGCTCGTATTTAATTATTTTCGTAGAAATACGAAACTTCAATTTATGTTTGAATACCTCCGTACGAAAATCAGAGCGTGTCCAATCTCCTTGTTTACATGCATAATGTGATGTATTGTTTAGATTTCAGGCCATATACATCATTTACATATAACTAGTTTAGCTTGATAGATGGTTTATTAATTTATTCGCTCTAGATTTATAATGACTGACGGTGTATATAAGAAAATTGCATTATTATTATTGTTTTATTGTTTTATTTGGTACCGTAAATAATTATAGTGAATTTATAATTGAGTTTAAAAAACCGAGAAGGTTTTATAATCGACTTGCATAATGATTTGTTATATTTACGCGAACACTACACATTTAAATAAAACTAGTTTTTACGGATTTTCTTTTGTGTATATAAACTTATATTCACGACGTTTCGAGCACTTTACAGCACCCATGGTCACGGGGGAGACTGAGGTGTTTGACGTCCCAATGTCATAGTTAACCACGGCTACCTCCAGATTAAAATGGTTAAATTGATTAAAAATTGGAATATAAAATAAGTTATTATACGCGATAAAATCCGTAAAATCTAGTTTTATTTAAATCAACAAGGGTAACAAACGAGCACACAGTCCATCTGATGGTAAGTAGATGTTGTGAACCATAGACATCTACATCTACCCGCGATTACGAATTGATATGCAGATGCGTTGTCACCCGTGAGGACTAAGATGGAATGCTACGTTTCCAGTAAAAAGGGTCTCCGATTCTCTACACTCACCATACGGAACACAGCAGCGTTAAGCTGCTATTTCGCGCTGGTATTCTGTGTGCGCGGTCCTTCCCCGGTCGAGCCGACCCATTCGTGCTACAATTATACCAGTAATATACCCGAAGTATGGCTCTCTCTACCGCGTAAAAATGGTTGTAGGTGAACATAGACTGTAGTTCTCATTTACTTTATTTAGGTGGTGGGTGGTCTGTTAACTCGTTTTTCACTCGTATATTATAAAAAATTCTCGCATTATTATTATCAGTAGTTAGTATCAGCTATTCGTAATCTATTGAGCCCGTAAATTTTGCCGTTATTCAGTTCAGTTAAATTGCAAGATTGTTTTGTAGGTACATTATCATTTTATCAATGTTTAATTATCTATACGTGGTAGCGGTATCGTGTAGTGGCTGTGTAAGAATATCTACTATCCCATATCATCCCGTGGGTGTCGTAAGAGGCGACAGAGGGAAAAAAATCAGGAGATGGGCAGAAGCGTCTTCCTAATAACTTGGAACTTCCTAAAAACTTCTCCCAAGGAATGCCACAAAGCACGTTCCCGAGCCACCTGCATCCATTGACTTCCTGCATGTCATACCAGCTCGTTACTCCATCTAGTGGGGGGACGCCATACACTTCGCCTGCCGGTACGAGTCTGCCACTCGAGAAGATCTTTCCCCATCGGTTGTCGGTTCTTCGAGTTATATGGCCGGCCACTTCAGCTTACTTTGGGCTATGTCTGTTACTCTGGTTCTACTGCGGATATCCTCGTTTTTAAGTCTATTACGCAGAGAAACGCCGAGCATAGCCCTCCGTAGCTTGCTGAGCGACTTTGAGCTTCCTCATACGGCCAGCAGTGAAGGACCACGTCACAGGTCCATAGGTCATGCACTGGCAACACGCACTGGTTGTACAATCTAGTTTTGAGATTTTGAGGTATGTCTGACGACGAAGATGTGCCGTAATTTCCCGAAAACGTCCTAGTCGAGTTGAATCCGTCGATTGACCTCTCGGTCGAAGTTGGACTTACCGAGTCGGACTATTTGTCCCAGATGAACATATTCACCTTCCATAGAAACCAATATAAATGTTGATGAAAGTAAGATAAGCATGGATGAAATAGTGAAAGCGTTGAAAAGTATGAGAGTAGGTAAGGCAGGCAGGGTATGACAGGATTACCATCGAGATGCTGAGGGCTGGACAGGGCATAGTGGGTATTCAGCTGTACCGCCTTTTCAATTTGTGCTGGCGAAATGGGCAAGTACCAGGAGACTGGTGCAAAGCCGTAATCGTGCCTTTGTATAAGGGAAAAAGGTCACGGCAAGACTGCATAAATTACCTTCTCAGGTACTTATTAAGGCTTATACCTTAATAAGGTATAAGCTTCTTTAAAAAATTCACCAACTTTATCCGTTGACAGTGGACTTGGAAATCAAATTCAAATAAGGGTTTATATTTCAGAATAACATAAATAACTGAATATTTATAGTACATATGTATATGTTTTAAAAAATTAAGAAATTAATTATTTAAAATTTTACTAACCGTATATTCCGACAACGTTCTCTCGGAGGGAGCTCGGTGACTGTCGTTTTCATCCCTTGAAGAAGCTCGGTGTAAAAATCCACCCGATGAAGGCGAATCAACACCAGAACGGTGTGTCGCCACATAATGATTACTTTTCACTTTATGCGCCATCTTGGATTTATCACAACACTAAGTTATGCTTACGTTCATTTTCACATTCGAAAATAGAACTACTTAGCAGGGCACCATTGTCCGCGATTTATTTTTAATTTTATTTTATGCCAGTGAACGTATTGCGCTGAGCCTATAAAGCTAATCTATCATATTCGTTCTGATTTAATGATTCGAATCTAGCGTTCCGTTGGTATCTTGTATTGTGGGTCAGCAGTACCGGTGAGCCTGCAACAAAGAATGGCTTGGTTAAAAACGTTTAACCTTTTTATTACTAACCTTGAAGTAGGTAATTTGTGGTTAGGCGATAGCGACTTGCACAAATTTCTGGTTTGATTGACGCGTCTCTATACAGGTAGTAGATTCTTTAATCGACAAATATATAAAAGAATTAAGGAATAATAATAAGAAAAAAACCTTTTAGAATAGATAGAGATTTAAAATTAAGGAAATTTATAAATTTGCTTTGTGTTGATAAGTTTTGATAGATGTATTTATTTACAAGATGATGAATTATATCCTCTATGTTTTTGTTATTCGTAAATAGTGCATAAAAGAGCACTAACCTAACTAAACCTCTTGTTCTAAGGTTTGGCTGGCTGGTGAAAAAGGGGATATTTCCTACCGGGCTAGGTGTTCAGCATAGATAGAGAAGCGACCGACGCTCCGTGTGGTAGTATCGGTCGTAATCGCCAAAAATATACATAGGGGTGTTTCGAGAAACCTTGGGGATACGCTGCTCTACCTTTGGACTGCCACTTGAAACAAACTTTTGAGACAACCTGTATTTTGTTTGGAGGATTTGATACCGTGATTCAGGCTTCGTTTATTGTTCAGTCTATTTACGCGGTTGTAACGCGATGATATTCACAAAGGGAAAACGATTAGCTGCGAAAGGACGGGTATGTCGGAAATATTGGCAGGATTGTAAGGTTCTCGTTTCTTTGGAGAGGACAGTTATTTACCAAGAATTACCATTGTAGTTATCAAACTTTCTCTATGCATAAAGTTGGTGGTAGACAATAGACTAGGCTCAAGTAGTGTAAGATTGTTAATATATTTTTTATAGAATAGGATGACAAATGAGCACTCAGTTCACCTGATGGTAAGTGGTTGCTGTTTTTTTTTATAGGATAGGGTGACAAACGAGCACACAGTCCACCTGATGGTAAGTGGTTACTGTGACCCATAGACATCTACATCTATCATCAATAAAGACTCAAGATGCAGATGCGTTGTCACCCGTGAGGACTAAGATGGAATGCCTCTTTGCCAGTAAAAAGGGTCTCCGGTTCTCTACACTCACCATACGAAACACAGCAACGTTAAGCTGCTATTTTACGCTGGTTTTCTGTGAGAGCGTGGTCCTTCCCCGGTCGAGCCGACCCATTCGTGCTACAACTATACTACTAATATAGCTGCAGCATGGCTCTACCACGTAAAAATATAGCGTATATATTAGTTAAATATTATGTAACAATACCGCCGTTTAGTGACGACGTTAAAGAATCCACTACCTCATACTAATCCGTGGGTGTCGTGAGGGAAATTGAAACAAGAGACGAATAAGAATGTCTGTTACCCCATATCGTTCCGTATTGTATACAAGTGACAAAATTAAAAAAAAATGTACAACCGTCTTCAATATAAATACAACGAGAACATCATCAATGTAGTCGAAGTGAATTAAATACGCATTATTAAGGACAGCTCAAAAACTACTGGTCAGATCTTGATCAATTTATATGAATTTATATGGGACCACATGACAAGAACCAGATTTTAAATGAAAAAAGAATCATCGAAAAAATCGAATAGAGAACTTCCTTCTTTTATTGAAGTCGGTTGAAAATAGCAGAATTATGCAGTTGTGTTTTGTGCGATATTATTGTAAGTTTTTTTCTCATTTTAAAAAACGATATCCTCACACTAGGATTTTCTCCTGTGTCGTGGAGGCAGTTTACAAACATAAATTGCACAAGGACAAACATCCGGAACGATTATTTGTAGGCCATACAAACACTTGTTCCGTGCGGGATTCGAACCCGCGGCCCCCAGCGCATCAACTCATTGCTAAGCCACTGCGCCACGGAGCCGTCACAAGCCGTCACAAGTCACAACAACCATTTTCCAGTTGTGGCAGCAGCATCTTCCTGATAACAACTAAAAAAAAAATTGCGGTTACCGACCCGCCTGCCTAGAGTGGCAACTTTGGTAAATATCCCCCCTTTGAAAGTCTATAGGGGAGGTCTATGTTCAGCAGTGGACTTTGGTAGGCTGTAGTAATCATATGTGTGAGTATATAAAATGATGATTTATGATGTTCTTCGCTAACTGAAATGAAATTGTTTTGAGATTTGATTAGGTATTTGCCTAAAATAACGGAGCTTTCATTGCAATCTAGCGCATACTACTTTAAACTATAAAATTTATCTCAGGGAAAATAACATACAAATAATCCCTATAATACTTATTACCGACCTAGATTCCGCTATCCATCTAATAGAATTTTCTCTCAAATCATCCTTGTTCGTGATTGGTAAGCTTACTTTCACTGATCTATTTTTCACGGGTATCGATTCGGACGTTGTATCGAACGATTGTATCATTATAATCACCGATACTACCATTTCTTAACTACATTGATTGGGGCCAGAAGGCGATTGAATCGAATAAAAACTTTGACTGACACATCAGGGTTTCCTCGATCGCTAACAATAGTGGGAACTGTGTGAAGTTGATTTTATGTGAAGTGGTACGATTGGCTGCTAATGTAAGTGCTAATTGTTTCTTTTTTAAAATAGGCTTTGATTGATTTTTAATCGAGTACAAGATACAGTTGATTCTGTTGATTTAGATCGAATCGGTGTTAATTAGAGCTTAAATGGTTCTCATTGTTTTAAAGACGTAAGGGTGACACGAGTGCATAGTTTTCCTGACGGTAAATGTATGCTGAGGCACATTTACACTTGCATCTATTCTCGTATAAGGAATAAAAGGGAAATGTTTTGAGATTACAGACCCTTCTTAGTTTTACCGAGGCATTACATCGATACCAGTAACAAAGCTCTTCAATTCTTGTCACTTATCATACCACCTAGACTTGTTTACAATTCATTCAAATAGAATCCAAGAATTTGTCTCGAATCCATTATAAAAATTTAGTTCCATTGCGTTGCGTTATCTTCCACTTTTATAGAATAAGGGTGGCAAACGTGCAGACAGTCCACCTGATCACCCGATGGTAAGTGTCTGATGTGGCCCATAGACAATTAATCTTCGTTTAAGAATTTAAAAAAATTTAGATGCGTTGCCACCCTAGAGGACTAAAGGAGAAAGCCTCGCTATATAACAAAACGCAAAAGTATTAAGCTCTCTATTATGAGAGCGTGGTTCTCCCCAGGTCGAATCGACTCATTCCTAATACATTTGTAACGTAACTTTACCACGTTCTTTACGTGGTAGAGCCATGCTGCAGCTATATCAGTAGTATAGTTGTAGCACGAATGGGTCGGCTCGACCAGGGAAGGACCACGCTCTAGCAAAATACCAGCGTAATGGTCTTCGAATGGTGAGTCTTATGAAACGGAGGCCCCTTTCACTGGAAACGAGGCGTTCTATCTTAGTCCTCACGAGTGACAACGCATCTGCATTTTGATTAGTAGTTGATGATAGATGTAGATGTCTATGGGCTACAGCAACAACTTACCATCAGGTGGACGATGTGCTCGTTTGTCACCCAACCGTGCCAGCGTAAACTAGTTTGTGCTACTACCATATTATAGCTGCAGTGTGGCTCTACCACGTAAAAATGTGCAGTTTTTCTATTAAAATATTTGTTTTTAGAACCAGAAATACAATTATTTTCGGAATTGAGATCAACCAGGCGCAGCATTTTATTCATGTTGTCCTTTTGTCGGAATTTTGTAAAATAAACACAAGTTAAATTATAATCGTCATACCGAACACAGAAAGGCGTAGTTAATTAACGTGTGTTTCATTTTGATTCTAGGCCTGCCAAGTGTATGTATATGAGATTCAACGCACTTTCGCGACGCATTGTCAATGTGAACGCTAATGGAATAACAGTTTGTTATTTGACTTGTTGGCACTAGAAGCTTGTAATTTGCTGTTGCTTCAATGACAACGTTAGATGCATTAAGTGACGAATTGTTAGGGCTGTGATGTTAATTTTTTTTTAAGATATTGCTGTATATGTAACCTGTGAAGTTTTTTTTTTTTATAGAAAAAGGTGACATACGAGCACACAGTCCACCTGATGATAAGTGGAAGTCCATAGACATCTATATTTGTCAATTAAGAAAATGCAGATGCGTTGTCACCCGTGAGGACTAAGGCCTTGTTTCCATTAAAAATGGTATCCGGTTTTCTAAACTCACCTTACGAAATATAGCAGCATTAAGCTGCTATTTTATGCTTGTATTCTGTGTGAGCGTGGTCCTTTCCCGATCGAACCGACCCAATCGTGCTATAACCATAATATTATAGCAATAGCGTGGCTCTACCAACCTTACAGTTTCTATCATTGTAAAAAAAAACCTGTAAGTATAGTATGAAACTCTATGTAGCGGCATCACCCCATGTCGACCCGTGGATGTTATAAAAGGCGACTATTTAAAATTTCGGAAAGATATTATGGCTTATGATAGAAGACAATATAACAGCATTTTAAAGATACATGGTATTGGTAATTTCAAATGCAAACTCGAAAACTCGTAGTATTCGACTACCTCCTAACCACTTTTAACTCAAGCATTGTTTTCTTACCTGAAGTGATAAACGGGAGTGTTTGTAACCTTAATAGCGTATCTATTCGTTATTAAAATATTTTTATTACATTCCCTTTATGAAGAAATTCAAAGGAGGGATTTAATGTATGTATATTTATTTGTTTCCACTAACAATAACCATGTCAAAAGCATTTTCTATCAGGCGACCCATAGTAAAAATGGTATTCTTGTTGTTAACAAAAGAAATAAATAAATAACAATTGCATGCTTTTTGAAGTGAGTACTTCTTTAGAATCGTTGTGATTTGACACTCGATGGACCGAAATGCGAAACTAACAAGCGAAGAGAGAATGACATAGAATACAGTGTACAGTGTTCATTATAAATCATATATATTTTAATTACATAAACCCTACAATTGTACTACTCGTGATACTCTGCATTTGTCTCATTCTTTCGAAGTTTAGTTTTCTGAAGGCTGCTCTTCTACCGCGTGTGAACTGCACACAGGTTTTTTTACCCTTAAGTTATCAGTTTACGAAAATAATAGTCAAACCTAACTTAAATTTACTAATCCGCTGAGTTACGTCGATTGCTTTGATACTGCGGAATTCATCCCAGTCAAGTTTATTTCCTAGTGTAGTGATGTTGGGAGTAGTGGTGCTGGGATTAGTGATGACGGGGATAGTGCACGCAATTGAGGGAGGGCGGGAGGTGCCTTTCAAACTAGGTAAGACACATCATTTTATTTTATCGAGCGGATGTACACGAGGTAATTTTTGTCAATTTTAATATAATGGATTTCCGCAAAGTAACGCCTGATTCTATTAATTACTCCTAATTGTATTAAAAAGGCCTCTTTTATTTCTGAGAGGTTAATAGGGTAGGAAAGGGTCTACCACACTGTTTTCAAGTTTGCGCAAAGAATTGAGTTACTTAAATTACCGAATCGATAAATGATTACAAATACTGATTACAGATTACAGGTGATTGTATCACATTACTATAATAACTTAAATTTAGAATTTTACTATTACTACAAAAATAACATTGAATGAATGCTGCAAATAATTAACATCTTTGTATCACTGACGTTAAAGTTTGTTTTACACAAAATGTGCGTTGCGGATAAAACAATAGCAGCAATAATAGCTTGTCGATTGTCAGTATCGATTATAGTGACGCAAGGCATTGAGTGCAAGAGCTGTTACGGCAAACATAACAATGGGGGGCTCATATCCAGTCAAGTCAATGTTCGATTCGATTCCTATCGCATTCGGATAACTTGCTAAATGACTTGTAATATCTCGGTAATATTTTTTTTAATAAGCCTTGTCAGATTTATCGATATGTTTTCAAAGCTGCTGTCTATTTATGGTGTTGGGTAACTGTTTGTTTTAGTTTCAGTTGCAAGTTCTTTTTTTTAGACCTTTTCACTTGTAACGCATTTGTTACGCACAAAAATATGAAGAAAAAAGTAATTATATTAATTTGTTTGCAAGCACGAGCCGCGAAAATAGGATTTAATATTGAAAACAAAAAAAATATTTTTTTCATTACAAATAAAGACATGAATAAATTGCTGCTCCAGGTCAATTTCAATTCCGAAAAAAAATTCCGAGTACAAATTTAATATTATTAAATACATAAGTCGTCATCGTCTCCTGGACAGCAGCCATGCAATTTCGAAACAGATGGCCGTATTTACCACGCATAACAGACGGGTTGTTTGGAGTAGACCAGGTATCCTCGCTTTTTTTTTTTAGAATAAGGGTGACAAATGAACATACAGTCCACTTGATGGTAAGTGGATACTGTGGCCCATAGACATCTACATTTATTTTATCCTCGATTAAGAATCAAAATGCAGATGCATTGTCAGCCCTGAGGACTAAGATGGAATGCCTCGTTTCCAGTAAAAAGGGTCTTCAGTTCTCTACACTCACCACACGAAACCCAGTAGCATTAAGCTGCTATTTTACGCTGGTATTCTGTGAGAGCGTGGTCCTACCCCGGTCGAGCCGACCTACTCGTGCTACAACCATAATATAGCTGCAGCATGGCTTTACCACGTACAAAATATATAAAAATTTAAGTATAAGGGTAGTTTCTTGTTCCTGGACTACAACTGATGTTATTGTTAGTCATTCTATTGCCATAAAACTGCGGGGAATGCATATATTATACGACATATTCATTAATATCTATTGTTTACTAAAACATTCAACGTTGACATAAGACAATAAAATTGCGATTGAATTAATTAAGTTCGATTATGTCCGACTTGCATTACTGATGTGTCTCAATAACATTTTTCTTTGGGATTATATACGTTAAAGATTTGATGGATAAGTCTCAGATTCTGCTAAGTTTATTTTGTTATGTTAAATGACACCAATTGTTAAAATTTACTAAACATTTACTCTTTTTAATAGCTAAAAGAACTCTTTGATTTTGTTTAATGATTTCTAATGTTTACGCGAATACTATAATACATTAAATGAAACTAATTTTACGGATTTTATCGTGTTTAATTAATTCCAAACAAGTAAGATACTAAAAGCTCGTGACCCCTCCGTAACCAGAAACGTTGAGAAGTAAAAAGTGAAATTAGACGCAATAAAATCCGTAAAATTAGTTTTATTTAACTTTGTTTTTTTATCTGCCGACTTCCAAAAAGGAGATGGTACTCAATTCGACTGTATGTTTTTTTATGTGTGTTACCTCATAACTTTTTACTGGGTGAACCGATTACGATGATTCTTTTTTTATTTGAAAGCTGGTGCTTCTCGTGTGGTCCCATATGAATTTGATCAAGGTTAGACCAATGGTTTTTGAGTTATTCTTAATAATTTATTAATTTAATGCTTGGCGATTATTTTTAAATAAGTTAAGCTACGTCTAAGTTAAACTAAGTTATATGGTATATTTCGTAAAATACATATTTTTTTATTTGTATAATAATATAAATAAAATAATTTAAGTTATGTTTTTATTATGATAATAAATAATGTATATCTTTTTATTACACAGTTAAATATTATAATATTATGTCCTTATATATTATATTGATCCTTTAACTACTTTTAGGGTATATAATATATTATAAGAATAACATCTTGTCATCTTATAAAACGAGGTCTTGTCCCGTTTTTGTCCCAAAAGATGGCTTCAGTAGTCTTACTCAATGCACCGGTTAATGTGGTGGTCGAAGAATCGATCATTACAATACCCTTTGTGGCTGTTCACTGATCACATTTGATGGATGAGTGAGTGCGCTGCAGGTTAGCCTGTGTCATTGTTTACTTTGTTTCGTTTTGCGGGTGAAGGTGAATGAGATACGTCGATAAAGCCAACATTTATGGTGTTCTTTTTTTAACCGACTGAGCTTCTCAATTCGTTGGAATATTTTTATGTATGTTCAGCGATAATTATTTACCACTTGTCAGATTTTAATGATTCCTTTTTGTTGGAAAAGGGGTACCACAGGGATGGTCGCATATCTAATTATCAATTTAATTATTTAACAGTGGTAGAGCCAAGCGGCAGCTTTTGCTGTCGCACGGATGGGCCGGCTCGAACCGGGGTGGTACCACGACCTCACAGAATACCAGCGTGAAGTAGAGGTTTACCTCTGCGTTTCGCTTGGTGAGTGCAGGTGGCCGGAGGCCCTTTTTACTGGAAATGAGGCATTCCATCTTAGTCCTCACGGGTGACAACGCATCTACATTTTGATTTGTAATAGAGGATAGATGTAGATGTCTATGGGCCGCAGCAACCACTTACACTCAGGTGGACTGTGTGCTCGTTTGTCAGCCCATCCTATAAAACAAAAAAAAAACAAAACAACACCTAACATAATCTTTACTGCCTAGTTGGTCTAGTAATCGGAAACGCTGTTGCTGATCTTGAGGTCCCGGGTTCGAATCCCGGGTCGGGTCAAAATCAGTTATATTGTTTTTTTGTCAAGAAATTCTCAGTAGCAACCCGGAGTCAGACCGTTGGCGATGTTTTGCCCCCGTGCCCCGGAAAACATGTAAAGCCGTTGGCCCTGCGCCTGATGTCGCAGGTCATGTCAGTTTGCCGTCCCGTCGGACTATTAGAATGAGGGCATAGAGAGTGCACCTGTGCTTGCGCATACACTCGGGCACTATAATCCTGTCCAGATGAGACCAAAATTCGGTATGGACGTTAATATAATTATTATCACCTACAATATACAATACATCTTATGTAGATAAAGCTAAATTAAAATTCAAGTGACAGTAATATACGTCTCTCTCTGGCCACACGCCTTATTAAGAGAGTTTTGGAGCAATAATATGTTTCCGATCAACTCCAATGCATGTTGGTCAACTTTACGCGTCCTCAAATATCTTTATAATTATTAACTTCAAATTTAAAGTGCTGATTTACATGTTCGACGATAAAGAAAAATATCGTAATCAAACCTGCATTTCTTAGGAATAATCCTTAAAACTTGAAGTTAGTTTATTGATGCTAGCGTGTTTGGAACCCAGGTTGCTCGCGTATCGTCAAATTAACATTGAGCACTAAGCTCCGTGAGACACGGCTTAACAATTACCTAAACTCGGAGATTTTCTTTATTTAATAATAACTGTAACAGTATTTATTTAAAAACTAAAACATGAATAATTACGAATAAATAAAATGCATGCATATATTATGTCATGTAGTATACCTGCAGATCTTGTCTGTCATTAAAATTTATAAGATATATTGTTCTGTTATTCTCAATGTATCAAGCCGTTATTATATTTAACTTATTCAAATAAGACACCTGAAAGCTATTAAACAAGCTATAACAAATAAAATCAGTAAATTTAAAAAAAGTATATTATAACAAGTTACGTAACTTTTTAACCGACTTCAAAAAAGGAGGAGGTACTCAATTCGACTGTATGTTTTTTTGTTACCTCAGAATTTTTTTTTAGGTAAAATGATTTCGATGATTATTTTTTATTTGAAAGTTAGTGTTTCTCATGTAATCGCATATAAATTTGATCAAGATCTAATTGACCTCGACTACATTGATGATATTCTCATTTTATTTTTATTGAAATTGGTTGTACAAAAATTTTTTAATTTTACCTCTTGTTTGTTTACTGAAGAACAGTAAAAAAATATATAATGAAATTTTTTTTAACAAATATCAAGTTTACACATATGTACATGTATTCATACGTTTGTCTTACTTTGGATCGATGATTTTTGTTTAATACTCAAATATTATTGCATTTTCTTACTTGATATTACCATATGTTTACTCTTATCCACACATTTTAAACAGTCTTTAAGTTTTATTTTAAAGCAGCACGGTTGATTTTTGTATGTGTACATAGATAGATATTTAGCGATTGCTTTGTTTTAGGCTATTTACATTCGTTTCGTTGCGGTGTTCGCTTTCCATTTTAATTGCATATTTGTGTTAGCAAGCTTAGAGTACTACATACTACACACAGCCTTTTATTTGCGTCCGTTGTGTTGAAGTCATATTATTAAGTAAAAAAATCGAATTGGCTAACAATGAAAAATGTCAAATTTTTATTTGAATTTTACTTTATCTGTTTTTATTTTTTTACTTTTATCTGTTTGTGTTTATATTGCAAGCTGAGGTAACTCAGGGGGCGCTCACCGTAAATATCAAAGTACGCGAGCAACGCTAGTTCGATCCCCGCAGGCACTAATGAAATTGTTAATTACAATTTTATGTACTGATTTACCACGTGCACGGTGGTGATGGAAAATGAACAAATATTCGAAGAGGCGAAGTCTGCTAACGCCCATTGGGATAGAGTGGCGGACATTTCCTTGCCCTAAAACCTTCTCAGAATTGAATAGAGGCATGTGTCCAAAAGTGAGATGTAAGTATATTGGCTGTAACTTTGCTTTTGCTACTGAGTTTAGTAAAGTTCCTCTTATATATCTTATATACAGTGAAACTGGATAACTGGGACCTTAAGGGACCTGAAAATTTGTCTCACTTATAGAGGTATTCCACTTACCCATCAATACTACTATCTCAAATATCCAGGTATATATAAATATCTGTCGCATTTACAGAGGGTTCCATTAATAGAGGTTATTTCAGTTATAGATGTGCGATTATTAAATAAAATAACGTATTTTGTAAACATAATATATAGACATCCGGACGATAGCAAAACCAAACAAAAACTGAAGGTCACTTTTACACAATTAGCCAAGTGCGAAATTTGCGGGTAGAATAAGAATTAGTAAACAAAACGGTATACAAAATATAGTCTCAGTAAAAGTGGTAAAATATACTCACTGTCTCAATTATAGAGGTAAATATGACGAATAAAATCGAAAGAACTAATCTCTAAAATATAGTCTCGGTAAAGGAGGTAAAATACACTCGCTGTTTTAATTATAGAGGTAATTATGACGATAAAATCGAAAGAAATTACACATATAGAGGTTCGTTTTGACCCACTAACAGAGGAATTCAGTGCTAAAGTGTCGGGACCTAAGCATGAGTTCCAGCTATGGAGGTTTCTCACATATCCAAGTCCCACTTAACCAAGTTTTACTGTATATATCTTAGACTTCACATGATTTCGAAAAAAGTTGTCCTCAGACAGGTCTTTTTTTAATAGAATGAGGGTGCTAAACGAGCACACAGTCCACCTGATGGTAAGTGGATGCTGTGACCCATAGGCATCTACATGTATCTTCGATTAAGAATCAAAATGCAGATGCGTTGTCACCCTTGAGGACTAAGATCGATTGCCTCGTTTCCAGTGAAAAGGGTCTCCTATTCTGTACAGTCACCAGAGGAAATACAGCAGCATTACACTGCTATTTTACGCTGGTTTTGTGACCGTGGTCCCTCACCGGTCCAGCTGACACGTTCGTGCTACAACTACTCTATAGCCGCAGAGTGGCTCTACCACGTACTTTTCTTCATTATGTTTTTACTTGACCTTCGTGCACATGGCAAACTACCTTTACTACTTTTAATAAAGTCTACTTCCGGACTATTTTTATTTTACTACGGGGGGCGTGTGTTATCGATTTCGAGAATGGATCCCATACTTTAAAAAAGTACAACTTCTACAATCTCAATTCTCCTACGAGACGAAATGAAATAAAAAAAAGTTCTTAGGCTACCACCATAAATCCAAATATTTACTCGCACAGATCACAACACGCATAGATAATATAGACTACTAGACAGTATTACAATCGTTTAACAATTGTCGCGCGCATAAGTAGATACGTAATGACATTTCCCAACTCTAGGTTTAAGTGTTCTGGTTGAAAGCCTAGGTCAGAGAACAGCACGGTCGTCGGACGCTGTGCTATACCATTCAATGCATTTTACAAATTCCTTTTGCTTCGATTGTTGGCGATTCAGGTCATGGAACGTTATTGTAATAGAAATAATTTATATGAGAGTTGGTAAGAAACCGTTTATTTTACACGTTGCAGATAAGTGGCTGTAAGAGGCTGAATGAATTAATGAATGAAAATAAATGAAAATTTCATTTTTCAACGTAAGAAGTTAAAACAATTTTCGTAGAAATTTAATATTCTTAAACAAAAATGAAAAGGATTTTACCCATAGGTAAGAAGTCTATTCTATATTTAAATTATACAAAATAAAACATATACATTAAATATATCTAATAGTGTAGTAGTGTTTTCTAGTAATAGTGTTTTGTTAAACATCTGATTGCGACATTAATTTATTCAATACAAATAACTAAAGATTATTTAGTTATGCTTTACCTGAAATTATGTAGAATATCTGCAGTGTGGTGAAAAGTGGTTTGTAAGAAGATGTTGTGACTAAGGTTGAGAAAGGAATATTTCGGTGGTTTGGTCACACACATTCATCTTTCTAAGATTAGCGATATATTGAGGATGTGGCAACTTATGACCGAAATTTAATGCTAAAAATAAATTATATTATTATTTATTAAACTGAAAATTAATCTTATGTTTTGAATATTGCGGTGCAGTAGAAAGACGTATCTAGTAAGGTCCACAGTAGAAAGACGTTTCTACATACAAATCACGCGGAACTAAACAGTTACCAAGATACTATATAAGTTGTTTATACTATCCAGTATTTCTTGTTGGAAATTTCACAGTCGAACGTAGCATTGTATCGCACGCAACTATTTCATATTGCCGCAATAGAATTAAATTTGCATAGTTACCGTTCAGATCTACAACATTCGATGTCGCATTCCATATACGGGAGATATTTGAATACAGTGAAAATTGTATTTGAATGCGTTCACCAAAGCATATTGAAACAGCTCGTTAGCAATTAATTCTAGCAGGCACATGCGCGATTCCATAACTTAATATGTAAATTTCCCAAGTTATTTTGTTCAAGAATTACATGTAAATAATCCTTTCGGTAGGTTGCAGTCTATATACTCATACGTTTCGCTACTGGGCAAAGGTCTCTACTCATTTCTGAGAAGGTTTTAGAGCAATGAAATGTTCGCACGCTGTCCCAATGCGTCTTCACGGACTTCACATGTCTTCAATTTTTGAAAAAAAATTGAAGACATGTGAAGTCCGTGAAGACGTGAAAAAAAAAGTGAAAATTTCTTTAGCCGCGTTGAGCTATTTTTGGTAGAGGAAAAACTTATAGGTTCGAGTCACCGATGACCTCGACATGAACATGTCGCTAGTCGCATATATCATTGAGTTTTCACTTCTGTCGACAGTCCTTACGACTGCCTCTGTTTTAAATATTTCTTATTTCTAAGACATACAAGCTTCCTCACGATGTTTTCCTTCACCTCCGGGCACTGTTGGCATTGTTAAATCAGCACTTGAAATTGCAATTAGCAATTTCATCGGTGCCGGCGGTGTTGTAGCGGTTGTAGCGGTTGCTCGCGTTCTATTAAATTTACAGCGAGTGCTTAGGCTTAGCCCCAGAGCTAAATTATTGGAAATAATCTATGTGAAAATGATTAGCTTATTATTATATATATAATTTTGCTGTAATTTATTGTTCTAGTTTGCATTATAACGTGATCGTACAAATTATAGTTGAAGTTGGCACGAGTTATAAGTGTAACGGTAACGCTGCAAATTAAGGCAGAAGCCGGAATGAGTCGGCGGTTCGAGGAAAGCCTTCGCGCTTACAGGCTACTCGCACCAGAGTAAAACAGCAACATAACGCTCGCTGTTTTGTATAATGAGTGTCGAGAGCCGAAGAGTTTTCTATATTCAACGTGAGGTAACGAGGAATTAAACCTTTTTCAGGGGTGACAACGTATCATTTTATGGCATCTTACCATCAGGTAGAAAATATGATTGCCACCATTACTACTTTACTGTACCCTTAAAAAGAATATTGTATTCATGTTCGTTTACGCCATTTTTTTATAGGGTCGAGTGACAAACGAGCACACAGTCCACCTGATGGTAAGTGATTGCTGTGGCCCATAGACATCTACATCTATCCTCGTTTGCGAATCAAAATGCAGATGCTTTGTCACCCGTGAGGACTAAGATATAGTTTATTAGATTATAGTTTCCGAAGGTTGTTGGTAGCGTGTTCATATCACGTCGGGTGATCACCAATGTGGCGATGGAAGGAAAAGGGGAGATCTCCCGCCGGGCAAGGTGTTCTGCCCGGGGAGCGGCCAACGCTCCAAGTGGCAGTTCGGAGCTATTCTATATATATTGCTTTAATTTCGGAACTTTGTTAGCGCGATTTAGGATTCGATGTGTTTCGCTCGTGGCGCGACGACAGCACCGCCACATATTAAAGATAAAGTAAAAATTCTCTTATAAAACAAAAAAAAAAAACAAAACAACACCTAACATAATCTTTACTGCCTAGTTGGTCTAGTAGTCGGAAACGCTGACACTTTATATTGTTTTTTTGTCAAGAAATTCTC
The DNA here is from genome assembly GCA_963668995.1 of Parnassius mnemosyne. Taxonomy (NCBI): domain Eukaryota; kingdom Metazoa; phylum Arthropoda; class Insecta; order Lepidoptera; family Papilionidae; genus Parnassius; species Parnassius mnemosyne. The sequence continues at coordinate 10,638,147 of CAVLGL010000080.1, forward strand.
AGTAGCAACCCGGAGTCAGGCCGTTGGCGGTGTTTTGCCCCCGTGCCCCGGAAAACATGTAAAGCCGTTGGCCCTGCGCCTGATGTCGCAGGTCATGTCGGTTTGCCGTCCCGTCGGACCATTAGAGTGAGGGAATAGAGAGTGCACCTGTGCTTGCGCATACACTCGGGCACTATTATCCTGTCCAGATGAGACCAAAATTCGGTATGGACGTTAATATAATTATTATCACCTACAATATTAAATACATCTTATGTAGATAAAGCTAAATTAAAATTCAAGTGACAGTAATATACGTCTCTCTCGGGGCACACGCCTTCTCTCATTATTAAGAGAGTTTTGGAGCAATAATATGTTTACCGAGCAACTCCAATGCATGTTGGTCAATTTTACGCGTCCTCAAATATCCTTATAATTATTAACTTCAAATTTTAAGTGCTGATTTACATGTTCGACGATAAAGAAAAATATCGTAAGCAAACCTGCATTTCTAAGGACTAATCCTTAAAACTTGAAGTTAGTTTATTGATGCTAGCGTGTTTGGAACCCAGGTTGCTCGCGTATTGTCAAATTAACATTGAGCACTAAGTTCCGTGAGACACGGCTTAACAATTAAACTCGGAGATTTTCTTTATTTAATAATAACTAAAAAAGTATTTATTTAAAAACTAAAACATGAATAATTACGAATAAATAAAATGCATGCATATATTATGTCATGTACTTGATACTACCTGCAGATCTTGTCTGTCATTAAAATTTATAAGATATATTGTTCTGTTATTCTCAATGTATCAAGCCGTTATTATATTTAACTTATTCAAATAAGACACCTGAAACCTATTAAACAAGCCATAACAAATAAAATCAGTAAATTTAAAAAAGTATATTACAACAAGTTGAGTAACTTTTTAACCGACTTCAAAAAAGGAGGAGGTACTCAATTCGACTGTATGTTTTTTTGTTACCTCAGAATTTTTTTTCTAGGTAAAATGATTATGATGATTATTTTTTATTTGAAAGTTAGTGTTTCTCATGTAATCCCATATAAATTTGATCAAGATCTAATTGACTTCGACTACATTGATGATATTCTAATTTTATTTTTATTGAAATCGGTTGTACAAAATTTTTTTAATTTTACCTCTTGTTTGTTTACTGAAGAACAGTAAAAAAAATATATAATGAAAATTTTTTTAACAAATATCAAGCTTACACATATCTACATGTATGTACATGAATTCATACGTTTATCTTACTTTGCATCGAAGATTTTTAATACTGAAATATTATTGCATTTTCTTACGTGATATTACCATTTGTTTACTCTTATGCGCACACTTTAAATAGTCTTTAAGTTTTATTTTAAAGCAGCGCGGTAGATTTTTAAATGTGTACATAGATAAACATTTAGCTATTGCTTTGTTTTAAGCTATTTACATTCGTTTCGTTGCGGTCTTCGCTTTCCATTTTAATTGCTTATTTGTGTTAGCAAGCTTAGAGTACTACATACTACTTACTATACAGCCTTATATTTGCGTCCGTTGTGTTGAAGTCGTATTGAGTAAAAAAAAACGAAATGACTAATAATGAAAAATGTCAAATTTTTGTTTGAATTTTACTTTATCTGTTTTGATTTTTTTTACTTTTATCTGTTTATATTGCAAGCTGAGGTAACTCAGGGGGCGCTCACCGTAAATATCAAAGTACGCGAGCAACCCTAGTTCGTATCCCCGCAGGCACTAATGAAATTGTTAATTACAATTTTATGTACTGATTTACCACGTGCACGGTGGTGATGGAAAATGAACAAATATTCGAAGAGGCGAAGTCTGCTAACGCCCATTGTGATAGAGTGGCGGACATTTCCTTGCCCTAAAACCTTCTCAGAATTGAATAGAGGCATGTGTCCAAAAGTGAGATGTAAGTATATTGGCTGTAACTTTACTTTGCTTTTATTTAAAGATATATTTGACAACTGAGTTTAGTAAAGTAAAGTTCCTCTTATTTATCTTATATACAGTGAAACCTGGATAACTGGGACCTTAAGGGACCTGAAAATTTGTCTCACTTATAGAGGTATCCCACTTACCCATCTATACTACTATCTCAAATATCCAGGTATATATAAATATCTGTCGCATTTACAGAGGGTTCCATTAATAGAGGTTATTTCAGTTATAGATGTGCGATTATTAAATAAAATAACGTATTTTGTAAACATAATACATAGACATCCGGACGATAGCAAATCCAAACAAAAACTGAAGGTCACTTTTACACAATTAGCGAAGTGCGAAATTTGCGGGTAGAATAAGAATTAGTAAACAAAACGATACACGAAATATAGTCTCAGTAAAAGAGGTAAAATATACTCACTGTCTCAATTATAGAGGTAAATATGACGAATAAAATCGAAAGAACTAATCTCTAAAACATAGTCTCAGTAAAAGAGGTAAAATACACTCGCTGTTTCAATTATAAAGGTAATTATGACGATAAAATCGAAAGAAATTATCCCACATATAGAAGTTTGGTTTGACCCACTAACAGAGGAATTCAGTGCTAAAGTGTCGGGACCTAAGCATGAGTTCCAGCTATGGAGGTTTCTCATTTATCCAGGTCCCACTTAACCAAGTTTTACTGTATATATCTTAGACTTCACATGATTTCGAAAAAAATTGTCCTCAGACAGGTCTTTTTTTTAATAGAATGAGGGTGCTAAACGAGCACACAGTCCACCTGATGGTAAGTGGATGCTGTGACCCATAGGCATCTACATGTATCTTCGATTAGGAATCAAAATGCAGATGCGTTGTCACCCTTGAGGTCTAAGATCGATTGCCTCGTTTCCAGTGAAAAGGGTCTCCTATTCTGTACAGTCACCAGAGATAATACAGCAGCATTACACTGCTATTTTACGCTGGTTTTGTGAGCGTGGTCCCTCACCGGTCCAGCTGACGCATTCGTGCTACAACTACTCTATAGCCGCAGAGTGGCTCTACCACGTACTTTTCTTCATTATGTTTTTACTTGACTGTCGTGCACGTGGCAAACTACCTTTACTACTTTTAATAAAGTCTACTTCCGGACTATGTTTATTTTACTATGGGGGGCGTGTGTTATCGATTTCGAGAATGAATCCCATACTTTAAAAATGAACAACTTGAAAACTAAGATTATAATCTCGATTCTCCTACGAGACGAAATGAAATAAAAAAAAGTTCTTAGGCTACCACCATAAATCCAAATATTTACTCGCACAGATCACAACACGCATAGATAATATAGACCACTAGACAGTATTACAATCGTTTAACAATTGTCGCGCGCATAAGTAGATACGTAATGACATTTCCCAACTCTAGGTTTAAGTGTTCTGGTTGAAAGCCTAGGTCAGAGAACAGCACGGTCGTCGGACGCTATGCTATACCATTCAATGCATTTTACAAATTCCTTTTGCTTCGATTGTTGGCGATTCAGGTCATGGAACGTTATTGTAATAGAAATAATTTATATGAGAGTTGGTAAGAAACCGTTTATTTTACACGTTGCAGATAAGTGGTAAAGAGGCTGAATGAATTAATGAATGAAAATAAATGAAAATTTCATTTTTCTACGTGAGAAGTTAAAACAAATTTCGTAGAAACGTAAGTGTCCTCTCTTTTGTCGTTTTTTAAAGGCCGATAATTTAATATTCTTAAACAAAAATGAAAAGGATTTTACCCATAGGTAAGAAGTCTATTCTATATTTAAATTATACAAAATAAAACATATACATTAAATATATCTAAGCGTTTTGTTAAACATCTAATTGCGACATTGATTTATTCAATACAAATAACTAAAGACTATTTTGTTATGCTTTACCTGAAATTATGCAGGATATCTGTAGTGTGGGGAAAAGTGGTTTGTAAGAAGATGTTGTGACTAAGGTTGAGAAAGTATTAAAAAGTATTTCGGTGGTTTGGTCACACACACTCATCTTTCTAAGATTAGCGATAATATATTGAGGATGTGGCAACTTAGGACCGAAATTTAATGCTAAAAAATAAATTATATTACTATTTATTAAACTAAAAATTAATCTTATGTTTTGAATATTGCGGTGCAGTAGAAAGACGTATCTAGTAAGGTCCACAGTAGAAAGACGTTTCTACATACAAATCACGCGGAACTAAACAGTTACCAAGATACTATATAAGTTGTTTATACTATCCAGTATTTCTTGTTGGAAATTTCACAGTCGAACGTAGCATTGTATCGCACGCAACTATTTCATATTGCCGCAATAGAATTAAATTTGCATAGTTACCGTTCAGATCTACAACATTCGATGTCGCATTCCATATACGGGAGATATTTGAATACAGTGAAAATTGTATTTGAATGCGTTCACCAAAGCATATTGAAACAGCTCGTTAGCAATTAATTCTAGCAGGCACATGCGCGATTCCATAACTTAATATGTAAATTTCCCAAGTTATTTTGTTCAAGAATTACATGTAAATAATCCTTTCGGTAGGTTGCAGTCTATATACTCATACGTTTCGCTACTGGGCAAAGGTCTCTACTCATTTCTGAGAAGGTTTTAGACCAATGAAATGTTCGCACGCTGTCCCAATGCGTCTTCGCGGAATTCACGTTTTCAATTTTTGAAGTGAAAATTTCTTTAGCCGCGTAGGGGAAAAACTTATGGGTCGAGTCACCGATGACCTCGACATGAACATGTCGCTAGTCGCATATATCATTCAGTTTTCACTTCTGTCGACAGTCCTTACGACTGCCTCTGTTTTAAATATTTTTTATTTCTAAGACATGCAAGATTCCTCACGATGTTTTCCTTCACCTCCGGGCACTGTTGGCATTGTTAAATCAGCACTTGAAATTGCAATTAGCAATTTCATCGGTGCCGGCGGTGTTGTTGTGGTTGTAGCGGTTGCTCGCGTTCTATTAAATTTACAGCGAGTGCTTAGGCTCAGCCCCAGAGCTAAATTATTGGAAATAATCTATGTGAAAATGATTAGCTTATTATTATATATAAATTTTGCTGTAATTTATTGTTGTAGTTTGCATTAGAACGTGATCGTACAAATTATAGTTGAAGTTGGCACGAGTTATAAGTATAACGGTAACGCTGCAAATTAAGGCAGAAGCCGGAATGAGTCGGCGGTTCGAGGAAAGCCTTCGCGCTTACAGGCTACTCGCACCAGAGTAAAACAGCAACATAACGCTCGCTGTTTTGTATAATGAGTGTCGAGAGCCGAAGAGTTTTCTATATTCAACGTGAGGTAACGAGGAATTAAACCTTTTTCAGGGGTGACAACGTATCATTTTATGGCATCTTACCATCAGGTAGAAAATATGATTGCCACCATTATTTTTATTTTATTTATTACTTTACTGTACCCTTAAAAATAATATTGTGTTCATGTTCGTTTACGCCATATTTTTATAGGGTCGAGTGACAAACTAGCACACAGTCCACCCGATGGTAAGCGGTTGCTGTGGCCCATAGACATCTACATTTATCTTCAATAAAGAATCAAAATGCAGATGCGTTGTCACTCGTGAGGACTAAGATGGAATGCCTCTTTTCCAGTAAAAAGGATCTCCAGTTCTCTACACTCACCATACGAAACACAGCAGTGTAAAGCTGCAATTTTACGCTGGTATTCTGTGAGAGCGTGGTCCTTCCTCGGTCGAGCCGACCCATTCGTGTTACAACTATACTACTAATATAGTTGCTGCATGGCTCTACCACGTAAAAAACTTTAAAATTGTATTATATTTTATACCACCTTAGTGTATTAATACTTCTTGTACTATATGCAATTCCCCTGGTGTTGCGGTTGTTCATGGGCGGCGGTAGTCACTTACCATCAGGTGAGTCGCATGTTCGTTTGCCCCCTCTCCTATAAAAAAAAATATTATTTTTATTCTGTGCTAATAACCTTAAACCGTCGTATAGTTATTCGATTCAAATAATGATGAAAAAAAAACCTTTTTAACACTTTAACGATATAATATGTATCTTCTAATCACGTTACCAATGTAACAAACATCATTAACTATACCCATCCCTCACTATAATCCATTTTAGATTGATAGAATTATGTTAAGTGTGATCATGTCTTATTACTGATTTATATTATGGTGTTGATAATGGTTGTGCACCTTTAAGAGTATGTATAATTGAAAAATTATTTTAAAAGTGAACAAGTGTTTTTTATAAAAATCATATCTATAGTTTTTTTCATCAGCAATTATTATCATAGTCATAATCGCATCACAAGTCCACTGCTTAGCAAAAGCTTCCTTCCATGAATGCCCCAAAACACGGTCCTTTGACACTTACATACATCTATTTCTTGCATGTCTTACAAGGATGTCGCTGCATCTATTCCTTGTCCGTCCTACACACCGTTAACCGGTACCGGACACGGCTGCAACTTGATAACATTTAGCTTTGCTATATTAAGATCGATAATCACGTGTTCACTCTTATTGAGAGGAGACGCAACCAGCGTGGGACCGCCAAAATAAACGCAAGTACAGCTCTCCGTGTTGTGGAGCCTACCAGTTCTGCATCTCCCGTTTTGACAAAAGTACGTCGGGACAAGACGTCCTGCGTTTCGTGGAAGATCAAAGTCGATGCCGCATAGATGATCCGATCTCTTTTTAGAATTTTACTTTACCTTTAAAATGTGGCGGTGCTGTCGTCGCGCCACAAGCGAAACACATCGAATCCAAAATCGCGCTAACAAAGTTCCGAAATTAAAGCAATATATATACGAGAGCCCCGAACTGCCACTCGGAGCGTTGGCCGCTCCCCGGGCAGTACACCTTGCCCGGCGGGAGATCTCCCCTTTTCCTTCCATCGCCACATTGGTGATCACCCTACGTGATATGAACACGCCACCAACAACCTTCGGAAACTATAACTTCAAAATCCTTCATCATCCTCAAGTACCCCATTCATTCGCTCCCGAGCAGATATTGTCTGCAGTCTTCACGTTCTACCAGTCATCTAGCTTTACAAAGGTTCATCGCAGCATTGGAATAATAATGCTTCCTGTTCCTTCAAGCTAATCTCTGCGCTACAGTGTTCGGCACGGCTCTGAGCCTTACTGCTCTCCTCTGCTTCACGGCACTCTCGCAGATTACTTGCCTTCTTCTCGACTCACCGCAGACTACAAGGCAATCCCTGGCACTTGCTCCGGCTCATCGTTCTCACCGGCATCACTTGCATGTGCGTAGTATGGCATGCATTACAGACCGGCATATCGTTCGCACCGGCGTCACTTGTCCTTACGCACACGGCATTCCTTCGCCACCGGCTTTAAGGACGCTCCGGCAATCGGACTGTACTATCGACCTCCGGTCTGAGCAAGGGGGTGATGTGGCGGCGCTGTCGTCGCGCCACAAGCGAAACACATCGAATCCTAAATCGCGCTAACAAAGTTCCGAAATTAAAGCAATATATATAGAATAGCTCCGAACTGCCGCTCGGACATTCCCCCGGCACTAACGAAATTGGTATTTTCGAATTTAAGTGCTGATTTAGCATACGCTCGGCGTTGACGGAAAATAGCGTAATGTATGTTTTGCATACCTTAAGCGAAAGCGCAAGGTATGTTCTACTATCGCCTAAAAATTAAGATTCCAACGTTTTATCGAATAAAATCGTATCTAGCAATCATATTATACATATAAATGATATAAAAAGCACATTGTTAGAAAGATAAATGATTGTTGAACATATTAATATTTTTTTAAAATCGATTAATTGCTATTTTTAAATAAAAAAGGGGTTTTAGTGGCTTGTGGTGTGGATTTATCATGTCCACAAGGCTTGTAAACACAATAACTTTTGAAAATATAAAATGTAATTTTGTTTTGTTTAGCTATAATTAATTTTTTTCGCCTCCAAAATGGCGAAATTTTCGTTGATTTGGAATTATTTTTCTGTAAATGGAGAGCTATAGCCACAGAGTAGTTTACTCACTCAGTTCGCATAGATTACTGTATTATATACCTCATTTCGGCTTCAGTGGCCGTCGTGAGTGGAAATTATTTTGGTTGTTTGCAGCGGCTCAAAAAGATCGCTGTACAAATACACAATATTCGAATAACCACATTTTTTAAATATTTGATTATAATAATAATAAGAGATTTTTTTTAATTGCAATAGTTTAAAAGCATAGAATAAATAATAGTAGTACGTACTAAAAGTAAGTAGTATATATTCTTTTGTCATGGGTGACATTTTCATGGGTTTCGGGGGTGTTGAAGCCGATAGTGCTGTCGAAATGTAAATCCAAGATGGCGGCTGAAGTAGGTACCAATTTTTTCATGATGGGTGTCATTTTCATGGTTTTCGAGGGTGTCGAAGCCGATAGTGCTGTCAAAATGTAAATCCAAGATGGCGGCTGCAATAGATATCAATTTTTTCATCATGGGTGTCATTAGGTACCTACCATATTTTTCATCATGGGTGTCATTTTCATGGTTTTGAGGGTGCTGATGCCGATAGTGCTGTCGAAATGTAAATCCAAAATGGCGGCTGCAATAGATATCAATTTTTTCATCATGGGTGTCATTTTCATGGTGTTCGAGGGTGCTGAAGCCAATAGTGCTGTCGAAATGTAAATCCAGGATGGCGGCTGAATTAGGTACCTACCATATTTTTCATCATGGGTGTCATTTTCATGGTTTTCAAGGGTGTTGAAGCCGATAGTGCTGTCGAAATGTAAATCCAAGATGGCGGCTGCAATAGATATCAATTTTTTCATCATGGGTGTCATTTTCATGGTTTTCGAGGGTGTTGAAGCCGACAGTGCTGTCGAAATGTAAATCCAAGATGGCGGCTGCGATTGATATAAATTTTTTCATCTTGGGTGTCGTTTTCATGGTTTTCTAGGGTGTTGAAGCCGATAGTGCTGTCGAAATGTAAATCCAAGATGGCGGCTGCAATAGGTATCAATTTTTTCATCATGGGTGTCATTTTCATCGTTTTCGAGGGTGTTGAAGCCGATAGTGCTGTCGAAATGTATTTAAACTACTTTAAAAATTCCGTATAATCATGTTATACGTAATTTTTTTTAATGCGCTTAAGGTATGCCCAATTGGATTTACCAATATTGTTTTTTTTTTTCAATTTCTTGGTTACATAATTGAAAAAAAAATCGAGGACATGAGCCTGTCCCAAAACTTTCACAGAAATGAAAGTTTACTTTACTTGATACCAGTAATAATAACGTAATGTTTTACTTTTGATATTTATGTCTTCTTTAATCTTACTTCATTTTAATGGTTGACTATAACCAGAAGCACTAATGGCAGTTCTCTCTCTACTTATATCATAATTCGGAAGCCCATTTCGTTAGACCTCTTATGAGAAGCAATCAAAAAGCCGTCAAACTATAATTAAAGCTGACGTTGGCTCGTCGTTCGGGCCCATAGCAGTCACGTTGCCTGCCGTGTCATGTGAACGAATTAATGTAGTTTTATTTTTACATCGAAACGAATTAGATTAGTAACGTGTTATGAGATTTGTTGTAATATAAACATTTCATTCATAATTTCATGCGATTTGAGTACATTTAAAAAATCTTTATCGTGTTAATACATAATATTATGCGATTTGAGTATATAATTTACAAAATTTTTATCGTGTTAATTCATAATACATATATACACTACGGAGTTCCATTTGGCATGTCCCTAACATACCACTCACGCATTACTTATTTGATCGTGGAAGAAAACGGGGAGATCTCCCGCCGGGCATGATATTTTGCTCGGGGAGCGGCTAACGCTTCGTTTGTTATTTCGGAGCTGTTCTATATATAGCGTCTAACTACAGAACTTTGATAGCGCGATTTAGGCTTCGGTGCGTTTCGCTTACAGCGGCGACGACAGCACCACCACACTTATACCTACGCTGGCTAAATCAAGGTAATCTAAATTCGACCTATCTTCAATATATCGCCCTATCTTCAATATATCGCCCTTTTGGCCGCTAAAATTCTGTTTAAGATGTCACTAGCCGACTCCAGCATTCACTTCATCAATATAAAAAAAAAAGATTGTCACTATTTCCTCATTTATTCTTTCTACACGACCAAATCGTGTTACTTCGTTTAAAAATTTCTACGGAAACCACCACACTTTTCTAACAATTGAATTAACCGTTGTCTTCATCCGTGGTCTCTAGCCCATAGAAGTCCACTACTGGACATGGAGCTCATCCAATGTGATGATTAATGATAGAAGTACCAGATGATTCGCACCGTTGACTTTTTTTAGTATTTTATACCTTGACAAATAAATATACGCTATTTACTTTTTACAGTGTGGTGGGAGTCAGTGGTGTTAGGGAATCCATCACCACGATTCATACCATGAGTATTGTAAGAGGAGACTATGGGACATACCATATACCAATGACCTTACAGCTTCTGATAGAGAGCAATATAACCATTTCGTTTACCCTAGTTAGGTAACTAGTTAGGTAAAAGCACTGACTTGATTATTTTATTTTGTATAAAAGCATAGTTTCTGAGGTAATCGGGACAATGCAGCTCCAAATCATATTAAGTGGATATCGCACACCCTGTTCCTGGTTTTTGTTCATAATCAAGTAGTACGTACATATATTGCCTGTTACTTTATTTTTTACTGGCTTTCAGTAATAACATATCACCTATTACGGTACTAAGTAGTTAAATATTAACGTAATGATGTATTTCTAATATTCTTTTTGTTATAATAAGAGTGACAAACGAGCACACAGTCCACCTGATGGTAAGTGGTTGCTGTGGCCCATAGACATCTACATCTTTCTTCGTTTGCGAATTAAAATGCAGATGTGTTGTCAGCCGTGTGGACTAAGATAGAATACCTCTTTTCTAGTAAAATGGGTCTCCGGTTCTCTACACTCACGATACGAAACACAGCAGCATTAAGCTGCTATTTTACGCTGGTATTCTGTGAGAGCGTGGTCCTTTTCCGGTCGAACCGACTCATTCGTGCTACAACTATACTATTAATATAGCTGCAACATGGCTCTACCGTGAAAAGTTGTATTCGTGTATTCTTCAATCTTTCTTGAATTCTAAGTTTGTTTATTATTAAGTCTGAATTATTGTGTGCATTTCGATAAATAACAAATACTACACATTTACTGGGAACACCAGTGTGTTAACACTGGGAACACTAGATGTAACGCTCATACTTTTAACTAATTGTAACAGTGATTCTAATTTCGTCTTTGGCAGCTGGCTAGCTGCATAGTTCGTTCGATCAAACACAGATGTGCTTACTCAAGATTGGTGGGAGGTCAGCTTACAGTGTAATTGTTTGTAAAATATTACATTAACTCTCGCAACAAAAAATAAGTAAAAAATGAAAACCGTGTCAGTGTTACATTATTTTTGATAGGGCGACGGAGATCATTTATATCTTTAATTGGATCGAAAACACAGACACGCCTATTCGATTTGTTGTAGCCTGTCGATACCCAAAAATTAGATTACGTCTATGAGTAAGCGGCCTTACTTATTTTTTTTCATTAACACTAAAAGCTAAATGTATAAGCGGAAATTAAGTACATAATAAATGTCTGCTATGATTAATAATTTAGTTATTAATTAATTTTATACGTGGTATAAACATGCTGCAGTTATATTATGGCTGCAGTTATATAATGGGTCGGCTCGACAAGGAGAGCACCACGCTCTCACAGAGTACCAGCGTAAAATAGTAGGGTAATGATGCTGTGTTTTGTATGGTGAGTGTAGAGAATCGGAGACCTTTTTTACTGGAAACTAGGTATGTTAGTCTTAAGGGGCATCTGCATTTTGAATCTTAATAGAATATGGATGTAGATGACTATGGACTACAGAATCCTCTTACCAACTGGAAGACTGTGTGCTCGTTTGTTAACCATAATTTATATATAAAAAATACGAATAATGGTTGTCTTTTTTTATAGAATAGGGTGACAAACGAGTACACAGTCCACCTGATGCTAAGTGGTTACTCTGACCCATAGACATCTTCATTTATCCTCAATAAAAAAATCAAAATGCAGATGCGCCGTCACCCGTGAGGACTAATATGGAATGCCTCTTTTCCAGTAAAATGGGTCTCCGGTTCTCTACACTCACCATACGAAACACAGCAGTGTCAAGTTGCTATTTTGCGCTGGTATTCTGTGAGAGAGTGGTCCTTCCCCGGTCGAGCCGACCCATTCGTGCTACAACTATAGTACTAATATAGCTGCAGCATGGCTCTACCACGTGTAAAGTGCTCTTTGAAAGAATGAATGAAGAAGTTTGTCTTAGAGAGTTTGGAGGTAACGATATTCCAATATATAGGCATTACCTATAAGTATAAATAAAACTAAAGTGTTTGTCTGCATCATAGAAGTAACTGCCTTTAATAGTGCTGAATTATTTGAAAAACAAAATTTTGTCTGTTTTCTACCGACTTCAAAAAGGAGGAGGTACTCAATTCAACTGTATGTTTTTTGTTTTGTGTATTACCTCATAACTTTTCATAATTTTTTTTCTGGGTGTACCGATTTCGATGATTGTTTTTTTTTATTTGAAAGCTGCTCAAGGCTTGACCCGCCACGATATGGTTTTTGAGTTATTCTTAATAATTTATATTGAAGTCGGTTGTACAAAATTTTTAATTTTAAATTATTGTTCGGGCTAATCTTCAGTGGGGATGAACCGATTGTAGTATAATTTAAAATTAAAAATTTTGTACAACCGATTTCAATATATATTATATTATTAAGGATAAGTCAGAACTTGATCAAATTTATATTGGACCACATAAGAAGCACTAGCTATGAAATCATTGAAATCGGTTTACGTAGAACAAAGTTATGAGGTAACACACATAAAAAACATCCAGTCGAATTGAGTACCGCCTCCTTTTTGAAGTCGGTAGAAAACTTCAAGAATAGATAGAGAGCAATGCCAGAAGTGATCTAGACTATATTTTATTCGAAAAACTGGATTTTTTTTTGGAAATGGAAAATATTCTAGAATAAACGGTCTTTGATGATTATCTTAAATGTCGATAACGCCACGTTAACAACAAAGGACCTATTCCTACATAGGTGAAGTCCTCGTCCTACTATGGCGGGTCGCTAATCTATATCTATACAAATAAAATAACATTGAAGTGTCTGTTTGTAATGTTAAAGTAACAGTTTTTTACTAAATGCATATACAAATCTATACGGTACTTATAACGAAAAAGCAATTTTGAAATTTTTGGTCTGTCTGTCTGTTTGTTCCGGTTAATCTCCGAAATATCTGGACCGATTTTTACGAGACTTTCACTGTCAGATAGCTTGTGTCTCCGGTTCTCTACACTCACCATACGAAACACAGCAGTGTTAAGCTGCTATTTTACGCTTGTATTCTGTGAGAGCGTGGTCCTTCCCCGGTCGCGCCGACCCATCCGTGCTACAACTATATTACTAATTCCATGATATGCCCAAATACTCAAACATTACTCAATTTTAAGACGCCGTTAAATCTGGCGCTGTCTCTAGGACTTAAAATCAAAGTAACGACGTTTTGAAATTAAGTAGTGTTTGTTGAGTATTTGGGCATTAGTCCTTTATTTGCTTTAAGTTTGTTGAACTGTAGTAGTCATTACCTTCTGGTAAACAGTTCGCCATGTTAAAAAAAATCTTTGAATTAATTTTTTTTTAAATAACAGCAAAAGTATTTCTTAACTTTATCACGTCATATCAATTGTTTAGGCTCCTTAAGCCAGTTAAACTATTAAGATAGTTAGAAAGCTACTAAAATAACAGAAATAATGACACGTGAACCAAAGCCGGAGGGTACAAGATTCTTCCCCAGCAACAAGTATGAGTAGGACAGTTAAACGGAATCGATCCCGAGACTTGGCGTGCACGAGCGACGATAGAACAAGGAAACGAAGGTGCACATTAAATCTTCTTGGTAGGTAATTTCACGCGGTAGGTAAAACTGAATAAACGGGTGTGATACAACGGTTAAGTCAAGGCGGGGTCTATTATTATATGGCCGCTTACAGGAAAGAACACGTGCTACGGGATTCTAACGAAGAGTAACAAATCTTATGGCTTGTAGAAATTCATAGAATCAGTTTAACTTGGACTAATGAAAGGAGTCAATATTGAAAGTACTTTATTATATTAGTGATTTGCATAATATGTATATAATCATTTCAGCACCTTCACAAGTTTACTGCTGAACATAGGCCTCCCCCAAGGAATGCCACATACTGACCTAGTCAAACAAATACCACAAATTTCATCGAAATCTCTCGAGAAATTTTCGAGTTTCTGCGAGACTAACGCACGGCAATTAACACGACAATACACTTAATAATAAATAATAATAATTAAAACGATATAAGCGCTTGCAACTTTACAAGGCGCAGGTTTGGCCTCACACAGAATACTGTTTCCATCTCTGGGCAGGGGCTCCCCAGTGCCAGCTCCTTCCACTTGACCGCATCCAGCGCAGAGCGGTTCGAATCGTCTACGACCGAGTTCTTTCCGATCGACTTGACTCACTAGCACTGCGTAGAGACCTTGCATCTCTTTGCGTATTTTATCGCATCTATCACGGGGAGTGCTCTGAGGAATTGTTGGGACTAATTCCAGCTGCTCAAAATCACTATCGCATATCGCGAGTTTTGTCCCATATGCGATGGTGACCATCCATACCATATGGATGATTGGCAGTCCACCACTGTGCGATTTAGAAGAAGTTTTCTCCCTCGGACAAACTTCCTTGTGGAATCGATTACCACCAGCGATTTTACCGGACCTTCAAGAAAAGAGCCCACTCCTTTTTAAAAGCCCGGCAACGCATCTGCAATTCCCTTAGTGTTGCAGTTGTTCATGGGCGGCGGTAGTCACTTACTATCAAGTGAGCCGCATGCTTGTTTGACCCCTCTTCTATATATATATATACTTGCTGGCCAGGCAGACGTTGTTCTCCCCTTAGCGGCGAACCTCTGTACTATAAAAATACTTAAATTTGCAATAAAAAATACTGAGGGTCACTTATCGGGATAAAAACTATCCTATCTCTCAAGTTGGACCAAACTGCCAAGTGTGCACAAATTTCATTGAAATCATTTCAGTGGTTTAGGAGTTTATCGCGGACAAACAATGTGACACGTAATTTATATATATATATATATATATATATATATATATATATATATATATATATATATATATATATATATATAGATATATATTATATCAAAGATTTTACATGTGTCCGAAAACAGCGGATTCTTTTTTTCATTCGATAAAAATCTATAGGTATTTTATTTAAAAACATAGACTCATTAGTCTAGATTTTTTACGTTTTTCATAGTCTGGCCGTGATTAAGTTAAACGTACTTTAATACCCATATACAAAACAACCTAATTAAAAGTAAAAAGTGACTTCAAACAACTAGAAAGCATAAAATAATTTCATACTCTGAAGTTGATGCTGAGATATATTGTGTAGAAGAATTAAAGCATTTACTTAAGAATGTAAAAATGTTTTTTTTTAGGCAACACTGAAGTTGATGCTGAGATATATTGTGTAGAAGAATTAAAGCATTTACTTAAGAATGTAAAAATGTTTTTTTTTTAGGCAACACTGAAGTTGATGCTGAGATACTCGTATATTGTTTAGAAGAATTAAAGCATTTACTTAAGAATGTAAAAATGTTTTTTTTTAGGCAACACTGAAGTTGATGCTGAGATATATTGTGTAGAAGAATTAAAGCATTTACTTAAGAATGTAAAAATGTTTTATTATATTTAGGCAACACTGAAGTTGATGCTGAGATATATTGTGTACAAGAATTAAAGCATTTACTTAAGAATGTAAAAATGTTTTATTATTTTTAGGCAACACACACACACATTTGAATGATACCAGAAAACCTGATATCTATCATTCGGTCGCCGAGGCCATCATGCATATTCCCCTTAGACCTCATTATTATTTTTAATTTTAAATTAGTTAATTTATATATTCTCTCCGCTAGACTGTTTTAATTATTGATTAATATTCTTCATTGTCTTATATAATGGCTTTTGATAGATAGCAGATGAAGATTTTGTTCAGGTCGAACATTAGATATTTAGGTACCCAGACCAGTAATAGTAAGCTACATATCACCGGCAGAAGCGTCAAATGTGCTCTGAGGGCTAATAATTTTCTACTCACCAGATGTCGCTAGTTGATAGTGAGGTAAAGTTTTTTGTTACACAATGTAATTTAATTGAGAAGTTGTTTTTTAATTAAAGTTTATCAGTTTCTAGAGTATTATTTTAATACATAAAACAATGGGTCAGTGGTTTGCTCTTTAATTTTTTGAACATTTTTAACCTTTTTTTTTAATTTTTCTACTTTTATCAATATCTGTGGTTTGGTTTAATTATTTCTAATGTCATTAATATAAAATATAGCTAATAGTACAAAAAGAAACAATAACTTTTACATTTTCCGAACACATTAACTTCCCCGCTATGAAATCTGTCAAATATTATACCTCTACCTCTAGTGGCGCAGCCCTGGTGGCAGAAAAAGTCGTGGATGCCCTCATCGCTACCTACTGCTACTTATGATTACTATAGTCAAAATAAAAAAGATTTCGTTTTATTTTGTTGTTAATTTCGCTTCGATCAAAATCGAACAATCAAATAATTGCACTTCATTTAAGTCTTTTTTTTAAAGGTGAAAAATCATACATATTTACGCCTGTCACCCAGAGAGGTAGGTAGAGAATACAGACCTCCATTTGGCACGATCCTGACACACCTCTCTCGCCTCCTAAGATAGATAAGGTTACACCTATATACCTACCTAGGTATAACCTATATACCTACTTATCTATCTTCAATATATGGCCAATGCGGTCGATAAACTTTCGTCGATGGCGTCCTTTCCCGACTCTGCCGTTCACTTCTGTATAAATTTGCTTTGTCACTCTTTCCTTGTTCATTCTTTCTACATGACCAAACCATTCCCTTCTTAATCACACGTAATATCATCGTGCAAACCACACTTTTCACTCAGTTTTTTTTAGTTTCTTTAGCTTAAGTTAAATAATATATAAGAGCAAACTGTGCAGTGCCAAGATAAACAATATGATGTTTATTGGCACGAAGAAATTACATTGTGACAATAAACTGTTACTTTGTTGAAATAAATTAAAAACAATCACACAATTTCTCACCCTGTCATTCAGATTCAGCCTTAACATATATGTACCTTCTCCTTAATGACTGCATTGCTACAGCATTTATTCTACTTTGTCTTCTTTTCAAAGGAACGTTTTGTGAGCCGTATGTTAAACGCAAAGTTTTGTTGGCTTTAATGTTTCAACATTAAAAACAAAATCTAAGAAGCTATTGTTACAATAACCAAAACAACAATTAGTTTTGACATCGGCAATCAGCGCCCGATTTGTTACGCACGCGATCTCGCAGATTCTCCGACCTTGACTTCACATTCCTCATCAAACAAATTTAATCTAACAGCTTTCAAGATGATCTGCGACTTTAATATCAACGATATAAAGTTTAATTTAAGGGAGAAAAAATATTTCAAATGCGAGAAAATTATGTTGTATTGTTGTCCAAAAAGTGTAGAGCTCTAACGCGTTCGACATTTTAAAGTCGATGGATATTTGTTTCGTGGATACTTTTGAGGTACCGTGAATAGGTGTATCGATCATTAGAACAGCCGATTTCATTATTTGAACTGATAATTGTTGGGAAAAAACATTTCGTGTGTAACACGAGTATACGTTTACAAATAATAATTGCAATACGCACATGATAAAACACAATGGGCAATTTAATTTGCACGCACAATACAATATACATTTATTATTACTTCACTTTATGTTTACTTAAAATAATTGATAGAAACATAAAATTAATTTACTGATATCTGCGTGCAATAATAATAATCTAGCACTTGACTACCGAAAACTACATTACAAGTTACTATCAAGTCAATTCGAAGTCAAGCACAAAATTTAAATTATAATTTATAAATTATAATTTACAATACATATGTTGACATAAAACTAATAACAAATTACATGGAATAAGCTTTCAAAAAAGAACAAATAAAAAAGTTACCTAAATAATTCGAAACTGAATACTGGCCAGGTACTGAGGTTTATTACGACCATCGTAAATACTAGACTTTATTTGTCCTCGTTAAGAATTCATTCTCTATTTAATCCTGGCCACCATACGAGTAAGTGGCAGTCTCCATTTCGTAGTCACGATGGCATTACAAAAAAAGTTTTATTTACAACATAATTGCATATTCATATAATCCTATATTTTAAGCTAGCAATTCTTATATATAATAATAGATTGGGGAAAAAGTTTCTTCGTATTTTATTTGTATAAAATTAAACAAAAATCTCTTTGGTTGTACTGTTTGTATCTGGATGGTTTTAATATCAATACATATAGGACGACTTTAAGAAAAAGAAAAGTAAAAAGTAAAATACGCTTTCTCACCATTTTTCAATTGTTTTTCTGTCCGCCAATATGAGTGAATCTAACGAAGAAATTCGATACATTCTGAAGTTTTATTACAAAAAAGGGAAAAATGCGACTCAAGACGCGAAAAAATTTGTGACGTTTGTGGACCTAATGCAATGTCAATAAGAGTAGCACAAAGTTGGTTCAAGCGTTTTCTGTCCGGGAATCTTGATGTCAAAGGTGCTCTTTTTTTTCTTTCTCACTGAAAGAAACCGATGAATCGTGTATTCATTTGCAGGACCGAAACAACTGCGAACCATTATTTAAAAGATTGATCACTGGTGATGCAAAGTGGATCATCTACGACAAGAACGTGCGCAAATGATCATGGTCAAAGGGTAGTCAAGCTCCACAGACTATAGCGAAACCCGGATTAACACGCAATAAGTTGATGCTGTGTGTACGGTGGGATTGAAAGGCCATAGTTTATTATGGGGCTTTTACCGCCGGGCAAAACCAACGATTTGGATCTCTACTGCCAACAACTAATGAAGCTCAAGCAAAAAATTGAGAAAAAACGGCCCGAATTGATCAAGAGAAAAGGAGTGGTCTTTCATCGTGATAACGCCAGCAAAAATTGAAGGAGTTTGTTTGGGAAGTGTTAATGCATCCACCATATAGTTCTGACCTTGCACCCTCAGATTTTTACCTGTTTCCGTCTCTTCAGAATTCTTTGGGTAATGTTAGGTTAACATCAAGAGAGGACTGTTAAAACTACTTGTCGCAAATTTCTTCGATCAAAAATCCCAAGATTTCTACAGCAACGGGATCATGTCACTACCTACAAGATGGCAACAAGTTATCAAACAAAATGGCACATATATACATATATTATAACTAGCTGACCAGGTAGACGTTGTTCTGCCTTTTCCGACGACCATGTGTCCTAAAAAAAATCATTAAATTCACAATAAAAAAATTGAGGGTCACTTATCGGTATAAAAACTATCCTATCTTTCAAGTTGGACCAAACTGCACACATTGTGAAAATTTCATTGAAATCAGTTCAGTAGTTTAGGAGTTCATCGCGGACAAACAACGTGACACGTAATTTTTATATATAAAGAAGATTAAACGTAATTAAACTATGAAGAAAAAAATCTTGAATTGAACGAAGAAGAGTTTTTCACTTACCTTATATGTAATTGGTTTCTCGGAAACGGCTCCAACGATTTGGATGTATCAGATAAAATATCTGCATTAGATACGATAACGATAACGGGAGGTAGCGTCAAAGATGCGAGTCGTTTGTTACTGTCGATAGAGGTAGTTTTAGACTCCATAATATGGCAATTTCCAGTAGTTGAATATTTGGGGAATGAGAAAAAATTTAATTAGTTAGAAAAATAAATTTATTCAATTAGTGCTACTTGAGTAGATACTCTGGCGGCCTCTCATCTCAGGGGTTTAGAGCCGGGCGGCATCAGAGGCAGCTGAACTGAGTAAGTAGCGCAAATATGAGTCTCTGAGAGATAACTAAATATTTGTGCCATTTGCTGTAGAGACTATCGGTCCGTGGGGTCCACGTGCGGTGAAGATCCTAAAGAAACTCCATCCGCGGCTGGTCGTTGCTGCTGGTGAAAAGAGGGCTGGTTCTTTTCTCGTTCAAAGGCTAAGTATAGCCATTCAGCGGGGAAACGCAGCCAGCGTTCTTGGCACGATACCGCGGGGAGTAAGGACTATATGATAATTAAGTTTCTAGTTTTAGTTTTTTTTTATTATTATAGTTTTTAATATTGTATACAATTAGTTATGATTATTAACGAATTATTAAATAATTTTTAGAAAAAAAAGATATTATTTTTTTTATAAAATAAGGGTAGGTGGATGCTGCGGCCCATAGACATCTACAGCTAGCTTCAATTTAGAATCAAAGTGTAGATGCGTTGTCACCCCTGAGTACTAAGATGTAATGGCTTCAGTAAAAAGGGTCTCCGGTTCTCTATACTCACCATACGAAACACAGCAGAATTAAGCTGCTATTTTACGCTGGTATACTGTGAGCGCGTGGTCCTTCCCCGTCCGAGCCGATCCATTCGTGCTACAACCCTATTTTAGCTGCAGCGTGGCTCTACGACGTATATTCAATAATAATATTGTGATTGTATAAAATAACGGTGAATGCTTACGTTCTTTTTCAAAACAGGAAATGTTATAAAGTATGTGAAAGTTTTAGAAGTTTTTTTTTTCCAAGATAAGTTAACAACGAAATTAATTCAGTCGTAGTGTTTTAGCGAAGTAATTCGTAGTTGTAACGATCCGATTGCTTTAGATCTTGGAACTTAGATTAGTCAACCATTGAATGGGATGAAATGAATATCCCTATAAGGACCTACTCACGTTTACAGCCTCATATCGGTACAAAACGAGTTTCTAAGAGATATGTTTAAGTAGGACATTTGCTGGCCATGAAAGACCCGCGAAGATGGCAATATCAATTTATTAGTCACAGATAATGTATATAGATATGATTTTTGAAAATAATATTCAACATTTATTTTCTATAATGATTTATAATACACATTGAATAAAATAATGTTTAACGGATTTTATCACGTTTAATTTATATGACACAGTACATCAAGACATAGTGAGCTCATTCTGCGTAGATCAGACCAAAATAATAATTAAAAAGCTGAAGGTACTCCGGGTTAACTTAGACATCGGCATGTCAATCACCTCAAACACCATGGGAACTACAAAGCACCCGAAACTTTGGGAATTAAAAAAATCCATTATAAATCCGTGTTCTATTCAATATATTTTCTAGTTTTGAGGTTCTTAAATACAAATTTGTCTGTTTTAAAAGGATGATTGAAGGTGTGCATGTGCATGCCAACACCCTCTCTGAGTGTGATGATTAAAGTATATTTTCATCGAGAGAGGCGCATGTCCAGCAGTCTCTCAGTCTTTTAAGGCCAATGATCTAGTTCTAGTTTACGATTCCTGAATCATTTAGTTACGTAACATTCAAATATATAATATTTATGCAGGAAGAGAAAATGAGACGATGAAAGAAAGGGAATGTAACATTGATGATAGGTACAGTATGAGTGGTATGAGCGACCAAAGACAAGAGAGAGGAGGGAGAATGAGGCATAGATGGTGATAAATGCTTAAAGTGTAGTAATTTATATATACTTTTTAGTAAAACATAAGATTTCGCCTTAACCGGACTTAAGAAATAGAACCATAAGATAGAACGGAGCAACGACGTACGACGAGTATCGCGTAGCGAATTTTTTTTTTGTTTTGTTAAATTATATGTACTTAAATATAAAAATATATGTAAATTCAGTGAGAACGAAGTTTATTTGAAGGCCCATTTCCATATTTATTATCATAATAAAAAAAGACTAAAACTTAAATTATCATACAGTCCCACTCCCCGTAGCATTGTGCCAAGAATGATGGCTGCGTTCCCTCGCTGAATAGTTACGAGTATACTTAGCCTATAAGCGAGAAAAGAACCAGCCCCAGCTTTGGATTTAAATTCATAATTTCGTTTCTAAAATAAATCAACCTTACAAGAACGTCGTAATATATAACTAAGTAACAAATATTTTTGGAAGGGTCCCGTCAACGATTGTAACTGGAATGTGTTTATCGCTAAAAGTTCACGATCACTCAGATATTGCAAGAGCCGCGCCCTGCGCTCGGGTCTGAGGTGGCTTTTTCGTAATCTAATTTCTGTATCTGGTCACTGCTACTTCATACCATTTGATTATTTTGAATAGTGGTTATGTCTTTTCTAAAGCTTAACTGTACAATTGAACAATTGCAATGGTAAAATAAGATTGTTGTTACACGTTATATGTGC
Organism: Parnassius mnemosyne; assembly: GCA_963668995.1. Lineage (NCBI taxonomy): Eukaryota > Metazoa > Arthropoda > Insecta > Lepidoptera > Papilionidae > Parnassius > Parnassius mnemosyne. The sequence continues at coordinate 10,660,571 of CAVLGL010000080.1, forward strand.
AGTTAGGGCGTTTTCTTGTTTGTCGGCATAACAGCGGTGCAATATATCTTTCTCGTTGGAATCTTGCCGATTTCAATACAACCATCTCTAGATTTCTCTACATTATTCAGCGCGGCATGACAATAATCTTGACTCATATTTGTAATTACTGAAAGACATAAGAAGATTTTGTACGCATTTACATATCCTAAGAGATCATCACATGCTTTTACCACAGAGTAAAGAAGACTCTTTACTCATGTGCTTTTACTGCAAGATAATATTGATTAAGCGTGTATAAGCGGCGTAGGTCAGTCCACTACCCCATATCATCCCGTGGATGTCGTAAGAGACGACAAAGGGAAACTAAAACAGGAGATGAGCAGCAGCATCTTTCTGAAAACAATTAAAAATAATACAAAACTGCGGTTGCTAAGGGGCCTGCCAATAACACATTTATGGGGAAGCCAGTAATGATGGGGTAAGGATAGGTAAAGAGTTGAAATATATTAACAGTGTAGAGCAGTAGCTTTGTCTAGGTACATACGTATCTATGATAGAAGAGAAATAGTGTGTTTTAAGGTAAAATTATAAAAGATTATCACTATGTTGAATATGATGATTATGATAATGATAAGAATATTTGTTAACGATTACGCAAATATGTTTTTTGAGTTTTCAACGGAATAACCTAGTAAAACACAATCATAAAAGGAATGAAACCATAAAAGGAATAAATATTTACTGCGAATGATTTTTTTTACATTGCTGCTTTAACAGTCCATTAAAGCAAAATGACAACAGTCGAATTTTTGCCATTCGATCTTAAATATAATGTAATTAAATATAATCCTTCAAATATCGCAAATTTGCATTGAAATTGAACTGAATAACTGTGCCAATAACTCAATGCTGTTTTTATAGGTATGGACGCAATTAAAGGTGTGAAGGCGCCGTCTAAATGTAAACTTGTACAAAGAATTTCATTTTTATGTTGACTCTGACCTTTAAGCAAGGGCACATTGCGGTCCTATTTAAGTACAGCTTTAATAGAATGCTCTAGGCGTTAATGCACAGTAAATACAGTCTATGCACTGTAAGTATAGTGTCGAGGGAGGGAAACAGTAGCGATATTGCAACTTTGGCTTTGTGTACTGAATAGAACGGACTCGTAAGCTTATCTATGCCTATAAATGTCAACAATGACAAGTTGAAACACTTTTGAGTTGGACAATAGCACAGTATCAAACAATTTACAATCCCATAAAACTTTGCGACCGGCTTAGCATACTGAACTGTCTTTTATCAAAATTGTAGCAACTGTTCCAAGTCGCAAATGTTTACCTAGTATAACGTTTAGACGTGGCCGCATATTTGCGTAACCTTTGTGTATTATTTTTGGAAACTAATATTGGTTTAACTCATTCATTATACAATTCTGTTCTTGTTAGTGAAACCAATCTTGGATCTTTCTAATGATAAAATGTTTTTAATATAGTGCAGATAAAACAAGAGCGTGGTAAACTGGAGGCTTTAATGTCTTGCCTTTTTAGTCGACTTCAAAAATCGCTTTTTTTTTTCAATATATGTTATGCGATATCTTCGACAATTGTGAATCGATTTTTATGATTCTTTTTGTATTAAATAGGATATGCTTCAGATGGGGAAAAAATTAGTGGGTAGTAAATGTGGGATGAAGATAAAATAATTTTACATTCTGAAGTCGGTCGGGGCTTCAATTCTTTTATGCAATACGTACCAGCACCGCCTTCAGATTAAAAAAGTTTTTATTTATTTTTATTTTTTGTAGCCAGTTCTTTCCTTTTATTAATAGTTATTAATTATTTGTAAACCTTTTTTTTTCAATTTAAGCAAATGAATTAGTAATACACTATTATTAGTATATTTTTTACGTGGTAGAGCCATGCTGCAGCTATATTAGTACTATAGTTGCAGCACGAATGGGTCGGCTCGACTGGGGAAGGACCATGCTCTCACAGAATATCACCGTAAAAGAGCATATCAAGATTGCTGTGTTTCGTATGGTGTGAGAAGAAAACCGGAAACCTTTTTTACTGGAAAAGAGGCATTCCATCTTAGTCCTCACGGGTGACAACGCATCTGCATTTTGATTCGCAAACGAGGATGTCTGTGGGCCACAGCAACCACTTACCATCAGGTGGACTGTGTGCTCGTTTGTCACCCTTATACTTAAATTATATTTTTGGATAATTTGCCTTTGACTGCTGACGCGACTATTCATACAAGGTTGTTATTCAACAACCTCAGTTTATCATGACATATTTTTAATGTCAATATTTTCATTAAAGAGTAAAACAGGAAGTATACATTTATAATATAAAAACTATACGTATCTAAGTTATTATGAGCCATTAATTCATTTGCAAAGGCCGAACGACAAAGTGGCCGCGCGACCTAGAGATCGACTAACAAGCGTCCGAGGCATGCGATCCGCGAGACCTGTTAGCGGTCTATCGCCGATCTAGGCATGTGCCGGGAATGCACAGATTTATCGATACTGCCCTCTGAACGCCAACTGATGCTATTACTCTGTAACTAGCTTTAAATCTATCAAGATATTGCATTAATCTTCGCAGTTATGCTTGTTAGTGTATTTGAATTGTAATTGTCAAACTGTATTTAGGAATAATTTGTCGGAATAAAGATGATTATTATAGCGAATAAATAAGTAAATATATAGTTTGTACATAGTTTAGAAATTATTTGAATTCTCAGTAGCTGCCCGGAGTCCAGTAGTTTGCGGGGTCTCACCCCCGTGCCTCGGAAAGCACATAAAGCTCTTGGTCCTGCGCTTGATCTCTCTCCGGTCTTGTCGGATTACTGTCACATTGGACGAAGAGAGTGAGGGAATAGAGATTGCACCTGTGCTTGCGCATACACTTGGGCACTATAACCCTGACCTGCACCGATGGCTAGTCTCCGTTGAGGCTGGACGCTGTCCGAAATTCGGTTTGTAGGACATTATTATTATTAATATTGAACATTTCAATTGTTTTACTATTGTCTTTTTCACGGACAGGAAAGTTGTTAAGATAGAATCTTACAATTTAAAAATATGCTTTTTAGTTACATATTCTTCATCACGTTGCATAGAGTAGACCGCTTTAGGAAGATTTGCCTAAACCGTCACGCTTGGAGCATACAGGAGGATTGAGGAATCGCACTACCAGACGTGAGCACCGCTGCTGTCCGTCGCTGGTAAGAAAATTCAATGTCTGGCGTAAGCGAGAGAGTACACCGTAATCTATCGGAAGCCTTAGATTTTTCTGGTGTTTCCCGTAGTCTATTCTTGCGGTATCCTCGGGACGAAATGGGTTGATGGATTCTCGTTTCTTTTACACCGCATCTTAAAGATATATCGTGTGATGACGTCATAGATATAACGTGTGATTTTTGTAATATGGATAGACACGGGCACTTGTTTCAATGATATTTATTTTAATTTATTAACTATAAAAACCGACCGGTTGCGCCACGCGTCACATCAGACACATCATGGTATTAATACTGATATTTATTTGTACTTTTTTATTTACGTTTTTGTAATATTGAGACTTATTTATATACTGGATGATGCCATGAGGCGAAACCGATTCGTTTTTATAGTTAATAATTAAAATAAATATTAGTGAAAGAAGTACTTACACGTGAAAAATACTGTTCTACTAGTGACAACAATCGCAAGTATAAATTATAAAACCACGTCATTACACGATATATATATAAATATATACGTGGTAGAGCCATGCTGCAGCTATAATGGTAGTATAGTTGTAGCACGAATGGGTCGGCTCGACCGGGAAAGGACCACGCTCTCACAGAATACCAGCGTAAAATAACAGCTTAACACTGCTGTGTTTCGTATGGTGAGTGTAGAGAACCGGATACCTTTTTTACTGGAAAAGAGAGGCGTTCCATCTTAGTCCTCACGGGTGACAACGCATCTGCATTTTGATTCTTTATTGAGGATATCTATCATTCCCATAGACATCTACATCTGTAGATGTCTATGGGTCACAGCAACCACTTACCATCAGGTGGACTGTGTGCTCGTTTGTCACCCTTATCCTATAAGAAATAATATTCTACAATTTCTATACAAATGTTTTCCTTTTTTGGATAACTTAATACGTAATTCAATTGAACGAATTGTAAGCTGTGGGTTATGTTATCTTAGTTGTCAGTAGTTTGTTATGGTCTATGAGATCAATTTTATAAAAAATAAAAAAGTAAAGGCACAATGAAGTCTGTGTATCTAAAAATAATACCATGGTAAATGGTTATCAGTGAATTATAAAAAATAATTTCACAGTTAATTAAATTTTTACTACACTTTCCCTGTCCGTAACGGTTTCGGACATAGAAAATTTTATTCTAGTAACCAAATTTTTAAAATTATGTTTATTTTTCAGTTAGGTTAGGTGTCACATAAGGAATCGCTACATTTTGTTCCTATAACATTTAATATGCGATTATAATCAGTTTAACAGGTTTATAGTCATAGGCAGCAGTTAATTCGGTATGCATATGTATATCCTACAATTATTGCAAAGACTAACTGTTAAAAAGTTAATTGTGCAAACGTTGACGTGAGGGCACCGTGTAACTGTTGCATCGGAGCCAGGTGTGCTCCGTAGTTAGTGATGATTGCCCAATAGTTATCGGCACTGTATTCTGTCTAGGGTACGTCGTACACTGGAGTCTTGTTGCGAACTTTAATAGCAAATTTATTTCATCTATTTTAATGTATTTGAAAGATAAAATAAGGATAATTTATTTAAATATGTTGCTTGCTGTATGTACGCATGCTTATTGTTTTAAACTAAACTATTTTTACAAAATAAAGAAGCAAAAGTTTAATATTCGTTTTTTATTTTCTTTATAAAACCAAGATGACAAATGAATTAATAGTCCACCTGATAGCAAATAGCTACTGCTCATGGACACCAGCCGTCAAATTCAAACAAAGAAAGCTACAGTTGCGTTGTCACTATTGGGGATTAAGATGGAATGCATCACAGCCTATAATTATACTGGTTCGTTATTCCCTTCCGATATATTTTCTATTCCCTACTGTATTCCAGACACAGTAGGGTTCCACCTTTTTTATGAACAAATGTAGTATTTTTCCCAAAAAAGATGTAAAATTATAGTACATTTGGGAAATTCGGAAAAAAATACACATTGGTTTTTAATCGATATGTATTTTTCCATAAACATGTATATTTGTTATTGCTCTACGCTTTGATCATCAATGATCTATTACGTATAAAATAATTATAAGAATCTGATCAATTTAGATCCATATTAAAAGCAATTAACAATTCATTATTAAATAAATTAAAACATACTTTATTTCTTTCTTCTTTCCATTTTAAATTCATGACGGAAAAATTGTTTCCGTAAAACTTACTTGTTCCAGACTTCCAGTCACAGTTAATATAAAAAAAGCGCGACAGTTGAATTAGAGATAAAAATATAGTATTTTTCGTACCATATTATTTTTCTATAATATAATATATATAGTACAATTAACTGAAATTCAGTACGATACTATATATTTTACGTGGTGGAGCCATGCTATGTATATTAGTAGTATAGTTGTAGCACGAATGGGACTCGAGCGGGGAAGGACCACGCTCTCACAGAATACCAGCATAAAATAGCAGCTTATCACTGCTGTGTTACGTATTGTGAGTGTAGGGAACCGGACACCCTTTTTTTACTGGAAAAGAGGCATTTCATCTTTGCTCTCACGGGTGATAACGCATTTGCATTTTGATTCTTTAGTGAGGATAGATGTAGATGTCTGTGGGCCACAGCAACCACTTACCATCAAGTGGACTGTGTGCTCGTTTGATACCCTTATCATATAAAAAAAAAACATTATCTTGCAACCCATTCAGATTGTGATCATTATTAAATCGGATGTTTTAATATGAAAACAAAAACAAAACTCGAATACTCACTTTTTGGTTTCAGTGTCCGCTGCCCCTTCCAGTTGAAAACAGTTAAGTGGCGTGTCGATGTTTCCGCGTTGTGTATCTGCCGAGAAATATTTAGTTATTACAGATTTACTACTTAACGAAGGCGCTTAAATGATAATTAACGTGCATTATGTCCGCCATTACGCTCAACAAGTCGAAGTAAATCAGACCGACGCTAATTGTCTTTGAAAGCGTTTAGGGATTTGTTGGCAAATTCTATATTATTAAAACTTATTTATACAAGTAAACATTTCAATATCTCAGTTAGTTGTGTTTCTGACTGCCTCCTTGTTCTAGTGGTAGTAAGCCCGACTGCTGATAATGCGGTCCCGGGTTCGAATCTCTGGTCGGGTCGCGGAAGTTAGAGATTTTTGTTTGGTCTAAAAGCTCGATACATGAAGTTGGTAGTGGTCATACACCTGGTCTCTTTTCGATCATCGGATTGCCATCCAATCGGATTATCAAGTTGAGCAAATAGAAAGTGCATGTGTGCTTAGGCACACACTCGTGTACTACAATCCTGACCTACACAGATGGCTAGTCTTCGTTGAAAACTACCGCCGTGACCGAATTCGGTCTGGAAGACATTAGTTATCTATATATTTATTTTAACGGTTCATTAGCGTAGTGGTTAAGCGTTTAATTGCGGTGCCGTGAGTTAGAATCCCGCACGGAAGGATATAGGATAGCTTACAAATTATTGTTCCATGTCTGAATGTTTGCCCTTATGCAATCAATCCCCACGACACAAAAGAAGCCACGTATAAAATTTTTCAATATATGAAATTTTATATTAAGTAGTTGAAAACAAAAGATTTGGTTATGTACTTATTCTTATATTACCTTTGTGTACTCTCCATGAGTGTTCGAGTTATATTCATATCATAATTAACATCAATATATCCCTTCACAATTCTACGGTCCTAAACTACCTGCATCTATCGATATCCATAGTAAAACGTAATGATTACATATACTTTGATCCATAGCTTCAGGCTGTGCAATCTAGATGTTGTTATAACGTGGTAAAGCCTCGCTAAAACTATATTATGGTTGCAGCGCGAATGAGTTTTGCTCGACCGGGACCGAACCACGCTCTCACAAAATACCAGCGCGAAATAGAAACAAAATGCTGCTGTGTTTCGTATGGGGAATGTAGAGAACCGTTGACCCTATTTACTTGTAACGACGCAATCTGTTCTATTTATCAGCGGTGATAACGCATCTACATTTCGATTTTTAATCGAGGTTAGATGTAGGTGTCTATGGGTCACAGCCTCCATTTACCATCAGGTGGATAGTATGTTTCTTTGTCACCCTCATTCTATTAAAAAAAAAAAACTACATTTACTTGTCATAATACAGGCCTACAAGAGTTTTGGCGGGAACTTGATCGGCTGCGGTTTGCTGCTCCTGCATTATAGTTTAAATAATAGTTTGAAGTGGATTTTGATATGTAAAAGTGGTGCGATTTTATGTATTAACTGTCTACACATGTGAACTATTAGTGAAAACGGTGAAATAAGTGCTCTGATGGTGATGGATTCTCAAGATAAGCTGTTTGTTTGCATAGGCACCTTTAGATACCATCGCCAACTGTCAGCTGCCTGCTGGCTCAAGTTGCCGTCAAAATCTCCCAAGGGCTACACAATGAGACGCATCAACATATTGTGAAGCAGTGAACTATGAAGGATAATTATACATAAAGACAAGGCTGTATGGCATAGTTCCTTTGCCTGCTCTCTCGAGGGAATAATAAAAACAACAACAACAACAACAGGCTTACAAATAATTGTTCCGGGTCTGGATGTTTGTCCTCGTGCAATTTATGTTTGTAAACTGCCTCCCCGATACTGAAGAAAATTCTAGTGTGGGGGTAACGTTTTTTTTTTTTTTAAAAAAAGAGAGAACAAAAATTATTGTGAAATTGACAGAATTATATACTCGTACGATTAACCAATCGTAGTAGTATATAACTCGTACTAACTCGTATAACTCGACTTGTGGTAATTTAATGGTTTTAAATATTAGTTCATAGAAATGCGAGTCTACCGGAATTTTAATCTACATGTTTTATATTTATCATTTACCACACGCTGTGTCGAAGGAAACACGTCGAGGAAGCAACGACGTACGGGAAGAGGCGGTGTAGGTGTGGTTAACAGTTAATGTGAATCAGGCAATATAATATAATACACTAGATTTATTTTTATTCAATATAGATTACTAAAATACTTATTGAATTACTTTTTTTTTTTACAGAATCAGGGTGACAAATGAGCACATAGTCTACCTGATGGTAAGTCGTTCCATTAGCTCGGAAAAGAAATGTCTGTCCCAGGAAGAACTGACCAGAAACCCAGCGGGACTTAAATATTTTTAGGGCCTCGATGGTAAATTAAATAAAATTTTGGGATTGAGTTTATGTGAAATATATATTATATAATCTAATAAATACATATTTATTTTTGTTTGTTCGTATTTTATGCGCTGCCATACCGTTCATCAGATTGCCCTAAAATGACAACACACTTGCTTAACTTTATAGTAGTACAATTAAACTACTATGCCTATATAATACAATTAAATTACAGTAGGTGATGCGCGTGTCGTACCGACCTTTTAATTTGAAAGTCATAATATATCATTCAATTTCAATGAATGTATTTTCATCCCTAATTAAACAATATAACCCTTCCAAACTTAAAACGATATTTCGATAAATATTTTTTTCTGGAGCAGCAACGCGCCGGGTACCAGCTAATCTTTATATATAAAAATTACGTGTCACGTTCTTTGTCCGCGATGAACTCTTAAACTACTGATCTGATTACAATGAAATTTTGTACACTGTGTGCAGTTTGGTCCAACTTGAGAGATAGGATAAATCTTATCCCGTTAAGTGACCCTCAATATTTTTTATTGGTAATTTAAGGATTTTTATAGGACAAAGTCGGAGAGGGCAGTACGACGTCTACCTGGCCAGCTAGTTTATTAATAAAAATTAATCATACGTTTTTACGAATTCATCTGAATAGAGGGAATAGAGGGTTTGTATGGACTTTAACTTGCGAATTAAATTATCTGTATTAATAATGTTGTTTAAAAATGATAGATTTTTAAGAGTGCTATATTGGTATTAGTGTAATAAAATTTGCTTTAAGATACTCGGAAGATGAAGACAAGCGATACTCCGCTGTGGATGCAATAGATACAGTTATAAACCATTAAGCTATGGTATATTAAGTGTACTGTTCTATATTCTAAATATTGTGAGTATAGTATACAAAAGTTATGCAAGTTACAAAGGGAGAGAAAAATAATTATTTAATTTAAAAAAATATAACACTTTCTTAGAACGGACAAAAATACATATAATATAATTTCTCCTAGTCCCATACAAATTTATAACCCCATACAAATGAAACAAAAACACATGTAGCAGATAACAGTACCTAAGAAGTCGAAGAATGGTCTGTATGAGGCTATGAGAAATTATTGCTTACTTTTAGTCCGTTGTATATAAAGTCGTGGTATATTTTTTTTATTGAAATATTTATTTTCTGTTTTTAGTCTGTCATCCAGTTTTGAGATATGTTTAAAGTTTTAAGTGTCTACCTCATCGAGAAGTTAGTTTACAATCGGTTGCAAAATTTGTACCGAGCAGCGAGCACATTAATAAACAGACTGATAAACAATAAAGTGAGTTTATTTTTATACGATAAGCGTAACAAACGAGCACACTGTACCTGATGGTAAGTGGTTGCTGTGGCCCATACACATCTACATATTATATCTTCGATTACGAATCAAAATGCAGATACGTTGTCACCCGTGAGGACTAAGATGGAATGCCTCGTTTCCAGTAAAAAGGGTCTCCGATTCTCTATACTCACCATATGAAACATAGCAGCGTTAAGGTGCTATATCACGCTGGTATTTTTTTTTAATTTATTTAAGGCAACAAACAGTCAGGTATAAAAATAGTAACATGGATAAATATTAATATAACTAAAGACCTATAGTGCCTTTAACTAAACTTTTACAATATTTTAAACTTATTGAGCCACTTTTAGGACTAAAGGACATAATAAATTAATGGTATTCTGTGAGAGCGTGGTTCTTCCCCAGTCGAGCCGGCCAATTCGTTCTACAACCAGATTATAGCTGCAACATGGTTCTACCACGTACTGGATGAAAATGTTGTATTTGCATCGTCGTCCAGTTCTGAGTTATATTCAAAGTTTTAAGTACCTCATAGAGAAGTTAGTTTAAAATCAATTGCGAACTTTGTACCGAACGGCATACAGGCAAGAAAGCTAGTTCATAAATATATGTTAATAAAAACAGTTATATAGATTAGATAATTTTTAAGAGTCATTAGTAAAAAGAAAAATCAACGTAAATTTTTCTTTTCACTAATGACTCTTAATTCATTTGTCATCATCCATCCAATCAATGAATCTATCAGTGCCTGACATAAATTCCTAAAGCGGAGCGTTCCGTTCTTTGTTATACCGGTAGTAATCTTAAATCGATATAGGGCTAGCATCGTTAGTATTGGCACGAAATATAATTATTGTGCTGCCAGCCAGCACTTCTTGTCAAAGTTGTTTTATGATGGCCAGAAGCAACGGGACTGCGAGCAGGGGTCTTTGTTAATGTAGGGCTGGCCGGTGTTATCGAAATGTTTTAGTGTTGTGGCTTGTCGATGGTTTAACGGAGAGATAACTTTCAGAAAACGGTCAATTGTTGGGTGAACGCTTTACTCTGTAACCGTTTCAACGCTGATTCAAACCAATGATAGGCAAATTAAAACGAGGTCAATATAGCTTGAAACTCAACAAAAGTAATTTTTTCTATATTAAACAAAATTCAAACATTTTCTTTTTGCATAATTATTCAAATTGAAATAATTAAAATTACTAAAAATGAAAATAAAATCATCCATATGGTTCAATAGGCTGTTTATATGATTGACTTGTATTCTATTCATTTGGAAAAAAAATGAATAGAAGTTGTATTCGAACGTAGTAGTAGCAGGTTAGTAGTTGCATCGAAAAGGCAATTACGCTGTTATTTCAAAATCTAATATATAAAAGTTAATGCTTGTTCGTATTGTATGCGTTGCCATACCGTTCATCGGATTGCGGTAAAGCTTTGTCAACTTATTGCTTGCTAATGCGCGAAGGTTATAGGCATAGTCTAATTAACTTACACTAGGTTACGCTCGTATCGTAACGATATCATTCAATTAATGTATTATCAGTCATTCCTAATTAAACAATATAACTCTTCGAAATTTAAAACCACATTTTCACAATCATTTCTCCTGCGGTAGTAACGTGCTGGGTACCAGCTAGTAATAATATAAAAAGTATTTGATTTTAATAGAGAATGCAGATATTCACACGAAAATGTCATATGCTCAATTTTTAAATCGAAACTGATTATTAATTTAAAAACTGAGCACTTATAATAAAAATTATTGAAGTTATACTTCTTTTGGGGCGTTTGGGAAAAATGATGAGAGTGAATTTTTACGATGCGCGCGAACACCGACACCTTAAAACGACACCATGAAGTTGTTACGATGCGCGCGCACACTGACACCTAAAAGCGACAACTTCAGTGTGTAAATGTCTCTCAAATTATCGTGGGAAAACTATATTTAAGGTTAAGTTTATTCAAAATATATACGCATCTTCACATTAATTTTTGGTTCGATCTACACAGAAAAACAAAAAAATGAAAACCAAATATTTAAAAATAATAATATTCAAAAACTGAAGGTAGTCGGGCTAACTGTGACATCGGGACGTCAAACATCTCAGTCCCCCCCGTGACCATGGGTTGCTGTAAAGTACCCGAAACGTTGGGGAATTAAAATTGTAAATTAAACGCGGTAAAATCCGTAAATAATAGTTTTATTCAATGGTATAGGAACGCATAAGGGACACCCAAAGAAATATTAATTTTAATATTATAAAATGTTGTGCGTCCACTTTAATTGATTTAGAACGTATAGCTACGATTTTGTTACACTGTTCTCCAAGAAATCTTGTATAGGTTGTAGGTTTTGATTTAGAAATTATTTGAATAGAAGTCAGCTGTGTTAAAACACCGAAACTGTGTATTTTAACCCCCGACGCAAGCAGAGGGGTGTTATATGTTTAACGTGTGTATCTATATATCTGTGTATATGTCTATATATCTGTGTGTCGGTATATATGTGTGTTTATGTCTATATATCTATATATATGTGTGTATATGTCACTCACCTTCGATTTGCCGACGATATAGTCCTTATGGCAGAATCGCTGGAGGACCTAAGCACTATGCTCAATGACCTCGATAGTGTTTCCCAACGGATAGGTCTTAAGATGAACATGGACGAAACAAAGATCATGTTCAATGTCCATGTCACACCTATGCCGGTAGTTGTTGGGAGCACTAAGCTCGAAGTTGTTGACGAGTATGTTTACCTGGGACAAATAGTCCGACTAGGTAAGTCCAACTTCGACCGAGAGGTCAATCGACGGTTTCAACTCGGCTGGGCAGCGTTCGGGAAGCTACGACACATCTTCTCGTCAGACATACCTCAAAACCTGAAAACGAAATTGTACAACCAGTGCGTGTTGCCAGTGATGACTTATGGAACTGAGACGTGGTCCTTCACTGCTGGCCGTATGAGGAAGCTCAAGGTCGCTCAGCGAGCTATGGAGAGGGCTATGCTCGGAGTTTCTCTGCGTGATAAACTTAGGAATGAGGATATCCGCAGTAGAACCAGAGTAACCGACATAGCCCAACGGATTAGTAAGCTGAAGTGGCAGTGGGCCGGCCATATAGCTCGAAGAACCGACAACCGATGGGGAAGAAAGGTTCTCGAGTGGCAGCCTCGTACCGGTAGGCGAAGTGTAGGGCGTCCCCCCACGAGATGGAGTGACGACCTGGTAAGACATGCAGGAAGTCGATGGATGCAGGTGGCTCAGGACCGTGCTTTGTGGCATTCTTTGGGGGAGGCCTATGTTCAGCAGTGGACTTGTGAAGGGCTGTAATGATGATGATATGTCTATATATCTATATATCGTGTATATGTCTATATATCTGTGTGTCGGTTTGTGGAATCGTAGCTCCCAAACGGTTGAACCGATTTAGATTTTTTTTAATGAAACTTGACTTGATCGAGAATTTTCTTAGCTCATCATCAGTTTTTTTTTATTTGGGGGGTTTTTTAAATTATCAATTTAATATTATTTATAATTTAAAACTCAGAACTGTCAATAATTTCTATAGTAAAAAGATACAAGAGCGAACAAGCTTGACGTCATTTACGAGTACACAACTTTTTACAAGACAGATTGTCTGAATATACTCGTATTTCTGATGAAATTATTATGCGCGGCTATATATATATGTTATAGTATGTTATAGCGGCTATTCAATTGAAAATTAAAATAAACTAATTTTTAAATACAAAATATCTACCATCTTCTTGCGATCTTGTATTAATAATGATTGATGAAAGCGAACAAAATACTACAAGTTTTCAACTACTGCAAGCTACTATTGCGTAGATTGGATCAAAATTAATAATTAAGAATTGAAATATGTAATAATACTTATGTTATAACTTGAAACATTGGTAATGCAAATAAAAATAAATAAAATGCATAAAAACAGTGAAATTTATTTTATTCACTGGTAGCTCTCTAGTTACGGATAGATTTATTTCCTGAATGAACTCTAAACTCTTAAAGATTGTGTTCATCGCCGTTGGTGGTCGGTTACAGAGAAATCCTAGTCGATATTTTATAATCAGTTCTGAGAAATGTTATTGATATTATTTTGCTTTTAATTTCTTATAAAGTTACTTTAATAAAGTATGTTGACTGTTTTGATTGATTGCTTCATAGTTATACAAAAGTTTTTATAGAATGTAAAAAAAAGATCATATATGAAGTTAAGTTAGCTGAGGATGAATGTCCGTTTACTTTCAACACTTATATGATTAAAATAAATGGCATTAGATTAATTTTTTCTTCTAACAAATGTAAAGTTTCTCTACATAGTACAAAGTCGCTTCCCGCCGTCTGTACGCTTAGATCTTTTAAACTTTGCAAGGGATTTTGATGGGGTTACCATCAATTGACAGAATGAATTTGAATTGAAGCGAAAGGCTTATATGTATAGTTATATATAAAATTCTTCTGTTCGTGTGTATGTAATTAAACTTCTAAGCGGCTGGACCGATATTGATAAAATTTTGTGGGTATGATTAAGTTGATTAGGGAATGGCTTAGATTCACAACAGGACCTGGTAAGTGGTACTGTTGTCGAGATCCAGAAACTTACCGTGCGAAGCCGGGGCGGATCGTTAGTTTTAGAATAAATTATACAATAACGATGAAAAACGAGCACGTACTCCTTTTTTTTTAGGATGACAAACGGGCACACAGTCCACCTGATGGTAAGTGGTTGCTGTGACCCATAAACATCTACATCTGTCCTCAATAAAGAATCAAAATGTAGATGCGTTGTCACCCGTGAGGACTAAGAAGGAAGGAATGCCTCTTTTCCAGTAAAAAGGGCCTCCGGTTCTCTACACTCACCATACGAAACACAGAAGCGTTAAACTGCTATTTAACGCTGGTATTCTATGAGAGCGTGGTCCGTTCCCGGTCGAGCCGACCCATCCGTGCTACAACTATACTACTAATATAGCTGCAGCATGGCTCTACCACGTAAGAGATAAGTATAGGGTTTCTGCATAAACTACTACTGTAAAGATAAAAAAAATTAAAGTAAATAGGCACAATCAGTATTGTGCAATGAACACAGTTACACTTAACCTAATCATTTCCTTCGTGAGGCAGCTTCCTAAGCAGCCCCACTCCCCTCTCGCTATCGAATCCGAAGACCGAGAAACTCTCTCACGGACCCCCCAAACAAGCTTTCGGCCGACCTAAACCGCCTCCTGGCGGCTCAGGCCGAATCTTCCCCCCACCCTTAATTTGCCTTAATTAGGCTCTCCCCTCAGCGGCTCCTCGCTGCCTGCGCCACCTTTTCCCTAAAGACGGTCGCTTCCGATTCGGCAGAAAGGCCAAAAAAGTCAATGCCAGTCTCACAGGTGGTGTTTAGTGGGTAGGCACTTAGGTTAGGTTAGTCGCAGTGAGTCCCACATAACCACGACAGCCGACTGTCGTGGTATGCTTAGAGCATTCACCATCTCCCTTCCCCGCTTTCCGGAGGGTAGCCCTTTCCATTGCATCTGTGATCCTTTACTGCTGGCCGTTTTACATAGTCAGTATTTATGTCTAACACTCAAATCCAGAACAATTATTTTGATGCTCATTTATCAGAATGGGTAATAATTCCAGCTAGAGTAATTTTTATGAAAAATAAATTATTCGTTTTCGGTAGCCTATCTCTGATACTGCATCTAAGCTTCCCTTTGTTCTTTATCTTTATTAGCCCATAAAAGTCTACTGTTGGACGTAGGCTTATCTCGTTGTAGCAATCCTAACAAAATAATTAAAAAGGTTTCTGCATGTTTTTATTTTTATTTTTAGTATTTCTCAAAAAATAAATCAATTTTGAGTTTTGAAGAACGAAGACTCATCCACACAGTTTGTTAATCGACTTTCAAAAGATAATAAAATTATTTACTATGTTCATTCCGATGTTTAAACTAGTGTCAATATAAGACACTAATTCTTTAATAATAGGTACATATAAATTTTATTGTTATCAAAAAGCCGATGTTTAATCGATCGCACCTAATGTTAGATATTATTCACCAAAAAATCTTTTTAACTTGTAAATGCATTATCGTAAACCATCGGTGATACTTTTAGCACTGCTATACAACTTTGTATCTTTTCCTCTTGTGAATTGGAGCCAACATCATGGACTCCGTTCATGGAAATTTGTTGATAAGATTGACGATTTAGATTTGCTAAATAAATTGTTCTGTCTGCATTTATGTCTATTGCGCAGTGAGCGTCTATTAAATATCATTCGATAAATGACAGGTGATTTGGTTTTATTGACGCCTAGTTTCAAAGTGTCTGTCTGTCTGTCGGAGTTTTTGTACTGTTTTTGCAATTGCATTGAAAGTGAATCTAGCAATGCCATTTACGTTTATAGCATGATCTACGTGATATAATCCAATACTTATTTGCTTAACCTATACCTTGAGTGACAAATATGTGACGTGGTGGCTCAGAGGCTGACTGCTCGCTATAAATTTATGTATGTTTTTTAAATAGAATAAGGGTGACAAACAAGCCCACAGTCCACCTATTGGTAAGTGGCTGCTGTGGCCCACAGACATCTATCTATCCTCGATTAAGAATCAAAATGCAGATGTGATGTCAGACCTGCGGAATAAGATGGAATGCCTTGTTTCCAGTAAAGGGTTGTGTGTGACAAGGTCACAGGAGGTTGAGGTGTTTGACGTCCTGACGTCATAGTTAACCCCATATCTAACTTTTACAGCTAAGACTTGAGCTATATCTTATGTATCAAACGGGATAAAATCTGTGAAATCAGTTTTCTTTGTAGACATTTTTCAAGTTGTGCACGATTTGAAAACAAACTGCGAGTACTTAGTGACGTCGTATGTTAATATTGCATTAGAGTGTACAATTAAATATTTCAACGTATATCTATCTATTGAAGATTCTGTGCTCGATAAGTCTATCGCTTTTATAGTTTTCGGCCGTTGCCCTCAAATTGCAAGGGCCTAACCACCTGCAAACTTAGACAACGCAGTTAAACGGAGCGTATAGCTGTTAGACCAGATAACGGTCCCAAATGATAAATCGCCCGCGGTTTGAGAGCCTGACGCCACGGAATTGGGTCGGAACCGAACTTGCTACCATTTTAGTTTGGAAATATTGAAGATTTTTTGTTTGGTTTAAAAGCCCGATAAGTAGGCGATTGGTGGCATTTTAAGTTTCAATAAAGATTGTAAGTATGTTTTATTTTAGTGGTTTGTTTAACACTTACTGTCTCATTTAACGTTTATTATCGCTTATTTAAATTAAGTATTAATTGTTTTTATTTATGTCTCTTTCTATTGTCATTTAGTGAATAGAGAAAGAGCAACTTTTAACATTTTTTTTGTCGATTTTATGACTGAGTTCGTACATTATCACGTTTTTAAAACAATTACTAGTACTTTTTGACTTCTTCTTTAGTCAAATGGTCGTAAGCGTCATTGCTGATCTTGTGGTCCCGTGTTTGAATCCTGGGTCGGCCTAAATTAATCATTGAGGTTTTTCTGTTAAAAAATTATACGTAGTAGCCCGGAGCCCGGAAGTTAGCGGTGTTTCATCCCCGCGCCTCGGAAAGCATGGAGTACATTATATATAGCCCTGACCAAAATTCGGTCTCGAGGATACGAGTATTATTATTATTATAAATTGATAATTCAAAAAAATAATGAGATAATAAACTTAAAATATTAATTCATTCGTCACTGATATCAACTATACTTATATTTGCATACTCTGTGCTAGACAGTTGACCTTTTGATCTTTTGGTTATTGATTAAAGTAACTTGATAATGTGAATATGATAATTAAATTCTTATTACTTTAGTATTTAAGTTCATTTTTGCTTTTCAATATTTTTATATTTTGACAAAGAAAAATATAGATATAAGGATAGCACTTGGAAAATTTAATGATTTCTAATTAGTAGGTGTTATAATGAAGTGATTTGTACAACATGCCTTACGAAATGGAAAATACTTTTGAATTTTAAATTAAGAACACTTAAAAATTGGTGGCGTTTACAAATTGCGTTGGATAATATTGGACAATACAAATGTTCTATGTCTTAATTAACACGTATATCAAATGAAATATCACCATATTTGTCTTTGGAATGGACACACTATATTAGAATTAAAAAGTTAGGACTTTAAATTTTATTGGATACACGTTAAAGGTTAGTCGATATCCCCATCTGAAGTAAGCGTTGACTTTAGGACATACAATTGATACAGTAAAATATGTAGTAATCCTTCTCTAATTGCAGTAAGGCTTCCAATATTTTTACCGCCGGTGTCGTTAGATCGACTAACGACGACGTTAGTCGTTTCTATAATTTTTTTAATAACAAATTATACAATACACTACCGTCGCAGCGGTGATTTCCGGATCTTGACAACAGCGCCACCTGTCGTGTTCTAACGAATCTAAACAATTCTTGAATAAAACTAATAACACAAAATTTTTTCAAAATCAGTCCAGCCATTTAGAAGAAGTTCAGTCACATACACACTGACAGAAGAATTTTATTAAAATAAAATAAATTTCGAAAATCCAAAAGTGAACGCTCATGTAATGTTTTGAATAATCGAACGAAGATAAATGTAGATGTCTATGGGCCACAGCACTTACCATCAAGTGGACTGTGTGCTCGTTTGTCACCCTTATAAAAGAATATCTCTATTAATTTAATTACCTAAAATTACCGTCCGTAAATATTTTTTGTTATAAATCCTTATGCAAATATCGATTTAGGAAATAGCATTAATTACAAATCTCTGTGGTTTACGGAAATTATTTTATTGTAAATTTGTATTCAACTTGTAAATGATAAACAAATAAAAAATAAACAATACGAAAACATTTAAAAATCTTTGTGTTGTTGCTATCTTGCTATATTAATGCATAAGACAGCGCTAACTTAGTTATTATTCGCTAAGTCGAGCAAAAAAGCGGCACGGCCGTACCATCCTTTTCTCGAAGCCGTTCAGGCCATTTTAAAAACCCTATAACTTCGTTGTGGATAAAACTAGCAGCCTGAATTTTCAGTAACCAAGTATACATTTTATAAACTCGGTATATTTCAAATTACATTCAATTTGAACCAGTAGTTTAAGAATTATAACTAGTCAAAGTTTCTTAATTTTGTCACTCACTGACTGACCGATCATCAAAACTCTAAGGCACTTCTAGCAGACACAGAAGCTTCAAATTTGGAATTCAATTATTGTTTAGTATATAAATCAATATGCCAATATGCCTGGCGTATGTGGACTATGAGAAAGCCTTTGATTCCGTCGAAATTTAGGTGGTGCTGCAGTCCCTTCAGCGGTGCCAAGTTGACTATCGGTATATCGAAGTGCTGAAGTGCTTGTATAGTAGGGCTACGATGGCTATCCGAGTACGGAACCAGAGTACGAAACCTATCCAATTGCAGAGAGGTGTAAGACAGGGTGACGTTATATCCCCGAAACTCTTCACCGCTGCATTGGAAGATGTTTTCAAGCTTCTGGACTGGAAAGGATACGGTATTAACATCAATGGCGAGTACATCACTCACCTTCGATTTGCCGACGATATAGTCCTTATGGCAGAATCGCTGGAGGACCTAAGCACTATGCTCAATGACCTCAATAGTGTCTCCCAACTGATAGGTCTTAAGATAAACATAGACAAAACAAAGATTATGTGTAATGTCCATGTCATACCTATGCCGGTAGTTGTTGGGAGCACTAAGCTCGAAGTTGTTGACCAATATATTTACTCAGGACAAATAGTCCGACTAGGTAAGTCCAACTTCGACCGAGAGGTCAATCGACGGATTCAACTCGGCTGTCATCACTGGCAACAGTTGCCAGTGATGACTTACGGATCTGAGACGTGGTCCTTTACTGCTGGCCGTATGAGGAAGCTCAAGGTCGCTCAGCGAGCTATGGAGAGGGCTATGCTCGGAGTTTCTCTGCGTGATAAACTTAGGAATCCGCAGTAGAACCAGAGTAACCGACATAGCCCAACGGATTAGTAAGCTGAAGTGGCAGTGGGCCGGCCATATAGCTCGAAGAACCGACAACCGATGGGGAAGAAAGATTCTTGAGTGGCAGCCTCGTACCGGTAGGCGAAGTGTAGGGCTACCCCCCACGAGATGGAGTGACGACCTGGTAAGACATGCAGGAAGTCGATGGATGCAGGTGGCTCAGGACCGTGCTTTGTGGCATTCCTTGGGGGAGGCCTATGTTCAGCAGTGGACTTATGAAAGGCTGTAATGATGATGATGATGATATAAATCAAGGAAAAATTAAAATATTTTGTAATGTTAGTCCAGTTTTCGAGATACACCATGTTATTCCATTTTTCACGTGGTAGAGCCATGCTGCAGCTATATTATGGTTGTAGCACGAATGGGTCGGCTCGACCGGGGAAGGACCACGCTCTCACAGGAAACCAGCGTAAAATAGCAGCTTAACGCTGCTGTGTTTCGTATGGTGAGTGTAGAGAACCGAAGACCCTTTTTACTGGCAAAGAGGCATTCCATCTTAGTCCTCACGGTTGACCATGCATCTGCATCTTGAATCTTTATTGAGGATAGATGTAGATGTCTATGGGTCACAGTAACCACTTACCATCAGGTGGACTGTTTGCTCGTTTGTCACCCGATCCTATAAAAAAAAACCAACTGCTTAAACAACTTTGTAATCCTATATAAACATTTGCATTGAATTAATCAGTGTTCCTATATATGTATAATATAATGGAATAATAGGTGCAGATAGGTACGTAAATATAACTATCTACAAAAAGAAATGTGATACCATCAAAAACATAACTTGTAAAAAAAAAAAACAAGTCTCGCAACTCAGTTCTTCTACCGTAAAAAGTTGTGAGATCCATGTAATACCAAGTCGGTTAATTTATTCAGTCCCTACTTAAGGGTCCTTCTGTCTTAAGTTATTATGTAATTAGCTAACTTAACAACATCTTATAGTGACCATATCAATATTAAAAATCTTTTATGTTTTAAGTAAATAAATTGACTTGGCGATCGCACAAAACAATCTAATTTAATATATAATGAATTACTTGAGAGATACATTGTGTTTTAATGCGATGGCCTAGTCAATCTATTTTATCAACTAAAACTCTTTTTTGATGTACAATACGCTTTCAATAATTCAAAATCACATCGCAACTATGTCAACTTTAATTAGCTAAATATGCACATAGTCAGACTCTTTTTGTATCATACTAAAATATTATCTTTTTTTTATATAATAAGGACGACAAACAAGCACACGGTCCACCTGACTAAGAATCATAATGCAGACGCGTTATACGAAACACAGCAGTGTTAAGCTGCTATTTTACGTTGGTATTCTGTGAGAGCGTGGTCCTTCTCCGGTCGAGCCGACCCATTTGTGCTGCAACCACATTATAGATGCAGCGTGGCTCTACCACGTTAAAATCTTTCATCTTTATCTATACTCGTATTTCAACAATTATTTAACAGCCTTTTTGATTTTATCTTCGTATACATTTTTCTTTATCATATATATACACCTGTTAAGACATACTATATAACATTATACTTTCGTATAAAAATATTAATTGTATTGTATTTACGTCTTTAGAATAATTACGCATTTAAAGGTCATATCGCTGTGGGTAACTTTTCTTTTAGTAACATCAATTAATAAATATAAATGAAAATAGTATCAGTAATATAATGATCTCTCCGAACACTCTACCTCAGGATTGTTAAGTGATAGGTAATTTGCGGATAATATTAACATCGATAAATAACCTCAGACCTAATTGCTTATTCGACTAGTAAATTGACAATAATTCCTGTGATCGAATGACTGTCTTTAGGATTTAGAGTATTTCGGGCGCCATTCACTATATTAAATAATTTAATACTAACTAATATTCTATAATATTATTAATATTAAAGCCATTACTATAATGTGTACCACCAAATAGTTTCATAAGATTCGATAAACTGAGGATCTGACTGATGACGTAGACATGGAAAGAGAAAAAAGGACATTGGCGGTACGTTGTAACATGATGTCCCGAAGCTTTACACGCTGTGCTAGAGAAGTTATGATAACGCTGCTTAAAGCCTTTTGTCAGTCATTTTACACGTGCAGCCTATGGGATAAGTATACGTAGAGAGCCTATAATGCCCTTCGGGTACAATATAATAATGCCTTTAGGGTGCTGATGGGACTTCCGCGGTATTGTAGCGCTGGATGTTTACAGCTCAGGGATTTTTACAGCGAACGGTACTGCCTGTCCTTCGATAGACGTCGGAATGACTGATGTTTATATCATCATCATAGTTCATCGTCATCATTACATTGCTTCACAAATCCAATGCTAAACATAGAATTTCTTCAAGGAATGCCACGGTCCAAACACGGTTATCAAGTGCTCAGATCAGGGTATTTTGTGCGTATGTGGCATTCCTAGTGTATATTCAGCAGTGGGCTTGTGAACGGCTTTCATGATGACGAGGTTAAATGAATGAATGTTATATTTATTAATTTTTTTGAAATGGCATTACAAATTTTTTCTTTGAAATGGCATTACATATTAATTATTTACGTCATTTTCCATTAAAATTGTCCGACCGAAATGGGAAAACCGTAGAGACATAACTTTAAATTTTAAGCAATAAAAATAACAGTCTAGATCTAGAGCTTTATTCAAAATGTTATTATTGATATTATTATAATCGATTATACTGTCACTAATATTGTTATCATGTGTGGCGGGTGGAAGGAAAAGGGAAGATCTCGGCCGAGCAAGGTGTTCTGCCCGGGGAGCGGCCAACGCTCCGAGTTCGGAGCTATTCTATATATTATATTGGTTTAACTTCGAAACTTTGATAGCGTGATTTAGGCTTCGATGTGTTTTCGCTTGTGGCGCGACGACATCGCCGCCACACGTGTATCGATGTAAGAAGACCCATTACCTCACATCGTCCCGTGGGTGTCGTAAAAGGCGACAGAGGGAAACTGAAAAAGGAGATGGATAAAAAAACTCGCCTGCCATGCGTCGCAACTATGGAAAATATGGCTGGCTATCTATAGGGGAGGCTTATGTTTAGCAGTGGAATTTTATAGGCTGTTATGGATTTATACTAATTATTATAAAAATAAACATTTTCCGTAATACTTAGGCTTTAAGCTTTTTCAATTGCGCGTATGTTTTTTAGCTTTCCACAACAAATAATTGTTAAATAATTGTTCCGGGTCTGGATGTTTGTCCTCGTGCAATCTATGTTTGTAAACTGCCTCCACGATACAGGAGAAAATTCTAGTGTGGGGGTAACGTTTTTAAAAAAAATAAAGAAGAAAAAAATGTGCTGAACTGATTTTGATGACCTTTAGTAGGAAAATAAATTATTTCTAAACGATATGGATTTAAGTAGCTGTTTAATTTTGTTGATTTCATGCGAACACAGTCATGGAGATTACATGATGTGAATTAAATTGGTTAGCATGATCGCGGATTTCCTAAATCCTGCACCGCAAGTTCGAAGATGAATTTAAGTAGATTTTTACTGTTTGATTATATGCGAACGCAGTCACGGACATTACATGTTAAGAATGAATTAAACTGGCTAGCATGATCGCGGATTTCCTAATCCTTGCACCGCAAGTTCGGCGCAAGGCCGACCAACGCGTGGGAACTGCGCAGGCGCATGGCCAATAGATTCCGTTTCATCTCGTTTACTGCCTACATTAACTATATTGCGCAATTGCCTTAGTTTATTGGTAGCAGCCGGCTCTCTTAGATATGAAACAGGACACGGGTATCAGTTGCGCCGATCTATTTAATCTGTCCTGGCCACACTAAATTATTTAGCCATCTGTGTGAATTGAAATGACACTTGAATTGTTAGGCTAATATTTATCACGAATAAGCCAAGTGTTTAAGGTTTTAAATCGAAAATCTTAAAATAAATTAATATACGAAGAACCCTAATGTTTTGTAATGCTACTTGAAAAAGCGTTGCATATAGCGTGTATCTAGGAACGTGGTAGAGCCATGCTGCAGCTATATTATGGTTGTAGCACGAATGGGTCGGCTCGAATGGGGTAGGACCAGGCTCACATAAAATACCAGAGTAATATAGCAGCTCAATGTTGCGGTGAGTGTAACGGAGACCCTTTTTACTGGATACGAGGCATTTCATCTTAGTCCTCAAAGGTAATAAACGCATCTGTAATAGAGGATACATGTAGATGTCTATGGGTGACTCTGTGCTCGTTTTTTTGTCGTTTGTCGCCCTTATTCTATAAAAAATATAAATTTTAGCTTATTAAATTGGCAAGTTTCTGTTCACATGCCGTATGGTAGCTGGACAAGAGAATTCTTCACCTCATTTCGGTCTCGTGAGTATCGTAACACGCGACTATAGCAAACGCCAACAATCAACAAACAGGCCGGGGCTCCCCAGTAACAGCTCCATGCATTTGATCGCATTCCGCGCAGAGCAGTTCGAAGAGCAGATCTCACTAGCACTGCGAAGAGATATTGCATCTCTTTGCGAATGAGACGTGGTAAAGCCATGCTGCAGCTATATTTAATAGTATAGTTGTAGCACGAATGCGTCGGCTCGACCGAGGAAGGACCACGCTCTCACAGAATACCAGCGTCAAATAGCAGCTTAACACTGCTGTGTTTCGTATGGTGAGTGTAGAGAACCAGAGACCCTTTTTACTGGAAAAGAGGCATTCCAACTTAGTCCTCACGGGTGACACCGCATCTGCATTTTGATTCGCAAACGAGGATAAATGTAGATGTCTATGGGCCACAGCAACCACTTAACATCAGGTGGACTGTGTGCACGCTTGTCACCCTATCCTATAAAAAAAATATAAGACAAAAATATTGCGTAACATACACACAAGAGAAAACATATGCTCTAAAGTGCCAAAACATAGGGAATTAAAAAATAAGTAAAATATTAAAAGCGATAAAATCTCTCAAAAATTGTTTAATTTAACGTACACATAGTCGAATTGTTAACGTACTACTATTTGTGACTGATAAAAGTGGATACGTGCAGAGTTTTTTTGCTGCTTCCCCGCCGGTCGGCGGATTTTCATTTTGAAATTGAAGATTAAAAAAAAATATATATATAAATATGACAAACAAAATGCATTTTCTTACGTCAAAATATATATATTTCATTTCATTTACTATTACCCCAAAAATTCCACTAATTAACAGGATGGTATCCAGTTGTTTCTTCGTAACAACACTCGATTACCGAAGAAGTTCCAGGTAAATAGCCAATAAGTATATTTTAATGCCAAACGTAATCTAATCTAACAGATCAATGGTTTTCCCTTTAGAATAAATATCCCGTGACCGCTTAATAGCCAAGAACTGCAGCACGGACGGGACTTTGTCTGCGCCATCAATAACGATCTCATGTGAGATTAACTACGAATGCGATAAAAGCACAAATATGCACTATGTGTCATACGAAATAAGGTGTATTTTAAATTAATTGAAGTGAAGAGGAGAGAGTAGAAAGCCGTACAAGTGAATATATGTTGAGGTAGGTCTCAATTGGCCTGTAATAGAATAAATTATGAATAAATTAATTTTAATCGCCCCGTTTTGTAGCTTATCTTGTAAATAAAAAATATAATAATTTCACCCACCCACCCACCTATCAGCAAGTGTGGTTTACGCTGTGCATTTAACTGGCTTATATATACACACATATTTTTATGTTACATATATTAATATTAAACTATGACATCTCTACATAGTATAAAACAAAGTCGCTTCCCGCCTTCTGCCGTATGTATAGATTTTGCAACTTCGCAACGGATTTTGATGCGGTTTTGATCAACAGACAGAATGATTCAAGAGGAAGGTTTATATGTATATCACATACTACTAATATTATAAATGTGAAAGTTTGTAAGGATGTATTTTTTTTATAGGATAGGGTGACAAACGAGCACACAGTCCACCTGATGGTAAGTGGTTGCTGTGATCCATATACATCTACATCTATCTTCGATTGCGAATTAAAATGCAGATGCGTTGTCAGCTGTGAGGACTAAGATAGAATGCGTCTTTTCCAGTAAAAAGGGTCTCCAGTTCTCTACACTCACCATACGAAACACAGCAGCATCAGGCTGCTGTTTTACACTGGTACTTGCGCGTGGTCCTTCCCCGGTCGACCCGACCCATTCATGCTACAACTATACTATTAATATAGCTGCAGCATGACTCTACCAAGTTAATGTAATGGATGTTTGTTACTTTTTCACGCAAAAACTACTGAATAGATTTTAATGCAACTTTACAATAATATAGCTTATACATCAGAATAACACATAAGGTATAATTCATAAAAATATTGTGTAAATTGGCCAAAATCTAAAGATAAATGTTATGTAAGTCTAAAAAAAATCTGTCATCTGTGAGCTATTTTGGCGTGAACACGCATCACGCAAAAACCTGAGAACCGATTTGGATGGGACTTTCACTGGCAGATAGCTGATGTTATAAGGAGTAACTAAAGCTACTTTTATTTTAAGGTTCCGCGCGCGAAGTCACGGGGAACAGCTAGTATTATATAATTATTCTGGCCGTGTGCATGTGACTGAACTCTTACTAAACCGCTGGACCAAGTTTGATAAAATTTTTTGTGTGATTAGAGAATGGTTTAGATTTACAATTGGACCTGGTAGGTGGCGTTGTTGACCACATCCAGAAATCAACTGTGCGAAGCCGTGGGGGATCGCTAGTTAAAATATAAACAAATCATCTAATTATTCACACGTCACAAACAGAATTTCATTAACTTCAGTTTTGATGCAGTTCTTATAAAAGTAATAAATCATAACTTATCAATAAATGTAAAGTTTTTGATACAATATTTCCATTTTATTTAACATATACTTTAAAATAAAGTTTAATTTTGCGACCCTGCTTGTAAAAAATAATTAATGGTGTACAAATAATTTTAAAATTAATTACTATTTCAAAAGGAAGAATATATTTTATTATAAAATTTATGCGAAGTAAACTAAAACCCTCACTGCATCACTAAAATCATGCAATTTTATTATAATTTAAAGATTACGTGATGAAGATAATTTCAACATAGAGCTTTAGAAGAAAATGATCACGTGCTTTTATTTTGTTCTCGCCTTAATAAAAAAACATAAAAGCAAGATGCATGCGTGACTGCCTTCATGTTGACTGACGTTTCAATTAAAAATAATTTATTTATAAAATTAAAGCCACCCGCACTTCGATATCGATCTTTTGTTTGTCGGCGCATCTCTAAAGCTGCTCGCTTCTTTTATGCCTTTGTAAAGATAGTGTTGTTACATATTTTTCTTTTGTTCATGGCAATTATCGATGAAACTGCTTTGTAGGCATAGACAGGTGCATCTTTTATTTTCACAGATCATTCAATTAACTTTTAATGATAATGTTTTATTGGTTTATGTTGCATTATCGCTCGACCAAACGATCAGAAAATTATCTACATTCTTAAATAATAGAATTCATGACTTGTGTTATTCTTTGTTATAAGTGTAGTATCTATGCAAGCAAGTAAAGTTTTAAGTAAATCAGAAAAGATTGTGTGAAGATTAAATTTAAAAATGGGAGTAGATAAAGTGTTAGAAGATATAATATGAGAGAAGAGAGTTTTGGAGCAGGGAAGAGTCCGCCCTGCTCCAAAACTATGCTTTTCAATTTTTATTCAACATTCTTAAGCTACGGTTTTGAGAAATTTTGGTGGGCTTCACAAATCTTCGAAATATTTTATAGTTTCTTAAGCATTTGGAATTTCCTAGGAATGCACTACCCCATATCATTCCATAGGTGTCGTCGGAGATGTATAGCAGCATTGTTAAGAAAAGAAAAGTTAAGAGAGTTTAAACGTGGTTAGAGCCATGTTGCAGCTATATTAGTAGTATAGTTGTAGCACGAGTGGGTCGGCTCGACCGAGGAAGGACCACGCTCTCACAAAATACCAGCGTAAAATAGCAGCTTAACGCTGCTGTGTTACGTATGGTGAGTGTAGAGAACCAGAGACCCTTTTTACTGGAAAGGAGGCATTCCATCTTAGTCCTCAGGGGTAACAACGCATTTGTATATTGATTCGTAATCGAGGATTGATGTAGATGTCTATGGCCCACAGCAACCACTTACCCCTTATCAGGTGGACTGTGTGCTCGTTTGTCACCCCTATCATATAAAAAAAATATCCCATGAGACCATCTATGGGGGAGGCCTATGTTCAGCAGCGGAATTTTGATTGTCTAAAATTGATAGATAGGTTTCCTTACAATATCAGTTTGCACGGTCGAGCGCTTGAACAATCAGCATGTTTTAACAATTTTGGTAATAACTTTGCCTGTGACAGAATTGAGTTCGTGTACCAACTATTAGAATTTCAAAGAGCGCTCTGTCTGAGCCATCATAAACCATCTATATTTTAACTTGCGGGTTTTATAAATAACAAAGGTTCGAATGAAGATTCGAGTTTACGTGCGAACTTTCCAGTCTTTGATAAGAAAGGATGTTATAAATTTACTTCTACTTCTAACAAGCATGTATAAATAAGGGACAATAATGTTAGTCTTCACGGCTGCAACACTGTTCTGAGCGTATACTTAATCTAGATTCTAGATATCTAGGGCTGGTTGCCGCTAGCTTATCTTCACTCGATCTAGGTCATATCTTTAGGATGTTGGGTGGTGCAGACTTGTTACCTGTTGTTATACCTGCAGGGACAATGTCTGTTGTAACATAATTGCATTTCTTCTCGATTTGTAACCTACTTCGAAAAGGAGGAGGTTCTCAATTAGAGTGTATGTTTTTTTTGTATGTATGTTACGCAATATCTTCGCAGATTGTGAACCAATTTTGATGAATCTTTTTTTATTAAATAGATTATACTTAAAGTATGGTCCCGTATAAATTTGGAGAAAAAAATTACACCCCTAAAGGTAGCAAATAAATATATAATTTTTTAGCAATTTGAAGTCGGTTTTTACTTTTTGTCATAAGTTGAAAAATCAGTCTCAAGTAATGAAAGATTGCTTTTAAAAAAATCATGATTATGACTATTTCAGTATGTTTCTGTACGTGGTAGAGTCATGCCGCAGCTATATTATGGTGGTAGCACTAATAGGACTGGAGGAAGATCATATTCTCTACGAATACCAGCGTGAAATAGCAGCTTAATACTGATGTGTTGCGTATGGTGAGGTTTTGATTCATAATCGAGGACAGATGTAAAAGTCTATGGGCCACAGGATAGGGTGCTAAACGAACACACAGTCCACCTGATGGTAAGTGGTTTCTGTGGCCCATAGACATCTACATCTATCCTCGTTTGCGAATCAAAATGCAGATGCGTTGTCACCCGTGAGGACTACGATTGAATGCCTCTTTTCCAGTAAAAAGGGTCTCCGATTCTCAACACTCACCATACGAAACACAGCAGTGTTAAGCTGCTACTTTACGCTGGTATTCTGTGAGAGCATGGTCCTTCCCCGTTCGAGCCGACCCATATAGCTGCAGCATGGCTCTACCACGTATAACTTACTAAAATCACCATCAGGTGGACTGCATACTCGTTTGTCACCCTAAATATACACAAAAAAAAAATAAGTTTGTTATTAAAATCCTATTTTCTTATTAACTTTTGATAGACTGTAGAAAGAATTTGATATAGTAGGAATTTGATGACGAGGTGTCTTTGAAGTCTTTTTTTATTTGAAGTGCCTGCCAAGGTAACAGTACATCTAATGGTTATGCTCATCTTACATTTTTGAAAGCTAGTTATCGCAAAGACTGAATGTTTGGAGTAATTTTGTAGAAACAAGTATTTGTAAGACTTACAAATAACTGTTCCAGGTATATATAAGCAGGTCTTGGATGTTTGTCCATATTCAATTCATTTTATGTACAACGTTTTCATGATATTTATTTTATATATATGATATTTTTTAAAACAGAATACTGATAAGGCTATTTGATAGGATAGGCTAATACCCATTTATATTATCTTTGTCCACTTCATTGACTGGCTGTATGGTCGTAAGTATGACTGCTAATCGTGATTGGTTCAAATCTCGGATCGGTCCAAAATAAGTTATTGGGTTTTTGTCAAAGAAATTCTTAGTACCTGCTCAGAATCATAAAGTTGGCAGTGTGTTATCCCAGTATCTCGGAAGGCACGTTTTTCGTGGTCCGTTGGTTCTAAGCCTGATCTCCCTCCGACCGCTGGACTCTGAGATTGAGAGAATAGAGAGTGTACCTGTTCTTGACATGCTCGTGCACTATAATCCTGTCCTGTGGAGATAGTTAGTGCGTGACTGGAATTCGATCTGGAGGATTATTTAACTACTCCAAAGAAGCTTAAAATGTTGCGTTGGGAATGTTTCATAACAAGAGTCGAATGGCGGATTTCAACTAACGACTACTTAAGTTCGCTCTCAATACGCTGAACCATTACAATACTGTTACTTTAATAGTTTTTCTTTTTTTACATGATCAGATAAAAACCACTAAGGTACTTTACCACATTTAGTCAAGCGCATTTGCTTTCATAAAACGATGACGGTGGTCTAATTACAATATAAAACTATTGCGGCCGTGCCTCGTCACCGCACCGTTTGGTCGAACAGTCAGTCTCAGCAAACTATGCGGAAACGTCACCGAGTTTCAAATCGACTGCAGGTGATTCAATGTCTGATACACAAACTGTTGGATATAATATTATTTTAATGGGGTCTTTTCGTTGCTCTAAAGTAGAGACGGGCCCCTAAATCAGCGGGAAGCCGTGAATATAATATTTCTGTATGTACTTCTGTGCTTGATCTCTTTTCGGTCGTTTCGAATTTTCGTACCTTTGGACTATGAGAGAGTGAGGCAATAGAGAGTGCACCTGCGCTTGCTCATACACTTGGTCACTATAACCTGTGCAGCGCAGATAGCTAGTCTCCGTTGAAACTAGCTGCTGTGATCGATATCGGTCTGGAGGATATTATTACTATAAATTTAAAAGATGATTCTAGTAATATGTAAAAATATTAAGTAGATAATATTTTACGTATATAAGCCTGAATACAATAGCAATAGTTAAAATCGAGACGTAATTACGTATATTTAATATGTATCTTCGTCCGCCAGTACGAGGCCGCCACTCGAGAACCTTTTTACTCCATCGGTCGTCGGTTCTTCGGACGAAGTGTAGGGCGTCTCCCCACTAGATGGAGTAACGACCTGGTAAGACATGCAGGAAGTCGATGGATGCAGGTGGCTCAGGACCGTGTTTTCTGGCATTCCTTGGGGGAGGCCTATGCTCAGCAGTGGACTTGTGAAATGATGTGATTATGATGATGATGATGATGATGATGATGATGAATATGTATCTTAAACAATAAGTAATTAAGGACATCGCAAATTATATTCAAGAAATTGCAGGGTTGAAACTGAGTGGTAGGGTTAACAAATTGTTTATAAAAGTGTGTGGTGTACAGAAGATATTGCGACTATTAAGAAAGAAATGTTTCGGTGGTGTGGTCACAGAAGAATTAATGAGAAAAGAGTGACAAAACAATTTTATGCTGCAGAATTAAATGGAAACGTCGGCAAAGGACGCTCAACACGGAAGTTTATTCTACAAACTAGCGATATAAAAATATTGGATAATATTCTACGTATATAAGCCTGAACATAATATATAACATTTGCAATAACGTTATAAGAATTAACGAATAACTGTTTTATACTGTTTGGATTTCTGATTTACTACCAGATAAACAGGGCATGGATATTGGCTATGGATATTGTTAACGATTGGGTGAAATTATAATCTAATAATCGAAAGTATCTATTCTAGAATTATTAATAAACAATTATCGGGAGTGGCCGTCACTCGAATTTAATTTTGGTCAAGAGTAGTCATCATTTAGAATACAGGAAGTGATATTTTTTTGGGTCTACTGGTTCAAAAGTGAACAATGTAGGACAGCCGAACAATGTAATTTAGATGTTATTGATTACTGGACTCGTGTACCTAGTGTTTCCGTGCATACGTAAACACTAAGTAGTACACTCGGACATCCCAGTTCCAGTTCCTGAGGTGAAATCACTGACATTGTTAGCTAATTTTAAATGTTTATTAATAACGTAAAATGTGCACCTATTTAAATATATAACGACACTATCACCCCTGAGATTTAAGATGGAACGCTTTCATTATGTTAGCCGTCTCATTAGCGGACTATGCTGCTAATGAGACGACTTCCACGACTTTTTCTGCCACCAGGACGGCGCCACGCGCGATTTCATAGCGGGGAAGTTAATTTGTTTGGAAAATGTAAAGCTTATTGTTTCTTTCTGTACTTTTGGCTATATTTTATATTAATAAGATTAAAAATAATCAAACCAAACCACACATATTCATAAAAGTAGAAAAATTAAAAAGAAATGTTAAAAATATGCATAAAATTAAAGAGCAAACCACTGATGCATTGTTTTGTGTATTATATTATATAATACTCTAGAAACTTATAAACTTTTATTAAAAACCAACTTCTCAATTAGATAAGATTGTGTAATAAAAAACTTTACCTCAGTGTCAACTAGCGACATCTGGTGAGCAGAAAATTATTAGCTCTCATTCACGCTGGTATTCTGTGCATCATGGCTCTACTACGTATATAAGTGTATAAGTGCTATAAGTGCTTCCTATCAAAAGCTTTTAGAGACTAATCATGTTAGTGAATATTTGTAGATGGAAACCATCTTCGACGCTGTATCTATGGCCACACAATAACCGAGTCAACAAAACGGATTCACGGAGCGCCGCCAGTTAACAGTGAGATGACACTGACGATATGTCAATGTTCCCAAGCGACTTGTAACCAAGAACAACGCCGCGAGCCATTAAAACTTATGTTTCTCATATCGTGGTAACTTTGCTCCGACTTTAATAGCGCTTAAATACTTCTTTGTACGTTATTATATTAAGATAAATTGTGGAATGTCGTGATGTATTATATCTTGTTTTGTGAAGAATCTGAGGAAATTAAATTAAATATATAAACAAGAAGTTAAAACACGACTTCTTATTGTTGGAGTCATGTGATAAAACTGCACTGATCATGACTTTAAGATGGCTGAAGTGTAATGAAGTGGACGGCGATCTGTGTTCAGTACAGAGGGGTTAGCCAAGTTGACATTCTCGCTAATAGAAAGCGATAAAAATATATGGGAAATCTCAACGGTAAGTCCCGTGACAGTCATAATGTTTGTTTTTATATTTTTATAGTTTTCTATTAGCGATAACGATTGCAGAGTGTCAACTTGGTTAACCCCGCATTAACATCATATACGACTGATGAAAGTATGGGTATGAAGAGGAAAGGACACCCAGGTCGGATTAAACCAGTATAGCAATATGCCAATGATTACCACTACCCCAGATCGTTCCGGGGGTATCATAAAAGGCGACAGAGCGTCTTCCTTATAAAAATTAAAATATAAATAATTTAGACGCGTCAGTAGCCTAATGGCAGAGCTCGGTAACTATGGCTATAATATCCCTCCTGTAAGGCAGGAGTGTGGAGGCCTGAGTTTTGCAGTGGACTTTTGAAAAACTATAAAAGTACAGTAACGGTAAATAATAGATTATTGGAACAAGGTACCTTATCGGACGGTACGAACTTAGCGGATGGGGTCTAGACGAGAAAAAGTGTAAGATTTTTCCGTCACAACCCCTTCTGAGGTAGTGTAGACGGCCTTGGCGGTTATAAGGAAGCGAGATGGAATAATATCCGTCTCCCTCGCACTTTTTCTTATCTTGCCATAAAAGAAATATTATTATATTTTAATTGACGCTTCATTTTAATAGACACTAGTAATTATTTTATTTGTATTTTTTAATCAATAATACGTACGTTTATCAATAATAATATGAAAGGAACTTCGTCCAACCGAGTGTTCCACGACAGTCACGCATGTTTTTTTTTTACGTTGCCATCACACTACTATAACAGGTTAATATTATAACATTAAAACCTTATAAAAAACGCACGTTCCAATGCGTAAATTTAAAAAAGTAATTCTCAGCCTCTCGTTTTTTATCTATGAAGCAATAACCCTGCAGCTAACCTAGAATGTCAATAAGCTGGCGCTGAGAACCACTCCATTGAAGACAGCGGCTATCTGTCGTCGGTCTTTATCGAGACCAAGAATCGTGATTTAAGCCGTAGATCAGCACATGTCACGTCGAAGTGGCATTACGAAGATGATCTCATTGCGTTTTTGCACGATTCACCGGCGCAGTATGCCTCGTGTTTTTATCAAGGAATTATAGACTTTTTTGCTGTCTGTTAAGGTTAAATTTCCTTAAAAAGTGATGTAAAATAAAGAAAATATTATTATGAATAGTTTAGTAATCTATTTCTTATGTGGTTGATCTATTTACCCATTGTCACATTATAATATTGGGTTTTAACTCAAAATTTCATAATATGGATCGACTCGAGAAATTAACTAACCTTAGTTAATTTCTCGACTCGATCCATATCCTTGTTGATGTTCGTGTTTATGTTTTATTATTTTCCTACGTTGCGATAATTGAAATAATATGTACTTACGTAGTACATAAAAGCTCAATGGTTGCAATTAGTGGGTTAACGTGTTTACAATCTAAGCTAGCTCTCACCGTCATCGATTAACGCGGTCTATCCATGAATTATAAAAATTACAAATCAGATTGTACTTAGTGCGATAGTATAATTTACTAATAAAATTTGGCGTTATATTATAACAATCTTGTATTTAAAGGTAAGAAACACGGCTTGGCTAAAATCGAGACGTAATTACGTATATTTAATATGTATCTTAAATAATAAGTAATTAAGGACATCGCAAATTATATTAGAGAAATTCTAGGGCTGAAACTGAATGATAAGGTGAGAAATTGTTTACAAAAGTGTGGTGTATAGATGACGTTGTGACTAGAGAGATGCTTTGGTGATTTGGTTACAGAAAAGAGTGATAAAACAAATTTTTGCTACAGAATTGAGTGGAAAGTTGGTAAGGGACGTTCTAGATGGAAGTTTATTCAACAAACTAGCGATATAAAAGATGAGCCAAGTTAAAAGTACTCTCAACCAACAAGCAGTATGCGTAGATGTGCAACAGGCGTGAGAGTTTAAGTATGTATGTATTTTTTTTATGTATATGCTAATTCCAACCTTAAAGTCCATCAAAGAAATACCGAAACGAAATGGTGCATCCGGTTTTGTAACTCCAATTAACGTATAGGGACCAATTAATGCTACAAATGGGAATTGCCATAGTATTATGAAAGATAAGACTACCACGGAAATCAGAACGCATTCCGATCTCGATTAGAGTAGAAATTGTTTTTCTTCAATTCATTCATTAAATACGAGCTAGACGGTAAACGATTTTAGTTATAGGCGTTGTTGTCAGGGTGGCTGTTGTTACGGAATTCTTTTACAATGTACAAGAATTTCAAGTCATATACGATCTACTTGGTAATATAGTTCATCCTAGGCAAAGGAACGAGAATTTTGAATTTAAAGAAAAAGAATTTATCAATCTTGTTTTTAATACTATAATAATATCACCACGAAGTCGCCTCAATATGTAAAATCATTATATAGTCGTGTATTTAGCTAAAATATTTAAGCCTACACATATAATGTCCTGAGCTACCAGCGTTCTTCGACTTATTGCATCTTTTACCATGTCTTCACCCCGTATAGTAGGTATCCGCTCTACATTTCGCTTACCGTCTACGAGGTCGCAACTCGAGAACATTTCTTCCCCATCGGTTATCGGTTCTTCGAGCTATACGGCTGGCCCATTGCCAATTCAACTTACTGATTCGTGATATAACGTAAATAAGAACATAAAGAAGTAAGCAATAAGTAAAATAAAAACACGCAAAGAAAAAAGTAATATTTATTTTATATGATAGGGTGACAAATGAGCACACAGACCACCTGATGGTAAGTGGTTGCTGTGACCCATAGACATCAACATTTATCATCAATAAGGAATCGAAATGCAGATGCTTCGTCACCCGTGAGGACTAAGATCGAATGCCTCTTTTCCAGTAAAATGGGTCTCCGGTTCTCTACACTCACCATGCGAAACACAGCAGTATCAAGCTGTCATTTTACGCTGGTATTCTGTGAGAGCGTGGTCCTTCCCCGGTCGAGCCGACCCATTCGTGCTACAACTAACACTAGTAATATAGCTGCAGCACGGCTCTACCACGTATAAAAATTTGTGATATAACGTAAACAAGAACATAAAGAAGTAAGCAATATGTAAAATAAAAGCACGCAAAGAAAGAAAGTAGTTTTTAAATAAACATCGTAAGTCATAGAAGAGATGAAGAGCTTGTGGTAACTCAGCACTTTA
This sequence comes from Parnassius mnemosyne, assembly GCA_963668995.1. Taxonomy (NCBI): domain Eukaryota; kingdom Metazoa; phylum Arthropoda; class Insecta; order Lepidoptera; family Papilionidae; genus Parnassius; species Parnassius mnemosyne. The sequence goes on from CAVLGL010000080.1 coordinate 10,696,833, forward strand.
ATAGCGGTTTATAATTTCATTGGTGCCGGAAGCGATCAAACTGAGATCTTCCTATCTAGACTTTGGGCCACACAGTATATACGTACTGGTCTATAAATCGTTTTATGGTGGTTGTTTTATGTTTATATCGTAAATTATATTTGTCCTTACGTCGATCCAATATTAATTTTATAGATTGAATGTTAGACTTGATTGCGTAGAATTTCGCTTGCTATAACTTTAACAAGCCTCAACTGGATATATTAAAACAGTAACAAGATCGAGCCATTAGTACGAAATGGGTTTATCGTTTTTACCTCTAAGAGCATCTAAAAATAATCTTCACAATTTACTTATTATATTAATTAGGTACGTAAAAACTTTAAAAATTAAAAAAAAACTAAACTAACACTTGTAACGCTATGAACATCGCTAATAATCCAGTTAATATAGTAGCTAATAATCCAGTTAATATAGTAGCTAATAATCCAGTTAATATAGTAGCTAATAATCCAGTTAATATAGTAGCTAATAATCCAGTTAATATAGTAGCTAATAATCCAGTTAATATAGTAGCTAATAATCCAGTTAATATAGTAGCTAATAATCCAGTTAATATAGTAGCTAATAATCCAGTTAATATAGTAGCTAATAATCCAGTTAATATAGTAGCTAATAATCCAGTTAATATAGTAGCTAATAAACCAGTTAATATAGTAGCTAATAATCCAGTTAATATAGTAGCTAATAATCCAGTTAATATAGTAGCTAATAATCCAGTTAATATAGTAGCTAATAATCCAGTTAATATAGTAGCTAATAATCCAGTTAATATAGTAGCTAATAATCCAGTTAATATAGTAGCTAATAATCCAGTTAATATAGTAGTTAATAATCCAGTTAATATAGTAGCTAATAATCCAGTTAATATAGTAGCTAATAATCCAGTTAATATAGTAGCTAATAATCCAGTTAATATAGTAGCTAATAATCCAGTTAATATAGTAGCTAATAATCCAGTTAATATAGTAGCTAATAATCCAGTTAATATAGTAGCTAATAATCCAGTTAATATAGTAGCTAATAATCCAGTTAATATAGTAGCTAATAATCCAGTTAATATAGTAGCTAATAATCCAGTTAATATAGTAGCTTTAAAATACTTGTTATAGGAGTAATGCACGAAAATAATCGATTGGGGATTCGAGCCCCAGGATTTTCAAATTTGCATTCCTACGGTTGCTTGACACTAAACTGAGTTTTGAGCTTCAAATTTGAACTTAGTTTTTTTTATTTTATTTTCGTATGATTAAACATACTAAACTTATTTTTCTTTATACATATTCAAGAGCAATGTTATCTAAAATCGTCCCATAGTTGTTTTTGAAAATTACTTCATAAACAACATTTATTCATAACTTGTATGGGAAAATATAACTGATATAAATAACACATTAATATATTATAATTATTATGACAAATTCACTATAGATAAAATCCATCACACTATTGTTTCCTTGGGTATCGTTTAAGGTGGCTACATACGTAGCAAGATATAACTACTATATCACCTTGTCTGTAAAACGTGGGATGTTTTATGAATTAGTAATTTCATATACCTTGTCATATATACCAGACGTTCGGCCAGTCTCCACCCTTTCGTAATTGACTTACCACACATTCGAACCAAACGGTTCGCTACGTCGTTCATCATGCATACAGCAAAGGTGTGGAATAAGTTGCCAGCATCTGTCTTTCCATCCTATTACAGTGTGGGTGTCTTCAAGACAAAAGTGAATAGGCTTTTGTTAAGTCAGTGCGTTTCACCACTTACCATCAGGTGGGATCGTAGATAAGCGCTGGCTTAGCAGAATAGAAAAAAAAAGATATATAAAACGGAGACCGCCTGCCAAGCGTTGCAACTACGACAAATCCTTTCTACAATGGTAGAGCAAAGCTGAATTAATAATTGTAGCTCGTGGCTCACAGATCAGCGTAGATCGACTTGTATGAAGAATAAGCACGCTCGAATACTAACGCAAAATAGCAGCATAATGCTATTGGCATGGTAAGTGCCAAGAACAGGGGAAAACTTTTTAATTGGTAACAAGGCTTTTTATATCAGTCCTCAGGGGTTACAATGCATCTGCGTTTTGTCTTTTAATCTAGATGTTGTTTATGGGTAACAGCATAAACTTACAGTCGAGTTAACTCTATGCACGTTTGTTCACCTTTCATAAATACAATAAAATCGGAGAAAAAAATTAGAGATCTATAGCCATCAGTGAATTGTTATGGACTGATAATGATTGTGATGAAAATAGACCGTTTAATTAAGAGATACCATAGACGGATTAGGTTCATTGGCCTTTTGACATTCTTTGTCATTCATATATATACAAGGGTTTGTCCGATAGTCCGTCAAATAGCAGAGCTTGAGCTGCTATGGTGCGGTTCGAAAGACATCTTAGTCCTCAGAGAAGACAACGCATTTGTAGCCCTCTATGTTTGAAGTTGGCTGCAGATGTTCAGGTAGACTGTAAGTTCGTTGGTCTTTTCAGTTTTATTTAAAAAAAAAACATTGTGTTTTAAGATTATTGGTAGGTGCTATATTTATAATTAAAAAAAATACTTACATTAACATTGAAAGAAAAATAAAAATTTTATTATTTTAAGATTTGTATTTCTAAAAATTAAGTCGTACAATTAGTATGAGGGGAGTTAGGTTAAGAAACCGATGCTCTGTCACCTAAACAACGCTAGATAGAATATAACTTTAGTGTAACGTAGATTTTCTGCCGACTTCCAAAAAGGAGACGGTACTCAATTCGAGTGTATGTTTTTTTTTTATATGTGGTACCTCATAACTTTGTACTGGGCGAACCGATTTCGATGATTCTTTTTTAAATGAAAGCTGATAGTTCTCGTGTGGTCCATACGAATTTGATCAAGGTCAGACCAATGGTTATTGAGTTATTCTTAAATAACCTATATTGAAGTCGCTTATATTGAAGTAGGCTGTACAAAATTTTTAACTTTAAATTATAATCACAGACATTATTCTGTACATCGTAGGCGGAAGTCAGCGCCTGCGCTCTGCATGTGGTCACCAGTAACTCAATACCTAAGGATAGTATCATGTGGGTCGCTGGATCAGATAGTATTGCATACAGTTCCTATAGTACCTGGATATTGATTATGTAACATATTAGAGTTTTCTCTTAATACTAATGTAAGCGGGTTCCACCATTCCATGTAATTGAAAAAAAAATAAAAAAAAATTGAACCTGATAAGTCTAACAATATTTTGACCAAAACAGGTCTTAAAATGTCGTTTTCTTCGTCACAAACTACGAAATTCTTAATTTACAGATATATTCATAGCTGGCATCGAGAAATGTATATTAAACGCGCATCCGCTGTGTAAATACACTAAAATATCTACTAACGTCGGCATAGGCATGTTGGATAAACTCGTTCCAATAATTAAATTATCGCACTTCTGTCAATTCGAAGTCGAAAAATATTTTCTTTTCTACTTTAGATAGCTTTATGTGCCAGTAGTTTGTACAGATTATAATATTATGTCATTAAAAAAAATATATAATTAGATTGTTACTATTCAGTGTGTGTTGGACATTAATTTTAAAAGACGGACAGCATTTTAAGGAATCAAAATTTGCATTTACTTGCAAGTAATATTTCATCAAAAAAGTGTATAAAGACAATAATTGTATAAATGATTTATCATCTACAAAATTTGTTAACTTGATAGGAATCTTTTTTTGTCTGGGTCTGGCTGTGTGTTGTTTGTTGCAACCCTCTTATCGATTTCTACCTGTTGGTGCAGGCTGCAGCAGTAAGTGCAATTATTGCCGTATTTGAGGCACAAGACAAATAATATAATAACGTACTATAGGTAGGTATTTCATTTTAGTCATTAGGGCTGACACATCCTCGGCCGTTTTTGTTGAAGTTATACACTGGTCCATGGGCTACAGTGGTTACTCTACATCCGGTGGACTGTTAGATTTTTTAAAAATTTAATTATTTCAATATTAAAAACTATAATAAAAAAAACTAAAACTAGTAAACTAACTTAATTATCACACAGTACTCCTCGCGGTATCGTGCCAATAACGCTGGCTGCGTTTCCTCGCTGAATGGCTATACTTAGCCTTCAGAACCAGCCCTCTTATAACCAGCAGCAACGACCAGCCGCGGATGGAGTTCCTTTAGGAACTTCACCGCACGTGGACCCTACGGAACGATAGCCTCCACAGCAAATGGCGCAAATATCTTTCAGAGACTCATATTTGCGCCACTTACTCAGTTCAGCTGCCTCTGATGCCGTCCCGGCATTAAAAAATAAAACTGCCATGATTTTAAATTAAATTATTTCAATTAATAATTAATATCTAATATTAAAGCAAATTAGATCCTGAGCCGTGGTAGCTCAGGGATTAAGCGCTCGCTGTAACCCGGGTTCGAGCCCCGCCGGCACCGATGAAATTATTAATTGCAATTTTAAATGCTGAGTTAAAACGTGCTCGGTGGTGAAAGAGAACATCATGAGTAAACCTGTATGTCTAAGAAATAAGAAAATATAATATTTTGAAGATATGGACGCGGCGGACACATCCTTGGCCTAAAATCCTCTCAGAGATGTGAGAAGGCCTGTGCCCAGCCGGACGTATATAGGCTGTAACTTTAACTAAATTTAGAAAAAATCAAATCAAATATAGCTTTTATAAAATGATAATACTGTTGTTTTGTTAGTTTAAATTTTGAGATTTCACTTTCTAAGGTGAAGATTAATAGAAAAAATTATCGTCATAACTTAACTATAATCCTAGCATGTGTAACGCTTGCGTTTTCAACAATCAACAATTACACTCGTATCATTGGGACTTTTGCAAAAAATATTGTTGTTTACATCCTATCAAATATCTACTGTTAACCCATCCTCCAAAGACTGCCTCTTAGGGGCATAGTTGCCACGCTTGACAACCGAACCGGGTTGGCAACCGAAATTTTCTTAGGTTTTTTAGTTATTATTAGAAAGACTTTGAAAACGAAAAAATGAAAATTAAAAATACTTTATTTGACAGCTGGCACCTTTACAAATAATTTAACAGTGGTTCTCACATTGGGCTCGCAGATCTGCATCGTGAGAGCCATAGACGTTGCTGCCGATATCCTGTTTTTCGCCTTTTACATTACCCATGTGACAAATTGGTGTATTGGATATTCTTACACCGCCAATACACCGTAGTTTTTTTATAGAATGGGTGACAAAGAAACACACAGTTTACCAGATGGTAAGTGGATGCTGTGGCTCGTAGACATCTACATTTATCCTCAATTAAGAATGTAGATGCTTTGTCACCCCTGAGGACTAAGATGGAATGCCTTATTTTCGCATCCGATTCTCTACACCTACCATACGAAACACAACACCGTTAAGCTGCTATTTTACGCCGGTATTCTGTGAGAGCGTGGTCCTACCCCGGTCGAGCCGACCCATTCGTGCTACAAGCATATTATTCTGCTGCAGCGTGGCTGTACCACTATATGATCATTAGGGCATTTTTTTTTTTTTGTAAACAATAAACGAATTAATTTCGCATAAAAAATTCAATAATACATAATCAGTTGAAAGTTATACTTATAGATAAAAATTTTCTAATTATTTATAAATGCTCCAAAAAAGTTATCAGTAAATTCAACCAATCCATCTTCGCCAATGAGAGCGATCAGTCTGCGTTTTATTTCATATCAATTAAAACAACTTTCAATCGAGAACTTTCGATTAATAAATTACCTTTGGGTAAGTGAAATTGTCAGAGGAAAATTTGAAATGAATTGATTTCCTTATTCTGATATATATTAGAGAAAGGTAAAGAAATGAAAGCGAAGGTAAAATTGAATACAATAGAATACGTCTTTTATATTCGCCAAAGCTACGATACGGTCTAATTCACTGTTGAAAATATTTAACAGAATTCTTGCACGTATTTTATTTTGAAAGTAAAGTTGGTACTGATCTATGAAAAATAATTTCAACATTTTTGTAACAATGTGTTCCACTTTTAAAGATTGAAAGAATTTATATCCTCTTATGGATATTTTATATCCCCCGGTATATGTAGATACCGGGGATATAAAATTTGTTATGAATAGAAATTATCAGATTAAATGCGTGTGTAGTATTATATATTTCTTTGTATATAGTATACTCGTATATATGTATATATTGAAGTAATATGCACTATGTACTAGAATACACGCAGATATTTGATGGAGCCCACGGGCTCAAACTTACTTAATCTTTGCCATATTATAAAGGTACTTTTTGTCTCCTTCCACTGCTGTATTTTGTTCACGGTGTCAGTTTTAGTACGTAGTGCACTTTACTTCAATGAGTTGAGTGGTGAGTTTTTATAAATTTTTCAATCCAAGATTATGTTTTTGTATTTATTGCCTTACATCGATCGAATATTTCGATAATTTCAGACCAGCATAGAAAGATAGACGCAGCGCTGCGAACATTTAAAGAGATACTGTTTATTGTTTTCATTATTGTTCTTAATTAAAACGTCAAATAATTTTGTAACCATCTTTTTCACGTGCTATAGTCATTATTTATTTATTTATTTATACTTTATTTGCACACCAAGTACAAAAAGGCGGACTTAACGCAACAGGGCATTCTCTACCAGTCTACCTCCAGGCTAAGCAGAGAAAATATTGTGGGTGCAAAGTGCAAACAGCTAAGTAAATAATATCTATGTCTACATAATACATACAGTATATACACACACACATATATATATATATATATATATATATATATATATATATATATATATATATATATATATATATATATATATATATATATATACATAAATATATATAAATATATACATACAAATATTTCCTTAATACTACTTATTATATATAGATAGTAATTCCAGAGCAAGCGTTTGAACCATGCCTTGCTCGTGGCTGCGCGTACACTGCCTGGTAACTCGTTCCATAATCTTACCGCATGAGGAGTAAAAAATTTGTGTAAAAAGCTAGTGTGACAGAGGGGAACATGGAGGTTAGATTTTTCCATAGAACGGAGACAACGATTATGGGTATCACCTTGATACTGAAATTTGCGCTTCAGATATTCAGGGACAAACGGATCGTGTAAAACTGAAAATAACGTGCACAGTATTCTAAAATGTCTGCGATAGAGGAGAGGTAGCCATTTTAGCTGAGAAATATAAGAGGAAATGTGGTCGTATTTACGTAAACCGAAAATTAAGCGTACGCAATTATTGTGAAGTCGATCCACTTTGTTTAGAAGTTCTATCTAAGATATCTATACATATAAATAAAATTGAAATGTCTGTCTGTAATATCTAAGCAGCTACCTTATATTTAGAGAGTTATTTGCATGCCATTTAGTCATGAATAATCATTTTTAAATTCTTGTCTGTCTAACTGTCTGTCCAGCTCCAGAACCAATCTCCGGAATGTTTTTGTTGTTTGTGATGAAACTTCACGAACAGATAGAGTTCAATACCTGCAATGATCTAGGCTTTATTATATATTTATCCGAAAATCTTGAACATTAAAAAAAACGAAAAATTTATTTTAAATCTAAAAATAGTCACATTTTCTTTTATTTGGAGCAACAAACATTAGTATAGTGATTATTATAAAGAATAACAGTTTAAATAAAAAATCGTATAAGTAGATAATTATACAGTCAACTAAGTTATCCACGTTTAATTAGTTTTGCCTTGTACTATTATTTATTCTCTGGTTTGCTTAGTACAAATAAAAAATAAACTTATACAATATTTGTGCATAATATAATTAACATATAAAAAATGAAAAAAAAAAAATAAGACACATGTTTTTCAAAGTGCTGCATCAGTTGTTTTTAACCGACTTCAAAAAAGGAGGAGGTTCTCAATTCGACGGCAGTTTTTTATGTGTTACCTCAGAACTTTTTTTAGGTAAACCGATTTTGATAAAATTTTTATTTAAGAGCTGGTGCTTTTTTTTATAGAATAGGGTGACAACCGAGCACACAGTCCACCTGATGGTAAGTGGTTGCTGTGGCCCATAGACATCTACATCTATCCACGTTTGCGAATCAAAATGCAGATGCGTTATCACCCGTGAGAATTAAGATGGAATGCTTCTTTTCCAGTAAAAAAGGGTCTCCGGTTCTCTAAACTCACCATACTAAATACAGTAACGTTAAGCTGCTGCTGCTTAAGCTGCTTCTCATGTGCTCCCTAGAAATCTGACTAGTGGTTTTTGAGTTATCCTTAATAATGCGTATTTAATTGACTTCGACTACTTCGATGATGTTCTAATTTTATTTATATTGTAGTCGGTTGTACAAAATTTTTAATTTTACCCGTTTTTGGCTTTGGGTGTTTTTGCGAAAATATCTAAATTTAAAAGCTTATCGTTATGTATATAGACATCAATCGTCGCAGTGGTATGCGTGCATTAATGGCGAGGTCCGGACAGGTCACAACTCTACCGTTAAAATGATTCTCTCAATTTAAATACAATAAGAAAACCCTTAGTATAAAGCTTGTAAATGGAACGACTACTAAATCACGTCCCGAAACATGCACGTCAATGTCACGCTTTTATACCAGCTCATAAGCTGCGTTTGAAAACAAGTTTACGTTCGAATTATACACTTTATAGCTTAGGTAATAAAAGTTATGTTTATTGTTCTTGTGTGTTTGTCAGTGTAAGATTTTATTTGTGAAAAGTAGCGAAATGGTTGCCCGTGATTGTAAGCGCGATGACCCTAAATTTGAAGCGACTACGACTGTGTTTTAGTAATTTTAAAATTGCTAAATATTTCGTAATTAGGTTTGCTCAAACTGCCTGCAGTTTGGAGATTAAATTCCGGTTTTATTTAATAGTTCATTACAATCGATACATCTTTTAAGGAATCGTGTTGTGGCTGTCTAATAGTATCAACTACCCCATATCATTCCGTGGGTGTCGTAAGAGGCGACAGAAGGAGACAAATCAGGGGATGGGCAGCAGTGTCTTCCTAATAACGACTAAAAATAAAAATAAACTGCGTTGGCCAACACCCGCTTACCGAGCGTGGCAACTATGGCAAAATCCCCCCTGATACTTTTTTTATACAATAATTATTTATTTTTTCTTATGCATATTTGTTTACTTAGTCATGTTCCTAATGATAAATAAAACTTTTTTTGTGTGCCCGAATAGATTACACATCTCTATATATAAAAATGTTCTCGCTAAAATTCGACACTGGCTCGATCGACCTGGGTGGTTTAGATTCACAATTAGACATTACAATTAGCAGTGGTAGAGCCACGCGGCAGCTTTTGCTGTCGCACGGATGGGCCGGCTCGAACCGGGGTAGTACCACGACCTCACAGAATACCAGCGTGAAGTAGAGGTTTACCTCTGCGTTTCGCTTGGTGAGTGCAGGTGGCCGGAGGCCCTTTTTACTGGAAATGAGGCATTCCATCTTAGTCCTCACGGGTGACAACGCATCTACATTTTGATTTGTAATAGAGGATAAATGTAGATGTCAATGGGCCGCAGCAACCACTTACACTCAGGTGGACTGTGTGCTCGTTTGTCACCCTTATCCTATAAAAAAAAAAGACCAGATAGGTGGAGGTGTTATCGAGATGCAGAAATCACCCGTGCGAACGGATCGCTAGTTTATTTATAAAATTGAAAAGACAAACGAATTTACAGTCCACCTGATGAAAAGTGGCTACTGTAATCCGTGATGACTTACAAACAAAACATCCTGTAATAATACTGGCTTTCTACGTCCTGTGTGAGTGAGTGGAAATATACGGAACCTCTTTGTTTTGATGATGAAAACTGCGGCTAAGTGTTTGCGCCAACTCAGAAATGTTTGCTGAGACCCATGTTTAGTGGCGATGTAAGAATATCCACTACCTAATACGTGTCGTCCTGTGAGTGTCGCATGAGGTGACTGAGGGAAAGAAACCAGGAGAAGCTGCATCTTTCTAATAACAACTGGGAAAAAAAAACTGCGGTTGTCAACCAGCTTACCAAGCGTGGCAATCATGATAACACTTATCATTAAGTATAGATTTGAAAAAGTGTTTTTTTTTTCATAATATGTAGTGTGTTACTATACTACGAAATTTCATCATCGTATATCAAAAAAAATATCTGTCTTATCTTTTTGTATACAATTAATTTATTATTTTTAGAAGTAAATATATTAAAATGTACTAGAAGTATTCCAGTAGTATTCTATTATTGATGACAAGACGTTTTACAAATAGGTTTTATAGTTATACTAGCTGACCAGGCAGACGTTGTTCTGCCCTCTCCGACGACCTTGTGTCCTATAAAAATTCTTAAATTTGTAACAAAAATATTGAGGTTCATTTATAGGGATAAAAACTATCCTATCTCTCAAGTTGGACCAAACTGCACACAGTGTGCAAAATTTCATTGCAATCACTTTAGTAGTTTAGGAGTTCATCACGGACAAGCAATGTGACACGTAATTTTTATATATAAAGATTTAATTTAAAGGTAAACAATAAATAAAAAGTGTTCTGATTTTATATTTTATATGAGAGTGTTGTAAAGTCTTTTGACTTCACGACTTTGGCACACAATAAATAATAGTACTAACTTTAGGACAAAAGTACCTACTTATAATTTAAGCTTAAGTACTTACACAAGTGTCGCCTAATTTAATCTGAAAAAAAAAATACATAAATTAGTAACATAAGGTAGAATTCATCACAACAGTAAATGAATAGTTTTTAAAATGTAAATCTTTCCTTTTAACATCAACACAAAACATAACACAAATACAGGTATCGTTTTCTTATTAATTCCCATAACGCTATACTCGTATTTTTATCAAAGGTGGTAATAATAATAATAATTTATACATTTTAGAGACAATGCTTTAGTCCCTAGACATCTATATCTTTCCTCGATTAAGAATCAAATGCACATGTGTTGTCACCCCCGAAACTAAGATAAAATGACGAGACATTTTATCTTATTTCTATCTTCCAGTAAAAAGAGTATTCGGTTTTTTACACTTACCATACGAAACACAGCAGCATTAAGATGCTATTGCCATTGTGTGAGGGCGTGGTTTTTTTCCCGGTCGAGCCGACCTTATTATGCTGCAACGATATTATAGTTGAAGTAATGGCTAAAATAATAATTGGCATATTTAATAAAAAAAATAAATAAAAACAAAATGGCTAGTTGTGGATAATAAGCAGGTTATTTTGTAATATACGACCAAATTTGTAGAGAAGGTTCAGAATTAGTAACATAGGCGAATGGTGAAGAAAAAATAATGTAAAAAAATCTGAAACATTCTGTCCTTTTTATCTTTTAAATTCAGAATGCTTGATAATGCATCATTCGAACTGATTTTCATTCATACATATTAACGCCTACTATTTTACTACGCACGCACACATTCGTAATAGTCGATCGGTCGGCAATAACGTTGTGAATTGAATCGCACACAGAGGAGCGCGCGTACGCGTAGTTGTTGCCCATAAATCACATTCAATTTGGGAAAGTTTAAAAAAAAAAGTAGAAGTACTTGTAATTTCAAAAACTGCAATAACGGTATATCATTATTTATATATTTGAACTTAAGTATAAAATGTGACTACTCTTTGAAAAATAACCCTGTAGTAAAATTACACCTTAAGCTGATATCAAGTAATGCAATTTACATTTCAAATCGAAAATGTTGAATGGCATAGGTGAAATTACTTCTTCCACATTTAATTAAGACTTAAAACATAGCAGACAGATAGATATGTCCGTTTGAAATTACGAGGAGTAGAGGTTAACTGGCGGATGTTCAATGATGAATTTTCAAATGAATCTAAAGATAGTAATACATTCCTCAGTCATAGGTTAGTAATGGGAAATTTGTAGAAAATAAATTAAAGATATCTACAATTGTTTGTGCATGCGTTTGTATATTTTAAAAAGCTACGCTATTAATGACTAATTAATAGGTCTTTACATATGAAATTGCCGTTCCGCAGTACTGGCCATTTCAAATCAAAATAATTTTTGTTTGTAATTCTTTTATTTTAAAAACATGGTGTTCTTTTTTCAAAATTAGTCATTTGATTTGATTATTGATTAGCGTTATGTTTTCATCGCATTTAAATCTTCTTCTCATCATGGATACGTTAAAAATTCGAGTAATTATGTAATTTAGTACTGTCGCGTCGTGGCAGCAACGCGGCACATGTGGCACGCAACATCAACGACGTTTACGGAGCGAATATTACAAACGCATCACCTATTATTGATTTGCCCGCTTTCGTTCTGGAAAATTCGACATGAAAAAATGAACCCCGTGGTCGTCCGAAAACTTTGGTCCACAATGAACAATGATCAATTAAAGGCGATTGTGGAAGCTGGTAATACTCAATCTACGGCTGAATTAGCAGCAGCTTTCGACGTTAGATTTAAAACAATATTAGTCCATTTGCGTCAAATAAGCAAAGTAAATCAGGGCGCCGTGCACTACTACTATTACTAACTACTACTACTAACAGGCACACAAATGAAGGAATTTTGAATCGCATTGTTACCTGCGACGAAAAATGGATTCTGTTTGACAAGCGCTCAGCAAGTTGGTTGGATGCTAGTTCAGCAGCGAAACAATGCCCTAAACGAAAAGTCACCCCTAGAAAAGTGATGGTCACGGTATGGTGGTCTAGCGTCGGTGGGATTCATCACAGATTCTTATCAAACGGGATGAGCATTACTTTTTTATAGGAGGGGGGGGGGGGGTAAACTAGCATGCGGCTCACCTGATGGTAAGTGACTACCGCCGCCCATGAACAACTGCAACACCGGGAGAACCAGGGGAATTGCAGATGCGTTGCCGGCCTTTTAAAAAGGAGTACGCTCTTTTCTTGAAGGTCCCTAAGTCGTATCGGTCCGGAAAAATCGCTGATGGTAATCGATTCCACAAGGAAGTTGTGGGAGGAAGAAAACATCTTCTAAATCGCACAGTGGTGGACCGCCAATCATCCAGATGGTGTGGATGGTATCGGGAGTTCTGCCTCGTTGTGCGTTCGTGAAATTTAGCGGCTGGGATTAATCCGAACAATTCCTCAGAGCACTCCCCGTGGTAAATGCGAAAAAAATTGATGAAATTAATAAAAATGATTGATGAAAAATTACTGATGTTACTGTGAACAACTGAACACAATCATGGAGAAGCTCGCACGTATACAACCAGCTTAGGTCAATCGCTCGTCCCTGCTGCTCCTGCACGACAACGCGCGATCTCATACTGCACAACAAACGGTCTCCAAGTTACAAGAGCTGGGGTTGGAAGCTCTCCGTCATCCGCTGTACTCACCAGATTTTGCACCTACAGACTTCTACCTTGTCCAAAATTTGAATTTATTGCTTTTTGGCGGAAAAAACAGTTCAATACTCGAGAGGCAATACAAAATGCCTTTGTAGAATTTGTTGCCTCCCGTCCAGCTGATTTCTTCAAAAAGGGTATTAATAAACTGCCACTGGGTTGGCAAAGCTGCATCGATTGCATGGGTTACTTTATTTAACAGAAATATAAAGTATAGTAAACAAATTACGTTAACTTAGTTAATGAATAACGGCAATTTCATAGGTAAATAGCTGATATAAATGAATTGAAAAAGGAAAGAACGTATGTCTAAAATCGTTCAGAGACCTTTCCAATGATAATAGGTAAAGTAAGCTTTTAGCCATCCAAGTGCGAGTCGGAATCGTGCACGAAGGGTTCCGAATCCTATCCCAAACGAGTTTCTGGTAGGGGAGCCCTCCTTTAATTTTTAATTTATATTTATTTTTATTATTTGTTTTTATAGTGGTAACAGAAATACACAATCTGTGAAAATTTCAACTGTCTACCTATTACGGATCTTGAGATACTGACAGATGGACGGACGGACGGACGGGGACGGACGGACGGACTGACGGGTACGGACGGACGGACAGCGGAGGCTGAGTAACAGGGTCCCGTTGATTACCCTTTGGGTACGGAACCCTAAAAATGAAGTTAAATATGTTTTTAGCACCCGACGAAAACAGATGGGTGTTTTATCTTTGTAGTGTGTATCTGTGTATATGTCTATCTTAAAAAAATTGTCTGTCTGTCAGTTGGTCTGTCTGTCTGTTTATATATATATAGGTCTCCGGTTCTTTACACTCACCATACGAAACACAGCAGCATTAAGTTGCTATTTTACGCTGGTATTCTGTGAGAGTGTGGTCCTTCCCCGGTCGAGCGGACCCATTCGTGCTACAACTATACTATTAATATAGCTGCAGCATGGCTCTACCACGTATAAAAGGTAGTTATTAGACATTATTAGAGAAATTAAACCCCGAGAATTAGTCCTAAATGGGGACATGCCTTAATTTTGATTCTGCCTATAGGACTTGGCACGTGAATACAATCCACTCGATACCATTGGGCATTATTAGAATTAAAAAAATACGAATGCAATAATAATTACGATAGAACCAGTTTTTACAAACAAATGATTTGAGACTTAATAAGAATTTGCTTCTAGATGTCATTCTTACCTAGTACGTTCTGTGACACAGGGATCTTTAGTACTTTGACTAGGGACAATGTAGTCATGATTAACATTGTAATTACATAGCACAATAAAGAATGAAGTTTGCTAACGTTGACTGCTGTGTTATTTCACTGCAAAGCGCCGCCTCGGAATTCGAGAGTCACTATAATTCCACAGCGGATGTTTTTATAATACACAAATGTGTATGCGGTACTGGTCCATAGAGATATTTTTGCTTCATTATAAAGATTTGAAGAATGACTTTGTATATCACGCTTTCAGAGATCATATAAAAATCTAAGGACGCGTACACGACTGAGTGTAATATCGGCGAATTGAGAGCATAAATTAATTTACGTAAATTAGATTCAATTTTTTTTTGCCTGCATTGCATGTATACTTATAGTATTTATAAGCAAGCTTATTAATACTTTATGTATGTGTATTTAAGCACAATTGTGATTATTATCGTTATTAGGAGCCTGTAAAAGTCCATTAACCTTTAATCAAAAGCACATTGAATAGTTAGGTTGGACAGCTGTAAAAGAACCTAATTTTTTTATTACATAACATAGATATTAAATAAATACTTTAAAATCATTTTTCTATGCCTCAAGACGGAGTTTCAAGGTTTGAGTTATGAATAATAAGTGATGATTTCATAAAACAGTAATATCGTATCTAATTTATAACCCGTGGTAATGGAATGCATAGTTATCTAATTACACGCAATGTACGCTTAATATTGGAGCGGTCAAGTGAGTAGCCACCTTAATATTCGAGCTAACTGAATGGTGCGCAGACTAAGGTGAGGCCTTTGAGATTCCCTCCGCTTGCATTAAAATATCTTCGAGGAGCCTAAGTGGACCGTAAAATGTGGAAATGGAGTTTTACGTGACTTCCTACTTCGTTAGGATGCCGCGCCCCGTTCACGAGGCTTAGGGGTTCATTAAAATGATATTTAAAGTCATTAAAAAAGTAAAGTTACATCCTATATGTACATGTCCCATTCCTGGGCACGGGCCTTCTTTCATTACTGAAAGGGTTTTATGGCACGGAAGTACCACCGCCAAGTCCCAATGCATGTTGGCGGACTTAACATGTTTTCGAAATGTTTTTTTTTTAATTTCTTAGACTTGCAAATTTCTTCAAGATTTTTTCCTTCATAGCAGAGTACGTGGTAAATTAGCACATAAAATTGCAATCAACTATTTATTTGGTGCTGGCGGGGATCGAATCCAGGTTGCTCGTGTACTGTGAAATTTACGACGACCGCGTATCCCCTGGGGGAAAACACGGTTCATCAACACAAAATGTGCATTAGTGCGAACGAAAACATCGTGATGAAATCTGCCTTTTAAGTTGTGTCACTTGTTCGTATATGAAAAGTAAATAATGACATCTCCGTTATTCGCGTATTTACTTTGTATAGGTGGTTGTATAAGATAGATTGAAAACCAGTTGACACGTGTGCTATAACCGCAGGCACCGCACAGGTTGTACGCACATATATACTGCACACGACTGAATAATATGCGACTTTTAAAAAATGCAAGTATATAAAAGAGTACAGCGTCTTTCAGCAGGCCAGCGACGGGCAGCAGCGTTTAACGTGCAAGGCCTTTGACACTGCGATCATCAATCCTGCCCAGCATGACGATGAAGGCAAATCCTTTATTTTGTGGCTTAATTAGATGATGAGAAGTAGAATTATAGTTAACCGTGGTACTCTCCTTCTTCATCAATTAAATTTAAAATAAAACGAAGGCTAGCCTTCGTTAACTATGACATCAGAACGACAAATTCTTAAGTCCTCCCGTAACTAAGGGTGCTGTAATATGCCCGAAATATCGAAAATTAAAGAAGTAAAAGTTAAACGCGACAAAATCCTTAAAAGTTGTTTTATTCCATGTGTAGTATTCGCGTAAATAATTTAGATTTTTGCTAAAAAAATAAAGTTAAACTATTTTTTAAGTGTTGGGAACTAGTTTTAATTATATTTTTAAATAATCTATTTTAAATTTTTAGAAGTAAAAAGCAAAAAATAAAACTATTCTTACAAGTAATTTTAGGTAGGCATCTTAGGATTTTGTCTCCGTTATTACTGCACTCAACTAAACTAAATGTCAATAAATTTTGTTTGGTACTGGAATAGTTGTGGATAGTGCTTAACACGTACAATCTTGTGTACAAAATATAAACAACTACAGAAGTAATTTTTTTATAGAAAGTGAAATCCCGTTTAAAAGAAGTAAAAAGACTAAAAGTAAATTTCCATATAACAGCTTCTGAAGTGGGTGCTAGACATACTGTTTAGAAGTATTTAAGCCAACTTTAGTGAACTAATGAATATCACAAGCTCAAGAGTTGAGTTGCTCTGAGTTATAACGCATAATTAATAAAAAAAGAGTAATTAAAATCGGCTTACAATTGACGAAGATATCGCGCAACACGCATACACTTTTATACGTGGTAGAGCCATGCTGCAGCCATATGAATAGTATAATTGCAGCACGAATGATTAGTCTCGATCGGGGAAGGCCCATGCTCTCACAAAGTACCAGCATAAAATAGCAGCTTAACGTTGCTGTATTTCGTATGTTGAGTGTACACTAAAACCCCTTTTACTGGAAACGAAGTATTTTATCTTAGTCTTCACGGGTGACAACGCATCTGCATTTTGATTCTTAGTTAAGTAACCACTTACCATCAGGTGGACCGTGTGCTCGTTTGTCACCCTTATCCTATAAAAAAATACACTTTATGAACAACTTTGTTTGAAGTCGGCTAAAAATCAAAGAACGCGTCGCAATTATGTGTACAGAGTATATTAAATCAAGCTCGCTGTTACCAGACATACGTGTTGTCCCGCACTTTCTCTCATCGCTTTGTTCACTTCTTTGTTTATGTAGATGTTAATGACAGCGCGTTGCACTTTCCAGATTGTTCTGATGCGTGTTTAGTGAACATGCACATAATATGAATTATGTATTGATGAATAAACTTTAAAAGATCATTATTTTTTAATTCGTTTTTCATTTACGATTATTTTGAATAGTACAAATATAATTTAAAATTAAATATTTTGTACAGCCGAGTTCAATATAAGTTATTAAGAATAACTCAAAAACTATTGGTCTGACCTTGATCAAATTCATATGGGACTACACGAGATGTAACAGCTTTCATATAAAAAAAGAATCATCGAAATCGGTTCACCCAGTAAAAAGTTATGAGGTAACACACATAAAATAAAACAAAAAAACATACAGTCGAATTGAGTACCGTCTCCTTTTTGGAAGTCGGCAGAAAATAGCATCCATGAACCTCAAAGTTTTGTAAATAATGTTATCTCCAACATCGATATTTCCTAAGGGCTTGATAAGGAAAAAAATGTTTATGTTAAACACCTTTATTTATTCGATCATGTATTATTGTCTATCAAAACTCCACAGTTCAAAAGGATATTTGCTATAATTTCCACGACATCCGAATACGATGTTTTTACTAAACTTGGCTTGGGGGAGGGGGGGGGGGGGCTCGCTCTCACAGAATACTAGCGTAAAACAGCAGCTTAATGCTGTTGTGTTTCATATGGTGAGTGTAGAGAACCGGAGAGCCTTTTTACTGGAAAACAGGCATTCCATCTTAGTCCTCAAGGCTGACAACGTATCTGCATTTTGATTCGCAAACGAGGATAGATGTGGATGTCTATGGGCCACAGCAACCACTTACCGTCAGGTGGACTGTGTGCTAGTTTGTCACGCTATTTCTATTAAAAAAAATTCGCAGACTATTTAACAATATAGCACCATAAAGTTGATCTGATGATGAGCCTGGATGCTGATCTTAGCATCGCCTATAAAAGCCCATTTTAATAGATTTTGTATATTGTTACTACTGAAAAGTATTGATGTACTACCATTAGACGCTTTTTTCTAAACAAACAGCACAATGAGACACGGCTTGACTGACGTTTACGTTTTGAAAGATAAAAAACAGCGATAATTGATGTGCTCTATTCATCTTTTGAAGAGCATACGCAATGCAATGTAACAAATTGTTGAGTTCTACATAATGCGATGTTGGTACAGTTGAACTGGTTTAAATTACGTGGTGTTCTAGTTTCTAAAGTCTGTTAAACCGGCATATTTTTGAAGAAAGATATATTATGTACACTATCCTAAAAACACCGTGGTCTGGAAATGCAACCATTCGTCTACTCTTCGCAAAACCTCCTCTGTGCTTTTTTTGGGGGAGACTTATGTTCAGGAGTGGACTGCTAGTTAGCTGTGATGGTGATAACGATGATGATGATTTCTTAATATTATTATAACCTTTAGGTATTGTACAATTTTTATTTAATAAATTATTTCTACTTCATGATTGATAAAAATTCATATGATAACTAGCTGGCCAGGCAGACGTTGTACTGCCCTCTCCGACGACCCTGCGTCCTATAAAAATTCTTAATAAAAATATTGAGGATCACTTTATGGGGTAAAAACCATTCTATCTCTCAAGTTGGACCAAACTGCACACAATGTGCTAAATTTCATTGCAATCAGTTTGGTAGTTTAGGAGTTCATCGCGGACAAACAATGTGACACGTAATTTTTATATATAAAGATATATTTTCTAAGATTTTGTCATACCTACATGGTCCCGTAAATGAATAAACCGACTCATTCGTGCTACAACCATACATAATATAGTTGCAGCATGGCTCTACCGCGTAAAAATTCTACTTAAAAGAAAAAAATATTCAAAAATATTTAAACTATTAATTCTTTTCATGTTATTGCCGTTTGGAGGCTGCGTGATAGAGAAAAAGTGAGGAAGCCTGCATATCTGAAAAATTAAAAAAAAAATTCGAAGATATGTGAAGGTCGCCATCATGCATTGGGACAGCACGGCGGACATTTTATTGCGTTAAAGCTCTTTTAATAATGAGAGGTCTGCGAGGTACGCAGCAGTGGAATTTAGCTTTTTTAATCAAGTGATTTACTAAAAAACCATCTAAGAGTAAGTCCTGATGTGCGTCTGGTTTCAGGGCATTTGGAATCCGTCTAAAGATTTTGGCTAGTAGATGGTACTATTGACTTTACGGACCGTCATTATATTTTATTTGGGCCTATTTTTCCTAATCCTTTAATAAAATTTATTTATAGAATAAAACACAACATGTACAAATTAAAAATTACCTTTATATTCAGTCAGGGCCATGGCCAAATACTAATAATACAAATACTAAATATAATTCACTTTTAAGATGTCGTTAATTCTCGTGGGGTCACAGTCACTTTAACTTAAAGTGATAGAGCATCACGAGATTTAACGGCACCTTAAAATTGGGCAGAGTTTGAGTATTTTGGTAATAATTATATAATTACTTAACCGCAGCTAATAATTGTTATTTTTATAACTCATGAGTCACAAGGTGACAGTGTACTACTCCCTTAAAATGTATGGACGTTTACTTGTTTATGTTTGTATACGCTCAATTACCGGCTTATAGAGGAATGTTCGAACAGATGGCGTAGTACAGCAGGATTGCATTATTAGGCTGGTGTATTTTATATTAAATATAACATCTATTTTTATATTAAAAATAATTTTATTTCAATATTTTTTTAAAGTTGATAAATATCGGTCTACCTGATGATAGATTAAATAAAATATTCAGTGTCTACATTTATATGCTCGATATTTAGGGAAACAAACACTTTCTTATATTAAATAATTTAAAATTTTGTACAACTGACTTCAATATAAATTATTAGAAATACACACCACATGTGAAGCATCAGCTTTCAAACAAAAAAGAAAAAGAAAAAGAATCACAGAAATCGGTTCACCCAGTAAAAAGTTATGAGGTAACACACATAAAAAAAACACAGTCGAATTGAGTACCGGCTCCTTTTTGAAGTAGGTAGAAAAAGCATTTGTATTATATATTTACATTTGTATATTCTTTCATTTTTACACTACTTTTTTATAAAAAGCCTTTGTAGTCCTCTGGATTACTGCCGCCCACCTGCAGGCCTGCAGCTACTTCAAACAAAGAAGGCTACAGTTGTGCTGTTACCTCTGAGGACTAAGATGAAATGTACCACAGCATACTTTATTTGAAGTTGGTTGCAGATGTCTATGAGCTCCAGTAGTTACTCACCACTTGTCACTTCAGTTTTATAAAAAAAGGTGCTGGTTAAAAATGAGAGTAATTTGCTGTCATCTTGTGTCCCACTAGCTAACAATCCTGGAACACACATTAAGCGCTCAGTCCTAATAGTAAAACGTTTAAAATTAAATATTTACTACATAACTTTTTTTTGTAACATTGTTTAATTTTAGCTTGACTCCTAGTGTGTCCTAACCCTTAGCTACCGGTAGTTAGTTACTTTAACCCGCCGGTCGGTGGCCAGGTGTGTCGCCACCGTAATTGTTAGAGTGATACACGTAAGGGGTGATTACGGGTCTGATAAGTTGTTGAAGTAGGCCAGCGAACTGAAATAACAGGAAAAATCCTCTAGCCATATAGAGAGATACATATTATATGACATGATGCAATCATAAATCGCATCCAAAGCGTTGTGTTTTTTTAATTGACAACGAACTTACAGCCAACCTGGTGCTATCTTTTTTTTTCTTTAATTTTTTTGGGATTTTTGTCAAAATGACATGCCAATCCCATCATATCTTATACTAATTACTGCTAACACTATAACAAAATAAAAATGTATAATTGAGAGTACTATAGTTAAATTACTAACAGGAAAATGAAACTACTAGATAGAGAAGATAATTATTATTCCGTCCTAGAAGCAAGCCGGAATAACCCTCTTGACATTTTTGATTTGGGGTTGGATAAAACCATTTGCACTAGATCGACATCCAAAACATTTGCGTTAAATTCTTTCAACACAACCTCTCTATCTTTTTCATTCTTGACACACTCCATCAACAAATGTTTTTTTCCCGATTAAAAAAGCGAACTTTGCTGATGGAGTATGACCAGAACGAAGCCTTAAGGCTAACTTCATTCACACACAATCATTAAACCAAGGTACGCGATAAGGCTCGCTTTGTATAGTTATATACCAGATGCCTTTCGTTTTAGATTTCTCTTCAAAATAACTTTTCCAATTTTTGTATATATATGGATGATGCTATCTTACTGCAGAACTAGTACGTCTTCAGACTAGAACACAGTGGCACACACTGTTATGACGCGGCAGAAACAAAGAGAGAGAGAGAGAGAGAGAGAGAGTGTATGAGAGACAGAGAGAGACACAGAGAGAGACAGAGAGAGAGAGACAGAGAGAGAGAGAGAGAGAGAGAGTGAGAGAGAGAAAGAGAGAGAGGGAGTTGTTGCAGTTGGATCATTCCGTGGCCGTCAAACAATAGAGTCGTAAATATAATATATAATAAGTGAAAGTGAGCAGAATGAGCATACTATTGAGTTACCGATTAGTGAACCAAAATCATATGTGCATTATTTAGTAGTTTTTAGCATTTCATGAAGAAAATTATTTCAAGTCAATGTCGTAACACTTAACGGTTTTTGTAGGGCTCGTAGTGATGGTTAGGGTTACCACTTTACTTTTTTTTTAATTGCATTTATTATTTAAAAGATTGGTTTTATACTAGTGATGTTGATTATTGATTATGATTATAATCAATTATTAATCATTCATCTATATACATAAAACTGTACTTATTCAAAATTTGATCAATATCAAATTACTGTAAATTGAAAACTCATTACTTCATAAAAATCAATTTATTAAATATTTATTATAGGAAATACTTTTATAGGATTTAGATTCAAATTATTTTTTTAATAAGAATGCATTTATTCTTCACCACAAAACCACAATCTCTTATCTATTTGAATATATAAATGCCACATTTATTTGAAACCTATTAATAATCAATTATAAAAATAATTGATTATTATCAACATCTCTATTTCATACCAAGCGCACAAGCGCATTTTAAAATCTGTTCTTATGCAAGATGTTTTAAAACATAATTACTCACACAGAACTTATTTTTTTTTTATAGGATAAGGGTGACAAACGAGCACACAGTCCACCTAATGGTAAGTGGTTGCTGCGGCCCATAGACATCTACATCTATCCTCTGTTACAAATCAAAATGTAGATGCGTTGTCACCCGTGAGGACTAAGATGGAATGCCTCATTTCCAGTAAAAAGGATATACCTATATAAGAATATTAACACTAATTTACAGGGTTATTTTTCAAAGATATATATAATTAATGATATACCGTTATTGTAGTTTTTGAAAATACGAGTAAATAACGCTTCTATTTTTATTTGAAATTATCTCAAATTGAATGTGATTTATGGCCAAGAACGTATTTGCCTACCGATCGACCCTTACGAATGTGTGCGTGCGCAGTAAAATCACTTAAAGTAATGCATTACCACGCATTTTGAATTTAAAAGATAAAAAGGACAGAATGTTTGAGATTTTTTAAATTAATTTTTCTACGCCATTTGCCTATATTAATTATTCAGAACCTTCTCTGCAAATTTGGCCGGTTATTGCAAAATAACACTATAAAGAAGAGCTATGTTCAGTAACGAAAGAGATTACAGTTGAAAATTATTTAAGATTTTTTTAGCGATGAACTATGATAACGTTCGTAATGGAATGGAATGGACCCACGTTAGGATAAAAAAATATAAATGCTCAAATAATCTTAAACCGGCCATACATGTTGGCCGAGCGAAGACAAGTACCAACATATGGACAGAACATTTGACTAGCCTCGCCATTGCTCGTCGTCGCTCGCCTAGCTGGTCGAGTGCAGGCGAGAGCCAAGCCAGCGTGTATACGGTTTGTTTGGCGTGTCTTGCCACTACCCAGGATCACTCACCAAGACTCGTCTCACTTCGGAACAGTGTCGGTTTTTCTGCACAAATCAAAGGCGCTCGCCTGCACTCGGTAAGTCGCGTCCACATGTTAGTCGGCCATGTCAGTATGTTTACTCATTCAAACTTGGCCAACATGTAGACTGTAGCACTCGTCTTGTATCAATTTGCCTACGCTTGCGTTAGCTGAGGCTTGGCCGACATGTATTGCCGGCTTTAGGGTCTATACATACTTTCAAATTATAAAAAATAATGTCAGCAAATGCCACCGCCGATAAAAATATTTCTATTTAACTTACAACCAGTCAAAAGAAGCCTTTTTATTGAATAATGATTACTGGTCCAAATATTAAATGTCAATATATCAAAAGTAGTTTTTTTGTAAAATGGATCCCTTATTGCGTAGCTGGGCCAAATTCAATTATGTTTATTGTTTTTGATAAAATTTAAATAACGTGAATGTAATAAATAATCTTTATTATTGTACAAGAATTCTAACGCGAAACGGACAGGTTGGGTTTTATTGTCGACTCAAGGTCATGCTACTCGTTCTCATTATATTATATAGTTTTTCATATTAATTCGCACTAGTACGTAAAAAAAGCATACTAATATATAATTATGAAGAATCAATAATGAATAAAACTGATACTTTTATTTAGTCTTGCAATAAATACTATTATAAAAAAAGGCCAACGGTAAAGACTAACGGATAGAGACTATAAAAAAAATTATCATCACTATCCGTTAGTCTGTGGTTAATTCTGAAATGTTTCTAAAATATGACGAATGATGTATGATTATACCAAGAAGAATGTGAACGTAAAGACAAAATTACTTTTATAGTGGAAGTCGAAGGATTAGACAAAATGACTTAATTTTTTTTTATGTTCTTTAGAACATGCAGAGTTGGTTCATTTCTACTATCATTTTAATTTGTGTGATCATTGTAAATAGCGTATTTAAAATTTAAAATAAAGATAAAAATTAAAGGTTAAAACAACACAAAAAGAGAAAAATACAAGTAACACAAAAAATGGATCTTCGACCTTAGCACCGCCATATGGGCACGTAATGTACCGGTTCGATGCTTCGAGCCTTATGTACACAGCCGGTCAATCATCGAGAGATCACTTTCACTGCGATCTGTTTCAAAAGCACAGTCAGTGAACAAAACGCTTGTATGTACGTATTTAAATATTATTTTACAAGTAAAAATTGTAATGTTTGTAAAACATGGTAAACTATCACTATTACCAACATTTTTAAACATACTTTATAACGTGGTAGAGCCATACTGCAGCTATATTATAGTTATAGCACGAATGGGTTCGCTCTACCGGGGAAAGACCACGCTCTCACTGAATACCGGCCTAGTATAGCAGCTTAACGCTGCAGTGTTTCGTATGGTGAGTATCTATACTCACCAAGTGACAAGAGACCCTTGTCACTGAAACCGAGGTATTCCATCTTAGTCCTCACGCGTGACAACGCATCTGCATTTTGATTCGTAATCGAGGAGGAGGTAGATTGTCTACGGACCACAGCAACCACTTACCATCAGGTGGATTGTCTGCTCGTTTGTCACCCTTATCCTATAAAGAAAACGCTGCTGGAAATAAGTGTACTGGGTGGTGGATACGTTTCGACGACTGAACGGGACATGCTACATGGTGGTTGCGACGTCGTTCGACACAGCAGAAATGTAGAGAGAGATATTGTGGCATGAGGCGAGTGCATCAAATAAGGTTTGTTGTTTTTTTTATAGAATAAGGAGTGACAAACGAGCATACAGATCATCTGATGATAAGTTGATTCTGTGGCCCATAGACGTCTACATCTATTCTCGATTACGAACCGAAATGCAGGTGCGTTGTTACACCTACTACGATGGAATGTCTCAACTCCATTAAAAAGGGGCTCGAAACACAGAAGTATAAAAAGCTGCTATTTTACGCTGGTATTCCGTGAGAGTGTGGTCCTTCGTGGCTACAACTATAATATAGCTGCAGCATGACTCTTTTATGTATAATACGGATGCGTAGACGTTTGTCTTGTCTTTTTTTTTCTAGAATTAGGGTGACAAACGAGCACACAGTCCACCTGATGGTAAGTGGTTGCTGTGGCCCATAGACATCTGCATCTATCTTCATTTGTGAATTAAAATGCAGATGCGTTGTCAGCCGTGAGGACTAAGATAGGATGCCTCTTTTCCAGTAAAAAGGGTCTCCGGTTCTCTACACTCACCATACGAAACACAGCAGAATAAGCTGCTATTTTACGCTGGTATTCTGTAAGAGCGTGGTCCTTCCCCGGTCGAGCCGACACTTTCGTCCTACAACTTACTATTAATATAGCTTTGAATAAAACTACTTTTACGGATTTTATCGCGTATAATTAACTTTTTTTCTTAATTTTATTAATTCCCGATATTTCGGGTGCTTTCCAGCACCCATGGTCACGGGGGACTGAGGTGATTGATGTCCCGATGTCAGAGTTAACCCGGAGTACTTTCAGCTTTTTTAATTATTAATTTTGGTCCGATCTACGCAGACCAAAATCAGTACGTCAACCACCGCAGTCCCCCGTGACCATGGGTGCTGGAAAGCACCCTAAACGTCGAGAATTAATAAAAATAAGAAAAATAAGTTAACTCTTGTCTTGGGTGTAGCACTCAATGCGTCGAAATTATAGCATTATGATGACGCACCGTACCATGTGGAAAGAAAGGGTAGATATTCCTCTGGGCAGTATTCAGCCTCGGATGCGGCCAATGCCCCATGTGACCTGGGGAGCGACTAACGCCCCATGTGGTAGTACAGAGCAATTTATTTTAACTTTGATAGCGTGATGCAGGCTACAGTGCGTTTCGCTTGTGGCGCGACGACAGCGCATCCGCAACACTACCTCGTACAACCCTAACTCGCAATTCAACACACTGAAATATATATCCTTAATTTTGGGCCATAACTAATCTAGGTACTGAAAACCTCATTAGTTGTTTCCAAGCTCGCCCCCGTTCACTTCGGAGCGATTATTTGTACAATCAGTTGAGTTATGCAAAGCAGTGCTAACATGCCGCGGGCTTATGAGAGAATTCCATAAAAGGTATGGAGTACAGTTATTTCGAAAACCGAAAACGCATTCTTATTCGTTTCGAAATCAGTCTTTTGTCACAACTTTATTTATATTAAGCCATTGATAAAGAGATTAAATATTTTTGGTTAACTTTCAAAAATTAACATTTGCTTATATGATTTATGTATTCTCCATCAGCAACAAATTAATGATATAGATTTTATCACTTAGTCCGTTTATGATCTGATCATACACGGAGAACGTGGATCTTATGTTCACTAGAATGGTGACCAAATCATTCTACGGTAAACTATGCTTTAAATACCCGTGTTACTAACACTACTTGATAGTTGGTTAGTTTTATATAACAAGGTAATAAGACTAAGACGAATAGTACTATGATCATCAATTCTCTTTCACCATTACAGCCCTTCACAAGTCCACTGCTGAACATAGGCCTCCCTCAAGGAATGCCTCATAGCACGGTCCTGAGCCGCCTGCATCCATCGACTTCCTGCATGTCTTACCAGGTCACTCCATCTAGCGGGAGTACGGCCTACACTTCGCCGCCGGAACGAGGCCGCCATTCGAGAACCTTTTTTTCCCAATAGGTTGAAGGTTCTTCGAGGTACATGGCCGGCCCATTGCCACTTCAGCTTACTAATCCGTTGGGCTATGTCGGTCACTCTGATCCTACTGCGGATATCCTCATTTCTAGGATTATCGCGCAGCGAAACCCCGAGCATAGCCCATATATATCTCGCTGCTCCATAGCTCGCCGAGCGACCTTGAGCTTCCTCATACGGCCAGCAGTGAAGATCTACGTGTCAGTTTTAAGGTGGTGGAGAGCCATTCTAATCTAGCTCAGACTAACGTCCAAGACAAGCATGTAGTTATTACTGCAAATTATCCCAAATTCGGTCCAGCAGTGGTATGTACTGATAGGCTATTAATTATCATAAAAAATAACTGTATGTAAGAGGTTTTAGGTGACACACTGATAGACTGATTTTTATAAAACTGGCTCAATATGAAAGGTTTTAGGTGACACAAATATCAATTAGTTATTTCTTAGAACCAGGGCGGCATTAAAGACGCTGAACTATATAAATGACATAATTGTAAATCTCTGATAAATGACTTTAATATATTTACTCTAGAGACAAACATAAGTTGAA
Source organism: Parnassius mnemosyne (assembly GCA_963668995.1). NCBI lineage: Eukaryota > Metazoa > Arthropoda > Insecta > Lepidoptera > Papilionidae > Parnassius > Parnassius mnemosyne. The sequence continues at coordinate 10,724,619 of CAVLGL010000080.1, forward strand.
AGAAGGAACTGCATCTGCATCTAGTCTTCGCCGCTGTGGTGTTTACAGGAAGGCTGGTTCTTTGTCGCCCAAATGCGTCCAGTATGTTTCGTATTAACCATGGAGAATAGGACTGCATGATTATTTTACTTTTAGTCATTTTATTGTAATAATGTATTTTCATTATGATGTGTAGCAAAAACCACTTAAAATCACTGAACAAAATTATTAAAAACTCATAACATAATAAATAGCATAATATTGTGAAACGATATTCGCGCTGTCTGTACATATCGTTTACAAACATGTCGACCACTTTCGATTTCAAAACGCCGCGGCTCAATGATAGTGTCGCGTTTCGATTCAGGCGCCAGTTACAACTTACGTTACCAGTGCACGCAGAAATTATGTGCACTATTTTTGGAAAAGTAGATTAGACTATATTTATAGATTTATATATTTAGATAACTTTATATTAATAATAATGATAATTTTAATATAAAATAAGGGTGACAAACTAGTGCATAGTCCATCTGATAACAAATGGATACTGTGACCCATAAACACCTAAATGTTTCCTCGATTAGAATAAAAATGTAGATGCGTTGTCACTCTGAGAAGTAACATAAAGCGATTCGTTAACGGTACTCAACACACAACAATACCATATCATAAAATTAACACCCTAATGTAATTAAGAAAAAAAAATATACACACACACACACACACATATATATATATATATATATATATATATATATATATATATATATATGTATATACTATTTTTAATGTGATAGATTCATGTCGCTGCTATATTATAGTTTGCCTGGGAAAGTCAACGCTCTCACAGAATATCATTGTAAAATAGCAGCATGATGCTGCTGTGTTTCATATGTTGAACGTAGGGATCCCGAGACCGCTTTTGCTGGCAACGAGGTATTTCAACTTAGTCCTCAGGAGGCATCTACTACCAGAAAGTGTAATAATAATTGTATAAAATAACATCTAATGATTATGTAAATAAGGTAAAGCGAATATATTTCTTAAATTTGATAGAAAGGCCGCCTAGTGGCGGTTTAAGTGAATTACCTAATATTGTCCCGTGGGTGTCGTAAGGGGCGATAGAGCTAAATTAAAATGAAATATTTTCATGATAACAACTTAAAATAATAATTAAATTGACTGCGTCATGTTGGTCATGTGGTCTCGGCTTAAAATCGGGTCGGACGAAAAGTTTTATGGATTTTACTATTAAGAAGTTCGTAGAAGCAGCTCGGAGTCAGCAAGTTGGCGGTGCTAAGCCCCTTCATAAAGCAGGTATAGTCGTTGGTCCTGCGCCGGAAGCCAACTCATCGGACTATAAAAATAAGAGAATAGAGAGTGTACATGCGCACATACATAGAGTGTGTGCACAAACTCGTGCACTATAACCCTGTACTTGCGCAAATAACTATTCTAGTAGTATGTCAGTTATTATGCATACCAAAGCCGAGTAAAGCAATAAGCATTTATGGTGTACACTAAAACCTGTGCCCCATTTAACTGGTTTCGTTTCCTCAATAATTTGTCTGTTAAACCGTGTGCATTAAAATAAATAGCTACTATTTCTTAAAAATGGCAGACATCCGTTATAGTTACGGAAACTCGTCACGACGTATGCAGTAAATGCATGCTGTGAAAGGAAACATCGAATGTAACCAGCGCCGAATTTAACTTTTTAGTGCCCAAGGTTTTTATAGCAAATGATGCCCTAGTTTTCATTTTATATTGGGTTTTTTACTTCAAGAAAATTGATACAGTTTTACAATATATCAATTCTAAATGCATTTAGTGCATTTGGAATAGCGAGAGATTCATTTCTATTTTGATTGACTAGTGGCATGCAATTCCATAAAAAAGCATATTGTAATCTTTTATCAGAAGCTTAATAACCGATGCCTTCTCTGCAGTGATGGTGTAGGCCAGTGCCCCGTGTGCCTTATTATAAATCCATCACTGCATGTCGCCAATATATTCGCGTAACATTTGCGAGGTATCAAGTATCAACGCTTAAAACATTTAATGATTTGAATATGCATCTTGTGTGTATTTAATTTTCCTCTTATGGGACGAGAGGGGGAGTTATAACTTGCGTTTATTTTCAGAAGGATGCTGCAGCCCATATCCTGCTTTAGTCTCCCTCTGTCGCCGCTCACAACACCCACGGGATGATATAGGGTACTGGATATTTTTACCCCGCAAATTCCACGGAAACTATGCTCTTTTGTTATTCATTTGTAAAAATAATACTACTAATGAAATGTATTTATAGTATATGTAGTGTATTATTACGTGAATTCAAAGCTGTATGCTCACCATCATGATTACGCGGTTAGTTCTTAGACGTCATATTGTTATGACTGGCTGCTTTTACGCTGACATTTTCCGGGAAAGCAAACAAGAAAAAGAAAAATGTTTTTGTCGGTTATAATGAACATATGATATAACGATATTATAGCAATTTTAAATTAAAAAAAAAACAGACAATATTTGATAGTGTATCTGTTAGCACTTACATTTCAGATATAGTAAAGTTGGTAAAAGTTATTTTGCCTATATCCGGTCAATAAAATAAAATGATACCGTTAGCGGTCCGCCACCGCAGAGTCTACTTCGACTGAGGATGCCTCGTGTAGAGACGAAACACGTGTCGTATTGTCGTCGGTGGTGTGTATTTCCTAGTGTAGTGGTTCTGGGATTCGTGGTGACGGGGATAGTGCACGCAATTATGGGAGGGCGGGAGGTGCTCTTCAAACTGGCTAAGACACATCATTTCATTTTATTGAGCATAAAATAATTTTCAGCAACTCTAATATAATGGGTTTCCGGAAAGTAACTCCTGATTCTATTAACTGTCTCAGCTATAGATTTACTCTAGTGCAGGTACCTATTAACTTAGACTATTTTCTAGATTAAGAATTTGTTAGAATTGATGTCCAGTTGATTGAATTAAAATAATATTATTAAATACCCAAATGCCAGTGAAATCCGTTAAGAGCTGTGCTAGCTCAGGGGTTTAGCGCTTGTCGTGAATGTCATAGTACACGAGCCGACCCGGGTTGGGTTCGATCTCCGCATGCACCACTGAAATTGCCAATAGCAATTTTAAATGTTGATTTACCATGTGCTCTGCGGTTAAGGAAAACATTGTGAGGAATCCTTCAAGAAAATTAAAAAAATATTTGGAACACGTGAAGTCCGCCAACAGGCATTGGGTCAGCGCGGTGGACATTTCTTTTACCTAACAACCCTCACAGATAAATCAGGCCTGTGTCCAGGTGAGACATATTTTGTAGGCCTTAACTTCACTTTAGAATTTACCTAAATATCAAGAAAAGCTGTTAAATACCTTTAAAGTCAATATATAAATAATTTATGTATCGTATGACTTTTTCTGCTTATCAGAAGGGCTCACAAACTTAGCATTAAATAGCATTGATATTTAAAATTTAAATACGATTTCTTCTCACTACCAAATTCGAGGTTAATCAACATTTGTAATTAAACGTAACAATTTTAGCATCAGCATTGGTGTCGGAGATTGAACTGGATTTAATCGCTAACTTATTCAAATTAAAGTGAACGGCGCGGCTATTTAAGATATGCGTCAGATATGCTATTTATAAGCTTTGTGCCATTCCTTGGGGAATGCCACAAAGTATATCAATAGCATATCTATTCCGTATTCAGTAGTAGCTTGTGAAGAGCTGTATTTTTATTTAATTTAATTTATAAATTACTGACTTTAATAATGATGACGATGACGATGACACCTTTATGCGTTGAATGCACTGTGCGATGGTAGCATAACCACTCCATTTCGTCTCGTAAAATTAATAAAAGTAGTAAATGGTAACTATAGGAAATGTTAAAAGATCGTTGATTTTTTTATAGAGTAAGGGTCACAAACGTACACATTGTGGTCACCCGTGAATACAAATGGAATGCCTCGTTACTAGTAAAAAGGGTCTCCCGTTTCTCCAGACATGCACGAGACGATATGGGGTAGTGGATATTTCACACCACACACGGTACAAACAGATATTGGAGAACATAAATTCCGAATTAGTAGGGCATGTTCGCTGTAGTGACAGCGCTGCGGGATGGGAACTTTTACAATCTTACTTTCATCGCGCGCCCTCACGACGCGACCCGCCATTGGATGCGACCCGGCTTTGTTACAACATGGCTTCGAGGAACATGACTCTTCAGTGTCATCACATAGCATTGAGATTGAGGCAAATTTGTATGGACAACACTAAAGTCTTATGATTTCTTATATTTACTCGAACACTACACATTGAATAAAACTACGAGTATTTTTACGGATTTTATCGCGTTTAATTTTTATTTATCATGTCATGTAATTATCTAAATTTTAAGTTAGTTTTAAACGACCTAATTTTCAGTTTTCAAAATTTAATACTTGTAAAGCTGTTTAGATCGTCTAAAATCGATGGTCAATAACACATTCCTGTCATAAATTCAATGAATTAATTCGTGGTGAGATTTTGAACGCAATAAAGAATGATATAGTCAGGGAAGCGAAAATACCTAAATTATTGGGGATGAGAATATGAATATGGTGTGAAGTGCAGGAACTACCAGGAGAAGATTTACATTTTTCTACATTTTGCAATCTGTACATAAACTCGCTTACCAAGCGCATAAATTATGGTAAATATCTCCTCTACGAGGCAATCTATGAGAGAGGCCATTGTTCAACAGTGGACTTTTGATAGGCTGTAGTGGTAATTTTTATTTATTAAAGTTAAAAACCGAAAATCTGAAGTCCATTTTATATCTGAAATACATTGCAAATATATTTACACATAAATTAGGCACTTAAATTTAAATATTTGCAAGAAAATCAAAATAGTAAAAAATACTACAACTTGACAATTACATTAAAAAAAAGTATGTACCTAAATCACTCTTAAAATACGTTCATCGTGTGTTGTGGCACGTTAAGAAAACGGACCTCACACAGCTTATGCTGTCGCCGAAACAACAGCGTTGATTTTCAGTGAGCCAATACGGCTTTTTCGTTCGGGTCGGATACAGAATCTTGTGTTAATGTTAAAATTTACTGCGAAATAAATATGAAGAAATTATTTGAATCGTATCTGCCATAGACTATTAACAAAATTATGTGTTTTAATTAAAAACGATGTAATTTTAGTTCTGTGCTCGCGTTTAGTGAATAATTTCCCACAATTTACTATTACGAACAATGTGAGATTTTACAATGATATACCCACGATATGCGGATTATCATCGGCAAAACACGTTGATAATATCGCTGTTGCCACTGTAAAGTTATAGTACCTGATCTTATAATGTAAACATTACTATTTGAATCCGTGCAGTGGTGGTGTAAGAATATCCACTACCCCATATCGTCTCCTGGGTGTCGTAAGAGGTGACAGTGGGAAACTGAAACAGGAGATGGGCAGCAGCATCTTCCTGATCACAACCTAAAATAATAAACTGCGGTTGCCAACCCGGCTACCAAGCATGGCAACTAAAGACACAATTTCCCCTATGAAACAATGTATACTACGCCTATAACTATGCAATTGAAAGAAACTATTTTTCTAAAATTTTATCGCGTTTATTATTTTTTCGTTTCGAGTATTTTATATCACCCCCTGACGGCACTGAGGTGTACGACGTCCCAATGTCACAGTTAAACACGGCTATCTTCAGTTGTTAATTATTAATTTTTGGTCCGTACTACGCAGAAAGAACTTCTTGTGTCTTGAAGTCTTACAGTGATATGCTCAAGTGTAGTGTTCGCGAAAACATAAGAAATCATTATTGGAAGACCTTTGTTCAACAGTCAACTTTGAAATGCTTTAATGGAATTGAATTCTATTTGAAAAACTTGATAGTTTTGCGTTATCACAACTTTGGTGTTGTTACAGTCCACCTGATGGTAAGTGGCTATTGCAGTCCATTGACACATGAGCCAACTTTAAATAGAGAAGGCTACAGGTGCGTATTCACCTCTGAAGACTAAGGTGGAGTGCCTCACAGTCTGTAATTATACTGGTTAAGCGCTTGCTGTAAATTTAACAGCACGTGAGCAAACCGGGTTCGAATCTTTAAATGAAATTGTTAATTGCAATTTTTCTCGTGCTCGGCGGTGAAGGAAAACATCGTGAAAAAACCTGCATGTCTAAGAAATAAGAAAAACCAATTTAGTGAAGTTTGTCAACACGCATTGGGGCAGCGAGGCGGACATCTTTTTTGTCCTAAAATCCTCTCAGAAATGAGAGGAGACCTGTGCCCTGCAGTGGGACGTATATATATATATATATATATATATATATATATATATATATATATATATATGTATATTTAAAACGTTACACCCGCACTAGGATTTTCTCCTGTATCGCGGAGGCAGTTTACAAACACTAATTGCACAAGGACAAACATCCAGATCCGGAACAATTATTTGTAGCCCATACAAATACTTGTTCCGTGCGGTAATCGATCCCGCGGCCCCCATCGCAGCAATTCATTGCTAAGCCATTGCGCCACGGAGCCGTCTGTATGCTGTAGCTTTGTATTCTTCAGAACAGAGGACAGTGCATGGTTTGCTATATGGCGACAAAAATATGTAAGAGGATGGTATCTATGCACTTATTAAACCGTTAAGCCACTAGAACATGAGTAAGCGACGTAGGCTAATGGATCAGTAAGCTGGAGTGGCAAATGGACGAAAGTAATTTTCCCGTACATTGCACATTGAATGACATTGAATGATGGCAATGGGCCAGCCATATTAGCTCGAAAAACCGACCAATGATGGGAAAGAAAGGTTAGCAAAGTGTTGGGCGACCCCCACTGGACGGAGTGACGACTTGGTAGAGATGCAGTAATCCCACCAATGCAGGTTTAGGTCTGTGCACTGTGGTTTTACTTAGGGAGGCCTGTTTTCCGGAGTGAACTTGTGAAGGGCTTTACTAACGATGATGGTGATGAAAACGTTTGAACACGTATTTGTTTTTCTACCCACTTCAAAAAGGAGCCGGTACTCAATTTGACTGTATGTTTTTTTTAATGTGTGCTACCTCATAACTTTTTACTGGGTGAACCGATTTCGATGATTCTTTTTTTATTTGAAAGCCGGTGCTACACATGTAGTCCCGTATATAATTTGATCAAGGATTGGTCAACAGTTTTTGAGTTATTCTTAATAATTTATATTGAAGTCGGTTGTACAAAATTTTTAATTTAAAATTTTTTTTTTATAGGACAGTGTGACAGACGAGCACACAGTCCACCTGATGGTAAGTGGTTGCTGTGGCCCATAGACATCTACATTTATCTTCGTTTGCGAATCAAACTGCAGATGCGTTGTCACCCGTGAGGACTAAGATGGAATGCCTCTTTTCCAGTAAAAACGGTCTCCGGTTCTCTACACTCACCATACAAAACACAGCCGCATCAAGCTGCTGTTTTACGCTGGTATTCTGTGAGAGCGTGGTCCTTCCCCGGTCGAGCCGACCCATTCGTGCTACAACTATACTACTAATACAGCTGCAGCATGGCTCTACCACGTACAAAACATTATACAGAATAAAAGGGAATTTAAAATGACGAATTAGTCGGCTCAACCAGAGAAGGACCAGGCCAAATGGCAAGTTGGTAGGACTCAACCACGGTTATTTTCAAATGTTTTCGAATTAGACGATTCTGATGAAAGACGTCAAAGCGCATCAGATAATAATCACCGATCAGATTATTCTATAGTGATAGAATCATCTTTCGGTGATGAGTATCTAATCTGTGGGAGGATGAAGAGAAGCATTGCTAGTGAAACACCTTCCAATCGATTGTATCGATGATCTGGTATATGCGCATGCGTATATGCGCTGGGGCCGCGGGTTCGAATCCCGCACGGAACAAGTATTTGTATGGCCTACAAACAATTGTTCCGGGTCTGGATGTTTGTCCTTGTGCAATTTGTGTTTGTAAACTGCCTCCACGATACAGGAGAAAATCCTAGTGTGGGGGTAACGTTTAAAAAAACATATTATAACTGCCTCGTCGATCTAGTGGTCGTAAATGCGATTGCTGATGATAAGGTCCTGTGTTCGAATCCCGGGTCAAGCAAATATCACTTATTGGGTTTTCCTGTCAAGAAATTATCAGTAGCAGCCCAGAGTCAGGAATTTGGCGATGTTTCGTTCACCCTCATGCCTCGGAGAGCACGTTCAGTCTGTGGTTCTGCGCCTGATCTCTCCCCGGTCGTGCCAAATTACCGTTTCATCGGACTATAAGAGTGAGGGAATAGAGAGTGCACCCTGTGCTTGCGTATACACTCGGGCACTATAATCCTGTACTGCGCAGATGGTTAGTCTCCATTCAGACTGGCCGCCGTGACCGAAAACCGGCCTGGATTTCAGACATTATTATTATTATTATTATACCTAAGTACTTGTCTACTTGACTACCTCGTTGGTCTAGTGATCATTAGTGCGACTGTTTATCATGTGGTCCCGGGATCAAATCCCGGGTAGGGCAAAATCAGTTCTTGGGATTTTCTGCCAAGAAATTCTCTGTAACTACCAGGAGTCAATAAGCGGGCGATATCGAGTCAGATTGCAGTCCCATTGGGCTATGGAAGGGAATAGAGCACAGGTGCACTCTCTTTTCCGTGCACTTAAATATTGTCCCACGCAGATAGCTAGTCTCCGTTGAAACTGGTCACCGTTATCGAAATTTGGTCTGGAGCACATTGTTATTAAGTGGCGAAGCTTGCGAAGTCACTTATTGATTTCACGATGTCTGTCCGTCTGTCCGTCTGTCCGTCTGTCTGTCTGTCTGTCCGTCTGTCCGTCTGTCCGTCTGTCCCACGATTATCTCGAGAACGGTTTCGAATTTTCAAATTCTGTTTTCAGCAATCGATTAATGATCATCCAGGCATCTGAACCTCCTATTTTGAAACTGATTGCTCAACGGCAACCGTTAGAAACCGCTACAAAGCTGATTGCTTCGCCACTTTGCTATGCTGTTAGCTTGCTAGGTTTATTTTTATTATTATTACTGACAGTACCTAGTCATTCGTAAAAACTTGTATAAAAAATTACGTTGAGCGTGCATACATCCGTGCACTATACTTTTTTCTCACACGGATACGAGTAGCTAGTCTCCGTTGAAACTGGACACCTGTACCGAAATTAGGTCTGGAGCACATTGTTATTATTATTACAGACAATAGTTATTCGTAAAAACTTGTATAAATAGTATGTAAATATAACATTGAGCGTCAATCCTTCACCGCCCATACAGAAAATTGAATGAACCGCAAATCAATATTTGCGTATCCACACGTCATACCAAACATGGCTACCGAAGGTTCCTCAAAGGTGTCGAGGTCGTCTCGAACATTTGACATGCTAACGCATGTCTGTTGGAGCTTATTGTTTACTGTACGTACATCATTTTTACGTGTTTAGATTTTTGATAGCGTTAGTCTGCCCACATGACGGTTTGGTTGGTGTTATGACAGTACAGGAGCTTGTTTAATCAACGTAAAGATCAAAGGAGAAAAACGAAAACAATTTAATATGAAACAAATTTAGTGGTACGACACAATGAAATGTGTTTGGGATTAGGTTTTACTAAAAAATAAATAGATAATAAAGTCTTTCAGATTTTTTTACGTTTCAATCTACAGGTTTAATATACATTATCCGTTTGTAAATTTCATATCATAAATAAATTTGTAATTATTGTAATTAATATAATTTGGTATGACATTATTACCCGACAGTATGACATTGGTCCCTTGGGAAAGAGGTAAAGCCCTAGTGTGGGATGCTACTTGCGTAGACACTGGCGGCCTCTCATCTCAGGGGTACCTCGTTTAGAGCCGGGGCGGCATCAGAGGCAGCTGAACTGAGTAAGTGGCGCAAATATGAGTCTCTGAGAGATGACTACATATTTGTGCCATTTGCTGTAGAGACTATCGGTCCGTGGGGTCTACGTGCGGTGAAGTTCTTAAAGGAACTCCATCCGCGGTTGGTCGTTGCTGCTGGTGATAAGAGGGCTGGTTCTTTTCTCGCTCAAAGGCTAAGTATAGCCATTCAGCGGGGAAACGCAGCCAGCGTTCTTGGCACGATACCGCGGGGAGTAAGACTATATGATAATTAAGTTTCTTAGTTTTAGTTTTTTTTTTATTATTATAGTTTTTAATATTATATATAATAAAATATAATTGTATAATTAAACATTTTTCTCAAAAGTGCCCACCTTACCAGCAAAAGCACCCAATGCACTCTGCTACCCAGTAAACTTACTCTGGCGTCCCAACTATTTAAGTGTCTTTAGTATTAGTAAGCAATGTAATTCATCATAGTGAGGGTACCGGTTCACATTTGGTATAATCTTGACATGCTACTTATAAGATTTAACATTTATTTATTTTATACGCAGAATATGGCTGAAGACGAACGGATTGTATCGACACTCCGAAAGACCACGCTTTAACAAAACACCTATATAAAATAGCAGCAGAATGCTGCTATGTTTGGTATGATGAATATATTGAGCCGGAGAACCTATTTACTGGTTTAGGTATTCCATTTTAGTCCTCAGGGGTGACAGCACCTGCTTTTTAAGCCTTAATCGAGAATAGATGTAGATGTTTTTATATATGCTATATAATAGATGTTGATTTTTCACTGGGTGCTTTTGTCATCCTTACATCTTGGAACAATAATTAGCCAGCTGGGCTGCTACAGTGCATATTTGCAGATTTTATTTGACCTTGAAATATCTTTTTAACAGTCATGCAGATTATTTCACGATAATTACCAGCATCGCGGAGCAAATGGTAAACCAGCTCAAAATGCAAATAAAAATTAAATTGGAGTCAGCACGGACCGAACCCGGGTCGCTCGCGTACTGTGAAATTTACGGTTAGCGATTTGCCTCTGAGTTACCACGGCTATCTAGCCTAGCCTTAGCTGATCATAATAAAATTATACCAGAACTTCAGAATAATAGTGCATTGTGACATCGAGTAGAACAGCTCGAACAATCAACACACGTTCAAAAGTTCGAGGCATGCGGAATTCACCCTTGATAATTTAAAAGAAAGTTGATGATCCGTTACGCTACACTGCGCCGCCGTAAGTAGAGACCTGTAAGAGAATATCCGGACCGTGAATATTTTTTAAAGATGTTAAAATTAATTAGCCAAGGTCCGCGTAACAAAAACTAGTTAGGAACTCCCTCCCTCCCTCAATCTAACATCATCAAACTAGGTAATTTTATCATTCATTCATCACATCATTTTATTTTATTACATGGATGTTAGCTATTTAATTTTTAATATCTTTAATATAATGGATGTAACGCCTGATTCTATTGAATAATTTTTTTTTACAAATAATCTATGTCTAATCAAATGACCACTTTGCAGCTGAACTGAGTAAGTGGCGCAAATATGAGTCTCTGAGAGATGACTACATATTTGTGCCATTTGCTGTAGAGACTATCGGTCCGTGGGGTCCACGTGCGGTTAAGTTCCTAAAGAAACTCCATCCGCGGCTGGTCGTTGCTGCTGGTCGTTGCTGCTGGTGATAAGAGGGCTGGTTCTTTCCTCGCTCAAAGGCTAAGTATAGCCATTCAGCGGGGAAACGCAGCCAGCGTTCTTGGCACGATATCGCGGGGAGTAGGACTATATGATTATTAAGTTTCGAGTTTTAGTTTTTTTTTATTATCATAGTTTTTAATATTGTAGATAAAATTAAGTATTATGTAGAATTAAGTATAATCTCTCTAAACAAATTTTAATTTGATTTTTTTTAAAACGTTACCCTCACACTAGGATTTTCACCTCTATCGTGAAGGCAGTTTACAAACATAAATTACACAAGGACAAACATTCAGACACGTAACAATTATTAGTAGGCCATACAAATACTTGTTCCGTGCGGGATTCGAACCCTCTAAGCAAATCTTTACAGTATGTTTTACTTGACAAGTTTTCTAAAATATTATTACACTAGCAATCCATTCCAGCTTCGCCTGGGTGGGATCTATTAATGTGACGTCATTTACATTTAAGGTAATCATCAAAGATCATTCATTTTATCAGTTTTCGATTTTCCAAACTAAACCTCAATTATTTTCGAAAAAAATTATCCTAGTTCGCTTGTGACCGTCCCTTCTATCCGTTCGTGAAGTTTCCTCGTTTGTATATTACAATCAAACTTCAATTTTATTTATACGTATAGTTTTTAATTCTGATTCGGCTATTGAGTACTGGACAATCATAAAGATAATAAATTATTTTGTACAGAGTAACTATGTCTAGAAATGTTCCATGATTCTCAAGAGAAACGATGACACATATTCGTATTTTCTTTGCAGCACAGTATTTCAGTAATGATGATAATTTAAATAAATGTCCCGCTCTCTGTCGAAGAGATCATGTAATCTCTCTTTGCTCAGTTGAATTTTGATACGTTGATGGAATTTTTGAGGCCACTTTCAACGGCATTCCATGGTATCTTTATGTTTAAAAACGTCTGTTAGTGATCTTGTTACTTCTAAACGACCTGATCGATTGATGTCATGTTTACACATATATTCCTTTTGTTAAGAGATGGTTCAGAGCTATGTTAGAATGCGATAGGTGGCACTGTGGTTGAGATACTAATAAGTTTATATTTACACTGTAAAAACGTCTGGAATGACTTCGGTAAATGGTTGCTGTGACCCATTGATATACATTTATTTGTGGGTCATAGCAACTATATCAAAATGGAATGCCTCTTTTCCAGTAAAAAAGGTTCCCGGTTCTCCACACTCACCATACGAAACACAGCATTGTTAAACTGCTATTTTTACGCTGGTATTCTATAGTAAATATATATATATATATTTAAACATTTGACTTTTCGATATAAATTATACTGTGGTAGTTATAAAATGGAATTAGATCTATGATCCATGAACAGGTGAAAGCAATATGTATAGCGGTGAGTCACACAGCTCTTAGTGTAAGGTTGCTTATTACATGGTACGTAGCGATAAAAAAGTATATGTATCAATAAAATGTCATTTAATCAATTAAGATACAACACATTCTGCATTATAGACCGTTATGCAATAACAAAACAATGTCGCGACGCAACTGCTCTTCCGGACGTTTCATAAGACGCCCAGGCGTGGGGAATGCGCAACAAGTTTTTCTACGCATACAAACGTCATAATTCAACATTTCTTAGGAGGGTACTAATTGAAAGCAGTAGCCGTACAAGGAAGCGGTAGTTACGTTTTTGCCGGGTGCCATTACGCGTAACTGTAAGTGAGGGATTGACGGTAGTATTGACGCTCGGTGTCGATTGCCGTTTTGCTTCAGTGGAATTGTGTGTTTGGTTTGCTTTATATCTAACAATGCTGGATAAAAGGTTAAACGCAATAAATCCTATTTTATTTTTTGTAATTTATAAAATGTAAAATGTAAGAAAAAAAAGAATGAACGAGGAAAGAGTGACAAAGCAAATTTGTGTTGCAGAAGTGAACGGCATGGTCGGGAAGGGACGGCCTAGACGAAGGTTTATCGACCAAATCGGCGATACTTTAAAAATGGGCCAGGAGTACCCTTAACCGACGAGCGTGTATACGTAGATATATGGATGTAAAGGAGGCGAGAGAGGTGTGTCAGGATCGCGCCAAATGGAAGTCCGTAGTCTCTGCCTACCCCTCTGGGTGACAGGCGTGAGTGTTTATGTTATGTAAAATGTAATGCGTAACAAGGCTTTTATGATGATTGTGGTGATGTTATTAAACGTGTAGTCGCATTGTCATTGTCGCAGCGTCAGAATATCCACTACCCCATATCGTCTCGTGGGTACCATAAGAGGTGACAGGGGAATACTGAATAAGGAGGTGAGCATCAGCATGTTCATAACAACTTAAATTAATAGAAACTGCAGTAGCCAACTTTGGCATTATCACCTAATGAGGAGGCAAAGCTACGGGGTAGCCTATGATTATCAGTGGTCTTTTAGATTTGTGGGATTGACTGTAATGGATGGATGAATGATTATTATTAAATCAATCGTATTATTAAATAGCTCCGTTTAGTCGATAACAGTAAATAAAATCGGCGTTAGTTGATGGTTCGAATATATGCGATATTTATAGGCCGCGTGTTCTACGATAAAAAAATGTTTGCATACACAAAGCAATGTTGCATATGTTGTATGCAACTAACAATGATGCGCAATTAATAGTTATGCTTCGTTGATTCTCGTGATTCGATTATTTAGGCCTATCATCGATTCCAATTAATGAATGAGTGGACAAGTAAACATTGCGAAAGAAGGTCGTTTGATGTCATATGTACGGAGTTAGTGCTAATTAAGAACTGAAAGTCGTTGGTATAAAAAATAAATTAATAAATGTAATAGTTTTCAATAAGTAAAAACATTGGTGATACAGTGAGACGAATGAGTAAGTTCGGGGAGTTACGACACATCTTATCACCAAATATACCTTAAACCTTGAAAAAAAAAGAATGTACAACCAGTGCCTGTTGCTTGCTAAGTTGTGACGTATGGATCTTAGACGTGGTCCTTCACGTTGTAGCCGTATAAGGAAGCTCAAGGTCGCTAAGCGAGCTGCGAATTGCAGAAACTGTACATGACTGGAATAGATGTTTATGTACAAAATAAAACAAAGTAGCAATTAGTAGTTACCTAATGACTTAGGCACATAATTTTAACAAAGCATCATTCATTAATACATTACTTATTTAATTATTATATTATGAAAACATGCAACAACACCAAATCGCCATTAAAAGCAACTACAAATTCATAGGTGTAAATACCGTAAGAAATTAAAAACAATCTTTTCTTAGTTTGGCTTTTCTATTTACCTACCTTTTTGAGAGGTAAAAAGAGTGATGAGATGGTAAAATGGTTTTTAGATTCGTGTAATCCTCCACATACATCATATACATGCACGTACGGTGTTGCATCATAAACGTAGCACACAATTGTAGTCGATTATTAATTTTTGATCGATTGTTTATTAGCGACGATGAATGAACGACAATCGAGTACGCAACTTGACACTAGCAATTGTTTATCCATTCGATACTTTTTTATTAATCTCCCATCGCTTACAACGATATTTTCCAAGTAGCAGTGCTTGCACTGAAGCGTATAGAGAGATATGACAGGCTGGGAAGTATTCCATTTTAGTCCTCAGAGGTGACAACGCATTTCTTTTGTTCAGCCTTCTTTGTTTGAAATTGGCCACACGTGTTCGTGGATAGCAGTAGCCAGTAACCATAAGGTGGACTGTAAGTTCGTTTGTCACTTTCGTTTATAAAAAAAAATACTATTGAATTATAAGAAGGCGAAGAACAACAATTCCTCAAGGCAAGAGTGAATAGACTTTTAAGCTAAGTTAGTGCGCTTCATCATCTTCGGCTGCATCACCTCTTAACAACATCATAAATGCAACACCATCAGGTATAGTAGTCATTTCCGACTTATATAGTTAAAACAATAATAATACATGTAAATAAAGGAAATGATGTAAAGCTGGCGAGAGAGGTGTGTCAGGATCGTGACAAAGAGAAGTTCGTAGTCTCTGCCTACCCCTCTCGGTGACAGGCGTGAGTGTTTATGTATATGTTATGATTTATGTGTAACTATCATTAATTAATATATCAAACAATTAACGATCATTATCTACATATCAATGTATACATACTATAATAAAAAAGCATCGATTAATTATACCAAAGGCAACATAGGCCTTATCTAAGCAGATCTTCCTTACAAAGTCTATTGTGTAACTTAAACGTTCATTTAACATGCAAATAAATTGCGCGGGCTCTACTCAGTACTTTCTCCATAAGGCCTAATTTCTCTTTTTATCGTAACGTGAGCAGCTTCTTAGGAAGCACATGAATTTTAGTCATGCTCTCTAAGTGAATGACCTAGGTGATTTGTAATACCTACGTTTTACTACACGCTTTACATACTAAAATGTTTGTTTGAAGAGACAGAAGGGAAGTGATTTCGGCGGGAATAATTCAGTGGCAATTTCATATATGTTACATACCTTTATCAACGTTTAAGAGACATTCTTGTATGTGAGACTTTAGGAAATGATCGATTTAAATGGTGTCAATTAAAGACTTGAGTTCATAAGTAAGCTATAACTGACTCAGTTATGCTATTATATATGCCATATTTTTAATATATTTTTTTTGGAAAAACATTTGTGTCGTTTTACATGTGGATTTAGACTGGCATATTACACACGAAATTGTTTACGAAATTAAGATCAATTTACATAGAGACAGTAAAAGCCGGTAGTTCATAAGCAAGCTAATGTGTAATTAGTTCAGCTTTTATTTAAACTGTTTTCAAGTCAGTCCAACGCTGAGAGGTTAATGCTGACCAGTAAAAGAGCAGGCGCCTGATTCGAAGTCCGTGAAGAGCACACTGAGATCCCCACATTTGGTATCCCGTGCCAATGGCACCGACATTGTCTTTTTCTAATACGGAAGTCAGAAGCTATCATGGTGGCATTTTGATGTTCGAACAGGCGCCGGTTGACTGACGACTATTATTTTAACTAATGTAGTTTGTTGACTTAAATGATATCATGCCTAGAGGCTGCTTTATATTGTATTTATTTTAGGCGAAATATATACAACAAAATAAAAGTATTTATAAATTTATATAAAATACGATTCTATATTATTATTGGTGAGATATAGATCTGAGACGTGGCCTATTTGTCTTCTGGCCATGAGGATGCTAAAGATCGCTAAAAACAGAGCGTAATGGAGATATCTGCAGTAGAACCAGAGTAATTGACATAGCTTAACAAATAAGTAAGTTGAATTAGCAATGGCTCCATGTAGCTCAAAGAACCGACAACCAATGGGGAGGAAAGTTCCTTGTGCAGTGTAGGGTCGCTCAATACTAGATAAGACGACTTGATAAGACATGCAGGAGGTCGATGGACGCAGGTGGCTTGGGCCTGTGCTTGGCGTTCCTTGGAAGAGGCCTTTATGCAGTAGTAGATTTGTGAAGGGTCATGTATCTTGATGATAATCGTTATGATGATGATGATATTATGTTCGTATATTATTCTAATTTCTTAAATGCCGTGTAGTGGCGGTCAAGAATATCCACTACCCCATATCCTCCCGTGGGTGTCGTAAAAGGTGACAAAGGGAAACAGCCAGGAGATGGGCAGCAGCATCTTCCTGATAATAGCCAAATGACAATAAAAAAACTGCGGTTGCCAACCCGCTCGCCAAGCGTGGCAACTATGGCAAATACCCCCCAATGATGAGAGCAACAAAAAAACGGCCCCCAGTCCCCGGCGGCCCCGCTATTCCTGGCTACGGTGGCGACCATGGTAACGGCGGGGCAGGGGGTGCTAAGAATCTCCGGTGGAGGTTCGGTTGCCACCTTAGACGACTCGACCTGGCAACGTACAACGCACGCACCCTGAGGACTGACGAGAAGATCGTGGAGCTGGAAGAAGAGATAGACAAGTTGCGCTGGCATATTATAGGATTATCTGAAGTCCGAAGAGAGGGGGAGGACACGGTAATCCTCGAATCCGGCAACTTGCTCTATCACCGGGAGGGCGACCATCTGTCCCAAGGAGGTGTCGGATTTATCGTCCACAAGTCTCTCGTTAACAACGTTGTAAAAATCGGGAGTGTGTCGACGAGGGTTGCGTACCTTATACTCAGAATCACCAAACGGTATTCGCTGAAGGTCATACAGGTTTACGCACCAACCTCGGCACACCCCGATGAGGAGGTGGAGGAAATGTATGAGGATATCTCTAGAGCCATGCATTCCTCCAAAACCCAATATACGGTGTTAATGGGAGACTTCAATGCAAAACTAGGCACAAGAGAGAACGGTGAGCTGAAAGTAGGTAAATTTGGAATAGGGCAACGGAACCCAAGGGGCCAGCAGCTGGCCGACTTCATGGAGAAAGAGGGACTCTTTATGATGAACTCTTTCTTCCAGAAGCGGCCCCACAGGAAGTGGACCTGGTCGAGCCCCGACGGTTCGACAAAAAATGAGATTGACTTCATTATGACGACCAGACGACAACAGTTCAGTGATGTCTCCGTGATCGCGAGGGTGAAAACTGGTAGCGATCACCGAATGGTTAGAGGCACACTGAAACTAAACGTTAAGTTGGAGAGGTCGCGTCTAATGAAGTCAACGCTCCGTCCCCCTCGTGCTCTGTTTCAAAGTCCCGAAACCTTTCAGCTCGAGTTACAAAACCGTTTTCAGTGCCTAGAAGACTGCAATGAAGTGGACGATATGAATGACAAGCTCGTGGAAACTGTCCATGCGGTCGGAGCAAAGTTCTGCAAGACCCGCCGCAGAAGAACACAAAAACTCTCCGATCACAATCTTAATCTCGTGGCTGTTAGACGGGAGATGAAGCTACATTCTTCAACAGATTTGACAGCATACAGGCAACTGAACAGACAGATCTCCAAATGCATGCGGCGGGACTTACGCAACTTCAATACAGCTCGTATTGAAGAAGCGATCGAGCGGAAACAAGGCTCCAAAGTCTTTGCCAGAGATCTGTGTGCCAGAAAAAGCCAACTGTCAAAGCTGAAGACCGAATGTGGCAGCATCGTTTCCGGGACACCTGAGATTTTGAGTGAGATTGAGAGGTTCTATGGGCAGCTGTACACATCATCGTTGGAGCCACACGCAAGTGTGAGTAACGATCCAAGAGCGAGTCTCATCCGACACTATTCCGAAGATATCCCGGATGTCAGTCTGAGCGAGATTAGGATGGCTCTCCAGCACCTTAAAAACGGTAAGGCCCCAGGCGAGGATGGAATTACAGCGGAGCTTCTGAAAGCGGGTGGAAGACCGGTACTTGAAGTCCTTCAGAAGCTCTTTAATTCCGTCCTCCATGGTGGCATTACACCGGAGGCGTGGAGCAGAAGTGCGGTGGTCTTGTTCTTCAAGAAAGGTGACAACGCTCTCTTGAAGAACTACAGACCGATTTCCCTTCTGAGCCGCGTCTACGTGCTGTTTTCGAGAGTCATTACGAATCGTCTCGCGCGCAGAATTGACGACTTCCAGCCTCCCGAACAAGCCGGTTTCCGAAAGGGCTTTAGCACCATAGACCACATACATACCCTTCGGCAAGTTGTACAGAAGTCCGAAGAGTACAATTTGCCACTATGTCTGGCGTATGTGGACTATGAGAAAGCCTTTGATTCCGTCGAAATTTGGGCGGTGCTGCAGTCCCTTCAGCGGTGCCAAGTTGACTGTCGGTATATCGAAGTGTTGAAGTGCTTGTACAGTAGGGCTACGATGGCTATCCGAGTACAGAACCAGAGTACGAAACCTATCCAATTGCAGAGAGGTGTAAGACAGGGTGACGTCATATCCCCGAAACTCTTCACCGCTGCATTGGAAGACGTTTTCAAGCTTCTGGACTGGAAAGGATACGGTATCAACATCAATGGCGAGTACATCACTCACCTTCGATTTGCCGACGATATAGGAATGAGGATATCCGCAGTAGAACCAGAGTGACCGACATAGCCCAACGAATTAGTAAGCTGAAGTGGCAGTGGGCCGGCCATATAGCTCGAAGAACCGACAACCGATGGGGAAGAAAGGTTCTCGAGTGGCAGCCTCGTACCGGTAGGCGAAGTGTAGGGCGTCCCCCCACGAGATGGAGTGACGACCTGGTAAGACATGCAGGAAGTCGATGGATGCAGGTGGCTCAGGACCGTGTTTTGTGGCATTCTTTGGGGGAGGCCTATGTTCAGCAGTGGACTTGTGAAGGGCTGTAATGATGATGATGAATGATGATGATTATTCTAATTTCGGTTTTATTTTCAAAACAGATTAAAATAATAAAATGTGTTAATGAATCATAAATTCAGAACGATACATTAAATCGTTACATTAAGACCGACGACGAAAGCTCAATGGCCTATTTTTCAACACATCGATGAGGAGCTAAAATAGAGCTATTGTTTATTGTAATTAGTTGTATAATTGCTTGAAACGTACAAAGGAATGTAAGTAGTGTGCTATCCTTTCTTAACATTTACTGACTGTCTTTGTCGTAGTACTATTATTTATTCAGTGCTTTGGTGCCCACAGTCGCCAGGTGATTCTCAAGGCAAGTCCCATCGCCCACGCTTTTCGTTCGCTGTGGGCAGGTTGTTAATATCGCAAAAATGTTTTTCGTTCATTTGGAGCATGGCAACTTAAAATAACAATTACATATCGAAAGAGCTATTGCTTCACTTTATTTGGATATACATGTGTGTGTTTTTCTTTCCGACTTAAAAAAGGAGCCGGTACTCAATTGTTTTTTTATGTGTCTTACCTCATAACTTTTTACTGGGTGAACCGATATTTTTTTTTATTTAAAAGCTGGTTCTCCACATGTGGTCCCATATACATTTGATCAAGGTCTGACCAATAATTTTTTTTTGAGTTATTGTTAACAATTTATATTGAAGCAGGTTGTACAAATTTTTTAATTTTTAGTTATTAATTTTCGTAAAGAATAAACAGCAAGCTTTTTCAATTCATTCATTTGTCTTCCACGGGATTGCTATACCTTTTAGTAGAAAATAAATATTTGCTATAGGATCTTAAGAAAATTAAAGTCAAAAATTATATTCTATAGCACAGTTACAAACTATCGTGGCTAGTGTGGTAGGTACAAATTCATTTACATATTACATCTCCGATTGATAATACTAAGGGCCACAGCAACCATTTACCATCAGGTGGACTGTGTGCTCGTTTGTCATCCTAAATATAAAAAATAAAAAACTAGCGATCCGTCCCGGCTTCGCATGAGTGATTTCTGGATCTCGTCAACAGCGCCATCTACCGAGTCTATTGTGAATCTATGTGATCTAACTTAATCACACACACAAAATTTCATCCTTTTCATACTTTTCTCTTGAATCATTCTGTCTATTGGTGAAAACGCCATCAAAATCTGTTACGTAGTTTAAAAGATCTAAGCGTACAGGCGGCGGGGAGGGACATTAAGTTTAATTTTTTTTAACGCCCCCGCATTGCCCTTTGTGGGTGCAATTTCTTGGTAATTTTTAAACTTTTAACTGGCCAAGTTTATACCTATAATAGCTTTAGTTTGAAAATGTGTTTTTTTTTAATTAACGCCCCCGCAACCTCTTTTACGGGTAGAATTTAGTAAAATTCGTCTTAGCTGACCTCTACTCGGCGAAAGGATTATTCCTACCAAATTTCAAGTCTCTAGTGCTTATGGTTCCAGAGATATCGTGATGCCTCAGTACATAGTAAATGGAATGGAAATCTCTTAAAGATAAATAAAAATGTACGCGACGAATATAGAAGTTCTTTGCTTTTGAACTCGGTTAAAATATATAATATGTACCTATATTGATTAAGCAATCTCCTTAGCTCATTTTGCACGCACTGCATCTGGAAATACAGCCTTATGAGTCATCCTATCGCCTCGCAGCGAACCGGATTATTTAATTTCAAGTGCTTATTTTGCACGGTGTAAAATGACGTATGAGATATGACGTCACCTGACTGTCTAAAATGGTTGTGTTTAGAATATTTCAATATTTTACGAATTTTAAGATTTTTGATAACATAAAATCTCACACCTGCCACCCAGAGGGGTAGGCAGAGTTAGACTTCCATTTAGCACGATCCGTACACCTCTTTCGTTTCTTTCACGTCCTTATATTTACGCATAAATGCTCGTCGGTCAAGACTACTGCAAATTTGGCCGCTTAATGATGGCTTTATATAAAAAATAAATTGATGCAAATAAGATGAAGTGGAAGGATGACGATGAAATCTATACAAATAAATAAAATTGAAGTGTCTGTTTGTAATGTCAAAATATCATCTTTTTACTAAATGCATATGGAAGTATATACGGTACTTATAACAACAACACAATTTTTAAAATTTTTGGCTGTCTGTCTGTCTGTCGGTCTGTCTGTCTGTCTGTCTGTTTGTTCCAGCTAATCGCCGAAACGGCTGGACCGATTTTGACGGGACTTTCAATGACAGATGGCTGATGTTGTAAGGAGTAACTTAGGCCACTTATATTTTAGAAAAATAATTAGGGTGCCGCGCAACATAATTAACACCCTAAATTACATGCGGGCGAAGTCGCGGGGAACAGCTAGTTAAAGAACAAATCATAATTTGATTTATCAAGCTTTGTTTGTCAGTTTCCGGGAAAACCCTATATTCAGCAGTGTAATTTACTGAGTCTTTGTTTGAAGTAGGCTGCAGTTGTACGAATACTACTAGCTATAGTGGGTGTCGTAAAGAGGCGAGAGGGAAACTGAAACAGGAAACTAGGAAATAAAAATCTGCGGCTGCCATACGGCTTGCCAAGCGTGGCAACTTTGGCAAGTATGGCCCTTACGAGGCTATCTGTATTGATATAATCAAATCTAACCTGTGTTCAGCAGAGGACTAGCTTTGATAGCTTATAATATATGAATGAATAATTGAAATGGGACAAGTTGATACTATCAATTTTAATAATTAAAAAATTTGTACAACCGCCTTCAATTTAAATTATTAAGAATAACTTTAAAAAAAACTATTGGTCACACCTTGATCAAATTGATATGGAACCACATGAGAAGCACCAGCTTTCAAATAAAAAAAGAATCATCGAAATCGGTTCACCCAAAAAAAAGTTATGAGGTAACACAGACAAAAAATATACAGTAGAATTGAGTACCTCCTCCTTTTTGAAGTCGGTAGAAAAGAGGACACTGGTCTCTCTGGTTGGGGTTTGGTAGTGGGCAGAGGTACCCCCTAAGTTAATATTTTGTTGCATTTGAAAGATCTGTTAGTTTTCATATGCCTCCTCTCATTTCTAAGTGGCTTAAAGGAACAATTACGCTACAGCGCCCTACTGCGTGTTTGATTTCACATATGAATTAAATATTTTGTTTTCTTTAAGTTCATTATGATCTTTTCTTTCAACGTCAAGCACGTACTAAAAATTGCAATTTCCAATTTCAAAGGTAATGGCGGGGATCGCACCCCGGTTCTTCGCGTAGTGTGAAATTTACTGCGAGCGCTAAGCATCTAAGTTACTACGGATTTATGTATGTCTATGTATATATACGTGGTAGAGCCATGCTGCATCTATATTATGGTTATAACACGAATGAGTCGGCTCGACCGGGGAAGGACCACGCTCTCACAGAATACCAGCGTAAAATAGCAGATTAACGCTGCTGTGTTTCGTATGGTGAGTGTAGAGAACCGGAGACCCTTTTTACTGGAAACGAGGCATTCCATCTTAGTCCTCACGGGTGACAACGCATCTGCATTTTGACTCTTAATCGAAGATGGATGTAGGTGTCTATGGGCCACAGCGACCACTTACCATCAGGTGGACTGTGTGCTCGTTTGTCACCCTTATCCTATAAAAAAAAATATATTTTGAGCAACCTTAGTAAGCTAAAGTGGCAATGGGCCGGCCATATAGCTCGAAGAACCGACAACCGATGGGGAAAAAAGGTTCTCGAGTGGCGGCCTCGTACAGGCGGACGAAGTGTAGGGCGTCCCCCCACTAAAAGGAGTGACGACCTGGTAAGACATGCAGGAAGTCGATAGATGCAGGTGATTAAGGACCATGCTTTGTGGCATTCCTTGGGTGAGGCCTATGTTCAGCAGTGGATTTGAAGGGCTGTAGTGATGATGATGTGTATATTGTGAAAAGCATTGTTGCTCTTAGTATCTTAAGTTAAAATTTTCCCAGCTATGTGACTTACTGACTGGGGATTACAGCACATAGGCTATTCGTCTCCGGCCAGTAGTCCCTAGGCTATTTACAAGGTGATATAATCTTAACAAAATTGTCATGTACCCAATATTGGAGCCCATTTTGATTCATTTAGTAAATTGATTGATTATTTTTCTCATCTGTTCTAGTATCTCGTCAGTAGGCTTTTTCTATTCAGGTTTACACCTCCTTTATTAGATATACTCAAATTATACTCAAAGTGTGTTTTCATAAATCGTTTTCGTCATTCCTTGAGATTCTGACGGCTTTGTGGCTCAGTGGTTTAGCTTGAGTTGCGGCGCTAACAGCCGCTGGTTCGAATACCGCACGGAACAAGTATTTGTATGGCCTACAAATTATTGTTCCGGGTCTGGATGTTTGTCTTTGTGTAATTTATGTATGTAAGATGCCTCTACGGTGTTGGCGAAAATTCTAGTGGTAACTTTTATTTAAAAAATAGATTATTAGACTTGATAATATTATGTTTTTGTTGATAAGATATTGTTTTTCTATAGTAATTCTTGAGATTATTGACTTCTGTTGATAAGAGTGACATAATATGTCAACAGTTCCACACGGCTCGAGACTCGATTACTCAGTTTTGCACTCGGCATCCTTCATTGCGCACGATACGGTGTTCCTTTGCGCACGGTTATCATAATATAAAGGTGATGGCTCAAGAATCTATATCATTATTAAATCGAGTGCTGCTATAACAAGATTCGAGAGTTATCAATAAAATCCTTCGTTAATGTAAGTATTTACCGCAGTGATAACTTTGTATCTGCGTAATCAGACGTATTATTTTGGTAGCGATTGTTACTTCTTTGCTTTGTTTACATGTGAGTGTTATTTGTTTGTGTGCGATTTTACGTGTGTATAACTAACCGTGTAGTGGCGGTGTATGAATATCCACTACCCCATATCATCCCATGGGTGTCGGAAGAGGTGACAGAGGGTAATAAATCAGGAGATGGGCAGCAGCATCTTCCTGATAACGACTAAAAAAAAAACGGGTTGCCAACCCGCTTGCCAAGCGTAGTAACTATGGAAAATATCTGTGGGGACGGCCTATGTTCAGCAGTGGACTTTAATAGGCTGTAACCGTAACGGACTATAACTTTGTTTGTGTATGATTTATTATACACATGTGTAATTTGCTTGTGAGTGAATTATTTAACGTGTTTTTGTTTAACTGTTTAGTAATAGGTATGAGCTGTCTTTTGTGTGTATAGTTTACGTCAGTATACCTTATTTAAAGTCAGTATGAAAAACAAAGTTGTTAACATTAATCGGCCTACGTTTGTTTTATCGATTATTTTAAACTGGTGTTAACTAAAACAGTAAAGAAACAAGTCACTTGCTAATTCTTAAAGAAATATCATACTACATATTACTTTCTTATTGGTTTTCGGCACCGTATCCTATTTGTTTATCTCCGATTAGCCTAATGGTTGACTGGGAAAGAATGCCTTTAAGTGTTAAGTCCACCATATGTGCACTCATTTTGTGCATAAAAGATTAACCAAATAAACAAATTAAAAATAAACAGATTGAAAGTCTGCGTTTTGAGCGGAATAATTGCTATCACGTTATTGTCATCGTCGTCACCAGTCTGTAACAATCCACTGCTGGGTATTTTATAGAATAAATAGACTTTTTTTAAGCTAAATCAGTACGCTTAACCATCTTCGGCTGCATCAGCACTTACCATCAGGTGGGATAATTGTCAAGCACTGGCTTATAATAGTTAAAAATAATGATTACAAGGCATCACATGGTACGGTAGGTTTTTTTTCTGAATGTGTATGCTGTTGGCCCTGCGGCCTTGACAGCTTCATCTAAT
The DNA here is from genome assembly GCA_963668995.1 of Parnassius mnemosyne. Lineage (NCBI taxonomy): Eukaryota > Metazoa > Arthropoda > Insecta > Lepidoptera > Papilionidae > Parnassius > Parnassius mnemosyne. The sequence continues at coordinate 10,750,342 of CAVLGL010000080.1, forward strand.
TAGGCTAGTAAGTGAGGACTTACGAACTATTGAGTGCAACGATTCTGCCGTCACGTGCGCTTCGCACCGCCTCGCCGACTGCAGTCCCGAGACACCCCGACCCCTGATTTCGGAGTGAGGCTCCTCGAGCTAGGGGGGGGGGGTCTCGATGCGATTCAAGGGCCCTTCAGAAGGAGGTACGAACCTCGGCTTGAATCACTATGGGTCTCCGGTTATCTACACTCACCATACGAAACACAGCAGTGTCAAGCTGCTATTTTACGCTGGTATTCTGTAAGAGCGTGGTCCTTCCACGGTCGAGCCGATCCATTCGTGCTACAACTATACTACTAATATAGCTACAGCATGGCACTACCACGTATAAATTTAGTTAATTATAATCAGTATTTATATCTACTTGATACTTTGTTTTAATTTACTTAAATTGTCCTACGAATTATTGTTATATTTATTATTCCAGATCTCAACAAGAATAATGTCGTGCAGTAAGGTACCAGAAAGCAAGAACCACTGTGGCAAGAAATGCGATAAGGAAGGATGCACCTGCATACTAACAGATGGACAGCCCTGCGTTTGCGTGTGCCTTGATGACAAGAAAAATATTATAAAGTGCAACGATTGTCTATGCTCCGGCCAGAATGAATGCAAATGTAATTGTAGCAAGGATAACTGCAAATGTATTTCTACGAACGGTGCAGCCTGCATATGCGTTTGTCTCGACGAAAGTGGTGGTTTTAAGCGCTGTGATGACTGCAGTTGCATTTCTAATCAAAGTGACTCTATTAAAGGATGCTGTTACAAAAAATGTGACAAAAAGGGATGTGTTTGCCTACAAACCGAAGGTAAAAAATGCGTTTGTGTGTGCCTTGACGACACGAAAAATATTATAAAGTGCAACGATTGTCTATGCTCCGACCAGAATGAATGCAAATGTAATTGTAGCAAGGATAATTGCAAATGTATTTCTACGAACGGTGCAGCCTGCATATGCGTTTGTCTTGACGAAAGTGGTGGTTTTAAGCGCTGTGATGACTGCAGTTGCATTTCTAATCAAAGTAACTCTATTAAAGGATGCTGTTACAAAAAATGTGACAAAAAGGGATGTGTTTGCCTACAAACCGAAGGTAAAAAATGCGTTTGTGTGTGCCTTGACGACACGAAAAATATTATAAAGTGCAACGATTGTCTATGCTCCGACCAGAATGAATGCAAATGTAATTGTAGCAAGGATAATTGCAAATGTATTTCTACGAACGGTGCAGCCTGCATATGCGTTTGTCTTGACGAAAGTGGTGGTTTTAAGCGCTGTGATGACTGCAGTTGCATTTCTAATCAAAGTAACTCTATTAAAGGATGCTGTTACAAAAAATGTGACAAAAAGGGATGTGTTTGCCTACAAACCGAAGGTAAAAAATGCGTTTGTGTGTGCCTTGACGACAAGAAAAATATTTTAAAGTGCAGCGATTGTCTATGCTCCGGCCAGAATGAATGCAAATGTAGTTGTAGCAAGGATAATTGCAAATGTATATCTACGAATGGTGCAGCCTGCATATGTGTTTGTCTTGACGAAAGTGGTGATTTTAAGCGCTGCGATGACTGCAAATGTTTTTCTGAAGAAAGCATACCTAAAACTGATGTGTAAAAAGAAAGGATGAAATAGGTGCATCAGAAATGGCTCAACACAAATCTATCACAAATTCATGTTATTGGGTTTAGATATTATCTATATTAAAAATAAATATTGTGTATACATTTGATTACTTACCTAGTTTTGTAGTTATATTGGAAATAAACTACCTACAAATAGTATAAAACTGCTTTATTTCTTACAATTATACTTATTAAATCAATTAGCCGTGTGTATAGTGATGGCGTAAGGGTAACCACTACCCTGTACCATCCCATGGGTATCGTAAGAGGCGACTAATCATCATCATAATCATCATTACAACCCTTCACAAGTCCACTGCCGAACATAGGCCTCCCCCAAGGAATGCCACAAAGCACGGACCTGAGCCACCTGCATACATCGACTTCCTGCATATCTTACCAGGTCGTCACTCCATCTAGTGGGGGGACGCCCAACACTTCGCCTGCCGAGGCTGCCACTCGAGAACCTTTTTCCCCATCGGTTGTCGGTTCTTCGAGCTATATGGCCGGCCCATTGCCACTTCAGTTTACTAATCCGTTGGGCTATGTCGGTCACTCTGGTTCTACTGCGGATATCCTCATTTCTGAGTTTATCACGCAGAGAAACTTCAAGCGTAGCCCTCTCCATAGCTCGCTGAGCGACCTTGAGCTTCCTCATACGGCCAGCAGTGAAGGACCACGTCTCAGTTCCGTATGTCATCACTGGCAACACGCACTGGTCGTACAGTCTCGTTTTCAAGTTTTGAGGTATACCTGACGAGAAAATGTGCCGTAATTTCCCGAACGCTGCCCAACCGAGTTGTATCCGTCGATTGACCTCTCGGTCGAAGTTGGACTTACCTAGTCGTACTATTTGCCCCAGGTAAACATACTCGTCAACAACTTCGAGCTTAGTGCTCCCAACACAACTACCGGCATAGGTGTGACATGGACATTAAACATGATTTTTGTTTTGTCCATGTTCATCTTAGGTACCTGTCCGTTGGGAAGCACTATTCAGGTCATTGAGCATAGTGCTTAGGTCCTCCAGCGATTCTGCCATAAGGACTATATCGTCGGCAAATCGAAGGTGAGTGATGTACTCGCCATTGATGTTGATACCGTATCCTTTCCAGTCCAGAAGCTTGAAAACGTCTTCCAATGCAGCGGTGAAGAGTTTCGGGGATATGACGTCACCCTGTCTTACACCCCTCTGCAATTGGATAGGTTTCGTACTCTGGTTCTGTACTCGGATAGCCATCGTAGCCCTACTGTACAATCACTTCAGCACTTCGATATACCGACAGTCAACTTGGCACCGCTGAAGGGACTGCAGCACCGCCCAAATTTCGACGGAATCAAAGGCTTTCTCATAGTCCACATATGCCAGACATAGTGGCAAATTGTACTCCTCTGACTTCTGTACAATTTGCCGAAGGGTATGTGGTCTATGGTGCTAAAGCCCTTTCGGAAACCGGCTTGTTCGGGAGGCTGGAAGTCGTCAAGTCTACGCGCGAGACGATTCTTAATGACTCTCGAAAACAGCACGTAGACGCGGCTCAGAAGGGAAATCGGTCTGTAGTTCTTCAAGAGAGCGTTGTCGCCTTTCTTGAAGAACAAGACCACTGCACTTCTTCTGCACGCCTCCGGTGTAATGCCACCATGGAGGACGGAATTAAAGAGCTTCTGATGGACTTCAAGTACCGGTTTTCCACCCGCTTTCAGAAGCTCCGCTGTAATTCCATCCTCGCCTGGGGCCTTGCCGTTTTTAAGGTGCTGGAGAGCCATTCTAATCTCGCTCAGGCTGACGTCCGGGGTATCATCGGAATAATGTCGGATAAGACTTGCTCTTGGATCGTTACTCACACTTGCGTGTGGCTCCAACGATGACGTGTACAGCTGCCCATAGAACCTCCCAATCTAAACTCAAAATCTCAGGTGCCCCGGAAACGATGCTGCCACACTCTGTCTTCAGCCTTGACAGTTGGCTCTTTCTGGCAGACAGATCTCGTGCAAAGACTTTGGAGCCTTGGTTCCGCTCGATCGCTTCTTCAATACGAGCTGTATTGAAGTTGCGTAAGTCCGGCCGCATGCATTTGGAGATCTTTCTGTTCAGTTGTAACTTGCGTTGTAACTCATTGCTAAGCCACTGCGCCATGAAGTCGTCAAAGGAGGTTGTTTTAAACGAACGAATAAAATGCTATTAATATACTTGTTCAATATCTCTTAGTGTAATACGTTTTTTTTAAGTAGTAACATCATTAAAATTTAAATAAAAGTTATCCATTTCTAAAAACTTTTGTATTTGTTGAGAATGTCAAATATTTTATTCCATTCCCAACTGCCTGCTTGCTCTTACTAGTTTTAAAATAATACAGATATAAATGTTTATTAAAATCAATCAATGAGTCACGCTATTTCAAAATCAGCTTGAATTTTCGTAATCGCAACTGTAGGTAGCTTATTTCCTGTATTCTTGGCGGGTAAGAAACCAATCGTGAAGGGATCTTCACAATTTTTTTAAGTCAAAGTCAAGAATTTTTTACAATTAAAGCTTCTTTAAAGCTCTTAAGAGTGTCAAAATCTATACCGGTTTGCAAAAACGAGACCTCCTCAGATAAGAACCGGTAACATAATCTGGGGTCTTCTTATTTTTTTTAAATGTCATGTAACACTTATAACCAAGGAGGTTATAATATATTATATCTCCTTGCTTATAACAATCAATACAATGTCAAATGTCTATTAATCTGTTTCACTTTTCATAATTAATTCACTACAGCTTATCAAAAGTCCACTGTTGAGCATAGGTTTCCCTCAAATTTGACAATCATATTTTAAGTCAGTCAAGTTGCATCGGAGCATCTCCCAAACTCTCTCAAAAGCGCCATGTGCACAGCAGTACTTGTGCAGGCCACTGCCATATCATGGGTTGCTGCCACCCTGAGCCTTTAGCCAAAAATAGCTATAGCCTGTCAGGGTTTATCTTTATTTTTAGGATTTTCAATGCTACGATGTTTTTTTTTTGATCAAAATTATTTAGTACTAGCTACTTTTCAGATTTTATGTTGATTTTTATTGACATCATTTAAAAAGTAAAGCCAGAGAGCTAATTTTTCTTTCCCAAAATTTAGCATCCAAATTCTGCCACCTGGGGTATGGTCTGCCCCCCACCCATGCTGCGCCTTTGGCTGCTACTTTATTCTTTAATATTTAAAATCAATCAAGCAACAAAAAATGAAGAATAATCAACTCACTAAATAACTGAATGAAGCTGGCGGCGAGATAATGAACTTTTAAAACAAGTAAGTAATAACAAACGAACACAGGGGGGTCTAGGCTTGTGAGTTGCAACTAATTACAGTAATAAACGGATTTAGACGGTATGCGATACGGTATCACATCGACGACAACGTCGTATAAAAATAACTTTCAATTTCGTTTATTTAAGAAATTATTCCAAATACGGAACTACCAAATCAAACTGGTTATAACGGCGTAGTAAATTATATGCTCGCTCAATTGAGAGGTCATTATAGGATTGCGTGCTTGTTTGTCATGCTTATTTCTACAAAAAGTATGAAAATTATTTCTTCATTATCATCATTACTGTCCCTCATAAGTACATTGTACCTAAACCTCTTTGATTGATTGCCACTTAGCACGGTCTGATTCATCTTCGTCCACTTTCGATACATCGACTTCATGTATTCCTCCTTAGGTTGTCACTTGTCACTTCACCTAGTGGTGCAGCCATTCTTTTCTTTTCAAATGATCCATTGGTTACGATTCTGATCCATTAGTTCATTGATTTTATCATACATAAAAATCCCAAGAATAGCCCTCTCTTAAATGCTATTAAAAAGTTTCTTTCAAATCGTTTATTTGTATCGAGTTGTTCATCATATATACTCATAAATAATGAGAGAATGTATTGCCGAGTTCATTTTATTATAATTTTGCTATAGTAGAACAAGTACAAATTTAAATATTTTTATTTTGGTATCTATGGTATGGTATTAATAATATAGATGCAAATTATCAAAATCATGGTATTTTTACTATAATTTTGCTGCAATAATTTCTTTATTTTTTTGCTGACATTGAGTGAGAAGCAAAAATGGGAAGCAGGCAGTAGTAAACTAAAGTAGGCTGAATGATGGTAATGCTTAGCTTTATTTCTATTTCAAAATGTTTTTATATTCTAATTGAAAATTTAATAAATCAAAATGAAGTCGTGTTAATCATTCCCGCTTTCTCTCTTTACTAAAGTCATAGTCATTGATTTCGTTTGTTAGATGTTGTAGATTAGTTATGGCTTATGGCATCTCATTTCTCTGCGCCGTAACTCACATTGATCGTGACAGGCTGTGCATGAGTTGTCAATGTGACAGCAATATGGTGGGCCAGGCTACTTGGGTGGTACATTCTACTCTGGACTAAAGTTACATATTTTTTTGTTCAAATCGCAGCATTGTTTTTAATTAACAAAATAAATTTCGTTATAATTTACAAACATAGGTTCACTTCTGTAATCCTCGAAAGGATAGGTAGAGTCAGCGTCAGAGCTACTGTGAACACGTTCAACCAAAAATATGGATTTAGACGGAAAACTGTTAAAAAAGTGATAGATGGATAGCATATTGCCTGCAAAATCACAAACCCAATATCCCATTTGTCGCATTTACGACACGCTAGGCAAGTGAAACAGTTGTCAAATTTTTATAAATTCCACATAAAAAAGGAATCTATAAATTCTAGACTAACATGGGACTTATATATTACAAAAGGATATATATTATGACAATTGAACTGCATGCAACCTTGTAGTTTTCAAAAACGAATTAAATAAAAAAAATATAACTAAAAATTAAAAATTTTGTACAACCGAATTAAATATAAATTATTAAGAATAACTCAAAAACTATTGGTCAAACCTGATCCCACATGAGAAACACCAGCTTTCAAATAAAAAAGTATTATCGAAATTACATAAAAAAAATTAAAAAAGAAGTAACGTAACATACATTCGAATTGAGTAGGTATCGTCTCCTTTTTGATGTCGGTAGAAAATTAAACTGACGTCAATAAAAGCTAATTTCAGTTTTATGAAATTAATTGGGTACACTGATCTGACAAATAACGAGTTTTTTTTTAAATAAAAAAACTTTTACTAGCGATGGTGTTATGGCGAATAGTGTTGCGGTTCCACTGATAAGGTACATAAGTACCCCTACAATAACCCCTAAAACATACTGAAAGGGTGTGGTACAAACCCCTTCTCAAATCTGAAAGTAGGTAACTTTGCTTTTATGTGAGGGGGGGACTACTTTTACTTAGATATCGTCTTCATGTATTTCTTAGGAAGATGGATATAAAGAAGATCATAATGTAGATCCCTACCATGTTAAATCAGCGTTATTAGAGAGTAAAGTACAAAATGTAAGGCAAGCTAAAATATCGGGAGCCGTGATGACATATCTCTTATCTAGATTAAGCTGTCGTGTAGCTGCCATAAAGATGGTCATACAAAGGAAATGTAATGATGATATTTGTGAACGTAGTCTGGTAAGTATACTATTTAGGGCCATCTAATTCAAATCGTCACGGTCCGAATGGCAACAAAGTCAGAGATCGGGGATAGGCGAAACGGTGTGCTTCGCGAATAAAACGGGAGGAAGTCGTACACTGTTTTATCACATCGTGATTTAGATGGTAATAATTTTACGTATGTATGTGTGAGACGAATTCATTCTGAATTTAGTAAACTAAAGCGTAAGTGTTTGAATAAAATAAATTATATATTTTTTTGTGCTGATAACATATATTTTAAAAGTATGAATATAAAACTGGTTGATACATTCATATTACTAAAAGAAATTTAGTAAAAATATACTGCGTTTATCAGTTTACCACGCATACTCACATACTCTCTCGCATACTCACAGAATACCAGCGTAAACTAGCAGCTTAATGGTGCTGTCTTTCGTATGGTGAGTGTAGAGAACCGAAGAACCTTTTACTGGAAATGAGGCATTCCATCTTAGTCCTCACGGGTGACAACGCATCTGCATTTTGTTTGATGTCGATGTCTATGGGCCACAGCAACCACTTACCATCAGGTGGACTGTGTGCTCGTTTGTCACCCTTATCCTATAAAAAAAACTAATAACCTTTATTTATTTAGAAACCCTGACATGATTATAACGTAATAATGAAAAATTATATTTTGACATTTCATCAATTTAAAAAAGGAGTTTCTCAATTTGACTGTATATTTTGGTTCTTGGTGGTATGTATGTGACTATATAAGATTGTATCTTCGTCAATTCAAGGGTGGTTTAGTTTTTAATCTAACTATTTCGACATATTTTAGCTTGAAATATTCCTTAGTCCACGCAATAAACGTCTCAAACTCACACTAGTGTCAGGGCTAATAAGATTAAAATAATTTCCATGTTAGTATGCGTTTCAGATGTCGGGCTTTAATTCAACTAACAATGTCTTAGCACTTTATTTTACTTGATCCTTTTTTTTTTTGAAAGTCGGCTTTCACTCGTTATTAAACGTCTATTTTTTTGTACAGTATTTAGTTGTTCGAATATTCTTACAGATTTATTTCTGAATAAGATTAGAAAAATGGTAATTTGTTAAGTTCTCATTTAAAAAATAAAACACTGCTTTCGTACTTCGTTTTTTTAAAAAAAAATATAGATGCTAAAATTAAAAAAAAATTACTGCGCCATTAGCCGCGGGTCGATTAAAATAATTATCTCGGGTCAGGGTATTTTTTCATTCGGGTCAAGCAATTTTTTTTAAACTGAAGTGGCAAACAAAATTACTGTACAGTTGAAGGTAAGTGGCTACTTCAGTTCATGGACAACTGCAGGCAATTTCATACAAAGAAGGCCACCGATGCATTGTCACACCTGTTATGGGATTCCTCGATTAACAATGGAGATCTAAAAAAATACTCTTGAAAAGATTTAGTATCAATTTATTCAAAGACACAATACGTATACAATATAACTTATTACCGGTGCTCGGCATGCGTTACAATGCCTTTTTTGTCAGAAGCATTAATGGGCGCGCACACAACTACTTACCAAAGTTTCATTGTAATCGGATAAATGGACTAACACATACTGAATGAATAAACAAACAAACAAATGTTCAATACTTGGTCAGAAGCCTTCGTGAGCATGAGCAAGAGAACTCACAAAAGTTTCATGACAAAAAAGAAACTATTTTTTATAATACTAGGTTGATCAATAACTTTTCAGAATAGGACACATCAATGAGTTATAGAAATGTGTTCTATTTTTTTTTATCTTAAATTTGTTAGTAGCCAAGGCCAGATAAAACTAAATTAAAAACTATACCCAACTCTTTTTTCAAATTTCACATTTGGCTGATCGTATGCAAAATGAGGAAACTCGAACTTCGTGCGGTTATTAAATATTTATGTCTGTATTTTTTTTCCCACAAAAAGTGTTTTTCAAGACCTGCAGTCTATTTTGGCAGACAATGTTGCGTCTTATCCTGCAGTGGTGACTGCTGTGCTGAATTTAAACACTCTCTTCGGGCGGCCAACAACGGCCACTACGTAAGAAAACGTTAAAAAAATCTAAGAAATCGTTAAGGTAAGAACAATTCCGTTTATTTTAACTCATATCTTAAAATTCAAAAAGGTGGTTGCGTGCTGGGTTCCTCGAATGTTAATAGACGCCCAAAAGAAAGCAAGAGTTGACATTTCAAAGCTTAATTTAGCAATAGCTGAATAAGATCCAGATGCTTTTTGCGCACGTTTCATAACCGTAGAAAAAACATGCGTACGCCATTTTGACTCGGGGACGAAAAACCAAAGTAAGCTGTGGAAAACACCGTCTTTCTTGCCAGCCAAGAGGTCTACGTCCGCTGGAAAAATAAAGGCCTCTATCTTCTGGGATGCGGAATGTATAATAATGATCGCCTATTTAAGTAAAGAAGAGACAATAACCATAGAATATTACGCATCATTAGTCAAAAAATTACGCGAAGAACTAAAGGAAAAACGTCGAAGAAAATTGCGTCTGAAGTGATTTTTCATTATGTTAATTCCCCTACTCATCGCTCTGATGTTGCAGGTGCTGCCATACTAATTGCTGGGTTTCAGTTGATGCGGCACCCACCATATTCCCGACCTAGCTCCGAGTGATTTTCACCTATTTATTCAGCTGAAAAAGCACTTGCATGGTATAAAATTTGCCGGCGACGATGAGGTGATGTGTGCTGTAGAGGCCTTTTCCAAGTTCCAGGATCAAGCCTTTTTTCCAAGGAAATTGACCAATTTGCAAAACGCTATTCAAGGTATATTAGCTTGAACGGCGATTACGTAGATAAATATATATAATGAAAAATATTTTACATATACTCGTACTTATACTAGGATTTCATTGCGTTTCCAAAAATTTATTGATCAACCTAGTAGATATAGATGACAAACTCTTCTACGATACCCATACAAACTAAGAATTGTCTCTCCGAGAAATATTTTTTTTGTTGTTTAAAAAACATTATCCGCACACAGTTTACAAACATAAATTGCACAAGGACAAACATCCAGATCCGGAAAAAATATTTGTAGGCCATACAAATACTTGTTCCGTGCGGGATTCGAACCCGCGGCCCCCAGCGCTGCAACTCATTGCTAAGCCACTGCGCCACGGAGCCGTCAATAAAATATATATAAAAATAATTTGTTTCTCTGGTAAAATTGGAATTCAATTAATTATTTCTTATATACGCGAATTCTTACGCGAATACTATCCATTAAATGAAACAAATTTTTTCCAGATCTTATCGCGTTTAATTCTAACATTTTTATTCCCGACGTTTCGTCAATTATTTAACGGAATTAAGTTTCATTAATTGATTATTTGTATTTAAAAAAATAATTGGAACGCACTTGCACGATTTAGCTCGTTATTCCTTATGAGCACGTTTCGAACATTCCAGATCGGTTGGTTCCCGCGCTAAATTCGTGTTTGCGTCGCCATTAAATGCTTAACGATGTGACATCCACTGCTATTATGATGTTAAAAGTTAGTATTTGTTGTTTTTATATCTGATCTTGTGAGTTATTGTTAATTGGAGCATTTTAGCAAACTTGTCTTTCATTAATGTTACTTTGTTGTGGTGTTTAAACGACAGAGTAGCGTTTTTTTATAGAACATGGGTGACAAACGAGCACACAGTCCACCTGACGGTAAGTGCGGTACCTTGAAGATCACCAGCTGATTAATGACCGTCACTATGGTTTCCGTCGCGGTCGCGGTTCTCGGTTACCTAACTCATAAATGGGCGGATGCAGTAGAGTCCATGGGGGAGGCGTTGGCCGTTAGTTTGGACATAGCGAAGGCCTTTGATCGGGTTTGGCACACAGCGCTTCTTACGAAGCTTCCTTCCTATGGGCTTCCGGAGAAATTGTGCAATTGGATCACCAATTTTCTTGCTAATCGGAGCATCAAGGTCGTAGTAGACGGTGCATGCTCTGATTACAAGACTACTAACGCTGGTGTTCCACAAGGCTGCGTGCTATCACCAACGCTGTTTCTTTTGCATACCAATTATATGTTGCAAGCTGGTAACATTCATTGCTATGCAGACGACAGCACTGGTGATACCGGCAGTGTCAATATTTCTCGGGACAACGTCGCCGAGTACCGAAACAAACTTGTGCCTGAAGTCGAGACTTTGCTGAACAAAGTCTGGGATTGGGGACGACTAAATCTAGTCCAATTCAATCCCCAGAAGACAAAAGTTTGCGCGTTAACCGCTAAAAAGAACCCCTTCGTCGTATCTCCTCAGTTTCAAGGCACTCCCATTGTTGCCTCTGCCAGTATCGGAATCCTCGGCGTCGACATATCGAATAGTGTGCAGTTTCGTGGTCTCTTGGAAGAGAAGGCCAAATTGGCCTCTAAAAAGCTTGGCGTGCTCAACAGAGCGAGACAGTATTTCATGTCAGCACACCGCCTGCAACTTTAAAAGGCGCAGGTTCGGCCGCACATGGAATACTGATCCCATCTCTGGGCAGGGGCTCCCCAGCTCCTTCCATTTGATCACATCCAGCGCAAAGCTGTTCGAATCGTTGGCGACCGAACTCTTTGCGATCGGCTTGACTCACTGGCTATTTTGTCGCATTTACCACGGGGAGTGCTCTGAGGAATTGTTCGGACTAATTCCAGCCGCACAATTCCACCATCGCACATCGCGACAAAACTCGCGACAACATCCATACCATCTGGATGACTGGCGGTCCACCACTGTGTTATTTAAAAGAAGTTTCCTTCCTCGCACAAATTCCTTATGGAATCGATTACCACCAGAGATTTTTCCGGACCGATACGACGTAGGGACCTTCAAGAAGAGAGCGTACTCCTTTTAAAACGCCGGCAACGCATCTGTGTTTCTCCTGGTGTTGCGGTTATTCATGGGCGGCGGTAATCACTTACCATCAGGTGAGCCGTATGCTCGTTTGCCCAATCTCCTATAAAAAATGTGGATGCTGTGGTCCATAGACATCTACATTTGTTCTCAATTAAGAATCAAAATACAGATGCGTTCACCCCTGAGGACTAAGATGGAATGCCTCATCAAGCCTCCAGTAAGAAGTGTCTCCGGTTCTCTACACTCACCATATGAAACACAGCAACATTAATCTGCTATTTTACAGCTTGCTTAATGGTGCTGAATAGTAACTATGCACTATTATAGTATGTTTTATGTATTATTAAATAAAAAATAAAAATATATAGCTTACTCGACAACTAGGCGATAGTCAGGGTGACAATTAATGAGAATTGTAAATTTTAAAGTAATATTCAACTTTGCTTAGGTACATACTGCTTTTGCACTCCAAACTTGTGAATGATGATATCAGAAGTAACGTCTACTGAAGTAAGCGTGTAGTGAAGTGTCGACCACGATATACTCAAGTTTCGGTGATTGTGAACCCGAAAACTGGTCTACGCAGAGCGTTTTAGTAGAAACCTATGTATAGCAGTTGACAGCAGGCTGATGATAATGATGACAATGATGTAACTGATTAAGTTATTACCTGAAAACAAAAGAAAGCAAACTTATACATCAAGCTACATAATTTCCGTTAAGATGACGACTAAGAGACTTTTGGATTTCAATAAAATTAAAAATACACACACCTCTCATTAAACCGATTCCCGATTCCTATATTTAAAAAAAAAACGTTTCGTTCTTTATTACAATTTGTTTTAATAATGTAAAAAAAATGTTTTCATTAAATAAATAAAAAAATATAATAATTTACGAAGAGCATGAAACAAACGTTTTTATTCGACTTCAAAAATTGCGAGCATTAACAATTTTGATGATTCTTTTTTTAATAAACAGTTTATACTTCAAGGGTTGGTGACATATGTGAATTTAAAGAAAAAAATCAAACGTAAGGGTGGCAAAATAAGGGATGAAGTTTTTAACGTATTTAGACGACACTGATATTTTATTATTCTTACTCAAAAGAAATGTAAAAAACTTAACTTTTAGTACAAAGTAGTAGGTGTTTCTCTGCACGATAAACTTAAAAATGACGATATCCGCGGTAGGACCAGAGTAACCGACTGAAGTAGCAATAGGCCGGCCATATAGCTCGAAGAACCGACAAACAATAGAAAAGAAAGGTTGAAGGACAGCCTCGTACCGGTAGGTGAAGTGTAGGGCGACTCCACACTAGATGGTGTGACGACCTGGTAAGACATGCATGGAGTCGATGGATGCATGTGGCTCAGAACCGAGCTTTGTGACATTCCTTAGGTGAGGTGTAATGATGAAGATAATGATAAAGTAGAAGCCGACTTTAGAGAACCAAAAAAGAATTAAATATTTTTACATTCGAAGAATTCAAGAAGTCGGAGTTTTAATTTTTCTATTAATTATGTATTAGCAAATACTTTAGAATGTGAAATTATTTCATTCGTTTTAGTTTTTTAAAATCTGCTTTTACATTTTAATAAAAGTTAATTTTTATTCGAAATTATTTGTTCGCAATTGAGAAGAATTAAAATAAAAAATAAAATCATCCGTTCGTAAGCTATTGCACCAGCAATGTGATTTATAAAAATGTGTTCGTTGTGCACTTTTTTCTGTATAGAACGAAAGATAACGTATTAGAAAGAAAAACGAAGCTAATTTCTTAAGTAATCAGTCAATAGATAAATCCCATTATTTTAGAATGACTGCTGGATACAAACCTTTTAAAGAATGAGCAAATAGGCATTTAAAAAATTCGCCGTTTTCATCACTACCCCATATCATTGCATTGACGTCTTAAGAGGCGACAGAGGGAAGTGAAAACAGAAGATGAGCAGCAGGCTTCAAATAATAAAACACATGCGGTGACAACCCGCCTGCCAAGCGTGGCATCTATGGCAACTATTAGGCAATCTATGAAAAAGGTCCATGTTCAGATGTGGACTTGTGATAGGCTGTAATGAATGATCTTTAGATGGTTTTTCTACCCTCAGATGGTAGTTCAGACATTGTCTTTACTTAGCTTTGAAGATCAATTAGAATATGCTCCCACACATCTTCATGGGCTTACCGTAATTTCACATACTGTGAAATTACGGTAAGCCCATGATCTACAACGGTTTTGATTAACCTGAGTTCGACGCCATTCCAGCACTAATGAAGTCGTTAATTTTAAGTGCCGATTTCTCTTCACCTTCACCAGAAGAAACTGTTTACCGCCGTGCTCATCATTGTGAGGTAACAGACACTTCATCCTTCCACGACCTTTTACCACCAGTGGAAAAAAGCTTTACTTATTTCTACGGGAATGCATGCATCACCCTAATTTGAACAATTATGATTAAATGCAACACGCAAACGCACATGAGCAGGGATGCGCGCGTACTGTACTGTTCATATATTGGGCGCTGGCAGAAAAACAACGTTGTAGGCAACTGCAAACAAGCAGAAAAACAAACTGAGCTAGAGCTCATTTATTACAACAGTATATAATTCTGATTATTTCTGTGTATTATCATTGTAACTTTATAGGTGCTAATGAATAAATATTTATAATTATTACTATATTTTACTTCAAATTCATCTTTCTATAAGGCCTAACTGTAATCGTTTACAATATCATATACAGGCAGTTAGAGGTACAATAACAACAAATCATAAGCTATCGCAGACCTCACGTTCTGCAATATAAAAGGATGTCGAAAGCATATAGTGACATAGTTGCAGCCACGAAGCCGCAGTGGATTGATGTTACCGCACATCGTAATAGCTGAAACCACTATAAAGCTGTCAATCGCGTCCCAGTCCCAGTCGTCGCCTGCGTGTGATGGCGACGGTTGGGACGCGTCCGTTACTTTGTGACACCGTATGACGCATTTCATAGGAAATTAGCGTGCGTGACACAATTTATAATCTCAATTTATATTGACAAACTATTATAAAAGTTAAAAGTAGCGTGATCAGTATCACACACACGAACCATAATATTTACTATACGTAATAATAATATTAATAATGTGGTCCTGACTCCAGACCGAATTTCTGTCACGGCGGCCGGTTTCAACGAAGACAGGCTCTATCTGTGCAACAAAAGATTACAGTGCCCGAGTGTATGCGCAAGCACAGGTGCACTCTCTATTCCCTCACTCTCAGTCCGATGGGACGGTAATCAGACACGACGGAAGAGAGATCAGGTGCAGGACCAACACTTTACGTGTTTTCGGGGCAAGGGAGTGAAACACCGTCAACTTCCAGACTCCCCCTCTTCCTTCTCCAAGTATCGTCGTAAAACACGGCCCTGAGTAATTTATAAAACAATAACAATACACAAAAATGTCTTCCTCAGAGGTGAAGTAAATTAAAACCATTAAGCATAATTAAACAAAATAGCACTAATATATATTACTATATTATTGTTACTTAAATTGACTGCTCAGTTGGTCTTGTGGTTCTCGATTGACTCGATTTGATTAAGCGAAACTAATAATCATGGGGTCTTGGTTTCAAATCCCGGGTCGGGCCAAACGTTACTGGGTTTTTCTATAAAGATATTCTCAGTAGCAGCCCGGTAGACATAAATTTGCGCGTTTACCGCTAAAAACCACCCCTTTGTCGTATCTCCTCAGTTTCAAGGCACTCCCCTTCTTACCTCAGCCAGTAACGCAATCCTCGGAGTCGACATATCGAGTGACGTGCAGTTTCGTGGTCACTTGGAAGTGAAGGCCAAATTGGCCTCTAAAAAGCTTGGCGTGCTCAGCAGAGCGAGACAGTATTTCATGCCGGCACATCGCTTGCAACTTTACAAAGCGCAAGTTCGGCCCCACATGGAATATTGTTCTCATCTCTGGACCGGGGCACCCCAGTGCCAGCTCCTTCCACTTGACCGCATCCAGTGCAGAGCGGTTCGAATCGTCGGCGACCGAGTTCTTTCTGATCGGCTCGATACACTGGCACTGCGTAGAGATGTTGCATCTCTTTGCGTATTTTATCGCATCTATCACGGGGAATGCTCTGAGGAATTGTTCAGACTAATTCCAGCCGCTCAATTTCACCATCGCACATCGCGACAAAACTCGCATTACCATCCATACCATCTGGATGATTGATGGTCCACCACTGTGCGATTTAGAAGAAGTTTTCTCCCTCGCACAACTTCCTTGTGGAATCAATTACCACCAGCGAATTTTCCGGACCGATACGACTTAGGAACCTTCAAGAAAAGAGCTTACACCTTTCTAAAAGGCCGGCAACGCATCTACAATTCCCCTGGTGTTGCGGTTGTTCATGGGCGGCGGTAGTCACTTACCATCAGGTCAGCCGCATGCTCGTTTGCCCCCTCTTCTATAAAAAAAAGGTAGAAAGGAGATGAACGTCGTTCCATACAAGCTTGGGCCCGGCGTAAACAAAGTTCAAATATATCTTATTTTGAAGATTTAAATATTTGTTACTTATGACAAAAAATCATATTTTTGTAGGGCCTGGGGATTTCTTTTTATTTCGTTTTATTATTTGTAGGTTATGTAGTAAAATCACTTGTTCTTGGGATAAATTGTTTCAATAAATTGAAAAGAACACAAAAGGATGCCGTTTTTTTAGTTATTATTAAATAAAACACAACTCAAACTTTTCTAATTGTTTAATTATTTTATGCAATTATTAATAAAATGTCATCTAGAGAAGTAGCCTGAGTGTGTACATTGTTTGTCTATTCCTCTCAAAACCTAAGTAACACATTATTGACATTATGTGGGCGCAACAACCTACTGACCTGTAAATCGAGAGAAAAGCCAAGGGTGAATTAATTTCACGAAAATAAAAACACAAAATATATCCAAAAATACAACCACAATGGCAAATCGCATGACAAGTTTAAACTCAAAGTTTCCAAGTCTCCTTCGAAACAGGCAATGTTAACATTATAGAGCAACGATTATAGAGCCTATTCAATCGTGTATGATATTATTCAAATATTTTGTTTAGTTAAATAACAAAAAACCATTTAATTATGCTTATAATTTATCGTTATATTACCTACATATTTTTGTATAACTGTTACGAAAGATGTCAACAATCCAGTTTCATACATCTTCTTTGGCTGTGTTGCACCCTCGTGTTTTGAAAAGCACGTAAAGCCGTTATTCTGCATCTGACATGCTTCGGTGATTTTTGAGTTATTCTTAATAATGCGTAAATTGACGTCGACTACATTGATAATGTTCTCATTTTATTTAGGTTGAAGTCGGTTTTACAACATTTTTAATGATACCACTTGTCGTCGTTAATAATAAAATAAATTAAAAATTAATTTCAGTAAAAAGTGAATCAAGAAGAGTAAGTAATGGGGAGATAAAAATAAATGCCAACGCTTACACTTGTGCCTTACACAGTGCTCTGATCGTTTTACTTAAGTTGAGAGTTAGAACTCAGAACGCAGGCTAAGCAAACTGTTGCAACACAGGCGATGCGATTAACACCGATAGCCGTTATTTGCTAAACATTACTCATCAAACTGCGTAATTACTAAAAGGTGCAACTGTTCGCTATTCTGGTGGTGTTTATGCGTGAACTGAGACTACTTAATAGTGGTTGGTTTATACTTTATAGTAATCTACTAGCGAGAAATCTTGAGACAGTGTAAATATTATATGAAAATTTTATGGACTGTCTTATCAAACATATTTTTTTTTAAACGAACAGAAAAGATCATCAATTTTACTTTAAACTATATTAACTCAATAATTTTGAAGGTCGGTTGACCGATTTTGCTGTTATATTTATCTCAAAAATTATAAAACTTGTTTAATGTTACCACACATTTTGTTATTTTTCATATTGTATTTACTTCAAAGATTATATAAAAAATAATTTTTCTTTGTTCGTATTCTACGCGCTGCTATACCGTTCATCAGATTGCGGTAAATCTTTGACAAGTTATTGCTTAAGCAAATCCTTTTGCACACAAAAATACTATTCAGATAAAAAGTTTGTTTGAAGTCAAGTCTTTTTGGACGTAAATATGCAATAATATTTTTATGAAAAAATAAGTAGCACCATTTTGAAAATTTAATTAAATGGGCCATTTTTTTAAAACTTGCTTATGGTACCATTACATACATACATTTTCTTAAAGACAAGGCGTGAAAGTTATGTTGTAAAACGTTTTTAACCATGACTCAATTAAACTTAATTTTTTCTCACAATATTAAATATTAATTATTGGATTTGTGACTGTAATCAATAACATAGTTATTTAGGATTAGATTAAAAAAAAACAGAAAAATTTAGAAATCTGTGATCACAGAATCTAAATATGTGATCTAGACTGTTGATTTTCAACATTTTCAAAAGTATACCCATTATCACTTAACCAAGTAACATGGAATTTATCTTTTATTCTTACTAGAACAACCTAGCTTATCGCCCCTTACCCGCTTGAAGTTGAGTTTGGGGACACAATGTATATCGATACTGTTTAAAAATATCGATATGTATTTTTCACTTACCCATTCCTACAGTGGCATTTTCCATAGCCGTCTCTTACGACACCCAAAGACGAAACATGGTGACGGACACCTTACGGCATCTTTAAATCTGTACCGATTTGATATTGTTCTTCGTTTCTTAGGAGCAAATTTATTTAGGTGAATTTACAGTATCCCAAACAGGTTAAGATACTGTATAATAATACACAACGAACTTTAAGGTTAAAGTTCATTGTATTAACCTGTTACAGATACTTTAAATCTTCAAACGACCTTGCGACAAACCAACACGACCTTGATGTTGAAAGAAAAAAAAACTTTATTTACCTAATACATAAGCTAATTAAATCCGAGTTTAATGTGTTAATATAGCAATAACTTGTTTTCAATTCTCAAGAATTGGACAAAGTTCACTATGCTTGCCTATAATATATGCTTTATTCGTTTGAGTTTTTATTTTTTGTAAGAAGGACTAGAATACCGTATTCATCACTCTTGGGAGGCCTTATAATTCCTATGTTTTTAATTTTATTTTATTATTTGATTAATATTATATATGTTATAGGTTTTAGAGATATGTTACAGATGAAAGAGTTGATTTAGGAAATAGATTTTATTTTAATTAAATTGCAATAACAACAATTTTAAGTATTCGATGTTATTAGTTATTACAACATTAACAACTAAAAAAAAATTGAAATGATTCTGGATGACAATGCAGAATGAAGCAAGTGCAGTGGGCTAGCGCTTTTGTAATATTTTCTTTATAATATCATGATAGATATTATAAAGAAAATAATTTAATTTTAATTTTAATTTACCACGTGCTCGGCGGTGAAGGAAAACATCGTGAGGAAACCTGCATGTCTGAGAAATAAAAAAAAAATATTTCGATGACATGTGAAGTTCGCCAACACGTATTGGGGCAGCGCGGTGGACATTTCCTTGCCCTAAAACCCTCTCAGAAATGAGAGGAGGCCTGTGCCCAGCAGTGGGACGTAAATAGGCTGCAACTTTACTTTACTTTTACTTTTTATCATGATAGATATTATTCATCCAATGAGCGTGTGAATCTTGATGCCTGTTCGCAACACTTTTTATGTTCATTTTATATCTTATGCTCATTTATATGATGCTCTGATTTGTAAACCTAACTTTATTTATCAACAGATTTTTAATCACTCAAAAATTTAATATTTATAGTGAAATAATTCTGTGGTAATTATAGCTGTTAATTTCGCTACGGACTGTAAATATAACACTCTACTACTTGATAGATTAACACTACATGTACCGACCTACTAATTGCAACTTTATAAGGCGTAAGCTCGACCTCATTTAGAAAACTGTTTTCAGCACTAAACCGCCCAATACCAATTTCTTCAGCTTGACCGCATTCAGCGAAAAAGGGCTTGTCGACGACCAACTCTTTTCTTCGGTTTGATCCATTGACGGGTGTTGAAGAGTTGTAGCATTTCTGCATTTTTAATGGTACATTATACAGAAACTGCTCCGAAGAATTGTTTGGATTAACAAAATTTCAAACTCCATCTTCATCATCTGGATTTTTGCCAGATCATCCCAGTGTGATTGTCATGGAGCTTTCTGCCTTGGATGGCTATTTTTGGAATCTACTGTAGAATCCGCTGTCACGGTTGAGACCTTCAAGAAAAGTTAGTAATGCATCTGCCTTAACTCCGGATGATCACTTACAAGATAACATGCTCGTTTGTCCCGTCTTCTCAGAGGAGAGGTTGGGCTTTACTGTTGCGACTTGAAGTTCACGTTGCCCGTTCAAATTAAATCCGATATATCTATTATATTATACATATAGTATTTTATAAATATTTATATTCCAATATACTAATACATAAAAAAGCATATTAATGTTAAGATAAACACTGAGAACAAGAACTGATGGTTTTATTTTTAATTTTCTTTTCTGTATGGCCATATCGTTTAAATATTTAATAGTTTTGTTTTAAAGTAATTTGCTTGTATCTATGTGTTGAGTAAACAGCTTACTAGTAGCGTTAAAGTTAATTTTTACCCTAAGAAAGTGTTCCATTACGTGCATGATTTATAAACGCACACATTCCTAACCAATTCCACTTAATTGGCGCGGTTTTCTTCATTCAGAAGTGGTCCTGTAGGTCAATCCTTGCGGTGCGAACATTGAAAAAACGTCCTTCACAACCGGTTCGGGTCACTGATGCCTCAGTGTGGAATGAGTGGTTTACTTAAAGGCTTACGAAAGTCAGAAATAACAGGCGAATACTGTGTTATTTTCACATTTTTGTAAAGTCGTACAAGACGTAAAAACAAGGCCGTTTATTACTTTAATGGCATGCGATGTATCGCTTTGAAGTTTACGCCTTTTTTATAAAGCTGAAGTGACAAACAAACTAACAGTCCACTTGATGATATAAATGGTTACTGCAGCAAACAAACGCCTTTTTATCGTGGGGAAATCTTCATGGTTACCTTTCGCTGTGGGAGCAACGAGAAGGGTATGCCGCACTTCTACCCGTTAATACCCACGGTAATTACCATCAGCTTAGACTAGGGGTCCCGGGATCTCCGTTCCGTTCTCTAAAACTGAAGTGACAAACGAAACTTACAGTCCACCTGATGATAAGTGGCCACTGCAGTCCATGGATGAACGTCTGCAGCCATCTTTAAACAAAGAACGCTACAGGTGCGTTGTATTCATTGAGAACTAAGATGAATTGTATCTTGGCCTGTATTTATACTGGCGCACTATTATACCCTTCAGTAGTTACTTTTTACTTTTTAGAGTCACACTGCAGCTACATTATGATTGTACCACGAATAGGCCGGCTCAACCAGGGAAGAACGATGCTCTCACAGAATACCAGCGTATAACAGCAGATTAATTCTGTAGGTTTCCATTCCATAGCATCTACTTACCATCAGGTGGACTTTGAGCTCGTTGGGCATATTATTCTATAAAAAAAACAAAGAAAAACTTGCACTACTACTTGACGGCGACTACCAAGCATAAAAAGCTAACTAACGCTAATCCTTTTCCTCGATTCCGCCTGTGACACCGCTCTCGAGCGGTCGTTCAGGTAGTCCGCGCAGCCGTCCCCGTACGGTAGTGCTCTCTCGCTCTCGCGCCTCCGCTGTCCTGCTCGCGCTGTACAGTGCGACGCCTGGTGAGTCCTTTTACGCTAACTCCAGTTATTACCTCCCTGTCTCCGGACGGGGCGGTTTGACTGTTGGTCTTGCTTTTTAACTGTCATTTTTGTTTTGTGATTATTTTATTGTTATTAATTGTAACGTGTATATTGTTTCAAGGGAGTTACTTGCTCTTTTCAGAGCAAGGCCCTGTTCTTTTGAGAACCAGGGCACAACTCCTAGAATAAAACCGTCCCGTTCTTTTCAGAACGGTGATCCCGCCCTTACTGTTTCTTAAGAATACGATCTGTTCTTTTCAGAACAGTGTCCCACTAACTTTTATATAATTACGTAGTCCCCAACGACAATGTCCTCGCATAAATTGTTAGGTCCCCTGACCGAATTAGTCTATAGGTTACATAAAGACCCGCAAGCTCTTCAAGCAGCCATCATAGCCCTTGTGGCTCCTACCACCGTTCAGGCACCGCCGCCCGTTATATCGGCCTACCTCGAGTCCCGGAACTCGTTCGCGCCCCTTGAGATAGACATGGAGTGCTCCAACTCCAACTCCGACTCAGAATCCACACTCCGGGGCTCTGGTTCTACGGAGACGTCTGACTCAGACGGATCCGAAGAATCAGAGTTCACGACAGTGTCTTCCAAGCGTCATAAACGCGCCGCGAAAACCGTTTCGGCGGCCTCTGCCGCCCCCGCAAACTCCGCAGCCCCCGTAGCTGCCTCAGTCCCCGCAGCTCCCGCTGCAGTTTCAGTAACACCACTGCCCAAGCCGGCCTCCCGATGTGCTTCTAACCCGACTAAGAAGCAAGTCCCGCCCCCTGTCTTCTTACGAGACAAGGCTCAATTCACCCGCCTCTCCAAAACCTGCTACGACGCAGGAATAAAATACGACCAAGCCACCAACCTCGGGGAGGCTATTAAAATCATCCCCAAATCTGTCGACGACTTTCGTCGTCTCACCAGGCTCTTCACAGCCGAAAAAGTCTCTTATCACACGTTCGCTCTTCCGGAAGAGCGCAAAATCAGGGCCGTCATCCGAGGCGCCCCTTTTGAAATTTCCAACGAGGAAATCCTTGAGGACCTTAAGTCCCAAGGATTCCCGGTTGAGGCTGTGCATAAAATGCACAGCAGAACGGGCTTGAGGTTCCCCCTCGCTCTCGTTATTCTTTCAAACGCTCCGGAGGCACAGACTATCTTCCGGCAGTTACGCACAGTGTGTGGGCTGTCGGGAGTTAGGGCTGAGCTCCCACATAGGCGCGGCTACCCGGCGCAGTGCCACCGCTGCCAGTTATATGGTCATGCGGCGGCCAACTGCTCCGCCCCACCCAGGTGCGTTAAGTGCCTCGACCCCCACAACACGAAAGAGTGTCCCCGGCCCAAAAATGCCGAATCCCCACCCGCGTGCGTCCTGTGCAAACAAACAGGCCACCCGGCTAACTACAGAGGCTGCCCTTGCGCACCTCACCCTCGCCCCATTAGGCACGCTCCACCGCCGGTTAATGCTAAGTCATTCCCGGCCCTCCCGTCAAGGTTGCCACCTAAGAGATATTTTCGCCCATCTCAGGTAGACCCAAGGCCCTCCCGGGTCCCTCCCCCTCTTCTTCGCCCACCTCCGGGCTTCTCGCAACCATTACAGCCTCCAGTCTTCCCCTGGGGACCCAAAAAGGCCGACCCTCCGCGGTCGTCCCCCGCTGCACAGCATGAACAACCCTCAATGGCTGACGATCTAAATACGGTGTACACCGCTATTAAGAACATCAACATTGGGGAGATCACAGTCTTAGCACGCAAATTGCGTGCTGCCAAGTCCCCTCAGGACAGACTCCTTGCTCTTACAGAGCATCATAATCTTTTAAGTACGTTATAAAATTATTTTAATCATTTCATCGTAAGGTAAATACGTCGGGTTAAAACTGCCTCCGTAGGCACTCACTAATTAAAACTCTCTGAAACTTCTTCAAAGTCTCAGAGTTTCATTAAACATACTTATTCGTGAGGTAGCTAAGTGTGCAACCCCACTCCCTCTCGCTATCGCATCCGCAGGCCGAGGAACTCCCACTCGAACCCGCCTATTCTCTGTCAAACGATTTGAACTACCTCCTGGTGGCTCAGTCAATTTCATAATTAAACTTTCATAAATAATTAAATTTTTACAATCAAATTGCCTTCGTAGGCACTCCCTCAGCGGCTTATAGCCGCCTGCGCCCTCTTTTTCCCAAAAGAGGGTCGCTTTACGATACGGCATAGGGAGCTTTAAACAGCTGGTTGCCAGTCCCCAAAGGCGGTTTTTAGGGGGTATCACATAGGCTCCCCCGTTAGGTGTGAGTCCCCCATAACCACGATGGATAGCCATCGTGGTATGCGTAATGCATTTTCCGCCTCCCGTAAAGGGTAGCCTTTTTCCAAATTGCTTCGGGCGCAAAAAAAAAAATAATCCTTTTCAAACGCATGAAGTTTACCGAACATTTTGGAAGTATTTCTTTAATAACCCTAGCACAGCCACGGAATGACTACAAGTTAATGATGAAAAACTACATCACACAAAACTATTATGAGGTTTGGTTGAGCACGTAGATGGGTTTGTGTATTTGGGATGTGAATTTAGCAGGGATGGTAGATATGATAAGGATATAGAACGACGAGTGAACGCAGGAAATAGACTGAATGGAGCTCTACGCTCTATTGTGGGAAGTCAGAATGTGTTCAAAAAGGCACGTTTGGCAATTCAGAATGATCTGTTATTCCCTACTTTAATGTATGGTAGTGAAAGTTTAGTGTGGCAGAAGAAGCAAGAGAGTATGGTAAATGCTGTAGAAATGCGGTCATTTAGGAGTATGTTAATGATGAATCTCAATGACAGGGTGAGAAATTGTTTGGTAAGAGAAGACCATTTGCAAGATGATGTTATGACCAGGATTAAGAAAGGAATTCTTCGGTGGTTTGGTCACGTAGAAAGAATGAATGCGGAAGTAGTGACAAAGCAAATTTATGTTGCAGAGGTGAACGGCCAGAGTCGGGAAGGGACGCCCTAGGCAAGTAAGTGAAAGTTTATCGACCAAATTGGCGATATATTGAAAAAGGGCCAAATTAAGAGTACCTTTAACCGACGAGCGTGTATGCGTAGGTATATGGATGTGGAGAAAGCGAGAGGTGTGTCAGGATCCATAGTCTCTGCCTACCCCTCTGGGTGAGAGGCGTGAGTATTTATGTTTTACGTATATGTATTTTGAGGTATCACACATATTAAGTGATGCGCCTTAAGAGAGGCAAAGCCTCCACCACGCAGCACGTATGGGTTGGCTCGGCCAGAGAAGGACTTCGCTCTCATAGAACACCAATGTGAAATAACAGCTTAATGCTGCTTCGTATGGTGAAACCCTTTTTACTGGTATCGAAGCATTCTATCTTAATCTTCAGGGGTATACATTTTGGGCTACAGCATCCATTTACCATCAGGATTTGCGTTCTTTTGTTACCTTATTCTTACCTTATTCTATAAAAACAAACACGCACTACTTTTTGCAAGAAACATTTAATAATATCATACAAAATCTTCTCCTCTCACTTATTTCTTCAGAAGTAGGTGAGAGGGCGGTACCTGCACAGACGGTCGCCCAGGTATGTAATTAGTCTTACCACCTAGAATTCTACATACGTATCCTCGTATATTCGTGTAAAGCTATGCATGAACCAATTAACAGAAGCAATAAATAGTGAAATGATTGTCGTAAACCTTCGGATGCCTGCACGTAATGAACGTATGTACAACACAGCGCCTACGCGTGTCCGACCTCGGTAATACAGTGACGACGATTAATCAATCAGTGGGAAACCGTGTGTGGTTCTTGGGTTTAGTGATCAGCTTTTTTTTATGGAATATTATATTCATTTCTTCTGTTAATGAGGGCATCCAAGACTTTTCCTGTCGGCGCCGCTTTGGAATCAGATAATATATTTATTTTTGGTTTTAAATATTTTTACATCTTCAAATATTCAGATAATACAGATAATACAGATTTCATATGGTGTGATCGCGGAGCAGGAAGAATTTCAAATAATTGCAATTCATACAAATGTGAACTTTAACAGCTTGAGAATAAACTCGGTTTTCGATTCACAAATACTGTTCAAAAGGTCCTAAAACTATCTTAATTTCAATAGAAATAAAAAAATTTGAGATGGGAATTAAGTTTAAAAATGCAAAGCAATAAAAAAATTCAGGCTCCGCGACCGTGCTTTAATGGGGAAGTTAATTTGTTAGGAAAAGTAAGCTTAAATGTTTCTTTATGTAATATTAGCTATATTTATTATTAATTAGATTAGAAATGAATAAACCAAACTACGAATATCTCTAAAAAAAAGAGCAAACCACTAAGGCATTGTTTTGTGTATTAATGTAATAATCTAAACACTGCTAAACTTTTATTTAAAAACTAAATTCTCAATTAAATTACGCTGTGCAGTCCAAACTTCACCTCGGTCCCAACTAGCGAAATCTGGTGAGCGTAAGATTGTTATTTATTAGCCCCCATTGGTTCACGCAAAACTTTACCTGCATAGAGCATGCAAGCATACGAATTTAGAATTCTATGTGGTTGGACTCCTTATATGCTTGGCCGTCCGTGTGGATAAGTAACACTATCTCATATTTCTGCTGCCAAGTAGCTATTCGTGTTTTCCTTAGTTTTTTATAGAATAAAGTGACAAATGAGCACACACGTAAGTGGTACGTAATAAGCACGTGCTAAGTAGATGCTGTGGGTCATAGATTAATTGAAAAAATGAAAATCTTTTGAAATATTATTTTATTGAACACATCTTTTACATATTTTTATTTCGCAAATGATTCTGGAATGCTGGTTTATATTATTTTTAACCGACTTCAAAAAAAGGACCTCTATTTGTGTGTATGTTCTTTTTGGAGCGAAGTTCTTTATCGCACTGTACGAAATTGATGGATGGAGGCCAGGCGAGAAAAATGTGTAAGATTTTTCCGTCACGAGCCTCATTTCTATAGTGCGAGTGAGATGGAATAATCTCCATCTACCTCGCACATTTTCTTATCATGTCATAAAAGAATTAATTTTAATAGATGCTAGCATAATTAATTTATTTGTATTTGTTAGTTAATAATATAATACGTTTATCAATAATAATATATTATGTACTAAGAAAGGAACCTCGTTTTAACCGAGTGTTCCACGATACTCACGCATGTTTTTTTTTTATGTAGGTATGTTACTCGATATATTCGTCAATTGTAGACCGATTTTAATAATATTTTTTATTAAAGTATAACCTTACTTTAAGTCGGATCTCATATGAATTTGGAGAAAACATTACACCACTAAGAATGGAAAATGGGGATGAAGTGTTGAGTTAGTATAGTCCACTCAAAAGGGTAATTTTTTATAGTGTTTAGAATTTTGATAAAAGGTGAAAGCCGACCTTAAAGTAATAAAAATAACAGATTAATTTCCTCACAATAGCGTCAGAAGTCAGATTTTTAATACTTCTATATACTATGTCTTAGCAACTGCTTCTGAAGCTATCAAGCGGATATAATTATTTTTTATTTTTAGTACTTCGAAGCCGGCTTACTACTATAAAAGTCTAATTATTGTTCGACGGAAATTAACACACGAACTGAACTCTCGAACTAGGCTCAAGTTGTTTAGTTCGTCATCATGTCGATACGTTCATTGTGTATGTTTGTAAATAGCCTAAAATTAACATGTCGCAACGGAGTACCACAAGCGACGGAATGAGCGTAAATCAAATCACTTTTGCGTTTGTTCTATAGCCTTCAATTATATGAAAAACAAAATAAAACCCAGTAGTGGTATAACTACAACAAACCCATCCATATTTTTTAATGATATTATAATTGTAGCACGAAAAGGTCAGCTTAACCGGTGAAGGACCACACTCTCACAGAATACCAGCGTAAATAGCAGCATAATGCTACTGTGTTTGTATGGTGAGTGTGGAAAACCTTTTGTTTACTGGAAACGGGTATTCCATCTTATTTCTCAAGGGTGACAACGCATCTACACTTTGATTTTTAATCGAGGATAGATTAAACCACAGGATTCACCTACCATCAGGTGGACTGTTGTTTTGTCACACATATTCTATAAAAAATTGATTAGTATAATGAAAAATATTTTTATACATGAAACAGAATTTTTTAGTTGAATTGCTACGTTCCGAGTTTTTTAAAGTCGACTTTATTATATTTTGAAAGTTCACAGATATTTATTTGAATCATTAAATTAATATTAATAAACCGTATCGGTTTATTAACATTAATTTATATGTAAAATATAATAAAGAGATATTACAGTACTTTCGTTGATGATATAACTGTATGACTGTTCGTCCGTTTGCCACTTGAGTTAATAAAAAAAAAACACTAATAGAGCATGTAATGCACTTGACAAATTTATTTCGTCTGAACTAAAAGTTTTTATTTTTTGTTCGATAACTGCGTCACTCAATATGTTTCTTGTTTATAAGGGTTAACTGACAGATAATTACTAATATGCTACTATTATGTTCGCTTCACCCCGCGGGTGTCGTAAGACAATAACAGGGGAAAATAAAACAAAATGATAAAAAAACTGCGCTTACCAACTTAAAAATACGAAAGGTAAAGCAATAAATATCTCCCTATGAGTCAATCTAAGGGGGAGGCCTATGGTCAGCCGTGGAATTTTGGTAGGCTGTGATGAAATAAATAAATGTAAACCTTAGTTTTATAAAAATAACAAACATAAATATTATAATGTTTCTTATATTATTATTATTTTTTATTTTTTTTTAAACGTTACCCCTACACTAGAATTTTCTCCTTTATCTCGGAGGCAGTTTACAAACATAAATTGCACAAGGACAAACAATTATTTGCAGGCCATACAAATATTTGTTCCGTGCGGGATTTGAACCCGCGGCCCCCAGCTCAGCAACTCATTGCTAAGCCACTGCGCCATGGAGCCGTTATTATGTGATTTTATCATACAACCAACAACCCGCCCCGGCTTCTCCTGGGTAGGATCGATTAATTTGGCGTTATTTAAATTTAAGATAAACAAAAATCACTTATTTCATAATTCTTCTGTTTTTCAAAAAAGAAAAACTCTTCAAGTTTTTCGGATAAAATATAGTCTAGATCACTCCTGGAATTATTCTCTATCTGTTCGTGAAGTTTAATTACAATCGGTATACACATACAGCCCTTCATTAAATTAACCCTGACAGAGTGACAGACAAACCTTTTAAAAATGGTATGCACGTTCAGACACGACACTTCAATTTTATTTATATGTATAGACTAGCTGTTCCCCGCAACTTCGCCCGCGTGTTAGGTTTTTTATGTTTTTGCGCGGAACCCTAATTCTTTTTCTAAAATAAAAGTAGCCTAAGTTACTCCTTATCAAATCAGCTATCTACCAGTGAAAGTCCCGTCAAAATCGGTTCAGCCGTTTCGGAGATTAGCCGGAACAAACAGACAGACGGAGATCAGACAAAAATTTTAAAAATTGTATTTTAGTTATAAGTACCTTATTTACTTTCATACGCATTTAGTAAAAAAACTGTAATTTTGACATTACAAACAGACACTTCAATTTTATTTATTTGTATAGATATAACTAATTTAAAACTAGTTATCGAACACTTGGGTGATCTTGAACACTCCCCATCCCGCCCCAATCATTACATTATTATAACAACGTAACATGTGTACATGCATATAATGTTATAATAAATTTACGTTTGTCATTTACTTACTCGTAACAATACGATGACTATAGATGACTAACAATCGTTATGACAGTAATGTATCACAGTTAAACTATGCCAAGGCCAAGGTAATAAAAACGTGCCACCTGTTTAATGTATTTAAATAAAGTAGGAGGTACAATACACATTAAAGTTGGGGAGGGCGATAGGTACTCCACGCGTAATAGATGTGAATATGGGTGAATACTAGTAAGTCTATTAACATTACTAATGTAGGGAATATTTATTAACCACTACTGGTAAGCTGAAAATGCTTTATTTGTTAGGAGTAGTTCACGACAGTAGTCGAATGGTGGATTCGAACCCACGACATTTTGAGCCGCAATCTGCACCCTGCCATTAGGCTACTGTCGCTTAAATTGGAGTTGGTCTGCTTCAGGCCGCGATGGACTTTCGAGCTTTTTTTATAGGTTAGGTTGACAAACGAGCACACAGTCCACCTGATGGTAAGTGGTTGCTGTGGCCCATAGACATCGACATCAAACAAAATGCAGATGCGTTGTCACCCGTGAGGACTAAGATGGAATGCCTCATTTCCAGTAAAAGGGTCTCCGGTTCTCTACACTCACTAAGTGTCAAGCTGCTATTTTACGCTGGTATTCTGTGAGAGCGTGGTTCTACCCCGGTCGAGCTGACGTGCTACGACTATATTACTAATATAGCGTCAGCATGGCTCTACCACGTATAAAAGCTTTAATAGTGTTTTAGGATAAAGAATGGAGCTTTTTTTATAATAGAGGTTTTAGTATATAATAGAATAGAGATTTTTTTAATGAGTTGACAAACAAACTGTAGTACTGGTGGTAAGTGGCTGCTGCAGTCCACTGACACCACCAGCAAGCATCTAACTACTTAGGCTATTGATGCGATGTCACCTGTGAAGACTACGAATGTTTCACAACCTGTAATTATGTTAGTTCTCTATACCGTTCATGTTGGAACACAGCAGTGCAGGTAATTCCATTTGACGGCAAAAATAGTTTAGAGTGATCTATACACCTGCCCAGACTCCTATGCAGATATGAAATCCTACTACTAACTAGATATGCTTTCAAACGCAAATTTGCAATCAACAATTTATTTTTTAAATTTCTTCTCTGATCCAAGAAACCTTATTTGATAACGATAGTAGATTAAAAAAAAAGTTATAGAAAAATTTAAGTTTACATTTCATTGTTACAGTTGTGTCAATAAATTGGCGACTGCAAAAATAAGACCTTGCGCAACTTAGACTCAGTTTTATCAAGTCTAACGACATCCGCAAATATATAGGATGTGATAAATATTGTTATTCGCTTCGCTTTGGGAAAAAACCGAGATCAACATCATCGGTACGTCTCATCACAATTCCACGGCTGAACGTAAACATAATAATATATTCGCTACAAATGGATTCTTTCCATTATTTTAAGTACATTTTATTAAAAAACATTAACAAAATCTATTTAGAATAAAGCTTTTATAGGACTTGCTAAGGCCAGCATCCGAGTCCATCGTAAGATTAGTTGCATTGCACCGTATTATTACATTGCTATTGAAGTTACATGAGTATGCTAAGTTTCAGATTAATCGGATGTCAGCTAGTGCTTCAAAAATTGATTAAAAAATTTTAAACGTAGACAGGAAGAAATCAAGTTAATAAAAAGCGTGTATAAATGGGTGTGGGTGCGATTCGATCTAACCCCACTGTCTATACAGTATCGATTTTAATGAAAACTTCATCAGGTAAGAATATTTTATTTTATTTTATTTTTAAAAAACGTTACCCCCACACTAGGATTTTCTCCTGTATCGTGGAGGCAGTTTACAAACACAAATTTCACAAGGACAAACATCCAGACCCGGAACAATCATTTGTAGGCCATACAAATACTTGTTACGTGCGGGATTCGAACCCGCGCCCCCCAGCGCAGCAACTCATTGCTAAGCCACTGCGCCACGGAGCCGTCACTAGAATAGATATATAACGTTATAGAATAGAATACATAACGTTATTAAGTTTCGAATGAAATATATTTGTATGCGATATTAT
Source organism: Parnassius mnemosyne (assembly GCA_963668995.1). Classification (NCBI taxonomy): domain Eukaryota; kingdom Metazoa; phylum Arthropoda; class Insecta; order Lepidoptera; family Papilionidae; genus Parnassius; species Parnassius mnemosyne. The sequence goes on from CAVLGL010000080.1 coordinate 10,781,992, forward strand.
CACTTCTTCTCGAGATATGAGAGATGAAAAATTTACTAACGCATGATACTATAAAGGTGCGAACATCCATTTTTAGGGACTGATACGACTTAGGGCTTAGAGACCAAAAGAAAGGAGCCTACTTCTTCTTAAAAGGCCGGTAACGCACCATGTTCACGCAACCTTCAAACAACGATGTTCACATGCTTGTTTGATTAGTAGTATTTAATTTTATAGATTTGAAAATATTATAAAATTTCTATTTAAAAATCCAAGCGATGTGATAAAAATGCAAAAACGTAATAGTAAAAGTAGGTGATTTAAAGTATGATGTTCTGACTTCCTCGTTGTTCTAGTGGTCATACGTGTGTATGTGGTCGCGGATTAAAATTTCGGATCTGGCCAAAGTCAGTTATTGGGGTTTTCTGTCTAACTGTAAATTGTCAGTAACTGCCCGGAATCCTGAACTGCTTTCTAAGGCGCGGGGTGCTTCAACCCCGCGCTTTAGAAAGCACACTGAGCCGTTGGTCCTGCGATCTCTCTCCGTTTGTGTCAAACTGCCGTCCCAATGGACTATGAGAGTAAGGAAATAGAGAGCGCACCTGTGCTTGCGTACACACTCGTGCACTATAGTCCTGTCCTGCCGATAGATAGTTAGACTCCGTTGAGACTGGATGCTGAGAAATTTAGTCAGATAGACATTATATTATGTTCTTCAAAAAGAAGTCATAAAATTACATTAATACCTGAGATTTCCGAATAAGGAAAGTGTTGCAAGCCAAACTATCATCAAACGACCACACACCAAATAGATTTTGTTTGTACGCAAAACATAGGCGTTGACCAAAGTTGAAACAAAGTGATATAAAAAAATATGCATAAGCTTGATTACGGGCCAAGGGTTCGACAGCCGGCTTATAGCCGGCGGCGCTGGTTTTCGGACTATTCCTACATTTGTTTACGTTTATTCATGTATTTAAATCCTCTTGTGATATTTTACGATACATTCTACAGTTTATACATTGGCCGCCATTAACACGGTGTTTACGCGGAGGCGTTTAATAATCTAACTCAGGAATGCACGAAAACAAAGTAACAGGCTATAAAGTCGTTATATTTAGCTCGTTTAGGGCATTAAATATTCTAGTACAGACCCCGTGGTGTGGCACTAAATGTTTCGTTTGCCAAGTAGCTGCCGAAGCCTGCCAATCGGGGCGTCACATCCTGTTGCATTCGTACCCATTGACTATAATGTTTATTAATGTTAGGCAAGTAGCTTCAAAACAATATGACAAGTTTAAAATTTAAAGATGTAAATTAAATCTTTAGAATGTCGCTTAAAACAGTCTCAACGGATATTAGCCATCAGTGCAGGACAGGATAATAGTGCACGCGTGTGTGCGTAACCACAGGTGCACCCTCTATTCCCTCACTTTCATATTCTATATATCAAAAATTAGGGTAAGCCTGTGGACATACGTTGTCACTTTATTACTTAGCAAGACAAATATATCGACTAATGCAGAACAGCCTTTCAGTATTTTATATGATGCATTTTGGAGAGTGTACGCAGGAATTCCTCCTTTCCATTTCCATCATAGGGCGGGTCGGCAGGTCTTAACCCCTTTTTCGTCGATATTCTACTCATTCGAAACAAACGGTTTGCTTCGTTTTTCGTAATGCCTACAGTAAAGGAGTGGAATAATTTGCCGGCGTCTGTCTTTCCGTCCGAATACAATCTAGCCGTCTTCAAGACAAGAGTTAATAGGCTTTTGGCGATTTACCATTTAGGGCTTCACCACCGGGTGGGATGGTGGTGAAAAAGTACATTGGCAACGTAATATTACTACATTCATCCCACGCGTTTGCTCAAACCAATTTGAGATCTCGCTCAATGATGTCACCTCGCAGCCTCCCGTACAAGGTCCGGCAACAACCTACCATATTGGGTGACCGTCGTATCAAAAGGCTCAAATTATGCACTTCATGTCGTTGTTCATTTCCTGCCGTTATACAAACATGCAGTAATAAATGCTTCAAGCCAAATTACAAAAAAATGGAGTCTTAATTTGGATTGTTTAAATTTTTAAAATTATTTATTTTTATTTTACAGAATAAGGGTGACAAATGAGCACATAATCCACCTGATGGTTAGTAGATGCTGTGGCGCATAAATTTACATTTATCCTCAATTAAGAATGAAAATGCAGATTCGTTTTCACACCTGAGGACAGAGATGGAATGCCTCTAATGATTGTTGGGAAATAGTTCTCTACACTCACCATATGAAATACAGCAGAATTAAGCTGCTATTTCACGTTGGTATTCTGTGTGAGCGTACCCCGGTCGAGCCGACCTCTTCGCGCTACAACCATAAAATAGCTACAGCGTGGCTCTACTACCTTTGAAAATGGATATGGATATGCCATAAAGATCTTATGACTTGCGATAGATTGTGATATAAACATCTCTTTTATGCCAGACTTAAAGTAACAAGACCGGTGATTGTCACCAGTGTCAAAGGTGCTAGACATCTAGTATTGCAGTCGTCAATTTGCCTCAAAAGCGTGACGATTGAGGGAAATCCTTCCTGCAATGGTAGAGGCCCACGTCCAGCAGTGGACTTTTATAGGCTGTAGAAGAAGGGTCGTTAAGTCGCAATGTAAGTTACTAACATGCAGATATCATATTAAGGTTGTCACACAATGAAACGAATGCAGCGGCATATTCCTGGTAACAACTTAAAATTTAAAAAAAAAACGCGGTTGCGAATCCACCTTCCATGCTTGGCAACTATGAAAAAATCCTCAATATGTGGCAATCTATGGGGGAGGTCTATTTTTAATAGCGGACTTCTATAGGCTGTGATAGACGGGAAATGAAATGAATGTAACGCAATTAATATTTCTCACCTGCTAGGCACAGAACTATTCCCATTTCTAAGAGTTTTAATGGAAAAAGTGCGTTCCGCTGTCTCTAAGCGTATTGAAGCATGTCTTCGATTTAAATGTGCGATGTTTATGTAATGTAGAAATACTCGTACTTTGAAATGTTACAAAACACATATTTTTTATTAAAAATTTGAAAGAATGCCGGAAGAAATAGAATAATAAATATTTAAATTATATAATAATTTTAAAAAAGACCTACTTTTATAAATTATATATGAACGTATAACAAAGGTCATGACCCTGGAAATATTTATTAAAACTTATCACGGAATGTATTGAAGTATTTGCACACTAAAAGTGACGTCATCTTTCAATACAATATTCGTGGTTATGAAGTTAACGTGGGAATGACTTGATGGATTTACTGTGGGAGGCTTAATTTTATTTGGTAGCGTTAGATCATAAATCAATACTGTTTAAGCTATACCTTTTTAGTGTATGAAAGTGTATAAAGTAATTTAATAGTCCAACTGATTTGTAATTGTTTACTGCGGTCCTTGAACACATGCTATCAACTTCGAACAAAGAAGGCCAACAATCTTTGTCAGCTCTAATGCCTAAGATGAAATGCTTAGCAGCTTGTATTTATACTGACTCTTAACCTTTAAACAGAGAACGAGAAAAGTTACAATCGAGATTTATTTCTAATCACAAAATGAGCACTACCGTTTATTAAACTGCTAACTTATATTTTTCCATAGATCTGAACTAAAGTAAGATAGCCTTTCATATTGTGACAAAGGAGCACATACACCTTTTTATGGTAAGTGGCCTATGACCCCACTACTACTGAGTCGTTTACGGTGACATTAATCCCTGTCACAGCGCCAGTGCATGTTGACTAACTTCACATTGTAGGTTTCTTCAGTATGTTTCCCTTAACCGCCGAGCAATTGATGATAAATCAGCACTTAAAATTGGAATTAAAAATTTAAATTGTGCCGGCGGGGATCGAACCCGGTTTAAGCGCTTAGTCCCTGAGCAAAATTTGTTACACGCATGAATTATTCGAAATAGTTGTGCGAACTCACCCTACTCTATTGACTGCAGAGTAGAGTAGAGTAGAGCCTGTAGGTTTGGCGTGAACTGTATATACATATTTATGGATTTATTTTCCAGCATAAATCGCCACCAGAACCTCGTTCGCCAGTAAGTAATATGTGTAATAAGTAAATGAAGATCATGTAAATTATCATTGATTCAGCAAAAAATCTAGTCTAATATTTTGATCATTACGCGATTCGATTTGACGACATCGGACATATATTACAGCTTACGAAAAAAGTAAAAAAAAAAACTAGTGATGAAAGATCATTTGCATTGGTAACACATAAATATGTAATATTATAATTTATAACGTAAAAAAATCATATCTCATTATTTATATTTCAAAAGTCGAACAGTGATAAAGAGTAACTAAAATATTTTTTTGTTGCTTGTTAGTTGCCAGATTTATGGCGATCGGAATTCCAAATGAAACATTTTATATGCGTGTCTCAAAATGAATAAATGTGACTTATATTCATGGCGGACCCGCGTGGGAAACACCTTATAGTAATTTGCTACGTGCGCTGAGGGCACGGCTTCTTAATTCGTCTCATTAGTCTCAGCCTTTCTCTTGATTGCGGTGACGGCGACCTACTTGTGGTTTCAGGAGAAAGGACTGACCTGTGGACGAAAATTAAATTAATAATTAACCTCCTCTATCCTAATTTCATTTCTAGTTTAATGTGTTATTTTATAATAATGATCAATGGGCTGACCGTCCACCTCACAGTAAGTGGCTAGTGCAACCCATGGAAATTCTATTCGCGGATTTAGGCCATATGGTGGCGACGTAATCATTATATCATTTTGTTTTGTAGCATCGTTAAAGCCGGCTGTAGGTAGTGACAAAAATATCTATTAGCTTCCGATTTAAATTATTTATAAATTATATCGTACATATTTGGAATTAAACTTTTAATAAAAAAAATTTAAAGTACTAAAATAATTTCCACATAATAGCTTCTAAAGTAGGCGCTAAAACAAAAGTATATCGTAGGCGATCTGATTGAAACTTGTGAAAATGAGTGTAGGGAATAATTTTAATTCAATCATATTAAAAAAGAAGTAGAAATATCTCGCGTGTGCGAGACGTTAAATGACCAGAGGTGACCAGAAGCAGTGGCAACGTTGTGCGGCGTCTACTGTGATCGGTAGTGGACTTACGGACTGAAAAAGAATCGTCCTCAGGCTAATATAAGGAGAAAGGGAAGAGTATTTTACGGAATATTTTTAAAAATAAATTAGAAAGACAAATGGCTACAATTTGTCCGTATATCTTATCGAAGATTAAATTAGTTAGTTATTATTTTTGTGATATTTAGCTCATAAAGTAATATATATGTATAATTCTAATTTCTTTTTTTTAACTTTACCTCCACACTAAGATTACGTAGAGTTTACGTACATAAATTTCACAAGGACAAACATCCAGACCATAAACAATTATTTATAGACTATACAAATACTTGTTCCTTGCGGGATTCCAACCTGCGCCACGGATTCATCAAAGATATATCTAATATAAAATAATAAAGGTATTTATTCTTCCATTTCAAAATCTGCTTTACCAACTGTACAATTAGAAGAAATAGCAACAAATAAATCACAAAAATTTACCAACGGTGCATCAATTTGCATCCAATAAGCTTGGGATTTATGGTCAGATTAATTAACATATTAACCTAGTTAGTGACAAAATGCCAACTGCAGTGGGACAACGAAAAATATTCTTTACTGGTATAGCAGTAAATTTACCGTAAACGCTTAATCGCAATCACAATTATGGGAATGCGTTACAGTTACTTTTGTTTAAGGTAAAACACGTCGTGCGCTTGGAAATATGTCACGGTGATACGTTATTACCAGACTACAGCGAAGCCAAACGTGAGTTATGACCTTAGCTGTGCATGTAGGTTGGCTATATCGTGACGTCTATCTGTTACCTCATAGCTCCGAAAATTTGAACCGTTGTTGACAGTGCACAAAAAGCCCTTTCCATATCTTTTACGTAACATCTCATAAAATATAAATTCTATTTTCGAACATTTCGCAATTGAAGTTGTTGCTTTCGCATCGTGTTTATATCATTATATAAAAAAAAAAACTTTTCATATAAAGTTAAATCTGACTTAAACGAACTAAAGAGAATTTCAAAAAAATAATATCCTAGTGTGTATAAGGTGTATAATTGTCCACCTTACAAACGAGCATACAGTCCGATGGTCAGTAGTGGCCCATAGACATTTACGTTTATCCTGAATGTTTTGTTACCAGTAAAATGAGTGTTCGATTCTCTACACTCACCATACGAAACACAGCAGCATTAAGCTGTTATTTTACGCTGGTATTCTGTGAGAGCGTGGTCCTCTCCTCCGGCCGAGCCGACCCATTCGTGCTACAACCATATTATATATCAAACTGCAGGTTGGCTTTACCACGTATATAAATTCGATTCTTTATTATTGATCGGAGTATATAAAATACCTTAGCACTGGCTTCAGAATGAGCAACTATTTTATTATTTTTTGTAGTTTAAAGTTCGCCTTTACTTTTCATTAAAAGTATTTTTTCCCTTTTTAATGAACTAAGGAACATCACAATCTCAATGTCGTCCAGGTAGTTTCATTAAGAACTTCATCCCCTATTTTGCCACCCTTAGGGATGTGATATTATCTCTAAATTTGTATGAGACCACTCCTGAAGTATAACCTATTTAAAAGCTTTGATCTTTAAAATTATGAAAGATGACATAACAATCACAAACCCAATATTCCATCAGTCACATTTTACGATATGCTAGGCAAGTAACAAATTTAGAACTTTTTTTGTTTATAGATCCCACAGTAGATCCTATATATGTCCCTCTCCTGGGTGTCCTCCTATCATTTCTGAGAGAGTTTTAGGCTAAATAAGTGTCCACCGCGCTACCTTAATGCGTGTTGGCGGACGTCACATGTCTTCTAAATAATATTTTATCAATTTTATACATAAAGTTACAATATCTTATTAACACATAATTGATCACTAAAGATCAAGTCACAGAATATATAGTATCACTAATAAAGTGTTCATTATATTATCTAAAATTTCCAATTTATACAAACAAACACAAGCTAAGCCTTATAATATATTTAAAAGATAGTTTATATTCTAAACAGATGCTGCTGAACCAGTTTTGTGAGAAATATCCAACTTAATAGACAATATTTTCATTTCACATTCTATTCAAATGCTTTCAATGTCATGCTAAATTTAGAAATAGCTTATGAAATTTGTGTGAGCTCATCAAAATCTAAAGGAAATCACGTAATAAAACCTCTTCATTAGTTGCATAAACACGATCAAAATGAGTTTAAATCGATGTAACCGATATGTTGGGAATGCAACACAACATTTTGTTTTTTGGCTGTTGTTACTTGTGGAGTAGACAATGGGAAAATCCAGAAAGACCATGAGAGCCAGGAAGGTGTTTGATAGATGGGGGAATACAATCCCATATACGCTGATGGTAAAAATGCCCAGACCAAATGCATGAAACCTAGCGATACTGATAATTTTTTTCCTACATTGAGAGAGGATATTTTGGGCCTCGGTTCTAATTTTGCCCAGAGCAAATACTCTCTACTGGTATTTTCTCAAAATTTTGTTAGGTTTTAACTTTTAACCCAATTCAAATTTAAAATACGCTCGATAGCTAACCAACAATTGCATTATGGCTTATTCATTTCTAATCTAATTAATATAAAATATAAATAATATTACAGAAAAGAATATTATTTAAATTAACTTCACCGCAGTTTTTTCCTCGAAGTTGTAATTAGAAAAGCGTTTTCCCTCTTTCATCTCTTACGGCACCTACGGAAAGAAATGAGGTAGTGGATATTCTTACACCGCCACTACACGGTGATAGGTATATTGGTGATATCGGTGTCGATATTCGATAAATAATAATATATCGATATCGGATAATAATATTGGTTAAGCGCAGGTAAACATTATAAGCCCCCTTTGTAAGCTAGTTCACGACATGGGTTAAGCGGCGTCATCAAGTGATGAATTCATAATATTCCACCATCTTTGCAAATTGCCACAAATTGCCGCGATACGATCGCGCAAAATTGTATTATGTGAAAATGTGCGGTTGTTGTACGTACACCCGCCATTTTCTTTGTTTTATCAGTACAAACACGTAAATACCTTTAGAAATGACATCAGCTACGTTAATATGAGGTCGTAATGGGTCCTAACACCTCTTAAGAATAAATTTGTAGAATTGTGGTTGTAGGTTGTGTTTTTAATATTTTTAAATGATCTCTTATGTACATTTATTTAATTTACTTATTTTATTAGGCTCTCACAACAATGAGTACACTGTTACATACATATGGAATGACATCACAATTATTATAACTAAAAAAAAAACGTTCCATTACTTACAGAAGTTTACAAAACTTTACGTTTATTTTACAACAGTACATAGGTACAATTTAACTGTTATAAAATTTCAATTTAAATTAATAATGAAGAAACTTCCATTAGAACATAGCCTTAATCGCCGATAACTAGTTTTTTGATGCCAGCCATCGAGGTTGAGAATAGATCTATTCTGCCGTGGTATTCTTTATACTCGTATTAATGCAAACATTCTTGTTAAGGAACAATGTGGTCTTAAATAAGTTCGACCTTGAGGTGCAACAAATAATTTGCTATTACAGGATCTAGGCAAGCGATGAATATAGGGGGATGTTCTGTTCACTGTTTATATCCCTTGGGGCGAGAGTCTGTCGCCCATGATCATGAGTGCTATAAAGCGCCCGAAACGTCGTAATAAACAAAATTAAATTAAACGTAAAAAAAATTGGAAAATTAGTTTCAATCCTTTAATATAATTTGTGGTTCCTTGGTTAATATACAGTTTAATCTGTTAAAACATTAGGAATTCTTAGAATGGAATCCAAAAACTTTTTCCAGTTGTCAGTTTTATTTGACACTGAATTCTTGATTCCGGGCTCCTATTGTGAATGTATTGGCAGGAAAACCCAATAACTGAATTTGGTTCGCCCCGATCTTCGAACCCGGGACACATGGTCAGCAGTCGCGCTTTTGACAACTAGATAAACAAGGCACTCGATATGGCTAACACTATAGCAAATTGTGGGTACCAGTGCTGGCTGTATTGGAATTAAGTCTATGTAGAGTATCAATTATATTTGTCCATCGTCTTATTTAGAACTGCACGCACGTAGATTTTATAACTTTTATCATCATCATGTCTAATATAGTAAAAATGTTAAAATCTACTAAAACTCAATAGAAAAGGAGTGTAGATTAAAATTTTAAGAAACTTAATATGGTAAATGTGACAAAATCTACCAAAACTTCAATGGGAAGTTCTTAATAAGACAATCTCTAAGAATATAATGGAAACTAGTTTCTTATAATTTTAATAGAAGTTAAAATTAAGGATTTTAAAATTAAATTAATGTTTAACGTAGGAATATGATGGATTATTTATTTATTTACATGGCGCCAATAACTTCTGAAAGGTATCAGCTGTGAAACAGGCCTGTGAAATGCGGAAGTTTTTTTTTATAGGATAAGGGTGACAAACGAGCACACAGACCACCTGATGGTAAGTGGTTCCTGTGGCCCATAGACATCTACATCTATCTTCGATTAAGAATCAAAATGCAGATGCGTTGTCACCCGTGAGGACTAAGATGGAATGCCTCTTTGCCAGTAAAAAAGGTCTACGGTTCTCTACACTCACCATACGAAACACAACAGCGTTAAGCTGCTATTTTACGCTGGTATTCAAATATTTATTATTATATATAACATTTATTATTCGTAATATTTCGTAAATTAATTTCCATTCCATTATTCTACAAGCCTTGGTTTAGGAGCTGAGCACAGGGCGTAAAGAGACAATTTCTTTTTGTATCGAGAATGGGCCCACCACTGTAACCAGGCGTAACTTAATGAAACACAAACGAATTTATTCCTTATAACCAATAGATTACAATAGTAATATTAGTTTTACTATATCTAACGGGAATACTGCGAAATTAACAATTAAAATATGAATCTCACAATAAGCAAAAAACAAACTAAAACCGATTGTCTAGTAGTTTTCACCGGTATTATAAGTTAAATAGTGCGTTGGTCATAACTAATTGTATAAAACAAAGTTGTAGGTATATTCAGCATTTATAGGTACTTTAAGGTTGATGGAATTTTTAATTCACGAATATCAAAACAACTTTTTTTTATTTTATGGTTCCGGTTACATTTTCATAAAATCTTAGGCTTTAGGTTTTTAACGATTACAATAATAAATTGGTATCTTTTTATGTGTAATAAATGTGAATGTGAATTAAGTTATGGTAAAGTTTCTAGTGGGCCCAAAAACGATTGTCTCCTTGATTGAGCTAACCGGGTTCGGCGGCACCATTGAAATTATTCAGTATTGATTTACTCCGTAACCGGCAGTGAAGGAAAACATATCCTACAACAAGCATTATAACGGCGCGGTGGACTAATTATCCCAAAAATAATTGGCCCAAAAAAGTCCCGCTGGGTTCCTTACTGGTTCTTTCCGGCAGGGCTAGCATGGGCAGGAGACAATTTTCTCACAGGGGAAAGGAGAAAATGTTTATCCTCTCGCTTAGTTTTATCCACCCTTCGAGTATGGGCACACCGGTGGATATAATATCCACAGTAGATAAAATGGGAGATAGACTTGGACTTAGATAGATTTTTGTATGGATATAAACTTAAGCCCACGTCCAATGAACTAAGATAAAAATTGTCCCTTTCAAATGTGAAAAAAGCATAATTTTTTATTTTTCATTTGGCTCCATGCTACGGACGGGGATATATGTCTACTCGTTATGTCAAAAGGGGATATACTTCTCCCCGTTGCCGTGCTTTGGCAATTTTTTCAAATCTTACACCTAGTAAGACACCCTTCGTATATTTTAAAATTTCCGAAATATAAAACACAATTCTATGCAATTACCATGTTGAAAATTATAACATACCTTAGTTGGTTTTTTTTTCAATAATTTAAAATTAAAAATTTTGTACAGCCGACTTCAATATGAGTTATTAAAAATAACTCAAAAACTATTGACTTCAATATGAGTTATTAAAAATAACTCAATAACTATTGGTCTGACCTTGATCAAATTCAAATGGGACTACACGGGAAGTACCAGCTTTCAAATAAAAAAAAAATCATACAAATCGGTTCACCCAGTAAAAAGTTATGAGGTAACACACATAAAAAAAACATACAGTCGAATTGTAGACAGAAAATATTCATATGTGCATAGATTAATGATAGGTCTTCGCGCGGTCAGAGCGCGTATATATATATAAGCGTATGTGTATAAGAACAAGAGTCACTGATAAATTTTCACCTATAACTGACCTTTTGTACGAACTCCAGTTCCAATATCCTGGAAAAGGAAATCTTGTAAACAAAAAAATTGCAAATCTACATTCAAGGTATAAAACCGCCGCCATATTACATCATACCGCGAACCGCCAACCTGTTTCTGTCTTATTGGACACAACAATCCTTTTACGCTTTACGCACCTACTCATTGCCTTTATGAGTGTCGCTTTCGATTTCTTTCATATTTTAAGCCTGTAGACATACAAAGCTCTTTTTGCAAAGGGTGTTCGAAGAGATTAGTTCCGACTACGCATTTATCTATTATGAAAGTCAGTCCTTTCATAATAGATTAATGCATCGACTGTGTTATGTTACGTTAGATAATACAGACAAATTTATATTCTTCCTAAACTTTTTCTTTAGAACCGTGTTAGCAACTGAGAGATCATAAATTCGCCTCAAAATTAATATACAGTAGGTGCGCATGGAACCGTAACCGTGTGGCTTAATTTAATTAACTCTCTTAAAGTTTTTATTTCGGTATGTAAAGAAAATTATAAGTCATGCCGATTTTGGAACCGTTGTAATGCGAGATTGTTCACGCATAAACGCTATTTCGCTACCTAAAGGTCTTAAAAATAAGCGATAGCATTTATTTTAATAAAAATGAATAAAATAAATTTACACATATTTTACCTCTAAATGACGTCATAAAGTGTGCCAAATGAAGTGAGGCCAATATCTAGTGATATAAAAACATTGTCTTTTTCTTATCAAGTTCACAAAAAGTTGAAAAGACAAAGTCTCGCTATTGTTTAAAAAAATTGTTTATATTTTTTGATTTCTTACTTTGCTCGATTTATGATTTCGCAATAAACCTTGCGCCGACCATTGCTATGCCATGAGGAACTGTCTTTCTAAAGTTTATATTTATTTTAATTATCAAACAGAAAAACTAAGATAATTTAACTAGGCGAGGTTAGTCTGTCAATTAATATTAAGTTATTTACGCTATGCACGGACGTTACGATACAAATGTGTTTTTTCCTGAGCCCATGAAGCTGTAAGGCTGAGATCTATAGATCGTACTTTGACTTTGCTCAGACTTAGCTTACGACAAACTTATATATAAAATAATATATATATATATATATATATATATATATTTAAAATCAAAAGAAAGTCCAAATTGTATTTCATAAATTATTTATTAGAAATTATTGAATAGAAATTCGAAATAAGATTGAAATTACGTAAATAGAAAATGGATTAATGCTATTTAAAACTAAAACTACCTATTTATTGTTTTATTAGAGTTTATTAATTAGAGTAACATAAAAACAATAATTTAAAATAAATACGGTGGTTTTGAATAATATCCTGAGTTTTACGTAAGTCGTCGATATCGTTGACTTAGACTTTGCTAAGCGCGCACTCAGCACGACTTCGAAGTTAGCTCTATAGATACCGACATTGTCTTAGCTTGAAAGTAAAGTCTGAGCAAAGTCAAAGTATGGTATATAGATCTCAGCCTAAGAGTCAAAAGGCTAACAGCACTTACATCAGAAACCAGAACAAAGACTTTTCTACACTTGTTTTATCTCAACCGTTTTCCTCTTACTCCTTGGCTATTAGATCAAATTTATAATCAAATCGTAATTTCTTAATTTCGAAAACAAGAATCGTAAACAATATACATGTCAACTTTGGAAAATTTCAAATGTTACTTTATGATTTTATTTATACTTCACGAAGGTAGCAAAATCTACATTAGTTTAATTTGAGAAGCTGTAAAAGTAACTACATAATAGAAAATATAAAAATTAATGTTTTATTATAGACCTTAACTATTAAGAAAAAATATAAAAAAGGCACCTGAGTCAACATTTTTCATCTTTTTCAAGTGTTCCATCCATCCATACTATAAACAGCCTATAAACGTCTACTGTTGAGCATAGGCCTCCTATATTATGTCCTATTAAACCTTGGCCGTGTAGTAACAGTTACACCACACAGAAAACAAAGGTTATGATAACTAGTTGGTAGGATTAAAAGTAAAAGTAAAATACAGTACACACACTTAAAAATTTAAATAATTATGGCGATCACTAGTATCTTTTAAGAATCAAGCGTTGTGTACGTTGGCCCTTAAAAATTCCAGCGATTGGCCTTCCTTGGTAATGTCAACATACAGCTTTAAGGACACGCATGAGTAATTATCTCACCAAACATTCTGCAGCAAAGGGCACTGGTTGGTTCCTTTCTCGCTTTTAAAATTACAACGTAAGTTATTTAATAATGTTGCTTCCTACAAATTGAATATCAGAATTACACGTACACGCTTGAGTAATACATTACATTATTATATGACTAGTACATTGGGTTTTTTAATGTGACCTTCGGCTGATAGGGAATAACTGTTTCGTATAGGCCTTTTTAATAAAACTGAAGTGACAAACGAACTCACCATCGATCTGATGGTAAGTGGCTACTGAAGTCAACGGAAACCTGCAGCCAACATCTAACAAGTAAGTCTAGAAAAATGCGTAGTCACTTCTGAAGGCTAAGATGGAATACCTCACAATCTGGGGGGGGGGGGGGGGGTACACAGAGGGTCTCCTAGGCAGAAAAGGACATTATACCAGGTAGAGCCAAGCTGAAGCTATATTAATTATATTATTATTATATCTATTTACCGTATACGTAAACGACCTCATTGAGGAACTTAGAAGAACAAAAATTGTTTGTCACATGGGTACAATTTGTCTGAATAATCTCAGCTACGCTGACGACATGGTACTACTGAGTCCCTCAATCAGGGGACTTAGAAAGTTATTAGCCATATGCGAGCATTCTGCGCAGGATCATGGCCTGAAGTATAATGTTAATAAAACGCAGATGCTGGTGTTTCACTCGGGCAGAGGCCCGGAGAGGATTCCGTTAGCATTTCTGGACGGTGAAGCTGTTACAAGAGTGGGTCTATTCAGATACCTGGGGCATATCCTGACTGAGGATTTGCGTGATAACCACGATATAGAACGTGAAAGGAGGGCTCTGGCTGTGCGGTGTAATATGCTCGCACGCCGGTTTGCGCGGTGCAGTCCCAAGGCAAGGCTGACCCTGTTTAGAACATATTGTCAATGCTTCTATACTTGTCAGCTTTGGTTGGACAGTACAAAAAATGCATGTAGCAGCATTAGAGTGCAGTATAATAATGTATTCCGCATTCTTATGAAACTGCCTAAATACTGCAGTGCGTTGAGCATGTTTGCCAACGCCGGGGTGCCCGATTACTTCGCCGTTATTAGATCTCGGGTTGCAGCTTTTTAGTCCCGCATCCGTGATTCCGAGAATGAGATCCTCAGGGTGTGCTACGAGTGCCCAGAGAAACCCATACTACAATATTGGCGTGCCGTGCATCGCGACAACAACTGTAAATAGATAGAACGAACTCTCTTTTGGGGGCAATTTTAGTATTTTTAGTATTAACCTATGATTACAGTTGAATTGTCTTTTATTTATCTTATTTATTGTATCCTTTTCATTTTGTTTTTAACATTTAACATTTATTGATATTTGTAATGGGTGTAAAAAAGCCTGAAATAAATGACTATTATTATTATATGGAGTATTTGTATAGTTTTCTCATCTGGTTGGGCTGTATAAATATATAATTGAAAATGAAAATGATAAACTTACATAAATATCAATAAAATAAAATGAATACATAAAAATTACATAAATATATAAAAACCCAACCAGATGGAAGCCCTCGGCAGGGGAGACCAAACGGCCGAGGAAAAGGGAAAGAAACCGGCGGACGATGCGGGCGGTATCGAGGAGCACCGCCTTCTGCATTTGGCAATTATTGTTATTATTATTATTATTATATAAGTAGTATTATTATAGCACGAATGGAGCGGGGAAGGACCACGCTCTCACAGAATACCAGCGTCAAATAGCAAATTAATTGTGTTGTGTTTCGTTTGGTAAATGTAGAGAACCGGAGACCAGTTTTACTGGAAGCGAGGCATTCCATTTTCATCCTAAGGGGTGACAACGCATCTACATTTGCATTCATAATTGAGGATAAATGTAGATGTCTATGGGTCATCCGCTTACCATCAGATTGACTGTGTGCTCGTTTGTCACCATATCCTATAACAAAAAATCTACAACGTAGTAAATTTAATTAATTAAATCGGTAACGGGAAGAAGCGACAAAGGTGCAGATTGTCGGGTACTGTGAAATTTCTTTTTTTTTTAAGTATAAGTATTAAACTCAGGAGACATTGGATGGAGCCTAGCCATTTGCGTAGGACAAAATCGTAATACCTAATACGTAGTAACTAATTAGATATCTAATACATAAAAAATAAGCTTAGCGCTTTTTTTATAGTATAGGGATTGAACTCAGGGGTCATTGGATGGAGCCTAGACATATGCGTAGGACAGAATCGTAATAATACGTAGTAACTAATTAGATATCTTATATATAAAAAATAAGCGCTAAAACTTTATCAACTTGTTGCTTGCACTTGTAAGAAGGTTATAGGCATATTACAACTAAATTACAATAGGTGGTGCGCGTATCGTACCGACAAATTTATTTGAAAGTTATCAGTCATTTAAACAATTTAACTCTTCGACAATTTTTTTTTCTGTGGCAACAACGCCCAGGTTACCAGCTACTATATATATATATATATAATTAATTAAATTAAGTAGATTAAGATTTTGTTACGTTGCCTAACTATTTTTGTTCTTCATAATCTTGCTACATCATTTAACATTTAATGATAAAAAGAAAAAAATAAATATTACTAATAATACTTTGTAAATCCTTCTTACCATGGTTGAGTTGGGGCATAGGTATTCGGTAGTGAAAGGTATACAGGCTGATATAATTAATAACGACCACTGTATGTTTGCATTATTTTCAAGAGCGGGAAAATTATATTTTATACATTTTATATTGACTTCCTGGGTTCGAATCCCAGGGCGGAACGAAAACTGTTATTGAATTTTTTTGTCAAGAAATTCTCTCAGTAGGAGCCCGGAGTCAGGAAGTTGGCGGTGTTTCCCCTCCATCACCTAATCTCTCTCATTCGATTCGATTTCAACACTCGATTAACATACCATTGGAATATAAGAGTGAGGAAATGGAGAGGGCAACTTTGCTTGCACGTACACACACACACTATAATCCTACTCTGCACAAATGGCTTAGTCTTCGTGGAGACTGACCGCCATTACTGAAAATTCGTCTGGATAACATTTTATAAATTTAGAAATCGAACGGAAAAGTAGTACCTATATCTAATAAAATAATAGACTTGCCTACTAATTGCCATCCAGTGCGGATTTTATTTTCTTATTCAAATTATATCAGTCACTTAAGTTACGCTTATCGTATATAAATGTTTTATGATTACGCAATATACGCACCTCGGTCAAGACAAGTAGGCTGATATTTGCATACTCTTATATCAGAGTAGGTCGTGTTCAAGTAACCATTAAGCGTATAAGAAATGGTCTTCCAAGCGATCGGATGTGCGTTGAGAACGCAACCAAGTGAGACATTACACAACCGATGAGATCATTTGCCAATATCGAGATGATTACAGAATCATGCGTAAATGAGCGACCACATCGGCGGCTACGAATTATAGCGTTTATCGCTCTTATTATAAAACGCATAAAACGCACTTATTATAAACGTTTATACGTGGTAGAGCCATGCTGCAGCAATATTATGGTTATGGCACGAATGGATCGGCTAGACAATGATAGGATTACGCTCTCACAGAATACCAGCGTAAAATAATTATAAATGAAGTACATAAAATAATTATGAATCAGTATAAATAAAGGCTTAATACCACTGTGTTTCGTATGATGGTGTAGAGAACCGGAGAACCTTTTTACTGGAAACGAGGCATTCCATCTTAGTTCTCAGGCGTGACAACACATCTGAATTTTGATTCTTAATCGACGATAAATGTAGATTTCTATGGGCCACAGCATCCACTTACCATCAAGTGAACTGTGCGCTCATTTTGCACCCTTATTGTATAAAAGAAAACAAATGTCAAAACATTCTTACTGATCTCCTTATTTAAGTCTCATTTACAACAACGCGAAAAAACCTTAAGTGACAACGAATTATAGATACGTTGTCGATTTAAAGACTTAAAAGGAAATCTTTTTATTAAGTTAGTACTCATTCTACGTATACTTGAGTTTGTACATCTCGTATCTGTCCTGTAATCTTTCATAAATCAGCATTTGATAAAATCACAGAAAAACAACGTAAAATAGAAACTTAATGCTGCTTTGTTTGGTATAGTGAGTGTAGAGAACCGGAGACCTTTTTTACTGGAAACGAGGCATTCCATTTTGGTCCTCACGGGTGACGACGCATCTGTATTTTGATTCGTAATCGAAGATAAATGTAGATGTCTATGGGCCACAGTAGTCACTTACTATCACATGGACTGTGTGCTCGTTTTTCACCCTTATCTCATATAAAAAAAGTTTGTTTGGTATTTTAATTCTAACAATAATGTACGTAATATAATTGTTATTTGTAACTGTATAACTGCCATTTTTATAGCTTTTATTCATCATAACTCCACTACTAAATATAGGTCTCACATAAGAAATGCCACAAACCACGATCTTGAGCCACCTGCATCCATAGACTTCCCGCATCCCTTACCAGATCGTCACTCCATCAAGAGGAGGGCCAGCCTACACATCGCTTACTAGTAACATATTGCAACTCACTTCTCTTTGGTGTGTATTTTTTTTTACCATCAATTTTATTTATGGAATAAGGGAGAAAAACGAGAATTCAGGCTTCTAGTTTTATCCACAACGAAGTTATAGGTTTTCGAAAATGGCCTGAACTGCTTCGAGAAAAGGATGGTGGCACGGCCGGTGCCGCTTTTTTCGCTCGACTTGGCGGGGGCACTGCCGTGCCCCCAGATTAAATTTATGTAATACTTGAATGAATTATAATTTTCCAAGCATGGCTAGAATTTCCTCAACCCTGAGGAAATTCATTACATGGCAAAAGTAAATACATTGTAACTATAAAAAAAATATAATACTTTAGTCCAAAAGTAAGTTTAAGATGAAATCTAAATATTGAAAAAACGGGACGTTTTAAAATTATCTTTAAAACATATTATCGCAATTATAAGGATAGCAATATAAAATAGAAAAGTAATTTTTATTTCAACTTTTATAAAAGTTCAAGCTTTTTAATTTCAGGGTGAAAAAGTGAGAAAGAGTCCATGACCCAAAAAAATTAATCACCGGCTGGTTGAAACTAAACATCAAACAATTCTAAAAACAAATTCATTTACATGGCTGATAATACATGGCTGTTACACCTACGCTATATAATAAACATTTAAAAAGTCTGACATAAAGTAATAAACTAACATTTTTTCTCCCATATACTATAACAAAAATCTATAAAGACGAAGAAATAATAAAAAGAAGCTATTATAAGCATAACAAAACTACTAAAACAACATAGGGCCTAAGAGAACCTTGGGGATCCAAATATTTTTTACCCAAGTCTACCTTACAGTAAGTCGTAATGGTGTATAAAAGTTGTTTTACTAAACCGCTAAGGCTTACCTTTGTAATCCAGGTTATATTTTGACAGCTGCTGTACGTCAACAAAGCAAACTATACTCTGCACTTGTCTGAGGCTGCTATTAATTCGCAATTTAAAAAAAAAAGTGATTATGGAAGTAACGTCACTTAAACTGCCACTTATAACACTTTTTATTTTAGTTCAAAATATGTTATAAATACAAATTATTGTATTTAACGTTTCAAAATTCGTCGTCAGAAGCGTCGAGCGCAGTCGCGTGCGCACGCGTCGAGAATCGCGCGCAACACTGAGTTTAGTTCGATCGGCCATTTTCTGCTAGCGTAGTGGGAGAAGGCATAGAATAGGAAATAAATGGGAAAAGTAAGCGCAGGCTTCTATAATCGCTCCCATTGGAAAAAATATTTACTGCAATCCTGGATCAGAACTTCAAGAGGTTACCGGGAGTAAAATCTTTTAAACCAAAAACCTGCGAAAACCTTAATTATTATTTAAACTTAGTTATTTTTTTCTTGGTAAATTCCTTATAATGTTACAATTTTGTCCAGAAAGAAAAACGTTAGCGTCAAATACGTACATGTTAAAGGCTCTTCTCAAATCAACCACATCTCACATTGAGTAAGTAAGGAAAAATTGATATTAGAAACGTAGAATACCATAGTATTCTATGGTATTCTACGTTACATTACGTAATGTAACGTTGCAATACGGACATACTTCCAGTTCAATAAACATCCTGAACCTCTTCAAGTCGCGTGTGATGGCTTCTCCTTCTCTTTGGGCCAGCTGGAGGTCAAGAGTGAGCCCAATTTAATTTAAAAAAAAAAACATATTTTACGTCATTATTGTGCACCTATTATTGAGAGCTACTGCCATATACATTACATAAACCACATTTTACGTGGTAGAGCCACACTGCAGTTATATTGTTACGAGCTTGAGGTTCGAGACAATTACAAGCCTGTTCCTCCTGTCGGCGGGCCTGTTCCTCCTGTCGGCGAGCCTGTTCCTGCAGCATCATCATCAGAACACCTAATTCAGGTGCTGCAGATGCAGGAGCTGCTGACGGGCCGGCCTCCGTGGTCGGCAACTGGCCCGCCGACGTCTGTGACGTTGCACCACCAAATCGTCTCTGGTCCGTCTCCTGTTGGCGTTGACTTCGGGTACGGATACCCTCGGTATCGTCTTTAGGTAAAATCGGCATATTTGATCCCACTTCTGACACCAATTGTTACGAGCTTGGGGTTCGAGACAATTAAAAACTACCGATTGAATTACCAAAATTGACACTTTAATTACACAACACTAATTACAATCTAAAATCACACTAATAATAAAACACAGTTCGCCGTTATTTCGCTTCGAAGTATTCTCTTGTATCGCCAATTCAATACTGCCTCGGTCGTGGTCTATACCGGCCTTATATAGGGCCTCAGACAGTTTCCAGAACCTTCCACTGTAGCGACATCTAGAATGTTCGAGTACATATCGGTCCCGAAATTTCTGGAAGGATCTCGACTCTCCTAGTTCTGCTACTCGACACTAGAGGGCGCTAGTGTAACTAGTGTTGCCATGTACAAGACATTAATAGTGGCGCGCAACACTTTCTTTTACTCGACACTAGAGGGTGCTAGTGTAACTAGTGTTGCCATGTACAAGACATTAATAGTGGCGCGTAACACTGCCCCCTTCTAAGACATGCTCGTCCCGAGCATTATTGGCCCCATAATAACGCGCCAGTCTATTCACATGGACAATCTTAGGAGTACCTCTTCTAAAATCAGTCAGCACCCGCCAGTTTCCCTGCTGCTGCTGGGCGGTGCTGTTATCCACACTACCCTCTCGAGATCGATCACCTTTTTCTACAGTTCGTTTAGGGCAGCTGGATCGAAGATGGCCCCTTTTCCCACAGCCGTAGCACCTAGGGCTGTATCCTTTATTGCTGTCGTGAACTATAGCTGCTGAAACCTCCCTGACACGATGGGAACGATGATCCTGCCACGCGGCTTCCACCTCCAGTGCATGGGCCAACGCATCCTTAAGCGTCTCATGGTGCCCGAGCCTCACAGCAGCTCTGACTTCAAAATCGCGGATGCCGTCGATGAATGTCTGCACCAGGTTCCCTACAATGAGCGCAGGTACAGACTGGTATGCTTTCCGAACCAGCTTCTCCACCTCAAGGGCCCACTGCTGCAGGTTTTCGTTGCTGCGTTGCACGCGATCTTTGAGCTGCGCACGAAAGACGTGTTCCAGGTGAGCGTCGCCATATCTCGACTCCAATGCCTCAAGGAGCTGCTCGTAAGTCACTTCCTTACCGAGAGCTTCCAGAACAGTTAAGGCTTGGTCGCGTAAGCCTAAGGTGAGAGCAGTCATGGCCTGACTTTTATTCCAGCCGTTCGCCTTCATAACAGCTTTGAACTGGATTTTGTAGGCCGACCAGGAAGAAGTCCCGTCGAACGGCGGCACTTTGAATAATCCACCTAGCGAAGGTGTTGTAGCTACCACGGGAGCTGTAATTCCATCTCCATGTTTGAGGTCGTCCAGCGTTTTCTTCACGTCAGCCATCACGTTGTCAACCCGATTGTACACTTGGTCGATTCGGGTTTCAGCCTCAGACAGGCGGTTGTCATATAGAGCAACCTTATCCTTCAACTCCTTTATCTCTTTCCCGAAGGTAGTGTAAAGGTCCTTCATGAGGAGCATCTGCTCTTCCTTATAGAGTTTGAGCTGCTCTTCCAATCGACGGCCCTGTTCCTCCTGTTGGCGGGCCTGTTCCTCCTGTAGGCGATGCAGCTGCTCTTCCAACCGACAAGCCTGTTCCTCCTGTCGGCGGGCCTGTTCCTCCTGTCGGCGAGCCTGTTCCTGCAGCATCATCATCAGAACACCTAATTCAGGTGCTGCAGATGCAGGAGCTGCTGACGGGCCGGCCTCCGTGGTCGGCAACTGGCCCGCCGACGTCTGTGACGTTGCACCACCAAATCGTCTCTGGTCCGTCTCCTGTTGGCGTTGACTTCGGGTACGGATACCCTCGGTATCGTCTTTAGGTAAAATCGGCATATTTGATCCCACTTCTGACACCAATTGTTACGAGCTTGGGGTTCGAGACAATTAAAAACTACCGATTGAATTACCAAAATTGACACTTTAATTACACAACACTAATTACAATCTAAAATCACACTAATAATAAAACACAGTTCGCCGTTATTTCGCTTCGAAGTATTCTCTTGTATCGCCAATTCAATACTGCCTCGGTCGTGGTCTATACCGGCCTTATATAGGGCCTCAGACAGTTTCCAGAACCTTCCACTGTAGCGACATCTAGAATGTTCGAGTACATATCGGTCCCGAAATTTCTGGAAGGATCTCGACTCTCCTAGTTCTGCTACTCGACACTAGAGGGCGCTAGTGTAACTAGTGTTGCCATGTACAAGACATTAATAGTGGCGCGCAACACTTTCTTTTACTCGCCACTAGAGGGTGCTAGTGTAACTAGTGTTGCCATGTACAAGACATTAATAGTGGCGCGCAACACTTTCTTTTACTCGACACTAGAGGGTGCTAGTGTAACTAGTGTTGCCATGTACAAGACATTAATAGTGGCGCGTAACAATATTATGGTTGTAAGACGAATGGGTTGGCTCAACCGGGGTAAGACCACGCTCTCACAGAATACCAGTGTAAAGTAGCAGCTTAATGCAGCTGTGTTTGGTATAGTGATTTTAGAGATCCGGGGACCCTTTTTTACTAGACATGAGGAATTCCATTTTAGTCCCCAGGGGTGTCAACTCATCTGCATTTTGGTTCTTAATCGAGAATAAATATAGTCGTCTATGGGACACAGCATTCACTCACCATCAGGTGGATTGTGTGCTAGTTTGTCACATTTATTACATTAAAAAAAATTCTTTCTACCACGCAATAAAATTTTGTATGAAAATTTTCTGTTTTATTTTAGCATGTAATGTAATCAAAATATATAAGTTTTAATTATAATAAGGCCTAGAAAGTAAATCGTACTGTATAGGGTAGCAAAAACCTATTCACTCTTGCCTTAAAGCCAGGCAAACGTTTATACGTGGTAGAGCCATGCTGCAGTTATATTAGTAGTATAGTTGTAGCACGGTTGGGTTGGCTCGACCGGGGAAGGACCACGCTCTCACAGAACACCAGCGTAAAATAGCAGCTTAACACTGCTGTGTTTCGTATGGCGAGTGTAGAGAGCCGGAGACCCTTTTTACTGGAAAAGAGGCATTCCATCTTAGTCCTCACGGGTGACAACGCATCTGCATTTTGTGTCTTTATTGAGGATAGATGTAGATGTCTATGGGTCACAGTAACCACTTACAATCAAGTGGACTGTGTGCTCGCTTATCACTCTATTTTATAAAAAAAAAGGTAGGTTGTAATCGGACGAAAGGATAGACTCCGGCAATTATTACATGGCTGTGCGTAATATAAAAGATACAAACCTAGGTTGTACGACTCCTTTTTTGCCTGGGAATTGGTCGACGTAGGAACCACACTCTTATATATTTTACTGGCAAGTAGCAGCACCTGAACTGTTGTGTTCCGGTCTGAGGAATATAGAAAGCCAGCATTATTACAGACTGTAAGGCATTCCATCTTAGCCCTCAGAAATGACAACATATCTATAGAATTATCCGTTTGAAGTTGGTGCAGATGTCCATGGGTGGCATTAGCCACTAACATTAAGCACTCAATCTTTATATAAAAACTATATCGAATATATTTTCTTTGGACTTGAGACTCGCTGACCGTCTGATGGTGAAAGGGGGTAGGAGGAATTAAATCATGTAATTCCTGCATTTGTAGATGTTACTCTAATGTGATTACTATTAAATAAATGTTAATCTGACCTAATTTACACGTTAGATAATTAATCAATAGTTTCATAATTAAAGAGTGTAGTTAGCATGAAAATAGTAGCAAGTATTTTCTCAGATGGACAAAATAAGTTTTTTAAATGAACTTCTTTGAATGGACTAATATAATGTATCATGACATTTTATAGTACAATTAATTATTTACAGTAAAAATAATTCCGCTATCAATAAATCAATAAATAAAAAGCAAAGTTACATAGCAAGTTATTATTACAGATTCTTATAAACGTCAAATATTTAATAATTAACTTTTTTGGGCTAGATTCTTCGTCCGGCACCATGTCAAATTTCAGTAAGCGATTAGCAAGATATTGAGTTTCTTTTAAAATTATTTTTTTGTATTATTTATTTACTTGTTTTTAATATTCTCTTAACCGTTGGAGAAGGAAAGGGCGACGCGCCTGGAATTTGTATAAATATTTACTTTAATCAATTGAAGCTACTTTCTTTACTCCAAATGCATGCGGCGGGACTTGGTAACTTAAATACAGCTCGTATTCAAGTTGCGATAGAGCGGAACCAGGGCTCAAAAGTCTTTGCCAGAGATCTGTCTGCCAGAAAGAGCCAACTGTCGAAGCTGAACACCGAATGTGGCAGCATCGTTTCCGGGACACCTGAGATTTTGAGTGAGATTGAGAGTTTCTATGGGCAACTTTTATCCCGGAAGTCAGTCTGAGCGTGATTAGAATGGCTCTCCAGCACCTTAAAAATGGAAAATCCCCGGGCGAAGATGGAAATACAGCGGAGCTTCTGAAAGCGAGTGGAAAACCGGTACTTGAAGTCCTTCAGAAGCTCTTTAATTCCTCCATGGTCCTCCATGGTGGCACTACATCGGAGGCGTGGAGTAGAAGTGTGGTGGTCTTGTTCTTCAAGAAAGGCGACAGAAACTTTAACTCGGCTGGGCTGCGTTCGGTAGATTACGACACATCTTCTCGTCAGCTATACCTCAAAACCTCAAAACTAGATTGTACAACCAGTGCGTGTTGCCAGTGATGACCTATGGATCTGCGACGTGATCCGTCTTTGCTGGCCGTATGAGAAAGCTCAAGGTTGTTCAGCGAGCTATGGAGAGGGCTATGCTCGGGGTTTCTTTGCGTGATAAACTTAGAAATGAAAATATTTGTGCTTTGTGGCATTCCTTGGGGGAGAGGCCTATGTTCAGCATTGGACTGTGAAGGGTTGTAATGATGATGATGATGATGATACTAAAATATAAAATGTAAAAACTCTGGTTATATGTATTGGTTAATAACAGAATTGTATTAAACATTAAAGCCGGCGTTAAGCGGCAAATGATGACAATAAGAGTGCATATTTTTGGCCTGGTGTAAGTAATGGAAAATATAGTTACTTACGACCCAAATTTTTTTTTTGTAAAACCAAAGTAACAAACGAACTTACAGTCTACCTGATAGTAAGTGGCTACTACAGTCCATGGACACCTTCAGCCAACATCAAACAAAGAAGGCTCAAATACATTGTCATCTCTGGAGATTAAGATGGAATGCTCCTCAGCCTGTAATTTTAACTAACTCTCTAGATCCTCCACACTGTAACAGAGTATTTTTATATAGTATAAGGCTGACAAGCGAGCGCACAGTCTACCTGATGGTAACTGGTTACTGTGGTCTATAGACATCTACATCTATTCTCGTTTGGGAATCTAAATGCAGATGCGATGTCACCCGTGAGGACTAAGACGGAATGCCTCTTTTTCAGTAAAAAGGGTCTCCGATTCTCTACCCTCACCATACGAAACACAGCAGTGTTAAGCTGCTATTTTACGCTGGTATTCTGTGAGAGCGTGGTCCTTCCCCGGTCGAACCGAGCCATTCGTGCTATAACTGTACAACTAATAAAGCGACAGCATGGCTCTAGCACGTAAAAAGTATTGTTTAAGTAGTGCAAGCAGTGCAATTTAGCGGTAGAATTGGTAAGAAGGTGTTACCCAGACAGATTCCTTAATAAAAAATGGATATTTGCCTCTAGGTAAGATTAAATAGTTTTGAATTTACTGTAGAAGACATGTTCTAATACCTAAATGCTGCTGAAAGATGAAAACGGAGATCCTTACACCAGCAACAATCCATTCAATTTTAGTTTTTAGTTTTGACGAAAAATCTACAAAATATTTAGAGTTAATTGTTAATTCTAATTTCATTTCGGCTCTATGGCTCAAATATTTTAATTTTTTTTTATAGGATAAGGGTGACAAACGAGCACACAGTCCATCTGATGGTAAGTGGTTGCTCCGGCCCATAAACATCTACATCAATCCTCTATTACAAATCAAAATGTAGATGCGTTGTCACCCGTGAGGACTAAGATGGAATGCCTCATTTCCAGTAAAAAGGGCCTCCGGCTACCTGCACTCACCAAGCGAAAGGCAGAGGTAAACCTCTACTTCACGCTGCTGGCTGTGAGGTCGTGGTACCACCCCGGTTCGAGCCGGCCCATCCGTGCGACAGCAAAAGCTGCCGCGTGGCTCTACCACCGTTAAAAACGTGCAAAACATCTTAGTCCTCAGGGATGACAACGCATCTGCATTTTGAAGGTTTTATAATGTCCTCTAGACAGGATTTCAGTCACGACGACCGGTTTCAACGGTGACTAGTAACAAACACGCACACAGTTCGCCTGATGGTAAGTGCATGCTGTGACTTTTATTCTCAATTCAGAATCAAAATGCAGATGCGTTGTCATCCCTGAGGACTAAGATGGAATATTTCGTTTTCAGTAAAAAGTATCTCCGGTTCTCTACATTTATCCGACGAAACAGCAGCATTAAGTATCCATCTAGCCGACCCATTCGTGCTATAACCACATTATAGCTGCAGCGTGGCTCTATCACGTAAAGTACTTTCGCGTTTAATTTGACTTATTTATTTTTAATTCTCAAATTTTCCGGCACTTTACAGCACGTATGGTCTCCCATGGTCTCCATGGGAGACCATACGTGCAGAGAAATTTCAGAAAAAGTAATATAGGTAAATGGTGAAGAAAAATTAATTAAAAACTATCAAGCATTCTGTTATTATTATCTTTTAAATTCAAAATGCGTGGTAATGTATTATTTTATAATTATCATTATTTATATATTTGAACTTAACTTTAAAATTTGGCTACTCTTTGAAAGCCCTTTGAAGCCCTGTATACTATGTTTCTTTAAATATAATTTACTGTTCGCAAATAATTTCTTAAATATAATTAAGTTGAGTAGCACTGTCAGCTCCTTTTTTTCTTTCTATATTATACTAACTTTTACCACAGATTAGTTAATAGCTTTTACCCTTCACTTCGTTCACGTAGAACTTAAACAATAAAAACCTGCAGATTTATGAGTAGTCTTGGGGTAAGTAATTCAATTATACAAAAACAACTTTAAACTTAGTTTTTTTTTATATGATCTCAATTAGATTACTATGATATTATGGGAAAATGTTTAACAGTTTCAGTGAAATAGACACAATACTTAAACAATCGAAATGTTCACACATGATTCATTGGACAGGAAGTGTTAAAATAAAAATTGAAAATCTATTAATTTTACGTGAAAGAGTTATTTTATTTTATTTATTATTCATTGTAACACTCATAGATATTTAGTTTATAATAAATCTATGGTAACACCTTACAAATAAGGTAACAATGGGCCGTAGTAAAAAAAGGGCGAACTTAGTGCCTATCGGCATTCTCTACCAGTAAACCCGTAGCGTGATGAGCAATTGGATGGTGTAAACTTGTTATTAGATTAAAAACAAGTACAAAGTTCTTACCACCATCTTTTAAAAAGTCATAATTTTATAGCAGAATGGTTTTATAGTAAAGAAATAATTATTTAAAAAAGGATTGCGCATTAAAACTTGAAGGTCTTTCTAGTGGAATAGGGAATTTGAGTAGGGCCGCATACCCCACGCTCTCCCTTGCGTGTCGTAATAGGCGACAGAGGGAAATGAAAGAAGATCGGCAGCATCTTTCTGATAACAGTTCTAAATAATAAAAAACTACGGTTGCCAACCTGCCTGCCAAGCGTGGCAACTTTGACACACTCCCTTGTGAGACGACCTATGGGAAAGGCCTATGTTTAGCAGTGGACTTTTATAGGATTGAAAATGAAAAAAAAAACCCTTGAATTTTTTTTTGAAATTGGCAAAGATTTTGTAATATTTTTATATGTGTAAAAAAATGCAGTCAAATTGAAAAAAAAACTCCACGCTATATACGAGTATAAAATATAATGTCCTCCAGACTGCATTTCGGTAATGACGTTTAGTCTTAACGGAGATATGCGCAAGATAGGTTTATAGTGCACGAGAGTCCTCACTCCTCACTCACATAGTCCGATGGGGCGTAGGGCCGACACGAGCGGAGATAGATCAGGCGCAGGACCAACGGCTTTACGTGCTTTTCGAGGCACGGGGGTGATACACCGCCAACTTCGCGATTTCGGGCTGTTACCGAGAATTTCTTGTCAAAAAAACCCAATAACGGAATTTGTCCCGACTTGGGATTCGAACCCGCGGCTACATGGCTAGCAGTCGTACGAACAATCACTAAACAAACGAGTGCTTACGCCATACTACACGAGTGGAATTACATTAATTAATTGAATCAGGCGCTACTTTGCGGAAATCCATTATAATGGGGTTGTTATAAACTAATTTGCTTAATTCCGCGTAAAGAAAGAAAGAAAATGATGTGTCCTGCCCAGTTTTAAGGGGTTTCCCTTAAAAACGGGCAGCCTCCCTCAATCGCGCGCACTATACCCGTCGCCGTTAAACTTAGCACTACCATTCCAAGCACCACCACACTAGGCACGACACACCTCTCTCGACAATACGATACCAGCCTCCGCAGTCTACTTCACCTGAAGATGCCTCGTGTAGAGGCGAAACATAACAAAATCAACAAACATATATATAGTATGTAGCCGTGTGGTGGTGGTTAAGATTATCCACTACCCCATATCTTCCCGTGGATGTCGTAAAAGGCGATAAAGGGAAACAGGCAGAAGATGGGCAGCAGCATCTTTCTGATAACAGCAAAATTACAATAAACAAACTGCGGTTGCCAACCCGCTCGCCAAGCGTGGCGAATGATGAGAGTAACGAAGAGACGGCCCCCAGTCCCCGGCGGCCCCGTTATTCCTGGCTAAGGTGGCGACCATGGTAATGGCGGGGCAGGGGGTGCTAAGAATCTCCGGTGGAGGTTCGGTTGCCACCTAAGACGACTCAACCTGGCAACATACAACGCACGCACCCTAAGGACTGTCGAGAAGATTGTGGAGCTGGAAGTTACGCTGGCATATTATAGGATTATCCGAAGTCCGAAGAGAGGGGGAGGACACGGTAATCCTCGAATCCGGCAACTTGCTCTATCACCGGGAGGGCGACCATCTGTACCAAGGAGGTGTCGGATTTATCGTCCACAAGTCTCTCGTTAACAACGAAGATCGGGAGTGTGTCGACGAGGGTTGCGTACCTTATACTCAGAACCACCAAACGGTATTCGCTGAAGGTCATACAGGTTTACGCACCTACCTTGGCACACCCCGATGAGGGGGTGGAGGAAATGTATGAGGATATCTCTAGAGCCATGCATTCCTCCAAAACCCACTATACGGTGTTAATGGGAGACTTCAATGCAAAACTAGACACAAGAGAGAACGGTGAGCTGAAAGTAGGGAAAATTGGAATAGGGCAACGGAACCCAAGGGGCCAGCAGCTGGCCGTTTACATGGAGAAAGAGGGACTCTTTATGATGAACTCTTTCTTCCAAAAGCGGCCCCACAGGAAGTGAACCTGATCGAGTCCCGACGGTTCGACAAAAAATGAGATTGACTTCATTATGACGACCAGACAACTGTTCAGTGATGTCTCAGTGATCGCGAGGGTGAAAACTGGTAGCGATCACCGAATGGTTAGAGGCACACTGTTAACGTTAAGTTTGGAGAGGTCTCGTCTAATGAAGTCAACGCTCCGTCCCCCTCGTGCTCTGTTCCAAAGTCCTGAAACCTTTCAGCTCGAGTTACAAAACCGTTTTCAGTGCCTAGAAAACTGCAATGAAGTGGACGATATGAATGACAAGCTCGTGGAAACTGTCCATGCGATCGGAGCTAAGTTCTGCAAGACCCGCCGCAGAAGAACACAAAAACTCTCCGATGACACTCTTAATCTCATGGCTGTTAGACGGAAGATGAAGCTACATTCTTCAACAGATTTGACAGCATACAGGCAACTGAACAGACAGATCTCCAAATGCATGCGGCGGGACTTACGCAACTTCAATACAGCTTGTATTGAAGAAGTGATCGAGCGGAACCAAGGCTCCAAAGTCTTTGCCAGAGATCTGTCTGCCAGAAAGAGCCAACTGTAAAAGCTGAAGACCGAGTGTGGCAGCATCGTTTCCGGGGCACCTGAGATTTTGAGTGAGATTGAGAGGTTCTATGGACAGCTGTACACGTCATCGTTGGAGCCACACGCAAGTGTGAGTAACGATCCAAGAGCGAGTCTTATCCGACAAGATTCCGAAGATATCCCGGACGTCAGTGTGAGCGAGATTAGAATAACTCTCCAGCATCTTAAAAACGGCAAGGCCCCAGGCGAGGGTGAAATTACAGCAGAGCCGTTGCCATGGTCGCAACCGTAGCCAGGAATAGCGGGGCCGCCGGGGACTGGGCGCCGTCTCCTTGTTACTCTCTTCACAGGGGAGTACTTGCCATAGTTGCCACGCTTGGCGAGCGGGTTGACAACCGCAGTTTTTCATTGTAATTTTGGCTATTATCAGGAAGATGCTGCTGCCCATCTCCTGCCTGTTTCCCTTTGTCGCCTTTTACGACACCCACGGGAAGATATGGGGTAGTGGATATTTTTGACCGCCACTACACGGCACAACAAACTTCTTAATAAAATTAAGGTAATAATATTTTTTTAAAACGTTACCTCCACACTACGTGCTGTTTTCGAGAGTCATTACCACATACATACCCTTCGGAAAATTGTACAGAAGTCCGAAGAGTACAATTTGCCACTATGTCTGGCGTATGTGGACTATGAGAAAGCCTCTGATTCCGTCGAAATTTGGGCGGTGCTGCAGTCCCTTCAGCGGTGCCAAGTTGACTGTCGGTATATCGAAGTGTTGAAGTGCTTGTACAGTAGGGCTACGATGGTTATCCGAGTACAGAACCAGAGTACGAAACCTATCCAATTGCAGAGAGGTGTAAGACAGGGTGACGTTATATCCTCGAAACTCTTCACCGCTGTATTGGAAGACGTTTTCAAGCTGCTGGACTGGAAAAGATGCGGTATTAACATCAATGGCGAGTACATCACTCACCTTCGATTTGCCGACGATATAGTCATTATGGCAGAATCGCTGGAGGACCTAAGCACTATGCTCAATGACATCAATAGTGTGTCCCAACAGATAGGTCTAAAGATTAACATGGACAACACAAAAATCATGTTTAACGTCCATGTCACACCTATGCCGGAAGTTGTTGGGAGTACTAAGTACTAAGCTCGAAGTTGTTGACGAGTATGTTTACCTGGGACAAATAGTCCGACTAGGTAAGTTCAACTTCGACCGAGAGGTCAATCGACGGATTCAACTCGGCTGAGCAGCGTTCGGTAAACTACGACACATCTTCTCGTCAGACATACCTCAAAACCTTAAAACGAAATTGTACAGCCAGTGCGTGTTGCCAGTGATAACTTACGGATCTGAAACGTGGTCCTTCACTGCTGGCCGTATGAGGAAGCTCAAGGTCGCTCAGCGAGCTATAGAGAGGGCTATGCTCGGGGTTTCTCTGCGTGATAAATGTAGATATGAGGATATCCGCAGTACAACCAGAGTAACCGACATAGTCCTACGGATTAGTAAGCTGAAGTGGTAGTGGGCCGGCCATATAGCTCGAAGAACCGACAACCAATGGGGAAGAAAGGTTCTCGAGTGGCAGCCTCGTACCGGTAGGCGAACTGTAAGGTGACCCCCCATGCGATGGAGTGACGACCTGGTAAGACATGCAGGAAGTCGATGGATGCAGGTGGCTCAGGACCGTGCTTTGTGGCATTCCTTGGGGGAGGCCTATGTTCAGCAGTGGACTTATTAAAAGGCTGTAATGATGATGATGATGATGATGATATATAGTTATTTCTTGATTGTTTGTATAATAAATGTAACTATTCTTAAATAATACACTGCAGAATAATATATTTTGACATCGTAGACTTGTTTACACCTTTTAAGAGAGTGTATTTTTGTTAGTTTTTAACTTTCATTTTATTACAGGTATGCTTACTATCGTAAATAAAATGATCATACTGCCATCTGTTGGAACCATGTTAAGCTGAACGCACATTTGTCCACACCATACGCATCGTACGCGCCGTACGCGCCGACTTTTACTGATGGCCTCGCACCGTTACCCGTACGCATCGTCCGCGCCGTACGCAAATCTTTGTATTACCTATAATCACTTAGTTGAAGCTGGACTTGCTTAATGGGATAATTTCTGTGTCACCCGTATAAAAACACCGAAAACACTCACACTTTAAAATGTTGATAGCACTTATATTCAAATCATAAAAAATAAAAAGGCAAAGTTAATAACTTTTATATATCAACGATATTTCTTTTATAAAATCCACAAACACCATATTTTCCTCCAGTATTTGTATCATTACTCCGGTTTATAAAATGGTGAAAGCGGCTATGTCCAAAACTATAGGCATATCTCAGTCGTTACATTTATTTCGAAAATTTCGACGAAATAGAACAAATTATCAAGAAATCAATAATCTATGTAGAAAAGAAATTCTATTGAAGATGAGGTTTTGACCCTTACTTCTTTAATCATTGAAATTGTTGATCACGGAAAAGACTGTATTACAGTTTTTTTTGATTTAAAAAAAGGCAATTGACACCGTTTTTCTTACCACTCTTGTTACTAAACTGAAACATATCGGCACTCGTGAAAAACCACTTGAATTGCAGAGGGACTATTTGCAGGACCGAACCTAGAGTGCAAAAATTCGAGACTACCAAAGCTGAGACTTCGATATTACTTACGGCGTACCACAGGGGATTGTCTTGGGCCCTACTCTATTTTTAATATATACAAATCAGCTCACAGAATTGAATATCGAGGATGGCGAAGTCTTTTCGTATGCTGATAATACTGATATTGTGTTTAATGATAGTACATGGAAAGGTGTACCTGAGAAAGCTGAAAAAGATCTTTCTAAGGTCCCCAGATGGCTTAAACATAATCTAATAACACTAAATATTAATAAAACTAACTATATGTGTTTCACTATAGATGATGGAACACAGCCCTCTATTGAAACTTCACAAAAAAATCATGATGAGGATTTTTTATATTGTAATTGTAAATGACTTGAACGAGTACGTAATACAAAATATTTTGGAATAGTTTTTGACCAACATCTTTCATGGATTAATCAAATAGCATGTGATATTTAAAAAACTGTGTTATGTTACAACTACCAAGTTGATAAATCAAATTTATACATCTTTAGCCCAATCAGTTCTATTCTAATCAATCAGAGTGGCAAAAACTAACATTCTGAACATAGAAAGAGGACAACGATACCTTCTTAAAGTCATGCATTTTAAGCCTATTGGATTTAATAACGAACAGTTGTATAATATAATATATGACGTTCTTACTGTTAGGCAACTATATATCTTACAGACAGATTTGAAAACACATATTAACTCGCCATATGATCCAAAAAATCATCTATACGGAGGAATCATGACGTCATTAAACACATTTATGTAAAATCTAAATTTGCTGAGAGACAGTACAGTGCCCAATCAAGATATATTTTTTATCATCTTTTACAAGATGATTTAAATAAAAAAAATAACTTTCACCGGCTTAATTATCGCGAATGCAAAAAAATCCATCTTAAAAAATTTTGCTACCACCGCACAGAAACATTATACGTCACGTAATTAAAGTGTATCCGTTAAGTATATATTTGTTTATTAAATAAAATAACATAAAATAATAGATATGCTAACCCATTTAAGCACCTATAATCACACATATGCATGCACCTATACATATTTCTTTATACTTACTAGGTAGCACCAATTACAAATAAATTTTAATTTTAATTTTAATGCGTGCAAGACGGTTCGTAATGACTCTCGAAAACAGCACGTAGATGCAGTTTAAAAGAAATCAGCTGTAGTTCTCTTGCAAAAGCTCTGTAGTCATTCTATCCTCACCTTGCCGTTTTTAAGATGCCGGAGAGACATTCTAATCTCATTCAGATTGACGTCCGGGTCTTCATCAGGATAGTGTCGAATGAGATTGGCATTTAATCTAACTCAAAGTATCAGTAATGTCGCTGACGCTGTTGGTCTTTTATTTAAACAAACAATAACCATTTCTAAATTATTTGTAGTTTTATAAACAAGTTAGAGATTACGTTCACCCTGAATAAGCGAAGCTATTTAATTCTAATAAATTTTTGTCTGTCTCGACATCCACATTATTCGGACTATTCTGCTTCGCCAACTGCACGAACTTTTCAGATGAAATGAAGAAAAGTTAATTAAACCCGGGGGTCCCAAAGTGTGTGTCATAGAAAACATAGAGCAGCTCCGCACCGTGAGGCTCTTCTGTTTACCATTCTCCAGAAACTAAACTTAGGTATTCGCGGGGGCAAAATAAACAATACGCGCAATTGCGTGCGCTGCATATGTCACCCACTCGCCAATAGGTTACTTACGTTCGGAAACGGGTGCAAAATGAATATCCAACTTTAAATTCAAAATATCTAAGAATTTTAATTCCCTTTGCAACATCTTATAGGCTTCATGTTTTGGATGTTTTAATTTTTGTGCCTATCTACCTAGTAACATTGTACCTATCCTATTTCGACTAGCTTGAGCGCCAAGACAAAATATTAAACCTGTACTTAAGTGAGCCGCGAACTGAAAAAGTTTAGGAACCCCTGAATTGGGAAAAACAAAGTGACCACTAACACAGTTACACTTCAGAAGCCCTGGGATTAAGTAAAAATAAACTGCGTGTTCTAGCAAGAGCCCTGACTGGACACTGTTGTCTAAAAAATCACATGTTCATCCTGAGACTAAGCAACTCAAGGATGTGCCGATTCTTTTCCTTAACTGAAGAAACATTTCTGTACATCCTAGCTGATTGTTGACACTGAATGCGCAAACGTAACACTCATCTGGGAAACTATGTACTTCGCCCAGAAAAAGTGAAATTGCTCACAGCTAAGCAACTCCATCTATTCATTGAAGACAAAGGGCTTAGCAGTGAACTATAGTTGTAGCAGTGACCACAATAGATCATACAGATCGCAGTTATACTGGTCTTTCTGGGCCAGCATAGTTGCTTGCAAAAAATCGTTGAGACTTGGGACAGACTAAGACAATTTTTTGAACTTGTAGCGTGCGAGGCCCCTCGGGCCGCCGCCGCGCCGTGTTGCCTACGCCTTGCGCCGCCTCTGACGATACAGCACCGCACAGATTTTTTTTTATGGAGGAGGGGGCAAACGAGCATACGGCTTACCTGATGGTAAGTGACTACCGCCGCTCATGAACAACCGCAACACCAGGGGAATTGCAGGTGCGTTGCCGGCCTAGAAAGAAGTAAGCTCTTTGAGATTATGTGATATCATATATAATATACGCCATCCCATATCGTCTCATGGGTGTCGTTAGAGGCGACAGAGGGAAACCAGGAGATGGGTAGCAACATCTTTATGTAAAAAAGCTGAATTAAGACGAAAAACTAAGGTTGTTAACTCGCTTGCCGAGTGAGACAATTATGGTAAATATCCCTCCTATCTATGGGGAAGACCTATGTTCAGCAGTAGACTTTTGATGGTCTTAAATGGTCTTGTCATATGATATAAAAATGTGTTTTGTAGCTTTCTAGAACTCAGTAGTAGGTTATTATTAAATTAATAGCAATTTTATAGCAAGCTATGAAAGAAAAACTTTTGCTATAATTTTATACGCAGGCGTTGGTTATCTGAAACAGGGCACACTGCGATCCTGGCAGCTTTTTAATGTTTGTATTGAGAATGTTATATTGGAACGAAGTTTTGGAACGAAGTTCCTTATAGGACGGTACAAATTTAGCGGACTGGGGCTAGGCGAGAAAAAGTGTAAGATTTTTCAGTCACGGCGCCTTCTGACGTAGTGTAGACGCCCTTGGCGGCTATAAGGAAGCGAGATGGAATAATATCCAACTCCGTCACGTTTTTCTTATCTTTTCATGAAAGAAATATTATTTTATTATAAATGACGCTTCATTAAATAGACGATAGTAATGCATTTATTTGTATTTGTTAATCAATGATATAATACGTTTATAAATAATAAAACACTATGAAAGGAACTTCGTTCCAACCGACACTCACCCATGTTTTTTTTTTAAATACACGACACTTATATAAATTGATTAAAATAATTTTTGGCGGGACGGCGCGTATTAATTGTTTTTTTTTTATCATAAGTTGAATTTGAAATAAGTTTGAAATTTCATCCGTAGCGACAATGTAACTAACGCGAAAAGATTTTAGGGTGATGATTTTATATTATTTTAAAAGTTTGCTTTTGTCGCAAAATTGCACTGCTCACCTGCCTTCAAAATGCTTATAAATGAGGTACGTCCCTCCCGGAAGTACCTCATTTAAGCACCGTAAGTTAGTACGCAGAATTTAATAGTATTATTTCTTTACATGAAGATTTTTTTATTTTTTATAGATTAACGGTGACAAACGAGCACACAGTCCACCTGATGGTAAGTGGTGCTGGGGCACATAGACATCTACATCTGTCTTCGATTACCAATCAAAACACAGATGTGTTGTCACCCGTGGGGACTCAGATGAAATGCCTCGTTTCCAGTAAAAAGGGGTCTCCGGTTCTCTACACTCAATATACGAAACACAACAGCGTTCGCTAGTGTTCTGCGAGAGCATGGTCCTTCACCGTTCGAGCCGACCCATTCGTGCTACAACTATACTACTAATATAGCTGCAGCATGGCTCAACCACGTACAATCTTGTCCGTTTGTCTTGCCTGTAATCTCTGCTCGTTTCTTGTGTAAGCATGGTTATACCTCGGTCCGTATTACGGTGCTGCAGTCGTAATATGCTGCTGCGTGTTTCTACCAAGTACAAAATGCTGCAGAGCTCTCTCAGAATTGATAACAACCCTTAGTTTTGCATATATATAGGCTGATAATATATCGGTTATAATTAGTTCAGAATGAGAGTTAGCGGCTCTGTATGAGATCATCAGCACAGTCCAAGTTTACTGTTGAACATAAACCTTTTCGAGAATACGCCAACCAATATTATGGCCTGCTACTGAATTGGAAGATCTGTTCATCCTCACCACGCTGACCAGGTGGGTCGGTGAGCGTAGCACAAATACCTTAATACTAGTTAATGCTCCTCTCCATCACCAGTCTACGAATTTTAGGTTCATCGTGGTTTTTTTTTATAGATTAAGGGTGACAAATGAGCACGCAGTCCACCTAATGGTAAGTGGTTGCTGTAGCCCATAGACATCTACATCTAACTTCGTTTGCGAATTAAAATGTTAAGATACGTTGTCAGCCGTGAGGACTAAGATAGAATGTCTGTTTTCCAGTAAAACGGGTCTCCGGTTCTCTACACTCACCATACGAAACACAGTAGCATTAAGCTGCTAATTTACGCTGGTATTCTATGAGAGCGTGGTCTTTCCCCGGTCGAGCCGACCTATTCGTGCTACAACTATACTATTAATACAGCTGCAGCATGGCTCTACCACGTAAAACGTATTTGGTTGGGATTCCCGCTTCGATCTCGATCGGAGGTTTCCCGCCATTATTTGTTCATCATGTCCGTCAATTACCAGAATGCTATTAACGTTTTAAGCCAGTACTTGACTAATCTCCCACCCGATGGTGAAGAGATGTAGATGGTAAAGTGCACCGGCTTGGCTACAAAACCCTATTTATTCACTTTGCCGTGAAGACATCCACATTGTAATCGAATGGAAACACATACAAACGTCGAAGCAAAACATTTAGTTGATGGAAGACTAGTTGAGCTTCTGGTTGTCCAATGGTGGAAAGGGGAGAGTGTAATTAAATCACTTATCAGGTATTTATCAAGTTGTAATTTATTTTATTGAATCGGATGAGATAAAAGAAGGAATATATTTATTTGCACGTAATTTAATTGTGAAACCTGGGGCTTTAATTTTTTAATACACTATGTCAGCACCGGCTTCAGAAGCTATTCAATTACTTCGAAACAATTGTATTATTTTTAAGTTTTTCATTCAGGTTTTTACTTTTTTTTAAGTTTAATTATTTGACCCTCTTTAGAACTTAGCAGTCCAACAATCTCAAGTTAACAATAACTACTCGTAGAATGTTAAAAAGCTTTTAGAAAAATTTACTTCGCAAATATCCGTGTTATAAAATAAAATAATGAGATATTTGCGAAGTAAATTTTTCTAAAAGCTTTTATATAATGGATTTCCGCAAAGTAACGCCTGATTCTATTAATTAAACTAGAATGTTGTCTAATAGTTACATTAATACTTTAAAAATTGATTTTTATAATAAATTACATTAAACTTTTAATCAGGGGCATTCAGCTATTATGTACTATACATATTTCAATGATCAGGGGATGGTATATTTCATTGAAGTATAATGTACTTACTAGTACATAATAGCTCAATGGTATTTTCTACCGACTTCAAAAAGGAGACGGTACTCAATTCGACTGTGTTTTTTTAAAATCTGTGTTACCTCGTAACTTTTTTCTGGGTGAACAGATTCTGATGATTCTTTTTTTTTTTGAAAGCTGGTTTTTCTCACGTGGGCCCACATTAATTTGATCAAGGTCTGACCCATACTTTTTGAGTTATTCTTAATAATTTTTATTGAAGTCGGTATGTATAACCGAGTTTTAATTTTAAATTATTTCAAATTTAAATGAAGTTACCCATTCTTAATATTTTATAATATGCGTAGTGTTAAAATTTAAACTTGATCAGTTTATTACGTATCTAACTCTCTTTTTGATGGTCCTCACTTCATTAGTATGGATTGTTGGTACGATACAACTGGTTGATGAATTTACATTTCAATTGTTTCTGAATGGATCATTGAACTGCACCTGCTAAATGTTTAATAAATTTGTTTTTTCTTTAATTTGTTTTAATTTTGTTCTCGAGGAAGTTACCAAATCTGTATTTTTATTCTTAACACAATAACAGGAGAGGATCATCCATCTACCATAAATGGATTGAGCGAACGTTTCTCACCGTCTCACCCTTCTATAAAAATAATCATTATCTTGACTTGGATGCATTATATTATGTAAGTGTATTATATTATATTATCTGTACGATCTCGTTTGAGTCGAGTTTCATTAGGTACTTTGAATTTTAATTAGGTATATTATCTATTAGATGATATTAGGACGTTTTTATTAATTCGCTTTCTGGTCTGAGCGGTACAAATATCACAATTGATTTTAAATTAACTTCCAGATGAGCTAGGATATCTAAACTTTAAATATAGCTCAGTGATGGAACTCAATGCAGATTATACTAATTCTATGATTACAATATTATTTTTAAATTCTAATCTCTTTAATTGTCTTGTTTCTATTAGAGAACGCTATTTACTTGAACAGAAGTCATAGTCATTTTAATTATTGTTCGGACTTTACTATATCTAGTTTTACCCGAAAATTATCAGCCACATCTGGTTTAAGCCATGAACAAATCGAGTACACCTAAGTTTAACCAACCGCAATCGGCTGTATCTAGTTTTAGGTGTAACCGCATTTAAGTTTTTTACTATCACCATCATCATGATTATTACAGCCCATCACAAGTCCACTGCTGAACATAGGC
Source organism: Parnassius mnemosyne (assembly GCA_963668995.1). Taxonomy (NCBI): domain Eukaryota; kingdom Metazoa; phylum Arthropoda; class Insecta; order Lepidoptera; family Papilionidae; genus Parnassius; species Parnassius mnemosyne. The sequence goes on from CAVLGL010000080.1 coordinate 10,821,850, forward strand.
CCCCACAAGGAATGCCACAAAGCACGGTCCTGAGCCACCTGCATTCATCGGCTTCCTGCATGTTTTAGCAGGTCGTCACTCCATCTAGTGGGGGGACACTTCGTCCGCCGATCACTCGAGAAACTTTTTTCCTCATCGGTTGTCGGTTTTTCGAACCATATGACCGGCCCAATACTACTTCAGCATACTAATCCGTTGGGCTATATTGGTCACTCTGGTCCTACTGCGGATATCCTCATTTCTAAGTTTATCACGCAGAGAAACCCCGAGCATAGCCCTCTCCATAGCTCGCTGAGCGACTTTGAGCTTCCTCATACGGCCAGCAGTGAAGGACTACGTCTCAGTTCCATAGGTCATCACTAGTAACACGCACTGCTTGTACAGTCTCGTTTTAAAGTTTTGAGGTATACCTGACGAGAATTTTATAATAATTTTATTTTTTAATAATAATAAAAATATAAGTAATTTCCCGAACGCTGCCCAGTCAAGTTGAATCGATCGACTGACCTCTCGATCGAAGTTGGTTAAAAAGTTGGTTGGTTGTTTAAGTTTCTAGCCGTGGCATATATATATTATTATGTATAAATGTTTTGGTTTCTCAGCATCTAATGATTTGAATGAAATTTTGTGTTAAGGTTTTCGGAGGTCCAGGTACTTTTTAGAAAAACGTTACCTCCTTAGACGATTTTTTTCGCGTATCGTTAAGGCGTTTTACATAATTTGTACATGGACAAACATTTAGATTCGCAACAATTATTTGTATGCCATACAAACAATAGAGCTCTTATTGTGCACTGGCGGGGTTCGAATCCGCGGCCCAGCAGTGTCCCAATCCAGCTGTGACGCTACTACGGTACCGAACCGTATATTTGAATATATTTGTGTGTATATAACTGTTTATGCCCAAAAATGGTCATTTTGAGACGGAACCCAATCACGTTGGACTTGGAGAATCGGCCGATGGTGCCAGGTGTCACGCGTGTGGCGGGGAGGGGGCAGCGGAATGCGGCTCCCCAGCGTTTTGGCGCTGTCGGGCAAGACAGTAGTTGGCAGTAGCTCGCTGGCAGCGGTTCGGTGAATCCGCGTATCTCGGTTATCGCTGCAGAAGTTTCGCGCGACCGGTGTATGGTCTAGATTGTCAGATTTAGTGCGTGTTACTTCGCTACGTAATTGGAGTTTTGTGAAAACCGCCTCGGATTAGGTTGTCTAGGTTTTAAGTTCTTGACAAGAGGCTTGTATTTTTTTTGACTGATTAAAGTAACTTCTTTGAAAGTAATTGTGCAAATTATATAGTGGTTGCGTGTTGAAGTGCATTTTGCAATATTTAACTTGCTCGGGTGACGTGGAATTTCGTACGCGCGCGCCGAGTAGACATACGGTCTAGAATTCGAACCGCGCATTCCTTTTTCGAGGGCGTCTCCCGGTTGCTTGTCCTGGAAATCATTGTTTAATTATACCGTCGCGTTAAGAGCCTTTTGTGTGTTGACTCTGTTGTTAGTTTGCGTGTCAGCTAGGTTAATTTTGAATTCTTATTGCGGCGTGGTGTTTAATATCGAACGAAGGAACTTAGTTTTGTTTAACGCTGAACCGTGTGAATCATGAAGAGATCGCGTTAGTTCCCTATTTGTAATTTTGGTGATAGATGAATCCGGGACATTGAATGTTGAACTTTGAACTACTGTCCGTTACTGTGTCGGGTATCACGTGTTCGATTCTACGATGAATGTTGAATTAGTAGAGGTGGAGTTAGTTAAATGTACAATAAAGTTAATAGACTGAAATAGTGACCATGAAGAAAGAAACTGTCCATGGTGGACGCCTGTTGGAGTGATGCAGCATTGTGGGGCAGCATGAAAACCGTCGCGCTGCCAGGTCATCTCAGCTGGGCCAGGTCACCCTCATATACACACTACTAAACACCACTTTACATGCATATACTCTACCTACGGCCTGACCGAGTCTTGGGGCGGTCTTAGATTCGGATGCAGGTACGTACCATTTATCTTCCTAGCCTTCTCCTTGTTTTGTAGTATGATAGGTCATTTTCCATAAGGCCATTTGGGCCCGTACCCACGGCTGCCCGGCTACTATGGGCCCTAGCCAAGGCGACCTATGCAGGGGCAGCTGTGGGCCGTAACATTTTTGGTAGCAGAGCGTGGTTAGGATTGGTTTAATTTTGGCTCTACAATCACGCCCGGCCGTAATACGTAATAATAAAATTATTTTCCTTTGTTGCTTGCTTTTTTTGTTTGTTCGCGGGAAGAATCGAAAGCCACGCCCGTTGAGTTGCGCAAGCGGGAGTTTGTTAGGGCTAGGTATGCGTCGGGTAAGTAGATGGTTATTATCACGTAATCGGATAATTATTGTTTTCGTATAATTATATGGGGGAGGCCTGAAGGGCTGTAATGATGATGATGTATAATTATAGTAGATTAATTGTCGAAGGGTTGGTTGTCTGAGCGAGGCATTTTTTGTAGATCGACTGTGGTGTGTATCTTTAATTGTATTGTAATTTGTATTTAATTTAATAAATAGTAATTCGTATTTGTGTAATTGTATTTAACGTGATTTGATAGGAATTGTATTTGTTATTTGTTAATTAATTTGTATTTAAGCCTCATAGTAATTTGTATTTAGAAGTGATGCAATCGCGCTGCCAGGGCAATCACCATGCCGTTTTGTGTCTGGGTGCGAACGGCGTTTCCTCTCAGGGCTCTTCCGAGCCCTCGACTCCCACGGGCGGGGGCGCTAAGCCGCGCCCCCTGTCGGGAGGTTGTTCCCCAGGGGCGGGGGGTTTTCGCCCCCCCCCCTCAGTATGTTGAGAGGGACTTCACAGCCACTCAGCGGTCAGCTAGACCCTTCTCACCCCCGTCAGCTGAGTGGCCGCAGCTGGGGTACTACCATCTCCCCTTTGATGCAGGCAGCCCCAGCTACCTAGCTGCTGCCCTAGCTCCCACCACGGCCGCCTCAACTAATTCTTTGAGCCGTCAACAGCTCACTTGTCAAACCGTTCTATTGCCGACGGCCTCAGTGAGGGTGTACAACCCGAGCGTCGATTGTTTAACGGCTCGCGCTTTATTGGTTCGGGTTCACAACACGGTGTGGCCTCCGCTTGGTTGTTGGGAAGACTAGGGATCTTCGGGAGCGTTGAATCGCGCTGTTAGGGATTATTGGATTTGGTTTTGGTCGAGCACTTAATTAATGATGCGTTAAATAAAAAATAAAAATGCATTAGGTTTTCCGCGAAATGTTACGTATTTGTGGCGGTTGTGATTTAAAAAAAATGAGTTTTCCGCGAAATGTTTCATAATTGTGGCGGTTGTGATTAAGAGGGTGAATTTAGTGTGCTCTTTGAATGCGTGTGTATATGGTTTTGTAATTGTATTTGATCATTGTGTTTGCTTTGTTCAAAAGAAAATTGAAATTGAGTAACATTATTTGTGCCGAAGGAAATAAAAATCAATCCTCTTTTTGTTTTCACTTTTGTTGGCACTGTAGAAGATATTTATTTGGAAAGAGAAATAGGGTTGTCTCTTACGTTTATCATTTTGGTTAATTTGCCAGTTTGATCTATACGCATCGGTCAATTAATTTGTTGAATTAATTCAGTAGTTGAACATTGATGCTTTTGAAATTTGGTTGAAATATGAGCATAGGACTACATGTCTGAAAGGGCTAGCTAGTTGTGAGAATATCAGATTGAAATCAGCTGCCGCCTTATTGAGTAAATGATTATATGGTAGATGGCTTGGTTATGCCTACTTGTTAGAAAATTCATACTAAGGACTATCTGTGCGTTTCGTTTGGCTGTCCACAGCCGACGTTCATGTGGAATTTGTGGGTGCTCTCTGCACTGAAGCTTAGCAGGCCATGCTGGGCCGCTTCGTATCGCGTCGCTGTTTGCAGACCTGATCCGGTCGGATTGCGGAGCGCATCATAGGGGCACCGATAGGTGTTTGAAAGAGGTCGTCGGACTTCTGTCCAGTAATAGGACTTATTTAGGTGCTGCGATGTCCGGGAAGGGCATCCCGTGGAGGTTCGATCCTCCGGCTTGCCCACGTTGGGGCTGTATTTTTGACGCGGTGGTTAGAGTTGCAAGATCTGATGGGGTGCCTACGGTGACCTAGGTTTGGTTGTAGATTCGGTCTTGCAACGTGCCGTCGCGACCTTGTCCCGCTTGCCAATCTGCTCGCGGACATAAATCCTTATGTTCGGGACGGGGGTTTGTTTATGCCCAAAAATGGTCATTATGTGACGGCACCCAATCACGTTCGACTTGGAGAATCGGCCGACGGTGCCAGGTGTTACGCGTGTGGCGGGGAGGGGGCAGCGGGAGGCGGCTCTCCAGCGTTTTGGTGCTGTTGGGCGAGACAGTAGTTGGCAGTAGCTCGCTGGCAGCGGTGCGGTGAATCCGCGTATCTTGGTTATCGCTGCAGAAGTTTCGCACGACCGGTGTACGGTCTAGATTGTTAGATTTAGTGCGTGTTACTTCGCTACGTAATTGGGGTTTTGTAAAAACCGTCTCGGATTAGGTTGTCTAGGTTTTAAGTTCTTCACAAGAGGCTTGTATTGTGTTTGACTGATTAAAGTAACTTGTTTGGACGCCTGTTGGAGTGATGCAGCATTGTGGGGCAGCATGGAAACCGTCGCACTGCCAGGTCACCTCAGCTGGGCCAGGTTACCCTCATATACACACCATTAAACACCACTTTACATGCATATACTCTACCTACGGCCTGACCGAGCCTTGGGGCGGTTTTAGATTCGGATGCAGGTACGTACCATTTATCTTCCAAGCCTTCTCCTTGTTTTGTAGTATGATAGGTCATTTTCCATAAGGCCATTTGGGCCTGCACCCACGGCTGCCCGTCGAAGAGGCTACTATGGGCCCTAGCCAAGGCGACCTATGCAGGGGCAGCAGCGGGCCGTAACAATAACATATAACTAAAGAGTCGTGGTAGGTCAGGGACTGCGCGCTCGCTGTAAATTACACAGTACGCGAGCAACCCGAGTTCGATCCTCGCGGGTACCAATGAAATTGTTAATTGTAATTTTAAGTGCTGATTTACCACGTGAATCGACGGTGAAGGAAAATATCGTGAGGAAACCTGCATGTCTAAAAAATAAGAAAAAAAAATAATTTCGAAGACAGGTGAAGTTTATCAACAAGACAAGCATTGGAGCAGTGCGCCGGACACTTCCTTGCCCTAAAACCCTTTCAGAAACGATAGGAGGCCTGTGCCCAGCTATTGGGAAATATATAGGCGGTAACTTTAACTTTATTAACTTTCAACATAATAAGTCAGATTTGTATAATTATGTGGTGTTATTATTTATAGAGATGCTGCTGCCCATCTCCAAAGAATAGATAATGCAGGTAACATCTCCTGTTTAATTTCCTCCGTCGCCGCTTACGACGCCCATAGGATATGGGGTAGTGGATATTTCTTACACGGCTGTTATAAGGTTAAAAGCCTCCCTATGGGGCAATCTATAGTGTCCCATGTTCAGCAGTGGATTTTATAGGCTGTAATGGATGGGTAATGGTATATCCATCCATTTATCTACCTCATCTAACTTTTGATACCTTTATATCAACTTTCTTCGGCACCTACTTTTTAAAAAAATAAGGGTGGTAAACGACCATACAGTGCACCTGATGGTAAGTTGATATTGTTGCTTATAGACACCTACATTTATCGTCGATTAAGAATTAAAATGCACATGCGTTGTCGTCTATGATGACTAACATATAATTGTCTGAATATATACCTCGTTAACAGTAAAAAAGGTCTCCGTTTCTCAACACATACCATAAGAAACACAGCAGCATTAGCTGCTTTTTTGCGCGGTTCTGTGAGAGCGTATTCATACCACGGTCGAGCCGATCCATTCGTACCGCAATCAAAAATTAGCTGCAGCGTGGCTCTATCACGTTAAATAATCGTACTTACTTCCTTTTGTATGTTGTGTGGTATACTGATGGACCACTCTAAAAAAGATTCGAAGAGAGTGCTTTAGGCATTAAGTCCGTAATGTATATTCGTATATGGAGTTTAACAAAAAAATATATCACAAGTCCACTGCTGAACATAGGCCTCCACCAATGCACTAAGAACGCCACTAAGAATGCCACTAAGCACGGTCCTGAGCCACCTGCATCCATCGACTTTCTGCATCTCTTACCAGGTCGTCGCCACGTTACTAGTAAACATTAGAGTGTATATAATGATTTCTTATATATACGCGAACACTACACATTGAATAAAACTATTTTTACGGATTCTATCGCGTTTAATTAAGTTATTTTATATTCCCGACGTTTGGTTGCTGTTCAGTCTCTATTAACATGCCTACTTGTTGAAGACTGCATCTCAATTGTAACTAGGAAACTAGAGGAAAACAACATGCCAGCAGAATATGCAGTAGTACTCAGACATTGCCTTACATCTGGCTATCTATTGTGGAAGGAACAGTTTTACAAGCAAGTAGATGGTGTCGCGATGGGCTCACCGGTATCTCCCATTGTCGCCGATATTTTCATGGAGGACTTTGAGGAGAAAGCCCTGCTTACTGTACCAGTAACTCCAAGTTTCTACAAGCGGTGCGTAGACGATACTTTCACAATTTTACCATCAGACAAAGTAACTGCATTTGTAGAACATCTTTTTTTTTATAGGATAAGGGTGACAAACGAGCACACAGTCCACCTGATGGTAAGTGGTTGCTGCGGTCCATAGACATCTACATCTATCCTCGTTTGCGAATCAAAATGCAGATGCATTGTCACCCGCGAGGACTAAGATAGAATGCCTCATTTCCAGTAAAAAGGGCCTCCGGCTCACTCACTAAGCAAAACGCAGAGGTAAACCTCTACTTCACGCTGGTATTCTGTGAGGTCGTAGTACCACCCCGGTTCGAGCCGGCCCATCCGTGCGACAGCAAAAGCTGCCGCATGGCTCTACCACTGTTGAAAATTAATTCCATAAACTCTAAAATTCAATTTACTATGGAGTTAGAGGCAAATAATTCCTTAGCTTTCCTAGATGTGTTAGTCATTCGAAATCCTAATAACACCATAGGTCACACTGTGTATAGAAAAAAGACCCATACAAACCGATACTTAAATGGTGAATCCCACCATCACCCTTCACAGTTAGCTACCGTGGGCAAATCTTTGTTGCAGAGAGCACGAGGGATCTGTGACAGCAAACACCTGGCCGCCGAGCTTCAGCACGTCAAGCAGGTTCTGCACGACAACAAGCTTCGGGTTCCGCGCCTACGTCACAGTGACCGAGTGAAACCGGCCACAGTCGAGCGTGTGCCTGCTGTACTACCATATGTCAGAGGTGTCACAGACAAGATTGGCTACATCTTGAAGCGAGCTTCTATTAGAACATTCTTCAAGCCGCCGAAAAAGATTAGTCAGTTCTTACCATCCGTCAAGTGCAATATTCCTCTACAAGATACAGGAGTATACAAGCTTGATTGCGAGTGTGGTCTCTCATATATCTCTATAAACAAAACGATCAATAAAAACCCGCGTAAAAGAACACATAGCTGACGTGAAGCACCAACGTTCCATGAAGTCTGCAGTTTGTGATCATATCCTAGACGGCCCCCGCCATTACGTTAGATTTGATAAACCACAAGTTTTCGCGAAAGAACATCGATTCCAAGGATGATACGTGAGGCTATTGAAATTAAAAAACATCCTAATTTCAATAGAGAGGGAGGCTGGGTACTACCACCTGCTTGGGATCCTGTAATTCATAAAATTAAAACTAAACCCAAGCATACCACTGCAAGACTTCAAGACAGTTAGTTCATTCTGCGTAGATCGGACCAAAATTAATAATTAAAAAGCTGAAGGTACTCCAGGTTAACTTTAACATCGGGACGTCAATCACCTCAGTCCCCCGTGACCACGGTTGCTGGAAAGCAACCGAAACGTCGGGAATATAAAATAACTTAATTAAACGCGATAAAATCCGTAAAAATAGTTTTATTCAATTAGAGTGTATATTATTAGATACCTAAATTAATATTTGAATTGATTTTATTATTTGCATTTATTATATTATCATAACTGCGTATTGTTTCAGAGGTCACCTTTAATAATTGTGTCAGTGACCAAATAAACTAAGGTTTATAAATATAACTGACTGTGAATCGCCTCATTATAAAATTGCAAAGATAAAAATACATTGATGCTCTAGGCGGAGTAAATTATAAATATACATAAAGGGTGATTTGGACCTGGACCTGAACATGGACCTCTTTCGTTGTAGGGGCAATAGGTATTTATATTTACACCTTGGTTAATAGTTTTCGATAGTTAGATCGATAAAAATCGAATAGAGAATATACAATGGATGTGTAGATTATGCAGTCTACCCTCAAAACCAACTTTCCCGGTAAATTAGACTTTAGAGGTTACTAAACTTATCTTCTATCTAGTAGTATACTCGTACATATGGTGATCGCTTACCAAGTCTGCCGCGTAGTTCGGAGGGTCTGAGTGCGGGCTCTTCGAGAACGGCGGGCGGTGGAACGGGCGGGGCGGGCGGCGGCGGTGGTAAAAATTGAATTAATAACATAAAACATTGTATGGTCTTTGAGCGGAACATAGAGAAAATTTTATAGCGTTCTTTGTTTGAACTTTGCTACAGGTGGCCATGGACTGCAGTGGCCATTTGCCATCAGGTGGACTCTAAGTTCGTCTCACTGCAGTTTTATAAAAAAAATAAAAATAAAAATATTTATACAACAGACTTCAATATAAATTATTAAGAATAATTCAAAAACGATTGGTCAGATCTTGATCAAATTTGTGTGGGACCACATGAGAAGCACCAGCTTTCATATAAAATAAGAATCATCGAAATCGGTTCACCCAGAAAAGTGAAAGAAGGTGTAAGAATATCCTAGGCGGGGTAGTCCCCATATCATTCCATGCGTTACAAAATCTCACTGCCGTTTACAAAGAATATCCACTAGGATATTCTTACACCGCCACCACCGTGTAGTATTGAAATAGAAATATATTTTCTACCGACTTCAAAAAGGAGAAGGTACTCAATTCGACTGTATGTTTAGGTGTGTTACCTCTTAACTTTTTTTTGGGTGAACCAATTTCGATAATTCTTTTTTATTTGAAATCTGGTGCTTCTCATGTGGTCCCATACAAATTTGATCAAGTTTTGACCAATAGTTTTATGAGTTATTCTTAATAATTTATATTGTAGTCGGTTGTACAAAAGTTTTAATTTTAATTAATAAATTTTTTATAAAACTACAGTGACAAGAACTTGAGTCCACCTGATGGCAAATGGCTACTGCAGTCCATGCGGACACCTCTAGTAAAGTTCAAACAAAGAAGTCTACATATGCGTTAACACCTCTGAGGACTAAGGTGGAATGACCCTTCAAATCGAAACACAACAATACAAGCATTGCTATTCGGCATCAGAAATAGATAATAAGCTGGTACCCTGACAAACCACCAGGCAGAAGAGGCGTCCTACCACCTAAATAAAAATAACCAAATAAAAAATGCCCATAAAATTTTCTCTATGTTTCGCTCAAAGAGCATACAATTTTTTAATGTTGTTAATTCAATTTGGCATTTGCATAGTCTACACATCCATTGTATATTCTCTTTTCGATTCTTATCGATCTAATTATCAAAAGCTATTAACCAAGGTGTAAATATGAAGACCTATTGTCCGTACAACGGAAGAAGTCCAATGTTCAGTAGGTTTTTGACAGCTGGTGAGGAATGAAACGTGTGCACTCAATTGATTGACGGACAAGGCTTCGACGATGGAGTTACCACAAAAGCAGCAGATACACCATCATCTTAGCTATTACGTCATGACCGAAAACCCAGATCCTAGTTAACTTTCAGACTAGAAAAGTAAAATAATGCTTTATTCACAAAAATATCTTAAACTATAATTTGGATCTAGAACTCAAAACAGTACTAGAACAGCATGCAACGTCAAAAGTTTTTAAACACTGAAATAATATTTATAAAAAATAATTTGAGTATCTGTTTTTCACGACGTGCAAAAAAGCACCCTTTTTGCATATTTATAATTTACTCCGCCTAGAACATAAATGTATTTTTATCTTTTCAGTTTAGTAATGAGGCGATTTACATCACAGTCAGAGTTATATTTATAAACCTTAGTTCATTTGGTCACTGACACAATTATTAAAGGTGACCTCTAAAACAATACGCAGTTATAATAATTTAATAAATGCAAATAATAAAATCAAATATTAATTTAGGTATCTAATAATATACACTATAAAGTTTACTAGTAACGTGGCGACAACCTGGTTAGAGATGCAGAAAGTCGATGGACGGATGTGGCTCAGGACCGTGCTTAGTGGCATTCCTTGGTAGATAGCCTATGTACAGCAGTGTACTTGGGATGATGGCGATAATTTTTTGTTACACTTCATATACGAATATACATTATAGACTTAATCCCTAAAGCAATCTCTACCGGTCTTTTTTAGAGTGGTTCATCAGTATACCACACACCATACGAAAATAATTAAGTAGGATTATTTAACGTGATAGAGCCGCGCTGTAGCTATATTATGGTTATGGCACGAATGGATCGGCACGCCCAGTATAGTACCATGCTCTCACAGAACCGCGCAAAGAAGCAGCTTAATGCTGCTCTGTTTCGTATGGTATGTGTTGAGAACCGGGATTTTTACTGTTAACGAGGCATTCTATCTTGGTTACTCGTATCATGGGCGACAACGTATGTGCATTTTGATTCTTAATCGACGATAAATGTAGGTGTCTAAAAGCAACAATATCAACTTACCATCAGGTGCACTGTGTGGTCGTTTACCACCCTTATTTTATAAAAAAGTAGGTGCCGAAGAAAGTTGATATAAAGGTATCAAAAGTAAGATGAGGTAGATGAATGGATTGATATACCATTACCCATCCATTACAGCCTATAAAAGCCATTGCTGAACAGTGTCCCTCCCATAGATTGCCCCATAGATAGTCCCATAGGGAGGCTTTTAACCTTATAACAGCCGTGTAAGAAATATCAACTGCCCCATATCGTCCTACTGGCGTCGTAAGCGGGGACGGACGAAATTAAACAGGAGATGTTACTTGCATTATCTATTCCTTGGAGATGGGCAGCAGCATCTCTATATATAATAACACCACATAATTATACAAATCTGAGTTATTATGTTAAAAGTTAATAAAGTTAAAGTTACCGCCTATATATTTCTCACTAGCTGGGCACAGGCCTCCTATCGTTTCTGCAAGAGTTTTAGGGCAAGAAAGTGTCCGGCGCGCTGCTCCAATGCTTGTCTTGTTGGTAAACTTCACCTGTCTTCGAAATTATTATTTTTTTATTATTTTTAGACATGCTAGTTTCCTCACGATATTTTCCATCACCGTCGATTCACGTGGTAAATCAGCACTTAAAATTACAATTAACAATTTCATTGGTACCCGCGAGGATCGAACCCGGGTTGCTTGCGTACTGTGAAATTCACACCGAGCGCGTAGCCCTTAAGCTACCACGACCCTTTAGTTATATGTTATGTACACACACATATATTCAAAGAGCGAAAAGAGAGTTAGGTAGCGTAGTACTCGTAGCGTCACAGCTGGATTGGGACACTGCTGGGCCGCGGATTCGAACCCCGCACGCGCACTCTATTGTTTGTATGGCATACAAATAATTGTTGCGAATCTAAATGTTTGTCCATGTACAAATTATGTAAAACGCCTCTACGATACGTGGAAAAAATCTTCTAAGGAGGTAACGTTTTTCTAAAAAGTACCTGGACCACCGAACATCGCCTGACGTTAGATCTAGAATCTAACGGTTCGAGATAAACCTGGAAAGTGAAACATTATCCTTAATACAAAATTTCATTGAAATCATTAGATGCTGAGAAACCAAAACATTTATACATAATAATATGTCACGGCTAAGAACTTAAATGCGGTTACACCTAAAACTAGATGTAGCCGATTACGGTTGGTTAAACTTAGGTGTACTCGATTTGTTCATGACTTAAACCAGATGTGGCAGATTATTTATCGGGTAAAAGTAGATATAGTAAACTCCGAACAATAATTAAAATGACTATGACTTCTGTTCAAGTAAATAGCGTTTTCTAATAGAAATAAGATAATTAAAGAGATTAGAACTTAAAAATAATATTGTAATCATAGATTTAGTATAAACTGATACGCAATAACTCACCGAGTTCAGCAAGCCTTGTTATATCATTAAATATTTTATACAACATTTAATTAATAAGCGGATCATATTTATAATCCAAAATTTCAACTATTTTACCACGTTTCTAGCCCTAAGCTATGTAAAAAGTTTCGAATAACTAACTCATCGGAAAGTTACTTTAAAATCAATTTACCAAACAGACAAACAAACCGACAGACGGGCAAGAAAGTAAAATTGTATTGCATTGACAAATTGACATCCATCTCTGAACTATATTTAAAGTACGATTTTCTAGTTCATCGGAAAGTTAGCTTAAAATCTATTGTGATTTTTGTACCGATCAGACCAATAAGCGAATTAATATAAACGTGATAATATCATCCAATAGATAATATAATTAAAATGCAAAGTAATGACACTCCGTTCAAACGAGATTGGTCAGATCACATACATATAATGCATATGGCAGGGCATAATGATGAATGTTTTTATAATAATTTAAAATTAAAAATTTTGTACAGCCGACTTCAATATAAGTTATTTAAGAATAACTTAAAAACTATTGGTCTGACCTTGATCAAATTCATATGGGACCACACGAGAAGTACCAGCTTTCAAATAAAAAAAGAATCATCGAAATCGGTTCACCCAGAAAAAAGTTCTGAGGTAACACACATAAAAAAAAAACGAAAAAAAAAAACATACAGTCGAATTGAGTACCGGCTCCTTTTTGGAAGTCGGCAGAAAAGGTGACAAACGTTCGCTCAGTCCATTTATGGTAAGTGGGTGATCCACTCCTGTTATAGTGTTAAGAATAAAAATACAGATATGATATCTTCTTCGAGACCAAAATTAAAACAAAATAAAGAAAACAAATTTATTAAACATTTAACAGGTGCAGTTCAATGATCCATTCAGAAACAATTGAAATGTAAATTCATCAACCAGTTGTATCGTACCAGCTATCCATACTAACGAAGTAAACACCATCAAAAAGAGAGTAAGGTACGTAATAATCCCATCAAGTTCACATTTGAACACTACGTATATTATAAAATGTTAGGAATCGGTACTTCATTTAAATTTGTAATAAATAAAAATAAAAATGTTGTACAACCGAGTTAAATATAATTTATATTGAATTCGGTACATTAAGAAGATTAAGAATAACTAGGACCTTGATCAAATTAATATGGTACCACATTAGAAGATCGTAAGAGGACCGGCCGACCTCGTACAGTTAGGACACCCGCGATCATCAAAGCAGTGAAGGCGCGAATCCAACGAAATCCTGTTCGTAAACAAAAAATCTCATTCAAATAAAAAAGGAATCATCGAAATCGGTTCACCCAGAAAAAAGTTATGAGGTAACACATAAAAAATAAGAAAAACATACAGTCGAATTGAGTACCTCCTCCTTTTTGAAGTCGGTAGAAAAAATATTACTATTTCAATACTACACGGTGGTGGCGGTGTAAGAATATCCTAGTGGATATTCTTTGTAAACGGCGGTGAGGTTCTGTAACGCATATATTATATGGGGTAGTCCCCATATCATCCCATGCATTACACAATTCCACTGCTGTTTACAAAACGTGTCAGCCGTATAGTCACAGAGTTAATTTTTATAATTCTAATAATTTTATAGCTGTTATGTAAATATAACAAGTACTTAACAAATATGTAAATACGGGACAACGCTACAGTTTATAATCTGCCTCTTCTCTACCTCGCAAGTCTACTGCTGGAAATGGACTCATAATTGTAGGGGCAACTTAATCGTCAATCTGTCTGTCAAACGTGGCACACGATATCAGTCATTCTGCACATTTGATATTGCTTCCTGCTGCCGGTCTGGTTATTGGAGTAAGTCGATGGTTATACGAGGTCATCTATCGGAATCCATGAGATTTTTCTAGAACTTCTCATAGCCATATCTTACGACACATACGGGACTAAATAATATGATTCATTTTCTGACACTGCAATAAATTCAATGCAATAAAAACATAATTTAAGAAAACTATATGTATACTTTTGACAACGCCTTAAAGTAAAACAGTAAAGTTACATCCTATATACGTCCTACTGCTGGGCACAGGCCTCCACTAACTTCTGAGAGGGGTTTAGGGCAAGGAAATGTCCTAATGCGTGTTCTTCGAAATATACATTTTAAAATTTTTCAGACATGTAGGTTTTCCATCACCGCCGAACACGTGGTAAATCAGCACTTAAAATTGCAACTAACAATTTCATTAGTGCCGGCTGGGATCGAACCCGGGTTGCTCGCGTACTGTGAAATTTACAGCGTGCGCAAAGCCCCTGAGCTACCACGGCTCTAATGACCACGCCTTAGAATTGTTCAAATTCCTAAACACAAGAGAAACGTGATAGTCATGTTAAATTTCTTATAGATGCACTTGAAAGACATTTATTATTAATGCGTGCTTTGTATTCCACTTCTAATAGATATAACTAGTAAATTAGCCTGTCTTCGTTCGGATGCTATACATACATACAAATCTATATGAGTGGTATATTGGTGTCCGTTTTTTTTTATAGGATAAGAGTGACAAACGAGCACACAGTCCACCTGATGGTAAGTGGTTGCTGTGGCCCATAGACATCTACATCTATCTTCGAATAAGAATCAAAATAAAGTTGCGTTGTCACCCATGAGGACTAAGATGGAATGCCTCGTTTCCAGTAAAAAGGGTCTCCGGTTCTCTACACTCACCAAACGAAACACAGCAGCGTTACGCTGCTATTTTACGCTGGTATTCTGTGACAGCGTGGTCCTTCCCCGGTCGAGCCGACCCATTCGTGCTACAACCATAATATAGTTGCAGCATGGCTCTACCACGTATAAACTAACTGAGTAACTTGTTAATGTTAGTTGTTGTCTGTGGAAAATTGTAGGGCTATATTGTTAAAGAGTGGTAGCGGGAACTAAAGCATCGCACCTAAAGGTACCTACTGTTAGTTCTAGTGTTTATTATATTTTCTAGTATCTAACTTAACAAAATAATGTGTACTATAATTTACAGTCTGTTTCCAGGGCCGGAGGCAAAACTGACAAAGACACTAAGTACTATGTAGCCATTTAAAAAGAACATGTATTGCTCTTCACACATTTCTTTATTGTTTACGCTTCTTACTGCATTACGTAGTACTGGTAAGAGACGTAGTAATTTATAGATAACAAACCTGTTCGCTTATGACTGTTACGATGATGTACAATGAAACCTGTTTCGCGTAAATGAACAAACTTTAACAGAATTCTGTATGTTTTTACTGCGAGTATTATGCATTATGTAATTCTGTGTCTCATTTTTATATTTAGTAAACGTTAAAACATATTAAAAACAATAATAAAATTAATTTATTGATAGGGGATATTATTTGCCCACAACAATACCCTCGTCATAACATTATTATTTTTCTTCTGGCCGAATGTCGGTCGCAGTGACCAGTCACTTCTGTGATTAGCCGTAATAAGCAATTCATAAAAAGAAATAAATAACTTTTTAAATTGTACCATTGTTTATTGCCAGAGACTAATTATACGGGACATTTCCCTGCTAATAAAGTTGAAATCATTATAGCAGGTAAAATTATTATATATTTTGACGCATATAATTATATCAGTAGTTATTTCTTTATATTTAACTTTATTTTCTAGTGTAAGTTTGTCTAGCTTACGTCGATTTCGGGGATATTAAAATCACTTAGTTTAATAAACAAGGCCTTATTTTTAAAAACACACATGCCAATTTTATAAATGTATAGTGACTGGAAGGGTAATATATTATGTCGCGCTATTGCTTGCATAATTGTGTGATTGCTTGTATGAGATTTTGCTCATTTTACTCAAGCACCGCGTCTTCTACATAAGAACGAGCGATTATTCCAGTACTAGTTCCATCGATACCACTACCAGGTTTTCTTCGTTTTGAGTAACACATTTATGATGAATGAATTAAGTAAAAAAAAAAAGTTTTGTTGTTTAAAATTTACTCATTCCGAATATTATTAGCAATAATTATTGGATACAATAATGAATTGTAGCATTTTGAAATCTGCTTTGAACACATATTATTTTAAAGTAATTGGTCATTATGACGTGGTAGAATTACTGTTTCGTGTGGTGAATTTAGAGAACCGGAGAGCCTTTTTACTGGAAACGTTAAAACGGTAACGAGGCATCGCACCTTAGTCCTCAGGGCTACAGCATTCACTACCATCAGGTGGACTGTGTGCTCGTTTGACACACTTATTCTATAAAAATAAAACTCATGTACTACTACATGTACTACTTCATTTACGCGAAACAGGTTTCATTGTACATCATCGTAACAGTCATAAGCGAACAGGTTTGTTATCTATAAATTACTACCCTCATACATATTTTATATCACGGAGTCTTGCTTACACTTTATCAAAATTAATATCGTTGCAAATTTTTCACTAAAACAATAATTCAAGCTGTTTTTTTAAACAAAAACATGAAATAACAATCATTATATTTATTGCTTATCATCAGCTCAGTTGAAATGAAATATCATAATAATAAAAAACCGATGGAATTCATTATGGTTTGTGGTAAATATTTAGTTATTTTATTATATTATGTTAAAAATATTATACTATATTTCTGTGTTCTTTTAAGACTGGGCATAGTTCTTTCATAACCCATTAAATTCTTTATACCCGATATGTGCATGAAGTTATTTTTTAGGGTTCCGTACCTCAAAAGGAAAAAACGGAACCCTTATAGGATCACTTTGTTGTCCGTCTGTCTGTCTTTTTGTCAATACCCTTTTTCTCAGGATCGCGTGGAAGTATCAAGCTGAAATTCATATCAAATACTCAAGTCTACTGTCTCTTAGAGCTGTGAAAAAATCAAACTTCTGAACCAACGCAATCAAAAGATACAGTCGTTTATGCCGTAAATTTTCGACATTGCAAGGGAATCAAAACCTACAGGGTACTTCCCGTGAACTCAGAATCTTAAAATTTGGTACGAAGCAACGTTTTATAGCACAAATAAAGGAAAAATTGCGAAAAGCATAAATTTTTAGTTATATCATATAATAAAAATATTTTTAATAATTTGAAACTTATATACCTACAGATTTGTTCGGAACCCTCGGTGCGCGAGTCCGACTCGCACTTTGCCGGTTTTTTTTTTAAATTGAATCTTCTTATTGTAATTGTATTTTTGTCTTTTTTAATAGAATAGGGTGACAAACGAGCACACATTCCACCTGATGGTAAGTGGTTGCTGTGACCCATAGACATCTACATTTATCCTCAATAAAGAATCCAAATGTAAATGCGTCGTCACCCGTTAGGACTAAGATCGAATGCCTCTTTTCCAGTAAAATGGGTCTCTGGTTCTCTACACTCACCATACGAAACTCTACAGTATCAAGCTGATATTTTACGCTGGTATATTTATGATCATGAAATAAGTTTGTTTTTAGATCTTGGTAGGTTTTCCGTTTAAGTTAAATAGATTGAAAATACAATAAAGCTATGAAATAGAGTTTTTATTTTTAAATGAATGCAAATAATCGTCACGGAAACTACCGGTTGTTGAATTCTTGTTGTAGACAACAATAGACTTATGATGAACTAGCTGTTCCCCGCGACTTCGCCCGCGTGAAATTTAGGGTTTTAAATTGTTTAGGCCCAAAAATGGTCATGTTAGACGGCATCCAATCGCCTTCGGCTTGGCGAATCACCCGATGGTGTCGAGGTGAGGTAACGCCGACGGCGGCGGCGGGGGGGGGGGGGCGGCCGCGTGCCGCTGGTAATCGCTCGACGCGCGAGCAGAACAGTAACTTTAGGGCCGCACATCCGTCGTAACGTAACTAATTTGTAGTAACCGTGGCAGCGATTTCGTGCGACCAGTTTTTGTTTTATGGTCTAGATTTTCAGTATTCGTGCGCGTTACTTCGCTACTTAAATTGTGTAAATGAAGACTGCCCCAGATTAGGTGGTATATTGATTGCTGTGAGTTGACTCGAGCCGCGTGCTTACCTCTGATAGTGCCGATTTTGTTAGCAAATTTGTGCAACGACGAGGAATTGTGTAGTCTAGAACATTAGACGCCGGGTTGACTAATTGTTGAGAAGTTAATGTTTAATTGTACCGTTGCGTTAAGTGCCTTAAAAGGTCGCGTTCGGTTTTCGAAATATTTTGTTGCGGAGTGAACGGAAGTGAACTTTGGCCCACCGTTACCAGTCGTGCCGCGTATTACGTTTTTAATTATAATTAACGGGATTTCGTTTCGTTTTGAAGTTAGTTAAATGTACAATAGAGTTGATAGACTGACATAGTGAATTGAAGAAAGAAATTGTCCATTGCTACCGCCGCTGGAGAAGATTACGCCGGGGGGCGGTGCCGGAGGCAGGATTGCTGCTGATTAAAAGGGCTAATTCGGGTTAAACATACATACACTTCTCGCACACAACTTACATTCACTACACCTGACGCCTGAACGAGCCTCGTGACCCTTCTTCGCTTCTGACCCAGGTAAGTCTCATTAAATACCTAATCCATATAGATATTTAATATCCAGAGGCATTTGAGCCCCACACTTAGTTGTCCGTCGAACCTAACAGCTGTATGGGCCCCTGTATGGTAGACCTTTGTAGGGACAGCTAGGTGCATGTACATTGCTGGTAGCAAGAGCGCGGTTGATTGGTTCTCTAATCGCCCGGCCGTAATATAGATAAAAATAGTACGTAATAAAAATTACATATAAATATTTTTTGTTGTTGGCGGGTAGAAGGAGCAACCACGCCCGTAGTGTTGTTAGGGCTAGGTACTTACGCGTAAGGTACTTTGACTAGGTAGATAAGGTTATCACGTAATCGGATAATTATCGTTGGCGTATAATTATAGTAGATTAATTGTCGAAGGGTCGGTTGTTTGAGCGAGGCATTTTGCTGATTGACTGTAGTGTGTACCGTTAATTGGAGGTGGTTATGCAAAAAGGATCCAACCCGAGTTTGTGTCAAAAATGTTTACTTGAAAAATAATGTTTGTGGTCTATACTATTATGTGATGTAATAATTTTAGCAAACGTAACACAAATAAGAAGAAAATTTACAAACAGACAGAAACCATACCGATAATTTGAGTTTATGATATTTGAAGTATGGATACTTCAAATATCATAAACTCAAATTAACTTATCGCGGGTTGGATCCTTTTTGCATAACTACGTCCAATTGTAGTGTAATTTGTATTTAATTTAATAAATAGTAATTGTATTTGTGTAATTTGTATTTAACTTGATTTGATCGTACTTGTATTTGTTATTTGTTAATTTGATTTATATTTGAGCCGCGTAATAATTTGTATTTAGTAGTGATGCCATCGCACAAGCTACTGATTCGTTGCCTGAGCGCGGAGCTGCGCTGGGCTACCAGCGCCCATTGCTTTGATAGGTCGACCGGATAGGGTCTATAATTTGAGGAAGCGGCTCGAGCAGGTCGATGCTCGAAGGGCCGCACTGAAGGAGGCTTACGCTGAGCTCGAGGATTCGGATGTGGAAGACGGAGTCCTGGACTCCTGCCTCGCGGACTACGAGCAGTTCTTTTCGCTCACGGACGAGTTGATCGAGGTTGGGGCCAGGTATGCTGAGGAGGCGCGTGAAGCTCGGATGTGTGGCTTGCCCGAATCCCCTCGGAAGAAGCCTACTCAGCCGGAGCTGTTGGGACGACTCCCAACTCTGGAACTGCCAAGGTTCTCCGGGGTCCTTTCCGAATGGTTGAACTTCGTTGGTCTTTTCGACAGCCTAGTGGACGCCCGGAGGGATTTGACCCCGAGTCAGAAGATGGCGTACCTCCTGGCCTCACTGGAGGGGGAGGCCCTGGGCGTCGTCGGCCACTTGAGATTAACGTACGACGCCTACCAGACCGCTTGGGACCTCCTAGCCGGATGATACGCCAACATCCGGCGAATTGCGGACGAATATGTTAGGCAGCTACTAAGTCTCCCGCTGCTTAGTGACCGGGCCAGACTACGTCCGGACCTCGTGAATCCAGTCTTGCTGGCCTGTAATGCGTTGAGGCGGCTGGATTTACCAGTGGACGAATGGTCCTTTTTGTTGCTCCACATCGTGCTGTCCCGCCTGCCTCTCGGACCTTCGGATACATTTTGAGGAGAGGTACGGCGGGGACGGCGCCTTCTATATTCCGCCCTTCAGTGATCTGCTGCGGTTCTTGGAGGAACAGTGCCGGTAGATTGAGAACGGGGCGGGCACCGTCGACGACTTACGAGCCGTGCCCAGTGAGAGGCGGAATCCGCCGGGCAAGTCGTCGTCAACCCCCCTAAGGCCGATCGGAGCTCCGCGAGAAGGCGCCGCTCCCTACCATCTTACAGTGGCCTAGTGGCCGGGGAGGCGCCCCCCTGTTCCTATTGCCGAGCCTCCGATCACCGGGTGACGTCGTGCCCGAAGTTATTAGGTAAGCCGGTTCCGGCTAGGCTAACTATCGCCAAGGAGCGCCGCTGGTGCTACTCTTGTTTGGAAGGGCATCTCCAGCGAGACTGCCCGCACCAGCGGCCCTGTCCGCATTGCTAGGGCAAGCACCATGCAGTTTTGTGTCTGGGTGCGAACGGCGGCTCCTCTCCGGGCTCTGCCAGGCCCTCGACCCCCACGGCCGGGGGCGCTCAGCTGCGCCCTCTGTCTGGCGACACTCGACGCTCGCCTGCCAGCCACCGAGCCCCTAGATTTGAAAGGGGTCCCTTCCCCCGACCAGTCGGGGGTCGTCCCCCCAGGGGCGGGGGTGTCGTCGCCCCCCTCAGCGTGTGGAGAGGAACTTCACGGCCACTCAGCAGTCAGCTAGACCCTTCTCACCCCCGTTATCTGAGTGGCCGCGGCTGGGGTACCGCCGCCCCCCTTTGATGGAGGCAGCCCTAGCTAGCTGTCGCCCTAGCTCCCACCACGGCCGCCTCCACTGAGCCTTTGAGCCGTCAACAGTCCACTTGTCAAACTGTTCTGTTGCCGACGGCCTCAGTGAAGGTATATTCATAGTTGTATCGGTTGTTAGTAGAAAATTAAAATTGAATGATGTGCTCTTCGAATGCGTGTGCATATGTTTTTGTAATTGTATTTGATCATTGTGTTTGCTTTGTTGAAAAGAAAATTGAAATTGAGTAACACTATTTGTGCCGAATGAAATAAAAATCAATCCTCTCTTTGTTTTCACAATTTTGTTGGCACTGTTGAAGATATTTATTTGGAAAGAGAAATAGGGTTGTCTCTTACGTTTATCGTTTTGTTTAATTTGTCTGTTTGATCTATGCGCATCGGCTATTTGGGAGATTATCAGATTGAAATCAGCTGCCGCACAATTGAGTGAATGATTATATAGTAGATGGCTTGGTTATGCCTACTTGTTTGAAAAATCATACTAAGGACTATCTGTGCGTTTCGTTTGGCTCTCCACAGACGCCGTTCATGTGGAACTTGTGGGTGCTCTCTGCACTGAAGCTTAGGTGGCCACGCTGGGCCGCTTCGTACTGCGGCGCTGTTTGCAGACCTGATCCGGTCGGTTTGCGGAACGAATCATAGGGGCACAGATAGGTGTATGAAAGAGGTCGTCGGACGTCGGTCCAGTAACAGAACTTATTTAGGTGCTGCGATGTCCAGGAAGGGCATCCAGTGGAGGTTCGACCCTCCGGCTTGCCCACACTGGGGCGGTATTTTTGAGGCGGTGGTTATGGTTGCAAGATCTGATGGGGTGTCTAAGGTGGCCTAGGTTTGGTTGTAGATTAAGTCTTGCAACGTGCCGTCGCGACCCTGTCCCGCTTGCAGGTTTACTCGCGGACATAAGTCCTTATTTCCGGGACGGGGGTCTGTTTAGGGCCAAAAATGGTCATGTTAGACGGCATCCAATCGTCTTCGGCTTGGCGAATCACCCGATGGTGTCGAGGTGAGGTAACGCCGATGGCGGGGGGAGGTGGCCGCGTGCCGCTGGCAGTCGCTTAGAAGTTAGTTAAATGTACAATAGAGTTTGTTCGCGCCAAGCGCTTGTTTCAAGGATTGACGCGAGAGGGCGCTCGGCGCGGTGCATTCATCCCGGTTTGACTTTCGGTCGTGCGAAAAACGCACAAGGGCAGTCAGTCGCCTGTCAGCTGTACTGGGAACGGCACGCTGTCATTTTGTCGGGAACTCGGAATAATTCGGCGCGGCCAGTAAATATACGGTCTACCATTGTGACGCGCATTCCTGCTGGAGAGCTTCCCAGGGACTCATTGTGTCTGACTCAGAAGCTGCATAAGTGCATTCAGCAATATTAGCTAGTGCGGCCTCTGATATTCTAGAACTAACTGTTGCTACGCTAAGCGGTAGTGACCTTTGATCCAGAAACTCCTTGTGCATTTTGTGCGTTGACCTTATACCCAGCGATAGTTAGTGGCTTCTGTAATTTAGTTAATCGTACGATAGAGTTAATTGACTGTCATCGTGACGAAAGAGGAAAGTGACTGTGGACAACCTCGGAAGGCCCCCTCAAGTTGGAGCGGTGTCGACGCTCGGGCTGCTGCCGACGGCGAAGGTCTAGGTTCAATCACCATCAGTCACACCCAGATACACATCACATCACTTTATTTTCCTTGCACTACACAACCACATGCGACCTGAGCGACTCCGGAGGGACCAGTCGCCTTGGATATAGGTAAGTAAGCTACGTCCAAATTCCTCTCGGTCGACTGGCCGTATTATAGAACGCTCCCCCATATATTTTAGTGTAATTAGAGAGATTCCACGTGGCCATATTCTGGCCGCGCCCCTCTGCTGCTCGTCGATGGGATTACTCATGGGCCCTAATCCCGTCACGCTTTGGTTGGGGCAGCTAGGGGCGTGTACAGAGTTGATAGACTGACATAGTGAATTGAAGAAAGAAATTGTCCATTGCTGCCGCCGCTGGTGGAGACCACGCCGGGGGCGGTGCCGGAGGCAGGATTGCTGCTGATTAAAAGGGCTAATTTGGGTTAAACATACATAAACTTCTCGCACACAACTTACATTCACTACACCTGACGCCTGAACGAGCCTCGTGACCCTTCTTCGCTTCTGACCCAGGTAAGTCTCATTAAGTACCTAATCCATATAGATATTAAATATCCATAGGCTTTAGAGCCCCACACTTAGTTGTCCGTCGAACCTAACAGCTGTATGTGCCCCTGTATGGTATATCTTTGCAGGGACAGCTAGGTGTGTGTACATAAATTTTTGCGCGGAACCCTATTAATTATTCTAAAATAAAAGTAACCTACGTCACTCCTTCATCAGCTATCTGCCAGTCAAATTCGCGTTAAAATCGGTCTAGCTATTTTAGAGATTAGCCGAAACAAACAGACAGACAGACAAATTTTTTAAAAATTGTTCTTTTGTTATAAGTACGTATTATACTTTTATATGCATTTAGTAAAAAGCTGTTATTTTGACATTACAAAGAGACACTTTATTTTTATTTCTTTGTAACGAAATATATAATAGACGTTAAGTCTAACGAAATGCAGTCTCTCTCACTCACTTAACCCATCACAAATTTACTAGTGAACAAAGGCTTCTCCAACAGATTGGTGAAGGATTGATCAATAAACATTTTGTACGGTCCTAAGTAATCGATGGATGCCTGCATCCTGCGTGTCTAGCGTGGGGTCGTCTAACATACATCTAGAAACGTTCAAATGGCACTGTAGTATAAAAGCATCACCCTATATTTGTCTATTTATTCTTATGGCAAAGAGTTCCTAATTTAGATATTTTTAGTTGCCAGTGTTTTTATAGGATAGGGTTCATATGAGCACATAGTCTACCTGATAGTAAGTGGACGATGTAACTCTTATATAGAATTACGTAATAATTCTATGTATACAAATAAATAAAATTGAAGTGTCTGTTTGTAATGTCAAAATTACAGCTTTTTGCTAAATGCATATGAAAGTATATACGGTACTAATAACAAAATTATAATTTTTAAAGTTTTTGTCTGTCTGTCTGTCGGTTTGTCCGTCTGTTTTTCTGTTTGTTCCGACTAATCTCCGAAACAACTGGACCGATTTGGAAGAGATTTTTACTGGCAGATAGCTGATGTCACAAGGAGTAGCTTAGGCTACTTTTATTTTAGAAAAAGAATTAGGGTTCCGCGCAAAATAATTAAAACCCCAAATAACACGCGAGCGAAGTCGCGGGGATTGGCTAGTCTTAAATAAGAATCAAAATGCGGATGCATTGTCACCCGTGAGGACTAAGATGGAATGCCTCGTTTGCAGTAAAAAGGGTCCCCGGTTCTCCACACTCACCATACGAAACATAGCAGCGTTAAGCTACTATTTTACGCTGGTATTCTGTGAGAGCGTGGTACTTCCACGATCGAGCCGACCCATTCGTGTTACAACTATTCTACTAATATAGCTGCAGCATGGCTCTACCACGTATATGTGTAAGTTGAGTGTGAGATGATTTCTCATAGGATGATGATAAAATATCAATACATCAAAATCCGAAAATCACAAACTGTGTTGCACAAAAGTATAAAATAAAATGATGACCCAGGGCGGCGTGCAGTGGCTGCACAAGAAAATCCTATCGTTGATTAGATATCATTGACAATGAAATTACAATTGATCGTTAAATTCCAGACATTATACTCAAATTATATTTAATTTATAGATGTTTAATTGACAGGATAATTACATACAATTAAATAGTTGTGGTAGACATACGAGTATAAATAAAAATGCTCTTATAGACTTGTTATTGTTGTAAATTGTAAAGATACTAACTATTGACCATTGATAGTTTTTCCGATACGTGTAATTAAAAAGTGAGTAATTAATTCAGGTGGTTTAATGATTAACGCACCTAAGTTGTATTGTATATCCTGGTTTGCATTGTCATCGTCATAATCATTAGAGATTGTCAAAATTCCACTGAACTGCTGAATATAAGCGTCCCCCATAAATCGTCTAATTGGGGTGATATTTGCGATACATACTCGTAGTTACCGGCTAGCGTGGCGGGTTGGTAACCGCAGTTTTTTATTACTTTGTATTGTTAGCAGTAAGATACTGCTGCTCATATTCTGTATCGGTTTTCCTCTTTTTTTATAGGAGAGGGTGCAAACGAGCATGCGGCTCACCTGAAGTAAGTGACTACCGCCGCCCATGTATTACTTTGTATTGTTAGCAGTAAGATACTGCTGCTCATATTCTGTATCGGTTTTCCTCTTTTTTTATAGGAGAGGGTGCAAACGAGCATGCGGCTCACCTGAAGTAAGTGACTACCGCCGCCCATGAACAACTGCAATACCAGGGGAATTACAGATGCGTTGCCGGCCTTTTAAAAAGGAGTAGGCTCTTTTTCTTGAAGGTCCCTAAGTCTCATATTAAGTATCATATTTTTCGCCCTTAATCTTTCACCTCTTACTACCTTCTTAGCCGAATTCCTACGGCTCTGGCGGCACCCAGACAGTAACACTATGTTACTATATTTAGTAGCACTATGTTAACGTTTAAATGTCTTTTTTTTATAGAATAAGTGTGATAAACGAGCACACAGTCTACCTTATCGTAAGTGCCCACAGACATTTCATCATCCTTCCTCGATTAAGAATCAAAATGCAGATGCGTTGTCATCCTTGAGGACTAGAATAAAATAGAATTTACACTCACTAAACGAAACTCAACAGTTAATTTGCTTTTTATATTATTTAGTACCGATTTTATCATGTAATCAATCAGTGGGATAATGTTTCATGATTTATTAATATTTAAGTTATTGTTTTCTGTGTTTTGCTAACATTTTTATATATTATCGCTAAATATATATTTATTTTAACCGTATTTTGATTCATATTGTGGAAATAGATCTATTTTTTTTTTAGGAGGAAATAGATTTATAAGTATGTTATAATTCAGTTCATACAAAATCTTTATTACTTTTTATTAATTAATTAGGTAATTAAGACAATTTTTAAATAAGAGAATAACAGTACACGTTTAGAAGATGAAATATAAAAGTTCAAGAAAGAATAATAAATTAACTTCTGTTAAGGCTTCCATGTCACACCTATGCCGGTAGTTGTTGGGAGCATTAAGCTCGAAGTTGTTGACAACTATGTTACTTGGGACAAATAGTCCGACTAGGTAAGTCCAACTTCTCCGAGATAAAATCGACGGATTCAACGGATCTTCTCGTCAGGTATACCTCAAAACTTGAAAAGGAGATTGTACAACCAGTGCGTGTTGCCAGTGATAACTTATGGAACTGAGACGTGGTCCTTCACTGGTGGCTATGCTTGGGGTTTCTCTGCATGATAAACTTAGAAATGAAGACATCCGCAGTACAATCCGCAGTTTTTAACCGACTTCAAAAAGGAAGAGGTTTTCAATTTGAGTGTATATGTTTTTTTTAGTATGTTACGCGATATCTAGGCAGATTTTGAACCAATTTTGATGATTATTTTTTTATTAAATAGGTTCCATCCCTAAGGGTAGCAAATAAATAACTTATTTTGTAGCAATTTGATGTCGGTTTTTATTTTTTTTAAGTAACACTATTTAGTCAATGGTACTAAAAATTCATCAATAAAATTTCATTTCTTGACGTACGCTGGTGGACTTTTTAATTTTCAAAAAGTTTGCGGTGTCGGAGTTAAATGTTGACGAAATTATTTATTGTGCAGTTTAAATCCGTCTACTCCAAATATCAATAATTTATTGTTATGTTTTTTTCTGTATATACGCCTAATTAATGATCTACCTTGATGCCAAGTTTCAAGTTTCTAAGTAACCTAGAAGTGACCTAGGTTTTGAGGTTTCGATGAGTGAGTCAGTAAATTAGTTAGTGAGTAATTTTCAGACATTAAGAACTCAAGAAGTATAATATATTTATTCGAGAAATATGCAATCCTAATTATTCAAGAAGTCATTATTGGGTTTGCAAGGTCAAGGAAGTTCTTCGGAATTGTTCGTGTTGGCCTTTAAGCCGATTTCAAAAGCGAAAGGGTTCTATATTTGACGTGTATGTTTTTATGTAAGTTCACCGATTTTTCGGAAACGGTTGAACGGGGAAATGTGGGAGAAAGGTGGCAAGGATTCGGTATGTCGATCGGACTCGCACTAACAAAATTCACCTAAAACCTAGCCCAAAGGATTTATATCCGGAACAATAATTCGTTTGCCAAACAAATTCTTGTTCCATTTCAATCAAGCTCACTGGCGAAAGTGCCGCATATAAAAGTGTTACCTAAGAACTTTTTTCTAAGTGATAAAGCTGGTGCTTCTCAAATAAATTTGATCAAGATCTGACCAGTAGTTTTTGAGTTATCCTTTATAATGCGTATTTAATTAACTTCGACTACATTGATCAGATGTTCTCATTTTATTTATATTGAAGATGGTTGTACCACATTTTTAATTTTACCACTTGTATTAATGCTTTCTGTTGAATTTAGGCTTTGGCTTCACACCACATATTATACTAAACATAACATTTACGATATAGTACGCAGCAAGGATGTTGTTAATTTCAGGAACTCGTTAAAACTGCTAATTTATAAACTATGCTATTAAAAAGTATGCAGTGTGTTAATTGACGATTTAATAACAACCATTTTTTGAACTAATCGGGCTCCGACACTAGGTCAAGTCTGTAACTGCTAACAATCTAGGTGGGATATGATCACGCAAATTATAGAGTAAATAATTATTTCATTGTAATATCAATACTTTGTGCGTCTTTTCTGAAACGTTAGTCGTGAGTAATGTTTTGTTAGTTCAGGTTTACCCCACTAATCGCTAAATTTGGTTTTATTGCGGATATCGTAACGGATTTAGCGAGCCAATACACTCTGTGTATAGTCTTCCTTATAGCTCGCTGAGTAACTTTAACCTCCTTCATATGGCCCGCCGCTAATCTTGACCATGACTTTGTTTTAAGTTCACTAGAAAACAAATATTGGTCATATGGATAAGTAAGCCAAAGTGACAGGCAAAGCCGATTGATGTGGTAGAAAGATTTGTTGAAGAAGTAAAGATTTTTTGCTAGTGCGTGTGCGCGCGCGCGCGCTCACGCACTAGCAAAAAATCAAGCGCAACCAAGAAAAAAAAAATCAAGAGCAACCCGGGTTCAATCCCCGCCGGCACCATATCATAATATTTACCGAAACTATTAACACATACTTACCACTTCATAGGCATTTTCTTGATGGCCTTGCTATAGAAGTCTGTTCCATGAGAATCACCACCATCATTTGTTTTTACGTCGGAACACTAATTCAAAAATTTATACTGATTTTTTTCTCATAGATCCCTATAAGGCCGATATTTGCCACAAGTCCGTGGTTATAAATATAACAATATTGCAGAAAATAAAACACAAAGAAGCAAAAAAATTGTGACAACGTTGAAACAAGTGATTACGAAATCGGAAAAAAATACCTTAAATGTAAAATTCAATTGAATTTAGGATTCTAAACTAAACCATATCTATTACAGTTCAAAGAGACCAGTTTAAAACAAAGGCAATATTAGTCGAATATCCGGCTCCATCGGTGTATTCGATAAAGGACTGACTGTTCAAGCATCACATACAAGTTATAAAAACGATAAAATATGTTATGCACAACAAAAACAAATTAAAATTTACAGTTTATTAATAATATAGAGAAAAACACAAATAAAAAATTGTTGTATGCATAAAATTTAAAGTTCTATAATTTCACTTTAATATTCTGTTAAGCTATAATGCAAGTAACGGATGATGAAGATTTAAAAAAACAATCGTAACACTTTTAAACTGATTGTTGAACTTCGCAGGTTTTTTTTATCACTTTCACTTAAAAGAAGGGTTGAGTGAATAATACATTCATTTTTATTGAGAGATTTTAGAGAAACGGCCACGTTTTTTAATCAAGTTGTAAAAAGGTAACCACGTTGCGAAAATTGCGTCCATGCAAAGTTTGAGCTAATCGGTAGTAAATAATATATATAGCTTTATGATTGTATTTGTATCGAGTGAGCATTTTCTTCGCATTAATCAAAGGATATACATAGTTATCATCAACGTTATTACTGTAAATATCCTGCTAATGAACTAAAGACGATGATTTAAATGTGTATAATTAAAAATCTTTATACAATTACGTGCCAGGAAACGTTCCATCTAAGTCATCGAGTGATGACAACATAACTTTTGTATTCTTTGTTTTGATTTGGCAGATGTCTATAGGATACGGAGGGCACTTATCACGAAGTAGACTCTCAGCTCGTTTGTCGTTCTTTTAATTTTTTTACTGAATTAGGGTCACAGTACACATGAAGGTAGGTGGATTCTGTGACCCGTGGATATCTACATCATTTATCGGTTAATAATAAAAATGCAGATGCGTTGTCACCCCGGAGGACTAAGATGTAAAAACTCATTTGATCTATGCCTTCTCTGTCGGTTATTACTCTGAACTGTACTACTGAACCGATGTGTTTTTATTACTAATAAAAACACATCGGTTCTTTGTTTGAAGATGCTTGAACTTATCCAATATCTTCATAGAATAGTATCCATTTAATGTTAGCTATTTTGTCAAACCATTATAAACAAAAATCAGTATAGTTTTATGCCCATTAAAATTAATCCTCTGCTTTTCAATTTAGGGAAGCATAGGTTATGAACCTGATACCTCGTACCCGCTGGGGAGACTATTGTTACAACTAAGTCAGTGGGTGAAATGAGTGTAGAATGAAATTGGACGTACGAATTGAACTTAAGTTATTCCTTTACTGGGAGTAACTTACTAACTCCGGCTTTGAATTATATGTTGACATAAATTACGAGATAATATTATAGATATATCAGTGGAATTGTTTTTAGTATTCACTTTTGTCATGTTTTGTCGTGTATCTCTTACTACATTTGACCACTTAATGATTGCAAGAATTAGACTAACTAGAGAGTTACATTTTAAGGCCAAGTTCAAGCAGCACACACACCTCACGTATTTAACACGTAGTTAAGACAACCGAATCATTAAAAATCACTGGGAGAATAAACTAATTTGAAAACCAAGGTTTCTTGTCTGTGTATGCGTTATATAAGTATTAGAAAACGAACTTGAAATTAAATTTGTTAAAAAATATAGGCTAGTGATCTTTTTAACCTTATTTTTGACCACAGAGGTTAGTACACATTTAGCTGTTCCAATCATGGTTAACTTGATGTTATATTATAATGTTATTTTGATGGATTTTCTGTTAATTAAGAGGCCCGTGGCATACATATATGAATCAGTATCACCTAGGCCTAATGACAACAATGATGATGCTACGCCTTCAACACTTATTAAAGAACATACAAAAACTATTAATTATTATATTAATCAGATTTTATTGATTAAGCTCTGAGTCGAGGAGATAATGTTTTGTATAGTAAGTGAGGCGTTCTTAGTGCTCAGGGGTGACAACCCAATCTACATCTTGATTATTAATCGCCGATAGATGCAGGTATCTTTTGGCCTCAGCAGGAGGACTGTGTGCATGTTTATCACCCACATTCTTAAAGAAAAATGAAAGCCCATCAATCACGCTTAAGAAGGCTTAAAGTAGCATTGAGTAGAAAGATTTTGAGCAGGTCTTTTGACTCGACTATTTGTCAAGATTCCAAAACTGAATTTGCGTAGGCTATCATCTAAAGAGCGGTGCCTATTTATTAGTATACATGTGAAGTAGATGTCATGGTCTTATTTTCAAACTCTGGGTTCATGTTGACCGTACGGGTGTCAACTACAACGTAGAAAAAATGGTACGTCTTTTACTAGTTCAATTAGATGTTTAGTAATTATGTTGTGGTATTAATGGCTATTTTTCTAATTTCCTGGTCTCATGGTCGTGAATGTCCTGTTTTTATTATTTTCTAACGACTTAAAAAAGTAGACGGTACTCAATTCGACTGTATGTTTTTTTATGTGTGTTACCTCATAACTTTTTACTCGGTGAACCGATTTCAATGATCCTTTTTTTATTTTACAGCTGGTGCTTCCCATGTGGTCCCATATAAATTTGATTAAAGTCTGACCAGTAGTTCTTGAGTTATTCTTAACAACTTATATTGAAGTCGGTTATTCAGCATTTTTAATTTTAAATTATAATTTAAAAATTTTATAATATTTATCTTTATATCATGACAATTTTAAGTGTTCATCTTAAATATATTATTTCATAAAATTTTGATTTATCATGTCTGCACATGATTAGACCCCTAACTTAATACAAATTGTTCTAAGTAAATTGATGGCAACCTTTGATTTATTGATGGCACCATATTCTTTATCTTGAGTCAAGACTCATGTCAAGATATGCTATTGAGTAGGATTTTAGTTAATAAATTATACAAAAAATTAAAATTATTTACTGGTGTCATAAACGCATTTAAAATAAATGAGATATAAGGACGTAAAATGTTTTTGTTGTAATTCCATAGTCCCCATAAGTTCCCGCGTATATCGAAAATACACAAAATGCACGCATTTAGGATTAAAACATTTTAAAAGTAATTTGGGACACGTTTCGTGTGTAATTCGATTATGAACCCAGTACAGTCTAATTAACAAAGTATTGGATATCGATTTAGCACTTAGTCCTCGAAAATTTAAGCGAAAAATCTCGTCTTATCTGTACTCCAAAAATATAAAATATAAAATCATAAAATTGAAAAGTATAACATTCGTAATTAATTAACTCACAATTATTCACTATCGAAGACAAATTTGCTCGTTTGTTTAGTTCTCTCTACTTGCAAATTTCCTTTTTTAAGCGTTTTATTTTTCTACTACTTGTTATTTTTACCTATCCATGGTTACCTATATTTAAGATGAAGCTTGTTCGTATGCTAGGGACCCCTGTCCCTTGGCATACGTCCGCCAAATATTTAGGTGTCACCCTTGAGACGAGGCTCACCTTCGGGCCCCATGTCAAAATAGTAACCCGCAACGTACATTTTTATCTGAGTAGGCTCAACAGTATGCTGGGCCGACACAGTAAAATGTCCCTCTGAAACAAGCGAACCCTTTATAAGGTCTGTATACGACTAGTCATGACTTACGCGGGCCCTATATTTGCTCACGCTGACCCCAAAATCATTAACGAACTCCAAATAGTTCAAAACCTTTTCTGCCGTCGAGCTACGAACGCACCCTGGTTCGTCCATAACACTGACCTCCATAGAGACTTAGAGCTCCCCACAATCGAACAATTTCTAAAAACACTCTCTGAGAACTTCTTCAAAGCCTCGGAGTCTCACTCCAATCATTTCATTCGTGAGGCAGCTACTTATGCAGCCCCACTCCCCTCTCGCTATCGAGTCCGCAGGCCGAGAAACTCTCTCTCGGACCAGCCAAACAAGCTTTCGACTGACCTGAACTGTCTCCTGGCGGCTCAGGCCGACTCTTCTTAATTTACCTTAGTTAGGCTCCCCCTCAGCGGCTGGTCGCCGCCTGCGCCCCCTTTTCCCTAAAGAGGGTCGCTTCCAATTCGGCAGAAAGGCTTCATAAGGCAATGCCAGTCTCATAGGTGGTTTTTAGTGGGTAGGCACTTACGTTAGGTTAGGTTAGTCGCAGTGAGTCCCACATAACCACGTCAGCCGGCTGTCGTGGTATGCTTAGTGCATTCACCACCTCCCCTAGCCCTTTTCAATTGCTTCTGGGTGCAAAAAAATGCATATTCCGTTGTAAGATTAAGAGATTTTTAATTTTTTTGAAATTTGTAAAGCTTATATCTTGTTGGTGCATAAGTAAATAAATAAATTAATTTAAAAAATACTAAAGTGATAAACGAACCAACAGCCCACCTGATGGTAAGTGGTGAATGGACATGGACACCTGCAGCCAACTTCAAGCAGGCTTCATGGAGATGAGCTGTCACCTCTGAAGGTTTAGATGGAATATCTCATCGCTTATTTCTATTCTGACTCTCTATACTCTTCAGATTGAAGAACAGCAGTGCCGGCACTGCTGTTTATTGACAGAAATTGGTAAGAGATAGAGATACCTACTCAGACGGTCCCATAGACAAGAAAGGACTCTTACCACCTGCTAGTGATCCAAACATAGCAAACTTCCCCTACATATGTACATTTATTTAAAAAAAAAACCAACGGTACCTTTAAAATTTTTGAGACTAATACATGCAAATTTATTCATTATATACCAAAAAAAAACCAGGAATCCAAAACTTTTATATAAAATTCGAATACTTATAAAAGACGTTCTTAACTGTGAATGAGTAATCTAACTTTATCGCTTATAAGGATAGTCTACATTGCATACGAGCAACGTTGCGTCTTTAT
The DNA here is from genome assembly GCA_963668995.1 of Parnassius mnemosyne. Classification (NCBI taxonomy): domain Eukaryota; kingdom Metazoa; phylum Arthropoda; class Insecta; order Lepidoptera; family Papilionidae; genus Parnassius; species Parnassius mnemosyne. Next base: position 10,855,459 of record CAVLGL010000080.1, read on the forward strand.
GTTATCATAAACACACTACCACGTTCGACGTAACCGCATTGGGACATTGACATTGGTACAGTTTGGACGTTCAGTGCACGTGGGGTCTGCGTACTGTGAAACACGGAGACGTTGCCACAATGTTTCTCGGGTTGTTTTACGTTTGTTTGATGTTCGCAACTAGTCATGTTACCTCGATGTACAGTTCCAAGGCTTTGGAGGGATATCCTGCGGGATACTTAGGAGATTGTGAGTCGATTTTTTTGTTGTTAATATTTTTAATTTTACAATTTGACCTGTTTTGAAAACTATATGTTAAAGTGTGAATTTCATTAATTAAAATAAAATACTCCAACGTGCAGTAGCGGTGTAAGGGAATACTTTACCACATGTCATCCCGTGGATGTGGAAGAGGCAACAGGTGGTAATAAAACAGGAGATGGACAGTAACAGTATCTTCCTGACAATAACTCAACATAAAAATGTGGTTGCCAAACCGCCTGCCAAGCGTGCCAGTTTAGCAAATATCCCCTATGGAGGAGGCCTATGTTTAGTAGTAGACTTTTAATAAGCTGTAATGATGGTTATGATGATAGTCCAATGGTAATTTGAATTTGGGTGTTGTCAACAACGATATTTGGCACACCCTGCTGACTGACGGATGAAGATATTATGGCGATGGTCTGTGCCTACACTACCGGTGCGAAGGTGTCGGCTCTGCTTATCAATTCGCCGAATGTGGTAAGAATGGGATAGGCTTCAATAAATAAGTCTTTCTAATAGCAAATTTACTAGGCTCATGTCAACTTAGTGATTTTAGAAAAGATTAAAAAGAAATAGATAATTTTAATCTCATTCTGTACAATATATTATGGGTTAGGAGTGTCGTAAGGAGCGACTATGAGATGTACTCAGATCGGCGACGGGTTGCAGCGTCAAGGGTACCAGACGTCTGGTGCTACGATCGTCAATTCGCCGGTTATATGTGAATACAATGAAAGTAGCCTAGGTCAAGTATACGGACTGCGAAACTCAAAAGTCTATTGTAAACCATTTCTAGTACAGGCGTTTTGAAGCTTAGTTGGAGTTGTTTAAGGTCTTTTAGTAATGTTATAGGCACTTCTAGTATTCTTACTTAAAAAAAAAAGACAAATTCTCTATACAATGTACAGGAGTGGACTCTTAAAGGCTGATGATGTAGTAATAGTAGTAATGTATTATACATCGTACTGAGACCATTATAGAAAGAAAGACAGAGCGCTGAATACATTTCAATGACGCAAAAGTCAAGCCAAAATGCTAGCAGCATTTTATTGCTAGAATATTTTACTGTAACTCACGTACACATATGCATTTAAAATAATTTGCAAGCAACAACATGCTTTTAGTTGCATATCTGTGCGTGCTGTGATTTTTACGGAATAGTAAAGAAAAATATAAGAAAGATGTGTGTGTTCGGCATCATTTAAAATGTACGCAGCGATACGTCTATCTTTGTTGGTCGGACACATCGTAAAATAACGTAAATTGTTATCTTCGAATAATTCCTGTAATTATGCATTTATTTACATAAGATAAAAATATACATTTTTTTAAATAAAACCAAAAAATATATAAATTTATGTTGATTGTTACTGGTAGCACTCTTATCTACCATCGGAACAAAAGTATTCATACATAGCTGTGGTCTATGGACATCTACATCTATACTTAATTAAAATTCAAATTGCAAACGCGTTGTCACCCTTGAGGACTAAGATGGAATGCCTCGTTTCTAGCAAAAAGAGTCTCCAGTTCTCTACACTAACCATACGAAATACAGCAGCATTAAGCTGCTGTTTTGCGTTGGTGTTCTGTGAGAGCGTGGTCCTTCCCTGGACGAGCAGATCCATTCGTGTTACAACTATAATATAGCTGCAGCAGGCTCTATCACGTTGAATGGTGTACTGTGTATTACAAAATAAAATTTTCTTTTACTTATTTTCTTACTAGCTGTCCCTCGCGACTTCACCCGCGTGGAATTTACTACGATTTCATGGGTTTTAATTTTTTTTGCGTGGAACCCTAATTATTTTTCTAAAATAAAAATAACCTAAGTTACTCCTTTTAATATCAGCTATCTGCCAGTGAAAGTCTCGTCAAAATCGGTCCAGCCGTTTCGAAGATTAGCCGGAACAAACAAACAGACAGACAATAATTTTAATTTTTTTTTTGTTTTGAGTATCGTATTCTTAGTTATTACAGCCCTTCATAAGTCCACTGCTGAACATAGGCCTCCCCCAAGGAATGCCACAAAGCACGGTCCTGAGCCACCCGCATCCATCGACTTTCTACATGCACATCTTACCAGGTCGTCACTCCATTTAGTGGGAGGTCGCCCTACACTTCGTCTACCGGTACGAGGCTGCCACTCGAGAACCTTTCTTCGCCATAGGTTGTCGGTTCTTCGAGCTATATGGCCGGCCCATTGCCACTTAAGCTTACTAATCTTTTGAGCTATGTCGGTTACTCTGGTTCTACTGATGTTATCACGCAGAGAAACTCCGAGCATAGTCCTCTCCATAGCTCGATGAGCAACCTTGAGCGTCCTCATATGGCCAGCAGTGAAGGACCACGTCTCAGATCCATAAGTCATCAATGACAACACGCACTGGTTGTACAATCTCGTTTTTAGGTTTTGAGGTATACCTGACGAGAAGATGTGTCGTAGTTTCCCGAACGCTGCCAAGCCGATTTGAATCCGTCGATTGACCTCTGCGTCGAATTTGGACTTACCTGGTCGGACTATTTACCCCAGGTAAATTATACTCGTCAACAACTTCGAGCTTAGTGCTCCCAACAACTACCGGCATAGGTGTGACATGGACATTAAACGTGATATTTGTTTTGTCCATGTTCGTCTTAAGACCTATCCGTTCGGAGACACTATTGAGGTCATTTAGCATAGTGCTTAGGTCCTCCAGCGATTCTGCCATAAGGACTATATCGTCGGCAAATCAAAGGTAAGTTATGTCCTCGCCAGCACGTAGACGCAGCTCAGAGGGGAAATCGGTCTGTAATTCTTCAAAAGAGCGTTGTCACTTTTCTTGAAGAACAAGACCACCGCACTTCTGCTCCACGCCTCCGGAGTAGTGCCACCATGGAGGACGGAATTAAAGAGCTTCCGAAAAATTTCAAGTACCGGTTTTCCACCCGCTTTCAAAAGCTCCGCTGTAATTCCATCCTCACCCGGCGCCTTGCCGTTTTTAAGGTGCTGGAGAGTCATTCTAATCTCACCCAGATTAGTGTCGGATAAGATTCGCTCTTGGATCGTTACTCACACTTGCGTGTGGCTCCAACGATGACGTGTACAGTTGCCCATAGAGCTTCTCAATCTCCCTCAAAATCTCAGGTATCCCGGAAACGATGCTGCCACTCTTGTTCTTCAGTTTTGACAGTTGGCTCTTTCTGGCAAACAGATCTCTGGAAAAGACTTTGGAGCCTTGGTTCCGCTCGATTGCTTCTTCAATACAAGCTGTATTGAATTTGCGTAAGTCCCGCCGCATGCATTTGGAGATCTGTCTGTTCAGTTGCCTCTATGCTGTCAAATTTGTTAAAGACTGCAGCTTCATTTCCCTTGAGATTAAGAGCCATGAGATTAAGAGTGTAATGGGAGAGTTTTTGGGTTCTTCTGCGGCGGGTCTTGCAGAACTTAGCTCCGATCGCATGGACTGTTTCTACGAGCTTATCATTCATATCTTCCACTTTATTGCCGTCTTCTAGGCACTGAAAACGGTTTTGTAACTCGAGCTGAAAGGTTTCGGGACTCTGCACTAAAGCACGAGGGGGACGGAGCGTTGACTTCATTAGATGACACCTTTCCAACTTAAGGTTTAGGTTTAGTGTGCTTCTAACCATTCGGTGATCGCTACCAGTTTTCATCCTCGCGATCACTGAGACATCACTGAACAGTACTCGTCTGGTCTTCATAAGTCAATCTCATTTTTTGTCGAACCGTCGGGGCTCAACCAAGTCCACTTTCTGTGGGGCCGCTTCTGCAAGAAAGAGTTCATCATAAAGAGTCCCTCTTTCTCCATGAAGTTGGCCAGCTGCTGGCCCCTTGGGTTCCGTTACCCTATTCCAAATTTCCCAACCTTCAGCTCATCGTTCTCTCTTGAGCCTAGTTTTGCATTGAAGTCTTCCATTAACACGTATAGTGGGTTTTGGAGGAATGCATGGCTCTAGATATATGCTCATACATTTCCTCCACCTCCTCATCGGGATGTGCCGAAGTTGTTGCGCAAACCTGTATGATCTTCAACGAATACCGTTTGGTGATTCTGAGTATGAGGTACGCAACCCTCGTCGACACACTCACAATCTTTACAACGTTGTTAACGAGAGGCTTGTGGACGATAAATCCGACACCTTCTTGGGATAGATGGTCGCCCTCCCTGTGATAGAACAAGTTGTCAGATTCGAGGATTACCGTGTCCTCCCCCTCACTTTGGACCTCGGATAATCCTATAATATGCCAGCGTAACTTGTCTATCTCTTCTTCCAAGTCCACGATCTTCTCGTCAGTCCTCAAGGTGCGTGCGTTGTATGTTGTCAGATCGAGTCGCCCTAGGTGGCAACCGAACCTCCACCGGAGATTCTTAACACCCCCTGTCCCGCCGTTACCATCGTCGCCACCGTAGCCAGGAATAGTGGGGCCACCGGGCCACCATTCGTAACTTTCATCTTGGGGGGTATTTGCCATAGTTGCTACGCTCGGTGGGTTGGCAACCGCAGTTTTTTGTTGTAATACTGCTAAATCCGCATTGACGTCATTATATACAAAGGCTTAAAGCTTTTTTGTATTGAAAAACATTTTTATTATTAGAAATCATAATTTATAAAAACAGTACCTAACGTACTTAAGTCGCAAGACTAAACAAAAAACAACTGGCCAATTGCGTGTCGGGTCACGCACAATGTCGATGTAGGGTTCCGTAGTTGCCCGTCACGACATGTGAATTTAGAAGGGGCCTTCTCGAATATGAGCATATTTAGTAAGTTCATGGGAGATTATGCGACACATCTCGTCAGGCATACCTCAAAACATCAAAACAAGATTGTTGCCAGTGACGACTTATGGATCTGAGACGTTGTCCTTCACTGCTGGCCGTATGAGAAAGCTCAAGGTCGTTCAGCGAGCTGTGAAGGGGGCTATGCTCGAAGTTTCTCTGCGTGATAGACTTAAAAATGAGGATATTCGCAGTAGAACCAGAGAAACCGACAAAACCCAACGGATAAGTAAGCTGAAGTGACAATGGGCCGGCCTTATAGCTCAAAGAACCGACAACTAATGGGGAAGAAAGGTTCTCGAGTGGCAGGCTCTAATAAAAAATAAAGCACCAAATTAAAGCTAAATATTTCGCAAACGGGCTCCTGAATTTAATGAATGTTGTTCCATATGTACTCTCAATACTTTTTAAAATACCTATCCAAAGACACCCCACACGATGAGACAGGTGAAAAAGTCATCCTACCTTTGCCTGTATGGAGAGGTACCCAAAATAAAAATGTTTTTCAAGATTTTATTTCATAGATTTTATTTCATAGGCGTGATTAATATCTATAACTATGCTAAATTACATATTTGTAGGTCGTAGGGTCTGAGTAAAACCGCGGATGGACGGACAGACGGAAGGACGGATGGACATGGCGAAACTATAAGGGTTCCTTGTTGTTTAACTACGGAACCCTACAAATTATTAATAATATTTTGTTTTCAAACCTAAAAAAACATCAAAGCTTTTTGTAGTGTTGCTAATTTGTAATTGTTTCATACAACAAAGCACACTTGGCGTTTGACCTTCATTGTAGAAATTTTTTGTCTAAGTTTTGACTTTTGACATGTCAATTTTCATTTTTACTATAATTAATAGAATCAGGCGTTACTTTGCGGAAATCCATTATATTAAATTTGGTAATAATTACCTCGTATTATATACTATCGAACAATTTTTACCAAATTTAATTTTCTTTTTTACCTTAAATAAAAGGCCGAAGAAAAAGTTTCGTTGTATTTTATATATAAATTCAAGACATTTTATTTCATAGTTTAATTACATTTAATTATAATATATATTATATGCCATTTTGTTTGATAACTTGTTGCCATCTTGTAGGTAGTGACATGATTACGTTGCTGTAAAAATCTTATGATTTTCTACCGACTTCCAAAAAGGAGACGGTACTCAATTCGACTGTATGTTTTTTTTATGTGTTACCTCATAACTTCTTACTGGGTGAACCGATTTCGATGATTCCTTTTTTATTTGAAAGCTGGTACTTCTCCTGTGGTTCCATATGAATTTTTGAATATAAATAAATAAATAAAAAATGAAATAATTTGATCAAGGTCAGACCAATAGTTTTTGAGTTATTCTTAATAATTTATATTGAAGTCGGCTGTACAAAATTTTTAATTTTTAATTATTATTTTAATACCTATTATTTCCCGCCCTATTAATTTTATGTCATAATCAACTTAAATATTTTAGCTTAAAAGATCATTAAGCTAAAGTGGCTAAAGGCCGGCCATATAGCTCAAAGAACCGGCAACTTCTTCCCCATAAGAAAGGTTCTCGAGTGGCAACCTCGTACTGGTAAGCGAAGTGTAAAGCGGCTCCTTACAAGATGGAGTGATGACCTGGTAAGACATGTGGAATGGTCGATGGATGCAGGTGGTACAGGACAGTGTTGTGTGGCATTCCTTGAAAGAGGCCTTCCATGCCATCTTTAATATTCAGCAGTGTACTTGTGAAGGAATGTTATGTCACTTTGAAACACACAATATAGGCCCAGTTTATTATAATTTAAGAACATGCTTGGCAAAAATAATTATTTTTACCAAACTGCTACAAAAGACAGCACTGGATAATTTAGACCATGGGTGGACATGAACTGCCGAAATTTGGAAGTTTGAGAAATAATAATAAGAAAATGTATGGTCTTTGCTATCTCAAAAGATACTTAATGATAACATTCCAATTAGTTTTAATAAAATTTGTATTAAAATCAAATAAATTATACGCACTTTTTAGGTACTTCAATTTTAATGAAGCTTGAATTAAACTGTTTATTTTTAAAATTAACCTCTGGCATTATAGAAGTGCTTGTATGATTTATACTATTAACTAGTAACACTATAAAGAAGAGCATCGGGTGGCAACCCCGGTGACATGTTGTAAAATAATTGCTCCGAACTATTTTTAAAAATTAAATATTGTAAATTGATAATATCCACCTCAATTTTAATTTACATTTGTTAAATACGCCTTTTTTATTATTATATTTGATTACGAATCATAATGCAGATACGTTGTCACCCGTCAATGGAATGCCTCGTTTCCAGTAAAAAAGGGTCTCCGGTTCTGTACACTCACCATACAAAACACAGTAGCGTTATGCTTCTCTTTTACGCTGGTATTCTGTGAGAGCGTGCTCCTTCCCCGGTCTAGCCGACCCATTCGTGTTACAACTATAAATATAGCTGCAGCATGGCTCTACCACGTAAAGAATATATTTAATAAAAGGAAATTTGAACTCAAGGCATACTACATTTAAACAGCTTGCGTACGGAAGTCACATGGGTAGTTGCTTCTTATACAGACCTTAAAATATAATAATATTTGTCATAAGGAAAAAAAAATTTTAAAACCTAGCCGCTATAGTTTAGCGCTTACTACTGGATATAGAATCTTTTAGGTTATAGAAATGTGAAGAAAAAAAATGCAATTTGTAATGTAGGTTAGAAAGAGCGAGAAATATTAATATTTTTTGTTCTTTAATATTTATAAATACTATTGTTCGCCCAATGGTCGAAATTCGAACGTAAGTCATTAAATTTATTATACAGGGTTGTTTTTCAGAGTAGCTAAATTTTAAAGTTAAGTTCTAATATACATATAAGTAATGATATACTGTCATTGCAGGTTTTGAAAATACGAGCAAATAAGGCTTCTACTTTTATTTGAAATTATGCCAAATTGAATGTAATTTATGGGTCACAACGTTTTTGCCTATCGATCGACCCTTACCAATGTGTGCATAGTAAAATCAGTTAAAATAATGCATTACCACACATTTTGAATTTTAAAGATAAATATGACAGAATGTTTGAGATTGTTTAATTAATTTTTCTTCACCATTTGCCTATATTACTTATCCTGAATCTTCTCTGCAAATTTGGCCGGTTATAGCAAAAAAACCCTGTATATAATAAATTATCTATTATCTATGCTTTTTACTGCACATTAAAATAGAAAACAAAGATATCTTATATACAAAATATAAAATAAATGCTTTTTGCCTTGACGCACAATCATCGTTACCGTTACTGCCCATTAAAGTCCACGGCTGGACATAGGCCTTGCCTATAGGAAGTACTTGCCATAGTTGCCACGCTTGGCAAGTACTTCCTATAGGCAAAGCTTGGCAAGTACTTCCTATAAGATGTACACTCACAGACTTGTGAATAAGGAACATTAGAAATCACACAAAATTCACAGTTCATTCAGTCAATCTGTCTATAATTATTTTGATGATAACATTTTAAAATTCTTTGGTGTAAATATCTACTCTTTGTAACCGTTTGACTATTATGTGTTTAACAATTGACATTGGCACTAGGAATGTAAACAATGACTGTTTAATCTTATTCAATTTAATGTATTTGTAACACATTATATATAAATATTAGTTTTCTGCATTCCTTCCCCATATAACCTTTAAATATGCCAAAGATCACACTCCTCCGTGCGTGCAACTTGCTAAAGAAGTCCAAAGGTTTTAAAACAGTAATTTAAAAAAAACCGGCCGCGTAAATAACTTTACCAATAATTAAAAATAAAAAATTTTGTACAGCCGACTTCAATATAAGTTATTAAAAAACACTCAAAAACTATTGGTCTGACCTTGAGCAAATTCATATGGGACCACACGAGAAGTACCAGCTTTCAAATAAAAAAAGGATCATCGAAATCGGTTCACCCAGTAAAGAGTTATGAGGTAACACACATAAAAAACATGCAGTCGAATTGAGTACCGTCTCCTTTTTGGAAGTCGGCACAAAAGAGAAAAAGTTTATATCGTATGTCACTTCTACAACTAATATGATTCTAACGACCCCCATATGTTAAGGTCCATCAAGCCGTTTAGGCTACGGAGCGTGCAAAAGAAATAGACGTATATACATCTCTCTCTCTCTCTCTCACGAAGGAAGGACGAAGTGTTCCTCTTCTTTAATTTTCTTCTTTCTTTTCACATACAGTCGGAAAACATTAACAAAACAAAAAAGAGTGCAAAGTTTTTCATTTACTTCGTAATATAAAGATAATATCACAATTTTAACTATGATAGTAGTTTAGACACTTAATCACCTACTAATTAGGTAGTTAAACGACACACAAAAAGATAGAGACAAAATTAATACTAGGTAATCTATAAAATAATAATAATCAGTCGGTTTCTTTCCCTTTCCCCCCTAACCCTCGGCCGTTTTGTCACCCCTGCCGAGGGCTTCCATATTTTCTGGGTTTTTATTTATAAGTATTTATTTATTTTATTTAATATTTATGTATATTTATCATTTTCATTTATATATTTGTAGAACCCAACCAGGTGAAAAAACTACATAAATACACCATAATAATTATATTCAATAACTTATAACTTCTTAATTACGTAGGTGTTAAGAACTGTGGTCAGGGAGGCACTCGCCGTAAACTTCACAATAGAATAGAATAGAATATTTTTTATTCAATATTGATTACAAGTAATTCTTATTAAAATTGAATTATTTTTACTTTACCACTGGTTCGCAAAAAATCCTCTCTCCTTGGAAAAACCAGCAAGAAACCCAGCGGGACTTTTTTTAAAATAATTTTTACAATATAAATGATTACAAACTATTTAAAAATTTATTTTAGAAACAACTTGGAAGCGACCACGTCATTCCCAGGGGTTATTATCAACCATGTATTCATTTATATTACAATAACCCTTTCTATACAGTTTTTGTTTAATTAAATATTTAAACTTGGTAATAGAGAAACCTTGTATATTTTCTGGGACTTTGTTGTAGTAGCGTATACATTGCCACAAGAATGAATTACTAACTCTGTGGAGTCAAGAGACTGGTATCACTAGCTTCTGTTTGTTCCAAGTGTTTACAGAATGTATATCACTTTTTTCTACTAAAACTATCTTTGTTTATTGTAAACATACATTAAATTTTCGTAAATAAACTGAGAGGCCAATGTTAATATATTCATTTATTTAAAATTTTTTCTAAGAGACTCTCTCGGTTTAAGGTTGTAAATAGATGTTGTGGCCATCTTCTGAAAACAAAAGTAGTTTCTAAATCAGCCGAATTTCCCCATAGCAAAATCACACAAGACATTATGCTATGGAAATAACTGAAATAAACTAATCTAGCTCTCTCGACACTAGTTAGATATCTAATCCTTTTTACAGCATAAGCTCGTTCAGCATAAGCTGCAGAGTTTAGTCTGCTTGCTAGTTTGGATATAGGGGAGCCCAACTGAAGCTTTGCGTCGAGAGTGAAGCCAAGCAAAACAGAGGATTCAACAGGGCTGAGTTCTTCCCCATTTAAAAACAGATTGGTATTCAATTTTTTAAAATTCGTTGTTGTAAATTTAATACATTTAGTTTTATTGTCGTTTAAATGCAGATTGTTAACGTTAAACCAATGCACTAATTTTGATATAGCATTATTCACTTCTTCACATTTAAATGATAGGCGTTTAGGTTTAAGAATCATCAGCAAATCATACTATATCATGATTATTCCCTATAAGGGTAGGTAATTCATTAATATACACTAAAAATAGGAATGGGTCAAGAATCGAGCCCTGTGGGACACCCATCTTTACGGACGACCCAGAAGAACATTTACCATTGATAATAACTGCATTCTATTACTTACATATGAAATAATAAGTTTAATCGCTGTGTTCTTGACACCATAGTACTGTAGCTTCCTGATTAATGTCGCCTTGGAAAAGTCACAAAACACATCCAAAGCATCCTCTGAATTCTTCCATGCACAAAGAATATGTTTTATAAGTTCGACTCTGACGTCGGTAGTCGAGCGACACCTTGTAAAACCAAATTGATTTTTATGAAGCAATTTATTTATAATAAAAAAACTTAACATCTGATCTAAAATATTATTTTCAAAAATTTTACTTAATGTTGGTAGTACAGAAATTGGTCTAAAATTGGTGGGTTCTAATGTACTACCAGATTTAAATAAAGGTATGACTTAACAATGTTTCCCTAGATCAGGAAACACACTAGATTCGACGCTTGTATCAAAAATTATGGCTAGATAAGGTGCTATAGTATCAATACGCGAGCAGCATAGATTCGATCACCGCCGGTATCAATGAAAATGTAAATTGAGACTTCAATACATTCAAATTAAAATATGTATATATATTCAATTTAAACCTTTCTCTAAACTCTCCCAGAAAATATTTGATACTAAAATTAACTCTACTGAGCTCACGTACTTTGTTAGCAAAATATAAAAAACGAGCCTCCCGAACAAGCCGGTTTCCGAAAAGGCAAGCACCATGGACCACATACATACCCTTCGGCAAATTGTACAGAAGATCGAAGAGTACAATCTGCCACTTTGTATTGCGTATGTGGACTATGAGAAAGCCTTTGATTCTGAAATGAAATTTGGGCGGTGCTGCAGTTCCTCCAGCGGTGCATACTGGATTGTCGGTTTGTCGGTATATCGAAGTGCAGAAGTGTTTGTACAGTAGGGCTACGATAGCTATCCGAGTACAGAACCAGAGTATGAAACCTATCCAACTAGAGAGAGGTGTAAGACAGGGTGACGTAATATCCCCGAAACTCTTAGGATAGGTCTTAAGATGAACATGGACAAAACAAAAATCATGTTTAACGTCCAAGTAACACCTATGCCGGTAGATGTTGGGAGCACTAAGCTCGAAGTTGTTGACGAATATATTTACCCTGGACAAATAGTCCGACTAGGTAAGTCCAACTTCGACCGAGAGGTCAATCGATGGATTCAACTCGGCTGGGCAGCGTTCGGGAAATTACGGCACATCTTCTCGTTACATATACCTCAGAAACTCAAAACTAAATTGTTCAACCAGTGCGTGGTTGCCAGTGATGACCTATGGATCTGAGACGTGGTCCTTCACTGCTGGCCGTATGAGGAAGCTTAAAGTCGCTCAGCGAGCTATGGAAAGGGCGATGCTCGGCGTTTCTCTGCATGATAGACTTAAAAACGAGGATATCCGCAGTAGAACCACAGTAACCGACATAGCCCAAAGAATTAGTAGGTGACTCGGGACCGTGATTTGTGGCATTCCTTGTGAGAGGCCTATGTTCAGCAGTGGATTTGTGAAGGGCTGTAATGATGATGATGATGAGATATATTAAATTTAAACCTTCCTCTGAACTCTCCCAGAAAATATTTGATACCAAAATTAACTCTACTTAATTCACGTTTTGTAGCAAAATTTAAAAAAATGGTGATGACATTGCTGTGACGTCATTTAATCAACGAGATATAGTGTTACAAGTAGCTAGTTATGCATTCACGGAAGCACTTGTTTGTCGTAACAATGCATGTATCTAGTGAAATACTACAAAAATAAAAATAACCAAAAATAAAGCTACTTAATCTTCATTAGCATGTAATGAAAAAGTCCTTTGAAGTTAGCTGCAGGTGTCCACTCTCCAGTGTAGTGGCTACTGTGATCCATGGGTATGAATTGCCATTCATACCCATAGATGGCTTGTAATTTCGTTTGTCATTATAAAATACAGGAAACTGCAAGAAGTGTATACTGCTGTGCTGATTGACGGACGAGGCTTTGGTGACCGACTAATGGTGTAAATTCCAACCAGTAACGCTGTACTTGAATATCACATACTGGTAATAAAGAATGGCACTATCGGCTCCAAGACAGGCCCTGATTTCATCAACCCGATTATTGTCTTGCGCGGTGAGCAGGGGAAAATCTTAATAATGACAATTATGATCAAATATTGTTCTAACTACCGTATCTTAGGGGTGCACATGATAATCTTCTTCCCTTAAATAATTCTTCTGTATGTGTGTTCAGTGAACTCCTCCTAAACAACTAAACCGATTTTGATGAATTTTTTCGTCTGTGTTTGAGTGGTTTCGATTCACAATTGGACCCAGTGGCAGGATTGTCATGATGCAGATATCACCCATTCGAAGCCGGGCGTATTAACAGATGCAAATTTTTACAACGCATTACCTTAAAATAATAATAATGAGTTTGAATGCACCCTTACGTTTGCACGAACGCGATGCTCAAACTTTATGCTATTTACTGTTCTTTTTAAGTTTTATTCATCTTATTATAAAAAGAGGCATAACATTTTTATAATAATTTGTACTTAGTTTAGTTACTGAATTTACGTGTGTGATTGGAGAAACAAATAAATGCTTTATCTATCTATCTATCTATCTAACATTAGTCTTAGAATTAAACTAGACTCTGTTTAAATTAAGAGAAATACAAGATATGCGAACTAAATTCTAAAGTATAAAGCAAATTTCAAGTAACGTTAACTCAACTTTTGTGAAAAAAACCGGTACAGTCTTTTTATAAAACATGGCTTTTCGTTAGTTTTGGGTTCAAAGAATATTCATTGTAAGAAAAAAAGTTTATTTGCCGCAGCTTCACAGTATTTGCGAAATTTGACATTTTTGTTGACATATTCCAAGCAGTACCTTTCGAATATGTTCCGCGAGACTTTATTGGATCAGATTCTAGTTTAAACCTAAGATTAATTACTTTACTTTTTTTCTTTACTAATTATTTTTATTTTTTTATCTTAATTTTCTTTCTAAAATCTATCTACATTCAATCTAAAATTCTTATTAATTTATCTTAATTACTTTTTTGTTTGTTAATTTCTTATCTTTTCGTGAGAGATTTGTGATCGTTTGAGAAATAATTAAGACCTCAAAGCAAACCTTCACAAAACAAAAATGACTATCTAGTGGTGCATTTTTTGAAAAGTTTTTATTATTAAATACTTTCCAAAAACTGTCCACCAACATCTATAGATCTAAACAAATTTTTGAGCACAGTAAACACTTCTGGCCAGCATTTGGTTAGTTATCATTCAGCATTGATGTTACTTTGATTTCCTAAAGAAAATGACAATAGAGATCGCGTCAATGTGAGAAACTAACGATTAAAATCTTCCGTGCGCTTCTCGATCGCTTCACTTTGATGGGCGTTTATTTTGGCAGGAGTTGGTTCATTGTGAAACAGCTAAACTGTCGACTGTCTCTCGGTTTCTGGATAATTTTGATAAATCCAAGCTTTGCGTAATCGTGATCAAATCTGTCATATGAGCTAAATTCATCATACGTAATTCAATTATGCTCTTTAGTTAAATTAAAATAATATATTCTTCTCTCAAAGTTAGTCAACCGTTCTGAAAATTTTACGTTACCAGCGGTACAAGGTTGTCTCAGAAAAGCCTTTATTTTTAAATGTCATTTGAAGTTTATCAAACTACTTGTTCAGTTTAAGCCGACATTTTAAACCGTAAAAAATCATCGCATAAGAATGTTCCCGGCGTAGATCCATGTATCAATTAAACACGATATTTGAATTTAGATTGTAAAAAGCAGGAAAATTTTAAATTGAAACATTCGTATTTTTACTTGTACATAATTGTGTTTAAAAATAAATTAAAGTTCGTAGAAAAAATGTTTTGTCGCGAAACCTTCTGCCTGGCCATTTGTATTATTGAAACTTGTTAACTGCGCAGGAAGTATTACAGTGCGTTAATCACAGATATCCATACGTGCAGTCGCTTGTCCTTATTTTAGTTGTAGGACTCGATGTTGTAAAATGTGAGATATGCTTGGATATACTAACAGTATAGCTTATCTAACTTAGAAAAGGTCTAATATAAAGTGATGGAACGAACAGTTTCTGGATATATATAAAAATTACAGATATACCAACAGTCAAAAAATGGTTACTAGAAGTATAAAATATTAACAGAACACACGTGTAAAGGTCAAATAAAATAAACGATGTAAATGTTAGATAACACAAAATAAAGAGGAAAAATACTAAGACAAAAGCAGCTTAGACTCAAATGTAAAAAATAAAATAATATAGAATAATAATGGGTTTGTCAATTTGACACCCTCACCTCTAACCTTATGTTCGCTGCTTAGGATGCGAGTAAAATAAAAAATAAAAAAATATCACCTTTATTCAAACGGTTTTGATGTTGTTGTAATATCTTCCTCAAAATTTTATAAGAATCGCAAAATATCATGACGGCGTCACAAAAATTGACATCTAGAGAATGAATACTTAAGTAAATTTAATTCTTAATCTGCTTACATACTTATTACAATACGTAATAATTCTATGTATACAAATAAATAAAACTGAAGTGTCTGTTTGTAATGTCAAAATAACAGCTTTTAACTAAATGCATATGAAAGTGTATACGGTATTTAAAACAAAAACACAATTTTAAAAAATTTTATCTGTCTGTCTGTCTGTTTGTTCCGGCTAATCTCCGAAACCGCTGGACCGATTTTGACGGGACTTTCACTGGCAGATAACTGATTTCATAAGGAGTAACTTAAGATACTTTTATTTTACAAAAAAAATATGGGTTCCGCGCAAAAACATAAAAACCTATTACGCGAGCGAAGTCGCGGGAAACAGCTAGTCTTATATATTACTATAATGATATGATCGAAGGGTTGATTTTATTTTCTTTTTAAATCTGCAAATCTGTTGGCATAAACGTCGTTGTATTTACGCAGAGTATATGTAGCACTGCATTTTGTTCTTGCACAAGAATCAATATAAAACTATTTAACACTTTTTCGCTAGACTCTCTAGTCAGCACATTGAAGTCAACTGCTGAAAATGGGAAGGGGAGTTGATTGAGCAAGTGGATGAGTTGGTATATTTGGGATGTTTATTTAGCAGGGATGGTGGATATGATAAGGATATAGAACGACGAGTGAACGCAGAAAATAGAGTGAATGGGCCTCTACACGCTATTATGAGGAGTCAGAATGTTTAAATAAAACTAATTTTACGGATTTTATCGCGTATATTAACTTATTTTTTTTTTATATTCCCGACGTTTCGGGTGCTTTCCAGCACCCGTGGTCACATGGGACTGAGGTGTTTGACGTCCTGATGTCATAGTTAGCCCGGCTACCTTCAGTTTTTTAATATTAATTTTTGGTTCGATTTACGCAGAATAAGCTTATAGTATCTTGAAGTCTAGCAGTGGTATACTTGGGTTTGGATTTGATTTTATTAATTATGGGATCCCAAGCAGATGGCAGCACCCATCCATCTTCTCTATTGAAATTAGGGTGTTTTTTAATTTCAATAGCCTCGCGAATCATCCTGGGGAGAAATCGGTGTTCTTTTGCGAGAATTTGTGGTCTATCAAATCTAATGTAATGGCGGGGGCGATCTTGAAAATGTTCACAAACTGCAGACTTCCCGATACGTCGGTGCTTCACGTCCGCTATATGTTCTTTAACGCGGGAGATCTTTTTGTTTGTCCTATGTACGAGAGACCACATTCACAATCCAGCTTGTACACTCCTGCATCTTGAAGAGGGATATGACAATTGAAGGATGGTACAGCAGGCACACGCTCGACTGTGGCTGGCTTCACTCGGTCACTGTGACGTAGGTCAACTAAGCCTCCGCTTCTCCGTTCTTTTTTTTGGGTTTTGAAATTTTTAATTTAATATTATTAGTTCTTGGAATAAGCTTTCACTTTTTGTTAAAAGAATCTTTTTTACAGTTTTGAGTGGACTTAGAAATATCACAATTTCAATCTCGCCTGAATAGTTAACATTAAAACTACTAATGGTGTGAAATTTATATAGGCTATAGCTGAACCCCTCAGACTCTGTCCTGACAGTTAATATCATAGGTTATGTTCAGCAAAGCTTTTTATTTAAGCGTATGCAATTCAATTTATTAATTGCCGCGCTTGATTAAATAAAAAATAACAAATCATTTTTATCAATGAAGCGTTTTAAGACTGGAGCGTTTCATGTCGTGGTTCAAATTTATCCATTATAAAAAGAGAGCAATTAACTCCTGGCTTATCTAACTAGTTCTGGGTAGATTGTTTCGTTATCAGTTAAAAGTAAATGGAACATAAAAAAATAGAAGAATTGCATGGACATTAAATAATAAAAATATTGAAATCCAATATGTCCTACTGATCAGTAGAACTAATTGAAAAAAATGTCCATTTTATTCTATCGTAGAGCTAACATAAGACTGACTAGACAAACTTTTTAACCCGTGGTCTGAACCACCTGCGGTGTAAAACTTCAAATAAGCCGGAGGAATTAAGGCAGGTATTTCTGCGTACACTCACCGTAATGCCTTCTATAGAATATACCCTCTTAAATTTATAAAATAAAAAAAAATGTTTTCATTACGTAATTATAAACTTTCTATGGCTATGTTCACTTTTGGTTCAGTTTTAACATTATCCGACAAGTGTCACCGTTCACTTTTAATTCTTTTAATAATGCACCAATTCTTTATAATGATCTTCAGTAACGTGATACAAGATATTATGCTACCGGTTGTGATGCGGGCTATAGGTATTTTTATTTCAAAAATCATTAATTCGTAATAATCACCCATTTCAGTTTAGGCAAATCCAAATATTGGTGAGTATTTGCTTTACAATGACAGTAAGCAACGCTTAGGACATGGATCTCACCAGCAACAAGAGATTTCACACTTTGTCAACTCTATGTGGCGCAGTCGGGTGTTCCCCCTTTTCAGCATCGCAAAACAAACTATCCAACATTGCTTATAGATAGGCCCTTTTAAACAACAGCGTATAATGAACTATGTTTATTTGTTTGGGTTCCTATATACTTAAAAAGCCCAATCGGAATATTTTATCGAATTTAGTCTGTATGTGTCAGAACAATTTTCTCATTGGTTAGCTATTATCTATAACTATTATTTTGAAATTTGGCATATGTGAAGAACTTATTTACCGGTACTTAGTTATATGAATGGTGCATGGATTTGGAATTTTAATTTTATTTTAATGGACATCATTTAAAATATTAATATTTTATGATCAATAAAGGAAAAATAATTATCGTCCCTTTATATCTTCTTATTATTTTCTCAATTCCTCCCTCTGTAAACATGCAACAGTAAGAATGTAAAATACGTAAGTCAGACAAAACTCATCTACATATAAGGGCCTTTTTTAAGACGGTGGAACCAACCGTGTTTGCACAGTTAATTGTAATTTATTTGCCATTGCAAGACTTTATTTATGTTAAATTATGCGGGAAGTATGGTATAAGCAAATAACAAGACAGTCTGAAACAAATAGAGTTGACTAAATGCTCTTGTTTTAATGTCCTTGAATTCGCCCGGTTATCGAAAAACAAACTTTTGCCCGTGTACGAAAACGAAAGGAAACCTTCCCTTTCCTTCTAAAACAACGCTCGCAGTGTATTACTAAAGGTTGACAAATATACATTGTTCTAAACATGGTAATGTGAGTAAGAGCGAAGGTAATGACCCCTTTAATACATTCATATTCGCGCATGTTATTAACTGTGTGACCTAATGTTGAGCATACCCCAATGTCCTGTCTTTAAAATCTAGTCGGTGCATCAATTATGCAAAAACTTATAAAATGTTTACAAATGCATCCAAACCTACGCGTACATCAAATTACTTTTATAATTGAAGCATTTTCAACTACCCGCTTTGTAAATTAATAATTATCAAAAGTAAGAATTTATAGATTTGGGTCCGACTTTGAGAATGCGAGTTTTCATCAGATCTCCACGTTTTGAGGTCCTAGGAAGCCGTTCCGACTACTGCCGGCTGGATGTCCGGCCGTATGTGTGTGTGTGTGTGTGTGTGTGTGTGTGTGTGTGTGTGTGTGTGTGTGTGTGTGTGTGTGTGTGTGTGTGTGTGTATGTGTGTGTGTTTTTGTGTGTATGTATGTAAATAAATAAAATTTTGTCGTACGATATCTTTAGAACGAATCAACCGATCGAGATGTGCGACACTGCGTTGTTCACTAAGACTTCGAGGTGATCAAATTTTCAAGTCAATCGGTCGAGCTGTTTCAAAGATTTACAAAAAACAAAACCAAAAAAGACAAAAATCAAATAGATTTTCGAGCGTTGCGCTCGAAAATAAGCGCGAAGTTCCAAGGATGACCTGCGGGGTCAATCGTTTTTAAGATTGGTTTTTATTGATAAGACAGATTGTATATATTAGGTCCTTAAAGGACATATATATTATGTCCTTAAAGGACATATACAATCTGTCCTCCATTATGGATGAAAATGTGATAGGAATGAAATTGTGAGTTAAATGTTCGTTTTAAGGGAAAACTTAAATATTTTATTCCAGTAAACTTGAATTACTTAATCGAAATATTTGCCTAAACTATCACATTCTTTGATGTTTTTTACTGTTTCTTCGGAATCAAAATGTTGCCTGCCAAATAGTTATCTAAACTGCAACAATAGTGGAAGTCTGTTTGGGCAAGGTTAGGAGAATTTGGTGGATAAGGAAGGGTGTTCAGATTTAGCTCTGCTAATTTTGCCAACTTAAGCAGTTGTGGACGGACGTTGAGCCACGAGCAATTTACCAATCTGGGTTGTTTAAGTGCCAGCATCTCCACCGTCATTTCCAATTCTCGACAATAATAGTCTACAGTAACTGTGGCAACAGATGCTATTTCTGAATAGCAATCACAGAAGATCACTAAACTGCCACAATAAGTTTCTTCTGACTAATAAATAAATTTGTTTCGGGCAATGTTTATGTCTGTGACGATTCAGCAATATGATGCGGCTTGGACGCGAGCATTTCGCTATACAGTTGTTCCTGAGGTACCCTTCTCTCAGGTCAAGGTGCGAGGTCAAGCTGCTTTATTTTACCGCATTACTGCAAATGATTTAATATTAAGACACACTGCATGCAACTTTACAAGGCGCAGGTTCAACCTCACATGGAATACTGTTCCAATCTCTGGGGTGGGGCTCCCTAGTGCCAGCTCCTCCCACTTGACCGTATCCAGCGCAGAGCGGCTCGAATCATTGACGACCGAGTCCTTTCCAATAGGCGATTTTTCCGGACCGATACGACTTAGGAACCTTCAAGAAAAGAGCCTACTCCTTTTTAGAAGGCTGGCAAAGCATCTGCAATTCCCCTGGTGTTGCAATTGGTCATATACCATCAGGTGAGCCGCATGCTCATTTGCCCCTACTCCTATAAAAAAAATATTTTTAACACTTACTTCAAAAGCTGACGGTAGTTCATACGTAGATTAAGACCTATCGGTTTTCGATATGACCTTCAGTACGAAGAATATTTGTGAGGTCAAAATTTCTGATTCGAAAGCGATTGAACCAATAACGCACACTTCGTTCGTTTGTGCTAAAAGTTCATTTACGTAATTGAGTGCCGTTTAAGATTTACTATTTCCACGTCGGAAGTCATATTTAAAAATATGATTTGGTTATATATATATAACGATATTGCAAGATAAAAAAACGGAACCCCAAGAAACAAATAACTAACTGATTTTGAAAATGGATTAACATATCCATGAAATTTATTTAAATACAGAATCGTGAAACCTTGCAAATTTGCCATTTTTGGAAGGACTTAAAAGTTTAAGACCAATTTTCCAACAAAAAATGTACTGTCAGACTGGGCGTCAATGTTAAATGTAACATTATATTCTTCATAGATTTGGTATTTATTACTGATTTAAACAAATACTAACATTACATAGACAAAATACTCAAAAATAGAAAATGGCAAAGTGGACTTCACTTTGGGGCAACTTTGCCATCAGGGTTTATAATGAAAATAATAGGATTTGACTTCAAGGTTGAAGGTAAGCATACCTCATAATATAATAACACAATACCTAGAGTTATGATTTATTTATTTATTTATTTTGCATAATGTGTGTGTTTTACAGTTGTTATAAAAAATATAGTACAACACATTAACCATTTCTGGTGTACAAAATTATTGAATTTTATAAACATTAAGTATGATGAAGTACATTATAAATTAAAATTACAAAAAAAAAAATACATACATTGCATAATAAATAGCAAAAAAAATGAAAGTGACCTAATGAACAAAAACATTTACTACTATTTGCATTATCATATCATTAATATTTATAATTTCATATCAAATCATAATATATAATTACCAAAATATTATTATTAAAAATTGATTGAGATTTGCTTTTTTAATTGTGTTTTTTACGTGGTAGAGCCATGCTGCAGCTATATTAGTAGTATAGTTGTAGTTGTATGGTGAGTGTAGAGAACCGGAGACCCTTTTACTGGAAAAGAGGCATTCCATCTTAGTCCTCACGGGTGACAACGCATCTGCATTTTGATTCGCAAACGAGAATAGATGTAGATGTCTATGGGCCACAGCAACCACTTATCATCAGGTGGACTGTGTGCTCGTTTGTCACCCTATCCTATAAAAAAAATTGTGTTGCAAATAGCAAAGTTTATGCTTGTGGCAAAGTTGTCCCCCCCCCCATTTTTGCAATTTTTCATAACAACTTGAAAATATGTGTAAGGGTTGTCAAAAATCCTTGATTACATATTTAACTTAATTCTTTATTTAAATCTTGTCACAATAATTTCTTACGAAAAAATCTAAAATACAAAAACACTCTCGTCTAAAATTAAGACTTAAATTGGTGCAATAATAAGCTTAAATCAATAATAGTATAGAATAAAAAAAAAACTTGTTACAATAATTTAAAAAAAGTATTCGTTTTTATTAGTCATCATCACCATTTTATTACGGGTCGTAATAAAATGATGTCAGGTCATAATTATTGTCATAAATATTGTTTTCCCACAACAGCAAAACATTAATAATCATTACAAATGACAATAAATGTTTTAATTGTCATTTTAAATGATTATTAATGTTTTGCTATTATATATTAGTTTAGATTGTTAAACTAATAACTTTATTTAATATCGATACACTAAGTTGAAATTATGAAAAATACTGAGTAGTAATAATATCATAAATGCCCGACAACTGACTGAATGCCAAGGCAAAACCATAGGTTAGTTTAAAGTGGCCAGTTTCTACAAAACGGAAAATTCATAGGTACTCTACCTAAATACCTTACAGTTTCTCTGAATCACTCGGCAGCCTTTCGCGCTTTACAATATTACTAAAAACTTTAAAAAATATTAGTTTTATCTATGACGGACCTGTCAAACGTCTATCTTTAATCTATTCGTCACTCACCAAACGAACTTGATGCTTACAAGATTGGTTTCAACCACATCAAGGTAACACATAAACCTTTTAGCATGTTTCTCACAATCTTCAACTTAGTTAACCACAAAATCATGAATAATGTTTACTAAATTAAGCATAAAATTCTATGAAAGTTAATTTCCCAAGGAGCCCTTAAAGCACTCTTAATACGTTTTTTTTTTACTGAATACGACTACAAAGAGAGGCGTGCTGACGATACAAATAGCCTGTATTTTGTAAACCAAGCTGACTTTTATTTTTCTAAATGCCTAGAATCCGCAAAGAAGAGTGAAAGAAGAGTGAAGAAGAGTGTCTCATTTGAGAATACATTTTAAATATTTTTAGGTCTCCTTCTTCAACAGAAGAAGGTGGTCTCATGATTGTGTAAAGCCATCTGTAATATCGGGAAAAGGTATTATTGCAAATGTTACAAAGATAGAATAATTTCAGTATTTAAGAGTTATAAAATAATAAATAAATAAAAATAAAATAAAAATAAAATTGATTTATTTCAGACTTTTGTCCATAATATTGTTAGTAGCATAAAAAAGAGATCTTAAAAACTAGGTTAGTAACATTTCTATTAGAAAATATTTATTTTAATTTAAATATCTGCCTGCACTTCGCGTCACCCCCGCAACATGTGTGTGAGCGTACACCCAGTGCCGAAGTATCGGGCAGTCAGGCTTTTCACTGATTACTTTGAGAATGGTGTTGGCGCTCCCCCGCACCGTGCGCAGGAGGGATGCGATTCGCTTGCGCACTACTGTGTAAAACCCATCAGTGCGCGCCAATGCGAACATTCCCGATGCACTACAGTAACTTGGAAGCCCCAACAACATTCTCAGACCATTATTATATTGTACTCGGAGAGCGTTAACAGCCCCCCGCGTGTAGTTGACCCATAGATTGCACGTATAAAGCGTTTGGCAGTATGCCTTAAACAGTGTTATTTTTACATCTGAACTGCTATGTGCAAATCTGCGAGCCAACATGTTGCAACGGACTGCCATCGCCCTCCTTTCCCTTTCAATATCCTTGTCATCCTTCAAGTCCTCGGTAACCACGTGACCGAGATACTTGAAGGATGGCACCCTTACAAGTTCGATACCATTCAGTTTGACAGGCGGTACATATATCACCTTACGAGTCCTGGCTTTAAAAACCATCAACTCGCTTTTTCTACCATTATACAATAGGCCGTGGGATTTTGCATACTCCTCGCATATTGAGATCAGCCTTCTTAGCGCAGCAACTGACGGACTCATCAACACCATGTCGTCCGCGTAACTGATGCTGTTTACACAGAGACCATCAATGAAACAGCCGACACTGGCGCTGCCAAGCCTAACAATCAACTCGTCTACATACAAGTTAAAAAGCGTCGGGGAGGTCAAACCACCCTGCCTCACCCCACACTCCAACCCGTACGCATCAGAAAGCTGATCCAGCCATTTGACCTGGTTAGTCTGGTGGCCATACCAATATTTAAGAATATTTATAATCTCACCAGGCACTCCTGAATCTTGTAATTTTTTCCACAAGATGTCATACCTAACCAAGTCAAATGCCCTGGACAAGTCAAGAAAAGCCGCGTAAACTGGCGTCTTCCTATCCATATAATACCTGACAGTATGCTTGAGAGCCAGAATGGCGCATTCAGTTGACAGTTTTGGCCTGAAACCGAATTGAGCGTCGTGCAGAACCAGGTGACACTTGAGCTGTCTTTCAACCAGACCGTCAAGTATTTTTGCTGTGATAGTAGCTAATGAGATCGGCCGATAGTTGTTCTTATCGGATATATCTCCAGTTTTATTCTTAACAATAGGAACAACGACCGATCTCATCAACTCTGCAGGCAGGTATGAGTGTCTAATACAAAAAGTAAATAGCATACCTAGTAACCTCGGGAGGTGCGGCCCAGCATACATGAAGTGCTCAATGCTGAGGCCGTCATGACCCGGTGACTTGCCTCTTTTCATACCTTTAATTAATTGTTCAACCTCTTTAGCTGTCACACGTTTTGGCACACCAGATATGATTACCTCAGCATCAGCACCCCGTGCAGTTAGCTGCGACTGCACCCTAAAATGAGAACTGAACAGGTTAGCTATATCTCTGGGGTCTTGGATACCCTCAACGCTCACCGGTATGCTAGGCTTCGGACTTAATTTTCTGGTGTGTTTCCAGAAGCTTCGAAAATCTTTATCTTTGTGATAAGTAGCTAAAATATTAATTTTAATTAATTCTTGATTTTTTTGACAGAATTTTAATTTTTCCTTAAAAATTTTTCTAGACCTATACATATCATCATAAATAAGACCTCGTGAGGGTCGTCCATACCATACCCAAGTCAGAAATTTTTGCCTTGCGTCCTGGTGAGCGTCACGTACATATTTGTTCCACCCGGCAATGGGTCGACCACCCCTCCTATTGCCTCCCCCCTGACTATAATTAAAACTAATCTCCGCGGCCTCTTGGAGTGATAAGATTATATTATTGTACAATTTATCAATTACGTTAACGTGCTCTAGGCTCACATCATTACAAGTTGAATCACAACACTTCTCAAGCTCATGGGGAAAGTCAATTAATTTTAATTTTTCGTTACAAACTTTAGTGAAGATTTTAGTTTGTTGCTCATCACGTTCTCCCCAAATTACTTTGTTTAACGTGGCCTGCGGCAGCCCCGTTGACTGTGTCAAAGTTTTAATATTGCACTGAATTTCTAGTGGAAAATGGTCTGACCATAACACATCATAATGCACCTTAACGTCAGTAACGGAATATATAAAAGAGAAAATAAAATTATTTATTATTCGATATATTGTAATAATAAATCAGAATGTCAGTCAAATCAAAATTATTATTATTAATTTTACTCTTTAAGTTTTTTGTTCCATTACAAAATAATAAAATAACGAATTACTGTAATGCATAATAATAAAAGCAATATTGTAAATATACAAATTTAGTATAATATACAGGTTATTATTTATTATTTTCTTTCTCGAAAATCGATGACGTGTTTCCAATTCTTATCACACAACCACATCACGCACTGCAAACTAGATAAATTACTCGATGTTTTAAAAAATATTTATTTCTTACATGTAAATTTCTGCTTATATTGTTTTGTAATGATATCGACGATCACCGGATTCAGAGATGAGCATACAATTTTGAACAACGCCGGAAAAATAATATTCACAATGGAAACTTGAAGTTCAACGAGTCACCTTAAAAACGTACCATAATTTATTTTAATGATCGAACTAGCAGTAAGTTCCATAAAGTTAGCCATTGTAAAGTGTAAACAACCGTCAAATACACGAGCGATACGCCTCTTTGGTAATAAATTTAAAAGTGCAAACTGCAAATTATAGACGATATTAATGGTGAAACCAATGAAAAAACAAAAAACGGTAAAACGTGTTTTTTCGCACTTTCTTAGGTACTATTAAATAAACGTATTTAAAACATTTAAATGTTAAAATATTTTTTAAATAATAAGGTTTTTGTTATTCCGTTTTTTGTTTTCGTTTGTGGAATTTCATACAACTATGTTATGATCGCTTCTGATATGATTTAATGTCATATTTTGTGTTCAAAATACTCTTTAGTGCATTCAAGTTTAACCTTTACATATTTTTCTTTAGTCTTTTGAATCGATATCTGGACATAAGCCAAACGTCTTTTTGGCGTACGCTGCCTTTAATTTGTTTTGAGAATTCTGCTATTCCTTACAGTAAGGTTGTAAAAAATCTAGGGGTTCTAATTGACAGTACAATGTCTTGGGCACCACAAATTGAACAGATAAGTAAGAAAATGTTTGCAGCTTGTGGAAGTCTTAAAAGTCTTCGAAATTTCGTGCCCTTTCTACCAAAATTGCTTCAGCACATTCCATTTTCTTGCCTATTTTAGACTATGCTGATATATGCTACACTGATATTACCATGAAGCAATTAAACAAGTTTGAGTGTCTTCAGAATCTATCGATTCGATTAATATTTGGTTTACGCAAATATGACCATGTATCCCAATTTAGAATTCAACTCAAGTGGCTCCCAATTTACCTTCGTCGAATGTTCACATACTTTCTTTACTTTTTTGTGTTCTGTTTGATCCGATATCTCCAAGGTACCTTAAGGAACAATTTCACTATCAACTTGATGGCACGACTGTAGTTTGCGTTCAGTGTATAGCTTGGCTTTGAATACACCTCGCAGCGTAACTTCTTTTTATAATTAGTCATTTACTTCACAAGCAACCCGACTCTGGAATTCATTACCACTTAAAATCCAGCAAGCGCAATCTTTACACTTTTAAAAAACAACTGAAGGAGTATTATTTGAATTTCCCATCATAATAATTAATTATATGTATTTCCTCTTTTCATTAATACTTGAATTTTTTTTTAATTTTCTCTGCATATATATTATGTGTTTGAATGTATATTTATGTATAGATGTATGTATATATATATATATATATATATTTATATGTATGTATATCATTATCATCATCAATACAGCCCTTCACAAGTTCACTGGTGAACATAGGCCTCCCCCAAGGAATGCCACAAAGCAGGGTCCTGAGCCACCTGCATCCATCGACTTCCTGCATGTCTTACCAGGTCGTCACTCCATCTATTGGGGGACGCCCTACACTTTGACCGCAGATACGAGGCCGCCACTCGAAAACCTTTTTTCCCCATCGGTTGTCGGTTCTCCGAGCTAAATGCCGGCCCATTTACACTTCAGCTTACTAATCCGTTGGGCTATGTCAGTCACTCTGGTTCTACTGCGAATACCCTCATTTCTAAGTTTATCACGCAGAGAAACTCCGAGCATAGCCCTCTCGATAAATAGCTGAGCGACCCTGAGCTTCCTCATCCGGCTAGCAGTGAAGGACCACGTCTCAGATCCATAAGTTATCACTGGCAACACACACTGGTTGTACAATTTCGTTTTCAGGTTTTGAGGTATACCTGACGAGAATATGTGCCGTAATTTCCCGAACGTTGCCCAGCCGAGTTGAATCCGTCGATTGCTCTCGGTCGAAGTTGGACTTAACTACTCGGACTATTTGTCCCAGGTAAACAAATAAAATAAGTCGTCAACAGCTTCGACCTTAGTGCTCCCAACAACTACCGGCATAGGTGTGACAAGGACGTTATATATGCTCTTTGTTTTGTCCATGTTCATCTTAAGACCTATACGTTGGGAGGCACTACTGAGGTCATTGAGCATGGTGCTTAGGTCCTCCAGCGATTCTGCCATAAGGACTATATCGTCGGCAAATCGAAGGTGAGTGATGTACTCGCCGTTGATGTTAATACCGTATCATTTCCAGTCCAGTAGCTTGAAAACGTCTTCCAATGCACTTCAACTTTAGACAGGGGTCTTACACCTCTCTGCAGTTGGATAGGTTTCATACTCTGATTCTGTACTCGGATAGCCATCGTAGCCCTACTGTACAAACACTTCAGCACTTCAATATACCGACAGTTAACTTGTAACCGCAGAAGGGACTGTAGCACCGCCCTAATTTCAACGGAATCAAAGTCCTTCTCATAGCCCACATACGCAAGGCAAAGTGGCAGATTGTACTCTTCTGTCTTCTGTAAAATTTGCCGAAGGGTGTGTATGTGGTCTATGGTCTTAAAGTCTTTTCGGAAACCGGCTTGTTCGGGAGGCTGGAAGTCCTCGAGTCTGCATGCGAGACGTTTCGTAATGACTTTCTAAAACAGCACGTAGACTCGCCTCAGAAGGGAGATCTGTGTGTAGTTTTTCAAGAGAGCGATGTCGCCTTTTTTGAAGAACAAGACCACCGCACTTCTGCTCCATGCCTCCGGTGTAGTGCCACCATGGAGGACGGAATTAAAGAGCTTCTCAAGGACTTCAACTACCGGTTTTCTACCCGCTTTCAGAAGCTCCGCTGTAATGCCATCCTTGGCTGGGGGGGGCTCACCGTTTTTAAGATGCTGGAGAGCCATTCTAATCTCGCTCAGACTGACGTCCGGAATATCATCGGAATAGTGTCGGGTAAGACTTGCTCTCGGATCGTTACTTACACTTGCGTGTGGCTCCTACGATAATGTGTACAGCTGCCCATAGAACCTCTCAATCTCACTCAAAACCTCAGGTGTCCCAGAAACGAAGCTGCCACACTCGGTCTTCAGCTTCGACAATTGGTTCTTTCTTGCAGACAGATCTCTAGCAAAGACTTTGGAGCCCTGGTTCCGCTCGATCGCTTCTTCAATACGAGCAGTATCAAAGTTGCGTAAGTCCCGCCACATGCATTTGGGGATCTATCTGTTCAGTTGCCTGTATGCTGTCAAATCTGTTGAAGACTGCAGCTTCATTTCCCGTCTAACAGCCTTGAGATTAAGAGTGTGAACGGAGGGTTTTTGTATTCTTCTGCGGCAGGTCTTGCAAAACTTAGCTCCGACCGCATGTACAGTTTCCACGAGCTCGTTATTCATATCGTCTACTGCATTGCAATCAATGCATTGCACTGAAAACGGTTTTGTAGCTCGAGCTGAAAGGTTTCGGGACTTTGGATTAGAGCACGAGGGGGACGGAGCGTTGACTGCATTAGACGTGCCCTCTCCAACTTAACGTCTAGGTTCAGTGTGCCTCTCACCATTCGGTGATCGCTGCCGGTTTTCACCCTCGTGATCACTGAGACATCACTGACCAGTTGTCAAAAAAATAAAGTCAATCTCATTTTTGTCGAACCGTCGGGGCTCGACTATGTCCACTTTCTGTGGGGTCCATGGGTTCGTGGCCCTGTTCCGAATTTCCAAACCTTCAGCTCACCGTTCTCTCTTGTGCCTAGTTTTGCGTTGAAGTTTCCCATTAATTTATAGTAGGTTTTAGAGGAATGCATGACTCTAGATATATCCTCATACGCTTCTTCCACCTCCTCATCGGGGTGTGCCGAGGTTGGTGCGTAAACTTGTATGACCTTTTTGGTTTGGTGATTCTGAGTATAAGGTACGCAACCCTCGTTGACATACTCTAAATCAGATAATCCTATAATATTCCAGAACAACCTGTCTATCTCTTCTTTCAGCTCCAGGATCTTCTCGTTAGTCCTCAGGGTGTGTTATATGTTGCCAGGTCGAGTCGTCTTAGGCGGTAACGGAATCTCTACCGGAGATTCTTAGCACCCCCTGCCCAGCCTTTGCCATGGTCGCAACCGTACCGGCTGGGTGCCGTCTCTTCGTTACTATCATGGGGTGTATATTGCCATAGTTGCCACGCTTGACGAGCGAGTTGGTGACCACAGTTTTTTATTGTTTGTTTGCTGGTTTAAAAAAGATGCTGCTACCCATCTTCTGCCTCAGTTTCTCTCTGTCGCCCCATATCTTCCCGTAGGTGTCGCTACGGGAAGATATGGGTTGGTGGGTATTGGATATAAGAATACCGGGCGGGTAAGAATATTATATTATTTATATATGTTCATTAAATATTATATTACTATATATTATATTATTCATATATTTATATAAATCTTATTTAACAATAGATTTTTGTCCTCAGATTTGTTTTATATTGCACGTTGCACCTATCCGTCAAAATATATTACACTGTCCTTTTACGTTCGGTAGAAATCGCTTAAAGCGATATGACCACCGCTTGTAGTTCAAAAGTTAACCACTTTGTATAAATGCAATAAAGAGTTATTTATCTTTCTATAAAAAGCAACCCCTTTTGAAACGGACGTAATTTAGTCCCTTATTTTGGTACTGCGGCGCTAAGAGTTATAAAAAATTGCGTCCACAGCTGATGTAATTTTTAGCTATAGGAAGTTCCGTTTTATAAAATATTTCAACACAAAATATGTACATGAATTTGTTTACTCATAACATAATTTTGATACAAAATTGTTATCAAATTCATGATCATACTCAAATCTGTGATCGTTAGGAACGTTAAACAATTTCACAAATCTTTTTATCTAAAGTCATTCAACTGAAGGACGTCTGTCTGTCTAATTAACTAACGTCGTACTGCGACATATCAAGCATTTCCTTATTACTTGAAACCTTTTTAAATGCTATAATTTTGAATTTTTACCTAAATCGGACAAAGGCCCGAATAAAATATGAGAGACCCTCGTATGACCCCAGACCAAGAAAGAAAGATGCGTAAATTCCGATAGATGCTAAAACTATGCTTAACTTCTTGACACGCGCTCATTCTTGCAGTCCACTGCTGAACGCTTGCATTGCACCTAAAAATATGTTAATTCCAAATAATATTAGATGAAAATGTGTGAACGAGTGCGTGTTTTTATAGTCTGTTGGCTTAGAAACAGTGCCACATCTTGACAAAGGCGCCGCTGCAATATCAAAGGTCGTACACCCGCAGGAAAATTTGGCATTTCAAAACAAAAAACGCCGTAGTGAAAGGTTGTTTTTGTTGACTCTCCTACGTATACAGAAAATGATTTTTCGTTCTTGGGAGGACAGTGAAGTGCCTCAAGATGCAATTTTTAGTGAATCAATAACAAAAATACTATATTTGTATGGATTTAGAACGTTGAATGCCTTATTATAAATACAGGTAGCAATGACTCCGACACTTCCGAGTAATGAAGAATAGTGACTATTTTTGTTTCGTTTGTGTTTACCTACCTACTCATTTTTATATTTAAACTCTCCTTGCTACCTAACTTGTGTTTATAATTTATATTCGTATTTTATAACGGTAATAGAGCCACGCGGCAATTTTTGCTGTTGCACGTATGGGCCGGCTCGAGACGGGTTGGTACCACGACCTCACAGAACACAGGGGTGAAGTAGAAGCTCTCCTTCTGCGTTTCGTCTGGTGAGTGCAGGTGGCCAGCCATTGGGCCATTGGGCCGTCCACCTGCACTTTTGGGGATTTTGGAGATTGCCCCCCCCCCCCCCCATCAACATGGTAGCGGAATCACATCATAGACTACCCCAGGAGGGTACCAGCACCACTGGAGAATCCCTCACTGAGCATCCACGACCATGTTATTCCACTCCTGAGCGTGGGTGCTCAGGCTGCCCCGTGAATTCTGGGGGAAAATTCCGCTCAAAACAAAAACTGCTCGGGGCAAACTGAGCAACAATACCAAGGCAACCTATGCCACGCTATCCGTGAATTTCTGCAAAATCAGGGGACTTCACTCGAACCTAAACGCCGTCCACTACCATCTCGAGACGGGGAAGCCGGCCTTTCTCTTTCAGACCGAGACGCAGGTGTCCTCTCCGGCTGATACTACGTATCTCTCCTACCTGGGGTACAAATTGGAGCACTCCTTTTTGCCTCGGGCTGGAGTTTGCGTATACGTCAGACAGGACATCTATTTTCGACGCCTCGGCAGTCTTGAAGGTTCGGACCTATCCATCCTTTGGCTACGCGTAGACAGCGACTACCATCCACGCGTCTACGGGTGCCTCTATAGGTCCCATAAAGGTAATGCCGAAATGGACCGACTCATCGACCACGTCTAAATGAATACAGATTCCTTGCAATTTGCAATTGGCAATTTTAACGCCCACCACGCCGAATGGCTCGGTTCACGTTTAACCGATCATGCGGGAAGATCTGTTTATGACTTTACCTTGGCATATGGTCTGACACAACTGGTTACTTCGCCTAGGCGGATTCCAGGTGTGGAGGATCATACACCTTCCCTGTTGGACCTTCTGCTGACCTCTCATCCGGACGGATATCAGGTTTTTGTCGATGCCCCTCTTGGCTCTTTGGACCATTGTCTGATCCGGAGTGTGGGGCCACTCACGCTCCCCTCACGGTTGCGTTCTGCATGTTGCCGCCGTGTTTGGCATTACAGGACGGCGGATTGGGACGGCATGCGGTCTTTCATTGCATCCTACCCACGGGGGCGGGTTTGCTTCTCGCCGGATGATCCCAGCGCTGTTGCAGACTATGTCACTGATGTGGTGCTACAGGGAATGGAACTATTTATTCCATCATCTGTGGTACCCATCGGAGGCAGATCTGAGCCTTGGTTTGGTCGCTCCTGTAAGACTGCATTACGCAGTAAGCAGGAGTGTTATCAAGCCTGGGCTGCGGCATCGGCGACTCGAGATGTAAACACCAGCATGCTTAAAAAAGAAGTATAACTTCGCCTCCAGGTCCTTCAAAAGAGTTATTTCCAAGGCAAAGTCAGAGCACATAGGCAGAATTGGCGGGAAACTAGTTCGCCTTCCTTCGGGAACCCGTGCATTCTGGTCTCTCGCCAAGGCTGTCCAAAGGAATTTCTGTAAGCCATCACTACCATCTCTGCACAGGGAGGACGACTCACTGGCCCACGCCGCAAAAGAGAAAGCCGACCTTTTCGGCTTCCTTTTTGCGTCCAGTTCGACTCTTGATGACGGGGGAAACAAACGCCGATCATCCCGCGGTGTGAGTGCTCCATGGCGGATGTGCGGTTCTCACAGCGCTCGGTTCGCAAAGTACTCCTCTCCCTGGCCATCCACAAGTCGAGTGGGCATGACGGAATCCCCCCAATTGTGCTCAGGGCGTGTGCTCCGGAATCGGCACCGGTTCTAACGCGTTTTTTCCGGTACTCCTACTCCGG
Source organism: Parnassius mnemosyne (assembly GCA_963668995.1). Taxonomy (NCBI): domain Eukaryota; kingdom Metazoa; phylum Arthropoda; class Insecta; order Lepidoptera; family Papilionidae; genus Parnassius; species Parnassius mnemosyne. The sequence continues at coordinate 10,888,455 of CAVLGL010000080.1, forward strand.
AGTAGTCCCGAAATCATGGAAGACAGCGTTTGTCCACCCGATCCCTAAAAAGGCGACCGCTCAGACACGTCCAACTACAGACCTATCGCCATCACCTCCTTGTTCTCCAAAATAATGGAATCCATTATTAACTGCCAGCTCATGCGGTACCTTGAGGATCACCAGCTGATTAGTGACCGCCAATACGGTTTTCGTCGCGGTCGATCAGCTGGTGATCTTCTGGTCTATCTGACTCATAGATGGGCGGAAGCAGTAGAGTCCAAGGGGGAGGCGTTGGCCGTTAGTTTGGACATTGCGAAGGCCTTCGATCGGGTTTGGCACAAAAGGCTTCTTTCGAAGCTCCCTTCCTATGGGCTTCCCCATAAATTGTGCAATTGGATCACCAGCTTCCTTGCAGATCGGAGCATCAAGGTCGTTGTAGACGGTACACGCTCCGACTACAAGCCTATTAACGCTGGTGTTCCACAAGGCTGTGTGCTATCACCAACGCTGTTCCTTCTGCATATCAATGATATGTTGCAAACTGGTAACATTCATTGCTATGCGGATAACAGCACTGGTGATGCTCTATACACCGGCCGTGCCACTATTTCTCGGGAAAACGTCGCCGAGTACCGGAACAAACTTGTGTCTGAAGTCGAGTCTTTGCTGAACAAAATCTCGGATTGGGGGCAACTAAATCTAGTCCACTTTAATCCTCAGAAGACACAAGTTTGCGCGTTTACCGCTAAAAGAGCCCCTTTGTCGTATCTCCTCAGTGTCAAGGCACTCCCCTTGTTGCCTCAGCTAGTATCGGAATCCTCAGCGTCGACATATCGAGTGGCGTGCAGTTTCGTAGTCACTTGGAAGAGAAGGCCAAATTGGCCTCTAAAAAGCTTGGCATGCTCGGCAGAGCGGAACAGTATTTCATGCCGGCACACCGCCTGCAACTTTACAAGGTGCAGGTTCGGCCTCACATGGAATACTGTTCGCATCTCTGGGCAGGGGCTCCCCAATGCCAGCTCCTTCCACTTGACTGCATCCAGCGCAGAGCGGCTCGATTCGTCGACGACCGAGTCCTATCCGATCGGCTCGATTCATTGGCACTGCGAAGAGATGTTGCATCCTTTTGCATTTTCTTTCGCATTTACCACGGGGAGTGCTATGAGGAATTATTCGGATTAATCCCAGCCGCCAAATTTCACAAACGCACATCGCAGCAGAACTCCCGATACCATCCACACCATCTGGATGATTGGCGGTCCACCACTGTGCGATTTAGAAGATGTTTTCTTCCTCGCACAACTTCCTTGTGGAATCGATTACCATCAGCGATTTTTCCGGACTGATACGACTTAGGGACCGTCACGAAAAGAGCCTACTCCTTTTTAAAAGGCCGGCAACGCATCTGCAATTCCCCTGGTTCCCATGGTGTTGCAGTTGTTCATGGGCGGCGGTAGTCACTTACCATCAGGTGAGCCGCATGCTCGTTTGCCCCCTCTCCTATAAAAAAATTATTACAATATCTTTAGTATTCTATTTAAAAAATTAAAAAAAAATTACTAAAAAAATTATTACAATATCTTTATATTCTTACAATAGAAAGACATTTATTGACAAACACGGTAAAAAATAACAAAATAAAATCAAAATAATAAGTGCGCCTCCGGACACTATCTTAGCGAACAGACTATACTATAAGCTCAGCATGGTGAAGGCTGGGTTTCAGTGTCGTCTGAAATGTACGCAATGCCGAGCCGACCCATCTGTGCTACAACCATAATATAGCTAAAGTATGGCTCTACCACTTAAAAACAAGTTGCAATTGTAAATGAAATTGTATATATGGTATTAAATATGAGCCTACAGTATCTTGCCAGTTTTCCTCAGATATCTTGTATATGCGCATCGGTGTAGGTGTATGTTCACAAGCGCTCTAATGTAGCTGAAATTGAATAAAAAGTTGTCAATTTAACTTAACTGTGCGATTTAGAAGATGTTTTCTTCCTCGCACAACTTCCTTGTGGAATAGTTTACCACCAGCGATTTTTCCGGACCGATACGACTTAGGGACCTTCAAGAAAAGAGCCTACTCCTTTTTAAAAGGCCGGCAACGCATCTGCAATTCCCCTGGTGTTGCGGTTGTTCATGGGCGGCGGTAGTCACTTACCATCAGGTGAGCCGCATGCTCGTTTGCCCCCTCTCCTATAAAAAAAAAAAAAAAATCGAAAGTCACTTTGCGAACTATGCTCGTGGTTTCTCTGTGTTTCGAGTTATGTTACAAGGATATCTGTAGCAGAACTAGAGTGACTGTCATCGAACGTATTAGTAGACGGAAGTGGTAACATATATATATGTGGCAGTTATAATATGTTTTTTTTTTAAACGTTACCCCCACACTAGGATTTTCTCCTGTATCGTGGAGGCAGTTTACAAACATATATTGCACAAGGACAAACATCCAGACCCGTAACAATTATTTGTAGGCAATACAGATACTTGTTCCGTGCGGGATTTGAACCCGGGGCTCCAAGCGTTGCATCTCATTGCTAAGCCACTACGCCACGGAGCCGTCAAAATTAATAAAATGTTTAAATTAAAAAATTAAATATATTTTTTAATTTTTTTTCTTTACCTGATCTCTTATACTCGTAAGTAGATTGTTGATGGAGCAATGTTTGAGTCTTTTGAATTGTAATATCGCTTTAAAAAGGGTTTTTGAACTCTAAATTATTACCCCATAAGGCTTAAGGGCCATAGCTAGATAACTTTAACGCAACGATTTTAAGGATAAAGTCTCTGCATTGTAATTTGTAATGTAAACATTTGGAAATGTCAGAACAACTTCATAATAATACATTTTCTCGTTTTGAAACTGGTTTACGTCTAATATCTTATCTTATCACAATATACATTAATAAGACATTTTTAGCCGTAGCAAGTTCAGGGGCTAAGCGCTGACCATTTGAGCTTATAAATTTCTAGGAAAATTAAGTAATCTTATTGGTGGGTTTTTTCTTGCGGACTACTTTACTACCTCGCACAGCTCTAGTGTAAATGCAGCCTGAGACCTTAGCCTTACTATGACACGCTAGAGTCCGCAAAGTCAACTTAGTGGGGTATTGTTAGAGGCCAGGTTTTTAAAATAACGACCTCACTAAATTGTTATTACATACATTCCAATAGTGACGGCGACGTCGTAGCGTCCCGGTGAGGCCTTACGCATACGTGAATCACATTACGTCCAGGCCTAAAGGCCGACAAATTATGTCTTTGGTACTACGTTCCGCTTTCGGTGAATAAAATATAATGTTACAAGTACTATTATAAATAATTACACTTACATTTTTAATATAGAATAAGGGTGACAAACGAGCATACCGCAGTCCGCCTGTGGCATGTGAATGCTGTGACCCATAAACATCTACATTTATCCTCAATTAAGAATCAAAATGTAGATGCTTTGTGCCTGAGGAATAAGATGGAATGAAATGAAATAGTAAAAAGGGTCTCCGATTCACTACACTCACCATCACTAAGCTGCTATTTTACGCTGGTATTTTTAGTATTATGTGAGAGCGTGGTCGTGGACCTATTCGTGCCACAACGTGGCTCGACCATGTATATATAGCTGCAGCGTGGCAAAATTGTGGATTGTTTAAGAGGTTTGATGATCCCAGAGAAAATACAAGATCATTTATTGTAATGTAAACGGTTCCTTATGCTTGCAAATTTCAGATAATCCAGACATCTGGAAGTTGGTGAAAACTAGATAATTATAAAATTCCATTACGATAATTCATATATACAGTCGTAAATATATACAGATCATGCGTTAAAAGTGTTAAAATACAACAGCATGCAACGAGTAATACATTACTACGTTTAATAAGTCGTGTGACCCCTAAACTAGACCACACCTGTGTTTGAGTTGAGTACCAAGCTATTTTGCGACCTTAGTACTTATGTTTTTTTTTTTATAATGGGATTGATTTTTAAAATATATAATAAACGTATAATAACTAACGCTAATAAAACTATATGTAAGTTGTATTTCTTATTTTACGGTACTTTACGTGGTACCCCCCAGTCGAGTCGACCCAATCGTGTTACAGGGATATTATCACTCACAAACAACGTACAATGGACAAAAACGCTAGTAGATAAAGCCATTACTGCAAAGTAATGTAATTATTAAATATTTTAGTTTTCTTCCGCTGGATAGCATTACATTAACTTTTGTGTTCAAGCGCTCTCAGAAGGGTAAAGAGAGGCAATATTACAGGCTTTGGAAGCATTCCATCAAAGTCGACAACGCATCCTTAGCGTTCCTAGTTTTAATTAGCTGGCAAGTATTCATGGGCTGCAGTACTTACTACTTATTAGGTCAGTGATGTAACTTGAAAGTTATAATAATTATCATATTCTAGTGAGAATACTAGGTCATGATCATGGATATATTGTATTGCAATTTTGTCCTATGTCTGCAAAATTTCAAATTATTCAGTCATCCGGAAGTAGGTTAAAACTGAATTATAAAATTCCATCACATTCATACATAAGAGTACATACTTACATCCTTACAAAAATATATACTGGTTAAGGTACAATAATACAAACGTGTCCATAAAAGCGTTTTACTAAAAACGTGTTAATGAACAGTGTTAAAAGGTGCGTTAATAGAAAAAAAAGTTGTTCTATTCTTCCTATAAAGTATATTAATTGCGTGTTTGCGGATTTTAACTCGAAAAAAATCTTTTGATTGCCGGGAAATACCAAAGCAATCAGTCGGAATATTCCAAACGATTTCATTAGAATCGATGGACATTCATAAACTTGTTATTTCTGTAACACTTTGTTCGGATAGTTTGATGTTAGTCACTGGCGGCCATTTTAATTTTACGCAAAACATATCTTGTTAAAGCTGTTAACGCCAACTAGTTGCAAACAAGCAACGAACTCTAAACACTAAAAACAGGAAAATTTATTATTATAACGTTCGTTTGATATTTCAATTTTTTTCTAAGGTGCATTATCGTTAGCAGTTTTAACCTCAATAGTTGCGATAAAGTTTATATAACCGCAACATGTCCTTTAAAATTTATGGAGTCACAAGCTAAGGTTCAAAAGCATGTTTGAAATTATATTTTAATTAAAAATACAACTCCGTCAACGATGAGTTTAATATTAGGAATCCGTTTACAGTTTAAATTGAAAAAGACTTTTTTACTTTATTTAATTTTACACGGAAATTGAGTTACCTATATTATTTTTGTAAAACTGTTGTCATTAACGAGTATACTAGGGCTGACTCTAAATGGTCGGATGTAAAATTGTGTGATAAAAGAAAAGTAGACGTAGTAACCTATTTCCACAGTTATCTGACAAAGTAAAGCACAGCCGTCGTGATGGAAGTAAATTCTGCTTGCAACAAGCAAGAACGGCTCTGTTAAGAAAGAGTGTAGTGTGCATGGCTCCTAAAATCTGTAATAAAATTCCTCAGATGTATAAATCACTAAACAGCAATCTTTTTAAAAATAAATTCTAAAACCTTTTAATTAAAAATGCTACTACACTGTAACTGACTTTCTGAATGATAAATTTTGACATTATATCATTACCTTATACATACATATATTTCTATTAAAGATTGTTTTAAGTAATAATTTCACTGACTTTGTATATTGATAGACTTTGCTAATGTTAAATTAAAACTAACAACTTAACACTCAATTTTACACACCGAATATCAGTAAGACATGTTGATACTAATAACACTAACACCAAGAATATATCTGCCCATGCAATGTATCTATATCTCACACATGTTTTAGTAAATAAAATATCTTATCTTATTTTATATTATCTTAGAAAACTACTAGAGCCACGAGGCGGAATATGATATCTATACATGTACACAGATATTTAATATTCTAAAACCCGAAATTTTACCACCAGAACTACCTAAGTATGTACCGACAAATAAATTCCTCAGACATGTCAAATTTCAAACTTTGGAAAAATGACAATGCACATAATATTGTGTAGATCTAGGTCATGTCTAGTCTAGACGGAGAGAATTGTCCAAAAGGTTCAGTTTAAACTTTTTAAATACGGAACCCTAAAATATAAACATGTTGTTATATCAAATAATAATAACTAACGTTGGACATTTTGTTTTGTGACGCTTAAAAAAATCAGCAGCATCGCTGGCACAGAATAGCGCCACGTAGTGTTGACCAAGTGAGATGTAGCAGCTCATGGGTTCCACATCCTAAGCATTCTTTACTTTTATTACAAAGCTCATCAGCATCTGGATTTGTTTAAATCGAAACGGGCAATTATTAGGAATGAATGGTTTTGTGCATTATGTAGAGGGCTTTACCCACATCATCGGTTGCAATCTATGCGTCTATCACGTTCTTTTAAAACGTAACTCATTTAAGTGCATAAAGGTTAAAAGGGTTTTTATTAGAAAAATTACACTTAGACTACAGTGAATGTCGCATCCAAATCCGTACACTGTTTTTTTTAGTATTATAAGATTGATTTCTTGTGATATAGTGGTGATGCAGCCAAATATGGTAAAGCGCACTGACTGAGACAACGCTTTCAAAAATTGTTGTTGTGGCATCTCTGTCGATAGTATATAATGCCCCATATATATATATATATATATATATATATATGGTCTCAGTCGTTGTGTGTGTGTGTGTGCGTGTGTGTGTGTGTGTGTGTGTGTGTGTGTGTGTAAGCTATTTTGACAATGTAAATATTTTTCACAAACGCCTACTCACTCTTGTCTTGAAGACACCCACATTATAGTTAGATGGAAAGACAGAGAAAGGTTTTTTTTATGATGCACGTTCAGACAGAGACAGACACGGAGGAAACAGACAACGGTTTTAAAAATTGTTGTTGTGGCAAAATATTTAATGTACAGAAACCGTTCTCTTATAATTTTATTATAGTAAAGATATGTATTATTTTAAACTACTCTGACAACATAATGTTTTTCACAGATGAATGCTAATTATTTAATGCGAATGTTAGTTACGTGTTACTCAGTACATAAATTGAATATTTATATTGAAAGGATTCGAAGGAACTCACGTTCCATCTACAGGACATAACTTTTATTCATGTTTTTTTTTTATAAATTAAAATGATTAAAATACTAGCTTATTTTTTTTCTAAAGATTCTATATATTGCCTTTGTTTATATATATATATATATATATATATATATATATATATGTATGTATGTATATATATATTTGTTTTCAATAATAACCACATTTTTTATCTATCATAAAATTATTTTTAAAAATTACATTTAAATTTAAATGAGGGCGAATAATTTTCTGCTCACCAGATGTCGTTAGTTGACACTGAGGTAAATTTTTTTTGTTACACAATGTAATTTTGAAGTTGGTTTTTAATAAAAGTTTATCAGTTTCTAGAGTAACTTTTTTTAAAAAAATCTGCTTTTATGAATATCTGTGATTTGGTTTATTTATTTTTAATCTTATTAATATAAAATATAGCTAATAGTACAGAAAGAGACAATAACTTTTACATTTTACGAACAAATTAACTTTCTCGCTTTGAAATCTGTCTAATATTATACCTCACTTTCTAGTGGCGCCGCCCTGGTGGTAGAAAAAGTCGTGGATGCCCTCATTTTGTTCACTTGACTGTTTTTTTTTTCGTATTTGTCATTACGGTTTTCTTAGTATGTAGTTTTCTTTCGGCCAGTATTTTATATAATTAATGTGGAGCTAGCTAGTGGCAGCGTCAGGCCACGTTCCAATTATTTCAAAATGTATTTTTAATTAAATCTTAGAAGAATATATACAAATATTAAAAAGTATATTAATTTTTTTATCATTAGTGTGATTTAAGGATGTATTATTATCTATTCTGTTACTGGATACAGTCTTATACAATCAATGACTAATCATTATCACCTATGTTAGAAGCATTTAGTTGCGGCGCTGAGGGTTGCGGGTTTGAATCCCGCTTATTATTTGTTTTGTATGTTATCCCACGGATTATTTATATGGCTTTCAAAAAAATACACTAAATACAGTAAATGTTCCATCCAAATCCCTACACTGTTTTTTTAGCAACAAGCTTATTATCCTATTATATACTTTACTACTATCTCACCTGATCGGAGTGATAGTGTGGTGATGCAGCCGAAGATAGTAAAGCTGATTGACTTAGCTTATCAAAAGTCTATTCACTCTTACTGTAAAAAATGTGGATGACATTACATGTGGATGTGGATCAGATGGAAAGACAGACAAAGGTTTTTGTGTAATGCGCATTCAAACAGACAGGCAGAGAGACCACGCTGTCAAAAATAGTTGTTGTGGCATCTCATTCATCTCATCATAGTATAGAATGCATCAATTGAAATTTCAAAAAAAAAATCAATATTCAGAAACTGTCCTCTTCGAGATTTACTATAGTATAGATACGTGTTATATAAAGCTATTCCGACAATGTAAATATATTTCACAAAAAACTTATCCACTCTTGTCTTGAAGAAAACCACGTTATATTCAGATGGAATTACAGATAAAGGTTTTTGTATAATGCGCGCTCAGACGGAGACAGACAACGCTTTCAGAAATTGTTGTTTTGGCATCTACATTTTTATTATAGTATTAATAACTTTATTATTACAAAAGATATGTTGTGATAAATTAAACTACTATGACAACATAACGTTTTTCACACATGTATGCTAATTATTTAATGCGAATGTTAGTTACGTCAGTACATATATTGAATGTTTATATTGAAAGGATTCATATTAAAATGCGAAGGGACTAAAGATCCATCTACAGGAAAAATAATAAAATGTTATTTATTCTTATTTTTTATAAAATTAAGAATGATCGACCACGTCCAAATGGCTACAGATTCCATGCTACAACAGGTCCCATCCGCAGAGATCGTGATCCTTGGCGATTTTAACGCCCACCACGCCGAATGGCTCGGTTCACGTTTAACCGATCATGCGGGGAGATCTGTTTATGACTTTGCCTTGGCATACGGTCTGACACAACTGGTTACTTCGCCTACGCGGATTCCAGATGTGGAGGATCATACACCTTCCCTGTTGGACCTTCTGCTGACCTCTCATCCGGACGGATATCAGGTTTCCGTCGATGCCCCTCTCAGCTCTTCGGACCATTGTCAGATCCGAAGTGTGGTGCCACTCACGCTCCCCTCGCGGTTGCGTTTTGCAGGTTGCCGCCGTGTTTGGCATTACAGGTCGGCGGATTGGGACGGAATGCGGTCTTTCTTTGCTTCCTACCCATGGGGACGGGTTTGCTTCTCGCCAGATGATCCCAGCGCTGTTACTGACTCTGTCACTGATGTGGTGCTACAGGGAATGGAACTATTTATTCCATCATCTGTGGTACCCATCGGAGGCAGATCTCAGCCTTGGTTTGGTCGCTCCTGTAAGACTGCATTACGCAGTAAGCAGGAGTGTTATCAAGCCTGGGCTGCGGCTTCGGTGACTCGGGATGTAAACACCAGCACACTTAAAAAGAAGTATAACTTCGCCTCCAGATCCTTCAAAAGAGTTATTGCCAAGGCAAAGTCAGAGCACATAGGCAGAATTGGCGAGAAACTAGTTCGCCTTCCTGCGGGAACCCGTGCATTCTGGTCTCTCGCCAAGGCTGTCCAAGGGAATTTCTGTAAGCCATCACTACCATCTCTGCACAGGGAGGACGACTCACTGGCCCAAGACGCAAAAGACAAAGCCGACCTTTTAGGCTCCCTCTTTGCATCCAACTCGACTCTTGATGACGGGGGGAAAACACCGCCGACCATCCCGCGGTGTGAGTGCTCCATGCCGGATGTGCTGTTCTTACAGCGCTCGGTTCGCAAAGCACTTCTCTCCCTGGACATCCAGAAGTCGAGTGGGCCTGACTGAATCCCCCCAATTGTGCTGAGGACGTGTGCTCCAGAGTTGGCACCGGTCCTAACGCATCTTTTCCGGTACTCCTACTCCCAAGGCGTAGTCCCGAACTCATGGAAGACAGCTTTTGTCCACCCGATCCCTAAAAAAGGCGACCGCTCAGACCCGTCCAACTATAGGCCTATCGCGATCACCTCCTTGTTCTCCAAAATAATGGAATCCATTATTAACTGCCAGCTCATCCGGTACCTTGAGGATCACCAGCTGATTAGTGACCGCCAATACGGTTTTCGTCGGGGTCGATCAGCTGGTGATCTTCTGGTCTACCTGACCCATAGATGGGCGGAGTCAGTAGAGTCCAAGGGGGAGGCGTTGGCCGTTAGTCTGGACATTGCGAAGGTCTTTGATCGGGTTTGGCACAAAGCGCTTCTTTCGAAGCTCCCTTCCTATGGGCTTCCCGAGAAATTGTGCAACTGGATCACCAGCTTCCTTGCAGATCGGAGCATCAAGGTCGTTGTAGACGGTGCATGTTCTGACTACAAGCCTATTAACGCTGGTGTTCCACAAGGCTGTGTGCTATCACCAACGCTGTTTCTTCTGCATATCAATGATATGTTGCTAACTGGTAACATTCATTGCTATGCTGATGACAGCACTGATGATGCTCTATACAACGGCCGTGCCAATATTTCTCGGGAAAACGTCGCCGAGTACCGGAACAAACTTGTGTCTGAAGTCGAGTCTTTGCTGAACAAAGTCTCGGATTGGGGCCGACTAAATCTAGTCCAGTTCAATCCCCAGAAGACACAAGTTGGCGCGTTTACCGCTAAAAAGAACCCCTTTGTCGTATCTCCTCAGTTTCAAGGCACTCCCCTTCTTGCCTCAGCCAGTATCGGTATCCTCGGAGTCGACATATCGAGTGACGTGCAGTTTCGTGGTCACTTGGAAGACAAGGCCAAATTGGCCTCTAAAAAGCTTGGCCTGCTCAGCAGAGCGGGACAGTATTTCATGCCGGCACACCGCCTGCAACTTTACAAGGCGCAGGTTCGGCCTCACATGGAATACTGTTCCCATCTCTGGGCAGGGGCTCCCCAGTGCCAGTTCCTTGCACTTGACCGCATCCAGCGCAGAGCGGCTCGAATCGTCGACGACCGAGCCCTTTCCGATCGGCTCGATTCATTGGCACTGCGAAGAGATGTTACATCCCTTTGCATTTTCTTTCGCATCTACCATGGGGAGTGCTCTGAGGAATTGTTCGGATTAATCCCAGCCGCCAAATTTCACGAACGCACATCGCGGCAGAACTCCCGATACCATCCACACCATCTGGATGATTGGCGGTCCACCACTGTGCGATTTAGAAGATGTTTTCTTCCTCGCACGACTTCGACGAATCGATTACCATCAGCGATTTTTCCGGACCGATACGACTTAGGGACCTTCAAGAAAAGAGCGTACTCCTTTTTAAAAGGCCGGCAACGCATCTGCAATTCCCTCCCTGGAGTTGCAGTTGTTCATGGGCGGCGGTAGTCACTTACCATCAGGTGAGCCGCATACTCGTTTGCCCCCTCTCCCATAAAAAAATTAAAAAAAAAGATTAAAATACTCGCTTATTTACTAAAAGTTCTTATAATGTAGTATATACATGCTTAAAAAATTGTATTAGTCCTTGTATAACGGGCGAGATTTTATTTTGATCGTAGCTATTTGTTGGGTTTCCCTTTGTTTTGAATAATAGGAAATTATTTTTTTGTAATTAGGAAGGCACCTATTATAAAATTATTTTTAAATATTATACCCTTTGTTTACTTGACTGTTTTTGTTTTTTATATATGTCATCACGCTTTTCTTTAGAATGTAGCGTTCTTTCGGCCAGTATTTTATAAAATTAGTAAGGAACTACTTTGACCTTCACACTCAAGCAAAGATAGTGTACTGCGGCGGCGCCAGGCCAAGTTATTTCAATTTTTTTTTAACTGAATCTTAGAAGAATACATATAAATATTGAAAAGAATATTATATTTTTTATCAGTGATGCGATTTAAGGATATATTATTACCTATTCTGTTGCTGGATACAGATATTATCTATTCTGTTACTGGATATTATGTTAGGAGCATTTAGCGCTGCATAGCGCTGCGGGTTGCGGGTTTGAATCTCGCTTATTATTTGCTTTCAAATAACTGTTCCGGTCAAGATGTTTGTGTTTGTATGAATATAATGAATATATATTTAATAAATCCAGCCTTCCTACCACTACAAGCTTTGAAACGTTTATTTTTGTTGTATACTATACTAATTTAGGAATAATACGTAATTTTAAACTTTTGTGTCAGATTTAAGTCATACGAGGGTGTTGAAAAAGTGAGAAAAAAAGTGTGGTACAAACTCTTTGAAACTTAAGAAAGAAAATACTGGCTGGTAAAGCTCGAATATCTTATACGATAACTACTAAAATAATCAAGTGATTTTATCTTTTGTTTAAAAAAAGAAGTGATTTCTTTGCGATTTGTTAAAGGGCATTTAGCACAGAGTACTTTTTATATACTGAAAGCATTTAGTCCAGGAGGAATCGTCACACGAGTACCAAAAAGTGTTCAACCTCAATTTTTTATGCGATTCTGTTTAAATTGTCCTGCTGATGATAAAAATGCTATGAACACTCTCGGTGCCATATTGTTTAAAAAATTTTTTTTTTCAATTGCAAGGAATGATTATTTTCAAAAGAAACAATTATTTTTTTATATTTTTTGATAAAATGCGAATTAAAAATGTTCTATGTCTTTTTACGATAAAGTTAATATTTTCGGAGGTAGTAAATGTTTGAAAGATCCTAAATTTAGAGACTTGATCCATTGAAAATACATAAAGAAAAATAATTAAATAGAAAACATATTTTTGTATTCTTTTATAAAATTCGAATAAAAAAGGTCCTATGAATTTTTACGATAAAGTTAATATTTTCGGAGTTATAAAATTTTAAACGTTTGAAAAATCCCAAATTCAGATACATTTGACTCATTAAAATATGTAAAGAAATGTATATAATATATATAATGAATAGTTTTAATGCATTGAATGAATAGTTTTCGGTACTCATGCGCCGATTCCTCCTGTACTAATTAGTAAAATGGAAAAAATTTAACTAGGTGCTGTTAAAGTATAGGAAAATGGTACTACGGGACAATTCAATCAAGATTTACGGAATTTAGTAATAAATTTATAACAGTTTTCATGCCGGCTCACCGTCTGCAACTTTACAAGGCGCAGGTTCGGCCTCACATGGAATACTGTTCCCATCCCTGGGCAGGGGCTCCCCAGTGTCAGCTCCTTCCACTTGACCGCATCCAGGGCAGAGCGGCTCGAATCGTCGACGACCGAGTCCTTTCCGATGGGCGGCGGTAGTGACTTACCATCAGGTGAGCCGCATGCTCGTTTGCCCCCTCTCCTATAAAAAAAAATGTTCGATTGTATTCTATAGACACACGTTGGTGCGTCGAATTTGACCGTGGAAGATTCACCAAAAATAACCCACGCTCGGGACGTCCTACGATAGCAGTGTCCGAAGTCGAAAAAAAGTCGAAAAAAAAAAGGTTTAAAAAGTCGAAAAAATATTTTAGCAGATCCTATTATCATGGTACTTTTGGTGCTTCATAATTTTGACAGTTAGTGTGCATAACAATTAATTTATAAACTTGAAGATGTAAAAGGGGTACCCAAACTGCTTAAAGATGTGCAGAAACAAACCAGACTGTATATTTCCCAGTGATTTTGGAGCTGTTGCTACAAGAACCTGATCGGATTGTTTTTTGTCTCACTTTATAACAACGGATGAAACACGGCTTTACCATTATGTTCCTGCATCAAAACTATTGAAAAAAACAATAATTTCCAACTTCTAAGACATTCAAAGCGAGTCCTTCCGCTGTTGAGATCAATGATTGAATATTGGAGATACTGTTACGGCAAATTTGTTCACTCTAAAAGAAATCTGTGAGATATGACGAGGCAAACTCGCAAAGATTGTTTTGTTTCACTACGATAATACTCTGACGAAGCGATGGTCAAATTCGAGATACTAGCTTTGAAATACTTGAGCATCCCCCATATTTAATAGACTTTGCATATAGGGATTTCTATCTATTACCACTATTACCAAGATTGAAGGATTGTGACTATCTGAGAGGATAGAAATTTGAAGATGATGAAGTAGTGGTCACTGCAGTATACTTTTAGGAATTTATTGATGCTCAGGATGTAGAGTTCTTTAGGAAGGGAATTTTAAGATTTGAAGAACTTCTTAGATTAAATAAAAAGGTGACTATACCGTTAAAGTTGCAGACTATCATAAGTCAACTGCTGAACAAACGCCTCCCCATAGATTGCCTCATAGGAAAGACATTTGATATATTTACCGCGCTTGGCAGGCGCATTTGCAACTGCAGTTTTTTTTTATTTGTTAGAAATACGCTGCTGCCCATCTCCTGATTTATTTCCCTTTGTCGCCTCTTATGAGAGTAGAGATGTCTCACGAGACGACATGAGATAGTTGATTTTCTTACATCGCCACTACACGATCAAAAAATATGATAAAATGTAAAATAACATTTAATAAAAGTTACCTGTAAATAATCATTCTCAATTCTATTTTCCGCCATAAGTATTGGATAGAAATATTGTCTCTTTTTCGTTTGCTTTTACCGAGTAGTGGCTGTGTAACAATATCCACTACCCCATATCATCCCATGGGTGTCGTAAGAGGCGACAGACGGAAACAAATCAGGAGATGGGCAGCAGCGTCTTCCTGATAAAGACTAAAAATAAAAAACTGCGGTTGCCAACCCGCTTGCCAAGCGTGGCAACTATGGCAAACATCCCCCCTGTGAGGAAATCTATGGGAGTTCAGCAGTGGACTTTAATAGGCTGTAAAACTAACGGTAATGTTTGCTTGAACAGGAACATTCATTTGATGCCTGCAGATTGTCATAGTCGGTGGTATTATATTTTTATCTAGATGATGGCATGACTCGGTGATCTGAAGCTCAGTTGCGATTTCTAACTAAAATGCCTTGTTATTGACGCCATTAACTATCATTCAACGACTACAGCTGTTTTGTTTGCAATTTTAAGTACAGTGTATTTTTACGACCAGCATGAACGGCAATAACAACTTAATTTATTTGTACAACAAATTAATGATTACAAACTTCCTTTTTAACGGCATAGTTAGATTAACGATAGGCGAGTTTAGAGATTTGTTTGATTGAGTCATATAGTTAATGACGATAGCCAAAACTCTTTTAGTCCCAAAGGACCTATTGGTAACAAGGCATTCCATAGTTAGGGGATCAATAATTACGTCTCGTCAAATGTATAAAACTATAAAATAGGATAATATAGGTGTAAATGGGTCGCAGACTTATAGCAGTGGTAGCTCAGTAGCTAAATGTTCGCACGTGCAGTAGCAAATTACACAACTCGCATCAACTCGGGTTCGATCTCTGCCGGTATCAATAAAATTGTTAATTGCATGCATTTTATATGCCGATTTGCCACGTACTCAGTAGTAAACGATAAAATCGTGAGGAAAACTGCATTTCTCAGGAATTCAAGTAAATGTTTCGAGGACATGGGACACTCACTTGCTCTTAAACCTTCTCAGAAATGAGAAGAGGACTTTGGCCAGCTGTGTGATGGCTGCTACTTTACATTACTTCTTTTCATGGGTCGCCGCATCCACTTACAATCAGGTGAACTTACTTTATACGTGGTAGAGCCACATGGCCGCTATGTTCTAGTTGTAGCACGTATAGATCGACTCAACCCGGTAATTACCACGGTCTCACAGAATACCAGCGTAAAATAGTAGCTTAATGCTTCTGTGTTTCGTATGTTTAGTGTAGAGAACTTGAGATTCTTTTTACTGGAAACGGGGCATTCCATATTAGTCCTCAGGGTTAACAACGCATCTGCATTTTGATTTTTACCATCAGGTGGACTGTGTGCTCGTTTGTCATTCTTATTCTATTACCACACCTATAAAAAAAGGAATTTAAAAATAATTTTGTAATGTCATAGCATTTTAATGAGCCTTCAACCAACTATCAATATTTCCTTTCAAGAACTTAACTACATCTGACGAATAGAAAAGAATAGAATATTTTTATTTAATATAGATTATAAGGATACTCATTGAAATTCAATGCTTTTACCACTTGTTCGGAAAAAAATCTCTGTCCTAGAAAGAACCAGTAAGAAACCAAAAGCGGACTTTTTAAAAAAATATCGTTCTACAATATAATATTGTATACAATATGTGATAATTGCATATCTAATAATATATAATAATTGTATACAACTGTAGACTATCGGTCCGTGGGGTCCACGTGCGGTAAAGTTCCTCAGGAACTTTATCCGTGACTGGTGGTCGCTGCTGGTGATAAGAGGGCTGGTTCTTTTCTCGCTCAAAGGCTAAGTATAGCCATTCAGCGAGGAAACGCAGCCAGCGTTCTTGGCACGATACCGCGGGGAATAGGACTGTATGATAATTTAACTTATTAGTTTCAGTTTTTTTTACAGTAGTTTTTAATGGTTTTAATTATATTTTATATTTTTCATTGTTACTACATATGCAAGAAACAGCATTGTAGCATGGTAGGAACGTCATTCCAAGGGGTTATTATCAAGTGTTTGTACGTGCCAAGCTATAAGTATGGTTGTAGTACGAATGGGTCGGCTCGACCGAGGTAGGACCACGCTCTCACAGAATACCAGCGTAATTATAGTGAGTGTGGAGAACCGGAGAACCTTTTGGAACAGACTGGATCTCTGTCCACTGGAAATGAGGCATTCCACCTTAGTCCTCAGGGGTAACAACGCACCTGCATTTTGATTCTCAATCGAGGATAAATGTAATTATCTATATGGGCCACAGCATCCACTTACCATTAGGTGGACTGTATGCTTGTTAGTCCCCCATATTCTATTGAAAAATCTCTTTTTCGTGGTATAATAACGCTTATTAAATAGTTTTTGCTTTATAATAAATTTCAAGGCCAATCAATACATTTGAGCAGTTGGTGCTGGGTATTTTCCATGTTCGTTAGTTTTTTCGGTCCTCTGTACGACCATACTATAGACCATAATTTACTATAACACCAACTTAAATAGGCACGTGACGCTGCTGTGTTTCGTATGGAGAGTGACGAGAACCGGAGACCTTTTAATTGTAACTAGACATGTTATATAAGTATTCAGATGTTTGCATCGCACGCATCTGTAGCCTCTTTTGTTTGAAGCTGGCTGCAGATGTAGGTACACTGCAGTAGCCATTCATCATCAGGTAAATTTTACTAGGTATCAGGTCACCCTTCAAACCGAAGTAGCGGAGGTACTGCTTTTGGCAGCACCTACTTCGACTCCTAGTAAGAACAGGAGTCCTATCAGAGTTTTATACGTGGTAGTGCCACGCTGCAGGTGACAAACGAGCAAACAGTCCACCTGATGGTACTAGTAAGTGGATACTGTGGCTCATAGACATCTATATTTATCCTCGATTAAGAATCAAAATGCCGACGCGTTGTCACACCTGAGGACTAAGATGTAATGCCTCGTATCCAGTAAAAAGGATCTCCGGTTCTCTTCACTCACCATACGAAACACAGCATCATTAAACTGCTACTTTACGATGGTATTACGTGAGAGCGTGGTCCTTCCCCGGTCGAACCGACCAATTCGTGCTACCACCATAATATAACTGCAGCATGGCTCTACCACGTCAAAAGTTTACTTGTGAATAATTTGATTTCTATTAGTTTCACTTTTTTTCAAATATCACTATGAGAAATTATTTAAAAGCCTGGTAGGACTAATCTAAGTGGTGGGACTTCTGTTCTTACTAGGAGTCGAAGTAGGTGCTGCCAAAAGCAGTACCTCCGCCCCTTCGGTCTGAAGGGTGACCTGATACCTAGTAAAATGTACCTGATGATGAATGGCTACTGCAGTGTACCGACACCTGCAGCCAGCTTCAAACACAAGAGGCTACAGATGCGTGCGATGCAAACATCTGAATACTTATACAACATGTCTAGTTACAATTAAAAGGTCTCCGGTTCTCGTCACTCTCCATACGAAACACAGCAGCGTCACGTGCCTATTTACGTTGGTGTTATAGTAAATTATGGTCTATAGTATGGTCGTATAGAGGACCGAAAAAACTAACGAACATGGATAATACCCAGTAGGTACCAACTGCTCAAATGTATTGATTGGCCTTGAAATTTATTATATAGCAAAAACTATTTAATAAGCGTTATTATACCACTAAAAAGAGAATTTTTTAATAGAATATGGGGGACTAACAAGCACACAGTCCACCTAATGGTAAGTGGATGCTGTGGCCCATATAGAGAGAAAATGCAGGTGCGTTGTTAACCCTGAGGACTAAGATGGAATGCCTCATTTTCAGTGGACAGAGATCCAGTCTGTTCCAAAAGGATCTCCGGTTCTCTACACTCACTATAATTACGCTGGTATTCTGTGAGAGCGTGGTCCTACCTCGGTCGAGCCGACTCATTCGTACTACAACCATACTTATAGCTTGGCACGTACAAAAACTTGATAATAACCCCTTGGAATGGCGTTCCTACCATGCTACAATGCTGTTTCTTGCATGTTTTCATATTTAGTAACAATGAAAAATATAAAATATAATTAAAACCATTAAAAAACTACAATAAAAAAAACTGAAACTAATAAGTTAAATTATAATACAGTCCTACTCCCCGCGGTATCGTGCCAAGAACGCTGGCTGCGTTTCCTCGCTGAATGGCTATACTTAGCCTTTGAGCGAGAAAAGAACCAGCCCTCTTATCACCAGCAGCGACCACCAGTCACGGATATAAAATTCCTGAGGAACTTTACCGCACGTGGACCCCACGGACCGATAGTCTACAGTTGTATACAATTATTATATATTATTAGATATACAATTATCACATATTGTATACAATATTATATTGTAGAACGATATTTTTTTAAAGCGTCCCCTTTTGGTTTCTTACTGGTTCTTTCTAGGACAGAGACTTTTTTCCGAATAAGCGGTAAAAGCATTGAATTTCAAGGAGTATCCCTATAATCTATATTAAATAAAAATATTCTATTCTTTTCTATTCGTCAGATGTAGTTAAGCTCTATAAAAGAAATATTAATAGTTCCTTGAAGGCTCATTAAAATGCTATGACATTACAAAATTATTTTTAAATTCCTTTTTTTATAAGTGTATATATATATATATATATATATATATATATATATATATATATATATATATATATATATATACATATATATACATATATAATATATATGAGTAGACTGCTGTATTATTATACGCGTAAGTTAAATAGCCTCTCTTTAAATTTGTAAAACAGTCTGCAATAAACTATTCGACAGTGAATACATTGTTTTTTTTTTCTTTGAAGTAACATACAAGCAAGTGCGACCGCATAACAAAATAAAATTCAGCGACCACTTTTGAAATTTAGTGATTTGATAAAAAAAAATAATCTTCAAAATCGGGTCAAAATTGGCGAAGGTATTGCGTAACATACAAAAAAAAACCTACAGTCGAATTGTGACTTCCTACTTTTTTGAAGTCGACTAACAAACAATTATGAAACAAAGAAAGACGACAAACAAGACCATAAATCTTACATTTGCTTTTTTATTTCAGGTCCCGGATCAAACAAAGAAGCTATCATAACAAAGAAGAGTCTGAAGTATTTATCCTTCTACGTTCATGGACCAGGTAATATTCTCACCGCTCGCCACGTCAAATATACATATTATCAAATGCGGGAGCTTGCTCGAGACCGGGACATTAATTTCAAGAGAAAAACAATGCTGTACGTCGGAGGGTTTTTGGACAGCCCCAACTTTCCGATCGCCAGAACACTCGCCTCTGCCTACCACGAGGTCGGATACAACGTTTTGTTGCTGGACACGAACACATTCACAACAATGCAGTATCCGATGTAAGTAATTAAGCTTCGTCCTTGTAGGCTCTTGGTTCTCGTATCATCATAATCATCGTCACAGACCTCCCCCAAGGAACGGTCCTGAGCCATATGCATCCATCGATTTTCTGCATGTCTTACCAGGTCGTCACTACAGCTAGTGGGTGGACGTCCTAGACTTCGTCTACCGGTACGAGGCTACAAATCGAGAACTTTTCTTCCCCATCGGTTGTCGGTTCTTCAAGCTATATGGCCGACCCATTGCCACTTCAGCTTACTAATCCTTTGGGCTATGTCTGTTACTCTGGTTCTACTGCGGATATCCTCGTTTTTAAGTATATCATGCAGAGAAACGCCGAGCATAGCCAGATTACACATGATTTTTGTTTTACCATCTTAATTTTACGATCTTTCCGTTGTGGGACACTATTGAGGTCATTGAGCACAGTGCTTAGGTCCTCCAACGATTTTGCCATACGGACTATATCGTCGGCAAATCGAAGGTGATTGTACATCACTCGTCATTGATGTTAATACCGTATCCTTTCCAGTCCAGTAGTAAAACGTCTTCCAATACAGCGGTGAAGAGTTTCGGGGAATAACGGTTCTCGTATAGCTAAAGCATTTTGCTTTTGATGACACTTCGTCTATTTCTGCAAAAATAGGTCCCTGCTGTCAGCATTCTGCTTTGTCAGGTGGTGACTACAGACGTAATATATTTGACTGGTGGTGGTAAGCAGCGATAAAATTGCGATCTCTTGTATTGTGATCGCCACCATACCCTTCAAAGACTCCCTACAACAGTAGGGCCCACGCCCAGTGCTGGGATTTTACGGATTGATGTAGATGTAGAGAGAAAAAACCAGTTAGGGTTTTGTAATTGCGACATAGGAGAATCCACTAACTCACCACCACTCCTAGACGTAGTAAAAATCGACTATGGTAATGAAAATCCTTATTCCCTTCAAGCGGACCATAATATAGCTGTAGTGCGACTCTACCACGTTGCCTGATGTTGATATGCATTTAGAAGAATCTTGCACTGGCACGTCTTTTTTGAGTATTTGCTTATCCGCTGGGCAGCATGTCTTGACGACACACTGCCCGACGTGAATTGGATAACACAAGGCTGTTTCGTATGGTGAGCGTAGAGAAGCGAAGAACATTTTACTAGTAACGAGGCATTCTGTCTTAGTCTCCGGGATGACAACGCATCTGTATTTTGATATTAATCGAGAACAGATGTTGCGTTTATGGGCATCGTTCACTTACTCTCAAATGGACTGCTCATTTGCCACCCATATTCTATAAAAAAATGCTACTTAAAAGAATGTTGGTTTTTCCACTAGTACTTTATACGAATGAGGTTCAAAGTCGGGCCGTTCCATTAATGGGAAAAATTGTAACTAAGCAAAGATCTTTGTTTAATTAATTATTTACTGACACTACGTCTTTACATTGTTAGGAAGTTGTTTCCTGCATAGCAGTGTAAATGAGTAAATATATTTTTACTGCCTTATACATAAAAAGGTACAAAGAAGCTATAAGATTATAAAAAAGGTCTTATATCAGTAATGAGTAAATTGACAAAGTGTTTTGGTTCTTTTTATAGAATTAAGGTGACAAACGAGCTCACAGTCCACCTGATGGTAAGTGGTTGCTGTGGCCCATAGACATCTACATCTATCTTCGTTTGCGAATTAAAATGCAAATGCGTTGTCAGCCGTGAGGACTATGATGGAATGCCTCTTTTCCAGTAAAATGGGTTCCCGGTTCTCTACACTCACCATACGAAACAGAGCAGCATTAAGCTGCTACTTTACGCTGGTATTGTGAGAGCGTGGTCCTTGGTTTGTGCGAGACAGTCTCGCAATCTTCTCCTCCATCGGTCAGTAAAAGTCCGCAGTATGGCATATGCCTCTACTGTAAAGGGAGATTTGCTGTATTCGTCACTTCCATATTGACCTGCAAACACGGAAGACTATTCGAATATCCATTCATTCAGTCATTACAGACCATCAAAGTTCATTGCTGAAGTATTGGCCATTGCTGGGATTTATGTGCCCAGTGTAAAGAGCACCTCCTTCAAACTGGCTAAGACACATCATTTTATTTTATTACGTGGATATTAGCAAATAAAGTTTTAACATAATGATTTATTATCTTATTTACATTCAAATAAAACTAGTTTTACAGATTTTATCGTGTATATTAACTTATTTATATTCTCGACCTTTCGAGCACTTTACAGCACCCATGGTCGCCGTTCCGATCTACACACTATGAACTTATAGTATCTTGAAGCCTTGCAGTGGTATGCTTGGGTTGGGATGAATTAAAGCACCCAGACATCTTCTCTATTGAAATTAGAATAAACGTAAACCCTAGCTTTATTTTATTTTTAACATCTTTAATATACCTAATATATTTCCGTTAAGTAACGCCTGTTTCTCTTAATTACTTTGCTGGGATATTGGCAGTGATTGCTGTGTGTCTGGCAGGCGGATTGGTGACCGCAGTTTTATTATCATTATGACGCGTTTTAAGAAAGATGATAAAAGATAAAAGTTCCCGCTTTTACCTCATACGACACCCACGGGATAACATAAAGTACTGGATTCTCTTACGTGGTCAGTACAAAGCAGATCCGCTTAAGTTGAACTTAAATTCCTTAAGATCAATAATGATTTAAACGTGGTAGAGCCATGTTGCAGCTATATTAGTAGTACAGTTGTAACACGAATGGGTCGCCTCGACCGGGGAAGGACCACGCTCTCACAGAATACCAGCATTATATAGCAGCTTAACACTGCTGTGTTTCGTATGGTGAGTGTAGAGAACCGACGACCCTTTTTACTGGAAAAGAGGCATTCCATCTTAGTTATCACGGGTGACAACGCATCTGCATTTTGATTTGTAATATGTATAGATGTAGATGTCTATGGGCCACAGCAACAACTTACCATCAGGGGGACTGTGTGCTCGTTTGTTACCCTATCCTATAAAGAAATGACCAGTTTCAAATGTGAAATTATATTGACGATAAAAAACTTAAACCGATCATCGATTAGGAATTAAAATCGTGTGCGTGTCAACTCTGAGGGCTAAGATCGAATGTTTTTATTTACCAGTTAAAAGTGTCTCTGGTTTTCCGCACACAGTAAAAAACACCTCAGAATCCTCTATTTCAAGCTAATATATTATGTAAGAGCGTTGCATTTACCCTCAGAGTGTTTAAAAGCCTGATGAGATCTATAGAGAGTACTGGTTATCATCATCAGTGATTTTAAACGTGATGTATTTGCTAGAAGATTTTACTTATGTTTGAAATTTTTGAAATTCCGTTCTTCATTATTTCAGGGCCGTCCGTTTCATGCATCCTGTTGGAAGACATGTTGCCAAGATGCTGTCAGTACTAATGGAAGAGGGCTTAGATCCGAAGAAACTCGAAATCGTCGGACTTAGTCTCGGTGCACAAACTATGAGTTTCATAGCGAAGAGTTTCCAAGAAATTACCGGTGTGAACGTATCCAGACTAACCGGGCTGGATCCAGCCGGACCGTGTTTTAGAAATCTTGGTCCGGATCAGCGTCTAGACCAGGTGGACGCCGATTTTGTAGAGGTCGTGCAGACGAATATAGATGGCTTTGGAATGGCGGCACCTATAGGACACGTCAATTTTTATATAAACGGCGGAGAATATCAGCCTGGTGAAGTATTATGGATGCCGTGCAATGTCCTTTGTAGTCATATTAGATCGTTCACACTATGGGTGGCTGCATTAAAACACCCAGATTCATTTATAGCGATGCAGTGCGATTCGGTGCAACAAGCCAGGGATAAGAATTGCTACGATAGGAAACCTTTGGTGACAAACCTTTTGGGTTTAAAAGTTGACAAAACAAAGCCTGGAATATTCTACCTGTCGACTAATAACAATTTCCCGTACTATTTAGGCGAGGAAGGCCTTAAGCGAGAGAACGATTTTTTTATGAAGATGACGAAAACGATCAACGACAAATCTGTGATCAAAATGTGATATTAGATTATTAGATTAGAATGAAATTCACTTTTGTTTTATTTATTATTCCTTTTATCAAATAAGACATTCATCATCATCATTATCGTTCCAGCCTTTCATAAGTCCACTGCTGAACATAGGCGTCCCCCAAGGAATGCCACAAAGCACGGTCCTGAGCCACCTGCATCCATCGACTTCCTGCATGTATTACCAGATCGTCAATCCATCTAGTGGGGGGTCACGCTACACTTCTCCTACCGGTACGGGGCTGCCAGTCGAGAACCTTTCTTCCCCATCGGTTGTCGGTTCTTCGAGCTATAAGGCTAAATAAGACATTGTTATATTTTAAATTTCTATCAAGTCATAATTCATCCTCATTATTTAGGTACATAAAAATTACATCCTTTCAAAGGCCCACTGTTGAACATAGGCCTTCCCTGTAGATTGCTTTATACATGCCACGTTTGCAATTGCAAGGCGGGTTAGTAACCGCACGTTTATTTTAAGTTGTTATCATGAATTCATCTCCTATCATCTCCTATTCTCTACTGTCGCCTCTTACGACACCCAAGGTGAATAATCAAGTACGAGTAAAGCATGCAATGTGATAAATAAGAATACTTAAATAGAGACTATAAGAAATGATACGATACGTCACGCCTGTAATCCCCGAGGGAGTAGGTAGAGTAATTATAAATATCTGCCAGAGAATAAAGTAAACAATCCATTAATCGCCTTTTACGACATGCTGACACTATTGCACCCACATATACTTGGGACCTATAAGTTCAAGATCGACATGGGGCAACATGATAATGTAAAAATATTTTAAAAGGTAGCACACCGCCATCTATTGGAAGTCATAAGATTGTTCTGGTATTTCTCACGCTCGCCTACTACGACACCCACGGGACGAACGGGTGATGAATTGTAGGAAAAAAATCCTATTATATTTGTCTCATTATAGATATAAAAATATTAATTTTCAGTCATCCGTGCCAAATTTAGTATACATAAACGGAACACATAGGATCACC
This sequence comes from Parnassius mnemosyne, assembly GCA_963668995.1. Lineage (NCBI taxonomy): Eukaryota > Metazoa > Arthropoda > Insecta > Lepidoptera > Papilionidae > Parnassius > Parnassius mnemosyne. The sequence goes on from CAVLGL010000080.1 coordinate 10,913,451, forward strand.
TAAGTCTAAATGTTTTTCTGTCACTTCTGTTTGTCTGTACGTAATGACAAAAATAATCCGCCACCCCATTTTACCAATACCTAACATAATGATAAATTCATAACATTATTATTTGATAATTAAATATATAAGTACCTACATGAAGAAGCAATCTGATTGCGGTCAATTTTTTTATATTCTTTATAAAACTGAAGTGACTAAAGAACTTGTAGTCTACCTGATGGTAACTGACTACTGAAGTCTTTATTATATATACACATACAGCCAATTGCAAACAAAGAAAGCTTGAGTTGCGTTGTCACTTCTAAGGGCTAAGATGGAATGCCTCACTGCTTGTAATTACACTGGTTCTGTTTACACTTCAGACCAGAACATTGCAGTACAAGCGCTACCTATTATTTTTGACGGCAGTATTTATTAAGAGTGCCTTAAACGGATATTTAAGTATTTTCATGACGTTTTTTTTAATTATCTCTCTTACGATAGATGTAGGGAATTTTTATCTTTTTCTATAACTCTGCCATCTAACGTGATAACGTATTTGTACAGTCGAATGAAATCACTTCACACATAGAGATGGTTTAATATAATATCGCTAGATGGCAGTAGTATTAATACCTCGTGTATTATTCTTGAACAATATTATTTTTATGTAAATAAATAATGGTTGTTAACAGTGAAATCAAATATTTAATATACTCAATAGATAATAATAATATTTAAAAAGATTCCTATATTTTAGAGAAATAATTTGGGACAACAACAACCAAAAGCAGTTTTATTAAATTGTGTCTTATGTTAGTATAATTTCTTGTTCAGAGATGGCACTATAATAAATAAATGGTAGTTATTTTTATGGATATTTTGTAATCCACTTGAGGTAGAATTAGACTTTTTCTTTTTGAGATTTTGAAAAGAAAAAGCTGAAAAATTGGCCGGTAATCCGTAAAAAATAAGAAGCCCAGAACCGACAATAACACACTTACAGAAAAGATCATACAGAGGATAAAATAGTGGCACAGGTGTCAACGTAAAAGAATTAACTTTTTCTGAATTTCACTCCTTTTCTTTATTGTTCTGCCAATGTTGGCAAGCTCGAGTAATACCAACGGTACAGAGGACGGTTTGGACTGGTTTGGATGTAGAGTCGGAAACACGAAGACGATCGCATCCAAAAAAAAATTATACGTATACATTTATACGGAATTTGATTTTAAAGAAGATAAAATTTCTGTCGTAAAATATACAATTCTGTTACTGTAATTATCATCATCTTTTATATTAGCCCATTATTTAGACAGAGGCTCACTCCAGGACATGGGCCATTACCCATATAGGGAGGGTTTGCTTTAATCGTCACAGAGGTTAGCACCTTTAACTTTGCAGCCCGTCCATGCTGTAAGTATATTACCTAATCATTATTGATAAATAGTTCACTGCTAGATATACAATGAAAAAATCGTAAGAGAAGAGAAAAAGAATGGGTCGGCTCGACTAGGGAACGACCACATGTTCTCACAGAATACCAGCGTGAAATAGCAGTTTAATACTGCTGTTTTTCGTATGGTGAGTGTAGAGAAGCGGTGACCCTTTTTACTGGAAACGAGGCATTTCATCTCAGTCCTCAGGGGTGAACAACGCATCTGCATTTTGATTCTTAATTGAGGATAAATGTAGATAGAATATAGTGGTCTGTGTGCTCGTTTGTCACCCTTATTCTATATAAATAAAAAAAAAAGAAACAAACAGAGAGAAAAATAAAAGGCGGTCTTATATATACCTACAGCCATTTCTTCTTGATAACCTAAATACATAATTTGCGCTAATTTAATACTCACTAATTGTTATTAACTTTCGGGATTATTTATTAACTTGCAAGCATTAAACAGGGTCAAAGAAACGTGACTTTTTTATAGAGTGTCAAACGAGCACACAGTCCAAGTGATGGTAAGTGGTTGCAGTAACCCATAGATATTTATCCTCGATTAAGAATCAGAATGTAGATTCTTTGTTACCATTGAAACAAAAGATAAAAGGCCTCGTTACCCGTAAAAAGGGCCTCCGGTTCTCTACACTCACCATGCGAAACAGCAGCGTTAAGTTGCTATTTTACGCTGGTATTCTGTGAGAGCGTGGATCTTCCACGGTTCATAAAATAGCTGCAGCATGGCTCTACCACGGTAAAACTTCAAACAATATATTATGCTACAATGCATTCGTTTTTGCTCCCGAGGACTAAGATGAAATGGTTCTCAGCCTGTTATAATAACCATGTTACTTTTCAAACGAGAAATATCAACCAAATCTGAACGAGGATACAAATTGTTGACGTTATATTATAATCAAATCTTTAAAAGACAACACCACTACAACAAAACTGGCAAGATATAAGTTTTAACTTTAAATATTAATTATTTTTTATTTCTTAATTGATGTTTTTTGAAATGTTCATCTATTTTGAAAGAAAGAAATAAAAGACAGAAAATAAGTTCATTTAGTAACACATTGTAGCAATTAGCTTACAATAATAACATATAAATTTGGTAAATGGTTAGTAAAAAGCTCACTCTAACGCTAACTCAGCATATGCTTGGTACTATTAAAGTAAAAATAATTTGAGAAAGTATGACGTTATTTCAAAACATTTTTCTTATAAAGAAATAAAAGTGACAAGCGAACACGTAGTCCAACTAATGGTATGAAAGTACTGTGGCTTATAGACATTCTATCGTTGATTATGAATAAAATGCAGATATGTTGTTACCCCTGATGACTAAGATAAAGTCTCAGTAAAAATTCCGACGCTGATCTTTATTAGGTGTCAAAGAAAATTAACAAAAACTAAACGTAACAATATTCATTATTATACAATTTTAAGTAAAATGCACAAATATTTTGTATTACTGTTTATCATAATTTCTTATTCTATCTATTTAATATAGTTACGATGCGTTATTATTATCAAATATCTATTAAAGGGTAACTCGAAGGGTCAAATATTCATGTCTACGATATTCAAATCCGCTGGCAGCTGTTTACCTGGCCATCTTTTGTTTAAAAACCAAATCACTTACGGTTTTTGGGCTCATTATTATGCCATCCGGGTCAATACGGCAATGAGGGGTCATGTCCACAAAGGGTTTTAATTTAGACGCATGCCTGGACCATTTATAAGGATGTTACTGAATTTAAACTCTATCGCGTCAGAAACAAGGCCTGTTTATCGGTGATGTGTAAATTTTAAGTTTTTTTCTATTTGGAAGGGTCAGCTAAGATTTGTTCTGACAATAGAACTTTTGGTGGCCATGGAATGTTTTGGTCGGAGCTTATCAGCACCTGGCCTTCATTTGAATATGACGTAATTCTTATTTAGTTGGCTAACTTTTTTTAATATTGTAAGGGCATTAAGAATTTAACATAGATTTGGACGATGTTCTCAAAGGAATGTCTATATTATTATTTTCTAAATATTGTAATGACAAACGAGCTTACAGTTTATTTCATATTGGTTACACTGTAGCTTAATAAACTAACTGCATTCAACTACTTATGATTATGATGGCAGACTACTCGCCATCTAATTCAGAGTTTAAATCAAATTATAGGCCCTACGTACGTAGGGCAACAAAAATTGAGTAAGTCTCATTTGAGTGTTCCCCTCCACGGAAATCTTTAGTAAAAGGCGAAAGATTTATACGTTTTGAAGGGAAACCAGAGTAACGTAAAATTGTTAATGAATGCTTATACCTATTTTTAACAAATGAAACCATAGCGCGATTTTTTTCTACGCAGCGCCATCTACCGAAGACAATGTAGCACTAAAATATTTTCAGATTCATTGCATCCACGGAGCAATTTGTATTTGTTTCATTAGTCAAAATCATGAGCTTAGCTTAATTTGTAAAGTAATAATTTACAGAACTCAAGGCCCTTATTAAAATTTAATAATTGCAGATAACTAAAAGAAAGCCTTAGGTTCGTTGTAAACCGCTGAGATGTAAGACGAAATGTATTATAGCCTGTATCTATACTGACTCTCACTGAAGTCCTCTAGACCGAATTTCGGTCACGGCAGCCAGTCTCAACGAAGGCTAACAATCTACGCGCGACAGAATTATAGTGCTCGAATGTGTGCACAAGCAGGTGCAATCTCTATTTCCTTACCCGATGAGACGACAATCCGACACGATTAGAGAGAGATGAGGCGCAGGACTAACGGCTTCACGTACTTTCAGAGGCACCTGGATGAAACCACCGTCAGTTTTTGACTGGGGGTGCAACTGAGAATTTCTTGACAGAAGAACTGATGCTACTCAACCCGAGGTCAGAACCTGGTCCTGCCACATGAGTACTCGCGCTTACGACCACTAGATCAAAGCTTCTGTCTGTTTTCCTTCACCGCCGAACACGTGGTAAATCAGCACTTAAAATTGCAATTAACAATTCCATTGGTGCCGACGGGGATTGAACTGGAGACCCATTTTACTGGAAAAGAGGGATTCTATCTTAGTCTTCACGGGTGACGACGCATCTGCATTCTGATTCTTAATCAAGGATTAATGTAGATGTCCATGTGCCACAGTATACATTTAACATCAGGTGAACTGCGAGTTCGTTTGTTTTTTAAACAAAATTATAGTTGATATCGATCTAGAGACATCTGGCGCTAATACACGAAAACTGTCATCTGCACAGGAAGTGCTACAACTACTTGAACGTGTTATTACTAAATGCTCATTAATCAAGTTAACGAATTAAGCAACAAGATTCTAATTTATCGTGGAAGTAAATGGTGTACTTAATAATGTTTCGTAAGCTTCTTTTGTACAAGTATATTTCGACGTGGTAGAGCCACGCTGCAGCTATAATATAGTTGCTGCACGAATAGCTTGGCTCGACTGTGGATGGACTGCGCTCTCACAGAATACCATCTAAACTAGCAGCTTCATATTAATTTTCGGATTTTTCAGATGGCGTATTTGAACCGAGGACCCTTTTTAGTGGTAACGAGCCGAGTTATCTTAGTACTCAGAGGTGACAAAACATATGTAGGCCTTCTTTGTTAGAATTTCACTGCAGGTGTCTATATACTACAATAGGCACTCACCATCAGGTGGCTGTATGTGCGTTTGTCAATTCAGCTTTATAAAAAAAATACAACCGCGTTGTTTTCAGAAGAAAACACAGCCAGGCAAATTAATCTAATCCTTTGTTGGGCGACCTACGAACGACCAAGTAATCCGTATGGTTGGAATCCGTGGTATGTTCAAAAGACAGATCCATTTGGGTTTGGGTGAGAGTTCTGTCACGTTTAAGATTGTTCCAAGCTAATAGTGATGTAATACTTGTAGCTTATATTACATGTATTGCATACTTAGTTACGTGATGAGACACGCTGCAGATTTATATTATCGCAATTAGGATAACGGGTTGGTATGTCCGAGGTAGGATGACGCTATCATAACTAGCGTAAATAGTAGCTTGCGACTGCGAAGAGGATCGGGGACTCTTGTTGGATAGAAAGGAGTATCGTTAACAATAAAAACAATGGTATCAAGGCATTCCATCTAACAGCGCAGTTTGATGGTTTTTCGATAGATGTATATCATCACTATCAGGTGGACTGTATGTTGTGACTCTTAGTTGCTTACCGTTACCGTTACAGCCTATTAAAGTCTACTGCGGAACATAGGCCTCCCCTATAGATAGCCTCATAGGTGGGATACTTGCCATAGTTGCCACGCTTGGCAAGCGAGTTGGCAAACGCAGTTTATTTTTATTTCTAGTCGTTATAAGGAAGACGCTGCTGCCCATCTCCTAGTTTGTTTCCCTTTGTCATCTCACGGGATGATATGTGGTAGTGGATATTCTTACACCGCCACTACACGGGTAGTTAATTGCTCAAAAAATATAATATCTAGCAATATTAGAAAGAAGTTGACAAGTTAGTAATATATTTAGTTAATAATATACAAGGTGGTAGAGCCATGCTGTTGTTATGTTACGGTTATAGCACGAATGGGTCGGCTCGACCAGGGAAGGGCCACGCTATCACAGAATACCAGCGTAAAATTGTAGCTTAATGCTGTTGTGTTTCGAATGGTGTGGGTAGACAACCGGATACGGAGGCATTCCGTCTTAGTCCTCAGGGGTGACAACGCATCTGTATATTGATCGATGAATCGGGGATGGATGTAGATGTCTATAGGCCACAGCACCCACTTACCATCATGGAAAAATATATGAAAATTTTATACGTATGATTCCCTGTCATGATCAGTGCAAAACATTCATACAGATTGAGAGCTGTGACCGTCACAAGTAGACAACCTGTGTTCAACTATACAACGCTATCATGTAAACTTTCCCTAAGGGGGTTTGCTTCCGATACGGCAGAAAGTCCTTCCAGGCCAAAGCCAGTGCCACAGGTGGTGTTTAGTGGGTAGGCACTTCATAGTGAGTCCCACATAATCACGCAGCCGGCTGCGTGGTATGCTACGGGCATTCACCACATCCCTCCCCTGCTTTGCGGAGGGTAGTCCCTTGCTTTGAGCGCAAAAAAAAAGAAAAAAAAATGTGTTTGTTAAGGCCATTGGCAAAATGAAGGCAGAATCAATGATTAATTTTAAATCACTGCCGCTTATGTAACAATTAGAGGCATATGTTCGCATTAATATTTGTCAGGTGTGAATTATGTACAGATGTTATTTATGTACATATTTTGGTTACGCAAGCAAAGGTGCTGTGGATCTTTATGTTTTGCAGCTGAAGGGCGTTACGTAACGAATAATTATATTATTTCAAAAGCATAAAAACCATATTGCCATATAACCATATTACATATACATAAAGGCGTCGTAATAATCCGCTACCCCATATCATCCTGTGGTCATAAGTGCGAAAAGAAACAAGACAGCAATTCCTACTTGTCTGCCAAGCACGGCTTCCCCCCTCCAAGGCTCAGGACTTTGATGGGTTATTAACATAATTGGTGATGTTTCGCGTCCTTCAAACCTGTCCTCCTCAGCGATACCGTTATCGTCACCGTTACAACCGGATAGAGCCCACTGCTGAACATAGGCCTTCTCCATTGATTGCCTCATAGGGAGGATATTCGCCATAGTTGTCACCCTTGGTGAACGGGTTGACAACCGCTTTTTTATTTTTAGTTTCTCCCAAGGTATATCCTGATTTTTATGTCAGGACTTAGTAAGGAATTTGTGACAAATCTTAAGTCACCAATTAAAAAAAATGAATCAATAAATGAAATTATAATTAAAATTGTAGTTAATGTTTAATAAAAACACTAACAACGTTTGTTTAATAATACTATTTGAAATATATCTACGTATAGACTTTTAATAAGTTGATGTTATAATTATTTTGAATGAAATTATCATCGGGTGCTAACGTTTTTCTATTTTTCTTTTATTGTTTTATATGTATCATTTAATACAAATGAAACTAATTTTACGAATTATGTCGTTTTATTTTAACTTTTTAATTTCAATACGAATTTTATTTTTTAAGAATTATTAAAAAGTTAAAATTAAGCGCTACAAAATCTGCAAAATAATGTTAATTTAATGTATAGTATTCGCGTAAATATAAGAAATCATTATCACTCAATTCAATTCAACGAATGCAGTATAATCGATCATCTCTGATCCAAATTAAGTTTGAGAATTCTTATTTTTCACTTGTGAATTGGGCAAATTTTTTGAAATTGAATTAAAAAAACATCCTTTCAAAAGCATTGCAGATTTTGAAAGCATTACTGCAATTTTAGACTTCCATAAATAGGACCTACTACAACGATTTCTAAACGCAAAATTTAGAAATACACGTTGCTAAAGTTAAGAAAAAAAAATTAACTAATAGTTTTATTTCGTTCCGAAATTGCCGTATGAAATGGTACTTTAAAAAAAATCGTAGGTAAGTAATTATGCACGTTGTACATAGTAACGAGTCGTCAAATTAATTACCGTGTAAGGTTAGTTATACACGGTCGCGCCTATGTAGAACGTTTTTAAGGGTCGACGTGCATTCTGCACACTTGGCTCCATTATACATGGGGCGGTAAGTTCTCTGCGAAAAAGAAACAAGGCGTAGGCATTGAGACTGTATAAAGCGACTAAAACTATTTGATTTGGTGATTTTTTATTCTGCCAGAATATATTAAATTTAGTACAATAAGATTGTAGCCGTTTTCAGTGCCTCGAAGACTGCAATGAAGTGGACGATATGAATGACAAGCTCGTGGAAACTGTCCATGCGGTCGGAGCTAAGTTCTGCAAGACCCGCCGCAGAAGAACACAAAAACTCTCCGATCACACTCTTAATCTCATGGCTGTTAGACGGGAGATGAAGCTACATTCTTCATCAGATTTGACAGCATACAGGCAACTGAACAGACAGATCTCCAAATGCATGCGGCGGGACTTACGCAACTTCAATACAGCTCGTATTGAAGAAGCGATCGAGCGGAACCAAGGCTCCAAAGTCTTTGCCAGAGATCTGTCTGCCAGAAAGAGCCAACTGTCAAAGCTGAAGACCAAATGTGGCAGCATCCTTTCCGGGGCACCTGAGATTTTGAGTGAGATTGAGAGGTTCTATGGGCAGCTGTACACGTCATCGTTGGAGCCACACGCGAGTGTGAGTAACGATCCAAGAGCGAGTCTTATCCGACATTATTCCGAAGATATCCCGGACGTCAGTCTGAGCGAGATTAGAATGGCTCTCCAGCACCTTAAAAACGGCAAGGCCCCAGGCGAGGATGGAATTACAGCGGAGCTTCTGAAAGCGGGTGGAAAACCGGTACTTGAAGTCCTTCAGAAGCTCTTTAATTCCGTCCTCCATGGTGGCATTACACCGGAGGCGTAGAGCAGAAGTGCGGTGGTCTTGTTCTTCAAGAAAGGCGACAACGCTCTCTTGAAGAACTTCAGACCGATTTCCCTCCTGAGCCGCGTCTACGTGCTGTTTTTAGTCATTACGAATCGTCTCGCGCGTAGACTTGACGACTTCCAGCCTCCCGAACAAGCCGGTTTCCGAAAAGGCTTTAGCACCATAGACCACATACATACCCTTCGACAAATTGTACAAAAGTCAGAGGAGTACAATTTGCCACTATGTCTGGCGTATGTGGACTATAAGAAAGCCTTTGATTCCGTCGAAATTTGGTCGGTGCTGCAGTCCCTTCAGCGGTGCCAAGTGGACTGTCGGTATATAGAAGTGCTGAAGTGCTTGTACAGTAGGGCTACGATGGCTATCCGAGTACAGAACCAGAGTACGAAACCTATCCAATTGCAGAGAGGTGTAAGACAGGGTGACGTCACATCCCCGAAACTCTTCACCGCTGCATTGGAAGACGTTTTCAAGCTTCTGGACTGGAAAGGATACGGTATCAACATCAATGGCGAGTACATCACTCACCTTCGATTTGCCGACGATATAGTCCTTATGGCAGAATCTAAGCACTATGCTCAATGACCTCAATAGTGCTTCCTAACGGATAGGTCTTAAGATGAACAAAACAAAGATCATGTTTAATGTCCATGTCACACCTATGCCGGTAGTTGTTGGGAGCACTAAACTCGAAGTTGTTGACGAGTATGTTTACCTGGGACAAATAGTCCGACTAGGTAAGTCCAACTTCGACCGAGAGGTCAATCGACGGATTCAACTCGGTTGGGCAATGTTCGGAAAATTACGGCACATCTTCTCGTCAAGTATACCTCAAAACTTGAAAACGAGACTGTACAACCAGTGCGTGTTGCCAGTGATGACATACGAAACTGAGACGTGGTCCTTCACTGCTGGCTGGATGAGGAAGCTCAAGGTCGCTCAGCGAGCTATGGAGAGGGCTATGCTCGGAGTTTCTCTGCGTGATAAACTCAGAAATGAGGATATCCGCAGTAAAACCTGTGTGACCGACATAGCCCAACGGATTAGTAAGCTGAAGTGGCAATGGGCCGGCCATATAGCTCGAAGAACCGACAACCGATGGGAAAAAAAGGTTCTCGAGTGGCAGCCTCGTACCGGCAGGCGAAGTGTTGGGCGTCCCCCCACGAGATGGAGTGACGACCTGGTAAGATATGCAGGAAGTCGATGGATGCAGGTGGCTCAGGACCGTGTTTTGTGGCATTCCTTGGGGGAAGTTCAGCAGTGGACTTGTGAAGGGCTGTAATGATGATTATGATGAAGATTGTAGCTACGGTGTATCATATTATGCTATAGGGTAGGATTTGTCAAACTCAATCTCATCTATTATACCCTATAATAGTACATTGGTGAACATATTTTAAAAAAAAAATTTATTACTTTACATAAATCAAAAATTAATAATTTTGTACAACCGACTTCAATATAAATTTTTATTAAGAATAACTCAAAACTATTGGTCAGATTTTGATCATTTATAAGGGACTACATGTGAAGCACCAGCTTTCAAATAAAAAAGAATCATCGAAATCGGTTCACCCAGTAAAAAGTTATGAGGTAACACACATAAAAAAACATGCAGTCGAATTGAGTACCGGCTCCTGTTTGAAGTCGGTAGACAGAAAGTCTACCGACTTTGAAGGGTTTCTTGCTGGTCCTTCCCAGGACAGAGCTTTTTTTTCGAACCAGTGGTAAAGTAAAAAATGACTTTCAATAAGAATTACACATTATATTGAATAAAAAATTATTCTATTCTATTCTATTCTATTCAATTCTATTCCATTCCATTCCTTTCCATTCCATTCCATTCCATCCATTCCATTCCATCCATTCCATTCCATTTCATTCCTTTCCATTTCATTTCATTTCATTCCATTCCATTTCATTCCACTCCATTCCATTCCATCCCATCCATACCATTCCATTCCATTCCATTCCATTCCATTCCATTCCATTCCACTCCATTCCATTCCATTCCATTCTATTCCATTCTATTCTATTATATTCATTTCACCAGGCGTGTCAACTATGGCAAAGTGGGGGGACCTGAGTGGGTCGTTAATCGCAGTTTTTTATTATTTTGAGTTGTTATGAGAAACACACTGCTGCTCATCTCCTGTTTCAATTTCCCTCTGTCGAATCTAACGACACCCATGGGATATAGCGTAGTGGATATTCTTACACCGCCACTACACATTATACCCCCTCGGCATAGCTCAATCTACCCCCATGAAATTTCCCAGACAATAGCGAACTTTATAAAAACCGCCTAAAGACGAAAATAAGGTTTTTTATTATAAAACATACAGTCACAAAGGGCTGTAATAAGTTTTTAATAAATATGATGACAAAATTGCAAGAAATGCATACTGCAAATAATAAGCAACGCCGTTGCTTCTCGACTTTGCCCCATTGAAACTACATATTATATCACGTCGTAGCCCCAAGCAGATGCGGTGGAGGTTAGTCGTATGTGTACCATAGAGTATAGTTACATAAGTTGCGTGCGCTATCATGCGTATAGCACGCGCAGTAAGTCAGCCTCCATAATGTAAATTTTTTCGCGAACCCCCTACGATCAAAGGGGTACTACGGTTTAGCGAAATTCACTTTGAGTAAACTTGCTATAAGGGAAAGCCTACGATATATCCTATTTGTACTTTGACGCAATTAAACAAAACTTTAATGAAAGTTGAAGGTAAATGAAATATCTAAATTATATTTACCTACATTTGTAACTATAGCTAGTTGTTATAGCACAGGAGGTCGATTAGACACTGATATTGTTTCCCTATGAGAGAATTTAGAAAACTTTTAGAGTATACTTTGTGACCTTTCCAAGACTCTCGACTATGTTCACCATGGGGCATTAATCATGAACATAAATCATTATGGTGTAAATAAAATGTTTGTTTTGACAACTCTTAACAAGTATTTATTTTGAACTTTGTTAATAAGATATATTAACAAGTTTTCGTATGTGGGAAGGAATAAACATCAAAAAGATCGCAAGCAAAAATATAATTAAACTTGTTTGTAAACAATGTTATTCGTTGCTCCGTTTGTAGTAGCTAATATATATAAATTAATCGTGTAAAACACCTCATATAAAAATCGTTGTTTCTCAAAATTTTAATAATTTAACATAGGTAATTAAATGAATTATCGCAATAATTTTTTTAGATAAAGGCCAAGTGTCTATGAAATAAAAATTATAATACTAATTGAAATCTATCCAGTAGTTTTCCCGTGATACGCGCACAACTGCAAACCTCTCTCATTTAATTTTTATAGAAGATAGAAAATGAAATATTTTTTTATCAAGTATCAAAACAATTGAGACGTAGTACGCAATCTCGTTAATAAGGAGAAACGTAGGTACACAAGGGATCTTCAGCGAGTGAGGTGCAGAAGCCCCCAATTTTTCCTTTTGGCACACTGTGTAGAGGTCGCTTGTAACGTGGAGATGAACTTTTTTACATGTCATAAATGTTTGAGAGGGAAACTTGTCTCTTTCTTATGCGAGATACCCTTTGTCATTTTTGCCCGTTTTATGATCTCTTATTGCTTTATGCGCTACCGTTTCTTGCATATGCTTTGAATTCTGTTTGAGGATGATTTTATGTAAATATGAAACCTGTTAGGTACGTGTGGTTTAGAACCGTTACTTTTAAATGTAATTTACAGTCTGGGTTGCAGTGTCAAAGGTAGGGGGAAAATACACAACCAAACCCAAAACCAAATTGTTTATATATTTAGAAATGTTAAAGCCGTGTTAGCCAGTGGCATTAAACAGACATGTTTTTTAAAAGAATAAAAATCACAAACGAGCACACAGCCTATCTGATGGTCAGTGGATGCTGTGACCCATCGACATCTACATAATATATCCGCGATTGCGAAACGAAACGTAGATTCGTTGTCACCCCTACGGACTAAGATGGAATGTCTTATTTCCAGTAAAAAAGGTCTACGGTTCTCTACGCTCACCACATGAAACACAGCAGCGTTTAGCTGCTATGTTACGCTGATATTCTGTGAGAGCATCCTACATATAATGTCTTCTTCTTCATTAAAAAAGTTAAAAGTTAAAGTTACAGCCTATATACGTCCCACTGCTGGGCACGGGCCTCCTCTCTTTTCTGAAAGGATTTTAGGGCAAGGAAGTGTCCACTGCGCTACACCAATGCATGTTGACGTGCTTCACATGTCTTCGAAATAATTTTTTTCCTTATTTCTCAGACATGCAAGTTTCCTCACGACGTTTTCCTTCACCACCGAGCACGTGGTAAATCAGCACTTAAAATTGCAATTAACAATTTCATTGGTGCCGGCGGGAATCGAATCCGGGTTGCTTGCGTACTGCGAAACTTATAGCGAGCGTTAACCATAACCACCAGCTACCACGGCTCTTCTTCATTATCAACCTGTAAAACCACACTGCGGGAGGCTTGGCCGGCGGTTTCATGGTCGCAGTATCAGAGGTATAGCACCTTTGACTCTATTCCTTATCTTCTATTTTGGTAATTTTACGCCGTGCATAAAGGAATGGTTATACCGCCATCTATCGGATATATATATATCATCTTGCGTTTCCCACAGCATCTCTTAATGCACCGACGGAAATACGAATAGGGCGATGGATTTTAATACGAAGTGATGTAAAGAGAAATAATTACGGACTACACGGCTTTGAGGCTATTATGAGGCTCTTTGAGGCTCTTTTATACGTCAAAATCTACAATCAGTTCTAAAAATTTCTATAGAGAAAAACGAACAATACACTTTGTGTCCATCCATTAAAGACATAAAAGTCCACTGCTGAACATAGGCCTCCCCCATAAATTATCTCATTTTGGATTCTGCCATAAATGCCACGCTTGGCAGGCGGGCTGGAAATTTTTTTATAGGATAAGGGTGACAAACGAGCACATAGTCCACTTGATGATAAGTGGTTGCTGTGGCCCATAAACGTCTACATGTATCCTCGATTACGTATCAAAATGCAGATGCGTTGTCACCCGTGAGCACTAAGATGGAATGCCTCGGTTCCAGTGAAAAGTGTCTCCGGTTCTCTACAATCACCATACGAAACACAGCAGCGTTAGGCTGTTATTTTACGCTGGTAATCTGTGGTTGGCAAACGGAGTTTTTTTATTATTTTTAGTTGTCATCAGGGAGATGCTGATGCCCATCACCAATTTCAATTTCCCTCTGTCACCTCTTACAACACCCACGGGACGGGGTAGTAGATATTCTTACATCGCCACTACACGGAGTATATATAGAGAAAAAAGAAATTATACTTTGTGTACATTCTTTTTTTTAATGAATTTAATTAGTAATCGTGCTATAGCTGGCATTACAACGTATATAACGTTGTAATGCCAGCTATAGCACGACTATAGTGTAAAACAGCATAATAACGCCGCAGTGTTTCGTATGGTGAGTGTAGAGAACCGGAGACCCTTTTCACTGGAAACGAGGCGTTCCATCTAAGTCCTCAGAGGTAACAACGTATCTGCATTATGATTCTTAATTGAGGATAGATTTAGATGTTTATGGGCCACAGCATCATCAGGTGGACTGTGCACTCGTTTATCTCCCATATACGTATATAATAAATGTTGTAGTTGGTAGAGCCAAACTATATACAGTTTGTGACTTTTTGTGCCGGTATTTTGCGAGAAGGAGTTCTTTTTCTGCTCGAGCTGACCAGTAAAAGACCTTCTACTACCAGTAAGAGTCTTCTTCTTTTTCTTCTTCCTTTATGGCGGTTACGATGAATTCGCCAATGACATGTTACATGCGAAAAGGTTTAATTGGGACACAAACTCTGCTTAAAAAAGGAAATTGATAATACAAGAAATGGTAACAAACGAATATTATGTGAATGATGTTGGTCAACTTAAGTGCTGAATCACCTAAAACAAAAGACAGACAATGTTGTTAGAACAATACAAATGTGTTATTATATGACAAACAAATTTTAGTTTAATGTTGTTAGAGTTAATAAAATCACATAAAATATATACAAAGAAGGTATTTGTGAAGATTAGAAGGGAGTTAAAGTCTATGGGACGAGGGATGTCAGCGGGCAGATAATCGTAAAGAGATGATGACAATTTGGTGCAGTTAAAAAATATGATTAGTGTTAAGACCAGTCTCTCATAATATTTCTGACATTTGCCTGACAATTGAGTTAGTTACGCATGGAGAGGGAAAATAAATAAAAACCCTTTTTCTGGTAACCAGACATTTATTTATTTATTATATTTATTCTTTATTGCATTCCCTAAATCTAAAGAACCAGTCACCTCAGAGATGGAGATGGATGGAGTGGTGAGAATGTGACGTAGGTGTAGCAATAAATAAATAAACTATAGAAATGTAACCTAAACATACATAACTATAAATAAGTACGTCGGTTAACGATATAAATGACATGGATGATTTATGTAAGAAGCGTTGTTTTTAATACATGATTACGCATCAACTTTTTAAAGGCATGTTTATTAGTAGCTTTTCTCATGTGATAGGACAAGGAGTTCCAAAGACGTGTAGCCTGAAATAAAAAGGAGTTACCATAGTATATGTATATAATACGGTCATACTTAGAAAGCCAGAAATTAAATCTTATACAGTTATTGAGAAGGCGTTCCAGCTTGTTTAGACGATTTTCCGACAGATACGGATAACACACATCTGCATAATCTATTATGGATAATATGAGCGATTGGACAAGCATCATCTTAGACTTTGTTGGAAGGAAATGTTTTAAACGATTCAAGTACAAAGTAACATGGCAATGACTTTACGACTCACTTCTGAAAAGTTGACAATTATTCTGCGTACTATAACAATCATATAACATAATGTGGTATCTTAGTTCTCAAGATTGACCACGATTGTTGTAGCACGAATGAGTCGGTTCGACCGGGAAAAGACCACCATCTCAAAGAATAGAAATATAGGAGAGGGGACAAACAGTTAACA
Source organism: Parnassius mnemosyne (assembly GCA_963668995.1). Classification (NCBI taxonomy): domain Eukaryota; kingdom Metazoa; phylum Arthropoda; class Insecta; order Lepidoptera; family Papilionidae; genus Parnassius; species Parnassius mnemosyne. The sequence goes on from CAVLGL010000080.1 coordinate 10,929,387, forward strand.
GTGGTAGAGCTAAGCTGTAGCTTTTGCTGTCGCACGGATGGGCCAGCTCGAACCGAGGTGGTACCACGACCTCACAGAATACCAGCGTGAAGTAGAGGTTTACGTACGAGTGCAGGTGGCCGGAGGCCCAATCCCCCCCCCCATCAACATGGTAGTGGAATTAAATAAAAGTAGTCTTTTACCCTCCTGGGGTAGTCCCCAGGAGGGTACCAGCACCCCTGGAGAATCCCTCGCTGAGCATCCACGACCAAACTACTTCACTTCTGAGCGTGGGTGCTCAGGCTGCCCCGCGTATTCTGGGGGGAGGGGGAGGGGGGGGCAAAATTCCGCTCGCGACTTTTAACCGAGACTCAGGTGTCCTCTCCGGCTGATACTTCATATCTCTCCTACCCGGGGTACAAATTGGAACACTCCTTTGTGACCCGGGCTGGAGTTTGCCTGTCCATCCTATGGCTACGCGTAGTCAGCGACGATCATCCCCGCGTCTACGGGTGCCTCTATAGGTCCCATAGCGGTAATGCCGACACAGACCGACTCACCGACCACGTCCAAATGGATGCAGACTCCGTGCTACAACAGGTCCCATCCGCAGAGATCGTGATACTCGGTGATTTTAACGCTCACCACGCTGAATGGCTTGGTTCTCGTTTAACCGATCATGCGGGTAGATATGTCTATGACTTTGCTTTGGCATATGGTCTAACCAACTGGTTACTTCGCCTACGCGGATCCCAGATGTGGAGAACCATGTACCTTCCCTGTTGGACCTTCTACTGACCTCTCATCCGGACGGATATCAGGTCTCCGTCGATGCCCCTCTTGGCTCTTCGTACCATTGTCTGATCCGGAGTACGGTGCCGCTCACGCTCCAATCGCAGGTGCGATCTGTAGCTTGCCGCCGTGTTTAACACTATAGGTCAGCTGATTGGGACGGGGTGCGGTCTTTTTTGCATCCTACCCTTGGGGGTGGGTTTGCTTCTCGCCGGAAGATCCCAGCGTTGTTGCCGATTCTGTTACTGATGTGGTACTTCAGAGTATGGAACTTTTTGTTCCATCCTCTGTGGTGCCCATCGGAGGCGGATCCCAGCCATGGTTTGGTCGCTCCTGTAAAATAGCATCACGCTATAAGCAGGAGTGCTACCGGGCCTGGGCTGATGCATCAACGTCTCGGGATGTAAACACCAGCGCACTTAAAAAGAAGTATAATTCCACCTCCAGGTCCTTCAAAAGCGTCATTGCCAAGGCAAGCACATCGGCAGAATTGGCGAGAAGCTAGTTTGCCTTCTTTCGGGAACCCGTGCATTCTGGTCTCTCGCCAAGGCTGTCCAAGGAAACTTCTGTCAGCCATCTCTTCCGTCTCTGCATAGAGAGGACGACTCACTGGCCCATGCCGCAAAGGAGAAAGCCGATCTGTTGAGCTCTCTTTTTGCGTCCAACTCGACTCTAGATGACAGGGGGAACACACCGCCGACCATCTCGCTATGTGAGTGCTCCATGCCGGATGTGTGATTTACACAGTGCTCGGTTCGCAAAGCAGTCTTCTCCCTGGACGTCAGCAAGTCGAGTGGGCCTGATGGAGTCCCTCCCATTGTGCTGAAGACGTGTGCTCCGGAGTTGGCACCGGTTTTAACGCGTCTTTTTCGGTACTCCTACTCTCAAGGCGTAGTCCCGAATTCATGGAAGACAGCTTTGGTCCACCCGATCCCTAACAAAGGCGACCGCTCAGACCCGTCCAACTACAGGCCTATCGCCATCACCTCCTTGTTCTCCAAAATAATGGAATCCATTATAAACTGCCAGCTCATGAGGTACCTTGAGGATGACCAGCTGATTAGTGACCGCCAGTACGGATTTCGTCGGGGTCGATCAGCTGATGATCTTCTGGTCTACCTGACCCATAGATGGGCGGAGGCAGTAGAGTCCAAGGGGGTGGCATTGGCCGTTAGTTTGGACATAGCGAAGGCCTTCGATCGGGTCTGGCACAAAGCGCTTCTTTCGAAGCTTCCTTCCTATGGGCTTCCCGAGAAATTGTGCAAATGGATCTCCAGTTTCCTTACTGATCGGAGCATCAAGGTCGTAGTAGACGGTGCATGCTCTGATTTCAAGCCTATCAACGCTGGTGTTCCACAAGGCTGCGTGCTATCACCAACGCTGTTTCTCCTGCATATATATGATATGTTGCTAACTGGTAGCATTCATTGCTATGCAGACGACAGCACTGGTGATGCCTTATATACCGGCCGTGCCAATATTTCTCGGGAAAACGTCGCTGAGTACCGGGATAAACTTATGTCTGAAGTCGAGTCTTTGCTTAACAAAGTCTCGGATTGGGGCCGACTAAATCTAGTCCAGTTTAATCCCCAGAAGACACAAGTTTGCGCGTTTACCGCTAAAAAGAACCCCTTTGTCGTATCTCCTCAGTTTCAAGGCACTCCCCTTGCTGCCTCAGCTAATATCGGAATCCTTGGCGTCGACATATCGAATAGTGTGCAGTTTCTAAAAAGCTTGGCGTGCTCAGCAGAGCGAGACAGTATTTCATGCCGGCACATCGCTTGCAACTTTACAAAGCGCAAGTTCGGCCCCACATGGAATACTGTTCTCATCTCTGGGCCGGGGCACCCCAGTGCCAGCTCCTTCCACTTGACCGCATCCAGCGCAGAGCGGTTCGAATCGTCGACGACCGAGTTCTTTTTGATAGCCGATCAGAAAGAACTCTACACTGGCACTGCGTAGAGATGTTGCATCTCTCACCTGATGGTATGTGACTACCGCCGCCCATGAACAACTGCAACACCAGGGGAACAAGAGGAATTGCAGATGCGTTGCCGCCTTTTAAAAAGGAGTAGTCTCTTATCTTGAAGCATAGCATATCAGCTTAATCGTGAACAGATGTAATGTCTATGAACCACAGCAGCAACTTAGCATCAGGTGGACTATTTGCTCGTTTGTCATCCTTGTTCTATGAAAAATGTGTGTGTATTTTTCAGTCACATCATCTCACCATTAATTGTATAAAAATTGGCCTGCAAGTTCAGAAAAAGTTACGTTTATTTGTCTTCTAAATATTGATTATAAGATTTGTCTTGAATGCTCATAGAAACCCACATTTATCGTAATTAGGAATTAAAAGGCAGATGCATTGTCACCCCTGAGCCCTGAGGACTAAGATGGAATACCATGAATAATGTGTACATTATAAAAAACATATATGTTGAAAAAAATTACTCACTTTCTGTTAAACACACACAAATATTTAATTTCGCACTGTAATTAAATTGCGGGAAAACATTTAATAAAATATTTTAAATTTCAGTTTCGTCATAACCTTTTAAGCACAGTCTTAATTATAATTTTTGGTTTGAATTTAAAGTTGGTGAACATGCAGCCCGTAAATGAAATTAATTAGGAAAACCACAGCGTATATCGATACAGAGACGACGTTGCCTACATCGATTTATCAAATTACTCTGTAACATGTTCAGAGGTAACTCGTTTAGGCTGGGGACAACCTTTTGAACTTTGTTAAAATATTCAGGTACAGATTTTGAGATTACTTAATGCATTGATATTAATGTTAACGTTTAACATAATTCTGGCCACCACGAGGCTGATCAAAACTCTGACTACTGGAAACAGTCGTTCAAGATTCGAATCCCAGCCAAACATTGAAGAAAATAATAGTAGACAACTCAAAATTCTATAGACTATAGTAGACAATCCGAAATTCTATAGAGGGGTCTATATTATCATGTGAGTTTGGTTTGTTGTTTTCTCCAATTCATTCGTTGGTGTAATTCAAGGTATATACCGCTACTTACGGGTCCGGTATACAACATAACGGTAACCCCTCAAAAGCCCACTCCTCGACATAGGACTCCTATGAACGCTGTCTGGTGGTGTAAGAATATCCACTATCCCATATCATACCGTGGGTGTCGTGAGAGGCGACAGAGGAAAACAAATCATGATGAGATGGGCAGGAGTATGTTTCTGATAACAACTGGAAATAATAAAAATCTGCAGTTGCCAACCCGCCTGCCGAGCGTGGCAACTAAAGCCAAACTCGCCATATGAGGCAATCTATGACTTACGATCAGCAGTAAACATTTATAGACTGTAATGGAATGAGGGCATCCACTTTTTCTGCCACCAGGGCGGCGCCACTTAAAATTGAGGTAGAGCCATGCTGCAGCTATATTAGTAGTATAGTTGTAGCACGAATGGGTCGGCTCGACCGGGGAAGGAGCACGTTCTCACAGAATACTAGCGTAAAATAGCAGCTTAACGCTGCTGTGTTTCGTATGGTGAGTGTAGAGAACCGGAGAACCTTTTTACTGGAAATGAGGCATTCCATCTTAGTCCTCACGGGTGACAACGCATCTGCATTTTGATTCGCAAACGAGGATAGATGTAGATGTCTATGGGCCGCAGCAACCACTTACCATCAGGTGGACTGTGTGCTCGTTTGTCATCCTCAACCTATAAAAAAAAAGATATCATAGCGGGGAAGTTAATTTGTTCAGAAAATGTAAAGGTTAATGTTTCTTTCTGTGGTATTAGCTATATTTTATATTAATAAGATTAAAAATAAATAAACCAAACTACAGATATTCATAAAAGTAGGAAAATTTAAAAAAAGCGTTAATAATTTGCAAAAAAATTAAAGAGCAAACTACTGAGGCATTGTTTTGTGTATTAATATAATATTTTTAAAACTGATAAACTTCTATTAAAAACTAACTTCTCAATTAAATGACATTGTGTAACAAAAAACTTTACCTCAGTGTTAACTAGCGACATCTGGTGAGCAGAAAATTATTAGCCTCGATTACGTATCAAAATGCAGATGCGTTGTCACCCGTGAGGACTAAGATGGAATGCCTCGGTTCCAGTAAAAAGTGTTTCCGGTTCTCTACAATCACCATACGAAACACAGCAGCGTTAGGCTGATATGAGATTCACAATCTCATATTATCAGTGGGTATCGTAAAAGTCGAAAGAGGGAAACTAAATTAGGAGATAGGGAGCAGCACGATGGTAAATTTCTGATAAATCAATTAATAACAAAAATTGCGTTTGCCAACCTGCCTGCCAAGAGTGGTCACTAGAGCAAAATAACCCTGCTGTATGGGGGAGGCCTATGTTCAGCAGTGGACTTTTGATAGACTGTTATTAATAAATGCATCATCATCATCATCATTACAGCCCTTCACAAGTCCATTGCTGAACATAGGCCTTCCCCAAGGAATGCATGTCTTACCAGATCGTCACTCTATCTAGTGGAGGGTCGCCCTACACTTCGCCTACCGGTAGGAGGCCGCCACTCGAGACTTTCCACTCGCCACTTTTTCCCCATCGATTGTCTGTTCTTCGAGCTACATAGCCGGCCCATTGCCACTTCAGCTTACCAATCCGTTGGGCTATGTTGGTCATTCTAGTTCTACTGCGTATATCCTCGTTTTTAAGTCTATCACGCAGAGAAACGCAGAGCATTGCCCTTTCCATAGCTCGTTGAGCGACTTTGAGCTTCCTCATACTCACTCATACGTGGTCACGCCACGTCTCAGATCCATAAGTCACTAGCAATATGCACTGATTGTACAATCTCGTTTTTAGGTTTTGAGGTATACCTGACGAGAAGATGTTTAGTATTTTCCTGAAAATAAATGCATTATAATCAGTTAATCGAAAATATAATATGGTAGTGTATCAATGCATTGTAAAAGCAAATAAGTGTCATTGATGTCATTATGGCGACCGGAAGTACGTCGCAGTCACTACCGGCCAACGTTGCATCGCGTCTGCCACCGAGCGCCGTCGGATATTGCAATTTTATGCGCAACGCCGCAACTCCGATGGGGCTAGATTGGTGGAAAATAGCGGTACAACCGGCCCGCAGTCTAATCGATGGGAAATTAGGCGTAATAATCTGGTAATGTGAATTTTATTACATTATGTGGGCGTGTTGTACGTATATGTGTGAGTGAGGAATTGTATTGGAATTGTATATGTTGAGTATTCTGCCTGTAATTTAGTATTAGTTTTTTTTAATTTAATAGGCAAAGTTGTACGCACATCTATAGAAAATGATTGATCTATTCATCACCATGCAACATTTCACTGTTTTTTGTTTAGGGTCTGCAAATGCTGACGGAGAGGGGGTGTTGACATGTGCAGAGGCCCTTTGCAGATTGCTCTTGCACTGGAGCTGGCACTGCTCCCATTTCCATTTGTGCTATTTCAGTCTAGATTTTCTAGCATATTTAGGCTAGTAGGTTTTCTGTCATTAAATACATAAATCACAAATCTAAAGCCGGCAAAGAAAAGTCCACCATGGTGCCCCAATGTTGGCGGAATTTCTGCGAGATAGAAGTTTCTTCACGATGTTTTCATTCTTCGCTAAGTACGTGATAAATCGGCACTTAAAATTGTACTTAATTATTTAATTGAGATTGCCAGGTTACAAACCCGGATTTCTCACGTTCTGTGAAATTTACAGCTGTGCCAAGTATAAATGCTGTAACTTTATTTTGCTTAAGTCGTCTATCGTATAGTGACATTGATAGCTATCACGAAAAAAATATCATTACATTTGTTTATTGCTTTATTTTATTTATGTTGTAGAGTCAAGCTCAATCAAGCATTTAAATAAAAAAGGATAAATTTTTTAAATGTTCCTGTATCGTGGAGGCGGTTTACATACGTACATAAACGACTTGTAGTCAAACATTTGGATATTGTTGAACCCAGGACAATTATTTGTGGACCGTACAAACCCTCGTTCAGTATAGGATGAAAACCCAAGACTTGTAGTACTTCAGCTTTATGATCAACCACGGCGCTATCGTTAAATATGTTGAATTGTTAGGTTTTCTTTTTTGCCCAGGATTCCGACAGGGGCATAGGGGGCGAAAATACGTATATATAGGTATTTTCGCCCCCAAATAGCAGTACCTACTCAAATGTGTTCTGGCTGAAAGGTATACACAGAATCAACAGAAGGGTATTGACATGTTTCAAATATGAAATTAGACTTTGACTTCAGATTACCCCTATTTGGGTAGCCGGTCCGGCAGGAGTCCGGCATAACCTATACATTACCCCGCAGCAGAAGGTATTAAGTATTATAATTATTTAAGGATTTCTGCATGATAAAAAGAGGCATACATGAGGTTATCCTCGAATAACCAATGTTACGATTGTGCTTATAATGTGTAAAGTAGAATTAGTTGCGTAAACAATGACTAAGTACACACAATATATGCTTTATTGCACAAATCCTGCCTACTACCATGGTTAAATCCTTGTTCGGGAAAACGAAATAGCACTGGTTGATTTTTTAAACAAAAAAAAAAATAATAACAAAATCGCATAGAATACAGTTTAAAAATATTTCCAAGTTCAAAAGTAAATTTTCTTCGCAAATCAATCTCAGAACAAAGTTGCCTATGCTAAGATGGCACATCCCTACGATCAACCCTCTACTTTATTTACACCCATCACTTCGGATAAATCGATGCGTTTCTGCGACCAAGGGGTCGAAGTGGGCAGTGCGCGTGCGTGGTAAAAATGGCCACCGAAAAAAGCCGGGAAATAAGAGAAAGAATCGCCGGGGGGTCGCCCCCGCTTGACGCAAGAACCCGAGTCGCGGTGCGGTCGCGTATATATGATTTTCATGCTGCTTTGTCTGTTATTTTTTGATATTTTATAAATTTAACTGTTAATCATAATTATATTATTACTAATTTGGTGAAAACATTTCTTAACTTTATATTTTTTAATTTGTTCACTTTAGGCGTATAGTAGGTACACTATGTTGGCATTTCTTTTGCATTATATTTTTTTTTATTTGATTTGATAACACACTGTCACTGATGAACACACACATAGTTTAAAAAGTTTAAATGTTCTGGTATTTTGTAATTTTATCGTCAATCAAAAAAAGGTAGAAGAAATAAGCATGAAACGAAAATAAAAAATATATTCTATTTCATATTATATTATTTGTAATTTCATACTTATTACTTTTTATAATTTAATCATCACTCAAACAGAAAAGGGCGGAAATAGGTATATTAAAAGCATAATACGTAAATAAAAAAGGTACTTGGGCATAAACTATTGAAAATTTAAATAGATAAAAGGACAGAAAGACCTCAAATTTTTAATCAACACTCACATTTCTATCGTGCAACACTGCGAGTAGATGTCGCGGGGTGTGTCTTCCCCTCTCGGTGGCCGCCCCCTGGGTGGGGGTAACATGCCCCTACATGCGCCTTAGAGTGAACGGGTGGTGCGTTTAGGCTGAACAGTTTGTTTAGTCAAGTTACTTGCCGCTACTACTCATTTGTTTCTCTAATATAAACAGGACTTTTCGGAATGTAAATTGACGACTTGCCTTCTATTTTTATTTCAATAATAATTATTATTATAAGAATACATCATTCCTTACTCATATAGCTTACTATTTATTATAAATATGAACATCCAATATATTTAATATTACACCCTTGTGCCGCTGTTTTACCTTGTTCTGCCGCGAATCAGCAGTGTATCTACTTTTTTCCGGAATAAAGTCATTATAAAAAATATATAACTATGTGAGGCATTCCACCTTAGCTCTCTGGAATGGCAGCACCCTTATTCGTCCCGTTTTGAAAAATGCTGAACTTTAAGTGTACTTACTGGTGATAGGAAGCTGTTAACACAACAACATCTATAAAAATTAATGTCTCACTTTTTATTGCATTTTAAATAGTTTCGATTATGATCTTAAGTTACCGGTACAGCCTGTTTAAGTCAACTGCTGAACATCGACCATAGAATGTCTTATAGGGGGATATTTGTCATAGTTTTCACGCTTAGCGAGCGGGTTGGCAACCGCAGTTTTTTTAATTTTAGTCGCATTAGGAAGATGCTCCTGCCCATCTCCTGATTTGTTTCCTTCTATCGCCTATTACGACATCCACGGGATGATATGGGGTAGTGGATATTCTTACACTGCCACTACATAGTATGGGTTAAGATACACGGATAACTAAGTAGATAGCACTAAATCTAACGACCAATTAGCAACTGTACCTGTATAAATTGATGTAATAAAATGCCTCAGCCCCACCTGCCTCATAGAATTATCACCAATAAACTAATAAGAAGTGTATTTAAGTTTCCTCAATCCCGGAATTTTATAGAAACCTAACTACGGTGACGGTATCGGTTAACAGTTAACCTGCCTGCTTAGCCTGATGAGTTTATTTTTTTTTAAAGTATATAAATTATAATGTGTAAATAGTGCTAGCCAGTTTTTTTTTGGATTTCACTATTTGTCAATCACTAAACCGTGTTTGTTTATCAGTAGAGTATATCGCGGGCATGTGAGGTTAAAACTTAGAGAAATTTGTAAATTTCCCTTTAAACCCCAAAATGACATCAAATAAGTGTGTACTATAACATGGGGTCACCAAACTATACTGTATTGTAATCAGTTTTTGTACGGTTATAAATTTGTTTTGTTTAATTTTAACAGTCTTGAAAATTTCCTCACATTGGTAATTTGTAAGTAAAAAAACATAGGGTTACTAAGAACATTTCATAGTTCTTTTATAAATAGCCTTGCATCACGCGATCTTAAGAATAAATTACCATGCGAAAGTATTCGACCAAGTCACAAACCAGTATTGTAAACGCACAATAAAAATTAAAAGTAACGGTGTCACACATCGATCTAGCGTCCATCATGATCACGCCTCACTCTTTGTTTGTAGTATTTTGATCCGATCTGTATTATCATTAGAAAAAAATACTTATTAATTCTCAAACGTAAAGGCTACGAAACTTAACATGGTAGATTTGTGACCAACATTTGATTTTATGTACCGCATGCCCACACAAGTTTACTTACTCGTACCTTGGGCTGGTTGTACTGTTGTTAAACATTATGAAACATTTTTTTTAAATCTATTATAATCAGTTCTTGACTAACATTCTAATTGATAGATACTATATTAATTATTTAGACTTATTTTTTATTTTCAAGTTAATGACTCTGGAAAGATTAATTTATAACGTTCAGTTTTATGTACGATCATTTTAACAAGGGTTTCATATTTTTTTACGTGGTAGCACCATGCTGCAGCTAAATTATGATTGTAGAACGAATGGGTCGGTTCTACCGGGGAAGGAACACTCTCTTACAGAATATAAAACAGCGTAAAATAGCAGTTTAATGCGGTTGTGTTTCGTATGGTGAGTGTAGAGCATCGCATACCCTTTTTACTGGAAACGCGGCATTCCATTTTAGTTCTCAGGGGTGACGACTGACGACGCATCTGCATTTTGATTCTTTACCGAGGATAGATGTAGATGTCTATGAGTTACAGCATCAACTCAATGACTAGATATGTAGTTGTTTGTTACTCTTATTCTGTAAACAAAGTAAGAGCCTTGACGGCAAATAAATACTTTGTGGATTGTCAATTTATGGTTTTGATTTTAGTATGTTTTATTGATAAAATTATGAATATTATTACTAAAAAAAATATTTCTACAATTGTAAAATTGTATTATGTCAATGTACAATGTCAATTATATAATGTCATCTCAAAGAACGAGGGACCGCATGAGATCATTTGACTATTACGAGAAACGCCAGAATTTTTTGTCTTCCGTTAAATGGTGAAATAACCAGGGATATTATGGAGGTCCGACACTATCGGATATCCGAAATAAAGCAACCAATTACCATCAGGTGGAGTGTGTGCTCGTTTGTCACCCTTATTCTATTAAAAAAAAATCCGATCCGAGACTAACGGATAATCTATACATATGTACATACATACAAATAAATAAAATTGAAGTGCCTGTTTGTAATGATAAAATAACAGCTATTTAATAAATGCATATGAAAGCATATACGGTATTAATAATTTAAAAAAAAAACAGTTTTAAAATGTTTGTCTGTCTGTTTGTTCCGGCTAATTTCCGAAACGACTGAACCGATTTTGACGGGACTTTCATTGATAGATAGTTGATGTTATAAGGAGTAAATTAGGATACATTGATTTTAGAAAAAGAATTAGGGTTCCGCGCAAAAAATTTAAAACCATGACATCGTAGTAAATTCCACGCGGGCGAAGTCGCGGAGGGTAGCTAGTCCTATATAATTTTACATCCGTGACCAAAACCGAAACCGACACAAAATTATTCCCATATACGTATCCGTATTCAGATCCAAAATGTCATATCCGTAACATCCCTGGAAATTACCATCATCGTTTATATCAGACGTAAAATTGTATCTCGACCGGTAAAGGGGAGCAACGTAAAAAGTTTAGGACGTCTGATACTGCCGTCAGTATTGCCAAGCGTCTCCCTACAACGGGTGAGGCCTATGTGGTGCTAGTGGGTTTTTACGGCCTGATGAAGAAAAAAAGTAGAATATATCATTGCTTATAAATAGTGCGTTCTTATTGCAGTAAATTGTACGACATTTTGTGCTTTATGCCTTTAGAATTGGGGTTTGCTAAAAATGTTTTTTTTTCGATAATACATTTTAATTATATATATTTATTTAGCTATTTATTGGCGGCATAAAAATAGTTTTAAAATCACATTTTAGTTGGATGGTTGTTTTTTTTATAGAATAAGTGTGACAAACGAGCACACAGTTCACCTGATGGTAAGTGGAAGCTGTGGTCCATAGACATCTACATATATCTTCGATTAAGAATTATAATGCACACGCGTTATCATTCCTAAGGACTAAAATAACTCGCCTCGTTACAAGTAAAAAGGATATCCGGTTCTCTACACTCATCACACGATATAGCAAGAATATTTTACTTTTACCCCGGTCGAGCCGATCCATTCGTATTACAGCTGTATATAGCTAGCACATCTGCAGCGTGGCTCTACTACGTAGCGGCACGCTAGCATTTGATTAGCAGCAGTGTTGTATCTAAGTATTTCCTAATGGTAGTATTTGTAGAATATTTGCTAGTTTTTCACAGCCCATCAATAATATTTTCAGAATAAATATATTTATTCCAAACAGTTCTTATGTTATGAGAAAAAAGTCACTTTTAATTAATGTTATACATGAAAAGATGTTTTTTTGTTCGAGTTCAAAATATATTAGATACAAACTCCAAACAAACATAAATATAATTTCGTCTTATATTCTGATCATGTTCTTTAAAACTATTTCCTTTGAGACATTAAAACACGTTTAATAAATAAAAAAGTGCGAGTAGTTTTCAAAGTTAGTGTTCTTAGTGTTTAATACATATCAATTTATGTAATCAAAATTTGTTGTATAATTGTCACCTCTAAAGACTGAAGTAGAAAATACCCATCATAAGAAAGACGCTGGTATGCTTGCTGGCGTGGTCCTTCGCCAGTCAAACCAACCCGATTATTCTGCAGCGTGACTCTATCACACAAAAATAATGATACGGAATATTTTGAAGACTGTTATTATATTTGTTTTTCAGTACTCTCCAAAGCCACAACATAGGACGCTACTTGCGTCAGAAATAGGCTTACCTGTTCCTGGTACCTATTGGCTTACCAACCTATAGAGATACTCCTTAATAGGAAAGGAGTCCCAACTCTTTCGTCTCGATTTTATACGTACGTTTTATCTATAATTACTGAGATAATTATAAAAATAAAGTAATTTTTTGCTCCTTAATTTAATTACACTTAAATATGTTTGGCTCATCAAAGAAGTAACTAATGTAATTAAAATTAACGACTAAACTCAGTGCTTCAGTTTTAATTATAAATAATATAACGTGAAAAAGTATAAAAACTAATATGTAATTAGTTATATTTCGCGTCCGTCTCATTACTTCAAGCCAAAACAAAACCGTCCAATTAAAATGTACGTTGGTTTTCAACGACTTCCAAGTCGAATTCATTTTTTAAATTCCCGACGTCAGCTCAAAACAAAAACCGGGTGCACTTTTGCGAGCGTGGGGCGACAGGGGCCAAATGCATAAACAGGGGAGCAGCGGGGGAGGCAAGAACACAAAAATAGGGTGCTAAGAGGCACGGCAGCCATCTTTGAAAGCGTCGCCCCCGCGCCTGTCGATTTTTGCGCGATGGTAAAAATGCCGCCAGGTAATCATGTCTAAGTTTTACCATTGTTAGAAACGAATGAACTTATTAAAGGGAAGTTCTCAAAAACAATTTTAAACTAATTTTAATCTATATATTATTGAACGAATTAATACATTTATGTATTTAATTTGTATTTGTAAATTATAAAAGACTAAACTTAAAAAATAATGGGTTAATCAATAATTTATTTCGTCTAATATTGGACCGTAGCCAGTGCGTGTTGCCAGTGATGACTTATGGAACTGAGACGTGGTCCTTCACTGCTGGCCGGATAAGGAAGCTCAAGATCGTTAAGCGAGCTATGGAGAGGGCTATGCTCGGAGTTTCTCTGCCTGATAAACTTAGAAATGAGGATATCCGCAGTAGAACCAAAGTGACCGAGATAGCCCAACGGATTAGTAAAATGAAGTGGCAATGGGCCGGCCATATAGCTCGAAGAACCGACAACCGATGGGGAAAAAAGTTTCTCGAGTGGCGGCCTCGTACCGGCAGACGAAGTGTAGGGCGTCTCCTCACTAGATGGAGTGACGACCTGGTAAGATATGCAGAAAGTCGATGGATGCAGGTGGCTCAGGACCATGCTTTGTGGCATTCTTTTGTGGGAGGCCTATGTTCAGCAGTGGACTTGTGAAGGGCTGTAATGATGAATATTGGACCAAAATTATTTTTAAATAGAACTTTTTTTTAGATTTGCCAGAATTTAATCTTTTTTTTTTTTACTTTGAATTTATATTTTCATTGTTTAAATATAGTGAAATATATTCAATTCTAATGTAAGATTTAAATATATCGCCTTTGGAAATAAAAAAATTGGCGTGGTTGCGGTTAATCGCAAGTTCATTAAGTATATTTAATTTAAAAGAAAACTACGGAATCGATTTTCATCACAACTTACAAAGGATAACCTTTACAAAGGCTAAACACACTTAATATCTTAACTTCATCATTATCATCGTCATTACTACAGCCTCCACAAGTCCACTACTGAACCCACTGTCACTTAATTTATTATTTTTATAAAGCATAAAATGAAAATTGTTTGGTGACTTTCTATTCATGTCCTCCTGAGATATACAAAAAGTTCACTAACTTACGAACACAATCATATTGTACATACCTACATCGTTTTAATGAAAATGGGATCGGACACTATGAGCTACGAAAGATGGGCCCATCACAAAACTGCCGAATCAGGAGTGAGCAAATAAATTAATTGGTTGCATAAAGAAATAAGATATAATAAGTATTCGATTCTTTGTAATATTGATCGAAAAAAAATCTGGCTCTTTATTTATTGAGTAATGTATCAACACAGCCAAAAATCTATAATCGTTAAATATATGAAGGCAGAGTAAAACGATTGGTGGTTTGAAAATCAATACCCATTATGTACCAATAACACAAACGAGATCCCGAAATGTAGGGTGACGAATCAACAAAAAAAACAGTGAGGGTGGGGTTCGACCCCTGAATTTTTTATGTGAATTTTTTCCATAGGGGCTTAATAGGAGTGACGGTTCAATGCAATATCCTTATGTGCTTATTTATGGTATCGTGATTAAAGTTATGGGGTAACGGCTATTTGGGGTACTCCGTTTTTTGTATTCGATGGGAGGTCGTTTTTTACATAAGTAACGTTGAAAAATCATTTGCTTAAATCCATTTAAGTGTTTTTCGATTCATGAATTTTTCAATGTCTTTGATAGTCTAAAGCAGAGTCTGCCAGTAAAAACGTGAGTTTGTCTGTTCTTGTCTGTTTATATAGACAATGATTTGATTCATTATATAATGATTATAAATAAATCAAATTGGTACGGCTTTAGTCGTGGTGGACATGCATAGCTACAGCACAAGTTGGTCAGCTTTTTTTATAGAATAAGGGTGACAAACGAGAACACAGCCCACCTGATGGTATGTGGATGCCGTGGTCTATATCCATCTACATTTTATCATCGATTAAGAATCAAAATGCAGATGCGTTGTCACCCCTGAGGACTAAGATGGAATGCCTCGTTTCCAATAAAAAGGTTCTCGGTAGGTGTATTACGTATCTTGCAGAAGGCTAGCGATAGCGACATTAGAACAATAATTGCTGATAAATCGCAGATACGTATTTATCGACCAGCGATAACCAAGCCCTAGCTAACTAGCGACTGCAAGGCAGCGCTGTCGCTAGTTAGCTTGGTTATCACTGATACATAATACGAATCTGCGATTTATGAGCAATTATTGTTCTAATGTCGCTATCGCTAGCCTTCTGCAAGATACGTAATACGCCTACCGGTTCTCTACACTCATCGTTTGAAATACAGCAGCATTAGAGAGTGTTTTTTCCCCGGTCAAGCCGACAATTGTTACAATCATAAAATAGCTGCAGCTTGGCACGTAAAAAGCTTGACCGAGGAAGGACCACGCTTACACAGAATCATCATCATCATTATTATTATCATTACAGCCCTTCACAAGTCCACTGCTGCACGTAGGCCTCCTCCAAGGAATACCACAAAGTACGGTCCTGAGCCACCTATATCCATCGACTTCCTGCATGTCTTACCAGGTCGTCACTCCATCTATTGGGGGGGCGACCTACACTTCGTCTGCCAGTACGAGGCAGCCACTCAGGAACCTTTTTCCCCATCGGTTGCCGGTTCTTCGAGCTATATGGCCGGCCCATTGCCACTTCAGTAGTGGACCAGATTACCAGCGTAAAAAAGCAGCATATTAGTGCTGTATTTTGTATTGGTTGAGGAGAGAAGTGATAAAAAAGTAGTAAAATTAAAATTTTTGTACAAAAACGGAATAAATAATACAACCTACTTCAATCAAAATAAAGTGAGAACATCATAAATGTATTCGAAGTCAACTAAATACGCATTACTAAGGATAACTGAAAAACTACTGGTCAGACCTTGATCAAATTTATATGAGACCACATGAAAATGTTTCAAGTAAAAAAAGAATCATTAAAATTGATTCACCTAGAAATAAGGTCTGAAATACCTAAAACAAAAAACAGTAGAATTGAGAACCTCCTCCTTATTTAAAGTCGATTGAAAAAAACAGTAAAAAGGTAACGATGCATCCATCTTAGTCTCCTTTTTGATTAATAATTGTAGCTCCACGAATATAAGGTAAGTACATTATATAGCTTCGCAACTTATCGGACTGTGCCTTCGTTTGGGGACAAAAATGGTCAATGGACATAAAAATATGGGTATAAATAAGAACACCAGATTGTTTCCACGTTGTAATACTAATATTATGGCATTATTTTAACCAGAAAAGGAAGGAAAAGAAATCAGAAATACATACTTAAAATAAAATGACACACAGTTCACCACCGATAACAATGATAAAATATACGAGGGTGACACTGAAAGTTCTTAGAAAATCAAAAACTGAACAAACTAGCAAGTTATTAGTTTTATTATATCGTTTCAAAATAGTGTCAATTTACATCAATACATCGCTGCATCAGATGCAAGCACTAAAAAAGCACTTTGCCCACTCGTTCTTAGGGCTCTCTTCGACGGTATTTCGGAACGCAGCCAATGCTTCCACGGCGTCCATAAATCATTTTCCTCGAAGTTTTTGTTTTATTTTCGGAAATAAATAAAAATCGCAAGGTGTGAGGTCTGGACTACTTGTATAAGGCGGGTGACCCAATAATTCCACGTCTGACGTCGCCAAGTAGTCGATTGTTTGCTTGGCGGTGTGCGAGGAGGCGTTGTCCTGGTGAAGGAGGATCCTACTGCAAGGTCTTTTCTCACGAACTTTTTCCAAGACAAGTGGCAAACAATTGTTAGTGTACCACTCTGCAGTAACTGTTTCTTGATTCTTTTAAAACAATTATTGCGTAATGACCTGTCCTTTCAAAGAACGAGGCCACCATCTTTTTTCCCACGCTTCACTTTAATTGGCGAGTCCTCGGAAGGAAACACTCAGACAGCAGACTGTCTCTCAGTTTCAGGATCATAATAAATCCAGCTTTCGTCACCCGTAAGTATGTCGAACACAGCATTTGAGTCACCTCCGTTAAATCTTTGAACCATTTCATGACACCAATCAACACGATGGAGTTTTTGGGCCTCTGTCAAATTATGGGGTATCCACCGGGTACTAAGCCTCCTGACCGCTAAATGTTCATGGAGGATTTTGTGCATTTGACTCATACCTATGCCTAACCTTGTTCGGATAATAAGCCACTCTTTGGTCCATCTCTATCATACGCCGCACAACACCGTTGTTATTTTTAGTCGTCGCCGTAGAAGGACGTCCCTCACGCAGATCATCATCAGATTTATCAGATCATCAGATTAGTGCGACCACGTTTAAACTCATTAAACCAGTCGTAAACAGTGGCAGTGAAAGGCCAATCAAGGTCTATAATAACTTTCTTGTTGACTTAAATGACGTCGAAAGTCATAAAAAATCATTGTTCAAAAATTTTCTCGCGTTAAACTCATGCTGACGTGACACAGACTATTTTCAATTTGCCGCCAAATCGTAAACAAATGACAAATTAATAAAGTACATACACAATAATATTGGCAAAGAGTTCCATTTTCAAAATTTGAACCATTTTTTTATTATGTCGTTTACAAGTGGCCAGTTCTAAAAACTTTCAGTGTCGCCCTCGTAGATCTATGGCGTGGTCTTTCGCTGCTAGCCGTATGACGAAGCTCAAGGATGCTCAGTAAGCTATTAATAGGATCTTCTAGGAGTTTCTCTGCGCGATGGAATTTGTAATAAGGATATCCGCAGTAGATGGATAGGTAGTAAGCTGAAATGGCAATAGGCGAGTAATATAGCTCGAAGAACCGACAACTGAGGAAGAAAGGTTTTTCGTGTGGCAGCCTCGGTAAGCGAAGTGTAGAGCGGGATTAAAGAAGTGCGATGATCTAGTAAGACAAGTGGCTCAGGACAGTGTTTTGTGATTCCTTAGGGGAAGCCTGTGTTTAGCAGTGGATTTGTGATGAACTGATGATAATATGAAATCACGATAATGTAATGAACTGATGATAAATAATATAATGATGATATTATAAATATGAACTGTACAATAAATCTTCTTCTTTATTCGCTCGTAAAAACTCACTGCTGTACCTAACCCTCCCGTTGATAGGTGGTTGGACGATCCCAATATCAGACGTCTCACACCTTTAACCCTGCTCCCCATCATCGTTCTGGGTATTTCGTACCAGGTGTAAGCGGGATAAGTATACCACAATCTTTTGGAAGCCATAACATCTTTCTGTCACTTTCTATAGCTGTCTTTTACAACTCAGATGGGATAAAATGGGGCATGGGACTTACCAAAACACGGCAATTTATTGAAATTGTAATTTGCAATTAAGTGCTGATTCACCACTTACTCAGCGGTGAAGGAAAAATCCGTAGGTAAGGAAACCTGCATGTAGAGAAATAAAAGATTTCAAAGAAATGTGAAGTGCGCCAACACGTGCAGAAAAAGCGCGATGGAATAATTGTTATATACCTACACCTCCAGAAAACGGGAGGCCTATGTTAGTTTTTACTATTGATAATGGCTCGTCGTGAGAAACCAGCATGTCTCAAAAAATTTAAGTATTCGAGTACAAATCAACACGTATTGGGGTAGCGCTGTGGACCTAACGTACGTGAGGGTAATATGGTCGTCCGGTTAATATGGTCACTTTGTTATAACTTAAAAATTACAGCCTTATTTGCATAGGTGGCTTTGTGATACGATAGCTTTTCATCAGTCATTCAAATAATAAATGGTCAAAATGGCGCCGTTTTATTGACGCCATTTTGACAATTGATATTATAGGTACTTATAGAAAATATTTTAGTCGATTTTAGTATTGGGTAGTGTAGTTTTTTTAAGGTGATTTTTCGAAGTGTTTCTAATTATTGCCAAAGCTTGTTTGCTATTTTTGTCATAACATATTAGTTATAGTATACGACATTATGTTTTTATCTCTGTCCTCCTCCTTTCTTTATTGAATAAAGGGTGACAAACAAGCCCACAGTCCACCTGATAGTAAGTGGTTGCTGTGGCCATCGATATCTACATCTATCTTCGTTTGCGAATTAAAATGCAGATGCGTTGTCAGCCGTGAGGACTGAAACAAAATGCCTCATTTCCAGTAAAAAGGGTCTCCGGTTCTCTACACTCACCATACGAAACACAGCAGCATTAAGCTGCTATTTTACGCTGGTATTCTGTGAGAGCGTGGTCCTGCCCCGGTCGAGCCGACCCATTCGTGCTACAACTATACTATTAATATAGCTGCAGCATGGCTCTACCACGTACAAAAATCTCCTAGTTTTATTTTTAAGGGGCGGCGAAGCTTAAGGTGACCATATTACCCTCACGTACCTTACCTATTATAAGCCAACCATTCCACCCGATGGTAAGTGGTGGTGTAGCCGAACATGGTAAAGTGTACTGAATTAACTTAACAAAAAACTATTTACTCTTGGCTTGTCTTTTTCTCTCTTAGAAATTAGAGAACGCCTGTGCTAATCTGTTGCACGTATATAGTCTATTGTTATAGTTGATGAACCACCGAAAGGGAAGAAAAGAAGAGAAGAACAACCAAAAGAAAAGGTACACGAATAGTAGACTGGTCCCGGCTTGTGCATGATAAATTAATCCTCACTGGATGGAATGACGACCTGATGATGCATGCAAGGAGTCGTTGGATGCAAATAGTTAAAGGCCGTGCATACAAAGGATGTAATAGAAACAGAAACAGAAACAGAAACAGAAACTTTTTTATTCAATATAGATTATAAATAATACTTATTGAAAGTCACTCTTTTGTTTGATTACCACTGGTTCGGAAAAAACCTCTGTCCTGGGAAGAACCAGCAAGAAACCCAGCGGGACTTTTTTTTTAAATAACAGCTTACAATCATGATGTTACACAAATTAACAACACAACAAATTAGAAATAGCTTGGTAGCGATCATCTCATTTCCAGGGGTTATTATCATCCATAAATTCCTTAATATTATAATAACCCTTTTTATACAAACTTAGTTTAATAAAGTTTTTGAACTTTGAACAAGTCAAACTTTGTATATTTTCTGGAATTTTGTTGTAAAAGCGTATACATCGCCCCAAGAATGAATTACTGACTCGATGGAGTCGAGTAACTGGTACTACTAGCTTGTGTCTGTACCTAGTATTTACAGAATGAATATCACTTATTTTTGTAAAACTACTTTTATTTTTGTGTACGTACATTACATTTTCATAAATGTATTGAGAGGCCAAAGTTAATATATTAATTTCCTTAAATTTTTGTCGCAGCGTCTCTTTAGGCTTTAAATCATAAATTGCTCTTATGGCCCTCTTCTGCAAAACAAATATAATTTCAGTGTCAGCTGCGTGTCCCCATAGCAAAATACCATACGACATTATGCTATGGAAGTAGCTGAAGTAAACTAGCCTAGCTGTTTCAACACTGGTTAAACTTCTAATCTTTTTTACAGCATATGCTGCAGAACTAAGTCTGCTTGCTAGTTTTGATATATGGGGGCTCCATTGAAGCTTCGCGTCTAGTGTGATTCCAAGAAAAATGGTGGTATCTACAAGACTCAGTTTCTCCCCATTTAAAATTACATTAGTATTTAATTGTTTGACATTTGGAGTCACGAATTTCATACATTTTGTTTTAGTGAAAAATATAGATGGTTATATAACCATCTCCAAATCTAAAAGCACTTAAGCTTAGAAATGGTGAGTATTTAGGATTCTCGGACCCGAGAGGTATTTTATTGCCTCCTTACGAAACGTGGCGGTTAAGTTAAATCTAGGATTCAAGTATTTTATTATTAAGGCATTTGTTACCATGCCCTTGAGTTAGGACATCTTTCATCAAGTGGAATCTATACATACAGATAAAAAAATATAAATGATCTTTGTCAATATTATAAAAATGTTTTGAAACGCATAAAAACGATTAAAATGTATTCCAGCGAAAGAATCGATAAATATTAAACAGTTCCATATTAGAAGTACTGGCACATTAAAAACATTAACTTGTAATTACAAAAAAAGAAGTAAATCAATAATGTAAGCCACGTACAATATCCGCTTGCTACGATCGCGTGTAATAATTTGGCGCGAAACCTCATATTTTATAACTGCTGCATATTAACGCTTTATAAGTAGCAACGCCTCGCCTTAACCTCGACCAATAACACCATAACCAATCAAAAAACGTAATTACAGACCGTTAAGAAGCCACGCCCGTTCATTGTGTGCGTTTTTTAAAACAATTATACCTTAGCTTCTCTAACATGGGAATTAATGACGTCGTTCGCAACCAAACACGCCTGTAAATTAACAAATTCATTTTTACGCTAGGCAGATCCAACTGATAATGTACTTTTTGCGTTGTTATAAAAACGTCTAGTTTACCTATTCTCGTCATGATTTGTTGAAGTTATTTCAATGTAATTAGTATATAATATATAGCATTGGCTTAATGAATATGAAGTCAATGTAGCCATCATATTTTATTCAAATTATTATTACTCTAGATTGCACACGGACACGGAAGGAGAAGATATTATCTAGATATAAGTATTGTTTTTTTTAAATTGTAATGATAAGATAAAGTAACAGATGTTATTTTGAAATAATTATTATAAACGTAAATTTCAATACATACATGCATATAAATATTTAAAAAGCCAACCAAGTAAAAGACAAAAAGTTGCTCGCTTAGTATGAAATGAAATAATATAGAAAGCGATCACCTCGGATTTTGTTCTTACCAGTAGCAATGTAAAAATTAAGGGTGACAAACACAAAGAAGCACACAGTTCACCTGATGGGAAATGAACACTGTGTTGTGCATAATATATTCTCCTACTCCGGAAATATACAGCTATAACAATGTAAATAGGTAATCGGTACATTTGCCGTAAAGTGGTGACCCAAGATAATCCACAACCTTTAATAGCATTCTGTGTAAGAGGCGCCAGAGGAAAACTGAAATGGGAGATAAGAGTAAGCGGTTGCGAACCTGCCAAACGTAGAAACTGTGGAAAATATCTCGCCGATGAGGTAATCTTTGAACTATGTTCAACTATGAGCTTCTGACGAGCTGTAATGAACAAATGAATTAAAATCGTTTCCTTGCCAAATGGGTTCGTAGGCATTTTTTTTTGTAGAATAACGTAGCCGAAGCACAGTCTACGCAGTGGAAAGTGGATGCTCTGGCCCAAAGACATCTACACGTAACCTCGATTAAGAATTAAAATGCAGATGCGATGTCACCCCTGAGGACTAAGATAGAATGCCTCGTTTCCAGTAAAAAAGGATGTCCGGATCTCGACATACACCATACAAAACACAGTAGCATTGAGCTGCTATTTTACACAGGTGTTTTGTGAGAGCGTGGTCCATCTCTGGACCGATTCGTGCAAACAACCGTAATATAGCTGCAGCATGGCTCTACCACGCACAATGCCTTTGCCAATGGGGCAATAACAGTAAATACATATTTTCTACTTAAGATAGGGTAGATAATCTGTTGCTGGCTGTATTATTTAATATTTTGTTTTGCATAAGAAAGTAGAGTAAGAGTTTACATACTTCCTACAGTTAGGCATAGGCCTACTCTCATTTGTGACAGGGTTTCTGAGGGGCAAGAGTTCCCTTGTTGCCGCAATGCGCATTGATTTCTACAATCAAATCTTCTAGTCGTCGAAATATCTTTGAATGCAGTGATATACAGATTTCCTTACGCTGTTTCCTTTCACCACATTCACTACTTACATTGGTGCTGGCAAAGATCGAACTTTTTTTTCTAAAACTGAAGTGACAAAGGAACTTAGAGTTCACCTGATGAAGCTATTTAGGCACCTGCAGTCCACGTACTTCTGCAGCCAACTTTAAAGCAAGCGAATAAATAAATGAAAACCGAGCTCGATTAATAAATATGTTATTAAAATTAATATTTTCTACCCAGGAGTGTGTCTTGGTAGGTGCCACCCTCTTACAAATTTCTGCCGTCTCTATCTGTATGGTACTGACAGCCAGACAGGACAACGTATCTGTGGCTTCTTTGTTTGAAATTGGCTGTATGGCCTGCTGTAGCCATTTGCCATCAGGTAGATTATAAATTAGAGCCGTGGTAGCTCAGATGGTTAGCGCTCGCTGTAAGTTTCACAGTACGCGAGCAACCCGGGTTCGATCCCCGCCGGCATCAATGAAATTGTTAATTGCAATTTTAAGTTCTGATTTACCACGTGCTCGGTGGTGAAGGAAATCATCATGAAAGGAAGCATGCTTATCTGAGAAGTTAAGTATTACGAGGACATGTGAAGGCCACCAACATGCACAGTAGCAACGCGAACTTGTTGTAGCTAACATAACATAACCCTATCAGTAACTTTAGGAAGCCTGTACCCAGCAGCGAGACATTATAAAGAAGCAGATACTTTATTTTACTTTTACTTTGAAAAAATAAATACAAAATTAATTTTTTTTTCTTGCATTGAATTTTATGCCTGTTGTTTACTAATTTTAGGTCGCTGATTTCAAATCTACATTCGAATTTAATTTTTATTTAGCAGCTCTAGTTTTTGAGATACAGCGATCAGACATATTTTAGTACTAGTCACATTTATACTTCAAATCAACCGAGCTGTATTTTTAAAAAAGTTTTTTTTGTTTAACAATGTCCACGTTGAGAAATATCTGTAAAAACTATCCCAACTATTTTTGTCAGATCTGTGATGAATATACATTAAAAAATTATAGAGTAAGTGTGTCGGAGTTCATAAAACAGGTGTATTTTGATTACTCTAAATTCTCTTTGGATACCCATTCAACTACAGTCAAAGAAGAATATGCTATTGTGGTGGCTGTTATGGGTCTAGAACAACGAACGCAAGTTGCTGATATGTGTAGATCTAAAAATGTTGAATTTTCTTTTTGGATAATTAGGGGGCTATACAAAATATCCTTGTTTTATTTGTCTGTGGGACAGCACAAATAAGTCTGAGAACTGGATTAGAAAAGATTGGCCTTCCAGGCAAGCTATGGTTCCGGGAAAACTGAATGTGATAAATGAACCCCTTGTGCCCAGGGATCGCATAATAACCGCCATCTTTACATATCAAACTTGGACTTATGATACAATTTGTCAAAGCTCTGAACAAGGATGGTGATTGTTTTAAATACATCTCTAAAAAGTTCCATAATTTGAGCACAAAGAAACTTAAAGCCGGAATTTTAGATCGTTCACAAATAAGAAGGTTGATAAAGGATGAAAACTATAATAGTTACATGACTGATATTGAAAAAAAAAATGCCTGGAATGAATTCGTTTTGGACTGCACAAAATTTTCTGGCGAAAAAAGGATGAAAGCTATGCGGAGCATATTGAACTGATGTTGTCACACTTCCAGCAGTTTAGTTGTAATATACACTATACACTTCCTCCACAGCCATTTGGACCGTTTCCCTGAGAATCTTGATAATCTGAGTGAAGAACAAGGGGAACGGTTCCATCAAGATATTCGAACTATGGAGGAACGTTACCACGGTCACTGGACACCCACATGATGACCGACTGTTGTTGGAGCATTAAAAACAGCTCTCGTGAACCAAGTCAAGCAAGAAAATCTTATAAAAGATTTTTTTTGATAAGTAGTGTTTATTTTTCCAATGGTTTTCTTAATGAAAAATTGTTTTTTCTTGAAAAACGCTTTTTAATTATATCTTAAAAATTAAAACTGAAACTAACAATCTGGCAACTGAATTCAGAGTTGAAATCAGCACACCAAGAGGGTATAATATTAGCGATAATACGAATATTTCATGCTACAAAAATGTTGTTCCCTTGTGATATGTATTATTATCGTTATCAGAGCCCATTACAATATCACTGCATAGGTCTATAGCTTCCCACAAGGCACGGTCGCCAGCCCACTTGCGTCAATAAATTTCCTCAATGAAATAAGTATTTATATTGTTTAAATATAACATAATATCCTAAATATTATCGAAGGTGAGGGTGATTATGGAAGATTCTTTTAACTATAAGAGAAGATCATTTCTGAGAGAGGATAAAAAAAGCTACAAATATCTGAGAAAATGATATTTACTTCAAAATTTCTTTAATAATAATAATTTAGTTTCTCACCACATTAAATTAACAGTATCGATTTTTGACAAAAAAAGGCACAAAGTAATGCGAGAGACTGATGCCTAAACTAGACGACGAACCCGTATTTCAGGTCATTAGGTCTCCCTCCCAGTGGTCAAATACAAAAGTATGTAATCTTGGAATACACATTTTTATAACAATGATATGTTATAATCTATTTTCTTTTATGACAAAGTTTCTAATAGTTTTGAGTTTACATGAATTCAAAATATTTATATCATACATTTTAATTATATGGATTGATGCAAAGTGCCAGCACGATTTGTCATATGGTACTTACATCGTGATTGGTAGCATAGCAACTTACAAAGAAAAAGCTAATTATTTAATGCAAAAACATACTAAAAATAAGTCGACGCAGTAATAAAATATTGCAATCAAAGCACTCTTTAATGCTTAGTCAAGAATACACAATTCAAAGACGCTAGGGAAACGGGTTTACGTGATTCTTTTTATTCTAAAATAAAACTGGAACCCGCTCCATTCATCTCAAAAGAAATCCCCTCAAGCAAGTACCTACGTTGAACAAAATCGCAAACATTAAGTACAGTTCGCTGCATAAATGTACATATGAATCGTGAACAGCGGTTCGTGGTTGAATACTGTGTTCGTCACATTTACGTGAATAACTATAATAATATATTCACAATTCGCAATATCGGTACCTAATTATTAATTTGGGGAGCAATAATTCTTGTTTGATTTAACGTTTTATTAAATTAAGGAATTTGTGTTTGAACTATCTAAGTATTAATATAAAATAATATATTTAAATTAGTGGTCAATGTCAAATTGAGAAAGAATGAGTTCAAAGTGAATTAAGCCAAAATTTGGGCTTAAAGCCCAATAGTTAAAAATGTAATTAAAAAACCGACTGCGTAAAGAAGCTTACTGGAAAGAGAAAAGTTTTAAACCTTATGTCACTTCCACATCTAAGACAATTATTACGACATCCTTTATGTTGAAATCCATCAAGCCGTTTAAGATACAGAGCATGCCAAATAAATAGACATACATACATACGTACATACACTCGAAAAATATCACCTTACTTCTGGGTCATTTTTCAGGTCTAAATATTATCTCGTTATTACGCGTGTCTCCGTATCCTATACTATCGCTGATCTTATTTAATCTGTATTAACACAAACATTTGAGGCATAATAATAACATAGCTTATATAGACCACAGAATTCAGAGCATCCGGAAGCTGTCGTGTCGCCATGGTCGACATTTGGGAACACGCAAAATCAGCATCCCAGGATTATATTGAATAGTAAATAATATTGACATTATATGTAAATAAACTAGTGATCTCGAGACGCTTTTAAATAAAAAAAATGTGAACGAAAACTATTTTGTTTATGTTTCAATAGTACTCAGATCCGTATAGGTGTATTCAAGGTCTTTGCTGTCAGATGTTGTTTGTCGTGCGCAGTATATGTGATAATACGACCAGTAAAGGGTTCAAGTTCGCAGAACCGGCTGATGCCGCTAGCTCAGACCTGTTCGCAAGGTTAAGACTATAGTGGACTGCAGGGTAATGCACCGGGACGTCGCGCGTCGTACAAGCGTAGATCTATCTAGTACTTTACGACCTATTCATGTTTCATTTTATTCTTTACTCGCGTGATTTTACGTAACTACAAAACATCACTGTCAAAATTTTGTATGCGCATTGTATAATTCCAATTTTGAATATCGAACGAGAATTTAAATTAATCGTGACGTTGAAAGGAAAAATGATGAGAAGAAGAAATGTATTTCTTAATAAAAAAAATATAAAAATTATTGTTTAAGCATGTATGCTTGCTGTGTACAGTAAATACTTTTTTCTACACTATTGTGTTTAATACACGAGACACAATTAGGTATTATTTTAAAAGTACCCCTGCAATAATATTAAATATGTTTATTTAAAGTTGAGGTTGTTGTTGAAAACACCAAATAAATGAGACTTAACTTATAATCAATTCACACTGACTTTTTGAGACAATAGCGATTAAACAAACAACTAAGTTTGTATTATAGTGCTATGCAAATTGGAAATGTTTAGCATACATTAAATCGATTGGATGTGTTTTAGGTAATGTTCTACTTTCCAAATTTATATACAATAGGTCTTATCCCAGAGAAAACTTAAAGTGAAGTGGCGGTATGAGAATATCCACCACCCCATATCCTGCCGGTGTAGTAAAAGGCAATATAGGGAAACCAAACCTAACAGGATAACAGCTTAGTAAACCTTAAAAAATGCGGTCCCCCCCCCCCCCCTTTACAAGCGAGTAATCGCCTTTATGAAAGCGCCTAAGTACTTTCAATCAACATTCAATTTAATTTTAAATAATTTTAAAAATGAAAAAGTTTTTTAATGTAGTCAAGTAATTTGTTGCAATAGTTAAATATTCCACCTGTGTCGGTAAGAAACTATTCTCTTGCCAATATGATCTATTGAAATTATATCGACAGCTCGTGCCCGTCCTTATAAAAATCAGTCAATAGTAACCCATTGACAATACCACAGGTAAAAATTCACAATTTCGAAATTTCATCTTTAGTGCTTGGAGAATAAGTGATATTTGAGCTGGTTGAAATATTTGACGGGTATCATTTTTTATAAGACGGATTTTTTATATTAGCCCCCTTGATCCAATGTGTGAAGGGAATATTAAACGTGGGATATTTATTATTAATTGTAAGGCCTTTTTTTCCAATGTTTGCCACTTAACTCGCTCACGGTGAATATATTTTGAATGAAATCGTTGGGATGAAGTCATTTTTTTCCAAGCTAAAGTACATTTGCGTTTTTGTAGTGCTTTTTTTTGGGATTTGTAAGAGAAAAACGTGTGAGTCGCTGCTTCTTTTTTTGTTCACTAGACTTTTTTTAATTATTCAATAAGCAGAACCAAGCTTGTGGCTTGTGGCTTGTAATATTTCGTAAAATAGCAGAATGTCTTTTTCCTCGAAATTTTATTGCTTTTGCATTTATTAAAGTTAAAAAATACTCTTCGAACCACATATCCGCAGGTATAAACATTAGATCAGAGAATAATAAGTCCACAGATAACGTGGTTTCAAGATATACACACATATAAAAACAATCCGATTTTATAATGATAATGAGAGTCAATGCTTATTATGCAGGAACAATAAAAATATATAATAAAAGATTTAATCATAGCTACTTATTTCTTGTCTAAAGTTTTGCTTCCTACTTTAGAACACAAATGTTGACTGTACTGCCTTCTTTGCACGGCGTTTTGAATAATGCAAATTCTAAAACTCCATACCTTTTCCAGACTTAAACAGATTTTTTTTCTGGTGGAGATGCTAGAAAAAAGATCTACAAACGCAATATCTGCATAGACTCAGGTACTGTCCAGACGTACAAACTTCGCTTTAGACTTTCTATTTAACCACTCGCAAAGTTTTTTCGCTTCTCGTCGGTTTGAAGAAGCCGTTATTTTTTTTTTCAAGGCAATTACTCAAAAATATTTTACATCCGGCCTATAACGTCGCAAAACGCAAAAATCTTCAGTTTTTATTTTAAATATCATTAACGAGGGCATCCACGACTTTTTCTGCCACCAGGGCGGTGCCACTTAAAAGTGAGGTATATAATATTTGACAGATATCATAGCGGGGAAGTTAATTTGTGCGAAAAATGTAAAGGTTAATGTTTCTTCCTGTGGTATTAGCTATATTTTACATTAATGAGATTAAAAATAAATAAACCAAACCACAGATATTCATCAAAGTAGAAAAATGTAAAAAAGTTAAAAATGTGCAAAAAATTAAAGAAAAAACTACTGAAGCATTGTTTTGTGTATTAATATAATACTTTTGAAACTAATATAATTTTATTAAAAACTAACTACTCAATTAAATGACATTATGTAACAAAAAAACTTTACTTCAGTGTCAACTAGTGACATCTAGTGAGCGGAAAATTATTAGCCCTCATTGCCAAGCGGGAAGATCCCTTTTCTGTCTATCGACCTATTTCTGCAGCTAAACAGCAGTGAGTACATAACTGTGTTACGGTGTAAAGTGTATAAAGAGCTAGTATGAATTACAAGCTGTGAGGCATTCCGTTTTAGTCCTCAGATGTGTCAACGTACCTAAATCCTTCTTTGTTAGAAGTCGGTGGCAGAAGTCCACGGGCTGGCTACTTACAAAAGGCGGACTGTAAGCTCGTGTGCAACTTCAGCTTAAACAAGTGGTATAATTAACGATTTTGTACCACCGACTTCAATATAAATAAAATAAAAACATCATCAATGTAGTTTAAGCAAATTAAATACGCATTATTAAGGATAACTCAAAAAACTATTGTTCAAAATCAAATTTATATGAGACCACATGAGAAGCACTAGCTTAGAAATAAAAATCGAAATCAGTTCACTTAGAAAGAAGTTCTGATGGTAACACACATAAAAAATACAGTAGAATTGAGAACTTGCTTCTTTTTTTGAAGTCGGTTGAAAATACCCTAATGTCACGCATTAAAATGACTATGTTATCATGGAAACGTCAAAAATCTATTCCCCCAAAAAATGAATTCCTTACATATTTACCTCACTAATCCCCTTCATATTAAACGCGGCATCATCAACAGAAAGGTACGTGTTCACTAATTAATTTTCTAGGGAAAAAAAATTGAATTAAGGGGTGGAAATTTTTGTCGAAACTTAAATAAAAATGCAGATAGGTAGAAGTTTGTTAACAAGGGGGGAAACGCCCCCTCCTTTGAAGTTTTGGCAAGCACGCGAGGGGCGCGTATACTTAGAGATGAAAAATAAGTCGGGCCCTTTTAAAACAAGATATCTACGGAACCGGGAGTTTGGTTAGACATTTTCTCGCATCGACGGCCAATACGTGTGATATAGATAAGTCAGAAAATAAAGCCTTACATACCTTTTTGCATACTAGCGACCCAATCCGGCTTCGCCTGGATAAGATATTATAGATATTATATTTATTTAATTATCTTAAGGACCGACTTTGAAATCCTCTGCTAAAAAAATATTTATAAGTGAAAATATAACAAAAACAAATTAAAAATTACACTTGCATAAAGAAAGTAGTTCCATTGTTTCACTTTTATATCCAGTCCAATTTATAATTTATTAGATGGATAACTTTTATAACATGAAAGTTGTCTAAATAACGCCCCGTTAAATTTTTTGGGATAAGATATATAGCTATATGTTTTATACCTTGGATCCTTCCTGGTATTCATTAGCTCTGGATCTGTTCGTAAAGTTTCATCACAATAGTTTCAGCCATTTCGAAGATTAGTACAGATATAGATACAGACAGACAAACATTTTAAAAATGTTTATTTATGTCTTAATAGCGTGCAATTTATCCCCTGAGCTAAAAACAGACACTACAATTTTATTAATATGTATAAATATTTGTTGATGTATGTTTTGATGATATACCTTGTAAATAAATAAATAATATATATTTTTTATTTAATTTTAGATTTGTGTGCGCTCGCCTGTCCGAGTCTGCCTTTTGAGAATCTCCGGAGCATTACTACATTTTTTCAATTACCATTGTTCTGTTATGTATTCTTTCAGATCGTTTTGGATTGAGCGCACTGCTACTTGGTGGAAGAAATAGACGACAGGTTGGTGTAGAGTAAATTCTAAAAGCCTTACCGATTTGCAAATACTAATATTGATTATATTAAATGAATTTTATACTCTATTACATATGTAGGAAGTAATACGATTCGATACGACACGAACAGTCGCCACACTTATGTCTAAAAGAAATAATTAAAAAAGCCATGCTGCAGCTATGTTTTTACGTGGTAGAGCCATGCTGCAGCTATATTAGTAGTATATTGTGGCACGAATGGGTTGGCTCGACCAGGGAAGGACCACGCTCTCACAGAATACCAGCGTAAAATTGCAAATTAACGCTGCTGTGTTACGTATGGTGAGTGTAGAGAACCGAAGAACCTTTTTACTGGAATAGAGGCATTCTATCTTAGTCCTTACGGGAAACAACGAATCTGCATTTTGATTCGTAATCGAAAAATAGATTTATATTTCTATGGGCCACAGCAACCACTTACCATCAGGTGGTTTGTGTGATTGTTTGTCAACCTTATCATATAAAAAAGCCATTTCCACTTTTGATAGTTGTTACAAAGAAGTTTTATCAAATGTATAACATCACAAAATAACAAAATCACTTATTACTTACTATCTTTGTATTATTCTGCCGCCAAACAGTAGTTACACGCTCTACTGTTTGTCTGCTGTGTTTCGGTTGGTAGGATATAACTGACAAGTTTTTTTTTTAAAAAAAACGTTACCCCCACACTAGGATTTTCTCCTGTGTCGTGGAGGCAGTTTACAGACATAAATTGCATAAAGACAAACATCCAGACCCGGAACAATTATTTGTAGGCCATACAAATACTTGTTTCGTGCGGGATTCGAACCCGCGGCCACCAGCGCAACAACTGATTGCTAAGCCACTGCGCCACGGAGCCGTCAAGTGTAATACTGTGGGTGCCATAAGAGGTGAGACAGAGAAACTGGAGTTGGAGATGAGCTGCAGTATCTTCCTTCCTATAATAACTTGTATCTGTGCACACACGTAAGATTATAAAAACTGCAGCTGCCAACCTGTCAAGCGTGGCAACTGTGGTGAATATCTCCCCTTAAATATATTAGATTTTAATATTGAAAAGTCTAAATACCTTGTTATCTCATAAAAAATATATTGATTTAATATATTGATGTTTATCCTTATTATGTATGCGGTTCTGCAATGTCGAGAGAAGATCATTTTTGTTTATGCAATAGAACTCTGGGGATCTTTAATCTACAAAGTATAGTGAAGGATGAAGATAGATATATAGATAGATAGATAGATAACACTTTATTGTACGCCAAAAATAAGAAAAATATTAACAAAAAATGAGAAAAAGAAATGTGGTACAATGGGCGGTCTTATCGCTAAGAGCGATCTCTTCCAGACAACCTTTGGATGGACAGCATTGCAAGAAAGCAATAAAAACGTGTGTGGTTTGCTGACAAAATAACAAAGGAACTAAATGCCTCTGCCTAGGAACAAAATTTTTCCCTTACTGGAAATTGTCCGAATTGCGAACAAAAAGGTAATCGGTTGGAGCTAGGTCTGACGAGTACGAAAGTATGGTTTCTTACTACAGGTCTTGTAATGTTCAAGTGGTTTGTCGATCAGTTGTCTTGCTTTGTCATGGAACAGTAATGACGAAGATAGATTGACAAGTCGGGGTTATTTCTCTGGGAATTTCGCCATCATTGTCCGAAGTTCTTCATAACAGACATCTGCTGTTATTGATATATTGATACGCCGGATCTCAAAAAGCTATAGTGAATTACAACATCAAGTAATCACCAAACAGTTACCATTACTTTTCTAAGAGTGACCATTGCTTTAGGGTCCGGTATTTGATCTGGGTTCAGCTATTGCGTTTTTCGCTTGCGATTATTGAGAGAAAGAATTTTTCATCACACGTCACAGTTTAGTCCAAAATAGCTTTATTTCTGTGCTTTCCCACACACCCTATGCGCATTAGTATATTCACGAAGCACCCTTTTCTCGTTTTTTTTTTATTAAATCGTTTTATAATTTAAAAAAAAAACTCAAGAAGTTGGTGCAAATGAGTCAATATTGTGGTATAATTAACGTAAAACTATGACACTAATTTCTTAGTTATTTGGTTTGATAGCAATTGGCTTCCACCATTACTTTTAAATTATCAGTATCTATTGTTTTAATTCCAGTGTCCGAACTTCTTCGTATAGCAATCTTCAAGTCGAAGAAAATAAATAAATAAGTAAATAGCAGCTTATTAATACTACTGTGTTTCATATGGTGAGTGAAGACTTAGAGATGACGATACATCTGCATTTTGATTCTTAATCGAGGATAAATAATATGAATAAAGTGTCTATGGGCCACAGCAATCACTTACCATCAGGTGGGCTGTATGCTCATATTATGCTATATTATACTCTTATCCTATATTATAAAAAAGTATCGACTATGAGCGTTAGTTAGTCGTATCCTCCCCAAACGCAGCATTGATGCGTAATTTAATAGTTTAGTAATGTAGTTTTTGACGATTCTATGTCTTTATGTTCAAATCAAGTACTGAATATAAAAATATTTAAAATTCAAGCCATAGAATGTCAAATAATTTTTAAATTTAGAATGTTATCGTTTTTTTAGTGAAAAAAGTTTGGTTTACGAATCTTGGACAATGCAGGTTTCATTTTCATTCACAGTAGCCACTCCATTAAAACAACAGCTTTATACTTTCCCTTATTATAATCAAATTAAAAGATACCTTTTTAAATTTAATTACACTACCAGTAAATAAAAATTGATAGTATATGGCGTAAAGGTACTCTCATAATTGACTTGTTATTAATTAAACAGAAACAACTAACAGAGAACTCTCCCGCGTTCAAATAAAACTAATACTCGTAGATAAACTACTACATACTAAGTTCTTTTTTAAATAAAACGCTAGAAATAAAAACGGTTGTCTTTCGTCCATTAATAGGTTATTCACACCTTTTACAATTAATGTTAACTCAAATATATTTATTGCGACGTTAATTATGTTTCACGTTAAACTTTAAATGAAATGTTAATAGAATCTATTATATTCATTTATTTCTAAGGAAAGAAAGGTGTTCCACTATTTTAGCTCGTGGGAATAAACACATAATATTGAATTTTTGTTATTTTACATAAACTGCAGATTTTATTTTACATTTTAGACGGGGAGGCGGTTTTTAGTGATTTGCAAGGAAAAACATGACAGTTAGCAACTATGGCATAGTTTTTAACCGATTTCAAAAAAGGAGGAGGTACTCAATTCGACTGTATGTTTTTTATAGAATAAGGGTGACAAACGAGTACACAGTCCACCCGATGGCAAGAGGATGCTGTGGCCCACAGACATCTACATTTATCCTCGAATTAGAATCAAAATGCAGATGAGTTGCCACCTCTGAGAATCAAGACGGGACGCTCCGCTTCCAGTAAAACGGGCCTCCGGTTCTCTACACTTACCATACGAAACACAACAGCATTAAACTGCTATTTTACGCTGGTATTCTGTGAGAGTGTGGCCATTCCCCGGTAGAGGCGACCCATTCGTGCTACAACTATACTACTAATATAGCTGGAGCATGGCTCTACCACATTTTTTATGTGTGTTACCTCAGAACTTTATTTTAGGTGAACCAATTTTGCTGATTCTTTTTTTTAATTTGAAAGCTGGTGCTATTCATGTGGTCCCATATATCAATTTGATCAAGATTTGACCAGTAGTTTTTGAGTTATCCTTAATAATGCGTATTGCATTGACTTCGACTATATTGATGATGTTCTCATTCTATTTATATTTAAGTTGTATATGGGGGAGGTATATGTTCAGCAGTGGACTTTAATAGGCTATAATGGTTATCACGTGCTCCTCGGCGAAGATCGAAGCCTGCACGTCACAGAAGTAAAATATTTTTAGGACACGTGAAGTCCGCCAAATCGCACCGAAGCAACACGGAGGATAGAGGACCTCCTTCCCAATTTTCGATGTAAGAGTCTTCTTTAGTCTATGTGTATATATATATATATATATAACTTTATTCATTTACTGATTCAGAACAGCCCAGCAAAAGTCAAGGAACATAGGTCTTCCCCATAGATAGCCTCATATAGTTACGCTTGGCAGGTTAATTGGCAACCGCAGTTTTTATATAATTTTAAAGTGTCATCTGGTAGATGCTGCTGCCATTCTCCTATTTCTTTTCCCTCTGTCGCCTCTTGATTTTACGAGATAGTGGATTCTTTTACGCCGCTTCTATACGGCGTGCTACAATATTATATTACCTAAAATACTTATCTCTAGCCTGGACAAGTGTAAGTGGTTGATGTAGCCAATAGACATCTACATCTATCCTCGATTACGAATCAAAATGCAGATGCGTTGTCACCCATGAGGATTAAGACGGAGTGGCTCCTTTCCAGTAAGAAGGTTCTCCGGTTCTCTACACTCACCATACGAAACACAGCAGCGTTAAGCTGCTATTTTACGCTGGTGCAAGACTACTCTACTTTCAGAACTTTGCGAGATTTTATGATATTTCTAATCAAATCTGGCTGGCAATGCACAATAAGTTTTTCTAGAGTATTATTTTTTAATTATTTTCTTTAATAGATTTTGTTGCATGTGTACATTCTTAACAGTACTATAATTCTAAATAAAAAAAGATATCTTTTAAAAATGTTTTTTTTTTAAAGAAAAATCGTTTATTTTCCTTGAAAAAAGGAGGCCAACTTTTTTAGTCTTATCTATCGTGCACTAAGTTAAGAAGAAATAAATCAATGTCTAAGATTGTGACTTGAAAATGTTTTCGACGGTAAATGCGAAGGACTTTATCAACGATAAAAAAAACCGAAATCGAGAAGAAAGAAAAGCCATTAAAAACAATCTCAAACAATAATTCGTAAGAAACTTTCGGGTCCAAGCCTCCTTGTCTTTTGCAGGCACTTGATAAATATTACTAGAGTATTTGGGGTGCGCGCGTAAACGTCCTTTGTAGCCCTTCTAGAAAATTTTCGCCTCGTAAGCTACCTACTTAACAGCCATTTTGTTCAGCTATTTTGTTCAAGTGAAATTATTTGCATTTCTATATTATATTAGTCAAAAATTTTTACTTCTTTGTCACTCTTAAAGGTTTTTTAGAAATTACATATATCGGCATAAATACAATAAGGTTAAATAATTCGAATTCTCCTGTAAGATGAAGATTAAAACCATTTAAATAACTGTGGAGTTGGCTATGCTAGGAGTTTCTCTATGTAATAGAATCCGTAATGTTGATATCCGCAGCAGAACCAGAGTAAGCGGCACGGCCCAACTGATCAGTTATCTGAAGTGGTAATTCGGGCATATAGCTCGTCGGACCAACAACCAACGAGGAAGAAAGTTTCTAGAGTAGCAGGCTCAGGAACGTGCTTTGTATCGTTCCTTGAAATTTTGAAATGAAATGAAAAATAGAAACACAATGTAGCTTTTGTCTGGAAAATATTTGTATATAAAAGTTTCAAAGGAGAATATAAATGAATGCATTATTTTGATATTTTTATAACAATGCAAATGCTATTTAAAAACTACATGGGGATGTTTGAGTAATTATAAAACTTTTGGAAGGGAGAAACTTGAACGCTACCAAAAATAAATTTCAAGAATATTCCACTGGGGTTAATGATTTTAACCAACCAAAAGATGTTTCATAACAGTCAGAAATATATAAAGCAAAGTAGAAACTAAATTAGAGGGCGGTGCGCCCCATTATTAAAAATCTATCTCCCCCGCGTCAAACTAAAGATTATCGTGACCCCATCAAACATGGTGGTCGAGTATGCTTTAAATCGAAAAACTTAATACTTTTGCGTCATGGAACACTTTTATAATAGTTATAAAATATTTATATGTATTAAGTAAGTAAAATTGAAAAATGTTTTATGCTAGTGCAATGAATATGAATTCTTATTTCTATTAAAAATTAACTAGTCTCTTACGATCATCCTCATCAAATACGGAATAATCAACTCACAAGTGGACAAAGGTTTCTGTGCATTAGATCGATGCTGGACACCATCTCAATTTTCAGAGGACGTTTGTTACGTTTTTACACGTGTTTACAGACTTCACATGTCATCAAATATATATATATATTTGAGCTATGCTCCAGCTATATTAACATACATAGGATAGTTACAGCACGAATGGGTCGGCTCGACCGGGGAAGGACCACGCTCTCCCAAAATACCAGCATAAAATAGCAGCTTAACACTGGTGTGTTTCGTATGGTGAGAGTAGAGAACAGGATACCCTTTTTACTGGAAAAGAGGTATTTCATGTTAGTCCTCACGGGTGACAACGCATCTGCATTTTGATTTTTTATGGAGGATAGATGTAGATGTCTATTGGCTACATCAACCACTTACCATCAGGTGGACTGTGTGTTCGTTTGTCACCCTTAACCTAGATGTCTTTGTGCTAGTTTGCCACCCAATCCTATATACATACATATATATATATATATATATATATATATATATATATATATATATATATATTCCGCACGATATTTTCCTTCATCGCTGAGCACGTGGTAAACCAGCACTTAACATACAATTAACAATTTAATTGGTGCCGGCTGGAATCAAAGCTGGGTTGCTTACTTAGTAGTAAACCATGCTCCACGGTACCACGGTTGTTAAACTTATCAAAAATTCTCGTTTAAAAATGTATAGGGCGCATAATTACTTTCTTTATGTTCATCTCATTTAACGTCGATCAATAGTGCGCTAATGTAACAGAAGGGATCAAGGAAAAATTCCATTCCCTCCGAAGAAAATTAAAAATGCATCGACAAGCCGCTGTATATAGAATTTCAAAGTGAAGGGATTCGTTAAAGAAAATGAACTTTTCATCCGAAGGCGAGTGGGGATTTTATTAGGTATAATCATGGCGAAAAGTTTTTCAAAAGACATTAATTTTTTGTGGTATTTTTATACATTTAAAAAAATAACTTTTTGTAACATATATTGCATAAAGATTAACAATCAATCAAACCGTTATAGTCGATACGAAGTATCTTGCATAAAGCAGGAATTGAGTAAATGGCCTGCATGGCCACAAACCAATAGCATCCCGTCAAAAGACTTCATGACTCACAAGAATTTTAACAACGATTTATGAAGAGAACGAAGGGAGCCAACTTAAAAAGCGATAACTATGCTCGGGCCCTCCTCGTTTATCCGTGTCGTCACGTCCTCAGCGTCATATGTTTGATGCGTTAATGTGCATCAAATGAGTGAAGCATCTCGTACTGCGACCGCTAACAAACCTACTAAATGCGGTGAATATCGCAAATCCTGCCCAAGAGAGACCCATTTCTATCAGTGAACTTTCACAGCCTCATATAGAAGAACAATAGTACGTATCTTTTTATTTTCTTATGAAAGTTTTATAAGAATAAATTCGGTTGCTTTAAAAATGATTATGATTTTTTTTATATTTACGTTAACATTTAAGAAAACTAACTTTACAGATTTTATTGCTATAGTAACGTTATATTAAAAATTGACACATCTCTTGATAAAATCCAAATAAATTTTTATATTTAAAGAATATTGCCTAATGAACTTTCGGAGTATTTTTTTCGCGACTGTACATTAACTTTATAAGCTGCACCCTACGTAGCGAAGTTTTTTTACTCAAATCAGATGCACTCCCCCATCGCTTGTTACCGCGTAGGTATTATTAGGTTTGTTAACACACCGTCGACTCTATATACTAAAACGAAACACGCCCTTAAGCGCAATATATAAGCGCTATACGTGAATTTCAACAGTGCAGGGCATCATTTCACGCATGATTTACCTGTTTGATTGCATTGCGGGTTATTTTGCTTTCCAATGATGTTCATTCAGGTATGATCGGGGAAGTGAATACAATGATATCGATTTAATCTATGAGTGGATTTAGTCTATGAGTGACTGAATATATTTGTTCGAATGATTTTACGTGGTCGAGCCATGTTGCAGCTATATTACTGTTGTAACACGAATGGGTTAGCTCGACGGAGGAAGGACCACACTCTCACAGAATACCAACAAATATAAAGATGACATGCCTCATTTCTAATAAAAAGGGGTCTTCGGTTATCAAAACTCACCATACGAAACGCATCAAGCTGTTATTTTACGCTGGTATCTATTAGAGCGTGGACCTTTCCCGGTCGAGCCGACCCATTAGCGCTACAATCATAATATAGCTGCAGCATGACCCTCCTATATATAAATATACGCCAACTATCAAATACATATCTTCTCTTAGAGCCTCGGCCTCTGATACAAGATAGGACGATAGAAGGATAATATCAAACAGAACAATGTGTAAAGCAACTATATGTTTAGTTCAATTGTTGTTTCCCTGGCTCGGTAGTGGCTGAGTTCTATTTTCATCACGGGATTCCGCGGGTTCTATCACCGTATACACTGTACGTATCACCTATGGATATTTGTTATAGGTCGGAAAAGAACATACTTGGGCAACTCCTAGTATGGGAGTAACTTTAAAAAAGGAACTGGCCGATTTCAATCGCTGTAGCTATTTTCAAACACTGCAACAAAATATCCACGAAAAATAAAATATCTACGTATGCATATAATATCATATATAGCTAACAGATTTTTTTAATATAGCTGCAGCATAAATAAGTCGGCTTGATTGAAAAGTGAAATAGTGGTATAATTCTGCTGTGTTTCGTAAGGTAATTAGGGTAGAGAATTAGAGACCCTTTTCACAGGTGAGGAGGCATTCCAACTTGGTCCCCCGGTATGTTTGCATAGGTATCTATGGGCTACATCAACTTTCCTTGTAGACTGTGTGCTCCGTTGTCATCCTTACCACTATATAAAGTTTGAGTTTATTTCTGAGGCAAGTAATTAATTACCAACCGTTTTCTTGCTAATGTTTATTCATATTGTTTTTTTTTTGTTTTTTTTTATTGTTACGAAATTAGATAAAGGGGCAATCTAAATGCAAATTATTCAATGTGTTAAATTCTTTGACGTTATAAAACAGAAAAACAATTTTGAGTCTAGTCTTAATTAGGTTCTTTAACCAACAATAAATCGAGTAAACGCTTACATTCAAATATGAAAAATTAATTAAACGAATTTTTAAAAACTATAAAGCCGTGAACAAAAACAATCAACACCGGAAAAATAATTCTGCATCCGTTCCCGCTTTAAACCGGTAATAACTCAAAACTAACTACCGTTGGAGAGAAAAAAAAACAAAAGCGTAACTAACACAATGATAGCCCGACGTCCGAATTCAAACCGAAAAGGGGTCAGCGATTCCCACAACCAAAGTGTTGCAACCGTAAAAAAAAATTAATTTTAATAAAGCTCATCTGCATATTGCACCTCTCTTTATTAAGACAATAATAAAACTTGCCGAATTTAGTTACGGCTCCGACATCTGTTCTTTAACCCTTTCGCGAACTATTGTTTAAACTCGTAAAGGTAAAAATAAATCACAATGCTCCGCGTTGACACAATTATGTAACCCTCCAAAGGTACCCGGTTGTTTTAAAACAAAAAAACGAGAATGATTGTTATAGTTGAAACAGGTTTTCATTATCATTAGAAAGGGTAAAGTGAGATGTAAACTTGTGAAGTGTTTCTTTAGTAAGACGAGGGTTGACGACTTATGAGATATTAATTTATTTTTGGATTTACAATATTTTTGTTCCTAAATTTACTGATCGTTTTTAAATTAATAAATCTAACACATAAAATGTAGCTATCAACCAAATACGTCATTTTATTTATTTTTTATAATATTTAATAATTAGAAGTTATTTATAGAATAAAATACGAAAAATGAAATTTAAATTATATTTGAATAAAGAAAATGTTTAATAATTGTTTCACTTTTATGTTCAGTCAGTCATAACTCATAATTTATTCAATGGTCAATTTTTAATTATGCTGTTTGAAAAATCAGCCCATAAATAAAATTAATAATTTATTAAAATCCTCCACCTTTAGTTGTCAACATACCACGCATTGAAACAAAATTTTGATTGCTCCATCGATTGCTTATAGCAGAGTGTTCAATAATTTGTTAGCATCTGTTTTTGAATATAATGTGGGTGTCTTCAACGCAAGAGTGAATAGGCTTTTGTTAAATTAAGTCAGTGCGCGTTATCTTTGGCTACATCACTACAAACGAGTATTATTAGGTGGGACAGTAATTAAGCAATGGTATATTACAATAGTAAAAACGTATCCGAGTCCACGATTTTATCTATGAAAAGGCAATGAATCAGAATATCATAATGTGAAAGATAATTAAGCCAAAATATAAGAACCTACCAATACCTTAGCAGCAAGTTTTTTTTAATTACAACTTTCTCTTCCCCTATGCGTCTTTAAGGTATTGTCCCCGACGCTAATGTATTCATTAAATTCATTATGAATTATTTCAAACTGGTAACGTATGCAAATCAGGAGACATTTCTCGAAGAGAAAGATTTTTTAACGGAGTGTCACTGCTAAAGTTCCCACACTTTTTTGACTCTTAACAGGGATTTTTTTTTCTATTCAAAATTAAGAATTGTATTTGTTTTTTCTAATTGTATTAGCATGTTGTAATGCCAGTAATATTTTTCTTAAATATATTTGCTATTGCTATAAAATAGGTTCAATTTTGTCTTAATTTATAGAGAACTAAACTATTCACTAACCTTTCTTCTAATTTGCTGAGCTTAGATAACGTAGTAATGAGAATGAGATATATTCGTAAATTCGTAAAAGTTAAGTACAACTGCATTTTCGTTAAACACTTAAGGAACTTTAATTGGCAAAATCATTTGGAAAAATTGAATTGACATACCTTTCTTTTGAATACCTTTTCTTTTAAAACATTTCTTATCGCGAGTAAACAAGGCTATCTTTTTTACTAGTAACGGACCATTCCCTCTCAGTGATCAGGTATATTAATGTATCTATATTGAATTCTTATTCATCCAGGCATCCATTTAACATCAGGTTGACCGCGTTCTAATTTTGTTATAAAACTCAGTTATAAAAGAAAAATAAGTTAAAGGTAGGATACAGCTTTCTTTGATTTTTTGGTAAGCAATTAAGGAGGGAAAGCCGGTCAAGATAAAAGGCTTCATGTCGAAACATCAGGTTTCCTAAAAACTTTTCCTTTACTTAAATTAAGTAACTAAACTGGTTAATATTGGTCCAATTCACGTTGCGAGACATATTTTAGCTCGGCATGTTAAGAAAGATATAACAACATATAAAATAGGTTTAAAATGGTGGAAGAATCATCTCGTAAATTTTAAATTATTAACAGCGATGGTGAAAAGCGACAAAGTTGATTGGTATTACTAAATCGTTATATTTGTAGTTAATGTATGTAATGTCTTGTTTAGTAACGGACTGCGTTAAATTTTTGATAAAAATGTCCACATTTTTATCATTAAGTTTTCTTCGTCAGGTCACATCACTTTTTTAAATTAAGTTCCATGTTCTTCTTCAGTGTTTTTGACATTGAACTCCTTCGCAATAGCGAGAACGTTCATACTACGAATATATTTGTCCCAAAGAATTATTTCAAGCTGCTAATAGACGTTGCACTGGCGCTGACCTTCCGTTCCCTATGTAAAA
This sequence comes from Parnassius mnemosyne, assembly GCA_963668995.1. Taxonomy (NCBI): domain Eukaryota; kingdom Metazoa; phylum Arthropoda; class Insecta; order Lepidoptera; family Papilionidae; genus Parnassius; species Parnassius mnemosyne. Next base: position 10,971,980 of record CAVLGL010000080.1, read on the forward strand.
ATTAAGTGATGTTACGTACCTACATAATTAACCTGCTAATATGGCGGAAAAGAATCCACTACCCCCATATTATCCCATCCAGCACGGCTAGCATGAGCTGGGGACAAAAATTTTATCCCCCGATTATATCCACTGACAAGAGACAAAATTATCTTGTCCCTGTGCCAAAGCACGGCAACGGGGAGAAGTATATCCCCGTTTGACATAACGAATAGACATATATCCCCCGTTCGTACCATGGAGCCAAATTAAAGAAAAAAATTATGCTTTTTTGACATTTGAAAGGGACAATTCTATCCTAGTTCGTTGGACGTGGGTTTAATTTTATATTCATACAAAAAATCTATTTAAGTCTAAGTCTATCTCTCATTTTATCTACTGTCAATATTATATTCACCGGTGTGCCCATGCTCGAAGGGTGGATAAAACTAAGCGAGGGAATAAACATTTTCTCCTTTCCCCGGGGATAAAATTGTTTTCTGCCCATGCTAGCCCTGCTATGGGCATCTTTCTGATAACATTTCAATAATACTAATAAAAATACCCTGTCAACCTCCCTGCCTATCGTGGCAACCATGGCAAATATCCTCTTACGACGAAATCTATGGGGCAAGCTTACATTCAGCAGTAGAATTTAGATTGGATGTAATGAATGAAAGAAAAGTAAACCATAAATAATTGATTGAATAGTTGAGCATAAGTAACATCAAAATTAAATTTTTAATTTAAATTTAACATAATTTTCTTAATGATTTCTTATATTTACGCGAAAACTACACATTTTTAAATAAAACTAATCACGGGTGCTGGAAAGCACCCGAAACGTCGGGAATATAAAAATAAGTTAATATACGCGATAAAATCCGTAAAATTAGTTTTATTTAAAAGTAATTTTGTTATTAAACATGCTATTTTGTACAGTGACTTTCTATTTATTCGTCATTTATTATTAAAAATGTCATTGGTATACTATTGTTTATATTTATTTATTTTTTTATTGTTTAGATTTAGGGCTTGTGCTACTTGCACTATTACCTATTCTGTGCTTGTGCTAAGACTGTATCTTCTACAACTTCATCATGTCGCATCAAAAGAAGGTAAATATACAAAATACATGAAAAATTCGTTATAGATAGAGATAAAGAGTGGTAAAATAAAAAAAAATTGTATAACTAACTTCTATATAAATAATAAATAATGGGTTTCCATTATGGGTGCTTAACTTTGAATTCATATAAAACATTTGTGTTATTTTATCATTTATAATTTTTAAGGTTGTCTCCTTCAAAAGGAATAAATAAGTGGTAAAAATAAAAATGTTGTACAACTGACTTCAATATAAATAAAATAAGAACATCATCAATGTAGTCGAAGTTAATTAAATACTCATTATTAAGGATAACTCAAAAACTACTTGTCCGATCGTAATGAAATTTATATGGGACTACAAGAAAAGCACCAGCTTTCAAATAAAAAGAATCATCAAAATCGTTTCACCTAGAAAAAAGTTCTGAGATAACATAAAGAAATACAGTCGTATTGAGTACCTTCACCTTTTTGACATCGGTTGAAAAATAAAAAGGCAAGGAACACATACATTATTTTAACAGTAACATACACATTTAGTGATAAAATTATGATGAAATTGACATTTGGTACTAGATGTACGAATCACCGCTACCGTCTTGTCCCGTGGGTGTTGTAAGAGGCGACAGATGAAAACAAACCAAGAGATAGGCAGAAGCGTCTACCTAATACATACATACATACGTTACAGCCTTTCACAAGTCCACTGCTGAACATAGGCCGCCCCCAAGGAATGCCACAAAGCACGGTCCTGAGCCACCTGCATCCATCGACTTCCTGCATATCTTATCAGGTCTACCTAATAACAACTAAAGAAATCGCGGCTGCCAACCCGCTTGCCAAGCGCAGCGGCTATGTTAAATATGCCCCATTTTATTTTTTATTTATTTAAACATCGTTACACAAAAATGCACAAAGGCGGACTTAACTACCACTCAAACTGTTAGTAAGCAGAGAACACTGCTTTGGAGGTGCAATAATATTTGAAGCTACGTAATACCTTCTCCTTTTAAACAGGCTGTAATGGATACATTTAATGATAAACTGTCTTTTTTTTATTAAATAAGGGTGACACACAAGCACACAGTCCACCTGATGGTAAGTATCAACTTAAGCTATGGTTCATAGACATTTACATCTATCCTCGATTACGAATTAAATTCAAATTAAGATGGAACGCCTCTTTTCTAGTAAAAAGGCACTGAAACAACGCTGCTTTTAAGCTGCTACTTTATGCTGGTAATTCTGTAAGAGCATGGTCCTTCCCTGGTCGTGGTGACTTATTCGTGCTACAACTATGCTACTAATATAACTGCATAAATTATTAACTTCAAATAATTTATCTGCGAACGTGATCTTTTAACAACAATGTTATGCCTTGCGTTAATTTTAACAAGCTGGCACATAGTTACTGTAGTTCACAAGATTTATAGCCATGGAACATAATTATCTATGGTTATAATTGCAAGTATAAATCTTTACATAAGTATTAAGTTCCGGTGTGGGTGTGTTCGTAATTATTCCCGTCTAAACGGCTTGACAAATTTTGATGATTCTTATGGAATACTTATGGATGGTTCTTAGCTATATATAAAAATATAGATAGGTTCGGTAGGTGGCACTGTAGTCGAGATACATAAATCACACGTGCGAAATCGGGGAGCATCACTAACCTCTCTCTGTATATAATCGAAAATAAGAATCGATTGCAGTCCGTTAGTCTCCCCAAACTCAAAAATGACTCTCCCGACTTTGATGATATTTGCAGTTCGAATCATTGACGACCTAGTTCTTTCCGATCGACTTAATCCATTTCTCTTGCGAAATGACGTTGATCTCACTGCATGCCTATCACATAAACTACGGAGAGTACTCAAAAGAACCGTTCCGGTTATTTTCACTCAAAATTACTCAAAAGAATCATTCGCTGTGACTTAACTCAAAATTTCATTCATATGATTTGATAGTTGAGAGTCCACTACCGTGTATTCCCCAGTGGTTTTTCCGGACCGATAAGGCTTAGGGATTGCAATTCCTCTGGTGTTGCAGATGTTCATGGGCGTCGGTGATTTACCATCAGGTGATCCGTATACTCGTTTGGCTCCTCTTCTATAAAGACAACTAAAACATTTGTCTAAATTTGACGGCTCCGTGGCGCAGTGGCTTAGCAATGAGTTGCTGCGCTGGGAGCCGCGGGTTCAAATCCCGCATGGAACAAGTATTTGTATGGCCTACAAATAATTGTTCCGGGCCTGGATGTTTGTCCTTGTGCAATTTGTGTTTGTAAACTGTCTCCACGATACAGTTGAAAATCCTAGTGTGGGGATAGCGTTTAAAAAAAATTGTCTAAATCGATAATTAAAATTAAGAAAAAAAAAACCATGAAATTTTAAGAATTTCCTGCTTAAACGGTATCATATTAAATGGTTTTGACTAACCCGAACGCGGCCGGTAAGTGACTGTATACGAAAAATCCTAAAAAATGCTACAGATGCGTTGTCACCACAGAGGACCAACATAGATTGCTTCACAGTCTGTTATTAGACCGGCAGGCTGGCTCTATTTCAGATCGAAACACAGAACGCACACAACATAACAATTTTTAATAAAAAAAAGGTGGCAACACATCTGTACGCTTGCTTGCTTGAAGTCGGTTACAAACGTCCATGCATTAGCCGCTTCCCATGATTGTTATAAATGTGTGTTAATTAATTATACATTGTTTGTCATTTTAATATCATAAAAATATATCACCTTTGAAGCAGAAAGAAAATATTATTATCTGTCTCATTCTTTCGTATGTGAATCAATCGAAGACAAAGTTCCTATTTGTTATTAGTTGTAACAACGTGGCATTTAGAATAAAAAATACCTTCACAACAGTTTCATTATAGAAAGCTGTTCCACGTTCACAAATATTTATATTGCATCATCCACTCACCTTTTAAACTAAAACGAGTTATGAATTTAATGCCAGCGTTAGCTTTAATCGTTGTCAATAAGCTATGAAAAAATAATCGATTGATGTTTTCGCATAATAATAACTTCCTTTATTTTACCGATATCGATGATCTTGTAAGTCTATTAAGCTTGTGTATTTTGTTTGTATGTTAGTTTATTCGAGTAAAATCAACACAGAAACTTTTGAATTTCTAAGAATTTTTTCATCATCATGCATTAGGAATAAGGTGATCGCTGCTGAACTATTTTATGATGATTAATTTGATGATGCTCTCCTGCAGACCTGCAGTACAATTAACTATGTGGCAGTAATTGTTGGCTTCCTTGAATTATGTAAATGTATGAGCATCGATTATAAGCTTATGTCCTATTTATAAAAAGTGATGTACACTGACGTCTTCACTGACGTCTTCTCCAGATACTGTTTCACATAAACTCTTGTATAGTAAGTAGTACACAATTCATGCAATTCAGCATAGTTATAAAATATGCTTCCAATCGTGAGGTTAAATAAATAAACAAAATAAGGAACATGGAAAATTACTTTTTTGTTAGTATAAAATTGAGTGAAGAAGCTTACTCTGTATTTTGTTGTTAACTTAATTCATCGTTTTGCCGGAAAATGTTTCATAACTAGATTCATAAATAGATGTCTACCACTGTATAAAATTACTGCCGAGAAAAGTTTGACACAATCTAAGAAAAACGCTAATATAAGCAAATATTCTTTTCATATTAGTATCTTATGTAACGCTACAAAACATTATATTGAAAAATCACAAATAATTATAGAGTCACGCACTGATCAATTATATCAAGCATGAAGACAATTTCCGAAAATTATTGTAAGTTGTCGATTACTTAGGACACAAAATTATAGTGCCAAAACTTTATAAGTAAATTAAAGCAATTATTTGTCTTTATTGATCCGTATGAAATGCGTATTATGGTAAGAACAGAAGTAGGCTCAGTAGCAGTGTCAGAAGCACATACATATAAGTACCTACAGTGCTTGTATCAGTGTAAATCAATCAAAAATAAACGTAAAGTTACAGCCTATATACACCCCTCTCCTGGACACAGGATTTTTCTCATTACTGAGAGGGTTTTAGAGTTAGCAAGTGTCCCAGCGCGTGTTGACGAACTTTACATGTCTTTGAAATAAATGTGTTTTTAATTTGTCAGACACGCACGTTTTCTCACGATTTCTTTCAATGTAGAGCACGTGGCAAATCAACAATTAACAATTTACTTGGTGCCGGCGGGAATTGCACCCGACTTATGAATATATGTCATGCGTGTAATGCGTACTGTAAAATAATCCTAAAGTATCAAATTTAAATTTCATTTATTGCTTAATTAATTTAAAATTTTAGTAAATACGGTAGACCTAAGTTCAAAGAGCATTCCCTTCAATTCAAGACTTAGGCTTAGAGATAAGCATATATGGTCATCCGAGGCAAGTGTGACATAGATCAATTAAAACTATAATGAACGTTTAAATACTTCTACTCTGTAAGGATTTAACAAAGAGAATTCAGATTCATAACATCAATAATTATTAAGTGCTTGTTTGTTTGATCAAGCATTTTAGTGTCTAGAAGTCGCATTTCGTAATTTAACGTAATTAAAACTAATTGAGGTGGAAGCCTGTCACACTTACCCCGTCAATGACACAAGTGTGACAGTATGCTTCTTTTTATAGTTACTTTATTATTATCTGTGGTTTTCGACAAAATTGAAGAGGTCAAAATATTTTAAGATCTATATACAATTTGAACGTCCATTTTTGTGTAACTGAGATTTTCCCCACATAGGGAAAGTTATCAGAGTAGTTTAAAAAAAGTCTTAACTTTCAGTATAGTCAATAACGTAAACGTTCCTACGTTGTTCAATAGATGGAATTTACCAAAAAAAAAAACTGTTTATGTCGCATAATTCGCATTTGTTACACTTGCGCCACTATCAACACTTGCCTCGTGTGACCATACAACATATAACAAAACTTTGTAGTTCTTGTTAACTATGTTATTAGAATCATTATTCAAACTTATAGAAATAACTTTACTTCAGAAAACTCGACCATAAAAAAAATTAAATGAAATTTTTATTTGCAAATTGTATGTGGTTTTATTACTTCTGACACGCGCATCGGTAAAACGGGGTCTTCGACAATAAATACTCTACCAATGCAGAGGTAATAAAACTACACACAGTTTGCAAATGAAAATTTATTTTAATTTAATTTAGTTTATGATCGAATTTTCTGAAGTAAAGTAATTTCTATGCACTTGAATACCGTTTCTGACGATTTAACGGAAACCACAAGGGTTTTATTACATGTTGTTTATGAGAACAAAAAACTAAAAAGATAAAAGTATAATCATGAAATTATTGTATTGTCATTGCTACTTACGTCTGTAAAATTTTAGATTATTCAGACATTCGGAAGAGGGTTAAAACAGAATTGAAGAGAAAAAAAAACAAATCAGGTGTTAAAAGACATGCCAATAGAAGCTTAATCGTTAGTTTAAAATTACTTTAACTTAAATTTGTAGTAATAAAGATATGATGGCATCGCCTATCCAGTACGCGAGATCAGCGCGCAGTGGCGGTTATGGGAAAACACATCTCCATCACTGGACTTCTTAGGAGCACATTAAATCATTTTTTTATTGATGGGTGACAAACGAGAACACAGTCCACCATATGGCAAGTGGATGCTGCGGCCCATAAACAACCACATTTATCATCAATCAAGAATCAAAATGCAGATGCGTTGTCACCCCTGGGGACTGAGATGGAATGCCTCGTTTCCATTAAAAAGGGTCTCTGGTTCTCTACACTCACCATACGAAACACAGCAGCATTAAGCTACTATTTTACGATGGTATTCTGTGAGCGCGTGGTGCTACCCCGGTCGAGCCGACCCATTCGTGCTGCAACCACAATATAGCTACAGCATGGCTCTACTACGTAAACAAACACACTATTATTTTGTTCTCGAAACAAAAGAAATTAACAAGCAAGCTAACACCGATTTAAAAAAATCTGACTGCGTAAAATACTAATAATACCCATTTTACTATTATATATGAACTTTATGATGGATTTATTATAAGTTTTGAAAATTTAAGCGAGAATGGTCGCTAAAAAATCTTAAATAGTTATAGATCCTAGACGGTCATTCATAATTTAAATTTAAAAATTTTGTACAGCCGACTTCAATATAAATTATTAAGAATAACTCAAAAACTATTGGTCTGACCTTGATCAAATTATATTTTTTATTATATAATATGGGACCACATATGAATTACCAGCTTTCTAATAAAAAAAGAATCATTGCAATCGGTTCACCCAGTAAAAAGTTATGAGGTAACACACAAAAAAAACATACAGTCGAATTGAGTACCGTCTCCTTTTTGCATTCGGCAGAAAATGGAAAATGACTACAGAAATCTAATAAAAAATATGATTTTCAAAGACCTAATCAATGATATCCAATTTGACGTAGTCGACTTTCATTTTTTAAGCCGTTTAATTTTGATTACTGTCATGTCTTTAGTGACACTGACAAGATTAAGACAAATCTATTGACGTATGACCCATCAAAATCGGCCCACGCGTTTAGTCTTTAGAGTGCCACAAAGGAACAAACATACACACATACATACATATATAGACAATTTAAACATTAAATTTTTTACTATTTTTCAGACTCTTTGTTAGTTTTAATACGCGTAACCGATATTGACTATGCGTTAAGAGCACCTGCTCTAGAGCAAAATAAATTAAAAAAGAGTTGTTATCGACACATCTGTGTAATTATGCATTGGCCTAGGTCTGCAGTTGATAATCTTGGGTTAGATATTATGCCAGCGGAAAAACATCTGCCTATTGCCTGTCAGTGTCAATCTTTTGTTATGTAATATCTATTTATAGGAGCTTGGGTCAGTGGAAAACTGGCCATGAGTGAGTCAAACTCGCATAAATACTTTGTGTCGCAACGCTTAATTAATTTCTTATGTTCATTATTTAAAAAGTAAGAAGTTCGTTAATGTAAGGAAAATAAAAAATTAAAATTTAACCCTTACTTTTTATTTATTTTGAAATATCGATTAGAATCACCTGACCTGACACTATCTATCCGTGTCGGTGATCTGGCTAAATAATTAGATTTTTTTTTATTATAAATAAACACTCACGCCTGTCACCCAGATGGGTAGGCAGAGACTATGGACTTCCTTTTGGCACGATCCTGACACACCTATCTCGCTTCCTCCATATCCATATACCTACGCATACACGCTCGTCGGTTAAAAGTAGTCTTGATTTGGCCCATTTTCAATATATCGCCGATTTTGTCGATAAACTATCGCCTAAGGCGTCCCTTCCCGACTCTGCCATTTTTTTGTACTTATTGAAAGTTATTCAAGTTTATCTCTGATTCGTAAAAAGCAGCCTAGGAAAAACCAGCAATAAATCTAGCGGGCCTTTTTTTTAAATATTAATTTTCAATATAACATTTTAAACAATCAAGTATAAAAACATTTAGAAATAGTATGGTAGCGATCACCTCATTTCCAGCGCTTATATTCTCTTCGCTGGCAAGAGTCCACTGCTAAACATGGGGCTCTATCATCCTAGAGCATATTTTCCATAATCACCACGCTTGGCAGGCGTATTGATGGCTTACACCCCTGGCGTTGCTTCTTACTTATATCTGGTATATAGAATATGTTTTTTTTTAATGAAATAAGGGTGACAATCGAGCACACAGCTCATCTGATGGTAAGTGGATGCTGTCGCTCATAAACATAAATTTTTCTGATTTTCCACATAGTCGGTTCTTACGATGTCAACGGAATCATTATATGAGGATTTCTTTAAGTTCCACAGGGAAAATAATAAATGTACTTAGTAAAATAATAATAATATTGATAATAGTTTAGTTTTTGTTTACAGCAAATCTTGCCTGTTTATATACTGTCCAAGAGCCTATTCAAGGCTCCGTAGCGCAGTGCATTAGCAATGAAATGCCGCGGATTGAATCCCGCACAGAACAAGTATTTGTATGGCCTACAAATAATTGTTCCGAATCTGTATGTTTGTCCTTTTGAAATTTATGTATGTAAACTGCCAACACGATACAGTAGAAAATCATAGTGTGGAGATAACTTCATGCAATAAAAATTAAAATTAAAAAAATATTTGAAGATAAGTTCTATTTTCAAACTATTAACGATCTCGATACCGATATCTACCATCTAAGATGTAGTTATCGTATCGAAGGACTTCTTACCTACCTAGGAAACGGTTCGGGTACACCCAGTCCAACTCTATTACCTTACCTTACCTTTCTGACGCCAAATAGCCGTGCTAGCACTGCTGTGGTCTGAAAGACATAGAGAGCCAGTGCAATTATAGGCTGTGAGACACTCCATCTTAGTCCTCAGAGGTGACAACGCATCTGTATCCTTTTTTTTTAAAGTTGGCTGCATGTGTCCATGGACTACAGTAGCTACTTACCATCAGGTGCACTGTAAATCGTTTGTCTCTTCAGGTTTATAGTAAAAAAAAAAAAAACTCGCTCAAAACTGTGTTTGCCTGTACGGGACTGACACTCAAGAACCTATTTCCCCATCGGTTGTCAGTTTTGCAAGCTATATGCCTGGCTCATTAGAATAGAATAGAATAGAAATATTATTTTTGTAACCTGTATTGAATAAAAACTGCTATAATTTTTATTCAATATAGCTTACATGAACACTTAAATTTTTTATCAGCCTACTGATCCATTGAGGTATGTTAGTTTCTCTACTGTGGATATCCCCTTTACGTATTTTATCAAACAGAAAAACAAGGAGGGCTTTCCAATGCTTAATTTTGCTTTAAGTACTTACATATGGCTACCTTTTTTATAGAATTAAGCAATGAAGTACCACGCTTCAGTACCGTCATCATTATGAACTCTAAGCGATTATTAACTAATTTTATAAGCCAAGGTTTGAGTACTATCACATCTGATTATAGTGAAGCCGGAGATGGAAAGCACTTACTTAGCTTAACAAGAGCCTATTCAATCTTACTTTGAAGATAACCACATTGTAATCAGATAGAAAGACAAAAGTAACAACCTGTACACTGTTAGGCACAGGCCTCATCAAATTTATGAGAGGGTTTTAGGGGAAGGTAATATCCGCCGCGCTTGTTCAAAATATATTCTTTCTTCTTATTTCTCAGATATGCAGGTTTCCTCACGATGTTTTCCTTCACCGCCGAGCAGGTGGTAAATCAGCGCTTCGAATTGCAATTGACGGTACAGTTCAAAGAGTGTGAACACGGGTTGCTTGCGTACTGTGAAATTTACAGCGAGCGCTTATTCCTTGAGCTACCACGGCTCTCAATGGAAATGTGGAAAAACCTGATAAATTATTACACTCCATTGCTGTTCACATTAGGAACTACAAAGCAAACTGTTTTGTTCGCGTGGGTGGTTTGTCGACAACAAAAGGAAGAAAACAGGCCGAGCGTCTGGTTGTCCGATGGTGGAAGGGGCAAGGAGTAGTTATGCAATACAATTCTTGCGCGCACTCTCTGAAATGTATCTTTTATTATAATTATTCGTGTAACCAAAAATTAAATAAACAAGAGGTACATACATAATAATGAGGCCTATATTACTTAGTGAACTAGTAATTTCTAGCAAGACGTACTGGTTACTTAAATCTTAACCGACTTTACAAACGAGGAGCTTCTCAATTCGAGTGTATGTTTTTGTATGTATGCGCGATATCTTTGCAGATGGTGAACCAACTTTGATGATTCTTTTTTTTATTAAATAGATTATACTTCAAGGGTAGTTCGAGAAGAAGTTTTGAGAAGAAATTCCACCCCTAACAGTATAACTTCTTTTTTAGCAATTTGAAGTCGGTTTTCACTTTTTGTTAAAAGCTATATTTATTTAATGGAAATCTCTCTCTGATGAATAGTGACAAACGAGCACACAGTTCACCTGATAGTAAGTAAGTACATGCGGTGAGCCATAAACACTTACATCTATTAAAAGTCAAAATGCAGATGCGTTGTCACCCCATTGTACTTTATTACCCCATAAAGAAGACATTGTAACGAAAAATCAAAATGTTACAAGTATTATAAATTTCAATAGAGCGATGTAGTAAAGTTTCTATATCAAGTTATTATTAGACGAGCAAATGCCAGCCATAAATAGTGTAAAGCGTCTAAAGCGATTGTGCAATGTGCAGCCGATTGCACCGGAAGCAAAATGTTCGCGTTTTTTTTACCCATCCGTATGCAACACTGTATCGACGGATAACTGTGGCGCAATATGTCAGGATCTGTTGCGAATGGCTGAATTATTTAGCATATTTCTATACAATGAAATATAGAAATAAAGGATTGGAATGTTTTTGAATTTATAGAGATAGGTTTACGTGGTAGAGCCACGCTGCAGCTACGGTATGGTTGTAGCTCGAATGAGTCGGCTCGATCGGTGTAGGACTACACTCTCACAAAATACCAGCGTAAAATAGCAGCTTTTTTTTTGTAAATACTAGCTATGTTTTTAACATAACTAATATTCCCTTTAACCTCTCGTTGTAAGCTGAAAATGATTGCGTTGGGAGTGGTCTACGACAGTAGTCGAATGGTAGATTTGAACCCTTTTGAGTTCACGGTCCGAATCCTACCATTAGGCTATTGTCGCTTCCAATACCTTATTTTGCGGTATTTTGTATGGTGAGTGTTGAGATCCGGAGACCCTTTTTACTGGAAACGAGGTATTCCATCTTAGTCCTCAGGGGTGACAACGCGTCTGTATTTTGATTCGTAGTTGAGGATAGATGTAGATGTCTATGGGCCACAGCAACCACTTACCATCAGGTGAACTGTGTGCTCGTTTGTTACCCTTATCTTATATAAAAAACGACTTTTAACACTAATGCGTCTATCAGCTCTGGTAAATAAATAAATTTATTATTATTATTATTATAGCTAACTATATTTTTCATCAAGTCGTCACTCCATCTAGTGGTGAGGTCAGCCAACACTGTTCAGTCAGTACTACGCAGCCACTCTATAACCTTTCTTCCTCATCTGTTGTTGACTTTTCGAGTTATATGCCCAGTCCATTGCCATTATAGTTTACTGAACTGCCTCAACTGTCAATTACTTTCGTTCTTCTGTGGATATCCTAATTTTATTAGGATTTCGATTTCGATAGTGAGATTATTAGAGATAAAAGACTGCGCTTCCTAAGTCTAATATCAGAAGTGAAGGAATACATCATGAGAAAACCTGCATGACTGAGAGATACTTCGGGGACTTGAGAATCCAAATAATCGCTACATCGGCGCGGTAGTATTATTAATAGCCTCAGGAATAAGAGCTTATTACCTATTTAATTTATTATTTTCAATCTATTCGGCTACTAGTACATTAATTTATAAAATAAAAAAGTTAAAGAAATATAACAATAAATAGATAGATAGACTCTTTATTGCATTGAAACCTAAAGTTGCTAAAATAACGAAAAACTACAATCGATAGTCATATTGCTTTCAACAATTTCTACTTGACAAACCGAACGTGAAAGGAAATTGTAATATAAAACATATTATGTTTGTTTGTTTGTTCATCTTCTAAGTGTTCCATTACCCAGTTATAACATACACCCGGTTACGATGCAACTTTGAGAGTTGAAGTTTGCGCGCCCGTAAAGGATTCTGAAAAATAAAATACTTGGTTTATCTATTCGTCTTCTATTTTTTAATCAATATAGATTATTACACAACACTTACCATTATAGCCTACAAAAAGTTCACTGCTGAACATAGGCCTCCCCCAAAGTAGTTGCCACGCTTGGTGGTTGGGTTGGTAACGGCAGTTTTTTTATTTTTTTGTTGATTTTTTTTTCAAATTATTAAACTTCGGACCACAAACAAGTTCACAATCAAACACCTATCTAATGTAATTACTGTACATTTTTTATTATTGTGATCTCATCAATGCTGGTCACTAATTTAAGTATTACAGTTTTTAAAGATAGATGAAGCTTGTTAGAAAGTATACCTATACATTGACAATATCTAATTAAAGTTTACTCTCAGTATTGACTAACAAACATTGTAGGGTTATGGTTGGATATATGACATCACTGCTCATTACTTTTTTTTTTTTAAATAATCGTGTCATATATTCCACTATCTACAATGACTACTTGCTTAAGTTTATCAGTGACAATCTTCTTATAATTATCTCGTCCAGTGACATCGATATCGATATCATTAAAATTCTCATTGTACAAGTGCATCATACGTAATAAAGAGGACCTTCGTCCCGCGTTTGTTCGGCAATTGGTAGAAAAAAGTTTATGCGAATGGGCCACGCGCTGATGTGCTCTGGTAGGTACCCTATAATCTATATTCTCAGTAATATTCATACAGTCGTATCTATTGTGACACAGATCATAAAACAACAGTGCCTCAAGAATTATACGCCTTGATTTAAGAGTGGTAAGGCTATATTTCGCCATGTTGATAATAGAAAGACGCTACTGCCATCTCCTGGTTAGTTTCCCTCTGTCGCCTCTTACGACACCCATCTGACGATATGGTGTAACAGATTCATACCGTCACTACATGGTTACACAACACTTATTTAATTACGTGTTTACCATTGGCTCGAAATACCCTTGTCCTAGGAAGCACCAGCAAGAAACCCAGCGGGATGTATGTCCATGTATGTACGATGAAACTTTGAGTTGATATTATGCGTGCGCCCGCGAAGGCTTCTGTGAAAAAGAAACATTGTAACGCATGCCGGGTACGGCTAGTAGTTAATAAAATAATAGGAATGCGTGATAATAAATATAAAAACGATGTTAATTAAAAGCTTTCTAAAAGTATTACTCCATTAGCATAGTACAAACATGTCAGTTTACAGGTCCGCGGGGTAAAAATGTTCCATAAATTGTGTGTATTGTTGTGGATAAGCATGCGATATTTATGCCTGCTACATACTATAACGCAAATAGCGCCAACGGTTATATAGTGCTGCATTATTATACGTAACTGGTGTTGACGTCACGGCAAAGCTAAGTAAGGCAGATGTGGCATACGTCAAATGTTAATATGAATAAGAAATAAAAAATAAAACAACATGCGTTAATCATGGGCTGTGATGATCTTAGTTCACTTATAGATCATAGACATAGTTATTTATTTATTGTATTGTTCAGTTATATTTTTAGTTATGCTCTCACAGAATACCAGCGTAAAATAACAGTTACTGCAGCTTTGTTTCGTATATATAAAAAGAGTCCAGCGTGTTGTCACTTAATTTTAGAAATTAAAAGTGACAACACGCTTATCACAACATGCTGTTCTTCACCACCGAGCATGATGTGCCAGATTAGTAGTTAAAGTTACCACTGTTCCTTTTAATTGATCGACTTTGATTTGCTCGTGTACCATGAAATTTAAGTCGAATGAATTACTTAACTTTAGTAGCGAAAGTTGCCATGATTAAGATCACTTAAATTTTAATACGTTCAAATTCATCTTCATTCAAATTCATTCATCATCATCATCATCATCATAACAGCCTATCAAAAGTCCATTGCTGAACAAAGGCCTTTCTCATAAATATTCTACCACAGACAATAATATTAAATAGGTACAAACATGTACCTATTTAATATTATTGTCAATGTTTGTAAGCAGCCATAGATTAGATCATTGTATTATTTATTACTTTGTATTATATGTGAGACTGTAACTTGCGGACAAACCTCACGGTTTTTGCAAGTTGAATAGATGTAACCCTTGTACTTATAATTAAAACTTGTACTTATAATTAATAAAAAAAAACAATTAACTGTGGTAGAATATTTTTTGAATAGCAAGCTATCAGGAAGACGACGCTGCCCAAATGGTGTTTCATTTCCCTTTGCACCTCGTATGTCAGTCCCGGAGTGATACGGACTAGTGGATAGATTTATGAAATTATTTAGTTGGTATTTATTCCTCTTTGTACACTGGAGAACTGAAAATAAAAAAAGAACATGTGTGCAGTTCACACGCGGTAGAAATGAAACCTTTAGAAAACTAAAGTTCTAGAGAATGAGACGAATGGAAGTATTAAGAGTAGGATAATTTTAGGGTTTATGTAATTAAATTATAAATAAATTTATAAAAAAAACACTGTATACTCTATTCCATCTCATTTTCTAAGGCTCTAAGGCTTCCTGGAGACGTATATGTTTGTCTCTTTTTATTGTCGCTTTTCCTTTTCATCAAGTTTCAAATCACAACGGTTCTATTGAAGTTTTCACTTCAAGAAGTATATTGTTCCCTAATGGTTAATTGTGTTGCAAATATGTATTTTGTTGAATTATAGAAAATAAATATTTTCCAAAACTTTAAATAAGTTGATCACTCCATTCACTTTATAATCCATGACGGCTAGTGCTCTAAGTTTAGATCTGCCGTTAGAAATTAAGCCTGTTTTTATTGCAAACGATAGAACGTTTTCTGTTGAGTAAATGTTTCCATTGTTCCACGTGACACGTTATTATAAGCGCTAATTTAATATATGTTTTAGTTTTATTGTTATACTATTATTACCAAGTACTCGCAAATGCAGAAAAACTTTGTGTAAATTGTGTAAAAACAAGTAAAGATCTGTGCTCAACTGTGAGATGCAATAATAAGTCTGTTACATTACATTATACAACTTTGCAACAATATTTAGGAATAAAAAATAGCGAAATCGAGTCAATATTTAGTGATTTATCTTGTTGTTAGTGGCCAACTTAATTTTCTACAATCGCCAATTCTAATACAAAACTATACATATACTATAATTTAATATACCACACTTTTTTTTTCATATTCCTACAAATTCCTAATCATAGGGAAGTGCTCGAAATTTCAGTTGCAAGATTCCACAAGGAACGGCAGACAAACAATAAAGTGATTTAACATCATTACGTTAGGTAAGTCACGAGACTGTCACACGACTTGTTGTTGATTTCATTCATTTAATTAGTTTTCCATTAGCGTTAACAATTGCAGAAAGTGAAGTTGGCTATTCCCGCAGGTTTGTACGACATCTTCTGCGATCGCCACCCAGATCTCCAGCTTACCAGCTTCGTCAATGTAGTGACCCAAACCGTATACTTTTTATTGGTAAGGATCTTAGTCTTCAGAAATGACAATGTATGTATAGGTGCACTGTGTACTCGCTTGTCACACTTAAGGATGATTCACGCTACAACGTGTCGCCACCGGGCCGTGCCCGGCCGGGACACGTCCACCGTGCGCTGGCCGGGCCAGTCATTCATGTTACACCGGGCTGTTTGCACGACCGTGGCTTATGCACGACTCTGTGTTATGTGGTTTTTGTCAGCTAGTGATTTCATCTGTCGATAGACTTCACGCTTACATAAATATGCAATTTTCACAATTTGAATTGGCAGCTATTGCAATTGCCATCGATGATGAAGTATTGGAAAAACGAAGCGAAACTACTAAAAGAAGATGGGGTGTACATCCAACCTGGAGAAAGCAAGAAGCAGAAGGAGAATTTGCTTTACTTTACAAAGAATTAATAGATGATGAGAGCAAGTTTTATGGTTATTTTAGAATGTCTAAAGAATGCTTTACTTTTTTACTTGAAAAAGTAAAACCAGACCTAACATATTCTAAAATACCTACTAAAAACCGATAATCCCACTCACATGTACTTACATGTTGTCGTAAAGTAATTAGTGACACATGAATAACTATTATAAATGTAAATTGAAATAAAAGTTACAACTTACCAGATTGTTTTATTTCGTCCGAAATGGTTTTCCAAATAATATTTTTGTATTTGTTATCTAAATACTTAGGATGGCTCATATCGTAAATCACAGGGTACTTGCGCACACATTCTAATAATTTTTCATCGTCCATTTTGCTGTTGAGCTGCTCACTTCACTAAGATTTGACGTTGACTGCTCTCCGGGCGCCCGGGCGCATATGTTCATGTTACAACGTGTCGGGGCCGGACCGTGCCGGAGCCGGGAAACAATACCCACCGACATTTCAACGCCGTGCCCCGGCCGAGTCCCGGCGGCGTACGGCCGGGGCACGGCCGGGCCACGGTCAGGCATGAATCGCTTCATACAAAAAGTACACCATAATATTGACCGTGCCCCGGCCGGGGCACGGCCCGGCCGCGCCACGTTGTAGCGTGAATCATCCTTTACTCGTATTTATTGTTTATAAATGGACCCCGTCGAGCTGTAGACTTATCAGGACCGATATGAATCATCATAATCATATACTATATAAAATAACCATTTTTATCTTTACGCTCGAAATTATTAAATGAATATCTCAACAATATATATATATATATATATATATATATATATATATATATATATATATATGATAGTTTATTTTATGGTATTTTTTCAATGGTTTCCTAAAGATGTTTTATGAACAAACTGGTTTGATCTGGTCACAATTTAAACAATTAGGCCACGAAATTTGACATCTGTCAGTTCGAAGGACATCGTTTGCGTTATTGTGCGACTATGTTTATGGCGGACTGGTTGCGGCAGATGTCAGAGGCGTATAGATCCAATTTACGTACGCAGCCGCCATCGCCAATCAACCTTGATTACGCCAATCGGTTTCACTTTTCAATAATTAAGTTTCACATGTCCGCGGGCAGATGCGAGCGGAATTCAATGCGAATACGGAACTGTGTTATTGGTGAATTGCCTCTTTAGTTATTTATGTGTTTCTTTCATAATTATATCAAATATTTACTAAAATAAATTGACCAAGGGCGTTAGGTAGAATTGTTGTGCCAATGGAAGAAACGAGGTAAGACACATCATTTTATTTTATTACACGGGTCTTCGCAAATTAATTTCTAGCAACATTAATTTAAAAAAAAACTATTTTATTCAAATGCATTCAGTAAGATATACTTCGAAAAAGTGCTGATACTGGTTTTATCAACTATCCACTCAATATGGTAAGTAAAACCATTTGCATCTCTTATTTCCATATGGGAGAAATACATACAAAATATAGATAGCGTAATATTTTGAAAAATTTACTTCAAGTTTTTATACAATCCACTTAAAAATTTTAGAAATTGTAATGCTGTGATAATTAAGAATAGACGGATGGATTTTTCGTAGTACAGGGGAAAGCTAAATGTATTTCTCAAACCTCTCTTAGTTTAACTATCTAACTATTTATAAGAAATTAAATTATTTTAAAATAAGAACGCACTAGAATTTTTGTTTTAACTACTTTTTTTTAAAAGTCTTGTACGGCTTAAAATTTATCTATAATTAATATCATACATTACTTAATAGTACAAGGTACTAATATATTAAAATGGCCATTCTTGTAATATAATTAAGTACATTAAGATAAGACTAACAACTTGAAATTATTTAATACAATAATAGTACAAGTTTCGGCACTAACCGGTTGAATTTCTCATTGGTTAGCGCCAGTGAGAATTACGGCTGAAAGATAAAATTATAACCGGTAGTACAAAATAATTATAAATCACATAGTCGTTAACTGTGTCAAAAAAAAAATACAAAATCGTATCGTCGGACCGTGTCTACCCACGATCAGGCCAAACCCTTAGGTCACGCTATGCGTAAGTTGTCGGCCATTTTGAAAAAGCTGCTTGGTAATGCATGTGAGTAATATCTAACGCTACGCGGGCGTAATACCGCGGGCGAACTGAGGTCATTGCGGCAGTTTTTATGGTCGGAAATGTTATAATAGAAGTATGGCTGCTATAACCAGTAATAAAGATTCTTAGGCTCTAATTTAATGTGCTTTATTTTGCTCTTAATGATTTATTCTTTTATTTATTTATTCTGTTCTTGCAAGTTTATAAAATAAAATATTACAAATGGCCGACTTAATAGGTTATAATCAAGCATTATCTAACCTATTGTTATTAGAACAAGAATAAATATATTGAAATGGTAAAATTATACAAGCTAAGATAATTATTTTACATTTTTTGGTCGCTTCATGACTGAGGATCTTGACCACTTAAAACTAGATTTATAAATCAGAACTAAGCAGATTTTTTTAAATATAATTGCTTTAAATTTTATATATTAGATTAGATATATATATATATATATATATATATATATATATATATATATATATATATATATATATATATATATATATATTATATTTTATAGTATTGTTTCTTGGTATAGGTTATAGCTTGAAACATTTCTAGAATAAAATAGAATACAGTCTATCAGAGACCATTGCTCAAAATAGGCCGTCCTATAGAATTTTTTTATATGTATTACCAGTCGAACATTACAGTAGGACCAGTCTTTTTTCCTTCTGTCGCCTCTTTCAACATCTGTGGTAATATATGTGGCAGTGGTATATTATAGTACCGCTACTACCTGGTCAATAAATAATAATTATTTTAACTTATTTATACTTTTATACACAGGTTCGGAACTTGTTTTAAAACATTTACGATTTTATTATTGGTTGGGGACAAGGCTTTGCCCTGGGAAGAACCAGCAAGAAACTCTGAGGAAATTGTTTCTTTTATAAATTTGAAGTCACAAAGAAGCTTGCAGTCCACCTGATGGTAAATGGCTACTGAAGCATATCGATATCTGCAACCAACTTTATACGAAGAAGAATTCAGATGAGTTATCTTCTCTAAGATTGTCGTTATAATGGCTCTCTTTATCCTTCAGATCGAACAACAGTACACGCACTGCTACTTGGCGACAGATATAGGTAAATTGTTGGTACCTACTCGGAAGTAGTCCAACGCAGAAAAGGCCTACCAGCCACTTAGTAAAAAATAAAATGCTTCCTTCATGTAGTCGCTCTGAACCTTTATTGATTCATCAATCAAACTTATTTACGTCGATCTAAATGACAATAAATAAAAAAAAGTAACACGTGTTTGGGTGATACATTCTTTTTATAGACTTTTATGTATATTTTTTTTTAAAAAGCGTTACCCCCACACTAGGATTTTCTCCTGTGTCGTGGAGGCAGTTTACAAACATAAATTGCACAAGGACAAACATCCAGACCCGGAATAATTATTGGTAGGCCATACAAATACTTGTTCCGTGCGGGATTCGAACCCGAGGCCCCCAGCGCAACAACTGATTGCTAAGCCACTGCGCCACGGAGGCGTCATATATATTATAGAATAGAATAAGATG
The DNA here is from genome assembly GCA_963668995.1 of Parnassius mnemosyne. NCBI lineage: Eukaryota > Metazoa > Arthropoda > Insecta > Lepidoptera > Papilionidae > Parnassius > Parnassius mnemosyne. The sequence goes on from CAVLGL010000080.1 coordinate 10,992,309, forward strand.
ACAAACGAGCACACAGTCCACCTGTTGGTAAGTGGATGCTGTGACCCATAGATATTTACATTTATCCTCAATTAAGAATCAAAATGCAGATGCGTTGTCACCCCTGAGGACTAAGATGGAATGCCTCGTCTCCAGTAAATAGGGTCTCCGTTTCTTTACACTCACTATACGAAACACATTACCATTAGTTACTATTTTACGCTGGTATTCTGTGAGAGCGTGGTCCTGTCCCGGTCAGGCCGAACCATTCGTGCTACAACCATAATACGAGTATAGCTGCAGTGTGGCTCTACCACGGATAAATTATGCTTTATTTGCACACCAAGTACACACAGGCGCACTTAATGCAGCAATGCCTTCTCTCCCGGTCTACCTCCAGGCTAAGCAGAGAAGATATTGTGGGTGCCAAGCGCAAACAGCTAAGTTAAAATATCTATGTCTACATACGAGTAATATAATATGCATAATAATAACCATAACTACGTACTAACATACATATTATCAACATAAGTACACAAAGACATAGATACTTTATACTGTATACTTTGCACCGATACCAATAAAGACGCAATACCAATATTTATCAGGGCTCCGCTGAGTCGGAATCCTTTTTAACCGATTTCAAAAAGGAGGAAGTTCTCAATTTGAGTGTGAGTGTGTGTGTGTGTGTGTGTTTTAGGTATGTATGTTACACGATATCTTCGCAGGTTGTGAATCAATTTTGATGATTCTTTTTTTATTAAATAGGTTATACTTCAAGGGTGGTCCCGTGGCCCCTGGAAATAAGTAAATAACTTTTTTACTTTTTGTTAAAAGTTGTAATGATTGGCATCACATCGTTCACGGAAAGTATTTTTCTTGTAGAGATTTATTTTTATTTCTTTTTCCTTTAACTTGTATGTTTTCCGTTTATTTGTAAATGTACATGTACCGTGTATACTTAAGCCAATAAAACGCATATCTATGTCTGTGTCTTAAAAATCTTTTCGGGTACACCAAATTATATTTTTTTTTAAATGTAGCTGGAAAAACTAAAAGTGGACTAATATATTTCGGGCTGGTTTTCTCGTTTTTGATCGAAATGGCTTTATGTAGTAAATATTCATATTATTTTTTCTAACAGCAAAATTATAAATTATAATTTAAGAACTTTGTATGTGTGCTTTGTATTGCTTTATTTCTTTGTTTGTTGTATTGCTTCACCGTCAACACAGGAAAGGAAATATCAGCCGTCTTGACGCCAGCGGCAACAATCAGCCGCGTTCTTTTAAATTCATCGCGTGTGGACCCCAAGGCTTGATTGGTAATTGACAACTTGTTCAAATCGATACAGTCATCAATCTTTGTTGTATTTTTATTTTTATGTGGTAGAGTCATCTGCAGCTGTTTTCTCCTTTTTTTATAGGATATGTGACAAACGAGCACACATTTCACCTGATGGTAAGTGGTTGCTGTGGCCCATAGACATCTACATTTATTCTCGATTACCAATCAAAATGCAGATACGTTGTCACCCGTGAGGACTGAAATGGAATGCCTCGTTTCCAGTAAAAAGGGTCACCGGTTCTCTACACTCACCATACGAAACACAGCAGCATTAAGCTGCTATTTTATGCTGGTATTCTGTGAGAGCGTGGTCCTTCCCCGGTCGAGCCGACCCATTCGTGTTACAACTATACCAGAAATATAGCTGCAGCATGGCTCTACCACGTATGAAATACGATTAAATTGACTGAACCTGGATTAAAAAATCTATTATAGAATACCATCACAAATTAGCAGCTTATTAATGCTGTGTAAAGAACGGTTAGTAAAGAGAACCGGAGACTGTTTTAGTGGTAATGAGGCCATATATCTTTATAACAGCCTTAAAGGCTCTACAGCTCGGCATTGGCCTTTCTAATAATGACCTAAAGGTTATTTTAAACATAAAATAAAGGAATTTAGTATACCGACCTCGGCCATTTAATATATTTATTTAATAATGTGTTTTTGAGTTTAAACAAAAGTATAAGAAGTTAAAAATAATTGATAGGCTACAGAGGGTAACAAATCAGGAGATGGGCAGCAGCGTCATCCTAATAACGTTTAAAAGTAACAAAATTGCAGTTGCCAGCACGCTTGACAACGTGGCAACTATGGCAAACATCCCCCCTATGACCCAATCTATGGGGGAGGGCTATGTTTAGCAGTGGACTTTAATAGTCTGTAACGGTAACGGTAACATATTAAGAAAAAACTATGCACTGACGCAAGTATGTACCACAGTTACTCGACTACACAGGTTGGTAAGTAATTTATGGGGTAATGTATACTTTTTTGGGAACAAAGTTCATCGTCGAGTTAAAAAAAATATTTAGAAAATATTGTATCAAAAGGTTTATTGGAACAAAGTTCCTTATCGGACGATACGAATTTGGTGGTTGGGGGCTAAGCGAGAAAAAGTGTAAGATTTTTCCGTCACGACTCACGACCCCTTCTGACGTAGTGTAGATGGCCTTGGCGGCTATGTGGGAGCGAGATATAATAATATCCATCTCCCTCGCACTTTTTCTTATATTGCCATGAAAGAAAAATTATTTTATTTTAAATGACGCTTCATTTTAATAGACACTAGTAATTCAATTATTTGTATTTATATCAATAATAATATGCTACGAAAGAAACTTCATTCCAACCGAGTGTTACACGACACTCACGCATGTTTTTATATTATAGTTTAATATATTAAGGAAAACATGAATAATAATAACCCATAGAATTGCGTTGATCGCTCCTTAGCCTACTAGGCAATTTGAATTTGATTTGAATTATATAATACATAATTGAAAACTGTCATATTATAGTACCATGTAGTGGCGGTGTAAGAATATCCACTACCCCATATCTTTCGTGGGTGTCGTAAGACGCGACAGAGCGAAATCGAAACTGGGAATGTGCAGCAGCATCTTTCTGATAACAACTTAAAATAATAGAAAAAACTGCGATGTCAAACCGCTCGCCAATCGTGGCAACTATGGCAAAATACCCCCTTTGAAGTAATCTATGTGGGAGGCATATGTTTAGCAGTGAACTTTTATTAGTTGTAATGGATGGACATGTTTTTAAGCCTCGGTGGGTTTCTTGATGGTACTTTTCTTAACTACCAGTGGTAAATTAAAAAGCCGGTCAAGTGCGAGACGGACTCACGCATGAAGGGTTTCGTAAAATCGTACCTAAAACTTGTTTCAATTAGGGAGCCACCTTTAATTTTTAATTTATTTTTATTATTATTATTTGTTATACCGGCAGAAATACACGTTATGTGAAAATTTCACATAACGTGCTACCGCTACTCCCAATACCTGGGATTAGTGCTGGGATTAGTGGTGACGGGGATAATGCACGCAATTGAGGGAGGGCGGGAGGTGCTCTTCATACTAGGTAAGACACATCATTTTATTTTATAACGCGGATATTTGCGAAGTAAATTTTTCTAAAAGCTTTTATATAATGGATTTCCGCAAAGTAACGCCTGATTCTATTAAAATTTCAACTGTCTACCTATTACGGATCATGAGATAAAGCCCACTGACAGACAGACGGACGGACAGCGGAGACTTAGTAATAGGGTCCCGTTTGGTTACACATTGAATACGGAACCCTAAAAATACTTTAATTACGTATTATTCATATATAGTTATTGAAAAAAAATTCAATGTTTTTATACCATCTAGAAAGCATTAAAAGACTAGTATTAGGATAGCGTTTTAAATAGGAAAATAGACAGCATTGAATTATAACGTTCTGATGAAGATCAAAAAAAAATTGTTCTATACGTAGGATGTGTCTTCGTGTTTGTAATCTTTGGCCAATTTGTTGGTTTTTTTTTTGGTGGATTCGCGGTGCCGAAACTTTGTCAGTAAATCAGCAGGAAGCACTGCGGCCAAGTGGTCTCCATCCTTTTGATGTCGCCATAGCACTCGTTCGAACTAAAAGGTTTGCGTCGTAGTTCATAACGCGTACAGGAAAGAAGTGGAATAATTTGTCTGCATGTCTTTCCATCCTATTATAATGTGGGTGTGAAAAGGGAGTGAATAGACTTCTGTTAAGCTAATATATTGCGTTTTGCCAACTCCAACTGCATCACCATTTACCATCAGGTGAGATATGTAGTAGACAAACACTGGTTTAAGGCTTATGATAATTTAATCACCGGCCAAGTGCGAGTCGGACTCGCGTATAGCGGGTTCCGTATCATCGTAAAACACGTTTCTAGTAGGGTAGATTAGAAATACACATTCTGTAAAAATTTCAACTGTCTACCTATTACGGATCATGAGATACAGCCCGCTGACAGACAGACGGACGGACGGCAGCGGCTTAGTCTCGTTGCTTACCCTTTGGGTACAGAACCCTAAAATGTGTGGATGGCATTTAGAGAATAATTTAAAATTTAAAATTTTGTACAGCCGACTTCAATATAAGTTATTAAGAATAACTCAAAAACTATTGGTCTGACCTTGATCAAATTCTATGGGACCAAACGAGAAGTACCAGCTTTCAAAAAAAAAAAAGAATTATCGAAATCGGTTCACCCAGTAAAAAGCTATGAGGTAACACATAAAAAAAACATACAGTCGAATTGAGTACCGTCTCCTTTTTGGAAGTCGACAAAAAAGATGCCTTTTCCTTTTGACTTATAATACCATCACTAATTCGTCATCAGATCTTCAGCACCATGACCCTTTTCATCCAATCGAGATCCTCTTTTTTATAGAATTGAAGTGAAAAACAAAATTACAGAGCACCTCTTGGTAAGAGGCTACTGCAGCCCTTGGACACTTGCAACGAACTTCGAACAGAGAAGTCTACTGATGCGTTGTCACTACTGAGGACTAAGACAGAATGCCTCACTGCTTGTAATAAACTGAAGAAAAATGTGGTAGAAAAAGTTGTGGGGCATCCACGACTTTTTATTTGACAGATTTCATGGCGGGTTAAGTTAATTTGTCAGAGAAATGTAGCGATTAATGTTTCTCTCTGAAATATTAGATATATTTTATATAATTTAGATTTAAGATAGATGAAACAAACTACAGATATTCCTAAAAATAGAAGAATTAAAAATGTGTAAAAAAAATTAAAGAGCACAGCACTGAAGCATTGTTTTGTGTATATATCTACATACACTAGAAACTGAAAAAAAAATCTAATTTAAATGCAACTTATCAATGAAGATGACGCTGTAACCCTTTCCCGTGATAAATAAAATCACCTTAGTCTGAACTAGCGACATCTGGCTAGCGTAATATTACTAGCCCTCATTATACTGGCTCTTACTTTGTACTGCAACGTAACTGTGTTTGTCTACTAACTCGTATAGAGTTATTGACGGCAATATCGGCTTTTACTCCAAGAAACGTAGGTCCATTAAATTTTATACGTGGTAGAGCCACGCTGCATGTATATTAGTAGTATAATTGTAGCACGAATGGGTCGGCTCTAACGGAGAAGGACTAAACTTTCACAGAATACCAGCGTAAAATACCAGCTTAACACTGCTGTGTTTCGTATTGTGAGTGTATAGAACCGGAGACTCTTTGTACTGTAAAAGTAGCATTGCATCTTAGTCCTCACGGGTGACAACGCATCTGCATTTTGATTCTTTATTGACATTGATATCTAGTATATGGGTCACAGTAACCACTTACCATCAGGTGGAATGTGTGCTCGTTTGTCACCCTATCCTATAAAAAAGACATATTATTTTTGACCACTATTACTATTGTAACAAAGTTATTTCATTAGCCCGTTAAACTCCACTGGTGGACGTTGACTGCTTCTATTGTGGTATTTTACGTACGTGGTATACTGCCATTTGTTGGAAGTAATCTTTTTTTTTACCATTTACTGTAGTCACCTCTTACGACCGCCGCAACTAAAATAGAACGATGGATTGTCTTAAAAGAAAGAGTTAAAATTTTACCAATATTATTTTTGATCCATTTCCGTACAATTCCATGTAACTTTTAAAAGCGAGGTAAGAGTTCGGGTAATATATAATTAATTCAGTTTGCAACATTAAGTATGCAATAAAAAGCGTCAGTAAACATTTTGCTAGAAGCGATCTGTTACGAGTATGTATATGCATTAAATCGCCTCGGGTCATATCGGTTTCCGAACTTTATAACAAAATTAAACTCAACACGCCCGCAGTGAAGTAAAATTGTAAATTATTCTTTTACAATGGAATTAACGTTGCAACATTAACATTTCATGATAATGTAGCAAGATAAATTGTCTTGTAGTGACATAAAGACAGCTAAAGCTTTTTTGGTCATAATTGATGACCGTAAATAAACTTCGATGTGCCGTAGGTAAGGTGTTGCCTGTCGCAGAACATAAACCGTATTGCAGTTGTTAAATGAGACTTTGTTTACATACATTAAACAAGTATATTTTACGTAATAGACTCGTACGCAATAAACTGTCACGATTTTTTTACTAAGTATCATTTGCATCGAAAATGCAACTTGTAAAAGCATCTTTATGTTATAAATATTAAGCACGCTGATTTTTAAAAAAATCTACATAAATGTAAAATGTAGTGAATTGCGGAATAAATTGTAATCTTATTAAAATAAACAGTAGCACAATGGGTCAGTGGAAATAGAAAACAAAATTTCGAATAGACAATCCCAAAAAAATAACGGTTGGCAACTGTGAAAAAGGTTAAAGGTAACAAATAAAAAGTTATATATTTCAAAAGGGTGCAATGATATACTCGTAAACGTCACAGCGAAAAAAAAAGCGCCTTCCGATTGTGAGCTGATTAAAATCAGAACTGTATTCGAAAAAAAAAACTCTTTCGTGCTAAAAAAAAAGTCCTATTGTCTGAACTGAACACTAACAATTTCGACATTCGTTACACTGTACTCGATTCTTTGATATGCCAGCCTTAAATCAAATTCTATCAAAAGACGTAGTCAAATTTCCACTTTCATTGTTTCACGCGACAAAATCAGGGGTTGGCGCGACATTTTTTTCGCGACATTCGAATTTAAATTAAAATAAAAACGTCTATTGTACCTTTTTTTTTAATTAGAAACGAGCGGAGTCATTTTTCATGCATCGCTTGTTATCTGATTTACCTGTCAGTGGCTGCTTTGTTTTTTTTTAATTTAAAACTATAAATTCGCAGTTGCATGTACATAAATTGTGCCTAGCAGCAATAAATGTGCGTTCGGAAACGTGTACGTAGCAAAGATGTATTCACTGTAGTAACTGCAATAATTAAGTTAGTTGAAGCAGTTGGTAGTTTTTTTTTTGTAAGCTTCACAGAATAAAATTTGTCCTATACGAAATAATCGTGTTTGTACATTTAATTGAAGGTAATTAATGGGTAATTAATGTTTGCACACTGTTTCTTCGTTTATACCAAGAAAAAAAGTGATGACGTTTTTGGACAAAAAAAAGTAGATTTTTCGATACACATTATTTTTATTTAGATGAAAAAGCAACTGTCACAGAACGGTGTTACTATACTTATTTTCTTGAAGCATTTTAGCGTCGGTATTTAAAATGTTTAAAGTCATAAGATATTATTCTGGATACTACTTAAAATCTTAAGATTTCGAAATGATCGTAATGGTCCCACCACGTCTCGAAATTGTCTTAACCTAAGATATGGAGACCGGGAAGTTCACAGTCTGGTTGTATTACGTATACTATAAATAAAATAAAAAAAATAGTTTTTGTTTTTTATGCTTTCTGTAATTCTTTTAACATAATCATGATATTTATGACAACGACCGCGTGGCGTAGTGTTCTGAGTACTAGACTACTAGGTTGGGAGTCCTGGATTTGAATCCTTGCTGAAACTATATTTACCGAATATATCTAGGTACATAATAAGCCTAGTTTAGTTGGCGGCGTAAAATCCACTACCATTTATATTACCGTAGATGTCGTAAGACACAGGTAAATGAAAAAGAAGATGAGCAACATTTTTAAACGTGGTAGAGCCATGCTGCACCTATATAATTTTATAGTTGTAGCGCGAATGGGTCGGCTCGACTGGGGAAGGACCGCGCTCTCACAGAATACCACCGCAAAATAGCAGCTTAATGCTGCTATGTTTTGTATGATGAGTGTAGAGCACCGGAGACCCTTTTTACTGGGAAAGAGGCGTTCCATCTTAGTCCCCACGGGTGACAACGCCTCTGCATATATAGATTCGCAAACGAGAATAGATGTAGTTGTCTATGCGCCACAGCAACCACTTACCATCAGGTGAACTGTGTGCTCGTTTGTCAAACTTATCCGATAGAAAAAACATCATCCTTATAACAACTCAAAATAATAAAAACTTCGATAACACACTCGCCTGCCAAGTTTGGCAATTAAGGCAAAGTTCCTCACTTTGAGGCAATATATGAGGGAGGCCTATGTTCAGTTTTGTTCAGATTTTTATACGCTGTAATGGGTAGATGAATTCACTTTCACGTCTGTCACCCATAGTGTTAGGAAGTGGCTGCGGACTTCCATTTGGCATGGGCCCGTCAAACCTCTCTAATTTCGTTCAAATCTATGATATATCCGTTCGGCTCGTTGTTTAAGGGTGCTTTTAATTTGTTCCATCTTCAATATTTCGCCAATTTGTTCGATTAACTTCCGTCTAGATCGTCCCTTGCCAACATTGCAACTCACTTCTGCAGCATAAAGAACAATGGCAGACTTTCATATCTACATAAAATTAGTTGAGAAGAAATAGTAGCGGTAAAAATATCTTAAAATGTTAAACGTCAGTCCCTGAGTAACTTTGTCAAAGCATTTTGTATTGGAAAGGCGTCAAAAGAAAGATATTTAGGTTATGTCTTATGTCACTTGGAAATAGTCATGCGTCCTGTTGTTGTTTGATGTTAGCTTAATACATTTTCGACATAATGTACCTACCTACATAATTGAGAGATTTTAGATTATTGTATCTCTATTATATATTTGCATACTATAAATGCATATTTCTAGCATGGCTTCTGAGCCTTTTTGCTATACAATGACATTTCGTTCTAGCTAGTGTTGGCATAACATTAAATGGAATTGTTACATAGCAGTATGGAGTGTAGAGTACAAGGAGAACCATCTTATAAGGGGCAAAGTTGAAAAAGTGTCCTACTGTTTACTGAAAATAGAGGTTCCAAAACCTACCACAATAGCGCTGGCATCTGAAAAACTACGATATGTAGACAGCTGTTGTGAACGGAGTGAAGTCAGCTGAATTCAAATATTTAAAAAATTTCATGACTAGAGTAGTTAGTAAAATGCCAGTATACAAAATGTCCACTATTTACGTAGTACAAAACCAAGCGGATTGGTCGGTTCTTGTTTATTTCTCCATCTTATTCTAATTACTGTTGGCGCTTTTTTTAATTTATCCTATGCTACTGCAGCGCCACCCTTATTGGACACGTTTTTAGGGACACTTTTCATATACAGAGATGGTCCTCCTTCTACTCTACGCTCCATACATAGCAGGTACTATGATTGAGATAATGTATTATTGCAGTAAGTTTTTTGTAAGAGACTTATTTTCAACGATATCACTTTTATTTTTATTATTATTTTAATATTACTGATAGTATAGTTATTACTAATAATAACTTCCAATAAAAATATTTTGTGTTTGTGTGTTGTGTTTGTAGTCTTACAAATTGTATAGGTACGAAAATAGCATGTATATAGTAAATTGCAACACTTGAATAGTGATGATTAAAATCATTTGATATTCCCAAAAATGTTTTTTTTTCTGTGGCTTTATGTAATATATATATAAAATTTTATATACAATTTATAAACGCTTTTGACACAAGGGCCTGGACTTATGCTGCCCAAATAGTATAAATTTTCGAGTTTAACCTGCTAGTGCCTATGAAATATAAGTTATTTATATTTCATAGGCAATCATTTTTGTCAACAATTTTTCTGCCCTTGTAATTTCTTTGTCACTCACTCTTTCCTCATATATATAAAATTTTCCAGTTACTACTTTATTTAAACTAGATTATTGATAATAAATGTTGCGACTTTATTTGGCTACTAGATAACTTAAACATATTAACTGCTAATATAGGACAAAGGGAGTATTTTTATTAAAATAATTTGTATTATTAACTAATATAAATGTTTAATATAAACTTAAAAAATAATATATTTTTGTTATTAATTTATCAATTTCTATTCTCAGAGATCAATAATAAAATTTTATTCACGGCTTTTTTTTTTCCAAAACACAATATTAATGTTTGGAAATTCTGTCTATTGGTCTTGACTTTTATTAAGAATAATTGGAATATTATTTTATTGCGCTAAATGGTTCCTGAAACACAGTTATACCAGTTTAGGGGTCAGGAAATCAATGAATTTATGTAAAAAGATTGTTTTATGTATATAATTATATAATTTGGATTCCAGTGCTCTTTTGCCGCCTTTTCTCTGTATAAAGGTCTAGTTGTGAATAATTTGAAGTTATGTTTTGCTATTCATATTAAGCGAGCGTAATTTAAATATTTGTCAAACTTGAACATTTTTGACCGCATCTAGACTTGAAGATTTAAAATGTTGCCGGTTTTAAGAAGCATTTTAAAATGTAATTTGCTTAGTTTCTTTATTTTTAATCTCAGTTTTATTTATAGACATATCATAGGTTAATTAAGTAACGAATACAAAATGTAAATGAAGCTTTAATGAAATAAATAAGATAGGACAAGCATAAATAAGATAAATTATAAATAATTGACTACTATTCTAAGACTTATTGCTGGGAAATGCTTTTTTGTTTGTTTATATATCGACTCTAATATCCTAACTTTGTAGAAATAACGTTTTACTTAAATAGGTACTAAGGACTGCGGAGGAGCCCAACTGGATGGCAAATTTTTAAATTTTTTGTACGAGTATGTATGTATGTTACGCTTAAATTAGTATATTAATCTCTCAATCATATCTGCCATAATATCTCAATCATCTCATTTTCACTATAAATACTGTCATGCTTATAAAAAGAGAAGTTAAAGTCGAAATAATTTTGAGAAATGTCGCATATTTGATTTAAATGCACTCTGCACTGAACCGATCATATTTTCATATGCGACAGGCCATCTAGAATGTTTTGCGAACAGAAGATTTTTTTTATGTTATTAATTATAATTAATATAGAAAATACGATTGTTAATAGGAATATTCCAATTTCAAATTCTCTCTAATATTTTTCCGTTACAAATAAAAATAGGAATGTTCCAATTTCGAATTTTGTCGAAATTTTTCCGAGCCCAATAATTGAAATATCATGTTTCATTGTACAACGGATCAAGTAATAAGAAACATTTTAGTGTAATGATGTTTCATGATTTCCAATGTCGTCTAAAACTAGAGAAATCGTTCGAAGGCTTCAAATGGCATTTAATATTTTTTATTTAATGAATGCTCTTCTAAAGTAAACGCGTACCGCTGGTATAACATATTTTATCACGGTCGATTAACTTTAAGAGACAAATAAAGAAGTGGTTACTCTTTGTGGCCGTGCGGAACTTCCGTTACGAAAAGAAACATGCCAGCAGGGAACATGCGTTTTTTATAGAATAAGGGAGATATACGAGTACACAGTCCACCTGATGGTAAGTGGCTTCTGTGGCCCATGGACATCTACATTTATACTCGATTAAGAATCAAAATGCAGGTGCGTTTTTATCCCTGAGGACAAAGATGGAATGTCTCGTTTTCAGTAAAAGTGTCTCTGATCACACTCACCATACGTAAAACAGCAGCAATAAGCCGCTATTTTACGCTGTTATTCTGTGAAAGCGTGGCCCTACCCCGGTCGAGCCGACCCGTTCGTGCCATGACCATAATATAGTTGCTGCATGGTTCTAGCGTTCAAATTTATTACGTGTACATAAATATATTCAACATACGATGGAGTGGGAAGCTTTCACGAGTGTTTACACGAACACCTTCGCGTGAGGAGTATAGTTTCACGTTGAGTTCTGCACTACTTCATCGATGTTCAGAAGCAGGCCAGCCTGAAATGGTGTCGTGACATAGGTACCTACTAAATTAAAAGCAGGCTAGTCTCTACGTGATTACGACATTTTTTCAGGTGATGAATCTTGAATTTATCCTGATCTAGGATATTCTACACGTAGTGTAGAGATCAGAATGTAGTGTACGTAGGTACATTCAAGATCCAGAAACGAAGAGCTAGTCGATGTCTGTCGATGGCTTGGCTGTTTTAAAACGAACTAACTGCTATCAAAGTGGAATGATCGAAAAGGATCGAAAGATTTTGATCACAAATTTTTCCCACTTTGACACGATATCTGGTGTCAATTGCTTTATAAATCGAAGTAGCATCAATACTCCCAAGTGCTTAACAAAAGTATTCACTGCCGTGGGCAATAACCAATCGAACGTGGCTCCGCATGTTACTGCTTCACCATGACAACGTACCCACGCATTCAGCGCTCAATGCGACGGATTTTCTGGACAGCATGATTGTTAAGTTTTTGGGTCACCATTCTTATAAAAATGTTTTGGCTTCGTGTGACTTCTTTTTGCCTAACTAAAATTAAAATAAAAAAAACAGCTGTAAGCTAAAAGATTGGAGTTTCGACAATTTGTTTAGACGCAGAAACTTTATATACATGCTGGTAGGAAAAGTTCTTTTAAAAGATTTAATAATGAAAATTTTAACAATTAAACTTTTTTTATTGACAAAAAATAACTGCTCTATTTTGTTTAGGTGTAGTCCTATGATGGCGTTATAAAATAAATAGTACGGCAGACATAAATTGTCGAAAACTAAAAACCAAAAATGTGATATTAAACTTACCTCTATAAATTGTTTATATTATATAGAGATAAATTTATATTATATAGATATATTATTAATTATCTGTTATATATTTACTAAATATGACAATAAAATTAATCAAAAATAAAATTATTTTTTCAGGAATAGTCAAGAATAAACATTTATTCTAAATATTAATTGTAAATAAATTCATGTGTAGAGATGTTTATAGAATGCGTTGTAGAAATAAATGTTAGGTATATTTTATTCATTTGCACAACAGGTTTCCATTACAGCCGTCAGTCATTGCTATACATAGATAATACACATAGAAACTGGTAGTATTTTTATATATTCCGAAGCGAAAACCGAAACTTGAAAAAAATGTGGGCGCCATTCCACAGACACACGCACACACACACGCAGATACGACTTACACCGATACACGTAGTTCTTAGTTTCGCTATTCGCCGATAGATGGCAGGAGATGTTAAATAAATCTAATAAGAAAATTAGAATTTTGTGAAATAGGTACTGGTTCCTGTTTTTAGAATAGAGGCAAATAATATAAATAATTCTATAAATTTAATAAAACATGGCGTTATAGTTTCATTACAGAGTTTTTAATAATGTGTCATAGATGTCGCTACTATACACCTAAATGTTAAACTCATATTATTTGAAGAAAAGGAATATTCGCACTCGAGGCCTTCAGAACGTGACTTTAAAAGCAAACTGTCTCATTTTCTATCCAAATTGCCTTCTCACATCTTATTCGGCGCGCTTTTACGCATTTATATTCATTTCTTGAAGCTTTTATGAAGATGTATGTACTTTTGTAAACTCCAATAAGATCTTAAATACGAAACTGTTGTTTAGATGTCTTATTGGAATGTAAGGCTAGAATTACAACTTTACTTAATTTTTATTTAATTTGTATGTTCTTTTTTACTATTACAACAATAAATGAAAATGAGAAAGGTAAATATATACCTACGTGACTTACATTTATACGATATATGTGGTAGAGCCACGTTGCAGCCAATTTTTGGTTGTAGCACGAATGCGTCAGCTAGACCAGGGTGGGACCACGCTCTCACGAAATACCAGCGTAAAATAGCAGTTTAATACTGCAATATTTGTATGGTGAGTGTAGAGAACCGGAGACATTTTACCGGAAACGAGGCATTCCATCTTAGTCATTAGGAGTGGCAACGCATCTGTATTTTGATTCTGAATAGAAGACAGATGAACCATGTCTATGGGCCACAGCATACACTTACCGTCAGGACTGTGTGCTCGTTTGTCATCCTTATTCTATAAAAAGCATAACAGTTCATAATTTATTAATTAATGATTAATAAAAATGGCCTTTGAAAGAAGGGACACGTCAGTATGAAAATATTATTAACATTTGTAATTATATAATAATATTGCATCATATCACTTCATTTAGTATGCAGTCTTTTTCTACGCCTTTAATCGAATAACGTTTTTTTATTGTATTTTGTTGTCCCTTTCTCGCATAAAACCCTTTGAAGACCACTCCCCTAGCAAATCCCCTTTTGAAAGGGTGGGGGTTTTTGTCGCTTAGTCTACAAACTGCGCAGGAGTGGATAATATGTGGCGAATACTTAGAGAAATTTTTAAGTGATTTTACAATATACAAACATATAATTGTTTTATGAATTTGAATTGTTTTGGGCATTGAAAGAAATTGTTTGGATACTGTGTGCCTGTACTTAAGAGTATTTAATAATATGAAAAGTTGATCCTCTTGGATCGCATGTTTTTCGTGATATCTTGTGATAAAATGAGTTATCAAATTCTATCGCTGAACATCCTATCACACCCCATCTAACATAAACGACGTTGGCAGGCAGGTGGGTTGCCATAATACCTATAGATTATTAATTTAAAAATAGCGGTTGTCCACAAAAATAATATTGTGTGATAACGATATTTGATATGTTTTTAACACGGTTTGTAGTCTCTATAAAGTTTTTATATTTCCTTAGGACTCTTTGGCGTAGTTAATTACTAATATGTAAAGGGTTCCTTAACGTTTTAACATTTTAAGTAGCTATAATTTATAATTAGTATAAATACATAACTAAACTGAATTGTAACAATTTTTTTTGAAAATAATTGTGCACGACGCAACAATATTAAACAAACGAAAGAAAATGCTTATTGTAACCGGCGCTAGTTGAACAACCTAGGAGCGGTGGGCGGAGCCATGACGACGGTGTAATTATCAGGCCACGCCTCTGGTTCGACAACTAGCAAGGGTTATACGGCGGGACTAGCGCAACCTTATGTTGAATTTAAATTATAATTTGTGTAAATAATTGTATTACTTGTATCGAACGATAAAAAATAATGATTGTATTATAACTAAGTTTAAGGTTGAGTTGTAACTGTGCAATAACTCTCCCAAATAAAGGCACCGTATGAACAGGGAGAGTTAGCATAGTCTTCTAATGAAAACTGTAATTGTTAAATATAATAAATGTTTACTTTATTATATAATAAATATATTAGGCCGCTAGGCACATAAAATAATAGTAGTAGTGTAACCAAAGAGCATGTTATCGTGACGCGGCCGCGGAGCAAATGAAGCCACGCGCACCGCGCCACGACGTTTTATATTTATAGTGCTGAGGCGGGGGGAAGGATTCTCCGCCTAAAGCAGCTGAAAATTATAATGTAAACCTGTAAATAAGTAAAAATATTGATATGTACACCCTAGTCTAACAAGTAGTTATAAGAATATTATATAGTGAATTATGTTTATTAGTTTGTAAGGTTATTAAATAAATAAAGATAGGCGCGGGGGTGAGGCAAGGGTCCGCTGGCCAGCAGCGGCCAAATCATATAAAAGACGGGCCGGCCGCTAGGGTCAGCAGTCGCTCTCCAGCCACCGAAAAGGCACCAGCAAGAAAAGAAAAAGTACAAGTTCCTCCTCACCGCCGCTTGCCTCCAGTTAAAAGCAAGACCAGCGCGTTTTATTCCATTTTTCGCACGGCATTACGGCGATCCGTAATATTAATGGTCCTTCGAGAAGCCGGATTACTAGAAGAAAAAGACAATATCGGTCTTGGTATTGCCGGAAGAAAGAAGCAAACCGCAAGAACGAAAAAATATTATTGTGAAGAAAAATGGTGATTACGCGTAGTAACAACGGAGAATCATCGAAGCGTCGCAAGGATGAACAAACAACCCAGGGGGCCACAGAAGAGGCCTCCGGGGGCGACTCAGCCGCTAGTGGTTCAACAAACACCACTAGCGAAACCACAACGGTCAGCAATACGACCGCTACCTCGGCAACCGATAGAACAACCGCAACGGAAGAAACCCAGCAAGAGGGTGATCAAAGATCGCAGTGCACATTGAAGCCCGGCGAGACTAGGTCACGCCGCTCCGTAGCCTCACGCAAGAGACTCCTCGCGGAGTTAGAGGCGAAAGAGCGGTTAGCCGAACTCAAGCTCGAGCAGGCTCAGTTGCAAGCAAGAACAGAATTGCAAGAAATACACGTGCAGCGACTACAAGCAGAAGCCGGATCAACCGATGAAGATGAAGAAATAGAAGACGATTTGGCATCAGTGCGCATTAGTACATGGTTGCAAGAAAAACCTACATCGCAACCCGCGCCTCAGCCCGCGCCACAACCCGCGCCGCAGCCTGCGCCGCAACCCACGTCGTACTTCGCGCCGCAACCAGCACTGCAGATCGCACCACCCGTACTTCAACAGTGTGCGCCGCAATACGCTCCGCAACATACCACGCCGCAGAAAGAAGACTATGGACAGGCGCAGCAGCAAATCGACGTCGCTACCTTAGCCGCTGCTCTATCACAAGCAGTACGAAGCACAAGGGAGCCGCCGAAATATATACAAGAGCTGCCCTCATTCAATGGTAGCAGCAAGGAGTGGCTCAGCTTCAAGACAATGTACGAAGAATCTTCAAAGTACTTCACGGCGAACGAAAACATAGCGAGAATACGCCGAAGCTTAAAAGGGACAGCAAAAGAAGCCGCAGGTTGCCTACTTATAAGCCAACCAGATCCCAGAATTATAATAGAAGCTTTGGAAAGGAGATTCGGACGACCAGAAGCGTTAATTCACTTGGAAATAGAGAAGCTGAAGCTGCTGAACAAAGTTACGGACAATCCCAGGGAGCTATGCATATTCGCAAATCGCATAGCGAACGTAGTGGGCACCGTGGAAGCACTCAAGAAAGCACACTATCTGCATAGTCCAGAAATGACGCGAGTTATCACAGACAAACTCACGCCCATATTGAAAAGCAAATGGTACGACTATGCAGCCAGAAAGAAAGAAGATATCCCAGAGCTTAAGAAGATATCAATGTTCTTAAACGAAGAAGCGGATAAATGCAGCGCGTATGCCTTGCCGGAGTTCATCGCAGAGGACAGCGAAACGAGAGAGCGAAGACCAAGAAAAATAGAACGTGCCTTCGCCACAAGCAAGAAACCATATGAAGAACGCTGCCCTCAATGCAAACAAGAACACAAACTGCCCGATTGCAAGTCATACGCCGCTCTGTCCACAAATGACAGATGGGAAGTAGCAAAGAAGTACAATATCTGCTACCGCTGTCTGCGAGGCAAACATCGTCGATTACTGTGCAAAGCTCCACCGTGCGGAAAAGGCGGATGCATGATGAAACACCATAAATTGTTGCATCATGACAGAACAGCAGTAATGGAAAAAGAACCCGCTATGGAAACCGCAACATCGGCAAAGGAGGTCAACACAGCGACTCGACCGTACAAGCACCGCCGCGCTTACCTAAAGATTGCGCCCGTAACAATAAGGGGGCCGCTAAGCTGCGTCGAAACATACGCATTATTGGATGAAGGAAGCACGGTCACCTTAGTCGATGCCTCAATCGCCGACGTCATCGGCGCCGACGGCCCAGCCCACACAATGTGGATACAAGGGGTCGGCTCGGAGGTGAAACACGAGAAGAGCAAGATCGTCAGCTTTAAAATAAGAGGAACGTACGCGCAAGAAGAACACAACATAGAAGCAGCGCGTACTGTAGAGCGGTTGGACTTCGCGCCAGAATCCGTGAATGAAGATCACTTGGGGAATTGCCCACATCTGTTGGATATCAAAGAGGATATCACCTACGAACGCGCCTCACCGAAAGTACTAATCGGGCAAGATAACTGGCACCTCATAGTGTCTAGAAAACTGCGCGTCGGCCGTCGAGACCAACCAGTCGCCTCATACACCAACCTGGGCTGGGTTCTGCATGGCTGTCATAGCTCATTGACGTCGACGGTCACCTTCTGCGGCAGACTACATCAGAGGGAAGATGCACCACCGATAGAAGAAGAAATAAAAAATTATTTCAAATTAGAGTCGCTGTGCATCGAGCCGAGAAGACCGAAAGAAGATCCCGAGCAGCGAGCCATGCAAATATTGGACGAAACCAGCCAGAGGTCAGCGGACGGCAGATTCGAGACAGGGTTGTTGTGGAAACAAAAGGACTTCCAAATACCAAATAATTATAAAGAAGCGGAAAGGCGCCTGCACACCTTAGAGAAGAGGCTCGACCGAGACAGCAATCTCAAGCTACAGTACGAAGAACGCATCGAGAACCTCTTCAACTCGGGTTACGCAGAGCGCGCGCCAATGCCACCGCCGCAAGGAAGGACATGGTATCTGCCACACTTCCCAGTCATCAACCCTGCGAAACCGAACAAACCGCCGAGATTGGTACACGACGCCGCAGCGAAGACAGCCGGAATATGTCTCAACGATATGCTTCACTCGGGGCCCGACTTATTACAATCACTGCCCGGAGTGATCATGAGGTTCCGACAGTATCCGTATGCAGTGAGCGCCGATATAAAAGAAATGTTCATGCAGATTAAAGTGCGCAAAGAAGATAGAGACGTTTTACGTTTCTTGTGGAGAGGCAAGCGGCGGGAGGACCAACCGGAGGAATATAGGATGACGTCAATCATCTTTGGAGCGACATCATCACCATGCACAGCATTATACATCAAAAATAAAAATGCTGAAGAACATGCAGAAGCGTACCCAGAAGCTGCGGTCGCCATAAAAAGAAACCATTATATGGACGACTACTTGCAGAGCTTCCACTCTGTCACGGAAGCTCAGCAAACAGTAAAAGCAGTCGATCACGTCCACAAACAAGCGGGATTCGTACTCAGCGGGTGGACATCGAACGAAGAAAAAACATTAGAAGAAATAACGACAGAGCATAGACAACACGACGCGACCGTGTGCCTGGGCGGAAAAGAAACTGAGAAGACGCTAGGGCTGCTCTGGCATGTGCAAAGCGATCATATTGGATTCAATACTAACAATATGAAGATGCCTGCCGACGTAAAAGAAAAACAACGCTTGCCAACTAAACGAGAAGCGTTGAGCGTCATAATGGCATTATTTGATCCGCTGGGGTTAATATCACCGGTGACCACCCCAGCGAAGAGAATATTTCAAGACACATGGCGTTACAAGGCGGACTGGGACGACCCTCTGCCAACAGAATTAAAAGAAAAATGGGAAGG
The DNA here is from genome assembly GCA_963668995.1 of Parnassius mnemosyne. NCBI lineage: Eukaryota > Metazoa > Arthropoda > Insecta > Lepidoptera > Papilionidae > Parnassius > Parnassius mnemosyne. The sequence continues at coordinate 11,011,709 of CAVLGL010000080.1, forward strand.
CTGGATTACTTCACTTAACGCCATAGAACAACTAAGAATACCGCGATGCTACGATTACAACCCGGTGTCGACGCGCCAACTACACACATTCGTCGACGCAAGCGAGGAGGCCTACGCAGCAGCAGTGTATTGGAGAACGGAGCGAGCAGACGGCAGCGTTAACATATCATTGGCCGCCGCCAAGAGCCGCGTAACACCACTGAAACCAGTTTCCATACCACGGCTCGAGTTACAAGCGGCACTGCTGGGAGCTCGTCTTGCGCAGACCGTGATCGATGAACACGATGGCGACATAGCAGGCAAGACATACTGGTGCGACTCCCGTACTGCACTGGTGTGGATAAGATCGGAGCCTCGCGCGTACAAAGCTTTCGTCGCTCATCGCCTGGCGGAGATAGAAGATACGACCAAAAAGAACGAATGGCGTTGGCTACCGTCTAAAGAAAACGTGGCAGACGACGCAACCCGAGCCACACCAGAAGGGTTCGACGAGTCGCACCGATGGTTCCGAGGGCCCCCGTTTCTGCAGCGTCCACCGGCAGAATGGCCGCAGGAAGAGAAAACGACACAATATGACACCGGGGAAGAGCGAGAAATATGTAACATCGCTGTTAAAAGTGAAGACTCGACAACAACACATCTTCCACAGATAGGAAGATTTTCTAAATGGATTCGGCTCATAAGGGCGACAGCGAGAGTCCTCCTATTCATCGACATGTGCAGACCAAACAAGCACGTAGTGAAGGCTGGGCGTAAACGCAACAAAGCAAGACAAGGTAGCGACCCTGGCTGGCAGAGAACAAACAAACGCAACACCCCCGCCAAGGAGAAAAAGGCGACTCCTACTGCCTCATCGCTTGTAGGAATACCGGCCGCTTATCATATGAGAGCCGAACAACTGTGGGTGCAAGCCAGTCAGCGGGAAAGCTTCACGAAGGAGCTCAAGAGAATCACCAGCGGAAGTGTTCCGGGAGGCGACGACAAACTAGGCCACCTGAGCACATACATTGATGAAGAGGGGACCCTACGCCTCAGAGGTCGAATAAAAGCGGCATCAGAAGTGGAGGACGACATGTACGACCCTCCCATATTAGACGGGAAGCACGCATACACTCGCCTGTACATAGCACACGTACACGAGAGGCTGCATCACGGAGGCGTAGAAACAGTTGTGAATGAATTAAGACAGAGATTGTACGTAAGAAAAATACGTCCAGTAGTGAAAACTGTCGTCAAAGGATGCCTGCCGTGCCGTCTAAGAAAAGCCAAGCCTGCATCACCGTCTACAGGAAACCTGCCGTCCGCACGCCTCGCTCATCACGCACGTCCGTTCACATACACCGGACTAGACTACTTCGGGCCAATAGAAGTCACAGTGGGACGACATCGCGAAAAGCGCTATGGCGCGTTATTTACCTGCATGACGTCGCGAGCAATACACATAGAAGTAGCCCACTCGTTGAGCGCAGACTCAGCCGTGTCGGCACTTAGGCGTTTTATGAGCAGAAGAGGATGCCCAAAAGAAATATGGAGTGACAACGCTACGTGCTTCAAGGCAGCAGACAAGGAGATGGCCGAAGCAGCACTTGCAGCCCTCGAGCACGAAACCACGTGTCAACAGATTGTGTGGAAGTACATACCGCCATCAGCACCGTTCATGGGCGGCGTATGGGAGCGAATGGTTCGCTCCGTAAAAGAAGCCCTACGCGTCACCCTCAACGAGCGCTATCCCAGCGACGAAACATTGGGGACCCTGCTCGCCGAGGTCGAAAATACTGTAAACTCCAGACCTCTCACACACGTCTCAGTCGACCCAGGAGACCCTGAAGCCATCACGCCGAATCACATCCTCATCGGTCCCAACTCGCACGTACCTGCGCCGGGACACTTCAGCAAGAATGACGTGACGGCCCGCCAGCAATGGAAACGAGCTCAAGCCCTAGCCGACGTGTTTTGGAGAAGATGGGTTAAAGAATACCTGCCCCTACTCCAACACCGGCGGGAGCCCAGCAGCATAGGAGTATCGCCGAAGATTGGAGACCTAGTCATCATTTGTGACTCCAATCTACCACGCAACACCTGGCCCAGAGGGAAAATAAGTAAGGTATATCCTGGCGTCGACGGAGAGGTACGAGTAGTGGACGTAACCACCGGCAGTGGGCACATACTAAGAAGACCAACGAAGAAGATCGTCGTGCTACCAGAGGGATCGCAGCGTGGCGACGGCGGGAGAATGTGCACGACGCAACAATATTAAACAAACGAAAGAAAATGCTTATTGTAACCGGCGCTAGTTGAACAACCTAGGAGCGGTGGGCGGAGCCATGACGACGGTGTAATTATCAGGCCACGCCTCTGGTTCGACAACTAGCAAGGGTTATACGGCGGGACTAGCGCAACCTTATGTTGAATTTAAATTATAATTTGTGTAAATAATTGTATTACTTGTATCGAACGATAAAAAATAATGATTGTATTATAACTAAGTTTAAGGTTGAGTTGTAACTGTGCAATAACTCTCCCAAATAAAGGCACCGTATGAACAGGGAGAGTTAGCATAGTCTTCTAATGAAAACTGTAATTGTTAAATATAATAAATGTTTACTTTATTATATAATAAATATATTAGGCCGCTAGGCACATAAAATAATAGTAGTAGTGTAACCAAAGAGCATGTTATCGTGACGCGGCCGCGGAGCAAATGAAGCCACGCGCACCGCGCCACGACGTTTTATATTTATAGTGCTGAGGCGGGGGGAAGGATTCTCCGCCTAAAGCAGCTGAAAATTATAATGTAAACCTGTAAATAAGTAAAAATATTGATATGTACACCCTAGTCTAACAAGTAGTTATAAGAATATTATATAGTGAATTATGTTTATTAGTTTGTAAGGTTATTAAATAAATAAAGATAGGCGCGGGGGTGAGGCAAGGGTCCGCTGGCCAGCAGCGGCCAAATCATATAAAAGACGGGCCGGCCGCTAGGGTCAGCCACGGTATGCAGGCTAGCTATGACTGGACATCAGTCCATCTTCATAGCCTCCTGTTACATCCCTTCTAAAACCCTTCCCCTCAAAAAAGATTTTGAGGCTATTTTATCTCTAGGCAATTCAGTCATTATGTTTGGAGATTTTAACTCCAAGCATACTGAATGGACATGCCGTACTACCACCCGTAGTGGCAAGTTACTGCTCGATATCACGCAGTCTCTTGATATTACCGTCCACAGTCCTCTCGGTGTTACTCACTTTCCCGATAACACCGACTATGCCCCCGATGTACTAGATTTTGCGTTACTCAAAGGAGTTTCTCTCAACCTTAGGGCAATCGAGACACTAGACGATCTAGGATCCGACCACCGACCGGTCTCTCTCATTCTTGGCCATCAGCCACCACTCCCAACACCCTCTACTAAAACCTTCACAAATTGGAAGGGCTTCAAGGAGTCCCTAGCGAAAGCTCTGGACTCACAGGACTCCCCCATCTCCCTATCTTCGGACTTAGACAGTCCTGAAAAAATCGACACCGCGGTCGATTCACTCTCCACCCTTATTAAAACCTCCCTTAAGGAGAATGAAAGGGTCGTCTCGGTTGCTAATAATAGTGGGCTTCCCCTGCATATTAGCAACCTATTAAAAGCCAAAAAAGCTGCTTTCCGGAGAGCAGCAAAATATCCCACGCCCGAATATAGGCGCACGGCCAATCGTCTTCAACGAGAACTCCGTTTCCGCCTCTCTGAATTTCGAGACCTCGAAAAGAGTAAGCTCATGGAGAATATCTCTCCCTCTCATACAGCGTACTATCAGATGGCAAGAGCCCTCCGCATAGACGCTATCTTCCACACTCCCCCTCTCTCCCGTCCCGACGGTACGGTAGCCTTCGAGGACGAGGAAAAGGCTGAGTGCTTTGCAGACAGCATTGCCGCTCAATGCTCTCCTAGCTCTCAACCCGTAGACCCCTCACACGTCCAGGCAGTGGAGGATGAGGTCCGCCGCCGGAACTCGCCCCCTACAGCCTCCGAACCTATCTCTGTGTCCAATGATGAGATTTCATCCCTCATCAAAGGACTTAAGCCTAAAAAGGCTCCGGGCGCGGATGGCATCTCCAACCAAGCCCTAAAAAACTTTCCTGAGCAGGTGCTAACCCTTTTATCTATTATCTTCAATGCCTGCTTCAACCTTAGTTACTTTCCCACTACGTGGAAAGAGGCAACTGTGATTGGTATTCCCAAGCCAGGCAAGCCTCTTAATCTCCCCTCCAGTCATCGTCCCATTAGCCTCCTCAAGGCCATGAGCAAGCTCTTTGAAAGAGTCATTCAAAATCGAATGAGGCGCCATCTGTTTCCCACAGACGGTGACCCTCTTATCATTCCCCATCAATTCGGTTTCCGAGCGAAACACTCCTGCCCCCAACAAGTTCACCGTATTGTGGAATATATCCTCAGCGGTTTTTATCCCCGTCGTCATAAGACTATCGCGGTCTTTTTCGACATCGCCAAAGCCTTCGATAGAGTCTGGCATACGGGCCTTATCTACAAACTATACAAAATAGGTCTCCCCGATCGTCTAGTACGTCTCGTGGCCTCTTATCTTAATCATCGTACCTTTCGTTTTAGACACGAAGGCACGCTATCTTCACAGCGCCCCATCAAAGCTGGTGTCCCTCAGGGCTCAGTTCTTGCTCCTCTGCTGTACATACTGTTCACCAACGACATTCCCATTCCGCCGAAAGGTGTTCAGCTCTCCCTCTTCGCAGACGACACTGCTCTCTACTGCAAAGGTATCTCGCTACCTTTCATACGGAACAAGGTCCAAAAGTCAGTTGATGACCTAGGAGCTTGGTTCAAAAAATGGCGCATCGATGTGAACCCGGAGAAGAGCTCCGCCGTTCACTTCGATTATAAACGACGCCGTCTCAAAAACACTCCACCAATACGTATGCTAGGGACCCCTGTCCCCTGGCATACGTCTGCCAAATATTTAGGTGTCACTCTAGACACAGGGCTAACTTTCAGGCCCCACGTCAAAAGAGTAACCCGTCACGCACGTTTTTACCTGAATAGGCTCAACAGTATGTTGGGCCGACACAGTAAAATGTCCCTCAGAAACAAGCGTACCCTTTATAAGGTCTGTATACGACCAGTCATGTCCTACGCGGGCCCCATTTTCGCCCACTCTAACCCTAAAATTATTAATGAACTCCAAGTAGTTCAAAACCTTTTCTGTCGTCGAGCTGCGAACGCACCTTGGTACGTCCGCAATGCCGACCTTCATCGGGACCTAGAGCTCCCTACAATTCAACAATTCCTTAAAAAACTCTCTGAGAACTTCTTCAAAGCCTCAGAGTCGCATTCCAATCATTTTATTCGTGAGGCTGCTAATTATGCAGCCCCACTCCCCTCCCGCTATAGCGTCCGCAGGCCGAGGAACTCCCTCTCGGACCCGCCTAATAAACTTTCAAACGACCTGAACTGCCTCCTGGCGGCTCAGGCCAACTCTAATTAAGTTATTCATAATTAATTTGCCTTCCCAGGCACTCCCTCAGCGGCTTATAGCCGCCTGCGCCCTCTTTTCCCAAAAGAGGGTCGCTTTACGATACGGCATGTGAAGCTTTCAACAGCTGGTTGCCAGTCCCCAAAGGCAGTTTTTAGAGGGTATCACTTAGGTTCCCCCTTGTAGGTAGTGAGTCCCTCATAACCACGATGGACCGGCCATCGTGGTATGCGTAATGCATTTTCTGCCTCCCTTCGGGGTAGCCCTTTTCCAATTGCTTCGGGCGCAAAAAAAAAAAAAAAAAAAAAAAAACTAGGGTCAGCAGTCGCTCTCCAGCCACCGAAAAGGCACCAGCAAGAAAAGAAAAAGTACAAGTTCCTCCTCACCGCCGCTTGCCTCCAGTTAAAAGCAAGACCAGCGCGTTTTATTCCATTTTTCGCACGGCATTACGGCGATCCGTAATAATAATTAAGTATTTAATTAAGTATAATAATTCAAATAAAACTTAATATTTATGATCCCGCACGGAACAAGTATTTTTATGGCCTACAGATAATTGTTTCGGGTTTGGATGTTTGTCCTTGTGAAATTTATGTATGTAAACTGCCCCCACGATACAGTAGAAAATTCTAGTGTGGAGGTAACGTTTTTTAAAAGAAATAAAGAAATTATTAAAAAATTGTCAAATTTTAAGATTACTGGCTGCATCACCACTTACCACCAGGTGGGATTGTGGTCAAGCACTGGCTTATAATAATATATATAATAGTAAAAAAAAAATGTAATTAATCAACTATCTTTTATGGTAGACGTGATGGAGTATTGGAGTCGGTATTCCATATGAGAATATTATTTAAAAAAAATGTGCAAACCATCTTAAAGTATTACAGGATTAGGATCTAATTGTTGTCAGAGTGGAAGTATACCCTGCCCTAGTACTACCTACTAACCAACTACATACCCCATGGCTTATAACCAGCGAAATCGTTTAACTAACTTCGGAGATACCGCATCATATAAGTTTATTAAAAAAATAGCGACCCGCCCCGGCTCAGCACGGGTGATTTCTGAATCTCGACCACAGCGCCACCTACCGGATCCAAATGGCCCCATTCAAGCACATACAAAAAAAATCATTAAAATCGTTCGAGCCGTTTTTGAGCTTAAACGAGACTAAGACCGCAATTGATTATTAACATAGTATTTCGAGTTTATTAACGAATCCATTTGGAAGCTTGTTTAAAACATTCAAAAGTGTTTTCTAAAGTATCTAAAGTAAATACTAGAGGAGGTCTGTGCTATTTCTTAGAGGTTATGAAGCAATTATTCTCCAGTGCGTGGCGTGTTAACGAACTTCACATGTCTTTGTAATATTTTATCCCTCTGACATTTTCATAGAATCATAAAAATTATTGAAATATCAATTTAAATAATTATTACATAAATAATATTAATATCATACTAATTGAATCAAAATTATAAAATAAACTTTATGTAAATATCTAAACTAAACAAAAATATTATGTAGTAACACCGACATTTAAATTCCAATCTCGGCGTGCACATAATCAATTAGAATATGAATTATAATTACACAGCGTTACTTCCAAGCAAGTAAATTTTTAATGAGTGGCATTGCGTTTAATTAATTAAGTTAACGCACGGCGCGATATCGGCGGAGTGCGCTGCAAGTTGTACGCCGTGAATATTTTACGGCAATTATCTCTGCTTAATTTCGTGTGGCTGAGTGTACATCAAAGGTACATGGCTGATACAGTAATGACCTCAATACTGAGTCTCCTTTGTCCAGGCTCGCTACCGTGAAGTCGATCTCTATCGGGCACCTACCGCGTCAATTGTAAGTTTGTAAGGACAGCATGAAAATATATTATCTAACCTTAATGAATATAACGTAACTATTCGGAATATTAATTAAAATTAGTAATGTTTACTTAAATTCTTCAAATACTTAGTCAGCTTTGTTTCAGCTGGACTCAACAATTTTTTTAATGGAAGAGGAGGCGAACGAGCATACGGCACACCTGATGGTAAGTGATCACTGTCCTTTGTATCTTTGACTATCGCATGCATAACTTACATTGAAATCGTTCTGCTGGTATTCCTAAACCTAACAAACCCAAGAGTTTGCAATTTAGTACCTTTGTGGTGCTATAATAGGCCCGCACAGTTGCACTGCACTGCTTGGAACGTATCGACGTGGACGACGAGAGAACCTAGCTGCAGCTACTAAATCATTATCAGCTGTTTCTATAGTAATTCTTAATATAAATAATAGTATCTATAATGTTAACTTTGTTTCTTGCTGACCAGCACAAAGACATTTTTCCAGAAATGTAGGTAATAAAAAAATGCTTTAAAATGTGTAATGTATGTAATATATTTAATTAACAATACTTCATAAAAAAGTGTTTATTTAAATCATCATTAAGGCGGCTCTTCACGTTGGCCGGCATTGTGGTGAATATTGTGGCCAATACCGATGGCAATCGTGTAGAGTGGGTGTTTGTGCTTCACTTGGTATGTATTGGAATGATGGCCCATAAGTTGTCGCGAGATCCGTGTGGTGTCGGTTTTTTTTACAAAAGATCAAAGGGTTGTGGCAGAGTATTGGCCGCCGCATCCACACGTTGGGCACACATTTAGTTTGCTACGAGCTCCCAGAGTGATCGCACGCACGTGATTTAAATTTTATATTCACGCATCGTAACTAGTGTGTACAAAATTGCAGTAACAATAACCAATGAAGAAACTTTTCGCTTTATAGAGCTCTACCGAGCCGCAAATTGTTTGTGGAATACAAGAAATAAAATTTCTTTTTTTTTTTTCATTTATTTTTCAACACCTTTTTCTTTTACACAATCACGTAGTAGCGGTATGCTGTGAATAAATAAACCGCAGCAGCCGTTAGCGTTGGATATTAAGGATCCACTTTAATAAATTCGTCCGCACATTGGCCTGAAGCGTAGCACACTGAACGACCTTACAACGTGTGGACGCCACCACAAACTCTTGGCTAATATCTTTACCAACACATTCGCCACTATGTTGGCCAACGTGAAGAGCCGCCATTACACAGAATCAAAAGTCCACTGAATATAGACTTTCTCAACATTTTGCCTCATAGAGACAGATGGCTGGCAACCGCAGTTTTTTATTATTTTAAGATGTAATCAGGAATATATTATTTAATTAGCAATATTTAATAAAAAAAAATTATTTATTTCATCATTACGCAGTCAAAAGAGCACTGAACTCAGACTTCCTCCACAGAGTGCCCCATAGAGACAGATAGCTGGCAGCCGCAGTTTTTTATTATTTTAAGATATAGTCAGGAAGATAATATTATTTAATTAGCAAAATTTAATAAAATATTCTATTATATTCATTTCTATTATCTTTCTGTCACTATGACAGTCTATCACAAGTCCACTGCTGAACGAAAACCTACTGCAAAGACTGCCTCAAAGCCTTAGTCATCTGTATACCTCGACTCATTGCATGCCTCAACATTTCCATTTAGTGGATAGAGATTATCTTGTCGGTAGAGACTACTTTTCCAGTACCTTGCTTATCCATCAGTTGTCGTTTAAAACCTACTTACCTTTTGTTATTTAACTATTTATTTATAAAAGTAAATCTTCAGCCTATATACGTCATACTGCTGCACAGGCCTCCTCTCATCTGGGAGGGTTAATGAATTACAATGGTCGCGGGTTCGAATCCCGCACGGAACAAGTATTAGTATGACCTACGAATAATTTTCCGGGTCTGAATGTTTGTCCTTGAAATGTATTTATGTGTACATGAGAAATTTATAGTGTGGAGGAAACGTTATACAAAAAAAAAGAAGTCCTCCGCGCTTTTTCAGTGCTTGTTGGCGGTCTTTAAATGCATTCGGAGTGTTTTATACCTCAGATATGCAGGTTTCCTCACGATGTCTTCCTTCACCGTATTGTACACGGTAAATGAGTTCTTAAAATTGCAAGTGATTATTGCATTTGTGCCGGCAGAGATCGAACCCGGGTTGCTCACGTACCTCTGAGCTGCAACGATTCCCAACTTTATTTATAATATGTTGTCTTTTTTGGGGTACATTATATCGAAGATAAATTTCTTTTGCTGACCGTAATCCAGCAAAGTTGCATTAAGTGTTTTGTATTCGGACAATGAGTTAATTGAAACGCTAATAGCTAGATGTACCGGGCGCACAACACGAGACTCGAACACGTTGTCGACGCGTTAATTCATTTATAATCACCATGTTATCTGATCACCTCGCAGCTTCTAATGAAACGTTCTAAATTCAAAATTAAATCGTTGTGCTGTTCATGAATATAACTGGTCGTGGTTTTCTATTTAATTATGTTAATGAATAGGTATCGTTTTGGGACTACTAATACAAATTGTTCTTCTGAATTATTAGGTTTTAATGTTGTTTTAAAATCAGGTTACGTCACCGATCCGGATAATTTTAAAAATTTAAGTCTGGTATGAGATGTGCTTTGTACTGACGGGTAAGAATATCAACCACCTTATATAATCCAGTGCCTGTTGAAAGTGGCGACAGGGGGAAAATGAAACATGAAATGGGCAGCAGCATTTCCCAACTCGCATATCAAGGATGGCAAATTATGGTAAAATGCTTTAATTATCATATCGTCATAATCTTTGATAGATGGTGTAATGTCGTATATTTCATTCATATATTCACTCATTCCTGCCCATTAAAAGTCCACTCGTACACATTTTTATACGTGGTAGAGCCATGCGACAGCTATATTAGTAGTATAGTTGTAGCACGAATGGGTCGGTTCGACCGGGGAAGGACCACGCTCTCACAGAATACCAGCGTAAAATAGCAGCTTAATGCTGCTGTGTTTCATATAGTGAGGGTAGGAACAGGAGACCCTTTTTACTGGAAAAGTGGCATTTCATCTTAGTCCTCAGGGGTGACAACGCATCTGCATTTTGATTCCTTATTGAGGATAGATGTAGATGTCTATGGGTCATAGCAACCACTTACCATCAGGTGGACTGTGTGCTCGTTTGTCACGCTATCCTATAAAAAAATACAGCCAGTAACCTGATTAAAATAATTTGATTTAATGTCTGTGTGTTTTTATGAAACAATCATGTGTTTATATTCACTTTATTTTATCCGCCTTAATGACAACCATAGACTTAGAATATACTGGTATATTGACAAAATATACACATGATTTTCTTTTTTACCCGACTATTCCAACAGGTAATGTTTTACTAGAGAATGTATGCATGTATGTCTATTTCTTTGGCATGCTCTGTACCTTAAACGGCTTGATGGATTTTAACATATAATGTGTCGTTAAATTAGTATAGGTTATATAATATTTATATATTGCATCTTCAAAAAAGGGAGGTGATGGTTTTTTTTATGCAGTCGAGTTTTTTGAATTTAATAATTGAATAATTTAAACAGTATTTTAATCATTTTGCTTGTTATGCACATCTATGACACAGTATATTATAAATTTCATATTTTTTATAATAAATACTAATAAAGGCATTTCAATTTACGAGGTTCAAGTATAACTCTAAATTGTACGTAAACAAATAACAGTCATAGGTTGAGTTTAAATGAGAACACGACGGGACCACACAATTACGTAAAGAAATAAACTATGATATTCTTATGAAATACTCAGTTTATTAAATCACCGGAAGCAAATGGACGTGACGTTGGTAAGTCGCTGCATTCCGGACAAGCCTATAATTCAGAGGCATGGTAGCGATGCTAAGAGATTGTGAAATGTTTATGACAATTTTAATACCACTTGCCCAATTTCACTACTCTATCTTGGATTTTCATAATTGGAATGCTTCTCATCATGTATATTATACCTTAAGAGAATTAAAATAAAAGTATATATCGAAGGAATCTGGTTCTTTTCTTGCCCGAAGACTATCAAGGCAGTATAGACATTCAGTGAGGAAGAAGTCAGCATCCATGGCATTTTACCGCGGGGATAGTATCTATGTGATAACATTAGTCCTTCGTTATTTATTGTCAGAAATATTGTAAAAAAAAATAACGTTTAATTATATGTAAAAGTGAACTTTCAAAAAGAAAAAAATAATAGTTTCACATTTTAAAAACGGGACTGTTATTCTTCTATACACTATGCCTTAGCACCGACCTCAAAATGTGAAATTTATTAATATTTTGAGATATTTGAAGTCGATTTTTACTTCTTGTTAAAAGGGATTTTTAACGTTTTTTTTTTATAGAATAAGGGTGACAAACGAGCACACAGTCCAGCTGATGGTAAGTGGGTGCTGTGGCCCATAGACATAGACCTCTATCCTCGTTTGCGAATCAAAATGCAGATGCGTTGTCAGCCATGAGGACTAAGATTATGGTTTGGGAATTCCCGACAATTTCAAAGTCCCGGAACACGGGACGAGACAGCAACAAAGTCCCGGGAATTCCCGGGTCTTCGAGACTGAAGAAAAAACTTTTTTTTTAAGATGGGTAAGCCTTTTTTGAAGAATTTTAATTGAGTTAATTTCTAGTGAAACGTATTAAAAAGAGGCAATTTTTTGTAAAAATCAACATTTATTAAACAATTAAACAGAAAATTAATTTAATTTCAATCTGAATAATTGCTTTGTTTATTTCTTTTAGTCACACATAGATGCACTTCTAAACAGTTAAATCTTATAGTTATGAAACGAACTTAGTTAAAAATCATACTAATTCTTAATAACTTTACTATTATCTAGTAATTCTAGTATCTAATCATAGTTAATAACCTCATTGTTAATTCTCATAATCACATATATATTTGTTACATTTATTTTGGTAGCGTACTCAGTAGTTACGTAGTAGACCAAGTAATTATTCATTAAACTAACACATGGCGCTAGGCTCCTTCAATTATTTGAAAATAAAAACGATAACATAACAATTTTGACAGTCTTGTCTCGTCTCGAGTCTCGACCCGAAAGTCCCGGGACTCAAGACAACTAAAATTACGAAAAGTCCCGGGACTTCGAGACACGAGACGTCCTGGGACCCAAACACTACAGAATGCCTCTTTTCCACTAAAATGGTTCTCGGGTTCTCTCACCATACGAAACACAGCAGCATTAAGCTGCTATCTTACATTGGTACTCTGTGAGAGCGTGGTCCTCTCTCTCCGGTAGAGGCGAGCCATGCTGCAGCTATATTAATAGTACAGTTGTAGCACGAATGGTTGGCTCGACCGGGGTAGGACCACGCTCTCACAGAATACCAGCGTAAAATAGCAGATTAATGCTGTTGTGCTTCGTATGGTGACGGTAGAGAAGAGGAGACCCTTTTTACTGGAAACGAGGCACTCCATCTCAGTCCTCAGGGGTGACAATGCATCTGCATTTTGATCCTTAATAGAGGATAAATGTAGATGTCTATGGGAAACAGCAACCATTTACTATCAGGTGGACTGTGTGCTCGTTTGTCACCCTTATTCTATAAAAAAAACTGTATTTTCGTTCTACTATATCTGGCGCACTGTTAGCTCGCTTATAATTTCTTACAGAATTGGTGACAAACGAGTACACAGTGAATGCTGTGGCTCATAGACATCTACATCTATCCTTGTTAGCGAATCAAAATGCAGATGTGTTGTCACCCGTGAGGACTAAGATGGAATGCCTCTTTGCCAGTAAAAAGGGTCTTCGGTTCTCTACACTCACCATACGAAACACGGCAGTGTTAAGCTGCTATTTTCACGCTGGTATTCTATGAGAGCGTGGTCCTTCCTCGGTCGAGCCGACCCATTCGTGTTACAACCATTATATTACTTGCAGAGTAGCTCCACTACGTGACAATTACTCCAATATTTGAAAAAATTTGATGGTTGAATCCTTGCCGCAACTGTCCAAATATCGAAATGTTGATTTCTTTCTTTATTAATAATTTTGAAAACTAGGTACAATAGTAATCGTTTTATTTATTACATAGGAAAAGTGGCGTCAGTTAATTATTAGCCTGTATAAGCCCACTGCTGGACGTGGCCATTTTTAGTTGTAGGGAGATCTGTCTCTATCGACACGCTCGGAGGCGGATTAACGATTGTAATAGCCGACATAGCCCAAAGGATTAGTAAGCTGAAATGGCCATATATAGTACGTGAGGGTAATATCGTCATCCGGTTAATATGGTCACTTTCTTATAACTGAAAAACTACAGCCTTGTTTGCATAGATGGCTCTCTGATACGATAGCTCTTCATCAGTCAATAAAATAATAAAGAGTCACGAGGGCGCTACTTTATCGACGCCATTTTGACAGTTGAAATGATTCTAAATATTTTAGTCGATTTTAGTATTGTGTAGTATAGTAATTGTTTTTAAGTTGAAATTTCGAAGTGTTGCTAATTATTGGCAAAGCTTGTATGTTATTTTTTTTTAAATATATTTCTTACATCCATACATCTTACTCTGAAAAGCTTGGCGTGCTCAGCAGAGCGAGACAGTATTTCATGCCGGCACATCGCTTGCAACTTTACAAAGCGCAAGTTCGGCCCCACATGGAATACTGTTCTCATCTCTGGGCCGGGGCACCCCAGTGCCAGCTCCTTCCACTTGACCGCATCCAGCGCAGAGCGGTTCGAATCGTCGTCGACCGAGTTCTTTCTGATCGACTCGATACACTGGCACTGCGTAGAGATGTTGCATCTCTTTGCGTATTTTATCGCATCTATCACGGGTAGTGCTCTGAGGAATTGTTCGGACCTATTCCAGCCGCTCAATTTCACCATCGCACATCGCGACAAAACTCGCGTTACCATCCATACCATCTTGATGATTGGTGGTCCACTACTGTGCGATTTAGAAGAAGTTTTCTCCCTCGCACAACTTCCTTGTGGAATCAATTACCACCAGCGAATTTTCCGGACCGATACGACTTAGGAATCTTCAAGAAAAGAGTTTACACCTTTCTAAAAGGCCGGCAACGCATCTGCAATTCCCCTGGTGTTGCGGTTGTTCATGGGCGACGGTAGTCACTTACTATCAGGTGAGCCGCATGCTCGTTTGCCCCCTCTTCTATAAAAAAAAAGAAATAACGTAAGGGATTGTATAGTTAGTTTTAAGATAGCGATCGACTATCCTGACATCTTAAAGCTAAAATGAAATATATCTTTTCAACAGTACACGAAGGAACAAGCGATAAATCAAAGAAATGCCTCGTAAATTTGACTCGGAAGGCGTTTTAGGTCGGGCGGTGCCCACTTTAGTGCCCAATTAAATACACGCACAACAAAGAATTGTTGCTGGTCGTTAATGAAGTGGACTTTTTACGTGTGTTAGTATTGTGAAGATAAGCGTGGTCTGTGTGGTCCAAGTGACAAGGAAATAGCCATTATGTCATATCTAACTATGCTATGAAATTTTAATCTTAATTTAAATCTTATAGAGTAAAAATAGACAGAGGTTATTGCTACTTTTCTCAAAGGTCAAAAAGTAAAATAACGGGCTTCATTTTTACAACTTAAAGTAACGAACGAGCATACACATACACTAACTGATGTTAAGTGATCCTCTCAAATAATCTTTTGATTTGATGTGAAGTTTTTAATTAAAAAAAAAACTATATGTGGTCTAGTACGCGAGCAACCCGGGTTCTATTCCCATGGGCACCTATGAAATTGTTAGTTGAAATTTTAAGTGTTGATTTACCACGTCCTCGGCGGTGAAAGAAAACATCGTGAGTGAACCTGCATGTCTGTGAATTAAGAAAATATTTTAAAACACGCACAAGGGCACCGCAGCGGATATTTCCTTGCTCCAAATCCCTCTCAAAAACTATAGAAGACCTGTGCCCAACAGTCGGACGTATATAGATTGTAACTTTAACTTCAACTTTAATTTATGAGCGCTTAGTCTTATAGTACTTCAATGCCTATAAAGATCAACTGACTGAACTTTTTAACATCATTCATTACTCATTCATTCATCAATCATTACTCATTCATTCACCATTCATTACTCTAAATATTCATAAGAGTAAAGGTGGGTAGATGGAATTGTTATAATTTGCGATAAACTTGGATTGCCTTTGTACTTTATTGCTCTATGCGTACCAGTATACGCGAACGAACGATAAAATAGCTATATTATATCCTATAGATCGAGAAAAACTTTTATATTAACTAATGTTAAACAACTTTAAATTTTATAAGATTTTTCTCAAAGTTGATTTTCTATATGCTGTTATCTAAGGTACCTTGCGTGTACCTAATCAAGTAGTAGGTCAAACCTTGTTCCCACTTGTTCGCCTGATAAAAACTTGTAAAAAGCGACAGAGGGAAACAAACCAGGAGACCGACATGAGTTTCTTCGTAATAACAATTAGAAAAAAAATGCGACTGCCAACCCTGGCAACTGTTGCAAATATCCCCCTAATACAATTAACGGGGTGGTGTTAGTGCGACGTAGTGCTACCACGGACGACCCGACCCGTTTGCGCTGCAGTCACAGTACCCTGCATCGTGGCTCTATATGAAATGAAAGAAAGCTGAACCTTTTCACTTGTATCGAGAAATTCCATCTTTGTCCTCAAGGGTGACAACGCATCTGCATTTTGATTCTAAATCGATGAAAGATATCTGGGCCACGGCATTCACTTACCATCAGGTGAACAGTGTGCTCACTCAACCTTATTCTATTAAAAAAATCCGTACGTGCACCACTCTACATTAATTATTACCGGCACAACACACTGATAAATAACTTTTTCTGAGTCTACTAAGCCCGCTCCCATACGACTAAGTTAGAAGTTTGAGTTGAAGCCTAAATTTAAAAAAAAATCCTGTAGTGCTATAAACCTTACTAATATTCCCTTTCTCTACTCCCAGTAAGTTTAAAATATTTGTTTTGAGTGGTTTACGACAGTAGTCGAATGGCGGATTAGAATCCACGACCTTTTAGTTTCGTAGTCCGTACCTTTAACTATTAGGCTATTATAGAAACATTTTATTGACATTTTAATGACATAGTTTCACTTTCATATGGGGAATTTTATTAAATTAATTGTATTTTATATTTGATAAAGAAAGCAACACATGCTATTATACCGTTACAGCCAATCCAAAGTCCACTGCTTGATATTTATTTCTCTTTGTCACTTCTTACGCCACCCACGGAACGATATGAATAGAATAGAATAGAATAGAATAGAATCATTTTTATTCAATATAGATTAATATACATAATACTTATTGAAAGTCATTTTTTACTTTTACCATTGGTTCGCAAAAATCCTCTGTCCTGGGTAGAACCAGCAAGAAACCCAGCGGCACTTTTTTTTTAAAGCACAATTTACTGGGATAGAAATCAAGCACTAGCTTAGAATAGTCAAAATGTAACAATTATTACATTGCAGAGTGATGGTTGCGTAATAAAATCAACAAACTCATTATGACCCGCGAGAATCGTAAGAGGTCACTATGAGAAATACAAGAAAAGATATACGTATACGCAGCATCTTAAATGCGATACATATGGCACGCACGCTTGGCCACGCATAACGAAGGCAAATCCTCATTCCATTGGAAAAGGTACATGTCCAGCAGAGGACTTCTACAGGCTGATGAAGAAAGGGAAGATGAGGGTTACACTGTAAATTATTGAATTAAAAATGCTGCTTAATCTATTCCTGACATTATTATCTCCCAGGAGGACAATAAGCCAAAGGTTATGAGAGCGACATGCTTCTGGATCAAAGGAATTGATTTAAAAACAATTGCGCTATAAGCATAACATATTTTTTTATTTTAGTTTAGATAGACAACATTACAGTCATACGTGACGAAATTTGAAAGTCTATATGGATACTGTATTTGTCTTCTTATTACATAGAAGCGTCACGCGTAACCTAAAGTTAAAATCAACATAATTTTCTCGCGCCAAAACGCCGAATATTATTAACCATACATCTGAAGTTCTCTATAGGAACGTGTCAGAATTTTCAATTGCTTCCAATTTCAAATTCCGAGATGCGAATACAAAATTCGCGTTCATTCAACCCCCGGCGAAGTCAAATAAAGGCAAGGAGAAACTAGCACGCAACATGACATCAAATCATAAGAAGTCATTACGCATCGTAGCATGCAAAGCGCGGGCCTTAATTTCACTGAAGACCGAAAAACTCCCATATACCATGTTTGCCTAGCCGATTTTGACAATTATACCCCAATTCAAATTGAACCTAATATATAGAATCGTTGAGGTGATTTTACGTTGACGTATATTGAAGACAATTGCACACATGTTCTTAGCGCAGTAAAAAGAAATAGGACCTTACATATAAGGCTATAAAGTTAGATTTCGAAAGTAAAGTGAACAGTCAACAAAACACGCTTGCTAGAAAAAACATCTTTTTACGCGGTCCCCTCACTCCCCTAAGCCTGTGAGGGAGAGAGGGGTGAAGAAAAATCCGCGCAGCGTGGGGTGGGAAGGGCCCTGTAGTAGTTTTTCGTTGGAATCACGCGTTTGCGACACGCTTCGTATTGATTTTTCGGCACATGCTTACTTTCAGGTGCCTTACACGGTTTTGAAAGATCTTTGTAATAATATGTGCTTTAATGCATTTGTAATTAATGGATAGCAGTTCAATTTTTTATTTGTTTTAATTGTATGTTTAGTAAATGTAAAACCTAAAACATTTTATTTTAATCATTATATATTACAGAAATAATGTAACGTCTTATAGTTAGAAAGAATTCCAATTGTTAAAATTGACAACAAAAATAAATCCGAATAAAAGTTGATTACTTTCTTTTTAATACTATACCATGCAATATGTAGCTGAAGGGAAGCCACGAGGTTGACAGAAAAAGCGCTAGCTCATCATCGCGAGGTCGTATAATATGCGAGTCAATGAACTCATAGAAGACGATTCGTAATCAGGTAGAATGTAATATTGGAGTGAGATGACACGAAACATACAATAATTAGTAATAAATTTTCGACTTGGAAAAGTAAAACAATTAAAAATTTAAAAAGATCTTTAGAGCTGTGATAGTTCAGGGGCTGAGCGCTAACCGTATACAATACGCGAGAAATCCAAATTCGATCCCCGGCACAAAACAAACTATTGCAATAATAAATTCACTACAAAGTGAAATGTTTGGAAGTGAAAAATTAAAGAAAATCTCCAGAGCTGTGGTAGTTCAGGGGCTAAGTGGCAACCGTACACAGTACGCGAGAAATGCAAATTCGATCACTGACATAAAAAAATATTGTAATTTTAAGTGCTTATTTAAACTAGTACTTACATGTTTGGTAACAGGGCAGTGGATTAACTGCATCATAACTTTCTCAGAAATACCTCTTCTAGGTTTGTGCCTGTCGTTAGGCTGTAATTATGATGATGGTGATGAGACACCAACATCAATCCTTAACTATATACAATATAAAAGAGCTTTATTATTTTAACTAGATTGCCAAGCACTAGAGTATACTACAAGTATTGTAAGAGAAATTTAACCACCGACTATTTAATAATATTTACTACTATTATACTTTTTTTTTTATAGGAGAGGGGGCAAACGAGCTTGCGGCTCACTTGATGGTAAGTGACTACCGCCGCCCATGAACAACTGCAACTTACATTTACACTATTATATTACCTTTACACTTTTATACTAACCTTACTATTACTGTACTATTAACCTTTATATACTAACTGCTCTTATCAAAAAGGTATTAATTTTTGATATTTATTTGGTGTGGGACTTCTTTTCCATGAAGGATTTCATCGTCTGAGTCTGTATCACCCTTTTACCTGTTTCTGCTGCGAAATGGCGGTGCCTGCTGCTGTGTGCCGGTCTATAGAGTATAGAGAGTCAGTATAATTACACGCTGTGAGGCATTCCATCGTAGTCCTCAAGAGTGACAAAGCATTTGAAGCTTACTTTGTATAAAGTTGGCTACTGATGTTCATGGAATGCAGTAGCGACTAGTACTATCGCTTCAGTTTTATATAATAATACATGGAATCTTTATAATTTTACTTTTTACCAATTCGAAAATAATGTTCATCATAATAATATATACCTTTTTTTTGCACGTGGTAGAGCAATGCTGTAGCTATAGTTGTAGCACGAATGGGTGGGCTCGACCGGGGAAAGACCACGCTCTCACAGAATACCAGCGTAAAATAGCAGCTTAACACTGTTGTGTTTCGTATGGTGAGTGTAGAGAACCGGAGACCCTTTTTAGTGGAAAAGAGGCATTCCATCTTAGTACTCACTGGTGACGACGCATCTGCATTTTGATTCTTTATTGAGGATAGATGTAGATGTCTATGGGTCACAGCAACAACTTACCATCAGGTGGACTGTATGCTCATTTGTCACCCTATCCTATAAAAAAAAAACCTCTACATGTTTTTAATTTAGGTTACTGAATATACCCTTAAAATTTTCTGATGATAAAAATTATGGGTGGGGATGGAAGTAATGAATTGAATATATCACCTGGTTATATTAGGTTGATATTTGAATACAGCACCTGCTGCGTAGTACTTGAACCACTCTTGGGTGGTACCTAGTTACGTTATAGTTATATACTTAAATAACTATTTGATAGTTAACTAATAGAATCAGGCGTTACTTTGCGGAAATCCATTATATTAAAGTTTTTAAAAAGTTACCTCGCTTACATCCGCTCGATAAAATAAAATGGTGTGTCTTACCTAATTTGAAGAGCACCTCCTGCGCTCCCTCAATTGCGTGACGACAATACGACACGTATTTCGCCTCTACACGAGATCGATTATCACCTGAAGATGCCTCTTGTAGAGACGAAACACGTGTCGTATTGTCGTCTGTGGTGTGGTGTGTTTGGTATGGTGAGTGTAGAGAACCGAAGACTCTTTTTACTAGAAACAAAGCATTCCATCTTAGTTCTCAGGGGTGACAACGCATCTGAATTTTGATTCTTAATCGATGATAGATGTAGACGTCTATAGGCCACAGCAACCACTTACTATCAGGTGGGATGCGAGCTCTTTTGTCACCCCCATCCTATAAAAAAATAGAGTGGCGAATTCTTTTAAACAATATCAAAATTTATAAAAAAATAACAATACATCGACCATGGAATCGAAAATAAATATCGATACGATATATGATTATTATCATGTATATATGTATATAAAACAGATTTCATTTGTTTTGAACATTACATCCCTTCATTAGTCCTATGCTGAACAAAGGGCTCCGCCATGTAATGCTACAAATCACGGCTCTGACCCACCTGCATCCAACGACTTCCTACATTCCTTACCAGGTCATCACTCCATCTAGTGGGGAGCCACTCTACACTTCGCTTAACGGTACGAGATTGCCACTCGAGAACCATTCTTCTCGGTTGTCGGTTTTACGAACTATATGGCCGGTCAACTGCCACTTCAGTTTACTGATCTGTGAGGCTGGGTCAGTTTCATCCCTTGGGCTGTGTCCATTACTTTAGTTTTTTTTTTTTATAGAAGAGGGGGCAAACGAGCATGTGGCTCACCTGATCGTAAGTGACTACTGCAACCCATGAACAACTGCAACACCAGGGGAATTGCAGGTTCGTTGCCGGCCTTCATCCTCATTACGAAATCTATAATGGAGAGAAACTCTGAGCATAGCCCAGCTGAGCGACTTTGAATTTCCTCATACGGCCAGCAGTGAAGGTTGTATATGCCACGTATCTATATGTCATCACTGATATCTATATGCCATCATTGGTAACACGTACTGGTGGTACACTGTACTGTGATATCCGATTTGAGATATACGTAAAGGTAAGTAGTAATCTCCCGAACCCTGCCCTGCTGATTTGGATCCGTCAATGTGAAAATATACTACATTAAAATAAATAAAACCGTTTTCTTAAAATTAAAATTTAGATTTTTTGAAAGTTGATTTGATCTTCCTTCTTTTTAAAGTCAGTTAAAAAGGCGCGAATTCTCACATTAAGTAGCTCGGCAAATATTATGCAAATATCGTAAAGGTGTCAAAGATTAGCATCTTATTGTGACCCAGCGATTGGTTCCAAACACTCGTGTTTGTTCGCCATTCGCAACGGACCGGTGTGTTCACACCTTTGTGTTTGACGGAATTAATTTGCTATAAATAAAACAGTACTTGGTTTTTATATTTAAAAAAAATATTAAATATGGTTAAAATGTTCTTTAATGATTTTTGAACCAAATTTTTAAATAGAACAATTAATTTTTATTTTGTTTATATTAATTCAACTGAAAGAGCTCATGCAGGGAGAAACATTAGTTCTACTTACGAGTAATTTTTAGTGCAAGTTTTCTCTTTTTTCTTTTTTTTTTCATCATTACAGCCCAGAACATAGGCCTCCCCGCTATGAAATGCCACAAAGCACTGGGCTGAGCCACCTGCATCCATCGACTGCTGATAGGCCTGCATGTCTTACCAGGTCGTCACTCCATCTAGTGAGGGTCGCCTTACACTTCGCCTACCGGTGCGAGGCTGTTGAAGTGTAGTGGGGGCTATACTTCAACAGTCTCGCACAGTACGACAATAAATATTAGTGTTAAGGTAGAATAAGTTTAGGTCTGCGCCCTCTTTCCCTAAGGGGGGTCGCTTCCGATACGGCAAAAAGGCCATACAGGCCAAAGCCAGTCCCACAGGTGGTGTTTAGTGGGTAGGCACTTCATAGTGAGTCCCACATAACCACGCAGCCGGCTGCGTGGTATTCTACGAGCATTCACCACCTCCCCGCTTCCTGGAGGGTACTCCCTTGCTTTCGGTGCATAAAAAAAGTTTAGAGCAGTATAATTAGTCTTAAACTAAGCAACACGTCTTCTTTTTATTTATAACCTTCCAACATTATTACACTGTCACTCAACAAACTTTCTTCCCCATCGGTTGTCGGTTCTTCGAGTTATAAGGCCGGTTCTTCCAGCTAATTTTTTTTTATAGATTTTAATTCATTTGACTTTGCTGTTTAATATTTTGGGCTATTTAAAGACAGCTTTATATAACACAAAATATTAAACAGTATTTATTTTATTTTTCGTAGACACGTTCTAATTACGATTTATTACTAAGCATTACTTGTTAAAAATAACAGTCATTAAAATAATTTAGGTTTAGCTCGGTAGCGCAGTGGCCTTATGCTGTGAACCTACAAAATCCTATCAGGCCTAGAAAAAAAAAAACACCGGTTTCCGTGTTTTTCCTAATGCAGTTTGTTCTTAAAAGTTCTCAACATCAAATAGCAAAAGTGCGGATAACGTTTTTAAAGAAGAAAAAAAAAATAAGAAAAGAAAAAATAAAATGGAATATTATTTCTTTTATATTACTTTCATGTTACCAGTAAAATGATTTGCTTTTGAATGTTTATAGTCTCGCACTCGCAGTCTCGCTACGTACACTTCATTTGGATAACACACTCTAAATCATATAGTTATAATTTTGTGGCGCTATCACTAATTTTATTCAGCGTTGTAACAAAGAAAATACGCACGATATTAGTACTTAAAAGCTTATTTGTAAAGTTCGTTTTCTTTTCACGATAACCGCCAAAGAGCACAGTGTTTCGGAATGAATGCGAGCGGTAACAAAAAGGTGCGCTTATTGTTTCGACCCGGCGATTTTGTTTTCAATTTAAATATTTTAAAAACGTGACAATAGACAAAAACCGGTACTTGTAACTGTAAAAAATTAAATATAAAAATTATGACGGTTCGCCTTTTGTCTCTTAATATATGCAAATGCAGTGCGGATGTGACGCCGTACGGATGTAGAGGCAAAACGTATTTGCATAACATGGCTAATGCGTTGCTGCTAGTTTTGATTTCGTATTTGCCATTTGTCACAGGTGATGCATTTTAGATATTTGTACGATTTTTTTTTAAATTAACTTACTTCATTTTTAACTTCTCGCTTTGAAAATTAATAATTTTCAAAAGTAGGAAGGAAGTTATAGATTTCGGTCGGATTTTGAAAATGCGAGTTTTTATCAGATCCCCATGTTTTGAGGTCCTAGGAAGCCGATTTTCGAGCGTTGCGTTCGAAAGTAAGCGAGAATTTCCAGGGATGACCTGCAAGATCTGGATATTTTATATTCTTTTAGGAGTTTTCGATATGTGCGCTATAAAGGGTTTTATTAAAACCCTTTATCTTTAAATGAAGCCGATGATGGATAAAAATGAATTCGATGATTGACAATTAACCCTACAATCAATTGATTTTTCAGATCTGTGACCGAATGGTTTGTGTAGCGCTTTTTGAGAGTAAATTAGTGGCACTAGATTGCAAGTGCTTTACAGTCACACGAAACAATAACAAAAAGCGATTATAGTTTTATTGTAGTAGAAATATGAGAATAGTAACATCAAATCGAATTAGAAGTACCTACTAATTAGTTCTACTCAGCTAATCACTAACGTTAACGTGTTTACTTTAATGTACTAACCTAAATCACTGTCCTTAAGACTAACTGTTCTACTTTCACTACATTTTCACATTCTCAATTAGTTAGTTACTTTAGTTTAGTTACCACGAACAAGAAGCTTCACTTAAACCACAGAAAAACACATGTCGTAGCTACCTTGGCCACTATGTTACTGTGTTGTTAAGTGCCATAACTTATAGAAAATATTATAGTATGGCTTTTTTATTCCCTAAAGTCAATGTTTTTCTACTAAGCTTTTACATGAAGGTATAAAAAGTTATCCCCGAGTCCAGTAAATAAAACTTAGGTATTAAGAGTTCGCGATTAAGACGACCATGCTATGAGAGGACAATTCATCCGTTACTAACGTAACATTTAAGTAGATTATTCCGTTCTTTAAGCATAATCTACTCTGTTTTTTTTTCTGTAAGAGATACATTGTCTAAAAGATTTTGTTAAGTGTATCTAAGTAGTCTAGTTATGGTAGAAATAAACTTAATTCTAGAAGATTAAAGTTAGGTAAAGTTACAGTTGTGTTTTTATCCACTCGGCTCGATTTCTGAACTTCTGGAACTTTCTGACTTTCTGGCAATTATTCACTTCAATGCCAATAATTCAATTAGTCACTTCGCCATGGAAATATTTACTATCTCAAAGATGCATGCCATGTAGAGTTTATTTTCTTCACCGCCAAATACGTAGTAAATCAGTATCTAAAATTGCAAGTAACAATTTTGGTTGTGTCAGCTAGGATCAACCCAACCAACTGTTTCTGTTTTGCACTAATACTATTATTGTATGTAAAGTATTCCATCTTAGTCCTCACACGTGACAACGCATCTGTAGGCTTTTTTGTTCGAAGTTGGCTGCAGGTGTTCACGGAATGCAGTAGCCACTTACCATCAGGTGGACTGTAGGTTTGTTTGTCAATTCAATTTTATATCAATATTTATATATCAGTTTAAAGGCAATGTTGTGAAATCTTTTTTACGTGGTAGGGCCATGCTGCAGCTACATTAGTGGTATAGTTGTAGCACGAATGGGTCAGCTTAACATTGCTGTGTTTCGTATGGTGATTGTAGAGAACCGGAGACCCTCTTTACTGGAAACAAGGCATTCCATCTTAGTTCTAACGGGTGACAACGCATCTGCGTTTTGAGTCGTGATCGAGGATGGATGTAGATGTCTATGGGCCACAGCAACCACTTACCATCAGGTGGACTGTGTGCTCGCTTGTCACCTTTATTCTATAAAGAAAAATATTTTCTAATATTACTTTTAGTAGCCTATTGAAGTCCAAGAAGAATGACCGTTCCGTCACTTTCCATCAAATTCCTGGCGGCAATAAGCCAACATAATGTTGAAAATTCGCCTGCCAAGTGTACAAATACAATACAGTACAAATAAATGCCTTTCAATCCTCGGTAGCTCCACTATTTGTGGCGACCATTTTAAAATATGATATTTGAACTATTATAAAGACACTGTATTCAAAAATCATTTAATCAGATATGAATATTTATTACATTTCGAAATGTCAATGAATAAAATGGTTATTAATTTATTCGAGCCCATTTTTATTATCTGTCAACTTCATAAAACTACCATTGTTTATCTGTACCATGTCACAAACGCTTTCAACTAACCAACAATAAATATGGTGGTCTTTGTTATTTTAATAAGAACAATTAATCTTGTATTTCCGATACAAGCGATTATCACTTACTTTGGTATTATAAATAAATAATAATTTAAAAGAATTAATGATTTTTTTCTATAGGCAAGCTTTTCAAAACATTAAAATTAAAAACTATACAGCACATTGTTAGTCTGTATACTGTTTTTCTTTTTATTTAGGTAAATGGGTTCTGTCGACTGACTATGGTAAAACGATCCATACATAGTGGACCCGTTGAGTGATAATGCTGCATCAGTAACTGTGCTAAGACTAAGACGTCGGAACTGCGCTGACCACTTCGCCTACTCAGCGGACAATGGCCAAATATAATGCATTTACATACTCGTAGTAGAGACATGCTGCTGCTATATTATGGTTGCAGCACGAATGAGTTGGCTCGAGAGGGTTAGGACCACAATTTCACAGAATAACAGCGTAACACAGCAGCTTAATGTTGCTATGTTGCGTATGGTGAGTATAGAGAACTGCATATTATTTTTACTGGTATGCATATTGATTCTTAATCGAGGATAGATGTAGATGTCTATGTGCCGCAGCATTCACTTACCATCGGGTGGGTGATGGTGGATGTGACAGGTATACACCGCTTATCGTCCTTGTAGTAACCCTGTAGGTAACTATGTAATTTTTTATCACATGTGACTGGTTTACGGATTTAATAATTCATTAATACATATATTACAGACTGCAACTAGTCTACTACTGAACAAAGACCTCTCCCATGAATTTCCTCGTAGGAGGTAAAAGGAGGGATATTGCCACTCTTGGCAAGCAGGTTGGCAAACGCAGGTTTTTATTATTTTGTGTTGTTATCAGGAAGATGGTGTCCATTTCCTGTTTCATTTCCCTCTATTCAATGTTACGAAGCCCACAGGACTTTCTCTTACGCCGCACTACGCGGCGTATTATTGCCTAAAGCTTAAAAGAAATACACATGTAACGCGGGATCAGCCTGTTGGACTAACATCTAAAGTTATATTAGTTTTTTTTTTATAGGATAGGGTGACAAACGAGCACAAAGTCCACCTGATCCTAAGTGGTTGCTGTGGCCCATAGACATCTACATCTATCCTCGTTTGCGAATCAAAATGCAGATGCGTTGTCACCCGTGAGGACTAATATGGAATGCCTCTTTTCCAGTAAAAAGGGTCTCCGGTTCTCTACACTCACCATACGAAACACAGCAGTGTTAAACTGCTTTTTGACGCTGGTATTCTGTGAGAGCGTGGTCCTTCCCCGGTCGAGCCGACCCATTCGTTATTAGTAAACATAAGTAACACGTGATCGTAAAAGTTTAGGTAACATAAAATTCTTACAAAATATTTGTATTCGTGGGAATCAAAACTGTTCCATTCTCATATATCACCTGCACACAAAGACTCGAATACATTAGAAGACCATACTTTACAAATATGACGTTGCAACGAAAATATTTAATCTCATTACGTATACTAATAAAAACATAACAAGGAACGCCAAACAAATTTGATCTTTATAATTCCGGCAGTTAAAGTTGAAATGGTACATAAAAAATTCAGTCTTTAGATGACACAGACATGCAAAACAGATCTTTTCCATTCACGGTCGATATTCAAATGAACCGCCATTTTTCTATAACACGACACGGAAGAGCAATTTTGACACTTGGAAGAATGCTTAACCCCTTTTACTTTTTATTCAAATTAAGCGTCGCCTTTTCTTTCAAGCCAGTATCACAGGCTACGAATAGTGATTTGAATTATACAGATAAAAAACTTTTTCTTAAACGCTAATGTATTCATGGATTTTACTAAAGTCGTGAGAACGTTGCTTAGGCATTATTAAACGTGAGAATCTTGTCTTTGTAATGTATAATCGATGGGGTTGAATATTGTGGAAAGCTGTGTCAACATTGCAGTAATATGCTAATATCGACGTGTCGTAAATATCAAGGTATGCGTCAGAATGATTTAGGAAGATTTCGATAGGGATATTATTGCAGGATACCTCTAGGAAATTCAATTTTATACTTTAGCTCACAACTTGTAAATGAGTCTTTAATAATGATGTATTCTAAATAACTTTCTTTAATTGCAGGGATGGTTCTTTTCTCGCTCAAAGGCTAAGTGTAGCCATTCAGCGGAGAAACGCAACGTTCTTGGCACGATACCGCGGGGACTAGGACTGTATGATAATTAAGTTACTAGTTTTAGTTTTTTTAGTATAGTTTTTAATATTGTATATAATAAAATATTGCACATATAGGTAGGTAATTAGTTAATTTTATTGCCTTATAGTGTCGCTGTCATCATTATTATCATTACAGGTCAACATAAGGCTTAAAGCCTACCCACACCTCAGACCGTCATTCTACCTACTACGGGGTCGCTCTGTCCTTAAGAAATAATCTTTATTCTTTACTGATTAACTATAAGCTTCCTGATTCGTTTCTATAGATGTAACCCATTGTTGTAAGCTATGGTTAAAAGGTGAAGAAAAGGTTTAATTTTTCATTAAAATACTGCTTAATATAATTTTTGGTATCTCAGATTATTCAGATATTACACTGTATCTATTTTATAATTAAATTTTTGACAATAGACCTATTTAAATAGCGAAAAATTTGCATAAATATAGTAATATAAAAATCAAATGATCAGTAATATGAAAATGAAATAAGTCTAATCTTAAATTTGAATGAAGTCGCATTTACTTTAAACAAAGTTGATTACAAAAAGCAAACATCTTGAACCCTTCAACGTCCGCAGTCATTCAAATTCGAATTCCGTCCCCTTACTGCAAGCAGGTGGGTAGGTGTCCTTTGAAAGAATTTCCGTTTAGGACACTATTATAAACAGAATTTTTTGACTATTGAATTATTTTTTATCTTGAGTTTATTCGATAAAAGGATATACTGGTATTAAAGCTAATTATATAATATATATAAAATATAATGATTTCTTAACTTTACGCTAACACACCTTAATACAAAACCAACGCGATACAATCCGTAAAACTAGTTTTATTCAATAAATAAAATATTATATAATTAAACTAGCTCCAATAGTGCCTCATTTCTGAGATAATAAATTTAACAATGCAACTTAGGTGAATCAAGACTGAGGTCCTGCTATAAAAATTATACATTCATATATTAAGATATAAGAGGCCTACGTTCAGCAGTAGACTTGTTACATAATTATATAACATTTGGTTTAATAAGGTCTGACAAAAATAATATCTAACTTTGTTGCACATGGGAATACATAACAACATGCTATCGTATTTCGAAAATGGCGGAACAGATGTCTTCCAGTGACAGCAAAAATTAATGACAGCATTAAAACTTCAAAGCTGCAGACCAAGTTCTGTAATAAAACTTGTGTCAGTTATAACAGATCTTTTATTATTTAACTAACCTGAATACTGGCACTGTAAGAAATAGTTTTACATCTGAGTTACGTTTAAATGAACATAAAAAATAAAATTAGAAAATGGCAAACGTGTGATTAAAAAACTAAAACACGGTCGTTCTAAATTTAAATAAAGTAGTTAGCTCAATCATTAATATCAAAATGATACATAACAATTAGCGACTAAACAAATAGAGATTATCATTACTGTGGACTACTTAGCACTTAGCTCGCGTGTTTACCATGAATCGTGGTTTAGCATTGAACTACGTGTTGCAATGAGTGTTAAGGTAGTATGTAATTTAAATTTTGTATGACTTAGTAATAATTTGTGTTGTATAGCACAAAATCGTCAGTCAGAACCGAGGCCAAGTTGCTATAAAAACGTATGCAATCCTATGAATCGTATGTAGACAAGCGAGTTCTGATTGTATGCCTTTTACACTTACGGTAATTACTTACTAGAAATAAGCACTATATTATTTTGTGTAATTTTATTTATTCGCAAGTTCACGACCTTCTTATTAAGCCCATGGCAAAACTTTTGTAAACAGTACGGTTAGCAGAGACCGGTCGCGATTTTTTACTCGCACATCCGCACGTAATTTGCATGCAAAGGGTTAATTCATCTCGATTATTTGAGCTCACGCATATTTTTAATTATTCAAGGGTGTGCGACATAATGTATTCGCTATTAGAAATGCAGTTACTTTATTTTTTTGATAAAAGAGATTCAGTGTGTGACTGAATTTGGTGGAGTGCGGTACGTTGCTGTGCAATTTTATACAGAGTATAATCGTTCATGACAGTTTAACACAATAATTATTGGAGAACTACAAGTGTACTGATAGGTACGTATCACCTTCATTATCACCATTACAGCCCTTCACAAGTCCACTACTAAACATAGGCCACCTTCAAGTAAAGTCACGAAACACGTTCTCGAGCCATCTGCATCTATCGACTTTCTGCATGTCTCACCAGGTCGTCACTCCATCTAGTGGTGTGCCGCGCCACACTTCTCCTACCGTTACGAGTACAGTACGGAACATGATCCTCTCTAACAGTAGGTAGAATTTGCCTTCATTGTCAGGGTTAGTATGCGGATTGAATTTTTTTCTTTTTTTTTTTTAATAAAACGTTACCCCCATACTAGGATTTTCTCCTGTATCGTGGAGGCAGTTTAAAAACACAAATTGCACAACGACAAACATCCAGACCCGGAACAATTATTTGTAGGCCATACAAATACATGTTCCGTGCGAGATTCGAACCCGCGGCCCCCAGCGCAGCAACTCATTGCTAAGCCACTGCGCCACGGAGCCGTCAATTTATTTTTATATGGTACTGCATCTTCCGGAAGCCATAAAATCCTTCATGCATTTTCCATAGCAGTCTCTTACGAGAACCAGAAGACGTAACAAGTGGTAAAATTAAAAATTATGTACAAACGACTTCAATATAAACTATTAAAGATAACTCAAAAACTACTAGTCAGACCTTGATCCCACCAAATGAGAGGCACCAGCTTTCAAATAAAAAAAAGGAATCATCAAAATCGGTTTATCTAGAAAAAAGTTAACACAAGGTAACACATAAAAAACATACAGTCGATTTGAGTACCTCCGCCTTTTTGAAGTTGGTTAAAGAAAGTGATGGATCTCTTAGAAATATTTTTTAGGGTTAATGATGTGATAATTCTAATAACACTATTTACTACTACCACTAGATTTCTAACAGGACTTGTCTCAATAATTATACACTGTATTATATCACGAAATTAAGTTTACAACTTATATCAATATTTATGTATATTATATAAGTCCAATCTCACTATTCTGTCACCCGAACGGGGTTATCGGCTGTGTCCGTGACCTCTCACACTCAGAAATATTTTTTTAATCAGCAACACTCGTGTAGATAACATGTTATCTAAAGTAAATTTGTTGTTACATTTATAAATAAACTGAACATATCTACTCAAGCAACAATAGATTATTAGTTAAGGATGCAAACTGCAAACTCGGACAGTTGTAAGTTCGAATCCACCATACGATTAATATCGTGAACTACTCCTACCAAAAGCATTTAAGCTTACTTGGACATTATTAACAGGCAATGTTAAAAGTGTCACTCGTATTCTTTTTTTAATTCAAAAATGGATACAATACCTAGATATTATGTATAACATATTGAACATACAGTTAATGTATATTAATTAAGTAATGGGTACCAATAATTATCCATTAGTTTGTATAATGGGCCAAAACGCAAGATTCCATTACATCACAACATTTTCATAGCTTTAAAATTAATGTATATTCACCAAATTATTGGTTTATACATCTCCAACATGTATATTAGACCAAAACATGAGATTATTTTCTGTATTTAAACACAACATTCGCATTGTTTTAAAAACGACATTCGATATTATGATTGAACCGCTGATTTTTATTTTTTTTATGACTCCGCTTTGTAATAACTGCAAATAAAAATGTTAGTTAATATGCGTGTTATATTATTATTAACGTAGCTAAGTATAAAAATCGTAAAGTAAATTTGCGTTATATGAAAAATAATCTGCGTTACTTATTTTTTTGAAAATTCCAAATTTCAAATTTCGAATTTGCTTTGCGAAATCAAGAGTAGTGATGTACCGAGGGCAATGCATCACGGATAATGATTGGATTTGCCCCGCCTACGTCATCAATCACTGGCAACGAGTGACGCCGAGTGGGTGGCAACAATAACCACTATACCTTGGTCTGTGACTTTGTGTTACATTTCCATTTGTTAGATGCTAGTGGGAGGAAGCGGGCTCGTGATAAGGTGGTTGCCTCAAAACTAGGGAGGGACGTTTCGCGAATCCATTGTGTCTTGTTAGGGCCATGGTAATGTCTTGGATGGATGAATATAAGTAAATTAGATTTTTTTGTCGTGTGGAGATGTTTTTTATGTAAATATTGTTATTGTGCGCCTTTCATATATTATACATTCTTAAGTAAACGGCTGTTAATAAAATGTGTTATAACCAAATATCCCAATTACGTATAGAACGATAAACGCGTCATTTTATATTTTCCTTTTGGATTTCTGAGCTGCATGCATTAACATAAAGCAATAAATTATGTGTGTTTTCAACCGTCTTCAAAAAGGAGGAACTCAATTCGACTGTATTTTTTTTATGTATGTTACCTTATGAACCGATTTCAATGATTGTTTTTTATTTAAAAGCTGGTGCTACTCATGTGATTCCATATAAATTTGATCAAGATCTGATCAGTAGTTTTTGAGTTATCCTTAATAATTTATATTGAAGTCCTACAAAAAGTTCTATAAAATTTTTAATTTTACTACTTGTTATTTTACCTTACCTGAAAGTTACACATACGTTAACTGATAGTTTAACTAGGTGGTATTTTTAGGGTTCCTTACCTCAAAAGGAAAAAACGGAACCCTTATAGGATCAATTTCTTGTCCGTCTCTCTGTCTGTCTGTCAAGACCCTTTTTCTCAGGAACGCGTGGAGGTATCAAGCTGAAATTCATATCAAATACTCAAATCTACTGTCTCTTAGAGCTGTGAAAAAATCAAACTTCTAAGCCAACGCAATCAAAAGATACAGCCGTTTATGCCGCAAATTTTCGACATTCGCAAGGGAATCAAAACCTACATGGTACTTCCCGTGAACACAGAATCTTAAAATTTGGTACGAAGCAACGTATTATAGCACAGATAAAGGAAAAATTGCGAGAAGCATAAATTTTTAGTTACATCATATAATAAAAATATTTTTAAATAATTTTAAACTTATATACCTACGGATTTGTTCGGGACCCTCGGTGCGCGAGTCCGACTCGCACTTGGCCGGTTTTTTCTTTTCTGTCTAAGAGCTCGTCGAGACACCATCCTCTTACATATTTTTGGCGCCAAGTCGCACTGCGTGTAGTGCTGTGTTCCAATCTGAAGGCTATAAACAATCAGTATAATTACAGGCAATAGCCAGTGTAATAACAAACTATGAGGCAGTCAGTCTTGGCCCTAAGACGTGATAACGCATATGCAGTCTTCTTTATTTGAAATTGGTTACAGGGGTCCACGGGCTGCAGTAGCTACTTAGTACTTTAGGTCGACTGTAAGTTTGTTTCTCACTCCATTTTTTTTTTTAAATAGAATAGGGTGACAAACGAGCACACAGTTCAACTGATGGTAAGTGTATACTGTGATCTATAGACATCTACATTAATACTCAATCAAAAAACAAAATGCAGATGTGTTGTCACCCCTGAGGACTAAGATGGAATGCCTCGGTTCCAGTAAAAAGGGTCTCCGGTTCTCTACACTCACCATACGAAACATAGCAGCATTAAGCTGCTAATTTACGTTGGTATTCTGTGAGAGCGTGGTCCTACCCTGATCGTGCCGAACCATTCATGCTACAACCATAACATAGCTGCAGCGTGGCTCTACCACGTTTAATTTTATTTTATAAAAAATTATATTTAATTTAACTCCGTTTATCAATATAGTTCAATACTTGTGGTAATTACCTAGATACAGTTTATGGATATATGTAATATACTTATGTTTCTTGGATTCAAAGACTATGTAGGTAATAGATACATATATATGTGAAAAAGTAATAAAATACCAGTGATGAAACCGTTCTAAGCCACTTTCCATGGCTTATATTAAAGTAGAAAAATCACCCGTACCGATGGATGAAGGGAGGTAATCCCACCGCGAGGAGGGGGAGGGATAGGCCTCGGAATTGAGACGATGTAAGAAGATTACGCTGATGTATTACGTGACGACGCTACCTACGGAGGTGCTCGGCTTTTTGTAATTTTTTCATAATTTAGAATCTTTCCAATAGCATTTCTGGCCTGAATTTTCAATTTTTTATAAGAATTGTCGTAGCGAAATACACTTTTAATGTCGGAAAAAGGTTTACCTCAATTCATTTTAAGTAGGTAATGTGTGGTTATTCTTTGTTTTATAAATAATGTTATAAGTTATGGTTTAAATATGATAAACATAGACATTACTCAAAAACGTACATTGAAGTTATAATAAAATATTTTGAATAAACTATTTTTTTATCCCTCCGTTGTAATATTTAGTTAACCTTGAGTAAAAATGGCGTTGGAAGGTTATACTATGTAGTGGTGATTGCATATAAATAAAAAAAGGAAACAACGTGATTTCTCTCAAACTAATATCTTCAAGAAAAATAAATTTGTAAAGCGAGACTTTGAGCGCACCTGACTTGTGTTTATGTGTATACCCTAATACGATGTAAAGCAACGTTCACATGGTACAGAATTACGTTTTATTTTTTAATAATAAACCATTATAAAAATACTACGCACTATGGTATGGATTTCTAACTCACAGTGGTTCCTTGACTTCTCCAAGGCGGATTGGAGATTGCATTGACATCTTGCTCCTTTGATACTGCTTCGGAAGCAGTATAGTGCTTCCCATAGCCGATCTGGATACATTACACCCAACTTATATAGTACATATACGACATATATACTTACCTGCAATTTATTCGTGGAGAAACTCTGCTAATATTATTTATAGGATTGTTTTTTTTTACACCACAAGAGTAACAAACGAGCACACAGTCCACCTGATGGTAAGTGGTTGCTGCGGCCCATAGACATCTACATCTATTCTTGATTACGAATCAAAATGCAGATCCGTTGACACCCGTGAGGACTAAGATGGAATGCCTCGTTTCCAGAAAAAAGGATCTCCGGTTCTCTACACTCACCATACGAAGCACAGCAGCGTTAAGCTGCTATATTACGCTGGTATGCTTTGAGAGCATCATCCTTTCCCGGTCGAGTCGACCCATTCCTACTACAACTATACCAGTAAGTTAAGTTAAAGTTTCTTGTACCTTGCTTCAAAATATTGCTATATTGTTATGAAACATTCATTGTATAAAAAATATAAAGTGAAAGTCTTAATTTTATTACTGAAACTTACATAATATTATGGTACTTAAATTAATTACAGCAAACACCCATGATTGGGTCATTTCGATTCATTACACAAATGTTTGTTCCCAGCGAAATCGGCAATGGTTAAATTCAGAAATTACGCTTATTTTTTTTAAATTGAAGTTAAAATTTTGTTCGTCGTGTGATGGAAGAATTTAATAAATCGACACAACTTGTTTTTTTGGTGTTGTTATACTATATACTATACTTTGATTGGTATGACGCCGCATAATTTTTACTTAAAATTCATTTAACTGCAATTTCCACAAGTTTGGCAACTTTGGATTCACCAGTGATCTGCAGTGAAATTGTGACGCTAATACGAGTTTCACACGGTTTGTTAAAAAGAAATAAAAAAGGTAATTGAAGAAACTTTAATGTGTACGAGCCCTAAGCTGTCGCGGGCTTAGGATCCTATTTCCATACATATGAGGTAGACTTCTCGCGAGATGGGAAACGAAGCCCGAAACGAGGCTTACCCCACCTCTTTGTAGTTACGAGTTTTTGTTTTTTTCCTCTCTCGGCTTTGTCTTAGCTTTTGAAGAAAGGAATAGACGGTTTTGGGTATTTCTAACGAAAAAGATAGCTGTCTGAAAGGTTTAGGTAAAATATTGAAACTTAGAATAATTTTTCAGAAAAAAGAGAGTATATTATCTTCTCAGTTACACAAAAATAAATGTATTTTTTATAGAAATAGGGTGACAAACGAGCACACAGTCCACCTGATGGTAAGTGGTAAGGCCCATATACATCTACATCTATCTTCGTTTGCGAATCAAAGTGCAGATGCGTTGTCAGCCTTGAGGACTAAGATGGAATGCCTCTTTTCCAGTAAAAAGAGTCTCCGGTTCTCTACACTCACCATACGAAACACAGCAGCATTAAGCTGATATTTTGTGCTGCTATTCTGTGAGAGTGTGGTCCTTCCCCGGTCGAGCCAACCCATTCGTGCCACAACTATACTCTAAATATAGCTGCAGCGTATATACAGGAGTACGTGTATGTATGTATACATTTATATACAGACTAGCTTTTACCCGCAACTTCATTCGTGTAGAACTGAAATTAAAAAAATCTGCTCCGTTTTTCGAGAAATTTCGTCACAATCGATTTATTCATTCCAAAGATTATACTTGGACAGACAAACAACCAGACATAATTTTTAATAATGGTTATGCATTTTTACGCTACTTCAAAAAAAGGTGGAGTTACTCAATTTGACTGTATTTTTTATGTACCTTAGAACTTTCTTTTCAGGTGAACCTACTTTGATGATTATTTTTTTATTTAAAAGCTGGTGCTTCTCATGTGGTCCATATAAATTGATCAAGATCTGCCCAGTAGAGTTTTTGAGTTATTTTTACTAATGCGTATTTAATTGACTTCGACTACCTTGATGATGTTCTTCATCTATATTGAATTCAGTTGTACAAAATTTTTAATTTTACGACTTGTTAAAAGCATGCTAATAAACCCCTGAGCTTAACAGAAGCCAGTTATTTCGGTATTAGAGACGAACAATTATTTATATGTATATACATGAATTCAGATCTTGACCTCCAAATTTGTTAAAATATTGTCTTTTGCACAATCGAACCGAAGAAACTGTAAAATGGTTTCAAATTATTTAACGCAATACCTACTCGTGCCGTTTCCTAAAGCACAAATTTAAAAGGAGCCGTCACATAACTTATACGAGTATTATGTGCATTGTGTACGCAAAAATAACAACCTTAGACATCAATTAGAAAATTGATGAAAAGGATAGCAAAGCATTTTAATTTTACTTAAGTATTTTGTTTAAAATATCATTATATATAGTAGTATTAGTAATTTATATTATTTCATATATTAGTTATTTATATGTTATTTTATTGCATGTATTGTCTATATATATCGCATGTATTGATATTATATTATATATATTTATATTGCACCACCTACCTAGTATTCATTGTTTTATTCCTTTACACCTTTGGTTGCCTGGAAGAGATCGCTATGTAGCGATAAGGCCGCCAAATTGTACATTTAATCAGCCTTTTGTTATGTTATTTGTATATGTGTTTGTGGTGTACAATAAAATATATTCATATATCTAAACATACTCATACATATTTTGTATCAATAAATGTGCGTCCAAACTTGGGATTTGTTTATATATTTGGGATGTATGTTTATATATTTGGGATTTGTTTTTGCTAAAAATTACAATAACCCTTATAATCGCTAAAAATCAGTTAAGGAAAGGATTAAAAAAATATTTTTCGGACGATACCATACTGGGTAGGTATGTAGGTAATGCTGGAATAGAATAGAATATTTTTCAATATAGGTTATTACATAATACTTATTGAAAGTCATTTATTTATTTATCACAGAGGGATTTAAAAAAAACATATTTCACGTTACAATAATTGTGTTTGTACAAATTTTAAATGAATTTTAATAGAGCCAGCATGGTGGCGATCATCTCATTCCCAGGGGTATTTTTCATTATGTATTCTTTGATATTATAATAACCCTTTTTGTAAAATTTTTCTTTAATAAAACATTTAAACTTGTTTATTGACAAATTTTGTACTTTTTCTGGAATTTTGTTTTGTTGTAAAGCAAATTTTTTGTAAAAGCGAGGTGCTGATCTCTATTATCAGTCTGTGAAATTTAGTTTGAACAGTTTTAGATGGACTTCCCATCATCATTTGGTGGCTAGAGGCTCGTCTGTGTTAGCTAGGGCTTTATTCGAAAAACCTACGTGCTGGTAATAATAATGATTATGAAAAAAGTAAACTCCTCACCTCACATTATGTTCCACTGCTCGCTGCCTATATTTTATAACCGAGAGAGTTTTTAGGGCAGGAAGGATTCGCCGCACTAACCTAATGCGTCTTGGCGGAATTCACATGTCACCAAAATATCATATTGTTGGGAATGAGGGTATAAAATAAAAGGAAATACGAACAAATGAAGGTAGAACGTTAATCTCCCACCTGTTCTAGCAGTATAAAGTATCGCGCAGGTGACTAAGAGAGATCAGTCGGTAATTCTACGAGTCTCACTGTCCTTACTATGCCCGTTGGGGTATTCTAGTAATGTAGGCAAGGAAGATCGTGTTGCCGAGACGCTGCCCTGTGTACATTGAGATGGCTAGTGATGCTGTTGGTTTGCATACTTTGGTGTTATCATGTAATTGATTGATGATAGTAAGCAGGGTTTGTTACCGAGTAGTCTTCTTTTATTTAAATAATTTTGAGAATAATATCTAACATCAGAAGTGGAATAGTATGTTACAATAAGTAATCTATTAACAATTTTATTGATAACTACGGGATTTAACTGTGTTTGGTCGCATATTATGTAATTTAAAATCGAAAGCTTATCCCCTGCCACCATGGCTCATGAATTTAGTTGTATATATATTTACATGTTATGTGACTTGTTAAAAATTCACATAATCTAATTCATGTTGTGTTCAAAAGTTACACAAGTAAAATATAAATGTTTAACATCATATATTTACCAGTAACAAAAAATGCTCAGAGAGCAATCAGTAGCCACGCGGGGCGTTACGCAGGCTTACGCCGATATATCATGTGACGTCACGGAGCGCGAATGCGGCAGACGCGAAAATATTACGATGCATCAAAACTGCCAAGGAGAAGTGGGAGAAAAACGAACTTACTCTCTTGTATGTGGTGCAATTTAAAAGCATAAGTGAAATCAAAAATAGAATATTTGTATAGTCGGCTTTTTACTGCTTTATCTATACAAATAAATAAAATCGAAGTGTCTGATTGTAATGAAAAAATTACAGTTTCTTATTAAATGCATATGAAAGTAAATACGGTACTTATAACTAAAATACAATTTTTAAACATTTTGTCTGTCTGTCTGTTTGTTTATAAGGAGTAACTTAGGCTACTTTTATTTTAGAAAAATAATTAGGGTTCCGCGCAAAAACATAAAAACCCTAACACGCGAGCGAAGTCGCGGGGAACAGCTAGTTTACAATATATTAAATAAATAATACATATCTATGTCTATACAAATAAATAAAATTGAAGTGTCTGTTTCTAATGTCAAAATAACAGCTTTTTTACTAAATGCATATGAAAGTGTATACGGTATTTATAACAAAAACACAATTTAAGAAAAATCTGTCTGTCTCTTTGTTCCGGCTAATCTCCGAAATGGTTGGACTGATTTTGACGGGATTTTCACTGGCAGATAGCTGGTGTTATAAAGAGTAACTTAGGATTCTTTTATTTTAGAAAAAAGTATTATGGTGCTACGTGAAAAAATTAAAACCCATGAAATCCAATCGTAACAAATAATACGCGGGCGAAGTCGCGGTGAACAGCTATTACATAATAAACTCTCTCGTCCTTCTCCCAGAGAGGTAAGCAAAGACTACGGACTTTCATTGCTTCTGGGCACAAAAAATAATATTTTTAGTGCTTCGATTATTAAAGGTCATCAGAAAATTAGGAGAACTTAGTGGATATCAAAGTACTACTAAATTGAGAGACTTTGTAAACTTCACATAAGAGACAGCCTATCGGCCGGGCTTCGAATTGTGCTCAATGAGAGTAAGTCCAAGGCTTTCCTCTGAGAGCTCGCATTCCCTTCTAAACAACCTTCGCGGTTCGTTTGGCTAGGAAAAGCAACTGTAGCCCCATCACTGTTTTCCCGTATAGAAACGAACGCTTTTATTTTCTTATTTTAAAATGCATACAGGAATTTGGTTTTCTTATACAAGCAAACACATTATGATTTCGTTTCATATTCTAATGAAAATATTCCCTAATAGAAATTTTTACAAAAACCGCTTCTGTTCATAACTTTTCCTACAAAGTAATATGTAAAGAAACGCGAGGGTGGATTGTGTCTTGAAAAATGCTTCGCGGAGCTCTCTGCCGATGAGCACCATTTTCTGTAAAAATATTTTATTAATATTCTTCTTTGTATTTCTGTCCATAATATGTGTATGTACTCCACAAACTTATTTTTGAAATACATAAATATCTACAGATATTTGTTTTATTTATGAAATATCATATAATAAAAAATTAATAAATGATTGGAGTTAAAAAGTGTTAAAATTAATATTTGATATGACTTATGACAGAGTAAATATTACTTTTTCTTTCTTTATTTCTTTAGTTTGGGTTTATTGACACTCTTAGAAATGAGAGGAGATCTATTCCCGAGTGACCTATCTATGTATGCTGTATCTTTTTATAATTTCAATTAGTCAATAAAACAGACCCCACTAGATGGAATGACGACTACAGTGAACTTATGATGGACTGTGATTGTAATAATTTTAATGGTGATGATAATACTAGCATGTTTTTGTAAAATAGGTTGTCAAAAATAAATTAATTTACAAAATAACTGTTCAGTGTATGTATCATATATTATTAGATTTTTTATAACAATTAATCGTACTTCTAGAGTTGCACTCATTGTAAACCTTTTATATTACTATTATTTTATAATTATTTAATTTTAATTTATGATTATTAATTTTTGTTATTATGGATGAATGCAATTTAAAAAAAATTTGAATAATTTAACCTTGCCTAATACACACGTATTGGATTTTCTGTTAGCCACAAGAGTTTTTGAATTAAATAAATAAATAAACCTATTTATTGACTAGACTCGTTGGTCTAGTGGTCGTAAGCACGCCTTCTGATATCATCATGTGGTCCTTGGATCGAATCTCGGATAGAGCCAAAATCAGTTGTTTGTGGTTTTTTTATCAAGAAAAGTCCCGGAGTTAGGAAGTTGGCGGCGTTTCATCCTCGTGCCTCGGAAAGCAAAAGCCACCAACGGCCTGCGCCTGATATCTCTCTCCAGTTGTGTCGAATTGTCATCCCAATAGACCTTACATTTGTATTTGCGTACACATTTGAGTACTATTATAGTGTATTTAGACTATAATATTCCCGTCATTCACAGATGGCTATTCACTGTAAAAGACTTTTATTTTATATAGGATAGGCTGACAAACGAGCACACAGTCCACCTGATGGTAAGTGGTTGCTGTGACCCATAGACATAGACATAGACAAATATCCTCAATAAAGAATCAAAATGCAGATGCGTTGTCACCTGTGAGGACTAAGATGGAATGCGTCTTTTCCAGTAAAAAAGGGTCTCCGGTTCTCTAGACTCACCATACGAAAAACAGCAGTGTCAAGCTGCTATTTTACGCTGGTATTCGGTGAGAGTGTGGTCCTTCCCCGGTCGAGCCGACCCATTCGTGCTACAACTATACTACTAATATAGCTGCAGCATGGCTCTACCACGTCAAAAGTTCTACTGTAGTTATACCTGCAACCGACCTCAAACTAAGAAGGCGACAGAGGAGTTGAGGTCACTTTTGACGACTAATATGAGTTGCCTGCCTGTAGCCTGTAATTGTACTGCCTCCCTATACACTTCAGATCAGAACAGCAGCGTAAGCAAAGACAGCAGTGTAAGGGGGTGGAAGCTACCCAGGCGGGCTTTTGCAAATCTCAAATTCCACGTCCACATCCAATTATTCACGATTATAAATTCTTTCATTCCAGCATAATGATTTTTATGGTTATTAGTTTTGTATATATACTTTTATTTGATATATACGTAAGTATTATAGTAAATCTTAAATTCCACGTCCACATCCCATTATTGACGATTATAAATTCTTTCATTTTAACATAATGATTTTTATGGTTATTAGTTTTGTATACTTTTATTTGATAAACGTAAATTGTATAGTAAATCTCAAATTCCACGTGCACATCAAATTTTTTACGATTATAAATTATTTCATTTTAACATAATTCCTATTCTTTATAGTTATTAGTTTTGCATACTTTTATTTGATATACACGAATGGATATAAACACTAAATTAGTTTTTACGTTATAAATTGCATAAATTGTTTTAATACGAATATTAAAAAAAAACATGTTACTCTTCTATCAATGTTATATACCCATTAACCACTTCTAGTAAGAGGTAGAGCCACGTCTCAGTGTGTTATGTACATAACTTATGTACCTGGATGGGTCTGCTTCAAAGGGAAAGTACCTCGCTCAAACAGAACATTAGTGTAAAAAAACATTATAATTGTGGTGAGTGGTAAAAATAGTTGAGGCTTTTTACTGTTAGCGATGCATACCATCTTAGCCCTCACGAGTGTCAACGCATCTGCACTTTAATTCTAAAACGAATATCGATGTACCATTTTTTTTTTGAATTAGGGCGACAAACGAGCACACAGTCCACCCGATGGTAAGTGGGTGCTGTGGCCCATAGACATCTACATCTATCCTCGATTACGAATCAAAATGCAGATGCGTTGTCCCCCGTGAGGACCAAGATGGAATGTCTCGTTTCCAGTAAAAAAGTGTCTCCGGTTCTCTACACTCACCATACGAAACACATCAGCATTAACCTCCATTTTACGCTGATATTCTGTGAGAGCGCGGTTCCTCCCCGGTCGAGCCGACCCATTCGTGCCACAACTATACCAGTAATATAGCTGCAGCATGGCTCTACCACGTATTTACCAACAGGTGGAATAAGTGGTCATTTGTCGCCTTTTTACTTTAATAACTTTTAGCTAAATGTACGGCTTCAAATTGCTAAAAGAGAAGTTATCTAGTAGCTACCCTTAGGTATGGAATTTTTTCTCCATGTTTATATGACCGTTGAAGTGTGTAACCTATTTAGTAAAAAAAAGAATCTTAAAAATTGGTTCACAATCTGCGAAGATATCGCTTAACATACTTGCATAAAAACATATTTTCGAATTGAGTACCTCCTCCTTTTTGAAGTCGGTTAAAAATGCGCTTCATGCCAGAAGTGGCTGGGAGATTGTAACCTACACTACTACCTACTACTACGCTACTGTTGAAAAAAGGCTAGTATATCTAAAACTTAAATCGAACTCAATATAATTTTGCATGTTCATTCGGCATTATATATACGTGGTAGAGCCATACTGCAGCTATATTAGTAGTATAGTTGTAGCACGAATGGGTTAGCTCGACCGGGGAAAGACCATGCTCTCACAGGTTACCAGCGTAAAATAGCAGTTTAACACTGCTGTGTTTTGTATGGTGAGTGTAGAGTTAGTCCTCACGGGTGACACGCATATGCATTTTGATTCTCAAACGAGGATAGATGTAGATGTCTATGGGCCGTTTGTCACCCTATCGTACAAAAAAGAAAAAAAATATTATGTTTTTTTGTCTCGTTCACCGTCATTATTCCATAGTCATATCATCCGCCACTAATCTAGTGTGACGTTTTCTTCACCGCTGAGCCAATGGAAAATCAGCACGGCAAATTGCAATTAAAAATTTTATTAGTGCTGGCAGGTACGAATCCAGGTTGTTTGCATATTGTGAAATTCATAGCAAGTTATTTTTAATTACTAATATAGTTTGAAAGAAGAAAAACATGATGAAAGAATAAAGAAATAAATAAAGATTTTTTAAACACTCTTAATGCTATTAAACATTACTGATATTCCCTTTTACCACTTCCGGTAAGCTTAAAATGTTGTATTAACTGCATAAACCCA
The DNA here is from genome assembly GCA_963668995.1 of Parnassius mnemosyne. NCBI lineage: Eukaryota > Metazoa > Arthropoda > Insecta > Lepidoptera > Papilionidae > Parnassius > Parnassius mnemosyne. The sequence continues at coordinate 11,055,362 of CAVLGL010000080.1, forward strand.
TATAAAAGAATCACTTGTGAGCAATATAATTTTTTTTACAATTTTATTAACTATTTATAATCATTTTTGGAGGTCATTATAGTAATAACTAATAAGTAAAAATTATATTTACAGTTAGGCTACCACGTCATAAAATTATAGGTACGTATAGAATACGATATGACGACTAGTCGATCTCGAATTTTACAACTATGTTACGGGGTGAGTGATAAGCCCCAGTCAGAGATTACATGCGGCTCGGTAAAGCGCTTGCCAGGCATTTTTGTATGCATCGCTGTTAGGTCATGAGTTCAAATCCCACATTGTGACCGAATTTTTGTTTAATGTAATTTATATATGTAAAACGCCTCCAAGATAAAGGAGATTTTTTAAATTTATTGAGCATAACAAGCTTACATCTCTAATAGTAATTTTTACAATACGAAACCCACGGGGGATTAATTGTGTTTTTCAGTTGTCGTATTCATTGTGTACGATTTCTTATTATATTATACTAGTTACCTAAGAGTCGAAATTAAACCGTTATTCATAAAAAAATTAAGTTTGTATTGGGCAAGCTGTATTTCACTTTCGAAGGCACATTAATAATATAAAACACAGATATCGAATGTATAAAATTAAATTAAACTATGTCAACTCTCGAAAGCCGTGGCAACTCAGGGGCTAGGCGCTCGCTGTAAATTTCACAGTACGCGAGCAACCCGGTTTCGGTCCCCGCCGACACCGATGAAATTGTTAGTTGCAATTTTGAGTGCAAATTTACCACGTGCTCGGCGGTAAAGGAAAACATCGTGAGGAAACCTGCATGTCTGAGAAATAAGAAAAACAAATTCAAAGACATGTGAAGTTCGCCAACAAGCATTGAGGCATCGCGGCTGAAGTTTTCTTGCCTTAAAACCCAGTCAGAAATGAGAGGCCTGTGCCCAGCAGTGGGACGTATTTAGGCTGTAAATTTTATGACAACTCTCAGACTCCTCTGTGAACGCAATGTGCTTAAAAAGGGTTACAAAGTTTTCTCGTCACATATTAATATATAGATTAGAATAAGTGAAATATAATAACTAGCAATCGCACGGGTGATTTCCGAATTTAGAAATCAGCGCCATCTACTAGACCTAATTGTAAATCTAAATCATCAAGGGACCCAAACTCAAATATATATAAAAAATTTTCAAAATCGGCCCGCTGTTTAGGAGGAGTTTAGTGACAAAGACACGTACGGAAGAAATATATAATCATATATGTTTAAAGATAAGGTTAATAGGAAATAAAGTTATATGACTATTTTAGAAATAATGTTAAAAAAATATATAAACTCATAGTGTTTGTGTGCTGGTTTGATTTATTTGTGATTGTTCTCGTATCGTTAATACGTGTAAGCCTGTCTTGTAATATAAAGGCGTATCGGATATTACCCGTATCCGATGTAATTTTAGAAGAGTACGTATTTGCTCGTAATAGTCACTTATGCCAATTAAATACCTTTACAAGCTTAATAAAGAAAACGTTTCTACAGAGATTTTAAGTAAATAGCAATAAATAACGTCACAGTTTAAATAATAAAAATGTAATTTAATTTGTACATGAAAGTAAAAATCTATTTTAACCAAATTTTGGGATACTATCACCTAAAATAAAATTATTTGGTGTATTATTGATTAAGGAAGTTATCAACTTATCAATAATTATATCTTTCGTGGTTTATAGAGACCTAAAAAGTACGGACAGTGTCGTTGTACAAATATATTTATATCATTCAGTTATCCAAACTGAATGATTTCAAAGGTCATTCAAACAAAAATTAAATGACGGACGAATCGTGAAAAAATTTAATCGAGAACTCGGTTAGGTAAATCATGCATCTTTATATTTATTTTCTCAAGCACACCTACGCACACATCGAAAAAATTTCGCAAATTTACACCTGTCTACCTTTTCAAATCATATGAGAAGCGAAACTCTCAAACATCTATTGAAAGCCCGAAACAGGGGGTGTGTAGCGCTCCCCGCTCACCCCAAACCACCCCTCGTTATTTCACTTCCCTTCTCCCCTTTCTTTCCACTAACTTCGCATCGTCATCCGTATTACTTGGGCCTTAACTTATGTGAGGGTATTTTGGATGCTCACAAGAAAAAGCGATCTTATGTTTTTAATTTTAAAGTACAAATAGCTTTGTCTTTGTAAAGCAATTTATAAGAACTTTTGATAAGCGATTTTATTCGTTAAATCTAGACTTATAGATGTGATTATTCTTTGCTGGTATTAAGATCAATTTTGAGATAGTAGTTGGTACTGATTTTTTTGCATTACTTTTTCTCCTTTGTGGGGGTATTTTATGCGAGTTTAAGGTCTTATGTGGATAGTCGCGACGCGTAGCAAATATTGCAAGCTTTGTGTCATGTGTATTGAAATCGCCGTGAAGATATTTCCTATTGTATTTAATTTAATTCTTAATGGAAACTGTTTAAGACACAACGTCATTACTATTAAGCAATATTTATTTAACCAAGTTAGGAAACCAGACTATTACGTAGATCCTAGATTTGAACTCAAGCCTGTCATTCCCTTGTTCTTACAATTATAAAGACCTACTTCGAGTACAATGCTTAGTGCATATGCATGTGCGTACGTGTTACATCGAGCGGAGTAAGGTTGTAGGCACACCTTACCAATTAACCGAGTAGTAAAGTTTAATAGTATTTAATACAGGGTTTTAAAAATCATAACAATTACTAGACTGATTTACTAGACTGTGTAATGGCGTTGTAAGAATATTCACTACCCCATTTCATTTACAGAAACAGAGGGAAACTTTACCAGGCTTCAACTGAAAAAAAAAAACAAACTGCGTTTGTCAACCCTTTGGCAACTTTAGCAAATTTTCTCTCCGTGAGACAATCTATGGGGAGGCCTATGTTTAGCCGTGGACTGTAATGGTAAATGGATTTATTATTTGTTGTTTTTTCATTTACAATTTTAAAGCATAGGGGAAAGTGCTTGAGGTAAATTCAAAAGTACTGCTGGCACCAGTGAAATTTTTAATTATTGAATTTTGAGGTGCAGATTAACCACGTGCTGAGTAGTGAAGGAAACATCGTGAGGGAACATGTGTGGCCGAAGAATAAAAGATTTCGTGAACTATACAAGCGACTAGACCTACACGTACTAACAATATTAGAAGAAATTTATGTATGTGTTCCGAAAAGCCATGCTGCAGCTATATTAATAGTATAGTTGTAGGATAAATGAGTCTGCTCGACCGGGGAAGGACCACGCTCTCACAGAATACCAGCAGCGTAAAATAGCAGCTTAATGCTGCTGTTTCGTAAGGTGGGTGTAGAGAACCGGATACCCTTTTTAAGAGAGGCATTCTATCTTAAGCATTTTAATTCGCAAACGAAGATAGTCTATGCGCCACAGCAACCACTTACCATCAGGTGGACTGCGTGCTCTTTTGTCACCCTTATTCTATATTAAAAAAATCATATGTACATTTTATATGTGTCAACAATACTAAACTGTGTTGAAGTTAACTTATGAAGCCATTTTGTTTTCAGTTTTAAGAATATATATACATAACAAAATTGTCATCAGGTCGTGATTTTCCACTTCAATAATAATTTAAAATTAAAAATTTTGTACAGCCGACTTCAATATAAGTTATTAAGAATAACTCAAAACCTATTGGCTTGATCTTTTTTGATTTTTTTGTTCTTGATCCTTGATCAAATTCATATGGGACCACACGAGAACTACCAGCTTTCAAATAAAAAAAGAATTATCGAAATCGGTCCACCCAGTAAAAAGTTATGAGGTAACACACATAAAAAAAATACAGTCGAATTGAGTACCGTCTCCTTTTTGGAAGTCGGCAGAGAATACACATTGTCGAAAGATCCGGCTGTCTTAGCGCACGATTACCTTCAACTTGTTGAATGTTAATAAGCCAAAATTCACAGGCCCTTTTTACTCAATGTAATAGACAATTAGCGGTCTTGACAAACAACTGCTGGCGTTTAGGGTGAGGACTCAAATTAGTTCGCTGCGATTAGATAAATTTATTTTTATAACCAAACGTGTTAAGGTTTAAAATTGTCTAGCACTGCTGTATTGTATTAAAGGACAATGCAGCTAAGAAGATGTTTCTGTTTGCTTAATGACGTCATTAGAGCTTTTATAATGCTGTCCAGACGGGGATTATCCAAAATACTTCGATGAAAAGAAATGACAAAGCTTTTCAGCTTGAATTTTTTATATCATTAGATGTATTTTAATGAAACTCTTAAGTATACATTTAAATGTATAAATGCTTTGTTCTAGATATAGAACAATGTTCTTTGCTCTGAGGTTCTTGTCGTATTAGTAAAAATGATATACGGCTTAGTTTTTTTTATATAAAACTGGAGTGAAGAAATAAACTTGCAGTCCACCTGATGGTAAGTGGCTACTGCAGTCCATGGAGACCTGCAGCCAACTTCACATAAAGAAAGCTACAGAGGCGTTGTCACTTCTGAGAACTAAAATCACAGCCTATATATATATACGAGCTCTCTGGATCCTTAAGATTGGTACACGACAGTGCAATTACCGCTATTTGGCAGCAAAGGTAACAGGGTGGTACCTACCAAGACGTACTCACAAGCAGAAATGAATTCCTTACAATTATTTAATGTTTAGGTATTTTCTACTGACTTCAAATAGGAGACGGTACTCAATTCGACTGTAAGTTTTTTTTATGTATGTTACCCCATAACTTTTTACTGGTTGAACGGATTTTGATGATTCTTTTTTTATTTGAAAGCTGGTGCTTCACATGTAGTCACATATAAATTGATCAAGGTTTGACTAATAGTTTTTGAGTTATTCTTAATAATTTAAATTGAAGTCGGTTGTACAAAATTTTAAATTTTAAATTATGTTAATACTATTATTGAAAGTGATTATGGAAAGTGACAATTTTTCATGTTAATATTGAGAATAATATAATTCAATTTAGATTAGGTACTAGGTACGTAAGACTTACATTCATTTTAACATAGTGCTTTTTTTATATTTTCATATATTTTTTTTAATAAGTAAGGGTGATAAAAGAGCAAATTAGTCCACCGCAGCATCCATTTAACAGATGGTAAAAAGTGCTGTGCTCAGATGAGGGCCATAAACTCTTAGATCCTCAATTTAGTCATTCTTGAGGGCGAAGATCCTTAGTCGTAAATAAGTCGTCTCGTCACTTGTCACACACACGTCGTTACAGCAGTATTAAGCTGCTATTTACTTGTATTCTGTGTAAGCGTGGTTCTTCCCAGGCCGTACCAAACCATTCATGCTGTAGTTATGCTATTTCTGCAGCGTGACTCTAACACGTATAAAATATCTTTATATTATGTGAAGTTTACAAACCTACTAAAGCAAAACAAGATACTTACAGAATTTTTACGTCATTAGTAGCATATAATATTTGGTCATTGTATTTATTTAGATTTAACTTGAATAATACAATATACAAAAAAAATCACGTCGGATTATATTATGCTCTCCATTTTCTTGAAATGAGAAAATGTTTCTGCCTAACAAAATAGGAATTATAAGTGAAGATGAAGGGGCAATGATTATAAAATATAATTTTATTCCCAATTCAGCTGTTAAGCTTAGTGATTATGGGAAAACGTCTCTTTATGGATGGTTAAGGACTGGACTTATATAAGCGGAAGAAAAGGTGAGAATTGGTATTTTTTTGGATCTTAAACTTTCATTAATTCAATCATGTTGTCGACATACCATGCATACGAACCAAATAGTTTGTACAGTCATCAATGCTTCTTTAGGCTTCAGTACTTCAAAAAGAAACATACAGAACCCTTATTTGTCAGTCCTTATGTCCACCTGTCAAGATCCCATTTCTCAGGAATGGGTGAGGTATTAAAATAAAATTAATATCATATTGTACGTGGTAGAGCCATGCTGCAGCTATATTAGTAGTATAGTTGAATAGAATAGAATAATTTTTTATTCAATATAGATCACATGTGTAATTCTTATTGAAAGTCATTTTTTACTTTACCACTGGTTCGAAAAAAAACCTCCGTCCTGGGAAGAACCAGCAAGAAACCCAGCAGGACTTTTTTTGTAGCACGAATGGGTCGGCTCGACCGGGGAAGGACCACGCTCTCACAGAACACCAGCGTAAAATAGCAGCTTAACACTGCTGTGTTTCGTATGGTGAGTGTAGAGAACCGGAGACCCTTTTTAGTGGAAACGAGGCATTCGAACTTAGTCCTCACGGGTGACAACGAATATGCATTTTGATTCGCAAACGAGGATAGATGTAGATGTGTATGGGCCACAGCAGCCACTTACCATCAGGTGTGTGCTCGTTTGTCTCCCTATCCTGTATAAAAAAAAATATAATAAGGAAAGTCTCACTCATCAAAACTAGAGTTCAAAATCAAATTTGGCAAGAAGTAAGATTTCATAGCACAATTAAGGCAAAAATCTTTAATTTTTAGTTGTATGACCGTAAATTTTTTTTTGCGATTATAAACCTATATTTTCAGCATCGACCGTGATTCAAACGGATGTTGACGTGAATATTTTTTTCCACTGTAAAGTTAAGTTGCTCTTCAATCCGACACCTTTTTGTTAGGCCAATATTCGGTGCTTACCTTATCTATATTTCCAGGAATGGATGAACTATTTACATACATAATTAAGTTTATAAGGACTTATGTACTTTTCAGATTTGTTTATTTTAAGTTTTAATTAAAGTAAACTTGAAGGTACCTTGTGGATATCATCCCTAATAGACTTCAATTCTGCCTTTGATGCCTGTTAGGCTTGTAGCATATCTTCTAATCTATTTCTCTAAGCACCACTGCTTGCAAATCACAAGCTGCCATTCCATCTTAGTCAATGGATCTGTGGCCTACTTTTTTTACATTTAGTTCTAGTGTCCACTATCTGCATTACTCACTTACCATTACGGCATTTGCTCGTTAGTCAGTATAATTTTTTAGAAAGATATTTTGTTCGCTACGGTGTTTTATTTAAATTTGTTGATTTGCTTATTTATGTAGTGTGTACTTGTGTATTTAATGTAAGTGTTAAAGATGTTAAAAATCTATTTTATAAGATCCTAAGTCCACAATGTAAGCGGTTTAATTATATATGTGTGTAAATGTCTACTTTAATGTTACTTGCCCTAGCCCACTACAGTAGATATACAATTTTTTCGCTAACTTTCTGGATGTGTGTGTGTATGTGTGTGTGTGTGTGTAGGAAATGCCTTGCCAATAAGAAAGTGTGCTTTTGTTTTTTTCCAGACGAATTATTTCCTTACATATTACAGTCTTTTGTCGCGGCGTTCACAGCGGTAAAATTTTAATATCCTCTCATGTTTTCGTGCTCACGAATCATCGAATATGCTCGTAAAAGTTTGCATCGACCCCCGCGGGATGGGGGTGGTTATTATTCATTTTTTTCTCCAGTCAAATTCAGTGTAGGGCACACTAATGTGCCACTCCAGAATCAACCCCTACGCTTCGCAACCATGTTTTTTCCTGCTAAAGTTTTTGTTTGTCATGCATCTTCCTCCGATACACGAGCAGGGTTATCTTCCATCCTTTTCTTTCTTATCGCGCTCAAACATAGGGTGGTAGCAGAAAATATGATACGATTTTTAAACTTAAATTGATTTTTCAAAGTACGGCTGTTATGTAATGATGATTAAGTAGCATTCATAAGCTTTTACTGTGAAAATAAAAACAAATAAATAACGAAATGCATTAAATTTTACATATAAAAATGCTTTACAATGCCTTATCAGCGTGTACCCAAAACTCTTTCAATAAAAACAACATCTATTTAATATATTAACGTCTTCATTTGAAAATAAAATTAAGATAAATTAAAAATAATGCCTTATTTTGTTTTTATCTATTGCCGCGTCTTGTTTAGTTTTCATCTGATAGTAAGTTGTGATGTAGTCGAGGATGTTAAAAGTGCACTAGTACTCATTTTCGAAGAGATATTGAACCACATGAAATGTTTTATTTTTAGATATGTAAGTTCACAATTTTTTCCACTTAAACATTCAAAACTGCATTAAATTTTCAGTGGTGCTGGCAGGCATCTAACTTGGGTTGCTCGCACATTTATGGCGGACGCTTAGTTTCTGAACTGCCACGGTACTTCAGTTCATCGTACTCACATTGTAATTGAAGTAACAAACGACGAAGCAAACTGTATTGGCCCAGCCACACTATGGCCCTTGCGCTGCTTCTCGCTATGCTCCTCGCGCTGTCGCGATGTTGTCCTCTCTGTCCACACACTACTCTACTCGCGCAATTAATCGCGACGTTTCGCACTAAGCTGCTCGCGCTTGCGGACAACACAATGGATGTTGAAACTGCGGCAGCTTGCGCGCTAAATGCATATTAATTATAGCTAATTATATCAATGTCATAAAAAGAAATATACGTCGTCATCTTCGCCTACAGATATGGTAGACGACATCTATTTATCGCATTAGAACGAAGCTTCCGTAACGAGCGTTCGATTCGGACTGTGTTCGCGCGAGTATGTGGCCAGCCACTCGCGCTCATTTTGCCAGTCTTTTGACTGACGTTCAAAAAACCGACAGAACAGGGAGCGATGTGCATGACGAGGAGCATGACGTGCGACATGACGCTACTTCCCATGCCAATCGACGAGTGTGTAGCCGGGGCGTATGGCTCGAATGCGTAGACAGAGTAGTATGTAGACAATAGTATGTGAAAAAACGCCGAGCTTCTGGTTATTCGTTGATGGAAGGGAGTGAGTAAAATGAAATCATGCCTTTATTGTGCGTACTATTTAAAATATATTCTGCAGAATAATAACATATAATAATTGATTTTGGTGCCCCAGTCCGATGTCCGATGCAATGGCAAACCAACACGAACGGAGAGAGATCAGGCTGTCAAATCTACTTACTTTCCTAGGCACATGGGTGAAACAACGCTAAGTAATTATAAATTCTCCCATCAACTACGATATTTCGCATCTTCTGGGCGTCCCGTGACGGCCAACATTATTTTTATTTTTATTTGTTATAAACGGTGTCACACATTACTGACAAATATTTTCGCCCTTTTCTCAAACGAATGGGTCGGCTCAATCGGGGAAGGACCACGCTCTCACGGAATACCAGCGTAAAATAGCAGCTAAATGCTGCTGTGTTTCGTATAGTGAGTGTAGAGATCCGGAGACTCTTTTTACTGAAAACGAGGCATTCCACCTTAGTCCTCAGGAGTGACAACACATCTGCGTTTTGATTCTTAATCGAGGATAAACGTAGATGTCTATGGGCCTCAGCATCTACTTACCATGAGGTGGACCGTGTGCTCGGTAGTTACAATAAAACAATAAAAATAAACATGCCTGTCCATTGAGAACAAACCTATTAGGTGGCATATTGTAATTTACTTTTTATAGAATAGGACTTAGAGTAAAGATATATAATTTAATCACTTTAAAAGATTTGAATTATGTTTCGAACAGTCCACCTGTAGCCAAGTTTAAACAAAGAAAGCTACAGATGCATTGTCAGCTCTGAGGACTAAGATTTAAGACAGTCTGTAATCATATTGGATCTTAATATACTTCAGACTGGAACAAAGTGGTGCGAATGATGCTAATTGGCGGTATAGGTGAAAGGGTGGTACCAGTTCAGACGGACTAGACTAGTCTTATTCACTTAAGGACTTATTCAGGAAAGAAGACCGTTCGTCACCGTTCCTTATTTAAAAATATTTACTTAAATAATGCAGGTGTGACTTTAAAGGTAATCCATTATCCTGCCAGTAATTAAAACGATGTTCATAAAACTCCTTACACTTTTTAATTTCGACATGGCCGTCATAAAAATGTTTCTGTATGGAATTAACGACCTATCACTAAAATATTGTGTCCCCAAAACGAATTGCTTATGAAATGCTATTATAAACACATAAAACGTGGTCTATAAAATTTAATGCATAATAATATCGTAATTTGACCGCTCCTTTTTTTTGTTTAATTGGAACAAGGAGTGATATTAATTCAGTTTTTATGGGCGATTTTAAAGGTCTATAAATATAAGTTATGACGGTTGAACACAATAGTTCGCTGTAGTGACTGGAGCGCGGTGATAATCATTTAAATATGGGTTTAATTGTAAACGGAAGCATGATAACGGTCTCCGGTGATAATAATATTGATGATGATATAGCAAATTCAAACAAAGAAAACTCAGATGCCTGGTCACCTCCGAAAAGTAAGATGTAGAGCCTCGCAGCCTGCAAATATCCATACCCTTCAGTCCGGGACACGGCAGTGCACGTACTGAAATCTAAATGACTTAATAGTCTGGATAAGCTGCTTGCACCCTAGGTTTTGATAGTGGTTGTAGAACGCATGGGTCTGCTCAACCAGAGGAGGACCACGCTCTCAAAAAGAAAACCAGCGTAAAGTTGCAGAAAAATAATTTTTCGTTTCGTATAGTAAGTGTAGAGAATCGGATACCTTTTTCACTAGACACGAGGTATTCCATCAGTCTTTATGGGTAACAATGTATATCTAATTTGATTCTTCACCGAGGAGAGATTTAATAATCTATTAGCTATTGCATTCATTTATCTTCTGGTGGACTGTAAAAAAAAAACAGGAAAGATGGAAAGAAGTCACTGTTTGCTCAGGGTACGTGTGCTCCCAGAGCATACGCGTTCGATAAGTATTAGTTTTTTTTTATAACGCAAATGGGTGACAAACGATCACAAAGTCCACCTGATGGTAAGTGGTTGCTGCGGCCCATAGACTCCATCTATCCTAAAATGCAGATGCGATTTCACCCGTGAGGACTAAGATGGAATGCCTCGTTTCCAGTAAAAAGAATCTTAAGTTTTATATCTTATACTTGAAATGTAAGGCAACTTGTGTCTAACAGTGGAACGTATAGACTGTAACTTACTACTATTGTATATCGTAAAATAGATCATAGTCAAACATGCTTATTTATTACCCTTGAAACGAGTAGCTACAGAATTAGTGTTTGCGTGTTAAGTAGTAAAATATCAGATAAGTTCCAACGGTTAAACATCAGCTCGCTTCACAATTAACTGTTCAGATCGCCCAGATAAACGCTCGAATGCAAATCGACCAACAAAAAAGGCCCACACTGGCGGCACTTTAAGGATTAGTTTACACTAGCCCGCTAAAAGTATATGGTTTTATATTTTTCGTTTGCAATACAACTTACAACGTAATTTTTTTTTGTATAAAATAAGGGTGACAAATGAACTCACACTCCACCTGATGGCAAGTGGATGTTGTGCTCAATAACAGCTACATATATCCTCGATTAAGGATCAAAATGCAGATGCATTGTCTCCCCCGAGGACCTAATAAAGCTCATTTATAAAGCTAGTAACACTTGTTACGAACTTTGAAAATATAGTGCTTAAAAGATCTCAGAAGGAAATCAGAATTCTGTTGAAATAAAACTGTAACTTACCACAGATTGTAAAAATTATAAAATTGTTTCCAACGTTGTTCACTCGTGACTAGTTAAAATGCTCTAGTGTACTATCATCCTAAGTGCGTTTAATACAGTTAGTTTCTACTCAGCTTTTTATTACTTGAAATTTTATAAAGAACTAACATTGCGTAACATACGACCGTAAAAGTACACGTTTGTAGTTGACCATTTTATTTTTAATTTATGTTCCTTTGTTCCTTTAGTTTTCCTACAGATTGTGTTGTATTTCACATACATTATCAAGTCTTTTACAGTTGTTATAGAGTACAACAATGAAGTGACTTTATTTTTATTTCGCATCCAATGGTAGATTAAACTTCTTGAAGGTTTCATTGAATGTTTATGTGCGGTTTAAACTATAATTAGTTCTAGTTATCTTAAATAAAAAGTTGTTTACAACGCCCGTTTGCGTTGAATCAGCATGATCTAGTATACAATAATAAAATATTCATTTAGGATTATCCGCATTAATCAACTTATAAACATGTAAACGTAGTAATTGTAGCACGATTGGGTCGGCTCGACCGGGGAAGGTCCTCGCTCTCAATAATGCCAGCGTAAAACACTGCAGTGTTTCGTATGGTGAGCGTAGAGAAGCGGAGACCCTTTTTACTGGGAAAGAGGCATTCCATCTTAGTCCTCACGGGTGCTAACGCATTTGCTTCCAACTCGACTCTTGATGACGGGGGGAAAACACCGCTGACCATCCCGCGGTGTGAGTGCTCCATGCCGGATGTGCTGTTCTCACAGCGCTCGGTTCGAAAAGCACTGCTCTCCCTGGACATCCAGAAGTCGAGTGGGCCTGACGGAATCCCCCCAATTGTGCTGAGGACGTGTGCTCCGGAGTTGGCACCGGTCCTAACGCGTCTTTTCCGGTACTCCTACTCCCAAGGCGTAGTCCCGAATTCATGGAAGACAGCTTTTGTCCACCCGATCCCTAAAAAAGGCGACCGCTCAGACCCATCCAACTATAGGCCTATCGCGATTACCTCCTTGTTCTCCAAAATAATGGAATCCATTATTAACTGCCAGCTCATCCGGTACCTTGAGGATCACCAGCTGATTAGTGACCGCCAATACGGTTTTCATCGGGGTCGATCAGCTGGTGATCGTCTGGTCTACCTGACCCATAGATGGGCGGAGGCAGTAGAGCCCAAGGGGGAGGCGTTGGCCGTTAGTCTGGACATTGCGACGGCCTTTGATCGGCTTTGGCACAAAGCGCTTCTTTCGAAGCTCCCTCCCTATGGGCTTCCCGAGAAATTGTGCAATTGGATCACCAGCTTCCTTGCAGATCGGTGCATCAAGGTCGTTGTAGACGGTGCATGCTCTGACTACAAGCCTATTAACGCTGGTGTTCTACAAGGCTGTGTGCTATCACCAACGCTGTTTCTTCTGCATATCAATGATATGTTGCTAACTGGTAACATTCATTGCTATGCGGATGACAGCACTGGTGATGCTCTATACACCGGCCGTGTCAATATTTCTCGCGAAAACATCGCCGAGTACCGGAACAAACTTGTGTCTGAAGTCGAATCTTTGCTGAACAAAGTCTCGGATTGGGGGCGACTAAATCTAGTCCAGTTTAATCCTCAGAAGACACAAGTTTGCGCGTTTACCGCTAAAAAGAACCCCTTTGTTCAATCGGTTTGTTTAAATATAACTACAAAAAATACTTACTCAATATTCAAAAGTCAATTTATTGAAAATTATTTACTGTGTTTCCTTTTAATCTTATTTAAGTAATTGCTATTTATATTATATTAATTTATTATAAGTACTTATGTATGTTTTATTACTTATATTATAGTGTAATCGTGTATATGGTTTAAATATACTGTATTTGCATATTGACTTAACATTGTATAATAATGAATATTGTTAAGTTTTGTATGTGTTAAATGTTATCGGCACCCACGGAAGATCAGTGTCGAAGTACTTTGTTAGTACCAAGACTATGCTGAGTTGGATACCTTTTTAGTAACCGTTTATCTTAATATGTTATTATGGTTAGCAAACTTCTAAAATGTGTTACTAAATAAACTTATTTTCTTTCTTTCTTTCTTTCTTTCCTTTGTCGTATCTTCTCAGTTTCAAGGCACTCCCCTTCTTGCCTCAGCCAGTATCGGTATCCTCGGAGTCGACATATCGAGTGACGTGCAGTTTCGTGGTCACTTGGAAGAGAAGGCCAAATTGGCCTCTAAAAAGCTTGGCGTGCTCAGCAGAGCGGGACAGTATTTCATGCCGGCACACCGCCTGCAACTTTACAAGGCGCAGGTTCGGCCTCACATGGAATACTGTTCCCATCTCTGGGCAGGGGCTCCCCAGTGCCAGCTCCTTCCACTTGACCGCATCCAACGCAGAGCGGCTCGAATCGTCGACGACCGAGCCCTTTCCGATCGGCTCGATTCATTGGCACTGCGAAGAGATGTTGCATCCCTTTGCATTTTCTTTCGCATCTACCATGGGGAGTGCTCTGAGGAATTGTTCGAATTAATCCCAGCCGCCAAATTTCACGAACGCACATCGCGGCAGAACTCCCGATACCATCCACACCATCTGGATGATTGGCGGTCCACCACTGTGCGATTTAGAAGATGTTTTCTTCCTTGCACGACTTCCTTGTGGAATCGATTACCATCAGCGATTTTTCCGGACCGATACGACTTAGGGACCTTCAAGAAAAGAGCGTGCTCCTTTTTAAAAGGCCGGCAACGCATCTGCAATTCCGTCCCTGGTGTTGCAGTTGTTCATGGGCGGCGGTAGTCACTTACCATCAGGTGAGCCGCATGCTCGGGGGCAACCCTCTCCTATAAAAAAAAATTTGCATTTTGATTCGCAAACGAGGATAGATATAGATGTCTATGGGCCACAGCAACCACTTACCATCAGGTGGACTGTGCGCTCGCTTGTCACCTTTATCATATAAAAAATAATTAAAATATACATTTGATATTACGAGTATATTATGTTATCGTTTTTTTAATTTAGAAGTTGTTGTTAGAGGTCTGAGTTTTAGAATTATAAACTTGTCGGTCTCCATCTAGAGTCAGAATTCATTGTTTTTACAGAGACGTGTGTGTTTTCGTACGAACACGAACTTTTTCAGTCTTGCGTATCTTGTTAATAAAAATGTATGTATAAGCTCGTGACCGTGACTCGTGACCAGATTCATAGATTCATACGACGCGTAATTGGATAATAAAGGCTGATTGGGTTTTCATAAAGTTTTATTTGGTGGATTTTTATACTAAGAAATATTAAAAATCATAGAAATATTTAAAATCATGACATTTCGACAGAGTATTCCTGTATCATGTCATCCGCGTTGTCGAGGCGTATTAAGTATACTGGTATACGAGGTTGCCAAATAGGAAGGTGGCCAAATAGGATTGGTGGCCTAACAACACCCAGCCTATTTTTCAACTGACTTAAAAAAAAGGAGGACGTAGTCAATTCGATTATATTTTTATGTGTACCTGAGAACTTTTCTCTAGGTTTTTCCTCCTTTAACCGATTTCGACGATTCTTTTTTATTTGAAAGCTGGTGCTTCCCATGTGTTCCCATATAAATTTGATCAAGAACTGACCAGTTATCTATTCAAATAAATAAAATTGATATTTATGTTTGTAATATTAAAATAACAGATTTTCACTAAATGCATATGAAAGTATATACGGTACTTATAACAAAAACTCAATTTTTAAAATTTTTGTTTGTCTGTTTGTTCCGGCTAATCTCTGAAATGCCTGGACCGATTTTGATGGGACTTTCACTGGCAGACAGCTCATATTATAAAAAGTAAATTAGGCTATTTTTATTTTTGAAAAATAATTAGTGTTCCGCGCAAAAAAATTTTATAAACCTAAATTACCTACACGCGGGTGAAGTCACGGGGAACAGCTAGTTCTTAATAATGTGTATTTAAATGACTTCGACTACTTTGATGATGTTCAAAATACAGTTTCTCTTCGCACAGGTGTATGCTTGGTCGGTGTAATACATTTCACAACGTCATGCGGTCTACCCATCGCCAAGAAACAACCAATAAACTTTATTCGATCTTAGAATATATTTTCTTTTAATACAAACAATAATAAATTCCAATCGTTTTTCTTTACAGGTGCAAACGGTGGTACTACAAAAATCCAACAAAATCTTCGAAGATTTTTTAAAGATTGTCTTATAACAACTAATAAATTTATAAACTATTAAATCGCAGTTTCATTTAATACAATTATTTTAAGCAACCTATAATGAACTTGAACATTTAGCCCCTATAGAAGGTTATATTTTTCGGGTGCATAAATATTTGTATATTTTTTTGTAACTTTCAAAACTATTTGACGGATTTTATCATCACTAATTTTAGCAATAAAACGCTAGCATCATTTAAAAAGATGCTCTATGCAACGCTTCCTGGCAATCTAGTGCAAAACTGTCTGTTAGTAAGCGGATGTTGTGGCCCACGGATTAATTAAACTCTAGCCGAAATAACATCAGTAAAAGGTGCACATTTTTTGGATATAATTAAAGTAGGTCTACTTTTGAGTTTTTAATCCTTCGTTTAGTTGATATACGTCAGGAGTTAAAATTTAGTTAAAAAAACACGACAAAATTCGTATCCTTATCCATATTGTATATTTTCTTTTATAGGATAAGGGTGACAAACGAGCACACAGTCCACCTGATGGTAAGTGGTTGCTGCGACCCATAGACATCTACATCTATCCTCTGTTACAAATCAAAATGTAGATGCGTTGTCACCCGTGAGGACTAAGATGGAATGCCTCATTTCCAGTAAAAAGGGCCTCCGGCCACCTGCACTCACCAAGCGAAACGCAGAAGTAAACCTCTACTTCACGCTGGTTTTCTGTGAGGTCGTGGTACTACCCCGGCTTTTTTTATACTCATTTATTCAAAATATATAAAACAAAACGAAATGAATTTTTTTAGCCCTATAGCAGAAACCACACACGGTTTAGTTGCTGTGGTCTATTAATTATAAACTATAATCTATATTAAAACTATTATTGATTATAATGGTAGATTTATATCTTTATTAACTAATCAGCTAATCACTAAGTATATTATTAATATGTAAATTTGAGATAAATCAGGTATAAACACATTAGATCAGGAAATTTACAGTAATTATGTTATCATTTAAGATACTATTAATATACTCGTATTATACTAACTTATAATAATACAAATACACATACCATACCGACCATCTAGTTATTTAATTAGAAACTCTTTTAGTGTTCTTTTAGCTATTTTTACTTTATAATATTTTACTTTATTTAAGATAGTGAGAGGAAGTTCGTTGAGTAAAGAGGGGAGCAGGTATTCCCATGTGCGCTTACCATAAATATTTTTGTAAGTTGGAATCTTATATGTCGGTAACCTATTCAACTTACGTAGGGTTACAGGTCTACTATATTTTTTTAATTTACTCAACTGTTCCCACTCTTCACATATGACTGCCAATTCAGTTTCTTCATATACATTTAACGTTTTACAATATTTAAATAAGTTTGAATTATCATGTCTGTATAGTTGCTTAACATAGCTAGGAACTATTGCTTTTAAGATTTTTAGTTGTATTTCATAAATTTCTTGTATATAAGTTTTAAATGTTCTACCATAGCTACTCAGTCCATAGTTTATTATTGAATTTGCTAATGCCAAATATAAAAGTCTCAATGTTTGATAAGGCATTTTATGCTTAAGTATTGTTAAATTACAAAGTATTGCTCTTAGTTTGTTACAAATGTGAATAACATGAGGTCTCCAGTTAAATTTACTATCTATTATTAGGCCTAAATACATATTATGCTGATCAACCATTTCCGGGGGTTACAGTTGCATTTGGTGTATTGCTGATGCAGACAGCTGTGCTCATGTGCAACGATAGTGGGTTGTGTATCATATTTTATGTAGCTTGAGTGTATTCAATTATTGTGCTTTAAATAGATTGTTATGTGCAGTTATTAGACATATGTCGTCTGCGAACTGGTAAATGGAACTATCTTTAAAGATATTACACATATCATTCACATATAACAAGTATTCGGACGGACCAATAATGGAGCCCTGGGTTGTACCCTGAGAAGTAAATACTTTATTACTATATTCACCTGCGACCTTTACTACTGTATGACGGTTTGTGTGATAGTTTTTGAACCAATTCAGGGCCGGACCCTGAATTCCGTTTTGTTCTAATTTTGACAAAAGTATATTATAATTTAAAACATCAAATGCCTTACTAAAATCAATAAAGACAGCAATAACATGTCTCCTCTCATTTAGGTGCAAGTTGACTTCGTTAGTAAACTTTGCAAGTAACTGTGAAGTACTTTTATTTTTTTGAAATCCAAATTGTTTACAGTTTATTATTTTATTCTGAGCAAGGTATTTGCTTAAAGTATCTCCAATGTACCTCTCGGTAATTATTTGGATTGTCGTAGCTTCCTTTCTTATGTATAGGCCTAATAACACCTATTTTTAATAGGTCGGTATAATTACATGTTTCAATGGACTGATTAATTAAATGAGTAATAATAGGTGTTATTTTGCCTTTAACATGTTATATGTATTTTGCATTAATATTATCCCAGCCAGCACTTTTATCTCATTTAATTTGTTTACTATTGTGGATATAGTGTATTGGTTTGCTTTTCCCAATCTAAAACATACATTCAGTTCATAAATATAAGTATTGGTTTTAAGAATAGAAGTGCTGCAGGATGTACAGGTTCGAGCCGGCCCATCCGTGCGACAGCAAAAGCTGCCGCGTCGCTCTACCACTGTTTAAAATATTATTCGCGTATCGAAATAGGATAAATATAAGAATGCCATTTGTCAAATTTATTTGTGAAATGCTATATAGTATTGCAATTGCGTTGTCACCCTAGAAAACTATGATAGAATGCTTCGTATCCAGTAAAAACAGTCTCCGATTCCCTACACCACCATACGAAACAGCAGAATTAAGCTACTATTTTACACTGGTATTCTGTGAGCACATGCTCCATCCTCGGTCGAGCCAACTTACTCGTGTTGCAAAGGAAATAAATGCACTGGAACGTGACACTAATATGTCAACATTTTTTGTTTTCAATAAAACTATGATTATATCATCATCATTTTACGTGGTAGAGCCATGCTGGAGCTATATTAGTAGTATAGTTGTAGCACGAATGAGTCGACTCGACTAGGGTAGGACCACTCTCTCACACAATACTAGCGTAAAATAGCAGCTTAACACTGCTATATTTCATATGGTGAGTGTAGAGACCCGGAGACCAGTTTTACTGGAAAAGAGGCATTCCATCTTAGTCCTCACGGGTGACAACGCATCTGCATTTTGTATCATTATTGAGGATCGATGTGGATGTCTATGGGTCACATCAACCACTTACCGTCAGGTGGACTGTGTGCTCGTTTGTCACCCTATCCTATAAAAAAAATCATAATTGCTTCACAACGTTATTTTTGAACTGCCTTTATACAGTTATTTAAAAGACTGCTACAAAGCATGCTCCTCTATTTATTCACTACATGCATTTAATTTTTAGATCATTACAGCGTCTATTGGGGGCCGACCTACACTGCGCTAGCTGGTACGAGAGGTTGTCAATAATTATTAAATTAACAATAATAATCTACTTGTCTTTAGCCCAAGAAACCAACAACCAATGGGGAAGGAAGGTTCTCAAGTGGCAAATTTGTACAGGTAAGTGAAGTGTAGGATAGACCCTCTTTTGCTGGAATAACAAATTCAAATTCAAATTCATTTAATTTCAGACTACAAAGATCCATGGGTTAGTATTACATTATCGCTTATAAACTAAGTGTTAGTACTTATAAAAAAATTAATTAAATTATATTATATTATATTAGAATTAAATTACATCAAACTAACATCATATTAATTCAAATGAAATCAAATCAAATCAAAATAAAATTAGATTAAATTAAATTCTAATTTGTCACGTACCTGAGAGGCACTCCGTGCGGTCGACACCTAGAAGAATTACCATCCACTGTATGAGTCATCGTTCGCACGAAGTGCCTCACAATAGGCGCATGCGGAACATCTGCCACCGTTCTCAGGATGCTGTTGTCACTTCTCTGTATCCTTCCTATCAGCGACGCTACTTTTTTCCGAACTACGGCATG
This sequence comes from Parnassius mnemosyne, assembly GCA_963668995.1. Lineage (NCBI taxonomy): Eukaryota > Metazoa > Arthropoda > Insecta > Lepidoptera > Papilionidae > Parnassius > Parnassius mnemosyne. Next base: position 11,075,102 of record CAVLGL010000080.1, read on the forward strand.
AAAACCGTCAGTTCTGGTCAGTGCAAACATGCCAGAAGCACTACAGAAGCGGGGGAGTGCTAACATCATCCTGAAAACGTTATTGTACTGGACTCGCAGGGTGTTTAACGATTTTTTGGCATACCTAATCCACAGACCACCCGTGTACAGACCCTGGCAATACGCTTTAAATAATGTTATCTTGACCTGGTCCGAACAGCGGGCAAATCTACGAGCCAGCATATTGCCGCGCACCGCCAAAGCCCTACGCTCTCTCTCTATGTTTAGATCATCCTTAAGGTCGTCGGCAAGAATATGCCCTAGGTATTTAAACTGATAAACCCGCTTTAGTTCCGATCCATTTAAGTTTATTACAGGGATAGATTCCGGACACCTGCCGGCGACCCTAAAGACCATGTATTCACTTTTTTCAATGTTGTATACGAGACCATGCGAGGCAGCGTAAGTCTCGCAGACCTTCAACATCTCTCTTATCGCATTCGCAGTGGGACTCAGCAACACCATGTCATCCGCATAGCTGATGCTATTGATACTAACACCACCCACACGGCATCCAACACGCATGCTGCTGAGCTCCACCAAGAGATCGTTAACATACAGGTTGAAGAGTTTCGGAGACGATAACCCTCCCTGCCTCACTCCGCACTCCAATCTGTACGACTCGGAGAGACTGTTTGACCATTTAACATGATTGGTCTGATTTGCATACCAATACCGAAAGATATTGATCATCTCTGCTGGAATACCCCTGTCCTCCATCTTCCTCCAAAGTACATCATATGAGACGAGATCGAAGGCTTTGGAGAGGTCCAGGAAACAGGCGTAAACAGGAATCCTCCGGTATGTGTAATATTGCACAGTATGCTTGAGGCTCAAAATTGCGCTTTCAGTCGATAGTTCGGGCCGGAAACCGAACTGCGCATCATGTAGTCGTAAGTAATTTTGTAAGCAAGAGTCAAGCAGACTATCCAATATCTTAGCTACCGTAGTAGCGAGGGAGATTGGGCGATAGTTTCTCTTATCCGAGATATCTCCTGTCCTGTTCTTCACTATGGGCACAACAGTAGTTTTCATTAGATCAGCTGGTAAGTATGAGTGGCTGATGCACATATTGAAAAAACAGGGACAGGACCCTCGGTAAATGCACCCCTGCATATCTCAGGTGCTCGATACTAAGCCCGTCGTGACCGGGAGACTTTCCTCTGCTCGTCCCTTTTATTACATCCTTTACTTGGCCGGTTGTAAACAACAGCAACGTTCTCTCCCCGCGCACGGCGGGCCCAGACTCGGGCTTGGTAACAGATGGACCAAGTGGAGACCTCACCTTAAAATGCTCCATGAGCAAATTTGCGATATCCCCCGGATCACTTTTGCCATCAACACTCGCCGGGAGTCCAGGCCTAACATTCAGTTTCCCTGTGGATTTCCAGAACTTACTGAAATTCTTTTCCGCTCTTAGCTTTGCTATTTGGTCCATTTTTATTTGCTCCTGGTTATTTAAGCACCATTTGAGTCTGCCTTTAAAGATCTTACGAGATTCACACATTTGCTCATATATTAGGCCAGAAGGAGGTCGACCATGCAGAAACCCAGTCTTGGAATCGAAGCCTGGCCTCCCGGTGAGCTTCCCTAACGTGCTTGTTCCACCCACTCAAGACCTTGTTCCTCCGTGGTTTATCTCTAACATGGGTCTTGGTCTGAACGGCTGCGTCTTGCAGAATATCCACAATACATTTATAAAAGCTGTCCAAAACTAACTAACTACTAAAAGGGGTACCTCGTTTAGAGCCGGGGCGGCATCAGAGGCAGCTGAACTGAGTAAGTGGCGCAAATATGAGTCTCTGAGAGATGACTACATATTTGTGCCATTTGCTGTAGGGACTATGGGTCCGTGGGATACACGTGCGATGAAGTTCTTAAAGGAACTCCATCCGCGGCTGGTCGTTGCTGCTGGTGATAAGAGGGCTGGTTCTTTTCTCGCTCAAAGGCTAAGTATAGCCATTCAGCGGGGAAACGCAGCCAGCGTTCTTGGCACGATATCGCGGGAAGTAGGACTATATGATAATTAAGTTTCTAGTTTTAGTTTTTTTTTATTATTATAGTTTTTAATATTGTATATAATTAAATATTAAATGTAACTATAACGGAAGCAAATGACTATTATGTAAAAAAATTCAAACCTGTAAATCATCTAGGTAGCCCTCATAACCACGCATCTTTCTGTGATCATTATCAGCAGGTAACTAATTTGACGTCATTGTAAGAAGCCCATAAACAGAACATCGGTTTCGGAGTTTATATAATGACTTACATTGCGGTCCGGGTGTTACCTGTTTTTATAATGAAACATCGACTTCGTAAAAAACTTAAGCTGTCACATGCGACAGCTAAATGGATACACCGATTAAGCTGAGTCACAGAACACATGAGCTGAGTATAATGAAAAAATTGTCAAGGGCCTTATTAAAGAGAAAAAAATTTGGCCATTCATAATACTGTCATTTTTTTAATTTTAAAAGACAACAAAAACTTTAAACATGGCAGTAAAAAACGTTTTGTTTTCTTTGTTGTTTTAATTGTACTAAAAACGTTTTGCAGAACCGTTGCAGGATACAGGCAGATTTGACGGACTTCAAGGGCTTCATAATGCAGAGCTTTTGTTTTAAGTTATTTTCCTTACAATTTTTCTGCGCTGCCACAATATTTTTTTTTCAACTTTATAAATTAAATTTCTCATTGATGTGAATATGAAAATTTACAAAGTACGGATAACAAATGAATGGTTCTTCAGGCCATCAGCGACGGGAACTTGCAGAAATAATATATCCTTCTGAACAAGTACGTGGCGCGGCTATGTCATCGCAGTAAGGACAGATATCAACAAAAATGGCACTAGATTTCTCTATCAGAGGCATGTTTTTGACCTTTATTTTTTAGTTCTTTAACAATATGTTACCTATCACTAGGATTTTTCTCCACATCTGGAATGTTTATTTGTAGGCCATATAAATGGTATCGCTGTTGGCTACTCTGGTTCTATGCTCAAAGATGGCATAATTGGTTTAAGAATAGAATAGAATAGAATAGAATTTTTTTATTCAATATAGATCACATTGCCCTGTAGTGGCGGTTAAGAATATCCACTACCCCATATCTTCCCGTGGGTGTCGTAAGAGGCGACAGTGGGAAACGGGCAGGAGATGGGCAGCAGCATCTTCCTGATAACAACAAAATTACAATAAAAAAACTGCGGTTGCCAACCCACTCGCCAAGCGTGGCAACTATGGCAGTATATGCCCCCTAAAAAAAGTTACAAAAAGACGGCTCCCAGTACCTGGCGGCCCCGCTATTCCTGGCTACGGTGGCGACCATGGTAACGGCGGGGCAGGGGGTGCTAAGAACTTTCGGTGGAAGTTCGGTTGCCACCTTCGACGACTCGACCTGGCAACATACAACGCACGCACCCTGAGAACTGACGAGAAGATCGTGGAGCTTGAAGAAGAGATAGACAAGTTACGCTGGCATATTATAGGATTATCCGAGGTCCGAAGAGAGGGGGAGGACACGGTAATACTCGAATCCGGCAACTTGCTCTATCACCGGGAGGGCGACCATCTGTCCCAAGGAGGTGCCGGATTTATCGTCCACAAGTCTCCCGTTAACAACGTTGTAAAGATTGAAAGTGTGTCGACGAGGGTACCTTATACTCAGTAAGGGACCTCAAAATTTCCTGAGATATACATCTCGGAAATTCGGAATCTCTCGCGCACGGCGCCTACAGTGAACTTTATACTACACAAACAAGTAGGGGTTTCTCGATATACCCTCAATTCCACCTCGATCCAACCGAGATTTTATAGACGCTCCGACATGCATATTGATTTTATAGCATTATTGTATTTAAAGTTAAAGTTACAGCCTATATACGTCCTACTGCTAGGCACAGGCCTCCTCTCACTTCTGAGAGGGTTTTTAGAGCAAGAAAGTGTCCGCCGTGCTGTCCCAAGGCGTAATGGCGGACTTCACATGTCTTCGAAATAAGTTTTTTCTCAGACATGCAGGTTTCCTCGCGATGTTTTCCTTTACCGTAGAGAACGTGGTAAATCATTTAAAATTGCAATTAACAATTTCATTGGTGCCGGTGGGGATCGAACCCGTGTTTCTTGCGTACTGTACCACTACTGCGTTTACAGCGACCACTAATCATATGAGCTACCAAGGCTTGTATTTTAACATCCTGAAATAGGAATTGTTACAATAACTTTCAAGTGAGAAATTAAATTGCTTATTTAAATACTTTATACATATTACGACCGACTTTTCATTCGTTAGATAACAGTTATCCATCAAATAATCTATTACCTTTAACATCTGAATATAAAAGTGAAACAAATGAACTATTTTATTCGTACAACTGTAATTTTCAATTTATGTTGCATTTTTAACCTATGAATAAATTTTAAGTGAAGATTATAAATCGACCCCTAGCCAGATGTTTTAGTTAAATTCTCATATATCTTACGTTATAACTGAAGTCATTATTTTCACAGACACATGTGTTCGATTATAATATATCAGATAAGCAAAATGTGAGGGCAGCTTAATGAAATTTCTAACACAATAACCACTAAAACGATGTTTACTTACACCGCCGATTATGTTTATAACGAACTTGAAATACGTTGAGCAGGTTAACACAGCGAGTTAACGCTTTTACTGTGCATATATTAACAACTGTTATAAATATTTATACACATAATATTAGGGCAGATCGAGTGAAAATTGTAAAGTACACTAATTTAAAAGTTAAAGGGAAAAACATAGTCACACATCGTTGGAGAGCAATAAGTATTCATATATACAATATTCTTTCATAACTACATGGGGCTGCTTGAAAAGTTTAATAACGAAATAAATTCTAAGTATTTTATTAATCTTTTCATTCCTATTAGAAAAACCAAACATAGAGATTATTACGTGGTAGAGCCATGCTGCAACTATACTAGTGTATAGTTGTAGAACGAATGGGTCGGCTCGACCGGGGAAGGACCATGCTCTCACAGAATACCAGCGTAAAATAGCAGCTTAACGCTGCTGTGTTTCGCATGGTGAGTGTAGAGAACCGGAGATCCTTTTTACTGGAAATGAGGCATTCCATCTTAGTCCTCACGGGTGGCTACACATCTGCATTTTGATTTGTAATAGAGGATAGATGTAGATGTCTATGGGCCGCAGCAACCACTTACCATCAGGTGGACTGTGTGCTCGTTTGTCACACTTATTTTATAAAAAAAAGAAATAAGAGGAAATGTTAAAATGTTTACTGGTTTAATTACTATCGCAAACACAATCATAATTTCAAAACTAGTGCGTCCCATAACTGGGAATCTCATTTATGATAAGGTTTTTGAACTTTTCATGTTTTATTAGATAGAAGGATTCCTCATAATGTTTTATTCGGTGAACACGTAACAAATCAAAACCTCCGAGGTGATATGGGGTATTAGATTATCTTACTCCGCCACTACACGACATGTAATACAATTACATCATATTATTTGTTCTACTTAAATTAGATAAGTACGGGATGTCTGCACCTAAAGTATGAGACTGACAGAGACAGGATGTCAGGGTTAGGTGATGTGGTTCTCTCTCTGCCAGTCATTTCAATCAAAGAGGATTTTATTAACAAATAATTACTACACGACATGTAAACAAATAAAATACAATTTCATATCATATGGTTAAACTACGGTGTTACTACATCATGCTGCAGTACAAATATAACGGCCGGTGAATAACCACTCTCTCACTGAATACCAATGTCAAATAGCAACATAAAATTTCTGTGTTTTAAATACTCGCAGTAAGGAGAGATTCGAAAACCACTTTAATATTTTTTCATAGAGGGAATGGTGACAAGCTAGCACACATTCCACCTAATGGCAAGTGAATACTGTGTGGCCAACAGTCACCTAAATTTATGAGCGATAAAGAATTAAAATCAAGTGTAGGTCCGCCCCAACTAAACGGATTGACAGCCTATTAAAAGATGCAGGAAGTCGATGGATACAGGTGGCTCGGGATAGTGCTTTGTGGCATTCCTCAGGGAAGTTCTATGTTTAACAGAGGACTTGTAAAGGATTGTAATGATGATGATGAGTCAGAACAAAGACGTGTTGTCAACTCTGAGGACTAAGATAGAATGCTTTGTTAGCAGTATGATATAGCATAAATGGGTCAGATCGACTGGTGTAGGAAAACGCTCTCACAGAATACCAGCGTAAAACAGCAGAACAAGACTGCTGTTTCGTATAGTGATTGTATAGAACCCTTTTTACTTGAAACAAGACGTTTTATCTTACTCGTAGTACTCAAGGTGCCAGCGTATCTGCATTTTGATTCTCAGTCGAGGATAGATGTAAATGATATAGGCCACAGTATCCACTTACCATTAGGTGAACTGTGTGTTCGTTTGTCGCACGTTCTCGCCTTAAAAAACCAAAAAAATTGCATTTAAATATGTTAAATGGCATTCAAAATATTCATATGAAAACGCGCCGTTACTATGTGCGAAAAATTTTATAATTTAAAAAAAATAATGTGAGACACGAACTTACGGTCTATCTGATCATATCTACTGCAGTCCATGGATTATGATGAATATAATTAATTTAATAAATAGCATGAACTTAAATCGACACTTTTATAGCACTGTGAATGGAATTCAATTTATGCAAATAATTCAACACTCAACTATAACATTTTAAAGAAGTTCACAAGAACCGCAACAACTCATGTTATTTCACTAGTATTGTACGAGTATTCAATGTTTTCTTTATGTTTTAATATTCCTTGTGTGCAGCTCAACTAAAAGAATACCATATCCATGGTACTGCTCAAGATACAAGCGAATTTCAACGATACTGCCCTTGAAGTTAAGTAGATAATAGTTTGCACTTACTCGTACACTGTAATGGCAAACATATTTGCAGTATAATGTTTAATATTTAACGTACATACTAGACCTTTAGATTTTGTTACGAAGAACATGGTTGAGGGCAATTAGCGCAATGAAGATAAGTGTGCTTTCGCCAAAACATGGTGTTAATGATGGGTTGACGATGCCTGACTAACGTGTTTATTTGACAGGATAATTGTCGGTAAAATGACATTTGAGTTTCATTCACAACCACTGGTTTCCTGTTTTTTTTTTATAAATTTAAAGTGACCAACGAAAATGGATACTGCAGTCCATGGACACCTGCCACCAATTTCAAAGAATGTTACAGATGCGTATTCTCCACTGAGGAATAGGATGGAACGCTTCCGTGTGTAATTATACAAGCTCTCTATATACTTTCAAATCCCGCTTCTTATCCCGCCAAACAGTGCGGACACAGCTGTTTGACGGTAGAAATAGGTAAGAAGGTGGTAACCAAGATGGAATGCTTCCGTGTGTAATTATACAGGCTCTCTATATACTTTCAAATCCCGCTTCTTATCCCGCCAAACAGTGCGGACACAGCTGTTTGACGGTAGAAATAGGTAAGAAGGTGGTAACCAAGATGGAATGCTTCCGTGTGTAATTATACAGGCTCTCTATATACTTTCAAATCCCGCTTCTTATCCCGCCGAACAGTGCGGACACAGCTGTTTGGCGGTAGAAATAGGTAAGAAGGTGGTAACCAAGATGGAATGCTTCCGTGTGTAATTATACAGGCTCTCTATATACTTTCAAATCCCGCTTCTTATCCCGCCAAACAGTGCGGACACAGCTGTTTGACGGTAGAAATAGGTAAGAAGGTGGTAACCAAGATGGAATGCTTCCGTGTGTAATTATACAGGCTCTCTATATACTTTCAAATCCCGCTTCTTATCCCGCCGAACAGTGCGGACACAGCTGTTTGACGGTAGAAATAGGTAAGAAGGTGGTAACCAAGATGGAATGCTTCCGTGTGTAATTATACAGGCTCTCTATATACTTTCAAATCCCGCTTCTTATCCCGCCGAACAGTGCGGACACAGCTGTTTGGCGGTAGAAATAGGTAAGAAGGTGGTAACCAAGATGGAATGCTTCCGTGTGTAATTATACAGGCTCTCTATATACTTTCAAATCCCGCTTCTTATCCCGCCGAACAGTGCGGACACAGCTGTTTGACGGTAGAAATAGGTAAGAAGGTGGTAACCAAGATGGAATGCTTCCGTGTGTAATTATACAGGCTCTCTATATACTTTCAAATCCCGCTTCTTATCCCGCCGAACAGTGCGGACACAGCTGTTTGGCGGTAGAAATAGGTAAGAAGGTGGTAACCAAGATGGAATGCTTCCGTGTGTAATTATACAGGCTCTCTATATACTTTCAAATCCCGCTTCTTATCCCGCCGAACAGTGCGGACACAGCTGTTTGACGGTAGAAATAGGTAAGAAGGTGGTAACCAAGATGGAATGCTTCCGTGTGTAATTATACAGGCTCTCTATATACTTTCAAATCCCGCTTCTTATCCCGCCGAACAGTGCGGACACAGCTGTTTGGCGGTAGAAATAGGTAAGAAGGTGGTAACCAAGATGGAATGCTTCCGTGTGTAATTATACAGGCTCTCTATATACTTTCAAATCCCGCTTCTTATCCCGCCGAACAGTGCGGACACAGCTGTTTGACGGTAGAAATAGGTAAGAAGGTGGTAACCAAGATGGAATGCTTCCGTGTGTAATTATACAGGCTCTCTATATACTTTCAAATCCCGCTTCTCATCCCACGAAACAGTGCGGACACAGCTGTTTGGCGGTAGAAATAGGTAAAAAGGTGGTAACCAAGATGGAATGCTTCCGTGTGTAATTATACAGGCTCTCTATATACTTTCAAATCCCGCTTCTTATCCCGCTTCTTATCCCGCCAAACAGTGCGGACACAGCTGTTTGGCGGTAGAAATAGGTACTCGTAAGAAGATGGTAACCAAGATGGCATGCGTAATTATTCAGGCTCTCTATATACTTTCAAATCCCGCTTCTTATCCCGCCAAACAGTGCGGACACAGTTGTTTGACAGTAGAAATAGGTAAGAGGGTGGTAACCATACATTTAGTTTAAACTAATCTATGGTGGTAACTAACCAGACAAACTCCTAGGTGGTAAGAGTCCTATCACGGTTCGTCGTGCGTAGAGCAAGTCAGAAGTCAAAAAAGAAGGATTGGAATAAATTGCCAGCATCTGTCTTTCCATACGAATACAATGTGTGTGTCTTCAAGGCAAGAGGGAATAGGCTTTTGTTAAGCTTGATCAGTGGGATTCACCATCTTCGGTTGCATTAACACTTACCATCGGGTGGGATAGTAGTCAGCACTGGCTTAGGATAGTTAATAAATCACCCAGAACCAACATTTCAAATATAGGGTTATATTTTTATTCAAGTCTGTAGTATTTCTATTTCGATATGCGTACGTTTTTTATATAAAACTAGCAATTCCCCGCGACTTCGCCCGCGTGGAATTTATTACGATTGGATTTTATGGGTTTTCATTTTTTCGCGCGGAACCCTAATTCTTTTTCTAAATATAAGTAGTTACTATATATAGTATAAGTAAGTTACTCCTTATAACATTAGCTATATGTCAGTGAAAATCCCGTCAAAATCGGTCCAGCCATTTCTGAGATTAGCCGGAACAAACAGACAGACAGACAGACAAAAATTTTAAAACTTGTGTTTTTGTTATCAGTGCCGTATATACTTTCATAATTTATTATATACAATACTAGCTGGCCAGGCAGACGTTTTTCTGCCCTTTCCGATTACCCTTCCTATGAAAAAATCCTTAAATTCGCAATAAAAAAATATTGAAGGTAAAAAAATATCGGGATAAAAAGTATCCTATGACTCAAGTTGGACCAAACTGCACACAGTGTACAAAATTTCATTGAAATCAGTTCAATAGTTTAGGAGTTCATCGCGGACAAACAATGTGACACGTAGTTTTTATATATAAAGATGATATACCGTTCTAGATGTATACGTAGTTATAGATATATACGTAGTTGTTAGGAGCACTAAGCTCAATGTTGTTGACGAGTATGTTTACCTAGGAAAAATAGTCCGACTAGGTGAGTCCAATTCCACTCTCCGCGGCATCGTGGCACGAACGCTGGCTGCGTTTCACCGCTGAATGGCTATACTTAACCTTTGAGCGACAACAGAACCAGCCCTCTTATCACCGGCAGCAACGACCAGCCGCGGATGCATTTAGTAAAAAGCTGTTATTTTAAAATTACAAACAGACACTTCTATTTTATTCATTTGTATAGATTAATTTGACAAACTAATACGTTGTAGCCATCATGCTCGCACTGAATACAAGCGCAAGATGGCAACATAATGCTGCTGTTTCATTTGGTGAGTGAGGAGTCCATTTTTTATTGGTCACATCTTAGTCCTCAAGTGTGACAACTTAACTTAATTTTGGTTACTAAACTACTATAGACGTAAACGTAAATCGTTTATAGACCTTACTTCTTTAAAATAAATTAACAGTCCATCTAATATTAAATGACCACTGCAGCCTGTGGACAACTGTGTGTAGGTGGTGGCATTGTCACTGTTACAAACGAGAAAAGCAAGCACAAAGACCAGCTGATGGTAAGTTGTTGTTGTAGACCATATACATCTACATCTATCTTCGATTAATTATCAATATATACCTAGATGCGTTGTCACACTTCAGGGAGTTCTTCGTTAATATAAAAAAGTCTCTTGATTTCTATGACCGGACTAATGTTACCACACGAAACACAATAAAATTAAACTATTTTACGCCGGTATTTTGTTAGAGTGTGGTCCTTCTCTGGTTGAGCCTGTAGCCGGTGGAAGGAAAAGGGGAGATCTCCCGCCGGGCAAGGTGTTCTGCCCGGGGAGCGGCCAGCGCTCCGATTGGTAGTTCGGAGCTATTCTATATATGCTGCTTTAATTTCGGAACTTTGATAGCGCGATTTAGGCTTCGATGTGTTTCGCTTGTGGCGCGACGACAGCGCCGCCACATCACCCCCCTGCTCAGACCGGAGGTCGATAGTGCAGTCCGATTGCCGGTGCGTCCTTAATGCCGGTGGGGAATGCATGCTGTGTGCGTAAGGGCAAGTGACGCCGGTGCGAATAATATGCCGGTGTGTAATGCATGCCGTACTACGCACTTGCAAGTGATGCCGGTGAGAACGATGAGCCGGAGCAAGTGCCAGGGATTGCCTTGTAGTCTGCGGTGAGTCGAGAAGAAGGCAAGTAATCTGCGATAGTGCCGTGAAGCAGAGGCGAGCAGTAAGGCTCAGAGCCGTGCCGAACACTGTAGCGCAGAGAGTAGCTTGAAGGAACAGGAAGCGTTATTATTCCAGTGCTGCGATGAACCTTTGTTAAGCTAGATGGCTTGCAGAATGTGGAAGACTGCAGACAATGTCTGCTCGGGAGCGAATGAATGGGGTACTTAAGTAAGATGACGAAGTTTTTGAAATTGTAGTTTCCGAAGATTGTTAGTTGCGTGTTCATATCACGTCGGGGTCACCACTGTAGCCGGTGGAAGGAAAAGGGGAGATCTCCCGCCGGGCAAGGTGTTCTGCCCGGGGAGCGGCCAGCGCTCCGATTGGTAGTTCGGAGGTATTCTATATATGCTGCTTTAATTTCGGAACTTTGATAGCGCGATTTAGGCTTCGATGTGTTTCGCTTGTGGCGCGACGACAGCGCCGCCACAAGCCGACCATTTCGTGCTGCAGCTTTAATATAGCTGCAGCGTGTCTCGACCACGTTAAAAAAGTGCTGCGGATTACGACCGCACAGATCAAGTGCTTCTATAGCCTAATAATTAGAAATGTCTAAAATACTAGTTTTAGGGCGTCCTAAGACCTGCAGCAAGTCGATTGATGCTGATAGCTCAGGATCGTGTTTCGTGGCATCCATTGAGGAAGGTCTATGTTTTAACAAACGTGTTAATGCTGTAATTATGATGAAAAGACAAAGGTAAAAGATTGTGATCCATGATGCTTTTTTGTTTTATATTTGATAGCAGCGCTCAGTAGCATTGTTCGAGACAGTGTTGATGAAGCCTTGAGGCGCACGGTGACTCACGCTCACGCGTTGTAATTGGACGACGTGCCGCTCACGCCTCGACTACGTGTTTGTGCCTTAACTTCACCTCAACATTGATTTTGTTTTCCACTGCAATTCCTACATACGATAGAAGAGATTATTGACATCATGAAACTGTTATGAACTGATCTAACAATAAATGAATAGTAGAAGAGTGATCAAAATGGTTCAAAAGATATGTGTAAAATTTACTATACATTTACCATAACAACTAAACTCAGCTTTCTTAAAAAGTAAACAATGCTCGTTAAAAATAAGTGCGTTACACAATAACACGCAATAAACATTTTAGCTTATCACATCTTGTTATAAATTAAAGAAACTTCAACAATGTTTAAAAATAATAAAGATATAAATACTATTATTACAGTACTATCAGAGAATCAACTTTCCCCGTAATTTTGCCCGTCCATTACACCGACTCGTAACAACATAATGTAATTACTGTAATAAATTCAAAAACAATATGGCGCCGGCAAGATGGCTGACTCGATAGTCACTGAAGGAGCATTATAAACTGTTTTAATGACTCGGTGGCACCTGCAAGAATTTGTCAACTGACGGATACGATGACCGTAAGCCTTTATTTGAAAGAACGTATTCAAAAAAGAAAGTGGACTACAATTTATTTGACTTGAACGATGGCATTTTGCAGTTATTTTTACTTTTCGTTGTCAATGGTATATAATTTTGGACAACCGTCTTCAATATAATCTATTAAGGATAACTCAAAAACTACTGGTCAGACCTTGATCCCACCACATGAGAAGCACCAGCTTTCAAATAAAAAAGAATCACCGAAATCGGTTCACCCAGAAAAATGTGATGGGCCACACATATAAAAAAACATACAGTCCTATGGCCTAAAGGTCTAGATACCAGGCCATAAACTCCAAAAAAAAACATACAGTCCAACTAAGCACCTCCTCTTGTTTGAAGTCGGTAGAAAAAAAGGATTTTTATTAACTTTCAGAAGTATAATTTTACAGAACTCGTTCAGAATCATACTTTTTCTAAATGAAAGATAGAATAAGGAATAAATTATATTAGTGTTGTCTGAATGTTGTTTGGTCAATCATTTTAACTACACCGCTGAACTAAATATTTTCCTATTCAAAAATGTGCCGTCGGAGATATTTTCTTGCCTATATATTAAGCGCAAAGCTGACGCTCATACAACGCTGTTATATGTTGGTATGCTGTTGCTTGTCGCCAGCTTTTGATTTGGATTTTGGATGGAATTTTCACCATCATTCGATCGCCCGAGCCTCAGTCAGCAGAGTGCAGCACGTGTAGTTGAAGTTGTTATTTTTGTAGAAAATTTGACTTATTTCCCCCTTACAACCTTCTCCCCTAATATTCAACAACAAAATGCATGTTATGCCTCCTCTTATCATTTAGAAGGTAATAAATTTCCGCCTGGTGGCGGTCTAAGAGCGTTTGTCTCATAGGTGTCGTAAAAAGCAACGATGAGAAATGATAGAGAATTCCTATGGCTTCCGATAAATGATGGTAGACATATTATTTACATCAGATGGTTGATACTCAAACGATGGTGGCAGCATCACCTTTAAACTAACATTGTTTCACTGTATATTTTATTTACGTAGGTATATCTCACAGAAAACCAGCGTAAAATAGCAGCTTAACGCTGCTGTGTTTCGTATGGTGAGTGTAGAGAACCGGAGACCCTTTTTACTGGCAAAGAGGCATTCTATCTTAGTCTTCACGGGTGACAACGCATCTGCATCTTGAGTCTTTATTGAGGATAGATGTAGATGTCCTATGGGTCACAGTAACCACTTACCATCAGGTGCACTGTGCGCTCATTTGTCCCTATCCTATAAAAAAAATCTCTATATACAGGGTTATTTTGCAATAAACGGCTAAATTAGTAGAGAAGGTTCAGAAATAAGTAATATAGGAAAATGGTGAAGAAAAATTAATTAAAAAAATCTCATACATTCTGTCCTTTTTATCTTTTAAATTCAAAATGCGTGGAAATGCATTGTTTTAACTGATTTTACTGCGCACGCATTTGTAACTTGTACCACACATTTGTAAGGGTCGATGGGCAGGCCAAAAAAGTGCTGCCCATAAATCACATTCAATTTGGGATAATTACAAATAAAAGTAGAAGCCTCATTTACTCCTATTTTCAAAAACTGCAATAACAGTATATCATTACAGCCCTACAAAAGTTCACTGCTGGACATAGGCCTCCCCCAAGGAATGCCACAAAGCACGGTCCTGAGCCACCTGCATTCATCGACTTCCTACATGTCTTACCAGGTTGTCACTCCATCTAGGGGGGGGGTCGCCCTACACTTCACCTACCGGTATGAGGCTGCCACTCGAGAACCTTTTTCCTCCATCGGTTGTCGGTTCTTCGAGCTATATGGCCGACCCATTGCTACTTCAGCTTAATAATCCGTTAGGACATGTCGGTTACAGTGAATATCCTCATTTCTAAGTTTATCACACTGAGAAACTCCGAGCATAGCCCTCACGATAGCTCGCTGAGTGACGATGAGCGTCCTCATACGGACAGCAGTAAAGGACCACGTCTCAGTTCCATAGGTCATCACTGGCAGCACGCACTGGTTGTACAATCTTGTTTTCAAGTGTTGAGGTATACCTGACGAGAAGATATGCCGTAATTTCCCGAACGTTGCCCAGCCAACTTGAATCCGTCGATTAACCTCTCGGTCGAAGTTGGACTTACCTAGTCGTCAACAACATCGAGCCTAGTGCTCCCAACAACTACGTATATATCTATAATTACGTATACATCTATAACGGTATATCATTATTTATACATTTGAACTTATGTTTAAAATTTGGCTACTCTTTGAAAAATAACCCTGTATAAAAATCAACAGCTGTCCGTTAGTCTCGCTAAAATTGAAAATAGATCGACTGATTCTGATGTAATTTTTGTGAGTTTTGAGTGGATCTCTGAATGGTTTAGATTCACAATTGGACAGGTAGGTGGCGCTATTGTCGAGTTCCAGAAATCACTCGTGTGAAACCAGGCAGATAGCCAGTATTTTATATATTTTATGCTTGGACATGTGGAAATAATGAATGTGGATAGAGTGACAATGCAAATTTGTGCTGAAAAAGTTAGTGACAGAGTTGGCAAGGGCAAAACGGGCAAACGGAAGTTTATCATCGAGATTAGCGATATATTGAAGATAAACCGAATTAAGAGTACCCTTAACAAGCAAACATGCGTAGATATCATGATGTGAAAGAAGCAAGAGAGTTGTGGCGGGATAGTGTCAAATTTAAGTTCGTAGTTTCTGTCTACTCTCAAGTTTATATGTTTATGTTATGCTGTAAATTTTGGCTCTTTCGCGAATTTAATCGACAACCTTATCATTGATCTCAAGTGAACCTTCAGATCTTAGTGTCAAGATCGCAAAATTTTTGAAAGATCCACAGGCTAAGGGGTCAAGATTGCTTACAGAAATTAGCTTTGTCAGTTTTTTTTTTATAAAACTGAAGTGACAAACGAACTTACAGTCCAGTTACATATATTTTATGTCCATTCAATATTCATTACTACCTATAAATTTTCACTGCTGAAAATAGGTCCTATGTATATATAAAATATAACCTATTAGAGACATAGGTTGCCTCATGGATTTTACTATAGTTGCCACGCTAGTCAGACGGGTTGGCAACCGCAGTCTTCGCAGTATAATTTTGAATTGTTATCAGGAGGATGATACTACTGTCTACTTACTGTTTCAATTTCGCTTTGTCGTCTCTTCTCGGGGCGATATGGGGCATTGAATATTCTAACACCGCCACGACCCTGTTAAAAATGTCAGTCTGCCTTTATTTTATTTCGAATCTAACATTTGGACATACTAATAATAATGTCCTCCAGATTGATTTTCGGCCACGGCGGCCAGTCTCAATGGAGACTAGCCATCTGCGCAGGACAGGATTATAGTGCCCAAGTGTATACGCAAGCACAGGTGCAGGTCTCTATTCCCTCACTCTCACAGCCCGATGGGACGGTAAACCGACACGATCGGAGAGAGATCAGGCACAGGAGACACGGGGATGAAACACCGCCAACTTCCTGACTCCAGGCAGCTACAGAGAATTTCTTGATGGAAAAACTCAATAACTGATTTTTTGGCCCGACCCGGGATTCGAACCCGGGACCTCATGATCAGCAGTCACACTACTACAACCACTAGATCAACGAGGTAGTTGAACATACAAACACAAAATGAACATGTATTCAAAAAAAAAATAGTGCTTACAAACCTTGTTTTTTATTTTCCTTTGATTCTTACATAGCCTTAAAAGTCACTGGTAGCGTTTGAAAATCAAATTAATTAGCCCATCAACAGGTGGCTAAGATAACTCGCTTATGATTCGAAGGCGTTCTTTAATAATTTCATTTCTGCCTTCATCCGGAGAGTTTTAACGACTACATTTTGTCTAAGAACGTCGAAAGGTTATTAGATGTGACAGACCAACTTAAACAATATTATTATTCACACAGCAAGAAGATTATATTAGAGGAAGAAAAAGACATTAGAGCCTTTTAATTTGGTAAATTTTGTACACCAGTTCCTAACAGTTGGCTAAATACAGACCACCATATATTGTGAGCTCTTATAAAAATACATTACCCCAAAAAATTCGGCTATATATTGCGGCGTTTTGCCAACACAAATGACATAATGTCCATATTATGTAATTTGTATGTGACATAATGTCAATATTATGTTATTTTATGTTTTATTTTATTATATATATTTCACTGCCTCGTTGGCCTAGTGGTTCGAATCCCGAGTCGAGCCAAAAAACCAGTTATTGAGCTTTTCCGTCAAGAAATTCTCAGTAGCTGCCTGGAGTCAGGAAGTTGGCAGTGTCTCACCCCAGTGCCTCGGAAAGCACGTAAAGCCGTTGGCCCTGCGCCTGATCTCTCTCCGGTCGTGTCGGTTTACCGTCCCATCGGACTATGAGAGTGAGGGAATAGAGAGTGCACCTGTGCTTGCGCATACACTTGGGCACTATAATCCTGTCCTGCGCCGATGGCTAGTCTCTGTTGAGACTGGCCGCCGTGACCGAAGTTCAGTCTGGAGGAAATTATTATGTTATTTGTGTATGACATAATGTCCATATTATGTCATACATCTAGACTCGAAAAAATTAACTGTAGACTACTTAAATACTTGTTTCATACGGCCATGGCCCACAACACAACATCGCCGTCGTCGACTCTTGCGAATTCTACGGGTGCTTGGTGATGGATTTACTATTACTGTTACAAAATAACCATAATTCATTATTTAAGCCATCAACCAGACAAGCCGCTTTTTTTACTGAGTTGTTACAAGGAAGATGTTCCCTCTGCACCTCACCATTCTCACAGGATGATAAAGTGTAATGGATTCTCTTGCACTGTAATTACAAGGCAACCGTAATGCCGCATCCAAATGTCTTGGAATTACTTTACGAACCGCCCTAAGCGTCGGGGTTTTTTTTATCAATTTGCTTAAAGATTGTATTCTGTCTCTCCTGACGTGTAATCACTAAGATTAGTCTGTTCCTGATTACCGTTAATGGACCAAGAAATTCGCCTCGTCTGTCGCAGACCGAACCAATTTTATTTTGTTGTATTTTGTTCTGTTTTCGAAGTTTTATTTCGTTTAAACTGGCCGCTTAATTTATACAATTCTAAATACTGTTGTGTTAAATAAATTTATTACGTAGAGTAAACGCTTTGCAGTTTATATTTTTACATCTGCCACGCAACAAAGCAGCCGTAGGACGCAATTCAGCTTTCTTAATGAGATAATTATCCTGACTTATTTTTTTTTATTTTTTTTTTTTATAGGAGAGGGGGCAAACGAGCATGCGGCTCACCTGATGGTAAGTGACTACCGCCGCCCATGAACAACCGCAACACCAGGGGAATTGCAGATGCGTTGCCGGCCTTTTAAAAAGGAGTAGGCTCTTTTCTTGAAGGTCCCTAAGTCGTATCGGTCCGGAAAAATCCCTGGTGGTAAACTATTCCACAAGGAAGTTGTGCGAGGAAGAAAACATCTTCTAAATCGCACAGTGGTGGACCGCCAATCATCCAGATGGTGTGGATGGTATCGGGAGTTCTGCCGCGATGTGCGTTCGTGAAATTTGGCGGCTGGGATTAATCCGAACAATTCCTCAGAGCACTCCCCATGGTAGATGCGAAAGAAAATGCAAAGAGATGCAACATCTCTTCGCAGTGCCAATAAATCGAGCCGATCGGAAAGGGCTCGGTCGTCGACGATTCGAGCCGCTCTGCGCTGGATGCGGTCAAGTGGAAGGAGCTGGCACTGGGGAGCCCCTGCCCAGAGATGGGAACAGTATTCCATGTGAGGCCGAACCTGCGCCTTGTAAAGTTGCAGGCGGTGTGCCGGCATGAAATACTGTCCCGCTCTGCTGAGCACGCCAAGCTTTTTAGTGTTAGTTTTATAATCTATTTTCCATAGATTATAAAACTAACACTTACTTGGATTATAAATCTAAAGAAACTGCTCGTCACTAGACTGGAATTAAAATTTGACCGCAGTCATTACGCACTATTATATGATTTTGTTTTACCAAACGTTAGTGTTAAGCCACGGAGAAAAATCTTTATTGGTTCATACATGCATTATTATTATAACCCAAAAGGAATATTTCTATAATCATATTATATTTTAGACTAGCATACATGTATATATATCATGGTAGTCCGACATTACTACTTGGTCATAGCATGAAAACACAATGTATCTCTCAAGTATGGCCATGGTAACGCCGCACATTTTACGAAGAGATCGCATCTCCACTGCATTCAACTTGCTTTTATGCGTTTTCTGGCATACCCAGGTTTCGCTGCCATATAACAAAGTAGGTATCAACACTGCGTTATGTATTGCAAGGCGTGCACTCTTCCCTACGCCTTGCCTTTTGACTAACGCAGTCATGGCACCATTGACTTTGTTCCCGGCAGCGACACGCCTGTCCACATCTAAATCACATCTTCCATCCCGGCTAAAAGCACTCCCCAAGTATACAATTTCATTTACCTGTTCTAGACATTCCTGCAGTTCTGCCTCTGATGGTGCAATAAGCACTGTATCATCAGCATACAGCAGACAATTTAATTTAATGTCACCCAATTTCACACCCAAACAGCCATCTTTCAGCTTCTGTAAACAGCTGTCGAGATACAGTGTGAACAGCCAGGAGGACATGACACAACCCTGTTTTACGCCCCTTTGGACGCCAAACATGGGTGACAGGTTATGCCCTACCTGCACACAGGCTTTACAGTCACAGTAAAGTGACTGCATAGCAATCGACCATCCACACCATACCCCGGTAACAGTTCCCACATTTTCTTCCTTAAAACCTTATCAAATGCTTTCTCAAGATCGACAAAAGCACAGAAAATCCTCTGGTTGGCAGCCAGAAGCTTTTCCGTGATCATGCGGAGAGAAAACATTTGATCCGTGCATCCTCTTCTAGGTCTAAATCCGCATTGTGCCTCCCATAGAAATCTTTCCTATTTCTCTTGCATCCTACGTGTCAAAACCTTCGAGTAAACTTTACTTGCTAAACTGGTCAAGCTGATCGCCCGATAGCACCCACAGTCAAAATGTGAACCTTTACCTTTATATAAAGGCACAATGACTGCGGATCGCCAATCATCCGGGACATCCCCCGTCCGCCAGCACAAATTGCACAGCAAATGAAAGCTGTCCACCACATACAACAATTCTTTAGTTTCTCCTAACCAAATCTAGAACTTCTCTTACATTCTCCATAAACTCCTCCAGCTCAGCCCTGGGCGACGAAGCTACCGGCGCATAAACAGCCAAAAGGAATAACTTCGTCAGTCTCAATTTAACGCGAACCCAGAGAAGTCTTGAGTTCACAACCTTATATTCAGTCATAACATCGACCAACCGAGACGACAGCAGCATCCCTACTCCCTGGCAGGTGCTCTCGCTCTCCGGGACTCCGGACCATAGAGCTAACGCCCCGCCAGGGAGCTCTTCAGTACCACTGCCCTTCCGTTTGGTCTCCGACATACACACGACATCTAATTCTCTTTCCTTCATTATTTCTATCTACTCATTCGTCTTATCTCTCATGCCTCCTCTAATATTCCACGTGCCAACTCTGCACTCTGTCCTCCACCTTCCGCCGTGTCGGGCTGTGCGTGACGGGTGGCGGTCCCCATCGCCGCTTTGCGCGCTGCATTCCACACCAACGGGGACGAGCTGGTGTGCGTCGCCTTGGGGGGACGCCCTAACCCTCGTTGGCATGGGTGCGCAGCTGTGTCGAATTGCAGCCCTAAAATCGGCTGGCAGGGATCGCGACGAGCACGCTTCTACAATGACCCCCTAAAATTTTTAAGTTATGGTTGAGGTGAATATGGTTGGGGAACATTTATTTAATCGTATTAAGAAATCGAATCAATTTTGTTACATAATACATAAAATCCCTCTTTGGATATTAAGTATAGCACGAAAGTGATTTATAAGGCACGCTGTTGTCGTTAGCAGGGCGGTTCGACTTCCGGTAATGGCCGCCCCGCACTTCCTGTTCCAAGCTTCCGGCGTTTTCCTTTAAAGGCAAAAGGATTCCTTTAATAGTGTAGGTAAATAATTTTCTTGAAAATTCAATTTCGTCTTTAAATGGAAAATATATTACGGGTAAGGTTTTATTTAATGTTACTTTATACAAAATGTTTCTTAGTACCTTTTAGAAAAGAAAAGGTTTTAAACAAGATTAAGGAATTTAATGTGAATTGATTATCACATCAACAACGACGAATATGATGCGATCATAGTAAGATATTATATGTAAGTTCAGATACTACACAATTAAAATATTAATCCTTCCCTCATAAGTAAAAACGGAACCCTTTTTCTTAAGAACGGCTAGATCAAGTTTATTTTTTTATAGAATGAGTGTGACAAACACATACACAATCCACCTGATGGTGAGTGGATGTTGTGACCCATAGATATATACACTTATCTTCGTTTAAGAATAAAAATGCAGATGCATTGTCGCCCCTAAAGCTACGTTGGGATGCCTTGTTTCCAGTAAAAAGGGTCTCCTATTCTCTATACTCACAATACGAAGCACAGCAGCATTGAGCCGTTATTTTACGCTGGTATTCTGTGAGAGCGTGGTCCTTCCCTGGTCAAGCCAACCCATTCGTTCCCGGTCGAGACAACCCTAATATAGCTACAGTGTGGCTCTACCGCGTGAAAGTTGAAATTAATATCAAATAGTAATATTATTTAAGAAAGAAACGGCCATTTATATATGTCACGTATTTTTATACTCACAAACTCACTTATTAAAACTTATAGGGTACTTACTTCTCGATGACCTAGAGACATGAAATTTTGCACGAAGTAAAGTCTCAAAGAAGTAGTAAAAGAAAAAAACTTAGAAAAGAGTTAATTTGTAGCTACGAGTATTTCACATAAAACAATTTTTTATTGCGATTACAATCATAAATTTCCGTTAAAGCATCGACCGTGATGTAGACCGATGTATGGGAGGGAACTTAGAAGATGTTTTCTTCCTCGCACAACTTCCTTGTGGAATAGTTTACCACCAGCGATTTTTCCGGACCGATACGACTTAGGGACCTTCAAGAAAAGAGCCTACTCCTTTTTAAAAGGCCGGCAACGCATCTGCAATTCCCCTGGTGTTGCGGTTGTTCATGGGCGGCGGTAGTCACTTACCATCAGGTGAGCCGCATGCTCGTTTGCCCCCTCTCCTATAAAAAAAAAATAAACTTGTTCTCCATTGGCAAGTTAAGTTTGTCCTTCAATCCCACAAATCTTTTCGTTAGACAAATAAATGCGAAACATAATTCCTGAGATGAATGAACTATCTACACACTTAATTAAGTTTATACACAACTCTTGGGTGCGAGTCCTGTTACGAGCTAACATATCCACCTTAGGGTACTGCGGCCGATGAACATCTGCAGTCAAACACAAGGGAAAAAGTCACAGATGCGATGTTAGTCCTGAGTAATAAGGTGAAGGCATGACAAAAAAATAAAAGAGTAAGAAAAAGTTTCGCATCGCAGATAAAATTGTAATATTTTCATTTATCCATTACGCTACATTAGTGAGCGGTTGGTGCCGAAATTTATCGTTTGCATTTGCAAAATTTACGGCACCGGGAAAATGACGCGGGGAACGCGAATATCCCAAGAGTAGTCGTTCCCTTTAATGTCTTTCCAGAGTATGGCGTCTTGTAAACTTATTACTGAGTAAAGAATAGTTTATTTCTTTTCCTTTCTTGACTTTGAAGTGAAAGTAGCTTAATGGCTAGGAATACAGACTTTAAACTTGAACGTTAAAGGATATAATTAGCTGTTAAAAATAGCGTGAAAGATATTGTCAAGGCTTAGGTAGAGAGAGAGAGAGAGAGAGAGAGAGAGAGCTATAGCAAAATAGTATTAATGTTGGTAGTGTTGCTTAAATATTACTGAAGGTGTATTGTCTAATAAGGTAGCAGTTAATTTATGGTATAACAATAAAAGTTAACTATTATACCATACAAACAGTCTATTGCAAATGAGGCCTTTTTATGGATTAGAGAGACAAACGAGCACACATTTCACCTGATGACAACTGACACCTGATGGATGCTGTGGCCCATAGACATTTATCCTAGATTAAGAATCAAAGTAATGCTTTGTCACCCTTGAGAATTAGAATGCGATGCCTCGTTTCCAGTAAAAGGGCCTCCGCGTAAATTTCCATAAAGCACGGTCCTTATACATCTGCATTCATCGATGCTTTATCGGGGTGAAAGGTTGCTTTTCCACTAGAGATGTGCTATGCTACATTGCTACGGATGCGTTTGATATCCACCAATCATATTCATTGGTCCATATGGCTTAACATTGGTGGAAACAGGTTTAACTAAGCTATGTTTTTATGTGGATGGATGCGTGCTCTGGATGCGTGCTATGAATGCGTGCTATGGATGGTCGCGAGTGGTGTAGCTACGTGCAGAGCAGAGTTCCCCGTGCCTTCACTACTGTTGAGACATCGCATAGCTCGAGCTGCGCATGGTGCATCTTCATAGCACATCTTATGTGCTATGCTAAGCTATGTATAGCTTAGCATCAGTGGAAACGGTCAAATAGTTTCATAGCTTAGCTTTCACATCCTCGCAGCATAGCTGCATAGCATATCTCTAGTGGAAAAGCACCCTTATGTGTGCCCTGTCTAATATTGTTATCATATTACGGTTGTGTCTTACTGTTGCAGCAATTTTATCCTCCTAATAGATTTTAATGAGTTCATATTCCACTTGCCATAAGGTTGTTATCTTTTCTTTTTATAGAATTTGGGTCAAAAACGAGCACATAGTCCACCTGATGGTGAGTTGATGCTGTGGCCTATAGACATTTATCAAGAATCAAAACGCAGATACATTGTCACCCCTGAGGACTAAGATGAAATGGCTTGTTTCTAGTAGAAAGCGTCTCGGGTTCTCTACTAATATAGCTGCAGCTTGGCTCTACCACGTAAAAACATATCTGCCATTCATTCTAAGTACCACAAGAGTAATTGTAAATGAAACACACTATAATATAGACTTTAAGATACTTAAATGTATTTACGTGGTAGAGTCGTGCTTCAGCAAAATGTTTGAAGCACATATGGGTGGACTTGTACAGGAAAATACAAAGGCATATTGACACCAGGTACGAGTGGTAAGTAGCTGCATAAGGATGCTGTATGGTAAGTGATGAATCGGGGAGACCCGTTTTACTGTTAAAAAGGCAATCCATTTTAGTCCTCAGGGGTGACAATGTATCTGTACTTTAGTTTCTAGCCCGGATAGATGTAGGTGTCAATGGGCCATATTATCTTATTATATCTTAGCACACCGTAGGGTGTCCATAATTTACGAAAGCTAATGCTGATTTTATTAAATATATTCTAACCTTTAAATTATAAAACAACAACATCTTTATATTTATTACAACAAAGCGAAAAAAAAATCATTCAAAGTTAAATTTCCCTTACAAAGTTCAATTAATATTCTTTGATCAAACATTATCAGCGAATGCAAGACCTTTAAAATTGGATATTGTAGGCGAATTGCTTCGCGAGACGTCTCAATACGATATAAGGAGGGTCCGTGGTAGTAAAGATATCTGCGAACAAACGTATTTGTTCTTATTAGGCTAGAGCACATTACAAGCTATACTATATTTCAGCTATAAAGAAAATATAATCCAAAGAGGGGATAATTCTTAGTTCAGTATTTAACTTTATTTTTTCAATTACGTTTACTAATTATTTTCATATTTTTTATTATCTTTATCTGCTTTTTAAAAACTTTTACCTGCATCTGGAAACAAGTCCTTCTGTTTGCTTGAAAATTTGTCCATAGGTACTTATTATGGTTCGTAGACGGATTAGTGAGAGCTGAGTTGAGAATTTCGAGTGGGTGCTACTTAATATCAGAACTTTTCGACTAAGGGTACAAGTGTTATTCCATGAGCCACCACAAAAGTGAAGAGAATCCATCACCTCATTTCATTCAATGAGTGTTGTAAGCGGAGACTATGGGAAACACCTACAAGAAATTGTGTCTCCCGATAGATGGCACTAAGATTAAACATATCATTAGTAAAATAGCCAGACCAGCGATGGAAAGCAGTGTCGAAGGTGCGAGACATCTATTACTGTGATCGGTAATTCATCTACCAAGCGTGACGATTATGGCAACTCCTAACTTACATGGAAGATTTTCATGTTAAATAGAGGAATGGGCAGACGAAGAAAAGAAGTTGGTGTTCAAAATATATTACATTTTTTCTACTGATGTCTCCGTGATCGCGAGGGTGAAAACTGGTAGCGATCACCGAATGGTTAGAGGCACACTGAACCTAAACGTTAAGTTGGAGAGGTCTCGTCTAATGAAGTCAACGCTCCGTCCCCCTCGTGCTCTGTTCCAAAGTCCCGAAACCTTTCAGCTCGAGTTACAAAACCGTTTTCAGTGCCTGGAAGACTGCAATGAAGTGGACGATATGAATGACAAGCTCGTGGAAACTGTCCATGCGGTCGGAGCTATGTTCTGCAAGACCCGCCGCAGAAGAACACAAAAACTCTCCGATAACACTCTTAATCTCATGGCTGTTAGACGGGAGATGAAGCTACATTCTTCAACAGACTTGACAGCATACAGGCATCTGAACAGACAGATCTCCAACTGCATGCGGCGGGACTTACGCAACTTCAATACAGCTCGTATTGAAGAAGCGATCGAGCGGAACCAAGGCTCCAAAGTCTTTGCCAGAGATCTGTCTGCCAGAAAGAGCCAACTGTCAATGCTGAAGACAGAGTGTGGCAGCATCGTTTCCGGGACACCTGAGATTTTGAGTGAGATTGAGAGGTTCTATGGGCAGCTGTACACATCATCGTTGGAGCCACACGCAAGTGTGAGTAACGATCCAAGAGCGAGTCTCATCCGACACTATTCCGAAGATATCCCGGATGTCAGTCTGAGCGAGATTAGTATGGCTCTCCAGCACCTTAAAAACGGTAAGGCCCCAGGCGAGGATGGAATTACAGCGGAGCTTCTGAAAGCGGGTGGAAGACCGGTACTTGAAGTCCTTCAGAAGCTCTTTAATTCTGTCCTCCATGGTGGCATTACACCGGAGGCGTGGAGCAGAAGTGCGGTGGTCTTGTTCTTCAAGAAAGGTGACAACGCTCTCTTGAAGAACTACAGACCGATTTCCCTTCTGAGCCGCGTCTACGTGCTGTTTTCGAGAGTCATTACGAATCGTCTCGCGCGCAGACTTGACGACTTCCAGCCTCCCGAACAAGCCGGTTTCCGAAAAGGCTTTAGCACCATATACCACATACATACCCTTCGGCAAGTTGTACAGAAGTCCGAAGAGTACAATTTGCCACTATGTCTGGCGTATGTGGACTATGAGAAAGCCTTTGATTCCGTCGAAATTTGGGCGGTGCTGCAGTCCCTTCAGCGGTGCCAAGTTGACTGTCGGTATATCGAAGTGTTGAAGTGCTTGTACAGTAGGGCTACGATGGCTATCCGAGTACAGAACCAGAATACGAAACCTATCCAATTGCAGAGAGGTGTAAGACAGGGTGACGTCATATCCCCGAAACTCTTCACCGCTGCATTGGAAGACGTTTTCAAGCTTCTGGACAGGAAAGGATACGGTATCAACATCAATGGCGAGTACATCACTCACCTTCGATTTGCCGACGATATAGTCCTTATGGCAGAATCGCTGGAGGACCTAAGCACTATGCTCAATGACCTCAATAGTGTTTCCCAACGGATAGGTCTTAAGATGAACATGGACAAAACAAAGATCATGTTTAATGTCCATGTCACACCTATGCAGGTAGTTGCTGGTAGCACTAAGCTCGAAGTTGTTGACGAGTATGTTTACCTGGGACAAATAGTCCGACTAGGTAAGTCCAACTTCGACCGAGAGGTCAATCGACGGATTCAACTCGGCTGGGCAGCGTTCGGGAAGCTACGACACATCTTCTCGTCAGACATACCTCAAAACCTTAAAACGAAATTGTACAACCAGTGCGTGTTGCCAGTGATGACTTACGGAACTGAGACGTGGTCCTTCACTGCTGGCCGTATGAGGAAGCTCAAGGTCGCTCAGCGAGCTATGGAGAGGGCTATGCTCGGAGTTTCTCTGCGTGATAAACTTAGGAATGAGGATATCCGCAGTAGAACCAGAGTGACCGACATAGCCCAACAGATTAGTAAGCTGAAGTGGCAGTGGGCCGGCCATATAGCTCGAAGAACCGACAACCGATGGGGAAGAAAGGTTCTCGAGTGGCAGCCTCGTACCGGTAGGCGAAGTGTAGGGCGTCCCCCCACGAGATGGAGTGACGACCTGGTAAGACATGCAGGAAGTCGATGGATGCAGGTGGCTCAGGACCGTGCTTTGTGGCATTCTTTGGGGGAGGCCTATGTTCAGCAGTGGACTTGTGAAGGGCTGTAATGATGATGATGATGATGAATATGTATGACAATATGTGGTAGTGAAAGATAGTTGTAGCAGAAGAAATCATCTCATGAGGAAGTGTAAAGGTGTGTATATTGTGTCTCTGCCCACCCCTTCGGGTGGACGGGGACAGGCGTAGAAGTTTATGTATTTATGAATAGATATTCGCGTAATAATATTTTTAATAAATTAAATACCATAGCTTATACTATACAACAGGCATTAAAGGAAAATGTTTTCCCCGTCCTTTGTTCCACTGGGTACGAGATACAGTGGCGTTCACACACGAATGCATCCCTTTTTAATCCAGCGTGGATTTTTCTTCGGTAAAGAAAAAGCTCTGTGGAATGCTAAGGGTGAGCGTATATCGCTTGTTTGTGTATTATGTAATGTTTGTGCATTCTTGTTACATACTAAAAGTAGAAATAATTCGGCGGTATCGGACGGTAATGTGGCGTAAAGTCCATAATAGACGTCATCAGAACACCACATATATACCTTTTCCGCATACCGTATATAAATCGTACCATACATAGTATCATTGATTATTTTACACTTTTTTATAATAAGAGTGACGAACGAGCTCACAGTTCACCTGATAGTAAGTGAATGCTGTGGCTCCTCGATTAAGAATAAAAAATGCGTTGTTACCCCTTAGAACTAAGATGCAATGGCTTATTTCCAATAAAAAGAGTATCCAGTTCTCTACACTTATTATACGAAACACAGCAGCATTGAGCTGCTATTTTACGATGGTATTATGTGAGAGGTTAGTCCTACCGCAGTACAGCCTCCCAATTACAACCATAATATAACTGCAGCGTGGCTCTACCACGTATGAACACACGTTTGTCCATTAAAACTAACATATTTTAAAAACCCCTTTGTAAATATTTATTATTTAAAACAGTGACTTTTTAAAGAATTGCTTCGTAAAACATATACAAAAGAAAATGTTACGTATAAATTAAAATGCCAAGTGTTTTTATAATGAAAGCTCGGAAACGACTCGACATTTTGTTTCAACCCGAACGCAACGCATTTTTTAGACCCATTCTTTTTAAAAACTTTTTTTAACCATATATTGTACCTCTTACATACATAAATTGTACATGAAGAAAACATCCATACTGAGAACCACCGTGGCTGTAATTCAGCCTGATGCACTATAATCTGCCCAGGACACAATAACAGTGCACGTGTGTGCGCAAACACATGTGCGTTCTCTATTTCCTCACTCTCATCTAAAACAACCAGAGAGACATCAGGCCCAGGAAACGACTTTCCGAGGCACGGGAGTGAAACACCTCAAACTTCCTGACTTCAAACTGCTACTTACTACAATATTGCTAATACTACTAGAATTTCTTATCAGAAAAACTGAATCAGTTATTTTGGCCCGACCAAAGCAGTCGCGCTTACAACTATACTAGACCAAAGTGGTGGAGTGTTGGAGCTGTATCATGGTTGTAGCACGAATGGGTCGGCTCGGCCGGGGAAGGACACGCTCTCACAGAATACCAGCGTAAAGTGGCAGCTTAATGCTGCTGTTTCGTATAGTGAGTGTAGAGAACCAGAGACCCTTTTTACTGGATACGAGGCTTTCCTTCTTAGTTCTCGAGGGTGACAACGCATCTGCATATTGATTTTTAATCGAGGATAAATCTAGATGTCCATGGACCACAGTATCCACTTACCATCAGTTGGACTGTGTGCTCGTTTGACACCCAAATTCCATTAAAAAAACATTTATAGAAATTTTAAATGATACTAACTTCCATGACAGGTGTAGTTAAGTTTTAATATTTATTGTAATTATGAAAAATTATATATTATCATCGCCATATTATATTACTATTTAACGAAAGCTGATTGGAGATGACAACAGTGGAATCCTTGGACTTCTAACTAGCTTTCGCGTTACCAGTTTGGACGTTTCACATCTGACATTTTTATAGCCAACACTGCAGGGAATGCATTAATGAATTTCACAATACCTGGAAACATGTAAGTAAATTACGTGGTTTTAAATAAAATGCAAGTTATTTTGAAGCACAAAGAAACGCGTAGATATATTTTTCATATTTCTTCACTAATTACAATCTATTTACAACGGAATTCACTTTAAATTACCAACATGCTATCATTAAATCAATAAGCGCTACTTCATTTATTTTGCGGCTACTATCCCAAGAATCTTATGGCAGTAATCGATTCTAATTAAACCACACGATGACCGATAATGAAATTAAGGTTAAAGGTTTTTTTATTGAATTTTTATCCAGCTTATTATTCACATAGGTATTAGAAAGAAAAATATAACTTGGTAACCAACACAGTTTATTCTGAACGCATAGCACGTTACCGTCGGCAAGTTCAAAAGGAAACGAGCGCCGGCGGCACTTAGATGTCAGCGGCCGTCGGTAAACTGAGACTGATGTCACACGTGTGGTTACATCTTGATTTTCTGACCCAATCATTTATAAAAGTAAATCCTTATTCTGTTTATTTAATGTGCTTATTAGTTGTACATAAAAAAAAGATAATGCACGTTTCGCAGAAATTTTAAACTAGAGTTGAGAAAAACATTTCCACTGATTTAGTATTATATTGAGGAAATGATAGATACAAATGAAACATCTGTTTAAATATCTTTTGTATTATTGGAACTTTCAGTGACACCATTTCAGTTTTAATATTGAAAATAGAAAAACAGTAATACTGAATACCATAACAATAAAAGTACAAAATTGCTGCATAAAAATATAATATTTTATTTTGTATTAAATTATTATTAATTTTAAGCACCTATTTGATCCTAATAAAAAATGCAAAGTTAAGAATTAAAAAATTATATACTTAATGATTTCTTATATTTACGCGAACACTGTGTAGTGTTTTTTAATAAAACTACTTTTACGAATTCTATCGCGTTTAATTATCTAGGTTTTTTGTTTTTTTTTCCTTGTTTTTTATTGATTGCCGACGGAGATAATTAAACGCGATAGAATCCGTAAAAGTAGTTTTATTCAATTATATACTATTAATTAAAAAAATAAAGTTATATAATTATAAATATTTTTTTTTATTTTGATACAGAATACAATAAAAATAAGATACTAATTCTATAATAATAGGTAACCTTTACCTTTAAGATGCTTAGTGAAATTTTCACAGTACGGACGAAATGAATCTAATACACTTTTTTCTGTATTCTCAGTAATACACTTCTTTTGAGAAAAAACGCTTTTATTTAACTCCACTATCCGAATTGTCCATTATCGCACACGTTTTCTACAGATGACCCTTTCGGGAGTGACCTAGTTATTGGCGAGTGCCAGGGCAACAAAACTGGGGTGAAAGTTCAGAGAGATGGTCAAGGTGAAGGCGACGCCCATTAACGTCTCTACTTAGAACAACTCCGCGTGCCGGCTTCGTCTTAAGATTTTTACCGCGATCGTCGGTCTTGATCTTTTAATAATTAAAAATATTTCAAGTTCTTCGCAGAGTAATAACTTTTTTTAAACTATTGAGAAATACTGTATTAGATGATAGACTGAGACTAATAGACTATTGTGATATATCACAATAGTCTATCAAGAATACAATATTTTATAAATATTGACCTCTTGTATAAATTAATGGCCTGATGCATAAATTAACCTGATAAATGTATAAAAGAATAAAGAACAAAATTAACCATTGTTCTTTTTATGTAAGAGCTATAAACTTATAGAAGATACGTAATATAAATACAGATTATTAGCTGGATTTCGTACTTATGACAGCCTTGTGATAGGACTCCGTTTCTGCGTGAAGTTCTGGTGTAGGCTGGCAACAACAGAGATCAAGGTTGTGATGTTTGCCTGTTGTTATCCGACGGCCGCACGCGTCCCATTTATTTTCAATTAAGTTTCCCTATTTCATCATCATCATCAATACAGCCCATGACAAGTCTACTGTTGAATTCCCAATGTAATTAATTTTTATTCATTTATGCGGGGTATTTTTTATTTATACTTGGAAAATGATGACCTACACGAACAGATTCATATCACGATACCTAAAATTGGTAATATGGAATAACCCATTGCGTATTTATCCTATGACGTCTCATCTTAAGATATTTTTCGAACAGAGATTTTTATACATGTTATGTAATTTTAGACGTAGTGATTATATTTGTTATGTGGCATAAATAAAGTACTTAACTAATTGACAATTTGTATTTTTTTTTTATCCGGTATCCGGCCGGATAGCTGTTTGTTATCCGGTATCCGGCTGGACAGTAATTTAGGCCGGATAGGCTGAATATCGGATAGTTGTCGGATATCCGTGTCATCTCTAGTATCAATGCTGCATTCACGAACCTGCCAGTCCAGTGATAATAGTATGCAAATTACCCAAGCAATGTTTGCTAGCGCATTCTTGGAAAGATCTATGTCCTACCATGGCCGTTCACGTGATTGAAAATTAAAATATGTTCTTAATATTTATTCTTTGCGCACTCTGAGTGTCAAATCGTACAAGTCGCGGTGTAAAAACTTGGCTAAGTAATAAGATAATGAAGAACAGCGGGGTAGGGATACGAATTAAAACGAACTTGGTGTGCATTTAAACGGTAATAGCGGTTATGTGTTCGTAATATATTTCTTTTCCATTCGTTGTATTTAGCTATTTTATATAAATAATTCTTAAGCGAAATGATATAAAACATATTTTTAAGAAATTAAGACGATATTGTACTTACAATGATATTACACTTAGATTTAAAATTATATTATAACAAGGAATTTATTTAATTCTTTTTTATTTACGTTTTTTGGTAAAATTGTGATATCAGACTGTAGGAGGTCGTTTAATGCTTCTGTGTTTCGTATGGTGAGTGTAGAGACCCGGAGACCCTTTTCACTGGAAACGAAGCATTCCATCTTAGTACTCAGGGGTAACAACGCACCTGTATCTTGATCCTTAATTGAGGATAAATGTAGATATCGATGGGCCACAGCATCCACTTACCATCAGATTGATTGTGTGCTCGTTGTCACCCTATTCTATAAAAAAAACAGAGGCAGTCATAAGGACTGCCTAAATAAGTGAAAACTCGATGATATATGATGTAGATGTCTACGGGCCACAGCATCCACTTACCATCAGATTGATTGTGTGCTAGTTTGTCACCCTTTTCTATAAAAAAAAAACAGAGGCAGTCATAAAGGACTGCCGACATAAGTGAAAACTCGATGATATGTGCGTATACAGGGACACAGGCCGCTATACTATGCGTCGCGGCGTAGTAAACATGGTCGAGGTCATCGGTGACGTGAACCTATAAGTTTTTCCTCTACCAAAAATCGCTCAACGCGACTAAAGAAATCTTCACTTTAAAAATAGTTTAATAGGAGTTTTGGAGGTAAAAGTAGAATAAATTCCATTTGGTTTCAGTATTTAGGTAGATATTTTAATTGAATTATTTCCCCAACTTTCGTACTGGTCCATTCCACACTCCACACCATAGTCGACTGTTAGACGGCGAATGAGTTACAAAATGCTCCTTACACGATTTAAAAACATTAAGATAGTCTTGCCGATGAAACGCAAACCAG
The DNA here is from genome assembly GCA_963668995.1 of Parnassius mnemosyne. Taxonomy (NCBI): domain Eukaryota; kingdom Metazoa; phylum Arthropoda; class Insecta; order Lepidoptera; family Papilionidae; genus Parnassius; species Parnassius mnemosyne. The sequence continues at coordinate 11,107,893 of CAVLGL010000080.1, forward strand.
TTCCTTGTTTATTTAATGAGTGAATCCGAACGCCGACCTCGTTATGACGTCATTACTTCAACATAGCGTTGGAAGGAGAGGGAAATATTAAAAAATTGTGTTTAAGAACGAGAGGTCTGCATCAGCTGATTCTGAATGAATAGATTTTCTTAAGAAAGTAGCTGCTCTTAATGAAATCGAAGTGGGAGCTCACGCTAGACGATTTTAATAAGGTTCAAGGTGACAACGTATGACCTTCCTTACTTAAATTCAATTTTCAATTTAACAACGTTTCAGCAACAACTGTGGTGAATAAACAAAAATATTTATTTTTGTTTTCAATTATGAATAAAGCCGATACCGTTATCAATTTTCAACCGACTTCAAAAAGGAGACGGTACTCAATTCGACTGTATGTTTTTTTTAATGTATGTTACCTCATCACTTTTTACTGGGTGAACCGATTTCGATGATTATTTTTTATTTGAAAGCTGGTGCTGGTGGTGATGGTTTACATGTGGTCCCATATAAATTAGATCAAGGTCTGACCAATAATTTTTGAGTTATTCGTAATAATTTATAGGTATTGAAGTCGGTTGTACAAAATTTTAAATTTTTAATTATTGTTTTAACAGACAGATTTTTCTTTTATTAAATTGAAGCGATAAACAAACTTACAGTTCAACTGATGGTAAGTGGCTACTGCAGTCCATGGACACCTTCAGCCAACTTTACACAAAGACGGCTACAGAAGCTTTTCACAACTGAGGACTAAGTTGGAATGTCTCACAGCCTAAAATTGCACTGGCACTCAGATATAGACCGTAACACAAAAACAGCTATATGGCAGCAGATATTACAAGTAAGGGGGTCTACTAGGGATTAGGTACCTACCCCGACCGATTCCTAGGACTAAAAAGAGTCCTACCGCATAGTGAATATAACGAGAAAAGTTTCTTCCTTACTAACTCTAACATGAGTTAGTCAAGTAGGAGATAGTAGATAGAAGATTTTAGAAGATTTTAACAGTGCCACGCGGCAGCTTTTGCTGTCGCACGGATGGGCCGGCTCGAACCGGGGTAGTACCACGACCTCACAGAAAACCAGCGTGAAGTAGAGGTTTACCTCTGCGTTTCGCTTGGTGAGTGCAGGTGGCCGGAGGCCCTTTTTACTGGAAATGAGGCATTCCATCTTAGTCCTCACGGGTGACAACGCATCTACATTTTGATTTGTAACAGAGGATAGATGTAGATGTCTATGGGCCGCAGCAACCACTTACACTCAGGTGGACTGTGTGCTCGTTTGTCACCCTTATCCCATAAAAAAAAGATAGTATTCAGTTTTGTATGTGATTAAAAATATATATTGTATTGTTTGAATTTTATTGAAAAGAGTTTAAATTGCTTGAAATTGATTTTCTCTAATTATATTTAAGAAAATCTATTACATTATATACTAACTCATTCATAAAGTAAAATAACTCTCATCTGTAATTATATTATTTTGAATTGGTTTAATATTATTATTTGGAAATCTAATAAGTATTTATTTTACCAAATCTCATCACTGATCTTCCCTTCTTGTGTGTGATCTGACTTAGGTATAGCTCACTTCTAATAAGATTGTCATGCCTAACATCAAATAAAAAAATATGACAACTTGTTTAATAGTATGTTTCTTTGGCAGAATTTCTTTTATTTTACTTGTCATCATCAAATCTTAAAATGGAAACTTGTTTTCAAAAGCCTCGTTACACAGTATAGAACATAGCTTGCAATATCAATAAGTAAAGCTCTTATGAAACATTAATAAAATTTTAAATCTAAATATCCTAAAAATCTATAAATCTTTGTCCTTCATGTTGATATAATGTTAAATGTATATAATTTATATTTAATCTAAATGTTATAAAAATGACAGAAAAATGTCTTGGCTTCTAATAAGTGGAGATAACCACCTCTGTTTACGTTAGACATAAAATACACAGATGAGCGATGATTTTTGAAGTTATACTTCTTTTGGAGCGTTTGGGAAAAATTATGAAAGTGTATCTCAAGTTTTTTTTTGTTGCGCTAAAAAGTATAACTTCTTACGTGCGTACATAAGTACATTTACATTTTTTTTGTTTTTTTTTTAAACTTTACTACTACGCGAGGATTTTCCTGTATCGTTGAGGCAGTTTACAAACGTAAATTGCACAAGGACAAACATCCAGACCCGAAACAATTATTTGTAGGCCATACAAATACATGTTCTATGCGGGATTCGAACCCGCGGCCCCACTGAACTGAACTGAGAACTTTTTCTACAGAACAACGGTGATAAACGAGCACCCAGTCCTCGTGATGGTAAGTGGATGCTGTGGCCTATAGACATCTACTCGTACATCGACCCTCAAAAAAAAATCAAAATAAAAATGCGTTGTCACCCCTGAGGACTAAGATGGAATGCCTCATTTCTAGTAAAAAGGGTCTACCGTTCTCTACACTCACAATACGAAGCACAGCAGCATTAAGCTGGTATTTTACGTCGATATTTTGTGAGATCGAGGTCCTTCCCCGGTCGAGCCGACCCACATGCTACAATATGGCTGCGGAATAGCTCTACAACGTATTAAATACACTTATTACTTTAAATAATTCTTACCCGGTAAAAGCTATTATGTCAGGTGTTAAAACAATAAATTAATAAACTTCGTTAGCTCGCACGCAACTCTACAGCATGTTGAGGAAATAAAAATAAACAATAAACTAACGTTCTGACATTTTATTTATACTAAAAATAACAATAACGTTATGTGAGTTCACTTTTTAATTTTCTTCTAAATTTATGTTGATTTCGTTACCAACGTAAACCCATTTCAGGATTTCTTTTTTAACATTCGCGAAGCTATCGGCCGTATTTATAGTCAAATTAGAAATTAAATGTACATAGATATTAAACCGAAATTTTCGAAACCCTGCATTCAGCTTCATGATTTTAAAAAATAATTACCTTAATTTTTAAAACGGCTACCAATGATGTTTTGTGTTGTTAGAAAAAAGAGCCATTTTTAACTCGGTGGTGGAGATCTGACTTTTTATAATTTAATAATGATAGAATAGAATAGAATAGAATAGAATAAGAGCCAAGGTAGCTCAAGCCGGGAATTGCAAAAACCCGCTATCCAATATCATCCCGTGGGAGTCGTAAGGGGTATCACAAGGAATACATGAATGAAAATAACCCCTGGGAATAAGGTGATCGCCACCATGCTGGTTCTATGAAAATTCATTTAAAATTGTATAAACAAAATTATTGTGAAGTGAAATTATGTTTTAAAAAAAGTCCCGCTGGTTTTCTTGCTGGTTCTTCCCAGGACAGAGGTATTTTCCGAACCAGTGGTAAATAAAATAATGACTTTCAATAAGTATTATGTAATAATCCATATTGAATAAAATCATTCTATTCTATTCTATTCTATTCTAATGAGAATCACGCGATAGTCAGTAGCATCTACCTGATGAACAGCTCAAAAGAATAAAGGCTGCGGATGCCAAACAATCTGCCAAGCGTGGCAACTATGACAAATAACCCCTCTGTGAGGCAATCTATTGGGTGGCATATATACATATGCCACCCCATAGAATGCAGTGGACTTTTTATAGACTGAATATAACGAAAGAAATTGTTAATTGCAATTTGTAAGTGCTATTTTACGACGACTGTCCATGTGTTAACGGTGGAGGAAAACAACATGTTGTGGAAGCCGGCATATCTATGCAATCTAATACTTCGGGGACATAAGTGGGCCTTTCAGAAATGAAAGGATTCCTGTGCCCAAGATTAGACCTTATTAGATAGAACATATTAATACCAATAAGATTTTTTAAAGAGTTTCTGTTATAATATCCCATTTAACAACTATCTACTATAATGATGTATCTATTTTAAAATGCTGACCCAAAATTGTAATGGTAACAACATCCCCAGTGCGACAGAGCATGAGCTATGGCACGAGTTTTATGTTTGTATATTATATGGCGCATTCTTCAAAATCTTATATTTAGAGGGACTGTTCTAGCATAACATTTTTCGTGTGTTTCATGTGTGTTATACTTAGAATCAATGTTACATTTTACTAAGTATTTGTATTATCAACAATAGCAAAATTACGATAATTAAATAACTGTTTTGTAGATTATTTTTGTGGTGTTTTGGCAGCTTTATAGAATCAATCTTTCTCTTTTCGTCCCTTGAGCTTCGTGAAAGACTATCGAGGGAAGTTCCATACAGATATCTATGCAGCTCCGATAGATAAGTATAACCAACTCGTTTAGTATATCAGATATAAAATACATAGTGTGCTGATAGTGTGCAGTAACGAGACTTCTAGAATTCTAGTAGTAGTAGATGTGAATTATTATGTATTGTATGGATTATATGATGTATTTTCTGGACATTGGCTTCTACCATAATATATATGATTGTAGACGATTGGTACGCTTTGCAGGCGGGATGATGACATCAGTATCAGAAGTCTCCCACATTTGAACCTACTCTTCATCATAGATCAGGATATTTTACATGTGATATATACGAGGCTTTAGCACAATCTCGTCACATATATCTCGAAACTTGAAAATAAGTTTTTACAGCCAGTATGTGTTGCCAGTGATGACAAATAGATCCTAGAAGTGGTCCTTTACTGCTGGCCGTATGTGAAAGCTCAAGGTTGCTCACCGAGTTATGGAGAGGGCTTTGCTCGTAGTTTCTCTGCATGATAAATTCGTTATTAGGATATCCGAGGTAGAAAAAGGGTTAGTGAAATAGCCTAATGCATCTGAGTAAGCTGAAGCTGAGTAAGCTGAATCGGCCGACCATATAAGCTGAAAACCTAAGTGAAGTGTAGCGCGGAACTCGACTAGAAGAATTAACGATCTGGTATGTAATGGAGGTAGTCTATGTATTATTAAATAGGAGCTCATATAAATAATTTTCGTTTTTAATAAGTCAACAAAATATATTATCTATAATTTATTTTTATTCTCAGTATAATCTATGATGGGCCTGCATTCATAGCTGACCGTAAACGACGAGGGTGTTAGAAGGTGGTTCAGGAACGTGTATTTTTGCACTATGTGCAGCAGTAGACTTGTGCTGTAATGATGATGATGAAATCTTTCTGGCATTTTCTATATTTGATAGACAGACAGAATTATATTTGGTATAGATTCTCTTAAGCTGTCTCCACACTGCAATATCATCTCCTTCAACAGCCCGTAGAAGTCTACTGCTGGTTATGGACCTCTCTCGCTGTAGAAAAGATTTGCTTTAATCGCACGCTTGGCTGAGAGATCGACGACCGCAGTACGTCTCGCACCTTTGACACTGCTGCCCGTCGCCAGTCTGGTTATTTTCCGTCTGGCGTAAGCGAAACATATTGTCATTTACTAGAATTCTTTAAATTTTCGTAGTATTTCCAACAATCGCCTCTTAGGAATTTCACTCCTTCTTAGGATTTATCACCTTATTTCATCCCATGAGATGAAATAAGGTGATAAATCCTCATTCGCCACTTGGTAAATATAGGAAATACAAAAAACTATTTCTGATTTTTTTTATATTATGAGTTGACATTATACGGTACTATGAATACGGCACTAGCGTTTTTCATTAGGCTACGATCACATTAGGCGGGCGGACAGACGGCAGGATTATTGGATCCGACGGACGAAAGACTTCGATCCGTTGCCTTTTTTACTTTTTTTCCTTTTTTCCCGGGCAGGCACCGTCTGGAAAGCCTTTTCCTCTTATTTATTGCTTATACGAAGCCCGAATTGGATATTTGCGAAAGGTTGAGCTGTTTGCCAATGGGAAAATATTACATTTTATATACCAAGTAAGACTGCGTTCTTATTTGAAACGAAATGAGATTTGCCACAAATACTTTTTAAATAATTTTATAAATAATTTGTTACGAATAAGGAAATCAGCTGAAATAAAGGTTTCTAAGTATTATAATGTAAAGTAATAAAGTTTCTTATTAATTTCAATATCCTAAAATATTATAAACTTTATCTGAAGCAAGTAATCATTTTCTTATTTCTGTATTTTTATTATTCAAACAAATTGTGGCAACACCTCGCCTTTGGCATACATTCACCTTAATTACAGGTATAGTTACACGTCAACGCTTTCCAACCTTTTTTTTTCGCAATGACAACGCTATCATGTTGACTTTTAATTTAGCTTGCCTCACACTAATTGCGAATATGTCTCCCAAATGTACTCCAGCGTCCTAGGCATTCATATTTATATTTAACGACAGACAGACATTTTGAGGGCTTGTCTCATTAGCGTTAGTGAAAGGGTCGTGAAAAAAAAAACTCGACGCTCGCCCTCAAGTGACATTTTTAAGCTCGACGCACTGCTAATTAAAAGATTTTCGGTTCCAGCTTCGCATAATAGTTCCAGCCTGATTTTAGTGCTACTAAAAAAATGAAAACATAACTACACTTTTATATAGCATAAAATTTGGTCTTTAAATTTATGTTTAAACAAGCCAATTTATTTCGCAACAAAAATTATGTTCGTAATGACATTGTTAATTTTTTTTTTAATTTGTATATTACTAGTTTCATTATTATTTAATATTTTTAGAAAATGCAACATAAAACTTTATATTATAAATTAATAATTAAAACTTTACCTAAATATTCCGTGTCTCAAATTAGTACTAAATATTTTACAATGGGATAGATAATTGAATGATTTGTTCACATCTCTTATCAGAGGGACTGGCAAATAAGATCGTAGAAAATTCCGTCACAAAATCGGAGTGTGAGAAACTTTCCAGTACATCGAAGACTCGAAAGGTGGAATAGACTCTAATCTACAAGGTTCAGAAGAAATGTATTCTTACATTGACTGTCAGGACCACCTACTAAGATTATCTACTTCATTCTGTACATTGTACGAGAATACAAGAATTAGTATTTAGCTTACCAAATAATGTTTTGTAAATATTGCGAAAACCTTATGTATTGAAAATAATCTATACTAAAATTTTTGAAGAAATAACCAAAAATACAGTTTTATTATAAAACTTGGCACTCAAGCTACCCTTATAAAATTGACATCTACGTATAAGCTCGCAGCTAATTTAAAACTCGCAAAACACATTACACGCAACGGAAAATTCCCTAAAAACTTATCTGCGGAGCGCCACCGTACAATCCATCATCATTATGCCGAAACTCCTCTTGCCAAAATTCAATAAAAAAAAACTTTCTTATTCACCCCCATCTAGTGGCAGCGACACGAACCTCGACGGATATCCCCCACCTCTGCGAAAGTGGAGGGTGGTCGCCACCCCACGTTGTATCCCTTTTTTCTTCCCTCCACACCCTTATCCGTACCTGAGCTTTCTTTATCCGCAGCCTGAACTTTTACTCTACACCCATCCCTTTCTCGCCTCAGCTTATCTTCAAATAAAATGTGACAGCCGAGAGGCTGTCTCACTCTTGTGCAAAGAAAAAAATCTGTTTATAAAAATGAGAGCGTAGATGTGTTTGGGGTACGGCTCCATTGGACGCATTGTGGGGTAATGTTTCATATGCGGAGGGGTGTTTTTTGTACACGCGTTCGGATTGAAAAAAATGCACCCCAACAGAAGCTGAACTTTCTTTTAGGTACCTACGGATATATTCGTTTCATTTCCAATTTCGATAACAAAGCTCATTTTTTTTCATCTGTGTATTTTCTCTTGTTCGTCTTTCCCGAAATAATTGTGCGGGCTCCCGGCCTAATTCGTTTCGGGTTTTCATAAATTTTCAAAGCCATAGTCTTCTATCTTTGACTGGTAGATTAATAATATCCTAGTATGATCTGAATGCGTGCATGCTTCACTTATCCTGTAAAGGAATATACCAAAAGCATATTTTAATTTAAAACGTGGATTTCTGATTATTTATTTCTTTAATTTATGTAGACAATAGTCATTTTTAATATGTTGTTTGTTAAGTTTATAATCATAAGTTTCACAAAGCTTATTATTAGATTGTTTTATAATGCTAAAATGGTGTTATTTTTATAGTAGTAAACATCTTTAAGTAAATATTTTTGAATTTCGAAATAACGCAACGTGTATGTATTTATTTTATTAATAAAAAAGTTTTCCCCAGAGTAGGATTTCCTCTAGCATTGTGGAGGTATACATATTGCACGAGAACACGCATGGAGACCCGGAACAATTACATGTAGGCCAAAAACAATTTTTTCGTGCTGGATTAGAACTCGAACTGCAATACGGAGCCGTCTCGTGTTCGGCTTAAAACTTATTCTAATGTAGGTCTATTTTTATCGTTGTTCTTCTATATGAGATTAGTTGATTATTAAACAAAAAAGTTTTTTTTTTTAGGTTCTAAATGGTACAACCATATATATATATATATGTGTGTATATATGTGTATTATATGTGTATGTACGGTATAATGTTTTTATGCCAACGTTTATTATTCCAAAAAAAAAAAACAAATTCAAAAAGGCTTCTTCCTAGTAACGCATATACCATCATAATTTATGTTTGAATTTTCACATTAGACAAAATACTACGAAATAACTAAATCAAATTCAACCTACATATATATAATATGTACCAAATACCAATCATGTGAATATGTTCATGTGATATGTAAGTGTGTTTCCTACATTTTGCATTTCCGATATCTTTGAAATCCCAGTCAGAAACAATAGTTTCAAATAAAGTAGAGTTACAGGCTGTATAGGTCCCGCCTGTATTATTCTCAGGCTGATCATCATCCTCACCTTAGAAGGGATTGACGCATGAAATAGTTGATCACGTTGCTCACGTTATGGTTTCCTTCATATGTCCTTGAATTTTTTTGAATTGCGCAGGAATTTTCGTAACTAAGTTTTACCTTAATGCTGAGCTCATTCTTTATAAACTGAAAAGACGACCGTACTTACAGCTAACTTCAAACAAAGTCGGCTACAGCTGCGTTGTCACATCTGAGGACCGTCTCTGTACTGTTCAAATCGGGACAACTTAAGCAAGTACTGCTATTTGGCGGTAGGAATATTAAGTTGGTACCTAGTAAGACGGACATCTAAGCGGAAAATGAAGTTCCACCACCAGTGTTTTTTTTTAAAATAAAATAAGGGTTTCAAACGAGCACACAGTCCACCTGATAGTAAGTGGTTTCCGTGGCCCATAGACTGCATGTCAATGACCATCCTCGATGACAAATCAAAATTCAGATGCGTTGTCACCCGTGAGGACTAAGATGGAATGCCTCGTTTTCAGTAAAAAGGGTCTCCGGTTCTCTCACCATACGAAACACAGCAGCGTTAATCTGCTATTTACGCTGGTATTCTGTGAAAGCGTGGCCCTTCCTCGGTCGAGCCGACCCATTCGTGCTACTATATCCGTAATATAGGTGCAGCATGGCTCTACCACGTACAAAAAATTATTATATTAAATGAGAACTTTTTGTGAAGTGAAGAACTTGTTCTGGTCGCATGCCACAAAATTAATGCGAGCGTCTGGCCCACGGCGAAGTCATTTTCTGTAATTACGAGTATTTACGTGTTTTGTCAAATGATGTGCTTGGGCTCATTTTGTCCTGGCAAATGAATCTCTCAAATTTTTCTACCTGTGTATGAGCGTGTATTATGTACTTATATTTAATATATAAATTAATTATCTTACGATAATATTAACAAGTTATCGCGGTTTATATTGAGCAGGGAAACATTATTCATTCTTCCGATTACTATCTTTATATATAAAATCCGACACTTATTTTTATATATAAAAATTAAGGCTATGCTATTTACTTCATACTATTCCCAGACAAAATAGCTGTGCTAGGAGAGTAGCCAAATTTGAACTCGTGACTTTTAATTTTTCATAGTATACCTTTACTTTTTGGGTTGGCTCAATCAGAGAAGGAACACGCTCTCACAGAATACCAGCGTAAAATATCAGTGTAATGCTGCTGTGTTTCGTATGGTGAGTGTAGAGAACCGGAGACCCTTTTTACTGGATACAAGGCACTACTACTACTAATCTTAGTCCTCAGGGATGACAACGCATCTGCATTTTGATTCTTAATCGAGGATGAATGTAGATATCTATGGGCCACAGCATCTACTTACCTTCAGGTGGACTGTGTGCTCGTTTGTCACCCTATACTATAAAAAAAAAACATTAAAAACCGCCGCTTAAACTTAATTTAGTAATTATATGTAACATACTATTTGTATTACTTAATAGGAACCGCAGATAATTTACTTTTATATTATTTACCTCTAAGCAGGGTCATTCTTTACTTTATTGTACGTTCAATTTTCTAGTGTAGTAAGTCTAGGCCACAGGGTAAGGTTTGAGTGACGAGCGTTTGGCGGGGCGTGTGACGTGGCTGTTCGTTTCTTTTACTTCAAGTGAGGCTCATACACTCAAGACACTAATACAAGAGTTTTTGCTATGAGCTGTTAAGCTTTTCATGATCTGTCTTTTTTTGAAGGTCGTTGTGGAAAAGAGCCCTTGTGTGTGGCTGCTGTGGTTGTTTTTCGTGTCCAGGTTTTCAGTAGTTTTAGGCTCCAATTAATTCTTATAATATATTAAATTCAAAACCATGTTTAACCTATCACTTCCTTACATTCTTTATTATTATCATCCTCATTATAGTCCATCTCAAGTCCACTGATGGCCCAATGGCTCCCACATCGACACCCTGCATGTTTCAAGTCGTCACTATATCGACTTTGGAGTCGCCCAATACTGCGCTTGGTAGTACGAAGCTGTCGGGCTACCGTTCATCGTCATCATCTTTATGATCATGAATATTACTATTATTCTGCATCAGTACATTCTAAATTACTCCATATTTTGCTACTTCTGCACCAATTGCACTCAGTCGCCTTATTGATAACGAACATAACGAGTTGGAATAATTGATTTTTCTTCAAACTTATTTAATTTATTTGATTATTGTAAACCTAATCGTTACATTTACACAAGAAATTTCTTCTGTATCATGGAGACTTTTTACAGACAAAAAAATTGCGCATAGAAAAACATATTATGTACTACAGAGCCGGCACAATTTTTTGTAGGCCAAACTGCCGTGCGGAAAGCGCTAAGACAAAAATAAGTTATTACCTTTGAAGCGTCATTTTGTACACAAACAAGAATGAACTTTTACGGTTGGGTTAATACACCACTTTATGTTACGAAAAAAAAAATTAAGGGCATATTCAGTAACTGAAATAGAACATAACTAGAACTTTTGCACTGAGTTCATTTTATTCCATTTTTTTTAAATAAAATAATTTAAAATTAAAAATTTTGTACAGCCGACTTCAATATAAGTTATTTAAGAATAACTCAAAAACTATTGGTCTGACCTTGATCAAATTCATGTGGGAGCACACGAGAACTATCAGCTTTCATATAAAAAAAGAATCATCGAAATCGGTTCACTCAGTATAAAGTTATAAGGTAACACACATAAAAAAAAACATACAGTCGAATTCAGTACCGTCTCCTTTTTGGAAGTCGGCAGACAAAAGCGAATAGCTTCATCGAATTCAGTTAAATTAAATTTCTGATTTTATATGTTGTGAAAGTATCAGCCATTTTTTCTGATTATTAAAATTTTGTGGTGTTAATCGCGTAAGTTTAAATTTAAAATATACCCTTACAAATTTTAAACCATTATAGGCCAGTGCTTGACTACTATTCCACCTGATCGTAAGATGTTTGATGCAGCCGAATTTGCTGGAGATGGTAAAGTGTGGTGACACAGCTTAACAAAAGCCTATTCCCTCTTGTCTTAAAACTGATGCTGGCTAATTATTCCACTCCTTTGATGTACGCATTACAAACGAGAAAGCCAACCGTACGGTTCGAATGCATGATGTATTGTACATCACCGTACGTGCATAATGTACTGTGTCTGTATTAAATTAAATAGAATATTAATAGAAAAAATAACGAATGATAAAAAGTAAAAACCTTCAAAAAATTAAAAAGAACAGAATTAATTCACAGTATGAAGTCGGTGTTAAGACATGTATAGAAGAATTATATACTATACTAGCGATCCGCCCCGGCTTCGCGCGGGTGATTTCTGCATTTCGACAACAGTTCCATCTACCGGGTCTAGTTGTGAATCTGAATCCAGGGACCCACTCAAATACACACAAAAAATTTCATCAGAATATTGAGCCAGTTTCGAGTTTTAGCGAGACTAACGGATTTTTTATTTTTGGATTGATTTTTATATATAGCCCCGACTGCAGAATTTGAAATTATTTTAGTCGACTACAAAAAAAAGGCCGAGATTTTCAAATCAACTGTATCTTTTTTGTTTGTATGTACACGATACCTTTATAGCTGCAACACGAATGGATCTATTCAGTCAGGTAGGAAACGGTAAATTAGCAGCATAATACTGCCATGTTTCGAATGGTGGGTGATGAGAACCGATGGGCCTTTAATACCATCTCAGTCCTCAGTGGTGACAATGTCTTGTCATTAATTGAGAATAATTGCAGATGTACCAGATATTATAAAACAAAATTGAATATACTAAATACAAAAGACCTACAAAACCCTTAAAACCATCAGACATATTTTGTATAAATGTCATCAAGAAAACTAAAAGCGCTTTGTCTAATCTACAAGAGCATTGACAGGGCAACCCTATCATTACCATCCGGTTCTTAGGAGACCGGGTCCGTCATTAAAGTGTCCTTTACAAAACACCCGGCTAGCACATTAAATGGAATAACATATTATAATAACATTTTTCGATTTCATTTTAAAAACGGATAATTAAAACGCTGTTACATAGAGCACTTACACGAAAGCGTTAAAACGGAGGCGTCGTAAACGGGAAAATAATTAAAGAAACCTATTTTATTTTATTTTAAATTTATTCTTTTTATAGCAGCGTAATATAATATGGCTTTAAACAAACACCTGAATAAAAAATACTTTTAATCGAAAGTTATCGACGTATTAATAATGTGATATGTAAATTAATTTGAAAAGATTATTTTGTCACAACAAATAAGAGACGTGTTTATAATTTTTGTAGAAAGTTCTTTGATAACATTTTTAAAGAATAAGGATGATAAACGAGCGGCCCTTAGACATCTACATTTATCCTCAATTAAGAATCAAAACGCAGATGCGTTGTTACCCGTGATGACTGAGACAGAATGCCTTGTTTCCAGTAAAAAGAGTCTCCGGTTCTCTACTCTCGACCGGGGAAGGACCACGCTCTCACAGATTACCAGCGTAAAATAGCAGTTTAACGCTGCTGTGTTACATATGGTGAGTGTAGAGAACCGAATACCTTTTTTACTGGAAGCAAGCCATTACATCTTAGTCCTCACGGGTGACAACGTATCTGCATTTTGATTCGTAATCTAGAATAGGGCCGCAGCAACCACTTATCATCAGGTGAACTGTGTGCTCGTTTGTCACCCTTATCCTATAAAAAACCATACGAGACCTGGAACCAGCTTAAAATAGCAGCAATGAGCTCCCCTCCCGGTCAAGCCGACCCACTAATGCTGCAATCACAATGTATGCAGCATGGCTCCCCAACAGTGCTGCAATCACAACGCATGCAGCACGGCTCTACCACTTAATAAAATATTTTTCTGATACATTACTAATAAATATTTTTTCTTAATATTTAATTTAACTTTAACAAAAGGCTATAGCGCCGCACCATCGTCCCGATCACGACTGCGAAGCCTGGCTGCTATGACAGATACCCCTCTTGTTATGCAATCTATTGACGAAGCCTGCATTCAGCAGTGGACTCTTCATAGACTGTACTGATAATGATAACTATAATTTACTAAATAAAGAGACGAGATAGCTTTTGGTGTTTGGGTTTGGTTGGTTTGTGCACACAAGCAAACTGAGTTCAACGCCCTTCACCTCAAAAGAAAATGCAATATTTTAGTGTTAATTTAACATAATATACTTGGTGTTGAAGGAAAAAATAGTGTCAACCTGCATATCTGAGACATTTGAAGTCTAACAGCAGGCATTTTAGGACACTGTTTCCAAACAATGTCATAAAATGAGAGAAGGCTTGTGCTCAGCAGTGGGATGCAATCAGACTGATACATTCTTTCATTGATTGCAGCCAATTAAAAATTCACTGCTGAACATTTACCATAATGGCCACGCTTGACAAGCGGGTTGGCAACCGCCGTTTTTTATTATTTTGAATTGTTATTACGAACATACTACGTCAATCTTCTATTTCATTTCTCTTTGTCGCCTCTTACACCCACGTGATTATATAGGATAGTTTAAACAACCACTATACAGCTAAAGATACTTTACTTTTACATAATATTGAAAACTTAGTTCTCAATTATATTACACAGAATAAACTTACAACGCAGACCATTAGTATCTATATTATACTAGCTGGCCAGGCAGACGTTGTTCTGCCCTTTTCGACGACCCTTCATATAAAAAATCCTTAATTTCGTAATAAAAAAATATTGAGTGTCACTTATCAGGATAAAAACTATCCTATCTCTCAAGTTGGACCAAACTGCACAGAGTGTGCAAAATTTCATTAAAATCAGTTCAGTAGTTTAGGAGTTCATCGCGGACAAACAACGTGACACGTAATCTAGATGTATAGATTACGTGTCACGTTGTTTGTCCGCGATGTTATAAGTACCGTATTTACTTTGATATGCGTTTAGTAAAAAACTGTAATTTTGACATTACAAACAGGCACTTCAATTTTATTTATTTGTATAGATAAGCTTAAAAAATTTGGTCAGCCAATCATATTGTGTTACATTCTTTTTTGATAACACATCTATTGACAAGTCAACAAGTGCCATCGACAATAACATGTCAAAATATGAAATGTTGAAAAAGGAATGACGTAACAATAGCAGGTATTGAGTGCACCGACAAATCGAACTTTGAAAAGAAACGTGAAGGGGAATTTGAAAAAAAAATCGATACGCACGAGTCAAGTGCCTTTATCGATTTATTCTATTTCGATTAGCGGATAAATTCTTTGTCGATTCGTATTAGGGTTGTATTGTGCTTGAATTTACATTAATGACACGTAAATAGGTAGTTTTTTTTTTAAATATGTAATTGGTAAAACGCCTTTTTATATTTGTTAAAAGTGGTTATTAAGGTTTTCAAGTTGTAGGAGTTATTGATTAAAAATTACTTTTACGGATTTTATCGCGTTTAAATAAGTGATTTTATATTCCCGACGTTTCGGTTGCTTTCCAGCAACCGTGGTCACGGGGGACTGAGGTGATTGACGTCCCGATGTCAAAGTTAACCCGGAGTACCTTCAGCTTTTTAATTATTAAATTTGGTAAAAAGCTGAAGGTACTCCGGGTTAACTTTGACATCGGGACGTCAATCACCTTAGTCCCCCGTGACCACGGTTGCTGGAAAGCAACCGAAACGTCGGGAATATAAAATCACTTAATTAAACGCGATAAAATCCGTAAAAGTAGTTTTTAATCAATGTGTAGTGTTCGCGTAAATATAAGAAATCATTATGTAGGAGTTATGTTAGAAGTTTAAAAACACCGTATGTGTTGTCATCTTCTTTTTTAAAGTTTATTGCAGAACTACTATAATGCTCAAATACTCTGCTCAATTTTAAGATGCCGTTAAGTTTTGAGCTGTGTCTATCACTTTAAGTCAAAGTGACTGTGACACCACGAAACATAACAACATTTAAAAATTGTGTAGCATTGGAATATTTGACCATTAGGCTCATACTTAATATTTAACCTTTGGGTCCATAAAAGCCCATAGTTCAGTCCACAGCTGGAAATGGAGATTTTTCTCAAAGGTTATATTTTTCTAAGTAATGTCTAGAGAAAATTTCACAAGATCATAAATGACGAACATTTATGATATTATCTCAAGAGAGAAAGGAACACGAAGTGCTCAATTTTTAATATGACATTTTGTACATAAAATTAATTAAGACGTGGGAAGGAAATCCCAAAAGTGTCCTCACGCATAATTTAATAAAGCAACCCGTTTTTAACTTGAGAAATTAGCATACCGTGACACGGAATCTTTAAATGAATGTAAATATGCAAAATAGACTTTTAAAAAGTAACGAACGCACTTTATTCGATACTAGTTCACAAAAATTACTTCTTAAATTTCACTTCCTTATAAATATTTATTTTTCGAATAATATGCAAAACACCATAATTATAGGGCAAGTTAAGAAATGGGTTACCTGATTTGCATACACGATATTAGATCTTAGAATGAAACAAGTTTACCAGTGTAAGTACAAAATGGAGCTTTAGTTCGATAGCTTAGGGTTCTTTATTTATTTATTCGTTTAAAATGCGGTTTTAAAGAAATGGAATTGTTTAAATTTGCAAATTTCACACCTTGACATGGGGTTACAACAGGTTTTTAAAGACGATTGCTTTAAAAATAAAGAGTCGTCGCAGTTTGACGCGCTTTTTTGTTCGCAACACGATAATTTCGTTCAATTTATGCACGTTGCAAGTTAGACAATTAGCGGGCAGATGTCTATTTGAAATATATTTAGCCGCCGGCTCTTTGCTGTGGGAATGAGGGTTGGCGATATCGCCATAATTTCTTAGTTAATAGTTAATTAAAAAAAAAGAACCACACAATATCCGCAGTAGAGCAAGGGTAACCGATATAACCCAACGGATTGGTAAGCTGAAGTGGCAATGGGCCGGCCATATTAGCTCGAAGAACCTACAACCGATGGGGAAGAAAAGTTCTCGGGCGGCATCCTCGTAGCGGTAGGCAAAGTGTAGTATGTCCCCCCACTGGATGGAGTGACGACCTGGTAAGACATGCAGGAAATCGATGGATGCGGGTAGTTCAGAACCGTGCTTTGTGACATTCCTTGGCAGCCTTTGTTCAGCTGTGGACTTGTTAAGGGCTGTAATGATGATGAAACGCACAATCTGTTAGACTAATTTAGATGACAGCTATTTCATAATAATAATGGTAATCAATCTGAATGATTAACTGTTAATACAAATTTAATAATACAAATATATGCATAATGACCGTGTTGTGACAATGTAAGAATAGTTACTATCCCATATCGTCCCGCGGATGTCAAAAGAGGCGACAAAGGGAAATCAAACCAGGAGACGGGTAACAGCATATTTTAATAACATCCAAAAAAATTGAGGATGCCAACCACCTGCCAAGCGTGGCAACTATGGCAAATGAAAAAATACTTTAAACCAATTTTATTTATCATGTGCGTTATTTAGTATTTAATTTGTAGGTCTGGTCATGCTATTTTAAATATGGTTAGGTAGGTAGGTACATACAGTAAAAACTTTTTTTAATTTTAAGAGCTAGCCGTTCTTTCTACCCTGCAAGTCTAGTCTGCGGTGGTATGCTTGGAATTGGATTTAATTTTGTTAATTATTGTATCTCTAGCAGATAGCATCACCCATCCATCTTCTCTATTGAAATTAAGATGTTTTTTTTTTATTTCAATAGCCTCGCGTATCATCCGTTGTAGGAATCGGTGTTCTTTTGTGAGGATTTGTGTGTATAATATTTTTTTAATAATTTTTACATTTAGTAACCAACCTTATTAGCATGTAAGACACCATCCTGATTGACTTACGAGCCTACGGCTACCGACTGAAGGTTGCAAAGCCAAATTTTACCAGTAGCAGGTAGCAGTATAACCTACCAGCAGTGTGAGGTTATCCTTCATGCGCTAACCCACCCGTCTGCTTAACTTAGTGTATATGAGAGAACCTTCAAAATAATGTATACAAGTTTACACATTCATGAAATGCTCCATGATGATGATGGTGGTGACCATAACTAAGTTTAATTCTTTGTAAGAAAGTAGACGTCAGCAAAATTTAAAGGGTTGTCATTCTAAATAGAAACTTAATTGTTACTCCTTCGCGTTTACCAAAAAAGCAGCCGATTCTTCGTTTACATTTCTAAATAAATTAAACGTGCTATTATATCAAATCACACTTAACAACAAATGCAATAACTTAACAAAACCATCACCCATATAAACCAAGTTAAGCATTATTTTTAAATACCGTTAAAATTTCAATAATAATAAACCCTAAAAAATGTTACAACGCTTTTGACTCCAAGGTCAAAACGCATAAAATATATTCAAATCACAAAACAACACAAGGTTCCGAATCATAGAAAAGACAAAAAATGTCGCGAAAAAACTACACCAGCTGCGTTCCAATTTCAAAAAGTACGATTAATGACGAGGTATTATTCATAGCCGGTTTTCGAAAGAAAAAACAATAATGACATGCATGTCCTACTTTCAGAACGCAGTTGAGACAAAAAAAAAAACAAAACTATCTATGAATGGCAGTCTTTTTTTGATAATTTGAATTTGGGGTTAGGGTTACCATTCTATATCTTTGAGGAACAATTTATTAAAAAAGCTGCTCAATAGCATTTGTTACTAATTAGGCTAATATATCCTTTTTATTCTCTAGCATTTATTCAACCTACACTGCTACAACTTTTTAGTTTACATTATTTCTTTATTTTCGAAGACCAAATTCAATTGTACTGTCATGTATTTAACAGGTCGGGAAAGTTTGAAATTATGGTAACCCTAATTTAAGTTTGCTCTCAAGGGTATCAGTTACCAGAGTAGCGTATTCATTTAAATCACAACACTGAGTTATTGTCCCGCAGCTGAATAGACCTAGATAAAGACGTGTTTTAAGAACAGAGCCACTTAAGTGTACTTTTATATCAAATTTCTAAATGCTAATTATGTTGAAACTCTTTTTTGTCTATTGTTTCCTTGATAAAGTACTGAGATACATATTGTTTCTTCTAGTAATCCCATTTAAGCGATCAGTGTTACAGCATTTTGACAAGCTAACTGGCTCAGGTGATCAGCGATGCAAAACCACCACCTAACCTAAACTTATTTTTTTTACTTTGGGAAATTGTATACCAGCCTCGCGGGGGTAGAACGGGTTATGTCAGGTTATGTCAGATGCGCATCGACTAAAACTCCAAGGTGTTCCACCTTCGCCGCTTACTGGCAAGTCTAACGCTATCGCGAAAATCTGGGGTTCCACCTACGCTACCTGTTCAATCCTTGGGAGCGGACAACTCCCTTCCCTTTTTCCTTCTCAGATAAAGCGCACTAGAACACAAGGTGCGCTTTTCTCAGCGGTTTCCATATCTGCGCAAAAACACTCCGTGTCTAACACGCAGAGGCCATGAAGCCAGAAAAAACGAACATTTAGAAGCATCAGCCTTGCTAACCCCAGTGCAGTGGTGGATTTTTATAGGATAAGGGTGACAAGCGAGCACACAATCCACCTGATGGTAAGTGGTTACTGTAGCTCATAGACATCTACGAGTCTCGTACATCTATCCTCGTTTGCGAATCAAAATGCAGATGTGTTGTCAGCCGTGAGGACTAAGATGGAATGCCTCTTTTCCAGTAAAAAGGATCTCCGGTTCTCTACACGCACCACACGAAACACAGCAGCACTAAGCTGCTATTGTACGCTGATATTCTGTGAGAGTGTGGTCCTTCCCCAGTCGAGCCGACCCACAACAATAGTGCTACAACTATACAATTAATATAGCTGCAGCATGGCTCTACCACCTCGAAAAAAAGCATGTGGTCTATAGCTCCACCGCCGACCAAGTTTTGGCCGCGGAAGATAAAGAGAGAGCGACCAACGTCTCTCTCCGTGGCTCCAAAATCATCGTATTGCCGATGCGGCCCCGTCTGTCGCGGAACATAGGTGGAGTAGATCGTCACACCAACTATCCTCTTCTCTCGCGACTCACCGTTGGTTTCCAAGCCACTACTAAGCTCCCCATTACGATAAAGCAGGAACCCGTTCTAACCTAACCTTACCTAAGTTTGTTTAGTTTTTACACATGTTGGTTTTTGTGTTATATATGTATATATACTAGTGCTTCAGATACTGAATTCTAGTCTACCTCCGATATTTTTGCAAAATGGTAGGTGAAAGTGGTTATCTGAGCATATTATCGATCGCTCGAACAGATAAGGAACATGTTTACACAAAATACCAACATGAAATAGCAGCAGCATTATGCATTGGTTCTTTGGCCGTATAACGAAAAGGTAAGAACTCTCATCGAGCACGGTGTTCAGCCTGTGGAGCGGCCAACGCTCCGTGTGTTAGTACAGAGCTGTTCTATATATAGCAAAGTACTTCGAAACTTTGATAGCGTGATTTAGGCTTCGGTGCGTTTCACTTGTGGTGCGACGACAGCGTCGTCACAGTTCGTAAGGTGAAAATTAAGAATTGCAGAATCTTTTTACTGATAATGAGACATATTCCGTATTAGTTCTCAGGGTTGATAACGCATCTTCTGCACTTTGATTCAAAATGGGGGGGTAGATACGTCAAGAAAGACAAAAGACGCTGCGGCCCACCATGTGGTAAACATGTGGTAAAAAATTTCGGGAATATGCTATGCTCAATGATCTCAGTAGTTTTTCCCAGCGGGAAGGTCTTAGAGCGTGGACAAGACAAAAATCATGTCTAATGATTATGTTACATCTTTAGCGATAGTTGTTGGAAATACCACTTACCACCAGGTGGGATAGTAGTTATGCATTGGCTTACAATAGTTAAAAAAATTCTACACTCGAAGTTGTTGCTTGCAACAAAATGTCCGATTAGGTAAGTCCAATTTCGACCAAAAGCTCAACCGACGAATTCAACTTGGCTTGGCTGCGTTCGCGAAACTGTTGAAAATGTTCTAATCCGATATTTGTTAAAATTATATCTATCCTCAATAAAGATTCAAAATTCAGATGCGTTGTCACGAACTCAAAAGGTCATGGGTTCGAATCCGCCATTCGACTGCTGTCGTGAACCACACCTAACTACTACTAACTCAAGCAATTTAAGCTTACCAGAAGTGGTTAAAAGGGAATATGTTAGTAATGTTAATAGCATTGCCAGTATTTAAAAAAACAACACACATACACACACACTTAATTAAATAGCAAAGTGACGACAGAAACTCTAGGATTAATTTTTCCTTAAGTTAATAATAAATTAACACTCAGAGTTTTATGACGTCATTAAGCGGTAAAAATGGTTCAACTTATGCTTTTAAACTTAAGTATAAACAGGAAATAATATTCCATCAAGTAGAAATTACTGCGGCCAATAAATATTTAATACAAATTGTCGTTTCGCATGCGAACTTAATGGAGATCGTATCTGTAGTTATTTTAATATTTTAGTTTACTTAACGTTATTAAATGGCTCTGTAATACTCTTTATTACTGCCCCTTTCCTGGCGATGTTTTAATTTAGTATTTGTTTGTTTGTGTGTTATTCCAAATTTAAATTTTTTAAATATAACTTAAAATTAAATTAGGTTTTTGTACTTTCATTCAATTTTATGATAAATATAAAAAACAACAAAACAGCGAATGTAGCAAAGAGGAAGAATGTAGATTCATTTTTGAAAATTTTAGTAGAAATTGGACCGAAAAATATACTTATTTATCTGTTGTAATTGGCCTAAAGTTACATAGATACATTGTTAAGGTGGCAACGAATGAAAAATACACTTGTTTTGAAACTAGGTTATAAGCAATTCAAGTTGTTGCAGTGTTTATAAAATGGGCTTACTATCACAGAAATTGCTTTCTTGGAAATAAAGCTGTAATTTCAGAAGTATTATCATCCTGGGGAAGTTCACTGTTAGACATAAGATTCTCTTTCGCTTCTCTAATGATTTTTCTCAATTACTTGACAAAATGTAAAAGTAATTTATTTCATGCATACGTATAAGATAGGCGATTATAGCATTACGTCATCTTTGACTTTTTCAATTATCAGTAATTAGATTTTGCGAAATTACCCCATTTATGTCTACAGAGTCAATTATTCTACTTAACGTTATTATGTGTTATCAAGAAAAAAAAATTTAAATGCTTGGAAACTCTTTGGCCAGTATCACCAACAATGAACATATTTTGGTAAAGACTTGGATATTATAAACGCCTTACTTACCAGTTTTTTTACACAGAAAAATATTATCTAAATAGTTTGTTATTTTGCAGTTATTTTACAGTTTGCAAAATAATAATTTAATAGGGAACTATTTATGACAGTCAAGTCTTTGTGGTTATTGCATGTAAGTAATTCAAAAAGTTTCATAATTTGACAATGAAAAAAATAATTTTGCAGGCCTTTTAACAATAGTTTTTTTTTAATTTAATTTGATTTTCCTTTTTCCTCAAGAATATGACTGAGCTAGCATTAAACTCAATAAAGATTCATTTATTATTTACTATATACAAAATTACAGTGACAATCAAAATAATTACATTGAGAAGTGTTTTGTTTTTCTAGCAAAATTTTCGAGTTAAAAATGAAAAATTAAATTAAAGAAATCAACGGGTTTAAAAATTTAAAAAAACATTCTTGAAATGTTTTTATCGTTGGTAAAATACCCTTCCTACTTTGGCCGGTCACAATTTGCATATTTTTTTCTTAACGCGAAACAATACCACTTTTTTCTTCCGTTTTGTTTAAACGACACTATTATTTTGTGCCTGTACAATGAGGAATTATACCTGCATTGCGTTGAAATGTTAATAAGTTTTTTGTTCAAACATTTTTGGCTGTATCAAAAATACATTGCAGATGTTTTGTTAAGCTGAATAATATTTAAATTTATTTTTAAGAACATATTTATGCAACATTAAAAAGCAAAAAGCAAAATCATTTCAAATTGATTTCGGCACGTATTTCTAAAACTATGTTTAAATTAAATCTTTAAAAAAATTAAGAATTTTATTTTTCGAATGCCTTCGTTTTATTCTTAATGTGAAGTTGACATGTTATAATATGTTATAGATTATTTACGAGTGACTTTATTCACATATACATTCAAATTCTATTAAAAATAAAATAAAATAACAATGTAGCAAGCATCGCTGTGCTCCAACCACCGCACCGGGGAATTTTCTGTCGCCAATGGTTTTTCCGACAGAACAGAGAGATAACAGACAGAGGTGACTTATTCAAGAAAACAACCTTCTCCTTTCTGAATAGCTGGCAACGTACTTGAAATTCATGTGGTGTTACACATGTTCGCGGAAGGCGTTAGTCGCTAGTCGTGTGTAAAATAAGAAAAGTCTTGTCATCACCATCATTATCATTAGTGAAGTCTATTATTTTTATTGTGCCTATCCAGTAAGCGGTCAATTTATAATATCTCGGATTTAATTTAACTAATTTAACACCCTTTTCTAGGCTAATAATAATAATAATAATAATAATAATCATCTTTATTTGCGTAAAACATGGTATAGGTGTTGTTCACATCTAAAAATCGAGCGCTCATGTTTTGCTTATTTTACATAGCAATGCAAATATTTTTAAACAATGTCAAATTTTCCTTAATTATTTGAAATACACATTAGTCACCTGATTTAGTAAACAAATAGACAAATAACATTATAACAATTAAATGTCAATTTCAATACCCAGTAAAAGTCGCATAGCTTAATCAAAGATATATTATAACAATACTATAACAATAATTAAATTAATTTTTTTTAAATAAATATTATCCAATACTTAATCTAACTTTTTTTTCCAAGAATTGTTTTACACTATAGAAGTTATTTTCATTGAGCCATATATACAATTTTTGATTGAACAATGTAATATTTAGGGTTTTAAGTTCGTCAGGGAGTTTGTTATATATTCGAACACACATGGTAAGGCAACTTTTGCCATATTTTTGTGATTTAGGTATATCCTTAAGTACTAGCTTGTGTGGGTCCCTACGTGAGCGAGTAGTCTGTACCTCACAAGCTTTTTCAAATAATTGTTTGTGTCTCTGCACAAAAACACAAACGTCTAAAATATATATCGTTGGTAGTGGCAGTATTCCAAGACCTTTAAATAGAGGCTGACACGATTCATCATGTTGTACTCCGCAGATTGCCCTAATGCACTTTTTCTGCACAATAAATGCCCGATTCCAATCCGAACTATTTCCCCACATCACCAGTCCATAACGGAGTATAGACTCAGCATATGCTCGGTAAGTCATAACAGAGGTTTTTATGTCAGCCACTTTTTTAATTTGGTTGAGCGCGTAAGAACATTTGTTTACTTTATAACAAACTTCATGTTGATATGTGCTTTCCAGTTCAGATTCTGGTCTATGACAACACCTAAAAGCTTTGTTTTTTCTAGTTCATTGATTTTTGTAATGATTAGCTTGAAATTGTATTGGTTATGTTTTGACTTTTTAAACTGAATAAAATTTGATTTTGCCAATTTAATTTTTAAATTGTGAGTGTTATGTCCAATTCGTGATTATATATTGAATTCTTATTTTTTTTAGTCCTAACTATAACCGAAATGTCATCAGCGTATGTGATACATTCATGACTTGTCGCAGCAGATATGTCATTAATATATAATATAAACAATATGGGCCCTAAGATACTACCTTGTGGAACCCCATTAATATTTTCTAGGTAGTTGAATTTATATGTTCTTAGTTCTTTATTGATCAATTTTGTTATCGTGACACATTGAGTACGATTTGTTAAATACGAAGTAATTGTACGTAATACCCCTTATTCCTATTTTTCCAATTTATTTAATAATAGATCGTGTGATACGAAGTCAAATGCCTTAGTTAAGTAAAAAAACAGTCCCGTAGTAAAATAATTATCATTAATATTGGTCAACAATGTATTGATTAGGTGATGAATAGCTAACTAGTCGATTTATGTTTTTGAAAGCCATATTGATTTTTATTTATAATGTTAAACTTATTGCAAAATTCTAGGAGCCTTTTATACATACACTTTTCAAATACTTTTGAAAGTATAGGTACCAAGGTAATTGGGCGATAATTGCTAACGAAGTTTCTGTTGCCACGTTTGTGTATAGTAAGCTTTACAAGGAGGACTTTAATGTTTCTGGAAAGCTTCCTGATGAGAATGACAAATTGACAAATGAGTCAATATGTCAATTATTTGATCAATGCATGACTTCAATATTTGTGTATTTATGCCATCGTAGCCTACAGAGTTGATTTTAATTAAAGTCATTACCTATAATTTTACTTCATTTACTGACATAGGTTTAAGGAACATTGTGTTTAAGCGTGTATGCGTAGGTATATTGATGTGGAGGAACCGAGACAGGTGTGTCAGGATCGTGCCAAATGGAAGTTCATAATCTCTGTCTACCCCTCTGGGTGACAGTGTTTAAGTCAACAAATCTATATCATTTCCTATATTATATGATATGGTTTCCAGCATAATCGTTAGATATTATAATACATTACTAAAAACGCTGTTTCAACGAGCCATAACCTATTCACACCCCATCACTAGTAGTCTTAATCTGCTATACGTTTAACTGTCTTAGTTATACAAGTGATGTGTATAGTTTCAGTGAATAAATCTGTTTTTCGGAAAAATTCTTTCTTTCTTTGATTAATAAAAGAAACATAGGAATATGTTTTATTTTATTATTTTAATATTAATATATATTGCTCATTGGGGATATTAAGTACGCCATAATTACCAAGCGTGACAAACTCATGGGGAACCACAGTTTTTTATTATTACTAAGCTGTTATCAGGAAGATGTCTATCGCTTGGTTAAGTTTTTCTCTATCGCCTCTAATAATACCCACTGGATGCGTATCATAAAGTGAATTATTTTATGCTGACACTACACGGCAATAATAATTATCCTTAATAAAAATAATAATTGACCAAGTGCGAGTCGGACTCGCGCATGAAGAGTTCCGTACCATCGTAATACACTTTTCTAGTAGGAGGACCCTTCTTGATTTTTAACTTATTTTAATTTTTATTTATTTATTTTTTGTTATACTGCAACAGAAATAAACATTCTGTGAAAATTTCAACTGTCTACCTATTACGGATCATGAGATATAGCCTGCTAGTAATAGGGTTCCGTTGGTTACCCTTTGGGTACGGAACGCAAAGGGTAAAAATACTTGGGTGTCTTGATGACTCCAACAGTTTGGACTGTCAGATTTATTAGAACTTATCACAAAAAGCGGGGTCGAAGCCAAGCTATAATCTACTTCACGAAAGTTGACTTGCGGAAATATGCAAAGTAAAATGTAAAGTATGGCGTTTGACAGCTAATGTCAATTTATGAAAGTGGCGCCGCGGTTAAAGGACTAACTTTAGTTAGCAGGAGACGTGATAAACAATAGTCTAAATCCAAGACTATCAATAAATTATTTTTTGTAATCAGTTGTTGCGCTGGGGGCCGCGGGTTCGAATCTCGCACGGAACAAGTATTTGTATGGCCTACAAATAATTGTTCCGGGTCTGGATGTTTGTCCTTGTGCAATTTATGTTTGTAAACTGCCTCCACGACACAGAAGAAAATCCTAGTCTGGGGGTAACGTTTTTTTAAAAAAAAGAAGTAAGAAGATAAAAAGAGACGGGAATTCATTTTATTAATTTTGCATCTACTGCAACAATTTAAAAAAGATGTCAAAATTTTTACGTGGTAGATCCCTGCTGCAGCTATATTGTGGTTGCAGCACGAATGGGTCAGCTCGACCGGGGTAGAATCACACTCTCACAGAATACCAGCGTAAAATAGCAGCTTAATGCTGCTGTGTTTCGTATGGTGAGTGTAGAGAACCGGAGACTCTTTTTACTGGAAACATCCATCTCAGTCCTCAGGGGTGACAACGTATCTCTATTTTGATTATTAATCGAGGATAAATGTAGATGTCTATGGGCCACAGCATCCACTTACCATCAGGTTGACTGTTTGCTCGTTTATCACCCTTATTCTAAAAAAAAAATAACACAGCAAAAAATTGAAACAAATTCCAAATTCAAAAGTTTAAGCGTTCTCAGCTTACCCTTTATTAACCGACCGAATATTTATAAGGCGTTCTTCGCAATTTGTCCCGGCCGAAGGTAATACGTACAAAAACAGGAATTCATTATGGTCGGGAAGATGTAAAAAAAAGCATAATAGTTCCCCGACAGCAAAGAGGTGACTCTCAAAACCGCATTTAGTGGCAGTTTGTGATTTGTGAGAGACGTGTCTTAGTGTTCTACAAAATTGGTAAATAGTGTATTATTTTAAAAATTTCAACTCGTAAGCTGCCAGTAGTAGATAGTTAACAAACCTCATTGAAGATACATACGTTTCTGGTAAATTGACGATGTGCGAACGTTCCATTTGCTATAATTCCCCTAAACTTATGATGATTTGCAAAATTTTACTTAGTTTAACGAAAGCCTTTAGTATTATTTTGTTAATTAAATTTAAAACATAGTATTTCTTTTGTTTGAATTTAACAGTTTTTTAAAATGAACGCGTAGGGCTTTTGCGCTTGCGCGTAAACTTGTGTCAGTATCACCTATCTAATTTATTTTTTTAATTACTATTAGCCAGGGTCTGACTGCAGTCCCTCCTGGTGGTAAGTGGTGATAAAGCTATAGATAGTAAATCGCGCTGTCTTAGCGTGCAAACAAACTCCTATATACTCTTGCCTTGAAGACATCCAGATTGTTATCGGACAAAAAGACAGAAAAAAAAATATTTTTTAATTAATCTTTTATTTTGAATTACAAATTATTCCACTCCCCAGTTGTATCTTCTAATATATCTAAAGGGACGGTAGCGCTATGGCTGAATGTTTGGTTGGACGCAGCGGGAAGCAAGTGTATGTAAGGACCACAAATAACTTTTCCGGGTCTGGGTTGCTTGTTTACGTGCAACTTAGATATATAAACGCCTCCATGATACAGGAGAAATTTCTAGAACTGGGTTAGTCTTTTAAACTCAAGCATTCCTAATGTTACAATTGTTTACTGATTATATTTTCTCTTCAATTCACTTTATCTATGTTATTTTTTATTACTGATGATTGTAAATTAATAAACTTTCTCAACAATATCCTTTGATAATAATTTCTCATATTCTATAGTTTAAACTCTACACAATTAAATTTACTTTGCGAGTAATACATCATATTTTTTGTAATTTATTTTTTATAGGATAAGGGTGACAAACGAGCACACAGTCCACCTGATGGTAATTGGTTGCTGTGGCCCATAGACATCTACATCTATCCTCTATTATAAATCAAAATGCAGAAGCGTTGTCACCCGTGAGGACTAAGATGGAATGCCTCGTTTCCAGTAAAAAAGGGTCTCCGGTTCTCTACACTCACCATATGAAACACAGCAGCGTTAAGCTGCTATTTTACGTTGGTATTTTGTGAGAGCGTGGTCCTTCCCCGGTCGAGCCGACCCATTCGTGCTACAACCATAATATAGCTGCAGCATGGCTCTACTAATTGTAGGTCATTTTACATTTAGTACTTAATAGGAAGTAGCAACGCGTAGTATTGCCTATATAATCGACATAAAAATCGCTGTAAATATATAGTATTAATTAATATAGTGTATTGTTTTAAAATAAATTCGTAAAAGCATAATAAACTTACTTTTTAATTTTCTTCTATAACATCTTTACCTTCGAACACGTGCAAAATTACAGCTGAAAAATTACAAATTAATTACCTCAGTGGTATCAGTATCGGGAACAAAGAATAACATTCGCGTTACCTGCAGTGCAATTAAAGGTGCAGTCCCGTTAAAAATAAAAATAAACTACATAAAAAATTCAATGTTGTCACTGTTGTTAAATTTGGCAGAATAAACTAACGATCCAAATCTTAAATGATAATAAAAAAAAAATATTAGAAATTAAATATGTATAATATATGTAGAATGTAAATATGGTAATTTAAAATAGCAACCGCGAACATTTCTTACAGTAGGTAACATATTTTTTTAACTTTATTACTTTAATCAGTATCTGTAAGCTGAAGCAATTTCTAAAGTTATCAACTTCATTTTGTGTAAATAAATAAAAATTGATTTTCTATTCATAAACATAATTGTAATCTAAAACAAAACATGGAAAATAAATTGAATCGCTTGACATTAAATTATAATTGCTTGTAAAATTAAATTCAATCAAAACTCGTTTATAAATAAAATAAAATATAACCTTCATGTGGCCAGTATTGAAATTCATACGTCGACAGATCGTTTAAAAAGTTAGTAATTAAAAGTTTTGCACTGCTGGTGGACTTGCTAATCCAGAAAACATTTATTTTTAATGAATATATTATTTTAAACTATAATTTAGAGAGGAAAAATTTGCTAATTACTGTTATTTGAAGTTATAACATGCTGTGCTGAAATATTTTATAGTAAAATATATACATACTCAATTGTCTTATCTAATATTTATACATACATACTGTTCAGTAATAAACCGCAACTCACAAAATTTATACCGAGGCACAATGATCTGCTACGATCGGAGCGCCGGTCACACCTAGTGGCAACATTGCGACGTAATATGCGTTGTAATAATCTGTGGAGTTAAAAAAAGAGAAGAGGAGGGTAGGAGGCGAGACAAGCCATACACATTCTCTTTGTGTTCGTGATGTGAACATCTCTCCAAAAACTTTAAAAAGGGACTACTCCAGAGTGTACCGTGTACAATCTAATTGCTAGTGTATTCTACCGTGTAGAAGAAGCTACCAGGAGCTGTCAACGTTTGCTGATCTTGGGAGGCTGGCTAGTAAGACCGTGAGTAGTTTATTGCTGTTTTTGGTGTGATTTTGTGACTGCGGTAACTGAACGTTTCAGGGGATTTAGAATCTCAATACAGTCCACTATATCTAATAAAATAATCCCAATCCGCCACATTTCTGGCCTTCGAGCCGCATATATTCGAATTAGTGATCTTCGAATAATAATTTTCTACCCTTAATTCGCGTCCCGTGGACGTCATATATTTGAGTAAAACTACGCATTTAATTAATTTAATATCCCTTATTTAATTTGCCTCTTTTTTACCTGGATGTCCATTGCTCGCGGTGCGTTTATAAAGTATTAATTTTGTAATTTGTTCATAATGTCGGATAAATTACAAATAAAAAGGCAAACACTTATTTTTAAAAAGGAATACCTATTTGCTAAATTACAAAAGGTTTTCGATATCGCGAGATCCCAAATAAATGATCCCACACAAATTCAGAATTTCTTAGCCGATTATTCCGAATTAGAAAGTGTCCGCTCAAAGTTTGAAGAAACAGTGTTAAATATTATTGAAATAGATATATCATTAAAACCGGAGACAAGATTATCAACGCGAGAATTAGATACATTTGATGAACTTTATAAAGTATGTAGGTTGCAATATTTAAGATTAAAACCGGACGAGCAGGCATCCCTCAGTAGGAAAGATAGGAGTGATGTAAGGCCGTCATTACCTAAATTACGTTTATTTGACTTCGATGGTGATATTGAGAAGTGGACCACATTCTACGATACATTTGTATCACTTGTCCACAATCGAGATTTCGATGAAATAGATAAGTTTCACTATTTGCTTTCATGTGTTAAAGGTTCGGCATTAAACATTGTTAAAAAATTGCCCATAACAGCCGCTAATTATACTGTCGTATGGCAAAGTTTATGTAATAAATATCAAGATGATCGAATACTCGTGGGTAGGTACATCGACAAAATGATAAACTTTACGCCGTTAAATAAAGATACTACCGCAAATCTTACTTTATTTATCGAAACATTCGATCACTCTTTTAAAGCCATCGAGGCATTAAAAATTAAAAATTTACATGACTATTTATTTTGTCATTTAGCCTTACGTGGGTTGGATGCGCATACTAGGAGGCTTTTTGAAGAAAATCGGGATCAAAATTCACTTCCATCTTTTTCGGAATTAATTAGTTTTGTAAATAAACAAGTTAAAGTACTCGAACATTCATCGAATAGTACGATGTCGTTACAATCAAGAAATAAGTCTATATGTAACAATTACAAAGGCAACAATAATAACCACTACAAAAGTTATTCAAAGACAGTTTTAAATACTAATGTGTCAAATTATAATAAAAATAAAAAAATAATTTGCGCGCATTGCAATCAAAATCACATGATTTATAGGTGCGATCAATTTCGTAAATTGACCGTAGATAAAAGGATTGACCGTGTCAATACCTTAAAATTGTGTCATAATTGCCTAAAAGGAAATCATGATACCTCAACTTGTAAAAGTGAGATGTCTTGTGGTGTATGTGCGTCACTACATCATTATCTATTGCATAAGGAGCCAGTGAGCGACACGCTCGTGCCAACATCCACCCGTCCATTGTGCTCTGACTCGCAAGTGCAACAAGCACTCGTCTCGTCTCAGGCTATGAGTGACTCAGAGCGTTATACGATAGATACGCTTCATTCCAATAACGTTCACTCGGGTTACGGTGTTGTATTGGGAACGGCGCGCGTGTTAGTAATTGATAGTAGCGGCCAGCTTCAATACTGCCGTGCAGTTATTGACTCTGGAGCTCAGAGCTCATTTATTACAACTGAGTGTGCTCAACGTTTGGGCTTACCTCGAAAGAAGTGTTCGTTTAATATTTATGGTCTCGGTGGAGAGGCTGTAAAAAATCACGGCATGATTACATGCACATTAAGGTCCCTACACACTGACCTACCTAGTTTTACACTGAACATGGTCGTAGTGACTAAGGTATCTGCTGATATGCCTAACGTTCGATTCCACTCGGACGTTATTAATAAATATAAGAATTTTAATTTAGCTGATCCATTATTTTATAAGCGTTCGCGTATCGATATACTATTGGGCAATGATATAGTTTCGGAACTTATTAAGGATAAACCTTATATTATTTCATCGGATATACCAAGCGTGATCGATACCGCTTTCGGGTTTGTTGTAAGTGGTAAACTTTATAGCAATGATAAGGACAATTTAAAAAATTATAATTTATCAGTCTCATTTGATGAACAAGAGTCTTTAGATCAAACGTTGCGTAAATTTTGGGAAATCGAAGAATTGCCAAGCAAACCCTCGATTAATCCTTTGGAACAATTAGCGGAAGACATTTTTGTGGCTCGTTATAGTCGTACTGAGGATGGTACCTATTCAGTGCCGTTACCATTCATACCAGACCCGCCTCCGTTGGGCGCGTCACGAGCGGCAGCCGAGCGGCGACTCTTGTTCACCGAGCGCAAGTTGAATCGTTCACCTGTATTACGACAAGCCTATTCAGAGTTCATGTGCGAATATGAAAATCTAGGGCACATGGAGCTTTATTCGGGGGACACCCCAAGCAAATATGTGATACCTCATCACAGTATACTTAAGCCCAGTAGTTCCACTACTCCTTTGCGTGTGGTATTCGATGCCTCGGCTAAAACGTCCACGAACGTTTCGCTTAATGATATTCTATTGACCGGGCCTAATCTGTATCGAGATATTGGGGCTATAATATTGAATTTTAGGTTGTTTGAATATTGTTTGATTTGTGACGTATGCAAAATGTATCGGGCAATTAAACTGAATCAGTCAGATAGATGTTATCAACATATTTTGTATCGTCATTCGCCTAACGATGCCATTGACGTTTATGAATTAAAAACTGTCACTTACGGCTTAAGTTGCTCACCGTTCTTAGCTATCCGCACCCTCTTACAGTTAGCCTATGACGAGGAAGAACGTTTCCCACTCGCTGCAAAGGTTGTGCGCGAGGGCGTGTACATGGATGACATTCTATATTCTTGTAGTTCATTGTCACAGATATCTCGGTTACAAGATGAACTTTTAGAGATGTTTAATTCCGGTGGCTTTATACTCAAAAGGTGGGCGAGTAATAGTGCAAAAGTTTTACAACGCGTTCCGTTAGAAAACCGAGAGTGTCCTGTTACATTTATGAAAGATGGTAACGAATATTCAGTCAAAGTGCTAGGTCTGAAATGGTTCCCTTTGACTGACTGTTTTTATTTCACAGTAGATAAGACTGATAAAGTAACAACTAAACGTTCTGTTTTAAAATTATTAGCTTCTATTTACGACCCCGTGGGTTTTATTTCACCGTGCATTTTCATCGCGAAAGAGATAATGCAAGATTTATGGAAGCTGGGCATAGGATGGGATGAGCAGCTGCCAACTGACGTAACTAAGCGCTGGCTTAATTACGTTGATGATCTCCCGCGACTAACGGCAATCAAGATAGATAGACATATGCTGCTACCAGAACAGACCGAATGTGAATTGGTCGCCTTTTGCGATGCAAGCTCTCGCGGTTATGCTAGTTGTGTGTATGTGATCAGTCGTAACGATAGAGGTCAAACTAAAGTACGCCTGGTGACGGCAAAATCTAAAGTAGCCCCCGTCAAACCATTAACTATCCCGAGGTTGGAATTAATGGCGTCAGTTTTGTTAAGCAAATTAATTAGATATGTCCGTGACATTTTAACTCGTGTAAAAATTACTCGTATTACTGCGTTAACCGATTCGACTATCGTGTTGACGTGGCTTCAGACAGAAGCTTACAAATTAAAGCCGTTTGTTAGTAACCGTGTTACTCAGGTATGTGAAGTGTTACCTCCACACTGTTGGCGTCACGTGAGTAGTGAGTGCAATATGGCAGACATATGCTCGCGCGGAGCGTCTCCGTCACAGCTCGTGGAGTGCAGTGAGCAGTGGTTGAAGGGCCCATCTTGGTTGTACGACGACTATTCGCAGTGGCCAGTGAGAACATTTATCAACCAACATGAAAGTAATACACCCGAAATGAAATCAAATCATACATTAGGCTCCTTCAATTTAATCACAAATGAAAATAATTCGATAGAGGAGACTAAGTTAGAGTTCTGTGACCGAATCTTTTCCAATTTCTCTTCTTATTATAAACTGCAACGTACGTTTGCTCGAATATTGAGATGGTTCCGACTCAAATCCGGTCACTCGAAGCAATCAATACTGACGACTAACGAATTAAATACTGCCCAAGATGTTTTAATTAAATTAGTACAAAGTGCATACTTCGCAAATGAAATAAATAGATTGTCAAAGGGCACAAAGTACGTTCCGTCGTTGAGAAAATTATCTCCATTTATTGACGAACGCGGATACCTCAGGGTGGGGGGTCGAATAAATTATTCAGCGTTACCTTATAACGCGAAGCATCCTCGTTTATTACCTAAAAATAGTAGATTTACCTTGTTACTTATTGAATATTTACATAAAAAATATTTACACGTAGGTCCACGCACCTTACAAAACATTATTAATCAAAATTTTTGGATTTTAGCATCCCGTCGCATTATTCGGTCAGTTTTGTCCAAATGCAAAATTTGTTTTAAACACAATCCAGTGCTCTTACAGCCTGAGATGGCACCTTTGCCAGCAGCCCGATTGATACCTTGTAATGTTTTTGAGCATGTAGGGGTGGACCTCGGTGGTCCGTTCTTTACAAAAGAAAGTTTACGACGAAATGCTAGGGTTGAACGGTCATATTTAGCATTATTTATTTGTTATTCGACAAAAGCTGTACACCTTGAAGTCTTATCGTCATTGTCATCGGACTGTTTCCTCGCGTGTTTAGACAGATTTGTAGCGCGACGCGGTGTGTGCTCCTTCCTTTATTCGGATTGCGGAACTAATTTCATAGCTGCTAGTAAGCATTTAACCGAAGTACAAAGATTTATGCTCGAACAAAAAAACAATATATTAGAGGGTTGCTCAAAACGACAAATTATATGGAGATTTAATCCCCCTGGTGCACCACATATGGGTGGGCTCTGGGAAGCTGGAATTAAATCCGCCAAGTATCTATTAACGCGAGCCGTAGGAGAAAAAAGTTTGACGTTCGAGGAACTCACAACAGTGTTTTGTAAAGTAGAAGCGATTCTCAACTCGCGGCCGCTTTGTCCGTTACCAGCTAGTGATAATCCTGATGAGTTCAACGTTTTGACTGCGGGACACTTTCTAATTGGAAAAGGGTTAACAGCAGTACCTGAGTATAATGTAGAGGATATAACAATAAATCGATTATCACGTTGGCAATATATTCAAAAATGTTCACAAATGTTTTGGCGTAGATGGAGTCACGAATATCTAAATACGCTGCAACAGAAAGCAAAGTGGCATTCGGATAGATCTAATATAAAAATAGGTGATCTCGTAATCATAAAAACTGATAATGTACCGCCGTGCAATTGGCCTTTGGGTAGAATTGAGGCTCTTCACCCCGGTCCAGATGGGATTGTTCGTTGTGTTACGCTTCGCACTCAAAAGAGTACTCTACAGAGACCAGTTAATAAACTGAGTCCTCTACCTTATTCAAATTAGTTTTTACGTGTATTAATATTTTTTTTTCTCGTTGAGGACATTCTGTGTCTCAGCGTTATTTTGCATGTTCCGTAGCTTAAGTTATAATATTTTCTTTAATATCTTTTTCATATAGTTAGGAGAAACCATCAAGATGGTTTCGGTGGGGGGTGTGTTCAGTAATAAACCGCAACTCACAAAATTTATACCGAGGCACAATGATCTGCTACGATCGGAGCGCCGGTCACACCTAGTGGCAACATTGCGACGTAATATGCGTTGTAATAATCTGTGGAGTTAAAAAAAGAGAAGAGGAGGGTAGGAGGCGAGACAAGCCATACACATTCTCTTTGTGTTCGTGATGTGAACATCTCTCCAAAAACTTTAAAAAGGGACTACTCCAGAGTGTACCGTGTACAATCTAATTGCTAGTGTATTCTACCGTGTAGAAGAAGCTACCAGGAGCTGTCAACGTTTGCTGATCTTGGGAGGCTGGCTAGTAAGACCGTGAGTAGTTTATTGCTGTTTTTGGTGTGATTTTGTGACTGCGGTAACTGAACGTTTCAGGGGATTTAGAATCTCAATACAGTCCACTATATCTAATAAAATAATCCCAATCC
Organism: Parnassius mnemosyne; assembly: GCA_963668995.1. NCBI lineage: Eukaryota > Metazoa > Arthropoda > Insecta > Lepidoptera > Papilionidae > Parnassius > Parnassius mnemosyne. Next base: position 11,143,802 of record CAVLGL010000080.1, read on the forward strand.
GCCACACATACATACATATAATCACTCTTTCCCGTTGGGGTAGGCAGAGACCACTTCTTTCCACTTGCTACGACCCTTACATACTTGTTTTGCTTCGTTCACTTTCATTATTCTCTTCATACATGCTCTTGACCTGGCCTTTTTTCAAGACGTCCCTGATTTGGTCTTGAAATGTCCGCCTAGTTCTACCCTTTCCAACACTTTCATTCACACTCGCCTTATACACTTTTTTCGTCAATCGTTCTACATTCATTCTCTCGACATGGCCAAATCATCTCAGCATACCTTTCTCAATTTTTGTCACTACATCTATATTTATTCTGAGATAATATATTGAGACTAGCACACCCTAACTTTTTGTAACGAACATTGTATCTTTTTGACTTGTACTACTATTTTAATCTATTTTAAGTTTGAATTTTCTGTATGATAGTGGTATTCGAGAATCTATGGGGCGGAAATATGAAATACCAGAAAAATCGTAAGTATTTTTGCATACCTCAGCGTCAATAAGCCCGTCAAGCGTGACGACTACAAATCCTCTCTACATTGGGAGATGCCCATGTCCAGCATTGTACTCTTAAAGGTTGATGAGGAAGAAGAAGAAGAAGTCGGAGGGCTTTAATTAATTTTTTTTGTTTACACTAAATAAATAATTAGTTTTATACGTGGTAGAGCCATGCTGCAGCTATATTAGTAGTTTAGTTGTACCACGAATGGTTTGGCTCGACCGGGGAAGGACCACGCTCTCACAGAATACCAGTGTAATTTTTTTTAAAAAAAAACGTTACCCCCGTACTAGGATTTTCTCCTGTGTCGTGGAGGCAGTTTACAAACATAAATTGCACAAGGACAAACATCCAGACCCGGAACAATTATTTGTAGGCCATACAAATACGTGTTCCGTGCGGGATTCGAACCAGCGGCCCCCAGCGCAACAACTGATTGCTAAGCCATTGCGCCACGGAGCCGTCAACTTAACGCTGCTGTGTTTCGTATGGTACGTGTAGAAAACCAGAGACGCTTTTTACTGGAAATGAGACATTCCATCTTAGTTCTCACGGGTGACAACGCAACTGCATTTTGATTTATAATAGAGGATAGATGTAGATGTCTATGGGCCACAGCAACCACTTACCATCAGGTGGACTGTGTGCTCGTTTATCATCTTTATCCTATAATTTTTTTTCATCTGAAGTATTATATGAATATACATTGTTTCTTTTTCACAAATATACTAAAAAATACATCCCTAAAATAATGTGTCTTTGAGCCTTTCCGAATCTCAAGCAAATTAAATATTAAAGTTGGTAAAAATTACTTTGCTTACATCCACTTAATCAAACAAGTGATGAAATTTAAAATGTTGTACAACCGACTTCAATATAAACAAAATGAGAACATCATCAATGTAGTCGAAATCATTTAAATAAGCATTATACGTGGTAGAGCCATGCTGCAGCTATATTAGTAGTATAGTTGCAGCACGAATGGGTCGGTTCGACCGGGGAAGGATCACGTTCTCACAGAATACCAGCGTAAAATAGCAGCTTAACACTGCTGTGTTTCGTATGGTGAGTGTAGAGAACCGGAGACCCTTTTTACTGGAAAAGAGGCATTCCATCTTAGTCCTCACGGGTGACAACGCAACTGCATTTTGATTCTTTATTGAAGATAAATGTCGATGTCTATGGGTCACAGCAACCACTTACCATCAGGTGGACTGTGTGCTCGTTTGTCACCCTATCTTATAAAAAAAGCATTATTATGGATAACCCAAAAACTACTTTTTTTCAGATCTTGAATCAAATTTATATGAGATTACATGAGAAGCGCCAGTTTTTAAATAAAAAAGAGTCATCTAAATCGGTTCACCTAGAAAAAAGTTCTGAGATAACACACATAAAAAATACAGTCCAATTGAGAACCTCCTTCTTTTTTGAAACCGGTTGATAACATGATGTGTCTTACCTAGTTTAAAAACTTGTTTACAACTGTGAGTTGAAAGTAAAATACATTTTACTTTATTTATACATAAACTTAAAAATTTTATTAATTACGATCGAATTTCGACCACTAGTATTGGTAAATAGGAACCTTAACAATTTAATTAAAAAAACATGAGACCAAAGAATAATTTATTTTTTATTTTAACATCGCTAACAGTCCTAAAGAATACCTTACAATAACGGCCAAAGCATGGGAGATTATTAAAGAAGCCCGATCAAAGCCGGCACACGAGATGTTCCGTATATACGCCCGCATATAAAATTGAAGGCATTTTTAGTAAACACGGTTCGGAGGGTGAGGGATCGCGGAGGGTCGGAATAATGGCTGCCGAATGTCGCTCGAATCCATTTCGTCCCTCCCCCGATCCGCGGTAAGGCGAGTTAGCATAATATATGACACAAGAATTGCTTAAATACTTCTATATATAATATATTTTTCATATACTTTAAAAATTAGGTATTTATTATTTGATATAATTATTTTTATATTATGTAAGTAAACCTTTTAGGGTGTCGTAAGCTTATAAAATCTTCGCCAAGCTTTGTTTTCTTTAGGTATCTAATGCTGACTTACCAAGAGCTTGGCAGTAAAGGAAAATATCATAAGGAAACTGCGTGAAGTATTAAACATTTAAAGTTCGTATATATAATGTGTTATAGCGTTACGTATATATGTCGTAACTTTATTTTTTTACTAACTTATTACGTTATGTAAACCAGTTTTAGTTATAGGACGTGAGGGTAATATAGTCACCTTAGGCTTTGCCGCCCTATAAAACCAAAACTAGAAGAAGGACAAATAACTATAACTAAAATATTAAGAAAAAAATAGCAAAAAAGCTTTGGCAATAATTAGGAAAACTTCAAATAATTAACCTAAAAAAACTAACTACATTACACAATACTAAAATCGACTAAAATATTTACTATAAATGTAAACTATTAAAATGGCGTCGATAAAGCCATGCTGCAGCTATATTAGTAGTATAGTTGTAGCACGAATGGGTCGGCTCTACCGGGGAAGAGACCCTTTGACCTTTCATTATTTGATTAACTGATTAAGAGCTCATCTATGCAAACAAGGCTGTAGTTTTTTTGCGCTATAAAAGAGTGACCATATTAACCGAATGACCATATTACCCTCTAGCTAACAAGATAGAAACATGAAGTTTTTTTATACTGCTCGTTATACAACATGAAATTGCGAATAATTATTTTGACTTGCGCCAAATCTTTCTAATTTTTTATAATTTCGCAGATATATTGAAATTAATGTATAAGAATACGTTTTCTTTTATTGTTTAAGTTTTATAAAAGTAAAAAAGAAATAATGAAAAAATAATTACTTCTAATATAAGTTAACTTTTTTTTATTAATTAATAAAAAAAGTGAAGCTACGTGGTAGAGCCATGCTGCAGCTATATTAGTAGTATAGTTGTAGAAACATAGCAGCTTAACGCTGCTGTGTTTCGTATGGTGAGTGTAGAGAACCGGAGACCCTTTTTTACTAGAAACGAGGCATTACATCTTAGTTTTTTAATTCGTAGTCGAAGATAGATGTAGATATCTATGGGCCACAGCCTTGACTTACCATCAGATGGACAGTGTGCTCGTTTGTCACCCTTATTCTATAAAAAGAAAGCTTGAAACTTCCGAAACAATTTTTATATAAAAATAATTGTTCAAAGCTTTAATTAAAAATAACAAAAGCTATAATTGAAAGGGTATATTCACACTTCAACAAAAAACACGAAAATCTTCAAACAACGTCTTAATCACAGACCCATTATAATTAATACACTAATACACTCATTACGAAACAGAGCTGTCAAATTAAAAATACCCCAAGTTAAGATTTTTCGCCCCATCTCCATATTAAAACATTCTTCTGGTCGATTAGACCCAATTAAGACGGACTAATACTTTGTGTTACTATTAGATGATATTTTTTTCTTGTTATAAAATTTACCTCCCTTCTGCCCTTGTTATGGCAGTGACATCTTATTAAAATTCAGCCTAGGGCCAATCCCTGTTGCTTTCTTTACAATACAGTGTCGGCCGAGATTAATGTGCCGAGGAAAGTATATTTGTCGTTTTTATTAGACCTGAATATAATTTACAAAGAGCCTTGTCATAATTACAGTAAAGGCACATAAAAGGTTTCGTTGAATTAAGCCCTTGATACATTTTACCCTTGAGTACTTTCGGTTCACGTTAAGTGTTAATTTAATTTTCGCAAGTTAAGCAAAATATGTTTAAAACCACACTTTCAAAGTATGATATTTTAAAAAACATTGACTACTTATTTTTGGAATATTAACATAACATATTTACGTATCTGGTCGTTTTTGTAGTAACTTGTAATTGCTGTCGTTTTGGGACTTTTACAGCACCTATAGTCAAGAGGGTATGAGGTGCTTGATGTAATTTTTTATAGAAGTAAGTGTGACATAATATTCCACAGTCCATCTAATGTTAAGGAGATACTGTGACCCATGGACACCTACATCTATCATCGACCAGGAGTCAAAAAATTAAGAAGCAGATGATGAATAAGATGGACTGCCTGGTTACTAGTAAAAAGCAGTTTTCGGTTCTGTACACTCCCCTTACGAAACACTACAGCATTATATGGCTATTTTACTCTAGTATTCTGTGAGAGCGTAGTCCATTCCTGGTCAAACCCATACATTAATCCCGTACTATCACCGCCACGTGGCGTGATACGTTTACTATTACTCTACCGCATATAGTTTAAGGCCGGGCTAATTTAATTTTTTTCATTAATGAATAAATCAAATTAAAACAAAACACAAACATCAATTTTCGTAAATGTGACAAAATTAATAATTAAAAACTAAGTAACCTGAGTTAACTAGGGAATCATGAGGTCAAAAACCTTAATAATCCTATGGCCATGGGTGCAGTAAACATGCAGTACACAGACCACGCGATGGCAAGTGGGTGCTATGGTCCATAAAAACTTAAATCTATCTTTGCTTAGGAATAAAAATACAAATGCATTGTACCCCCGAGGACTAAGATGAGATGCCTATACCAGTAAAAAATGTGTCTGGTTTTTTATACTCACCATGGAAAATACAGAAGAATTATGCAAAAAAAAGTGAGACTTACAATGCTAGTATGTGTTTTAACATTACCTTTAAAGCAATTTCAGACTACGCTTTTCTTCTTTTATTTTATTTCAATAAAGCGCAATGTTGATGAGAAGTCAGTTGGAAATATTTTTGTTGTCTGCTCTCCACTTCAAATATGGGAAAATATTCACTTTTACGTTCGCAAAAAGGCCATTATTGCTTAAAAGTATTGCAACGTGGAATTGTATTAAACATTATCCTAATAACGTAGCCGGGTGAGCCCGGGCAAAATTGATTGTTATTTGAAATAAATTTTATATGAGATGTACATCCCCTCGACTGTTTAAGCGCGCTTATATATTGTTGCTGACTTTTTGTGTCGTTTTTAATCTAAATTACAACTGAGAATATACATGTGTCTATTGGTGCTAAGTAGATAGTTTAGGTAAGATTCTTGAAGATATTTTTTTGTATTGTAGGAATTGCATGTCTAAAACATGGTTTTTATTTATTCTAAATACATAATATAGTAGGTTAGCATCAAAACTCGAATGATAATTTTACTGTAGAAAAAACTTAAGAAGTTTTTGAATATTATTTCATAAATATGCTTAGAAATATTCAACTAATTACAGTCTGAGGAATGACTTTACATTTGTGTCATTTGTTGTAGAGACTATCAATCTGTGGATTCCATGCGTGCTGAAATTTATAAATAAAATTTATTATAAAATGTAATTTAATAAATGTACGTGGTAGAGCCAAGCTGCAGCTATATTTATAATATAGTTGTAGCACGTACGGGTCGGCTCAACCGGGGAAGGACCACGCTCTCACAGAATACCAGCGTAAAATAGTAGCTTAATGCTGCTGTGTTTCGTATGGTGAGCGTTGAGAACCGGAGACCCTTTTTACTGGAAAAGAAACATTCCATCATAGTCCTCAAGGCTGACAACGTATCTGCATTTTGACTCGCAAACGATGATAGATGTAGAGGTCTATGGGCCATAGCAACAACTTACCATCAGGTGGACTGTGTGCTCGTTTGTCACCCTATTTCTATAAAAAAAAATATCAGCTGATAGCTGGTTGTTTTCTTAACCAGAATCTAAGTATATAGCCATTCGATAAGGAAACGCGTTCAATGTCCAAACATATAATATATTTTGCCTAAATAAACATTAAAACAGAATTTAATTTGCTGAAATCTGAAACATAAATAGGTTAAATATGAATCTACGAGTATCAAAGCAGAATCAGAAATCGACAGTAAAAAAATGGTCATGACTGAATGAAGGTTCTGTTATTTAGAAAATAAGTAGATTGGCCAATACGATATTTCTTTACGACGTCTAGAAGAAATTCGATTTTTAAATACAGGTAAATGTAATTATACTAAATAATTAACAGGATACGTGCCATCCTCACACCTACTATTACCTATTATTGCATGGTTAGTCTCCACTAAGACTGGCCGTCTTGACCGAAATTAGATCTGGAGGACATTATTATTATTGTCGTTAAACAGTCTTGTTTATATCTACAGGTTGTGAGGTGATTCTGGATTAGTTCTCAGGACTTATAACGCATGTGTAGTTTATTTGAAACATGAAAGAATATCCACTACTCCATATCATCCCGTGGGCGTCGTAAGAGGCGACAGAGGGAAACAAATCAGGAAATGGGCAGCAGTGTCTTCCTAATAACGATTAAAAAAACCTTGTTGAAAACCCGCTTCCCAAGATCTGCCTTAGTTGCCACACTTGGCATCTTTGGAGGAGACCTATGTTCAGCTGTGAACTTTAATAGGCTGTAAAGATAGCGGTAGGTATTATTAATGTTGATAAATTTTATTATTCGTGACCTGTAACTCAGGTTTTTAATATAAAACCTATAATAAGCATCAGTCTCTCACGACGCTAGGTCCTTACTATGTACATCGATATTGTTAACTAGCCTGTAAGTTGTGAAGAGATAAAAATAAATTGAATTGAATTGAATTATTTGTTTAAGAACATAATAGTTAATTGCATTTATAATTCAATATTCGATTTTCGTCACGAAGATGATTTTTGAAAAGCTTCTTATCTCAATTTCCTTTCAGACAATGCACCGAACGGCACACACTTGTGGGGGAGGCAAAATACCATTAATAACGGGATTAGGGGCCTCCCAGAAAGAATAAATTGCGAGGAAACCGCCTCAGGGGGCAAGATTTATCGGGTACTTAGCATAAGTTGCTCGGTGATGCGTTTTTCATTAATTTTTCATTGGCTGTCACCGCTTGATGTGGCTTGTTTATCCCTATGCTTTATATACTACTTTTCTTTTAAAATTTTCGTCTAAAGAAGGATCAGTAAAGCAAGTCCGAGAAATAAGAAAAAAATATTTCAATCAGATTTGAGATATGTATAGTTCGCCAACACACACTGGGGCAGCGCGACGTACATTTCCTTGCCCTAAAACCCTCTCAAAAATAAGAGAAGGCCTGTGCCCAGCAGTGGGACGTATATAGGCTGTAACTTTAAGGATCGATAATGCTAGTGATAAAGTAGTCAACTTTACTTTGGTGATAAATTAATTTAATATACGTACATAGGTCCCCGCGACAAACTTTAAGAAAGAAACCAATGTGTTTTTTTTACACTATTTCTTCACATTATAAATTATTTAAAATTTAAATCGACGACTAAAATAAATATTTATAAATGGAAAGAACTAAATTTAAAATAATTCAAAGAATGATTTAAAGGCATCCATTATTCTTATCATCAATTATAATTAGCATAAATCAAACCAGTAAGTAATTAGGTTGGAAATATTCTAGAGATGTTATTGCGATTTTTTAAAATTAATATCTACCTACAAAAATTAAAAGTAGGCTGTAGGGTGTACAGTCGTACGTATATTTATGACACCCTTTTCGTTTTTGAATATTAAGGTAATCCCTACATGGCTATTCAATTTTTGTGTACACACAGTAAATCAATGTGTCTTGTTTGTGCTTATAAATACAAATTATGTATTTTTTATAGTTGTGTGTAACATTTATGTATTTATTAATACGATAAATTCAAGGTCATTCTATGGAATCATTACATTATTGATCTTTTAAATCTTGAAATCAGGAATGATTATTTTCTACCGACTTCAAAAAGGAGTCGGTACTCAATTCGACTGTATGTTTTTTTTATGTGTGTTACCTCATAACTTTATACTGGATGAACCGATTTCGATGATCTCTTTTTATTTGAAAGCTGGTGCTTTACATGTGGTCCCATATAAATTTGAGCAAGGTCTGACCAATAGTTTTTGAGTTATTCGTAATAATTTATATTATATTGTACAAAATTTTTGATTTTAAATTATAATTTTAAGGTATACACTCCCTGTATCAGCATGTACATTTAATTAGCTATTTTTACAGTAAATTAATTATATTGTTTATGTGTAAAAGTATTCTTAAACTATCTTCAAAATTTAAAACTGAAATTGCGAAAAACACAATCTATAACATTCTAAAAAACATCGTTAAACGTTTTAAATATATGTAATATCACTACCACTGACATCCGCACTGGAAGACAAAAGCGTTTGCCGATCTAATTGATAATTACCGCGCATTAGGACCCTCGATTTGTCCGGGCTCGGGGGCCGGCGACTGTAAAAATTAGCTCGGCCTTGTCGCACTCCCTGGAGACACCTCGTTATTATGGAGACGCAGGTAGACGATTAGAGACAATCAATTGATTTGATTCCTGATCAGAGACTACTATATTAATACTAATAGGTATTTAATCAGAAATTACAAAAAACATTTAAATACTTTTTCTTTTGAAAATAAATTATTGCACATTAGAATTTTCTCCTGTTTAACTTTTAACAACTGCGGGACCGCACCGAACTCTTTTTAATGATAATATTCATAAAATAATAAGTGTGGATTCTAATTAAAATATTGTTGACTGAAATAGCTTAGCGCTTTAGCACTTGCCGTAAATTTTGCAGTATGCGGAGTAGCTTAAGTTCGCTTAGCTTAAACCGGCACCAGTGACATTGTTAGCAGCAATTTTAAGTGCTGGTTTACCATATTACTTGGTGGTTATGGAAAACATAGTTTTTATAGAATAAGGGTAACAAACGAGCACACAGTCCACCTGACAGTAAGTGGATGCTGGGTCCCAAACACATCTACATTTATTCTCAATCAAGAATCAAACTTCAGATGTGTTGTGACCCCTGAGGACTAAGATAGAATGCCTCGGTTCCAGTAAAAGGGTATCCGGTGTTTACACTCACTATACGAAACACAGCAGTATTAAGCTGCTATTTTACGTTGTTGTTCTGTAAGGAGGTGGTCCTACCCCGGTCGATACGACCCATTCGTGCTACAACTATAATGTTTTAAGCTGCAGCGTAGCTCTACCACGTAGTGAGGAATAGTGTCTGGGGTATAAAATATTTTATGTGAAGTCAAGTGCGTTTTGAGACAATCAAACTGATTTTCTCTAAACGCACACCAGAACAGCGCGTTGGAATAATGGATTAATACCTATGCCCAGCCATGGGACCTATATAGGCCGTAATATTACTATTTTTATTTTATTACACTTTAAATGCCATTTTATTACATGTTAAACCACGGCGTGGTCGTGGTGTAAGAATCCACTACACCATATCGTCCCGTGGATGTCGTAAAAGGCGACAGAGGGAAACTTGAACAGGCATTTCCTGGAGCAGCATGTTCCTGATAACTCCTCAAAGTTATCAAAAACTGCAGTTGCCAACCCACCTGCCAAGCGTGGCAACTATGAAGGCAATCTGTAGGGGTGGCCAGGTCATCAGTGGACTTTTACATACTGTTATGGAAAAACAACAATACCAAAGTGCGAGGCGTCTAAGACAACGAGACGTCGGTCGATCCACGCCTTGTATCATAACGACAGAAATCATAGAGAGTAGACGACAGGCACAGCTGAATCCTGTAACCAATTCTTACGGCTTTTCTTCTCCTTTTCACAACAAGTACACCTTCGCATATAATACAAGTGTTAAATAGCAGCATAATGTTTCATATGGTGAGTGACGAAAACCAGAGAACCTTTTTACTGGTAGCGAGGCATTCCACCTTGGTCCTCGTAGCTGAAAACACATCTTAGTTTTGATTCTAAATCAAGGTTAAAAATGTACACGTAGGCGTCCACGAGCCACTATATCCACTTACCACGATGTGTTGTGTGCTCGTCATCTACAAACATCATTTTCTAATTATTTTTTACATTAATTTCCAGCTGTTCTTTTTATATCATCATGATATATCAATCTTGATTATATAAATCGGAGTTCAGTCTTGCTCAGTGTCCGAGCTAGCTCCCGATCTAACTCGGAAGAAACTTTCCATAAGAAAATGAACGTTACACGTGGAGCCAAATGGGTTATCGGTCGCCCACTTGTTCAAGCAGGAGTTAGACCTTAATGTTTTAATTGACTTATCCGCAAATGAAGACCGTTCCGAAGTTCACGTGTGAGTCGCGGGGTTTCCTTGTTTTTCAATTGAAATTCCATGTATGGTGATAAGTATTTCTACTAATTTATATTTTTAAATATACCGTAGCTGTAATTTTGTAATTTTAAACAAGTAACTATTGTACAGTAAGTTATTTTATGAAAACATAAATTAAATAAATAATTATTTACATCATTCATCATCATCATTCATCATTACAGCCCTTCACAAGTCCACTGCTGAACATAGGCCTCCCCCAAAGAATGCCACAAAACACGGTCCTGAGCCACCTGCATCCATCGACTTCCTGCATGTCTTACCAGGTCGTCACTCCATCTCGTGGGGGGACGCCCTACACTTCGCCTACCGGTACGAGGCTGCCACTCGAGAACCTTTCTTCCCCATCGGTTGTCGGTTCTTCGAGCTATATGGCCGGCCCACTGCCACTTCAGCTTACTAATCCGTTGGGCTATGTCGGTCACTCTGGTTCTACTGCGGATATCCTCATTCCTAAGTTTATCACGCAGAGAAACTCCGAGCATAGCCCTCTCCATAGCTCGTTGAGCGACCTTGAGCTTCCTCATACGGCCAGCAGTGAAGGACCACGTCTCAGTTCCGTAAGTCATCACTGGCAACACGCACTGGTTGTACAATTTCGTTTTAAGGTTTTGAGGTATGTCTGACGAGAAGATGTGTCGTAGATTCCCAAACGCTGCCCAGCCGAGTTGAATCCGTCGATTGACCTCTCGGTCGAAGTTGGACTTACCCAGTCGGACTATTTGTCCCAGGTAAACATACTCGTCAACAACTTCGAGCTTAGTGTTCCCAACAACTACCGGCATAGGTGTGACATGGACATTAAACATGATCTTAGTTTTGTCCATGTTCATCTTAAGACCTATCCGTTGGGAAACACTATTGAGGTCATTGAGCATAGTGCTTAGGTCCTCCAGCGATTCTGCCATAAGGACTATATCGTCGGCAAATCGAAGGTGAGTGATGTACTCGCCATTGATGTTGATACCGTATCCTTTCCAGTCCAGAAGCTTGAAAACGTCTTCCAATGCAGCGGCGAAGAGTTTCGGGGATATGACGTCACCCTGTCTTACACCTCTCTGCAATTGGATAGGTTTCGTACTCTGGTTCTGTACTCGGATAGCCATCGTAGCCCTACTGTACAAGCACTTCAACACTTCGATATACCGACAGTCAACTTGGCACCGCTGAAGGGACTGCAGCACCGCCCAAATTTCGACGGAATCAAAGGCTTTCTCATAGTCCACATACGCCAGACATAGTGGCAAATTGTACTCTTCGGACTTCTGTACAACTTGCCGAAGGGTATGTATGTGGTCTATGGTGCTAAAGCCCTTTCGGAAACCGGCTTGTTCGGGAGGCTGGAAGTCGTCAAGTCTGCGCGCGAGACGATTCGTAATGACTCTCGAAAACAGCACGTAGACGCGGCTTAGAAGGGAAATCGGTCTGTAGTTCTTCAAGAGAGCGTTGTCACCTTTCTTGAAGAACAAGACCACCGCACTTCTGCTCCACGCCTCCGGTGTAATGCCACCATGGAGGACGGAATTAAAGAGCTTCTGAAGGACTTCAAGTACCGGTCTTCCACCCGCTTTCAGAAGCTCCGCTGTAATTCCATCCTCGCCTGGGGCCTTACCGTTTTTAAGGTGCTGGAGAGCCATCCTAATCTCGCTCAGACTGACATCCGGGATATCTTCGGAATAGTGTCGGATGAGACTCGCTCTTGGATCGTTACTCACACTTGCGTGTGGCTCCAACGATGATGTGTACAGCTGCCCATAGAACCTCTCAATCTCACTCAAAATCTCAGGTGTCCCGGAAACGATGCTGCCACACTCTGTCTTCAGCTTTGACAGTTGGCTCTTTCTGGCAGACAGATCTCTGGCAAAGACTTTGGAGCCTTGGTTCCGCTCGATCGCTTCTTCAATACGAGCTGTATTGAAGTTGCGTAAGTCCCGCCGCATGCATTTGGAGATCTGTCTGTTCAGATGCCTGTATGCTGTCAAGTCTGTTGAAGAATGTAGCTTCATCTCCCGTCTAACAGCCATGAGATTAAGAGTGTGATCGGAGAGTTTTTGTGTTCTTCTGCGGCGGGTCTTGCAGAACTTAGCTCCAACCGCATGGACAGTTTCCACGAGCTTGTCATTCATATCGTCCACTTCATTGCAGTTTTCCAGGCACTGAAAACGGTTTTGTAACTCGAGCTGAAAGGTTTCGGGACTTTGGAACAGAGCACGAGGGGGACGGAGCGTTGACTTCATTAGACGAGACCTCTCCAACTTAACGTTTAGGTTCAGTGTGCCTCTAACCATTCGGTGATCGCTACCAGTTTTCACCCTCGCGATCACGGAGACATCACTGAACAGTTGTCGTCTGGTCGTCATAATGAAGTCAATCTCATTTTTTGTGGAACCGTCGGGGCTCGACCAGGTCCACTTCCTGTGGGGCCGCTTCTGGAAGAAAGAGTTCATCATAAAGAGTCCCTCTTTCTCCATGAAGTCGGCCAGCTGCTGGCCCCTTGGGTTCCGTTGCCCTATTCCAAATTTCCCTACTTTCAGCTCACCGTTCTCTCTTGTGCCTAGTTTTGCATTGAAGTCTCCCATTAACACCGTATATTGGGTTTTGGAGGAATGCATGGCTCTAGAGATATCCTCATACATTTCCTCCACCTCCTCATCGGGGTGTGCCGAGGTTGGTGCGTAAACCTGTATGACCTTCAGCGAATACCGTTTGGTGATTCTGAGTATAAGGTACGCAACCCTCGTCGACACACTCCCGATTTTTACAACGTTGTTAACGAGAGACTTGTGGACGATAAATCCGACACCTCCTTGGGACAGATGGTCGCCCTCCCGGTGATAGAGCAAGTTGCCGGATTCGAGGATTACCGTGTCCTCCCCCTCTCTTCGGACTTCGGATAATCCTATAATATGCCAGCGCAACTTGTCTATCTCTTCTTCCAGCTCCACGATCTTCTCGTCAGTCCTCAGGGTGCGTGCGTTGTACGTTGCCAGGTCGAGTCGTCTAAGGTGGCAACCGAACCTCCACCGGAGATTCTTAGCACCCCCTGCCCCGCCGTTACCATGGTCGCCACCGTAGCCAGGAATAGCGGGGCCGCCGGGGACTGGGGGCCGTTTTTTTGTTGCTCTCATCATTGGGGGGTATTTGCCATAGTTGCCACGCTTGGCGAGCGGGTTGGCAACCGCAGTTTTTTTATTGTAATTTGGCTATTATCAGGAAGATGCTGCTGCCCATCTCCTGGCTGTTTCCCTTTGTCGCCTTTTACGACACCCACGGGAGGATATGGGGTAGTGGATATTCTTGACCGCCACTACACGGCATACAATTTACATAAAAGGTACTATTTTCCATATGATATTATTGTCATTTATATTTTAAATATATTTTGGTTTAAAGTTGCTTACAATTTTGTATCAAGTAGGAGCATAATATCAAGGTTGTATGAGTATTTTAACACCTGTGAATGTATAAATTCATTTCCTAATTTATAAATGTCAGTTAGTAAATAAAATACGTGTTATTTCAAAAAACTAAACTCTATGATATGAAGTAAATATCTACATTAAGTCCCTGACTTGTTTTAAATAAGCTTTTAGATTATGCTGTTTATTGCAATGTTACAAACCAAACTTTTTTGTCTTATTGTTTCAGTATGGAAATAATTATTTAATTTTGTGTTACGGTATTAACGAAAACAATAAAAAATATTATCAAACAAGTATTTTTTTTAATTAATCCTTAACTATGTGCTTATTTTATGTATAACAATAATATATAATAGTTATAGTAATAACAATGATAATAATACGATTACTAATAGCTTTTTATAAAATTTGGTTAACACAAGCTGTAGTAGAAATACCATGTGCAAGTAAATATATTTCTATAACAAAAAATTGACAAGCATTCTAGCAGTTTATCAGTCCAACAGATTTTACGTGGTAGAGCCATTCTGTATAGCTATATTGTGGTTGCAGTACGAATGGGTCGACAGGACCGGGGTAGGGCTCTCACACAATACCAGCGTAAAATAGCAGCTCAATGCTGCTGTGTTTCGTATGGTGAGTGTAGAAAACCGGAGACCCTTTTTACTGGAACCGAGGCACTCCATCTCAGTCCTCAGAGGTGGCGGCGCATTTGTATTTGAATTCTTAATTGAGGATAAATGTAGATGTCTATGGGCCACAGCATCCTCTTACCATCAGGTGGACTGTGTGCTCGTTTGTCACCAATATTCTTTAAGAAAAAGATGGTGCCTATTGCTACCCATTGATATCTGCAACCAATATTTTTTATTATAATTATAAAGATGTCTAGGAGCTACCATTTGCTTGGGATCCTATAATTAATAAAATTAAATCTCGATCCAAGCCTACTACTGTAAGACTTCAAGGCACATAAGTTCTTTCTACATAGATGGGAACAAAAGTTAATAATTTTAAACTGAAGGTAGCCGTGCTTAACTATGATATTGGGACGTAGAGTGGTGTAAAATACTTCAAACGTCGGATATATAAAATAAGTTAATAAACGCGATAAAACCCGTCAAATTTGGATTCATTCAATGTGTAGTGTCCGCGTAAACACAAGAAATGATTATAAAAGCCAGTGTGTTACAGTCTAACGATGGTAGGTAACCTTTCTAGTAAACATAAAAGATGGAATAAAATTTTATTATATATTAGTCACAAAACAACCGATGCGTTTACATATAAGAATATTTTTCAACTTGCTTCAACCGCGACAACATGACCCCCATAGAATTTAATATGGCGGGGGCGACCCTCTGCACCGTGGGGTGGGGGTTTTTTACCATCACGACAAAACTCCATATTTTTTGTTTAACATTGCCTCATAATATTGCGGCACGCTATTTCATCCGTGCCGGATTGCGAATATTAGATTTTAGTACTGTTTACAACGCAAGTTTGATGTATAGGATACATAATGTGCACGGATAATGAATCTGCAATTTATAAAACGGGTTTAAATAAAAAAAAAATCATAGGTTGAAATAAGAATCATAGGTTTATTAAATAAGAAAAATCAGGCACAGAACCAACTGCTTTACGTGCTTTGGTGAAACATCGCCAATTCCTAACTCCGGGCTTTAAATGTGTAGTGTTCGCGTAAATATAAGAAATCATTATATAAAATAGGTCTTGGTTTTTATACCTACCTTTATGCATACATAGTTAGGTTATATTATTTTACACTAGTTTATATTACACTTAATGATTTAATTGTGTCAATTAATTTTCTGCGCTGGTCAGGTTTTAATTCAGATTATATTATTATCTACCCATATTTACAGAATAATATTAGCGCCTAAGTAACTTCTTCTTAGAGCTTTTAGCTCTACTTTTTTATTATTCTTTCTTTTTTCTTAAAACAGAACTTACTCGTATAACTACTTAATTGTTATTGCCTAATTTTATGCAACCAAAACTCACAATCAAATAAATCGTGTATTGTCATATAAAATAAAAGCCTTTATATCTCACAGCGTACGGTTTTATTAAAGGATAGTGTGACAAACGCAGCACACAGTCCACCTAATGGTAAGTGGTTGCTGTGACCCATAGACATCTGCATCTATCCTTAATGAAGAATCAAAACACAGATGCGTTTTTACCCGTGAGGACTAAGATGGAATGCCTCTTTTCCGGGTCTCCGGGTCTCCGGTTCTCTACACTCACCATGCGAAACACAGCAGTGCAGTGTTAAGCTGCTATTTTACGTCAGAATTCTGTGAGAGCGTGGTCCTTCCCCAGTCGAGCCAACCCACTCATGCTACAACTATACTATTAATATAGCTGCAGCATGGCTCTACCACGTATAAAAACACAACAGGTCACAAGGCTCTTTCTATTTCTAAGAGTGTTTTAGGACTAGAGTCCGTCACGTTATCCCAATAAAGTTAATGCAATTCACATTTCTGTGATGTGAAACATCACAAAAATGTGAATTGACCACGTGCTCTGAGTTGAAACATCACATTTCTGTGATGTTTCAACTCGGAGCACGTGGTAAATTGGCACTTAAAATTTCATTCTGCGAATTCAATTTACGAACGATAGAAAAAAAAAAACTACAGGCACTTTACCACCTGCTTGGCAGAACTGGCAGGGATCGAACTAGAGTTGCTCTGGTATAACAGTCTAGTATAGAGTTATAAAGTTTTGACAAGCGCTTATCCCCTCGTTGACTCTATACTCTTATTCTTAAATAATAATAAATATTAGTATCAAAATGTCTAGTGGATAAGTTAAACTTTAAAAAAAAACTCAATCTTTCTACTAATAATGTCAATAATTTCGCCATAAATTTGCTATCGAATATAATTTCTTTACCTCTTCCTCTCTCGGCTTTAAGAGTTACATGCTTCAAAATAAATCAATATCTTTATAAAATTTCTGAAAGAGCACTCGCCGTTAATTCAACAGCACCCAAGCACATAGGGTTTGATTCCCACCAGCACCAATGTAACTGTTAATTAAATTTTAATTGCTGATGAACCATATGCTCGGTGGTGAAGGAAAACGTCGTGAGGAAATTTGCATGAGGAATTAAATATTTAGAGGATATGTTAAGTCCCCTAACGTGTCGGAGCAGCGTAGCGGACACTTGTTTCATAGATAGTTATAATTAGTAGTAATAATGAGATAACTCTTCTAAGAACAATATAATAGATTATTTTATAGATATAGGTATCGAGGTAAAATTAACATTAAAGTAATGAATGAGAAACGTGCAGAGGGGGGGGGGGGGGTCGTGCATGAGAATCACATGATTTCTTACAGTGAACTGAGTGGTTGCCGCTCAAAAAAATGTATGCCGACCGCAGCACCGCTACGTCAACCGCGCCGCTACGTCACACGCACTGCTACGTCACACGAACTAAATAATAATAATAATTACCTCCAGACTGAATTTCGGTCACGGCGGTCAGCCTCAACGGAGACTAGCCATCGGCCCAGGACAGGATTATATAGTGTCCTATAGTGTATGCGCACTCTCTATTCCCTCACTCTCATAGTCCGATTGGACGGTAATCTGGCACGACCGGAGAGAAATCAGGCGCAGGACCAACTCATTTAAGTACTTTGGTGAAACATCGCCAACTTCCTGACTCCGGGCTTTTATTTGTAATCAGAAATTAATTTTATACGTTATAGAGCCGTTCTGCAGGTACATAGTTGTAGTAGGAAAGTGCAGGCTCGACCGGGGAAGGATCACGTTTTCACAGAAAACCAGCATAACTGGAGATCCTTTTTACTGGGAACGTGGCATTCCATCTTAGTCCTGAGGGATGACGGCGCATCTGTATATTGTTTCTAATTCGAGTATAGATGTAGATGTCTATAGGCACAACAAGTTCCAGCGGGTGGACTGTCCTCGATTGTTGGTCTCATTCTGCAATAACTAAAATTTAAAATTATATACAACCTACTTCAATATAAATTATTAATAATAACTCAAAAACTATTGGTTAAACCTTGATCAAATTTATAGGGACCACATGAGAAAGTACCAGCTTTCAAATGAAAAAATAATCATCAAAATCAAAAGTTATGAGGTAACATACTTAAAAAACAGTCGAATTGAGTACCGGCTCCTTTTTGAAGTCGGTAGAAAAAAATATTCATAATCAATTATTTTTAATCTGGTATTTTTTTTATAGGAGAGGGGGCAAACGAGCATGCGGCTCACCTGATGGTAAGTGACTACCGCCGCCCATGAACAACTGCAACACCAGGGAGGGAATTGAAGATGCGTTGCCGGCCTTTAATTCTGATCTGGCCTGGTATTCAGAGATTTCTAGTTAAATTCCAAACTTCCCAATATCCAAATTTGACTTTAGCTTCAGACCATATTACGCTACGTAACTAAAAGTCAGTGCCAAAGCAATAAAAAATTCTAGTAATGGATGGACTACTTGATTTCATAAAATTAAAATCATATTATTAAGGCGTTACAAAATAATGAATAAAAATAAAAATAAAAATGCGGTTGCCAACCCGCTTGCAAAGCGTGGTAACTATGGCAAATAGCCCCCTCTATGAGGCAATTTATTGGGGAGGCCTATGTTCATCAGTGGACTTTAACAGACTGTAATGGTAAGGCGATTCAAAAGTCCAAGACCACAGATAAACAATTCTATATTATTATATATAATTCCATAAAGCTAGTTGATGTCAATTAATAAAATTAAAATAATGCTATTCTACGTAATAAGGTAATTACCCCAAGGATCGGTCGCTCACGCCCTCTTTTTATAGTTAAAAACTTCATAGACACTTTACCGGGACGCCAACGAGGTCATCCACCTAAATAAGCGAGGAAACCTTTTTGAAGCGTCAACGTCCACGCGTGATCGAACATCGGAAAAATTAGTTTGTTAGGGTGCGTTAACTGTAGCGCGTTGGCCTTATGACAGTGGGTTAAGGTTCATAATATAACATAGTTTAAGTTAATATACTATATATGTATGCACGAAGTGTGCTCTAAATGAAATGTCAATAATACACAACGTAATTCAACTCAATTGAGGGGGCGTATTTATATTGATGAAAGACTTGTTTTTCTTTTAATTAAATGCCTAATGTAGTAAGTTTGAACTTTTATGTTACCTTAAAGTGATATATAATGAATCTTGTAAACATTTTTTAACTAGATTAAACTGAATATTGTAAACAGTTTTTTTTAATTAGGTTAAACGTAACGGATATTAACTTAAAATACCTAGTTATATCTTATTCGAGTGTGTCTTCTCGCTATTCTCATCAAGTATTATATCTTCTAGATGAGGACCTCTATCATAGTGAGGAAGATGAGCCGTAGTTTGCCACACTTGGTAGCTAACGCAGTACCAAAATTATCTTCTCTGTATGCGTATTTTAAGAGAAGAATATCAGCGTGAAACAGCAGCATGGTGCTGCTGTGTCTCGTTAGTTGAATAACAAGAGTCGGAGACATATTTAATTTAAAAAATTTATATTTTTTTTATAGAAATAGGGTGACAAACTAGCACACAATCCACCTGATGATAAGTGGTTGCTGTGGCCCATAGACATCTACATCTATCCTCGTTTACGTATCAAAATGCAGATGCGTTGTCAGCCGCGAGGACTAAGATGGAATACCTCTTTTCCAATATAAAGGGTCTCCGGTTCTCTACACTCACCATATGAAACACAACAACATTAAGCTGCTATTTTACGCTGGTATTCTGTGAGAGCGGTCGAGCCGACCTATTCGTGCTATAACTATATTATAAATATAGCTGCAGCTTGGCTCTACCAGGTACAAATTATATGAAAATATCCAAATTTATATGTTATAAAAATACAAAAAGCGGTTATCTAATATATAAAAAATAATGTTTGTTTGTTCGTATTTTATATTTTATACCGTTAATTAGGTTGCGTTAAAACTTTGTCAACTTATTGCTTGTACTTGCGCAGGTTAAGGTATAGTACCTACACAAAAATTTGGTTGAAAGTCATATATTATTCAATTTTAATGAATGAGATGTCACCAGATGTCGCTAGTTGATACTGAGGTAAAATTTTTTGTTACACAATGTAATTTAATTGTGAAGTTGGTTTTTAATAAAAGTTTATCTTTTTTTAATTTTTCTACTTTTATGAATATCTGTGGTTTGGTTTATTTATTTTTAATCTCATTAATATAATATATAGCTAACAGTACAGAAAGAGATAACCTTTACATTTTCCGAACAAATTAACTTCCCCGCTATGAAATCTGTCAAATATTATACCTCACTTTCTAGTGGCGCCGCCCTGGTGGCAAGAAAAATCGTTTTCATTCCTTATTTAATAATATAACTCTTCCAAATGCAAAACGATATTTGTGCAAGTCCATCTGCGGCAGCAATGCGCCGGGTACCAGCTAGTTTTAAATATACTTTGCGTCGAAAATTTTTACATATTCCAGAATATGTTCAAGATAACACAACAAGTGTAACATGAAACCAGCAAACGGTGAATACTTGGCTTAAAGCCCGTATCAGCATAACGCCTTAAATGGAGAATAAAAGGAGCAAAGAATAATTGGCGGCGTTGAGGGCCGTGAGTTGGAATACCGCACGGAACAAGTATTTGTATGGCCTACAAATAATAGAGCCTGGATATTTGTTCTTGAGAAATTTATGTATGTAAACTGCTTCCGTGATACAGGAAAAATTAGTGTGGTGGTAACTTTACTCTCAAAAAGAAAAAGAAATTACTTTATTTCATTCCTCTCCACCATTACTTCACTGACTTCACTCTATAATATAAATTATAGAGTGAACAACAATAAATATCTGCTTATATCTAAAACAATACTATTAACAGATGAAGAGCTGGTGTCTAAACTAAGTAAGTCTGTACTTTAGGCCGCCAGGCCTCCACAAATACACATAACAGGCAATGTACAAATGTAAATACACAAAAATTTTTACGTGGTAGAGCCATGCTGCATATATATTAGTAGCTGTATCACGAATGGGTCGGCTCAACCGGGGAAGGACCACGCTCTCACAGAATACCAGCGTAAAATAGCAGTTTAACGCTGCTGTGTTTCGTATGGTGAGTGTAGAGAACTGGAGACCCTTTTTACTGGAAACGAGGCATTCCATCTTAGTCCTCACGGGTGGCAACGCAACTGCATTTTGATTCGTAATCGTGGACAAATGTAGATGTCTATGGGCTGCAGCAACCACTTACCATCAGGTGGAGTGTGTGCTCGTTTGTCACCCTTATCCTATAAAAAAATGTATTTTTTCGATTCCACACATTTCGCCTTTGGCGCCTGTAATAATACACACAGAATGACAGGTTTTTTTAAGAATAGGGTGACAAGAGAACACATAGTCCACGTCATAGGTTAGTGGGTACTGCGGCCCATAGATATTTAAATCTATCCTCGATTAAGAATCAAAATGCAGTGCGTTGTCACCCCTGCGGACTAAGATGGAATGCCTCGTTGACAGTAAAAAGGGTCTCCGGTTCTCTACATTTACCATACGAAATACAGCATTGTTCTGGTGGCCGACGGTGGTATTTTGTGATGGCATAGTTCTACCCCGGTCAAAATAACCCATTCGTGCTGCAGTCATAAACTGGGATGATGAATAAGCAGCATAAGACACGATTTATTGACATTTCGTCTTATCTCGTTTTATTTTGGATTTTTATACCTACATATTATATATTTATACCATTATAAAGTATGGAGTGACGACCTGGTAAGACATGCAGGAAGTTGATGGATGCAGGTGGCTCAGGACCTTGCTTTGTGTCATTCCTTGGGGGAGGCCTATGTTCAGCAGTGTGCTTGTGAGGAGCTGTAATGATGATGATGATGATGATTAAGTATAGTTGTCGATTATATCCTCATTAAATCTAGGTAAATTTTCTAAGCATATATATTAAGTCTTTACATTTCTAAGCATATACATGGTACATATTCATTAAAGTTGAATAGGTTTTTGTTTTGTAACACTAATGCAGTGTAATTTACCATATCACCTTTCATCACCGTACTGCCTTATGAAAAGCAAAAAAATATGTTCACTATGAACTACATAAAAAAAAATCACAACCTCCTCCATTCCTCAGTAGCGAATGTACCACCTCTGTTCTCCCGATCACAGATCGTGAGAGCCAATATAATTGTCTGCGAGTGATTTCATCACAGTCCTCCGGTGACAACTAATCTGCAGCCTTCTTTGTGTGAATTGTGTTGCAGATATCCACAGGTTGCAGTACTACACGTGGACAACAGGCCATTTGTAATATTATAAAAAATGACGTGATGGTATAGCTATATATTTTTTTTAATAAACCAGTTACTGTTTTTATATCATAATTAACGTCATCTTCATAGCCTTTCTTGAGGCTACTATCATTACCATTACAGTCTGTTAAAGTCCACTGTTGAACATAAGCCTCCCCCATAGATTGCCTAATAGGAGGGATATTTTTACCGTAGTTGCCACGCTTGGCAAGCGGATTGGCAACCACTGTTTTTTCTTTAATTTTAGTCGTTATTAGGAAGACGCTCCTGTCCATCGCCTGGTTTGTTTCCCTCTGTCACCTCTTACGACACCCACGGGATTATATGGGGTAGTGGATATTCTTACACCGCCACTACACGGTAACGGTGAGTCTACTGATGAACATAATGACGTCCTCCAGACCAAAATCTGCGCTTAACAAGATTATAATGCACGAGTATTTGCGCAAGCACAGGTGTACTCTTTATTGCTTTACTCTCATAGTTCTTTGGAACACCAATCCATCACAGCCTGAGAAATATCTGTGCATACTTTCTGTGGTACAAGGTTGAAACACCGCCAACTTTGTGACCCCTGGCTGCTACTGATAATTTCTTGACAAACAAACCCAACAACACTATATTAATATATAATATATTTTTGACAGAACTATATTACCAGCGATCGCACTTGCGACCGCAATGCTAACGAGGCAGTCAACTACTGAATATAGGCCTCCCACATGGAATGCCACAATACAATAGTCTTAATAGGTCGTCACTCTATCTAAAGGGAGGTGTTTACCGGTAAGAGCCTGGCACTCGAGAAACTTCTTTGATACTACATGCACAGAAACTCCAAGCATAGAATTTATAAATAAGCTAAGCTATTTCAATTTTTTTTTATTAATTAACGGGGATTGCGATAACTGTTGCTCGTTTGAAATATTTAAAAAAAAACTGTATTTGTTTGATTTCCTTCTTATTTAAGATACGCCATCTAGTTACAGTTTTTATGTATTACTATCTGCGACTGGCATGCGTACCAATAACTCGTTTTGCCAGAAACTTTCGCAGGCACTCGCCCAACATTTCACCAAAGTTTCATCGCAATCGAATGAATAGAATAGACACGGATTGAAGAAGAAAACACAAAGAAATATTTATTTTATTTGCAAGATGCGTTCTTTTGCATGCACATGATACTACTAACCAAAGTTTCATCGTAGTTATATCATCATCATTAAAGCCCTTCACAAGTCCACTGCGGAAAATAGTCCTGAGCCACCTGCATCCAACGACTTCCTCCATGTCTTACCAGCTCGTCACGCCATCTAGTGGGGGGTCGCCTTACACTTCGCCTACCGGTACGAGATTTTTTTCCTATCGGTTGTCGGTTCTTCGAGCTATATGGCCGTCCCATTGCCACTTCAGCTTACTAATCCGTTGGACTGTGTCGGTCACTCTGGTTCTACTGCGGATATCCTCATTTCTAAGTTTATCACGCAGAGAAACAATGAGCATAGCCCTCACCATAGCTATATAGAAGGCGGAAAAAGAAATAAACAAAAAACTAATTTTTTTTTTGTCCATAGACGTGTTAACAGTAGGCCGTATTCACCATGTGTTTTCACTAATAATCCATTATTGCGCGCTATTTTTAATTTAGAAAAAAGATACATAAATAAAACTTCTAGCCTCCTTTTGCATTTATAACATCTTCATGCTCGTAATAGCTGTAAAATTAGGTATAAACATAATTTTCGAATCAAAATTTGACGGGATAATATACAGAATTAAATCGTCAAAAATATTTCAAGGTAATTGTGTACGCCTGTCATAGAGATACGTAATTGGCTGGAAGGAATCCCGCATTTTTCTGTAATCGTTGAAATTCTGTACCTGGAAACACGTCATCGAATAGTCAATTTGAATATCCATTTACATGTTAATTTATGGTAGAGTGTGATCTTCGTTTTTCTTTCCAATTGATACTCGTTCCACTTTTATTAGTAAATGTTAAAATTTTGCCAATTCTGCGTATTTTATAATTAACGGAATTTATAACGGTAATATAAAAGAAAGTGAAACATACAACTGAGGTTAATAGAATTCCAGAAAAGCTGAAAGACATTCCATTTTTGAAATATATATTTTTTTGAAACTGTAGTTTCTCTTCTATACGTGGTAGAGCCATGCTGCAGCTATATTAGTAGTATAGTTGTAGCACGAATGGGTCGGCTCGACTAAGGAAGGACCACGCTCTCACACAATACCAGCGTAAAATGGCAGCTTGACACTGCTGTGTTTCGTATGGTGAGTGTAGAGAACCGGAGATCCATTTTACTGGAAAGAGGCATTCCATCTTAGTCCTCACGGGTGACGACGCATCTGCATTTTGATTCTTTATTGAGGATAGATGTAGATGTCTATGGGTCACAGCAACCACTTACCATCAGGTGGACTGTGTACTCGTTTGTCACCCCATCCTATAAAAAAAAGTGACAAACGAGCTTGCAGTCCACTTGGTGTATAGGACACCTGCAGCCAAATTAAAACAAATAAGGCTACGGATGTATTGTTACGTCGCAGGACTAAGATGGAATGCTTCACAGCCTCAAGTTATACTGACTATAATAACCATCAGACCGGAGCAAAGCGGTACAAGCACTGCTATTTGGCGGTAGAAATAGGTAAGAGGCTTCTAGGTAGAATACCAGTCCTACCACCCACTTGTTTTGTAATGTTAAAGGTAATACATTTTTAACGTCATAGAGACACGATGCAGCTTTATTTTGGTGGCAGCACAAATGGGTCGGTTCGAGCGTAGTAGGATGAGGACGGGGTAAACGCTCTTACGGAATACCAGCGTGGAAAGCAGCATAATGCTGCAGTGCTTCTTACAATGAGGGTAGAGAACTGGACACCCTTTTAGTCGGAGGCCGCCCTACCTTACCTTTTCTTACGATATATGGCTACTGCATTGCCACTTCAGCTTACTGGTCCGTTGGGTTATTTCTTTTACTTACATAGAAGCATAGCCCTCTCCATAGCTTTGAATGACCTTGACTTTTCTTCCAGACCACGTCACGTATGCATATATTATCACTTGTAACATACACTGGTTATACACTCTTGAGTTTAGGTTTTAAGGAACAGGTTTTTTTATAGGATAAGGGTGACAAACGAGCACGTAGTCCACCTGATAGTAAATGGTTACTGTAGCCCATAGACATCTACATCTATCGATGACGAATCAATATGCAGATACGTGGTCACCTGTGAGGACTAAGATAGAATGCCTCGTTTCCAGTAAAAACAGTCTCCAGTTCTTCTACACTCACCATACGAAACACAGCCACGTGACGCTGCTACTTTACGCTGGTATTCTGTGAGAGCGTGGTCCTTTCCTTGTCGAACTGACCCATTCGTGCTACAACTATACCACTACTATAGCTGCGGCATGGTTTTACCACATCTGTGACGAGAGGATGTGTACTAATCACCCGAAAGCTAGCCAGCCAAGTAAGATTCGTCAAGTTACCGCCCAGTGGAAGTTTGTATACTTCGAGCCTAGTGTTGTCACACATGATCTTTGACTTCACCATGATATCTTATAATAAAATTCGTGGGAGACATTATTGAGGTCATTGTATATTTTGGTATTGGTGATGTATCATCTCTGCTTTGGGAAAAACCTTAACTGTCACCGCACCTAGCAAGCTCGCCAAGGCTATGTGCTAAGTCAAGAGCTGACGCTTCGTGATGGTCTGTGGAACACGGAGACGTATCATCACTTTTTTTTTATAGAATTAGGATGACAAACGAGCACACAGTCCACCTGATGGTAAGTGGTTGATGTGGCCCATAGACATCTACATCTATCCTCGTTTGCGAATCAAAAAGCAGATGCGTTGTCAGCCGTGTGGAATAAGACTAAAAAGGGTCTCCGGTTCTCTACACTCACCATACGAAACACAGCAGCATTAAGCTGGTATTTTGTGAGAGCGTGGTCCTACCCCGGTTGAGCCGACCCATTCGTGCTACAACTATACTACTAATATAGCTGCATCATGGCTCTACCACGTACAAATCACTCGTGTTATCTGAGCCATGTGGCATTTGTTAACGTTTACTGTTTGATAGGATATACTTTATTATATATATACTACCATATTCTGCGATACATGACTATATCGTCGGCAAATCGAAAGTGAGTGATGTACCTACGCCATTGATGTTGATACCGTCTCCTTTCCAATTTTTAAAAACATCAACCAATGCAGCGATAATAAAAATATGGGATTCGACGTCACCATTTTGTACACATCTTTGTTGCACAGGTTTCATAATGTAGTTCAGTACTTAGATGATTTAATAACAATGAACACCGTAACTGTTGGCAAAAGCCTCACCCATAGATTGCCTCACAGGGTGATTTTGTCATAGTTGCTACGCCAGCCACGCGGGTTGGCAAGCGCAGTTTTTAATTTTTTACTTGGTATTTAGGAAGACGCTGCTGCCCATCTCCTGGTTTCTTTCCGTGTATCTACTCTTACGACACCCACGGGATGTGGTATAGTGGATATGGGGTAGTTGGTATTCTTACACCACCACTTCACGTTCATTGACCGTGTATTAAAAATTAATATTTAGCAATAATTATAATATGTAAATATTCGATATTTAAAAATTTTAATATTATTAAACAGTAGAAATTTTCGCCCGTTTTTTATATAAAGTTTCCCTCTGCATAAAAAATAATTCAATTTATGTACAAACCGCTGCAGAAAAACCGCGCTAAAAAGTTTTTACGGTAATAAACACAAATCCCGCGCCCGAAACATAGTTATTGTAAACTTCATAACGCAATTAGGAATAAAAAGTTTGGCGTTGAGTTTTAAGTCCAAGCGTTCTACTGTCCCGAAGCATTCAGTAAAATGAAGCTTTTGTCGTGCTATTTGTCAAGAGATGGCGCTGATAGGCGCAATGCTTTATTATCCAATAGGAAAAACATTCTTATAAGCATAGCATGACTAATTAAATAATAAATAAAATCACAATTAGTGGTACTCAAATATATTTTGAAATATCGTTTCTTTAGCTCACATAGTTTAAAAATACTATTTAAATTATACTGTTTTTCCATTTGATTTTAATTAATATAATTTGAAAAAATTTTTTGGTTGGTAAATATTTTTTATATCTCTATGATATGTTAGTAAATAAATACTTACAAATAAAACTAATTCACTTTATAAGTTCTTTTTCAATATTTTCTTATTAGATTTCAATCTATGTAAATATTTTAATATGCCGCTCACAGATGGCGCTATATATTTTATTTTGCCGCCATAACCAAAAACTAAATAAAGATGTCGCTACGAAATACAATTTACAGCGAGATTTGAGTCCGTATTTTTTTAAAACGTAACCTTTGCTATAGGTTTTTTTCTATGTAATGAAGATTTACTACAATTTGAATATAAATTTTGACCAACTTATTGACCAACCTGGGCGAACGAGGGACTCATTTATCACATTTTTTTTAATAAGTACATAAATATATTATATACGAAAAAGTGAAAATCCTAAACTTTTTTTTTTAATAATACTACATATTTTGAAATTTTTAACTTCTAGTTAAAAAATATAAAAGTAATGCAGGATTTAGAATCAAGCAAAGGCAACCGTCAACTACCACTAATTGTAGATTATTTTACAAACGAACGCTGCAACAAACTAAGCTTGAGTAATAGGTAACTATTATATTAATCTGTAGCCTGAGTTCGCGGTAGGAAAATGACTCGCTCATCGATTTTCTTATAAGAATCCTGTTTACCGTCATGCATGTTCAATCACAATGTGCATGTACTTCTTCCTCCGCATTTACATAATATCGACGGTACAGGCGCTAAGAAAAGTGATTCAAGAATTTTTTGGACAACAATAATCAGTAGACAGAATATCAGTTACAGTCTATATACGTCCCACTAGTGGACACGGGTTAAACACTTTGAACTGATTGAACTTAAGTGGCTCACATACTGTTTAATTTACAGCGAGCGCTTAGACCCAGAGGCTTTTCACAGTAGACAATGCTTTTTAGAGTATTTCAACGTAAATTAGTTGTATAATGATGATATAAGAGAACACATAACTCCATCTTGTCCCGTGGGTGATATAAGTCCTTCAAAGGAAATCCAAGGAAGATACTATTATATTTAGTACGTTATATTCAGATCGACGACAGAAGCAACGTGTTTTTTAATAGAATACGAGTGACAAACGAGCACACAGTCCACCAGATGATATGTGCATGCTGTGGCCCAGAGACATCTACGTTTATCCTCAATTAAGAATTATAATGCAGATGCGTTGTCACCCCTGAGGACTGAGATGGAATGCCTCGTTTTCAGTAAAGTATCCGGTTCTCAACACTCACCATGCGAAATACAGTAGCATTAAGCAACTATTTTACGCTGGTATTCTGTGAGAGCGTGGTCTTACCCAGGTCGAGCCGACCCATTCTTGTTACAACCATAATATAGCTGCAGCGTTGTTCTACCGCGTTTAAAATCTAATAGATGCTAAGTACTGCAATTCCCCATCCTCATAAGTGTAATTAAGGCAACGAAAACCTCCCTCCAACCGGAGAGGCCAGTATCCTTTTTTTTTTTTTTTTTTTTTTTACGGGGGGAAATCCTCATGGACTACCTCCGCCTGGGGAAAGGCGGAGGGGCGTGCCGGACTCTTACCGGCTAAAACCACCCCGGTGTCTCCTCACACGTGCGCGTGGGGCCGCGGGAATCCAAATTCTTCCGCAGCCCCACACTAGTGCTGGCCCGGTCTGTCCGGGCCTCGTCTCCTGCACGGGGTAGTGAGGTGTTAAACTACCCCGTGTATCGCCTCAGGGGCGCGCGCCGACACCCGCGCGCGCCTCCGCCTCGGGTCCATCGAGTAGGGGTGGCGGGGGCTTCCCCAAGTCCCTCGCCCCTGGACCCATTTATGGGGGCCGGAAAAGGGCGTTGTCCGCCCTTCTCCTGCGCCCGGTACGCCTTCTGCGGCCAGGGAAGGGAGTCGAGATCTCCCTTTCCCGTTCCGCAGTTTCCTTCTGCGACATCACGTCCTCGCAGAAGGACACCACTGCATCCCACGACTCTGCGCTACCGACCATCTTCCGCACTAATGCCGGCAGCGACAGATCGCCTCCTACTTTATTTGTGAGGACACGGCGCTGCTCCTCCCAAGCTACACACTCGGCGAGCGTGTGTTGCGCCGTGTCCTCCCCGCAATGGACGCAGTGGTGGCACCGAGCGTCCGGCTCCCTGTCTATGCGGCGCAGGTACTTGCCGAAGCAGCCATGCCCCGACAGCACTTGCGTCACCCTAAACGACAGGGAGCCGTGCCTTCTCCCGAGCCAGTCGTCGAGTACTGGCCGGATCGCCTCGACGGTAGCGAGGCCGGCGGTAGGGCGCAGAAGCCTTTGCCGCCATTCCGCCACCAAGACCTGACGGAGCTCCTCTCGGCGCAGCGCGATCTGCCGCTGCACCGGTCTCGAGCCCCGTGCCCGCTCTTCCTCGCGCCATCGATATAATGACGCGAGTACTTTCGCCTCTAGGTCCCAGGGCGGGGATCCGGCCAGGACGCAAGCCGCCTCGTAGGAAATCGTGCGATACCCGCGGACGACTCTGACGGCCATCGCCCTCTGCGGTTTACGCAGAATGGCGAGAGTGCTGGCCGTCATGTCCATCGCCCACACAGGGGCCCCATACAGGGCCATGGACCGCACGATTCCCACGTACAACCGCCTACAGGCGGCGCTCGGGCCCCCCAAGTTGGGAAGCAACGTTGATAGCGCGCCCGCTGCACCCATCAGCTTGGGCGCCAGCCGCCGGAAGTGGGGTCCGAATTCCCATCGGCTGTCGAGCACCAATCCCAGATACTTCATGGTGGACTCGACAGCTATCCGGGCCCCGCTGACCACGATGTGTGAACCCGGCGGCGGCGCGCGTCGAGGGCCATGGAACACCATGGCCTCCGACTTACTTAGGGCCACCTCCAGGCCCAGGCGCCGGATGCGGTTCACCACTTGTGACACCGCAGCCGTGGCAACCAACGCTGCTTCCCTGTGCGAACTCCCCCGGGCAGTGACGAGCGTGTCATCCGCATAACACGTCAAGTCGGCGCCCGACGGGAGTTCACCTCTCAGCACCCAGTCGTAGCCGATGTTCCACAGGAGCGGTCCCAAGACCGATCCCTGCGGAACACCGCACGACATGACGCGCCGACCAGCACCGTCACGTCCCCAATAGGTAACGCATCTCTCCTCAAGGTAAGCCCCTATTATGCGGTGGAGGTAGGGAGGCACGCGATGGTAATTCAGTGCCTCCCGAATACAACTCCAGGGTAGGGTGTTGAAGGCGTTGGAGATGTCTAAAGACACCGCCAGCACCACCCCACCCCGGGATACTGTCTCCTCCGCCAGGGCCCTCACGCGCGTAATAGCGTCTATGGTGGAGCGCCCGCGACGAAAACCAAACTGGTTCTCGTCCAGGTCCGGCCCCTCTCTGCACAAGTGGCCGACGAGGCGATCTGCGATGATACGCTCAAGAAGTTTGCCCGCCTCGTCGAGCAGCACTATGGGCCGGTACGCGGACGGTGAGTCCGCGGGGCGCCCCTCCTTCCTGAGCAGGACCAGCCTCCCCTCCTTCCACACACTGGGAAACTGACCCTGCTCGAGACATGCCGTGAAGAGCCCTCTCAGCTGGGGCTCTAGCTCCTTCAGAGCCAGGACGAGAGCTCGACCAGGAACTCCGTCGGGTCCGGGCGCTGTGTTCTTAGCCCGGAGTCGCGACACGGCCACTCTCGTCTCTGCTTGCGTCACCTCGGGGACATCGGTGCTCTCCTCTTCTGGAGAGTCTGTGGCTGAGGGCGAAGCCATCGCCGGGGGAACGTGTCCCACTCTCTCAGGGAAGAGAGTCGATAACACCGACTCTAGCAACTGGGGTTGCATCCTTTGTGTTAGTGGAGGCGCCCAGGGACGCAACTTGCCCCGAATCCAACGGTAGGGGCGCCCCCACGGATCCCGATCTAGGGACCCCAGTAGCTCCTCCCTGGCACGCGACTTTGAGTCGCCGATGGCCAGCCACAGAGTCTCCTTAGACGCGCGGTACACCTCATACAGCGCGTCCTCCTCGGCGGAATCCCGTCGACGCCGCCTCCGGTATCGGGTGTACCGGCGACGAGCCGCAACGCACGCTATGCGCAATTGCGCGATCTCGGCGGTCCACCAGTACACCTGGCGCTTTGCGGACCGTTGGCGGACACGGGGCATTGACGCGTCGCAGATCTGCGTCATCGCCCCGCGAAACCATAGCGCCACCGCTTCGACGTCGACGGGGCCGTCCGTCGTCGACTCCCAGATCCAGGACTGAACTAGGGCAGCTTCCTCGAGTAGTTCCCTGTCGATGCGCTTAAGCGCCCAACGCGGGCCGTCGTTAATCGGGGTTGTAGGATGGCGGCCGCTCGCAGTCTGGGCAGAGACGTCGAACCGGATATATCGATGGTCCGACAGCGTCTCCACCTCTGCGGCGACACGCCAGTCGCGGACTCGGCTGGCGACAGAGGGGCTAGCAAACGAGACGTCTACTATCGACCCACCCCGCTGCCGCACGCACGTGTATTCCGAACCCCGATTCAGGACGACCAGACCAGTCGTCACCGTCCACTCTTCTAGCACCTCGCCCCGAGGGTCAGTGACCGGAGATCCCCACGCCGATGACTTGGCGTTGAGATCCCCGAGCACCAGAACGGGACGAGGGTGATAACGGCCTACGACGGCGCCCAACTCGACAAGGAAACCCTCAAAGTCGGCGAGACTCTTGTTGGGGGAGAAATACGCCCCTACAATAACGATGCCGCCCGAGACCGCAGCAACCCAGCCGCGGCCCCGAGACGGGTCGATCAGAGTCTCGCCAATAATAGCCACCAAACCGTCAGCGCATCCCAACCAGTTATCACGGGCGGGAA
Source organism: Parnassius mnemosyne (assembly GCA_963668995.1). Classification (NCBI taxonomy): domain Eukaryota; kingdom Metazoa; phylum Arthropoda; class Insecta; order Lepidoptera; family Papilionidae; genus Parnassius; species Parnassius mnemosyne. The sequence goes on from CAVLGL010000080.1 coordinate 11,176,285, forward strand.
TGAAGTACGGTTCGGCGACCACAGCCACGTGAATCGACCACTCTGCCATGCTCTGGAGTAGGAGATCCTGAGCTCTGGCACAGTGGTTGATGTTGCCCTGGAGAAAATGGAGAGAATGGAATTGTGCCATTATTGACATTCCATCCCCTCGGCAACGGTCCTGGGCCGGGAGTCGGCCGCGGAGCTGCTAGCCTGCGGGGGCAGCGAGGTTAACCCGGCAGGCTTAGTGCTCCTCTTCTTTTCTTTTTTCTTTTTGGCCTTGCTGGCAGGCGCCCCACAGGCCCCTCCGCCTACTCTGTGCTCTGCAGGCCTTCCCGCAGCAGAACAAAGGCTGCAGTTGAACGCCGCGGTGCACAGGGCCGCCTTGTGGCCAGGCTGGCCGCAGCGAAAACAGAGGTCACTACGGTCAACCTCAGCGGTGCACTTCGCCCGGACGTGCCCTTTTTCCAGGCACCGGAAGCACTGCAAAGCCCGGGGCTGTAGAAGCTTGGTTTTTGCCGCCACCCAGCCTACCAGCAATCTGCCGCTATCAGCGATCTTTTTCGCCGACGCCACAGGGCACCGAACCCAGACCATGCCGAGTCCGGAGGCGTCGGTGCGTATATCGCCAGCCCGCACCTTGTCCGGTGGACACTCTCCGCTTCTGGCAACGGCCGCCACCACCTCCTCAGAGGTCACGGAGTCGTCCAGGCCAGCAATCCGCACCTCTGCGGTTTTCATTGGTCTGGAGACCCGGACGTCCTCAGGGTTGAGGACCTCCCTCATTTTGGCGGCCAGTGCGTCCGCCTTTTCGACACTGCTGCTCACAGTGCCAGCCACCTCGAACAGCCGTGCACCCGTGGCAGCCTGCCTGAGGGTGACGGACTGAAGGCCAAGATCTGATAATTTGATCTTGGCCTTGGCCTCAGCGATGACCGACTGGTACGTCACGCCACGCTCCACAGCTCCGGGCTGCAACGTAAGCGTCACGGCATTGGACCGCGGAACGTGCACAGTCGGTCTCTTGCGACCGCCTTTGGCAGCCCGCCGCGCAGGTTGAGGAGCCGTATTTGCGGTTCCGCCTGGGGCGCATGCAGCTGCTGCGGCCTTCTTGGCGGCTTTGCGGACCTTTTTGCGGCCCACGACTTTTGCCCAGGTCTCACCCTTAGACCCGACAGTCGTGGGCTGCTCGCTCGAAGGAGCTCCCTCCGCGGGCTTTTTGTTACCCTCCGCGGGCTTCCTCTTTTGAGGCGCAAGTCTCGGCGGCTCCTCAGTTCTCCGAGTGTCCGCCGCCAAAGGCGGACGGAGGATTTCCACCGGGAGACGCCGTGAAATCGCCTCCAGCCGAGCGTTAACCATACTCCCGCACTGGAGCATGCAGATCCGGACAATGCGCTCGACCTCTTCGTCGGTACGAGGGCTTGCCGGTCGCGGTGCGGGTGTCGGGGCCACTACAGGTGCGGCATCGGTGGACGTGCGTCGCTGCTGCTCTTCGCTCAGCGCAGCGACTTGCCGTCGGAGGTCCTCCAAGTCATTTCTGAGGCGGCTGTTTTCCTCCTGTAACTTTGCGACCTCGTCAGAGGCCGTCCTGTTGAGGAGGATGCCAACCGCCTCCCTAATATCCGCGGCAGCCTCCTTTAAGCCACGGGTGAACGTGCCTTTCAGGCTGCCAGACTTGGTGGCAACCTTCAGGACTAAGTCCACCCCATCCAGAGCCAGCTGGCTTAAGGCCACCGCAGATGGCTCTCCCCCTTCCGCCGCAAGAGCAGCTCGTCGAGCACGTCGGGCCATTTCCGACACTTCGTCGGCCGCGACGGCTTTACGCTGCTCCCTCTTGGCGGCATTGAGCTCCGCCTTTGAGCTCCCCAGCGAGGCACAGCTTTCACCGCCATCGCCAGGGTCCTCCGTAGTGAACCCCATGTCACTCTCTGCTTCACTAGCCGCCGAGGTATTGGAGCACACGAATCGTCCGTGCTTATCCCTCCGCGGCTGCGAAGCACTCGCCCCTCTCGATGCCTGCCGACCCCTCCCCGAAGTCGGCAACTTGGGAGCCGGCAGGCCTTCCTCTTCTGAAGACCGGCACACTGGACGTTTCCTAGCGGAAGACGTCCCACGCGACCGATTTCCACCGCTTCCAGTATCTGATACTGCCTCCTTTTCAACCTCTACGTTTTTAATATTTTTATATTTATCCATGTTTTATCCCACGAGTGTGGAGGAAATAGCAGTCCATCCGAGCAGTGCCTCCTGTGCCCGGATAAGCCTATGCGTAACCCGTCAAGGGTGTCGGCCGGTACCCCGACGGGGGCAACGCTAACGACTGAACATTTACCCATCAGCCATGCAGCTCCTCACGGCGTGCCACGCTTGAGCTTCGGGTGATTTTTTAAAGAGGTTATCATCCTCGCGACTCCAGGCGGTTAAGCCAAGAGCCCTCGGCCCCTAAGGCGCCGCGAGACGTGATCCACGACACGCCAGAGGGATTCCGAGGTTCGAATGGTGGCAGAGTCGATATGGAATCTTCCCATGCCTGCCCAGAGACCGGGTGAGGGAACACTGAGCCCATTCAATTTCCTTTTTTTTTACAGGGTGTGGTCCCTGAAAAACCCGCAATTACGGGTTGCCCGGCGTCGGCAAAAGCCGAGTGCACCTGGCACCTCACCGCGCATGTCACATTCTCTGTTCCTCTCAACGGAGAGGATACAGGAAGCAACTAGAAGGCCCTTCATTATCCCAACAAGCCCTCAGCCAGCCAGTTTTGGTCCGCGACGGTTTCCCGCTACCACTCATATCTGAGTGGCGTTCCCCTATCCGCCACCTGGGGACGCGCCCGATGGAAGTTCTGGCAACTCCACACGGGGAGGCCAGTATCCTAGAGTAAGTTTTCACGGTGTGATGAGTAAGAAATTTGCGTAAATATAAAAATCGTGTAAGAAGTAGAATCCAACAAGGTCTGGCTGCATTTGGGTAATACAGCATAATATATTCTTACATACATACATACATATAATCACGCCTCTTTCCCGTGGGGGTAGGCAGAGACCAGTTCTTTCCACTTGCATCCTTGCATACTTGTTTTGCTTCGTCCACTTTCATTATTCCCTTCATACATGCTCTACGATTTAGGGTACTCTTGACCTGGCCTTTTTTCAAGACGTCCCTGATTTGGTCTAGAAATGTCCGCCTAGGTCTACCCCTTCCAACACTTTCATTCACACTCGCCTTATACACTTTTTTCGTCAATCGTTCTTCATTCATTCTCTCGACATGGCCAAACCATCTCAGCATACCTTTCTCAATTTTTGTCACTACATCTTCTTTCAGACCACAACGTTTCCTTATCTCACTATTTCTTAGCCTGTCACTTAGTTTAACTCCTATCATACTTCTTAATGCTCTCATCTCAACTGCATTTATTCTGCTTTCATGTTTCTTCTGCCATACCCAAGTTTCACTTCCGTACATGAGTGTCGGAACCAACACCTCCTCATGCACAGCCAAACGAGCCTTATTAGACACCTTCCGACTGCTCATAAAGGAGTGCAAAGCTCCATTCACCATGTTTACTGCATTCATTCTTCTTTCGATATCACTCTCACACTTTCCATCTCTTGTAAACTTTGAACCCAGATACACAAACTCTTTCACCTGTTCAATTTGTTCATCTTCAATCACAATGTTGCAGTCTGTTGATAATATATTCTTGCACCACATTGTTTCAACACAAATCTTGACAGTTTATTGTTAACGCCTTGGCCACACTGATTTGTATAGAAAATTAAAAGAAAAGGAAAAAAAAAAAAAAAAAAAAAAACATATAGCTACTACATACTCATTTTAATAAATGATCGCATCGTGTCGACTTCCAGCCAGTGCCAACGTTCGTTTAAAAAAGTATTAGTAATAGGATTTGTACGGGGATTGTGAATTTTTGTCAAAAAAAAAAAAAAAAAAAAAGTTTTTATTTATTTTAACCGCATTGTCGGTCTAGAAATTTCTTTAGAGATGATTATACCGCCATCTATCGAAAGCCATGAGATATATTTGCATTTCCAATAGACATCTTTTACGACACGATGTGACTTATTGGAATGACAAATTCTATTACTAGGACATCGCATGGAAATCACATTACACATGCACTTTTGTTCATTAAATTTTGAAATTATTTTTATTCAATTCAAACATGTACCTCATAAAACTGTATGAAGTATTTCTTTATGCATAACATTCGAAGTATACATTTATGTGTTTATTTTCTGTTTGTCTTTGCAAATAAAAAAAAATAAGCAGAATTGTCTATGTGACTGTACCACGAAAAGAGGTAGCGCTGCGGGGAGTTGACAATCTTACCTCATAATGGAGCGTTCAATATCCCATCCATCTCTATGTTAATGCTGACCCTATTGGCCTAGCGGCGTAGGCAGACGTTGGTCAAAGGTTTGATTTTATAATATGAGTATTCTAAAGAGCCAATAGCTTCTTATATCATATTATCTTAACTTAAATCAAAATTTGTTTTATAAACTTTTAATATTCAAAAAAGAAATGGTATTTTTAACTTATTGACAGATAGTAGATCTATATTATTGACAGACTTATATAAGCCAGTGCTTGACTACAATCCCACCTGGTGGTTGGTAAGTGGGGATACCTTAGAGACCATTTAAAGTACTACACTGAAAGACAGACGCTGGCACTTTATCCCATTATCCCAAGTGCCATTGACATTACGAAAAACGAAGCAAACTGTTTGGTTGCGTGGCATATCGACAACAAAGGAGTGAGGACTTATCGACCGCCTGGCGCTCCAATGTTAGATCAACATCATACTTATTTACAGCAAATGTAACATACACTAAAGGATCTGTGTATGAATAAAGAAAGGAAATGTATTATTGTAGTGTGTTAGTATAGTCTATTCCAGAGTTGAGCATCGGCCTTGTTTCAGATTTAAAGTTTTTTTTTTAGCTGGGAAGCATCTGTCGCGTTGTAACAACTCCAGTTGTCTGATTCAATATTTTTTTCAAAATATTTTTTTTAATATTTTGTAAAGGTTGCAAGAACTTAAGAGGCAGCTGATGATAAACCATTACCCTATTAAGCCTTGTGTGTATTGTAAAAGGCAACAAATTCTTCGTCCGTTGTGGTGGTGACTAACTGAGTGGTTTTTATAGAAAAAGAGGATAGACAAACGAGTATATGGACTATGAGTCCGCCTATGCTAAGTGGATAATATCTGTCATCGATTTGGAATCAAAATGAAGATGCTTTGCCACCTCTGAGAACTAAGATGATGGATGGAATGTTTTGATACTCGTAAAAAGGGTCTCCGGTTCTCTACAATCAACATACGGAACACAGCAAAATTATTCTGCTGTTTCACGCTGGTATTCTATGAGAGCGTGGTTCGGACCCCGGTCGCGTCGACCCGTTGCAATGATGTATGTAGGTATAGCTGCAGCGTAGCTCTACCACGTAAAAGTTAAACACTTAAAAATTACCACGTAAAAGTTTATCACGTAAAATTTTACCATGTAAAAGTTTACCACATGAAAACTTGATAAACTCAGTAAAATTTATTGTTCGTTAACAGCCTACAAGTTAACAAATATTGATTATGACTTAAATGATCTGTTATCTAAGTGATTTTCAATTAATTTTCATCTTACTAGATTTACAACAACGTTATTTTATATGATCTCATAGATTTAGATAGATCCCTAAGATTATTTGTTGTTTTTTTCCTCTTTTTTTGTTATATTTCTTCTTTTTCAACCGACTTCAAAAAGGAAGGTTTACAATTCGTAGGGCTTTTTATGTATGTTCACCGATTACTCGAAGACTCCGGAACCGATTTGGAAAATTATTTTTTTGTTTTAAAGGGTATACTTTCGAGGTCGAGTAATAAATTATATTTATATTGAAGTCGGTTGTACAAAATTTTTCATTTTACCACTAATTTAAAACCTTACCCCCACTAGGATTTTCTCTTCGTTCTCTTCGTGGAGGCAGTTTATATACATGACCTGTACAAAGACAAACAACCAGGCCTAGAACAATTATTTTGAGACCATACAATACCTGTTCCTTTCTGGACTCGAACTACATTCGTGTCAGCGCTGCGAATCAATGCTATGTCACTATGCAATTAAATCTCGCCACAGCAACATTAACGGGGTCATCGTCCACTCCAACTACTATTAACAGACTACAAACCAATTTCTCATAGATTATATAAAAGAAAGAAAACTATACTTTTTTTACGAGTACCAGTAAGAAGACATTTCATTTTAGAGCTCAACGGTGACAAACATCAGCATTTGAATTCTTAATCATGAATTAAAGTATGTAGGTGTTTACGAACCACCATATTTATTTACCAACAGGTAGTATATCTGCGAATTTATCACTCTTCTTTTTCATCACCATCATTATCATTACAGCGTAATAAAAGTCATGTTGCCATGCTTGCTCCACATATATATATATATAATAAAAAACTACGGTTTACTAGTTTTTTATTTATATGTTATTAGAGAGATGCTGCTGCCCATTTCCTTATTTCATTTCCCTCTGTGACCTTTAACGACACTCACGGGATGATATGGAATCGATGATGTTTTATCGCTTAACCAACCATCAACCCATAGGCAAGTGTGAGTAAACCCACCTGCCTGTGGGGTAAGCAAACACATTCCTATGAGGTATTACAAGGATGAGAGCATTCACCTATGTTCAGCAGTGGACTCTTCTGGACTCTGATGGTAGATGGATGGATATATCATGCAATACTTCGTTTGTGTAATAAATAAACCTACCCACGTTTAGATTTGCCGCAATAGGATAAAATAATACCACAGTTCAGGGAACACATTTATTCAATATAAGTACATAATTATAATTACAAGGGATGACGTTTAAATAATTTATTTTAATTTTTACATGCCTGGTGTGTACACAACCTGTAGATCAAAGACGGGGACGATGACCTGATCTCAGACCGATGAAATAAAAACTGCACCTATAATTGACAGACTGGTTAAGCGCAGCAGTCTTTAGCTACCTCTTTAGTCTAGTCCCGCGTTCAAATCCCGAGTCGGGCTGAAGCCATTATCAGGTTTTTCTATTAATATTCTCAGTTTCAGCCCAGATTCAGGAAATTTTGCGGTTTTTCAACCCCATGCCCCGGAAAGCAGGTAAAGGCGTTATTCCTGCGCTTGATCTCTTTTCGGTCGTGTCGGATTGCTGTCCTATCGCACTATGAGATTGAGGGGATAGAGGGTACACATGTGCTTGCACACACACATGTACACTATAATCCTATTCTGTGCAGCTCAGGCTAGTCTCCGTTGAGACTGGAGACAATAACCAAAATCGACCTGGAGGGCATTATGTGTACTAGTATCACCAGTACAAATATAGGAGCTGGAAGAATTAAATTAATTAATTAATATAATACATTTAATTTCGAGATAAAATAAAATCAAAGTATCAAAATAGTTATTCAAAACTATCTTTAAAGTGCGCATTAATACTAAGTACTTAAATGTTTCATATTATTAAAATCTCACACCTGATCTTTTAAGTCCGCTTGGTGCTAAACATTAAAAAGTCTTACAATATCGAGTAAGGTAGCCACCCACCCCAGATTCCTCGAGACAATCCTTAGTACCTACTTTATATTGTTATTCTCTATTGTTAAGATACAGTTACAGCCTAACGAAACTGTTGTTCATAGTTACTGTTGAGCATAGCCTAATATTAAATACAGTCACATTTGATAAAAAGCAAACTAATGAATAAACCAAATTTCAACTCTTAGAATACCATTCTCCAAATCGAAACGTTAAACAATATCACAAAAGTAGCTATTTGTGGGTTTGATCCCTTTTGCCTAATTAGGTCGAATTATTATAATTAAAGTACACAATACACTATTGATATCATTCGGCTGCCAAAACAGTTAATAATGGTTATTAAAACAGCGAATATATTACAACGAACAATGTTACAAATCTAAATTCAAATATTCATAACTATTTCGAAACATAAATGCGTAGCTTTCAACAACTACTTACAACTAGAAGGGTTTCAACAGCCTAGTTATGTCGTCCCTATAAATTATTGTTATCTAAATCAGCAATAATGTGTCAAAACCACCCAACATTTGTGGCAATTGTCAAATAATAAGGTTTTAGATAAATTATCACAATATCGCTTACTTATCCGGAATCATAAAGCTATCAAAACCAGCAATGCTGAGAATTCAACTTGCATCCGGCTTAGGGTATCAAAATTCAATCTACTTAAGAGTAGAAATTATTTTTGACAATTGTTATTGGAGAGATAATAATCTGGCCTTACCTGGTAGAGCTAGAGTAGTTCTAATCACAGCTTAATAATGTCTATAACACGAATAGGTCGGCTCGACCGGGAAGCTACGGAGTACCGGAAACGAGGCATTTCATCTTAGTCTTCAGGTGTGATAACACATCCGCATTTTGGTTCCTAATCGAAGATAAATGTAGATGTCTATGGGCCACAGCATCCACTTACCATCAGGTGGACTGTGGTCGCTTGTCACCTTTATTCTATAAAAAAAATACGCTCATATACCAGCGTAAATAGTAACTTAAAACTACTCGGTTTTTTTTATGATAAGTAGCTAGAACCGGAGACTCTTTTGACTGGTATCGAGGAATTCCATCTTAGTTCTCAGGGTTGACAACGCATATGTATTTTGATTTTAATCGAGGATAGAACATAGAATGTCTATAGATCACAACATTAACTTACTTGAATACATATTCAACCGAATTGAATAAATAACAACCTTTAGCGGGAATTATAGTGTTAGAGATCGCAAAAGAAAAAGAGGCTCCACAACAAATCTCATAACTGATAGAGAGATATGAAATGAGTGGGCAAACGAGCATGCGGCTCACTTGATGGTAAGTGTCGACCGCCGCCTATGAACAACTGCAACACCAGGGAAGGCGCAGGTGCGTTGCCGACCTTTTAGAAAAGAGTAGGCTCTTTTCTATTGTGATGGGTCACAGTTTGGAAGGGAAAATGTTAAAATATATTCACGTTTAATCTGATATATCAGAATATAATGCATCAGATTAAGTTTCCACTATATTTAATTACACACAAAAACTTGTATATAGTGTCTACAGGAGGTTTAGGTATAATGTTTGACGGCTCCGTGGCGCAGTGCAAGTTGCAGCACCAAGGGCCGCGGGTTCGAATCCGTATTACACGGAACAACGTATACACGGAACAAGTATTTGTATGGCCTACAAATAATTGTTTCGGGTCTGGATGTCTATAAAAATAAAGAGTGCACCTAGTGCTACGCTTGCGCATACACTCGAGCAGTACAATCTGAACCTGCGTAGATGACCTAGTCTCCCTCGAGGCTCGCCGCCGTGACCGTAATTCGATCTAGAGGATATTATTATTGTTATTATTAATGATGACAAACGAGCATATAGTCAACTGATGGTAAGTTGATGTTGTGGCCTATAGACACCTTTATCTATTCTCGATTAATAATCAAAATGAATATGCGCTGTCACCCTTGAAGACTAAGATGGAATACCTCTTTACTAGTAAAAAGAGCATCCGATTCTTGACATACGCCATTGTAAACACAGCAGTATAACGCTGGTATTATGTACGAGCGCTGTCCTTTCGCAGTCAACTCGACCTTTCATGCTGCAGCTAAATACACAACAGTAAGGCTCTGCCACGTTAACAATAGAGTAGTATTGGTGATAGGGCTCCGTGTTGTACCTACTCTGAGTTGACTAACTTACATGTTACCTTATTTTTTTACCACTATAGTAATGATACACTGTTGTGTTTACAGAGTATGAAGAGGTTAGTATAATTATATCTTTGAAGTTCAATCTTAGTTCTAATAGTAAAATGCTACGAAAATGTTGGGTTAAATACAGGTCATCTAAGTTCTCGTAATGCCTCAGGCATCTGAGAATTATAGTGGGGACACCCAATTTTTTTTTTATAAAATAAGAGTGACGAACAAAAGAAATTAGTATCAATAATTCTCGTAAAGTCGTTAGCTACACGGCGACCACTCGTCGACAGCTCGTCGTCCATTCTCCAACTCCAGTTCTTCTTCCGCGTGGCCTCTCGTGCATGGATACAATGTCATTGTCTATACGCAGAGCAAAATGGCGATGTTGCTTGATAGAGTTGATAGTAGTGGTAACTGTCATTGAAAGATGTCAGAAAAGTTGTTGGCTGTACATACAAGAGCTAGATCATCTATAGGCTTATCTGACATGTAAAATGCAATACATAGTGTTTATTGTGTTTAAGGGAACTAAAATATAATGAAATAAGAACAATTATACGGTTGATTATACACAAGCGAGCACACTTCCGGAGGCATTTTTGTTACGAATGGAATAATTGCACCGTAATGATATATTATTTTTATCTATCCATCGCCTTGTCTTCGATTCCGTGGTCAGTTGATATGCATCTTACATTTTACGATACGATAGCCCCCTAATTAACGGCATACATGAGTTATGTTGTTTTATGGGTCGGACTATTGTTGTAAGTTTAATGCATGATAAACTTGAATTCAAAATAACTGAAGTGTAATAAAGTATTCGTAATAATACTTGTTATAAAAATATCGGAAAGGCCTTAAGGTATATTTCATTACAGTTTTTTAATCACCTGTCCTTAAGTCAATTTAGTACTTACATAATCCTCTACATGACGGTTCGGACAATTACCTCTAACGGATTTGCATATGTTGACATTAAAATGTGTTGTTAATAACATTAAGTTTTAAATTATTTTCTGCCTTCCAGTGCTTGAATTTATTCTCCTAACAAGAGGGTGTTTTAAAATTATATAAAATGCATAAATAAAGTGATTAACACAGTGTAGGACGGTAAAAGTACTGGTCACATGTAAAAAAAAACTAACTCTATGTGTTATCTATTACAATCGTTCATTATAAAAAAATGTAGGAAACGGAACCAACGACAGATGTGCGTGATTCTTTCTTTAAAAAAAAACCGTATGCAAATGTCGTCGTGCATTTGCATAATACTAAAGTGTTCGTTTTCAATAGAGCAAAAAGTTAACCCTTTATTTTTTACCTTGTCAAAGTCCGTTGTATATGCATAATTAGAATAATATGGCTGGGTATAGTGTTTGTCATTTTTTGTCGCACAGATGTAAGGTTCAGGAAGCGGGAAAAAAACTTGATCGAGATCGAAAGTGGAGGGCTCGTTTCTTCTTTTTTAACAGCGTATTAATAATATATGTGTTGCCTTAAAGAAGTTCTTATCTGTTTTTTTTTACGTTGGTCTTGAAATTTGGCGGTATAAACTAAAGTAGAAAGTTTCACAAATTACCATAAGTCGGCATTTTTTTAACCCCATAATATTATTTGTACTTTGAAATTTTAAGTTAAACAGCAACAGCGTTATTTTCATTTTTTAATTCAGTCGACAAATCAAATCATGACCCACCTACGCAATTTTCGTTTAAATTCAATTCTATATCAAAACTCAAATATCAAAATGTAATTTCAGAGATATAGAGATTTTTTAATACTGTCTGAGGATTTATTTTAAAGAGATTTTCGTTAATAATTCATGAATCTGTAAAATAGATGATACGATATAAAAATACGCCAAATAGAACTAATAAGTAAGGCATATTCGTCGGGAATCTGTGAGACGGTTTCGCAATGTAAATAGCTATCCACTATAATAAAATAAAATAAAATCTGCAAAAATCTAATGTGTTCCGCATTCGGTACATAATGCTGGTCTATGCACCGTATTGTTTTGTTCCATTGACAATAAATAAACATTAAAAAATAAAAAAAATCATCACTTAGAGTAAATGTTATGAGCACAGATTTAATAAAAAAAAATCAGACATGTTAGTTATTTTCACTTTGCGATGGCCATAAAAATTATCACTGTCGAAATTATTAAACATTATAAATAAATTTTAGGAATTTTTAGAAGGAATAACATCGCAAAAACCTAACCAAATACCCGCAATATAAAATGATTGTATCGAATATTATTTATGAAATTAATGGTAATAAAATTAGCGTAACGACACCATAATTAACTAAATCACTATAAACGCCAGTAACCTTATAAACTAGTTACGTATAATTCGTCATTATAGGAGAACCACTAATTTTTTTTCTCCCGTGGGGAACACTCAATTATAATTAAAGATAACGCCACATTTGTCTATTTCAAACGTTTATCAAAACAAGGCGCATGTGATTTTAAGAAAATATGAGATATATAAACAATAAAAAAACAATTTCACTATCTTATGTCATCTCCATCATCATTACAGCCCTTCACAAGTCCACTGCTGAACATAGGCATTTCCAAGAAATGCCACTAAGCACGGTCCTGATCCACCTGCATCCATCGAATTTCTGCATGTCTTACCAGGTCGTCACTCCATCTAGTGGGGGACGCCCTACACTTCGCCCACCGGTACGAGGCTGCCTCTTTTTTCCCTCGCTCTCTCATAGCCCTCTCCATAGTTCGCTGAGCGACCCTGAGCGTCCTCATACGGCCAGCACCGACCATAGTATTATGTCTTGTCTTCAGATATACCTCAAAACCGGAAAACGAAATTGTGCAACCAGTGCGTGTTGCCAGTGATGACCTATGGATCTGAGACTTCTGTATATACATTTAAATAATTAGAAAATATCCTAAAATATTTTTGTTTTAATTTTTTATAACATATATTTTTGTAATTTAACTATGTACATCATTGTATATCAAATGACAATACATTTTATGTGAAAGATATCGCTAACTTTATTATCTATAGATACATATAATAAATCTGTAGAAAATTTGAGTGTTCACGATTCACCCAAAAACTACTGGAAAGATTGCCATAAAATTTTGTGTGTAGACAGTAAATGACCGTGTATAACATATAGGCAACTTTATATCTCATCACGCCACCAAGCAGAAAGGGCAGAATAACGTCTACCGGGCCAGCTAGTAAATAATATAATTTAATAATTTAATTGTAGTAGTGTAGTACCTATTACAAATATAATATTTACATAGCTAAGGGTTGAATGCAGCGAACGAAATTTCTTTAAGGGAATAATCTGTCTGTACCTGTTACCTATTTTCACAAATAAAAATAAATTTTAATTTTAATGTTTTATTCACCGTGTAGTGGAGGTTCAAGACCATCACTATCCCATATCGCACTGGGGTGTCGTAAGAGGCAACAAAGGGAAATGAGGTATTGTAGTAACAGAATAATTCCATTACTACCTATTCAAAGTCCACTGCTCGACATAGACCTCCACCATAGATTGCCTAATATAAGGAATATTTGCCATAGTTACGCTTGGCACGCGGGTTGGCAACCGCAGTTTTGTATGGAGTTGTTATCATGAAAAAAATGATATCCGTCTCCTGCTTCAGTTTCTCTCTGTCGCCTATTTTGACACCCATGGGACGATATGGGGTAGTGGATATTCTTACACCGCGTAGTGAACAATATCCCTCATCCGCGGAATATATTATGTCTGGCGGTAATTAGGTGATCATACTGCCATTTAGCGAAATCCATGATTTGTCTGGGACTTCCTAGCTATTTTTCCATTTGTCACATCCACGCGATGAACTGAGCTTAAAGATTATCTTAGTGTCACCACACGGCTTGTGCCTATTATAAAAAAAAAATTGACATCGTTTAATTCAATAGTCAACTAAGTAATACGTCAAGCAAAATCAGATTTGCAGACTTAAACGTATTGCAAAGTTGAACTAAGTGTAGATTATTATTTCAGTTAGTCGACTTTATTGCAGGATTTTTTATGGAATAACGGTGACAAACGAGCACACAGTTCACCTTATGGTAAGTGGACGCTGTGACGCAAAATGCAGATGCGTTGTCAACCCTGCGGACTAAGATGGAATGAGTCGTTTCCAGTGAAAAGGGTCTACGGTTCTCTGCACTCACCATACGTAACACAGGAGCATTAAGCCGGTATTTTACGTTATAATCTGTGAGAGTGTGGTACTACCCCGTTCGAGCCGTCCCATTCGTGCTACAACAGTTATATAACTACAGCGTGGATCTAACACATTATAATTTAAAATTAAAAATTTTGTACAGCCGACTTCAATATAAGTTAATTAAGAATAACTCAAAAACTGACTGTCTGACCTTTATCAATTCAAATGGGACCACACGAGAACTATCAGCTTTCATATAAAAAAAGAATCATCGAAATCGGTTCACCCAGTACAAAGTTATGAGGTAACACACATATAAAAAAAAAACATACACTCGAATTGAGTACCGTCTCCTTTTTGGAAGTCGGCAGAAAAGCTAACAATAAATGTTTGTACCGCAATGGTTAATTAATTAAATATAAAGAATTAGGTAAAATAAAACAATCAATAAACACGGCGTGGATTTTTATATATTAATAAATCAGAATTACATAACACAGTAGCATATTATATTACATTAAGCTTATGCACAAACATTAGAAGAAAACTATTAATGATGAAACCAGTAGTACTTTAATTAAATGCACTAAAATAAATAAATAAAATTAATTGAGAGAACTCAGATCAATAAAGATCGTACATCTACTCTATAACTCCATCTGTATTATCACAATTCTGTAAAAATATTAATTTGAAAAGCATGTCGTTATAATAGTAATATATATATATATTAACCATTAGATGTTACATATATATATATATATATATATATATATATATATATATATATATATATACGATTTATTTATTTATTTTATTTATTCTATTTTATTCAGTGAGTATCATTTTATTTTTGTTATTTTATTAATTTTATTAAAAGCTGTTAATCTAAATCTAAACATCCTATACTGCAATCGTATGTAAAATATTATATATGTAGATTATATTATTATTTTACCTCTCTGCTTTGTAAGTGTTATTTAACATTTTGTGAAACTCTGTTATTGGCTAAGTGTATTAATATATATTTTAAGTATGTTTGTTAAAAATATGCTGTTGAGTTTCCTAATAAAAAAAAATCAATTAATGTTAATACTAACCATTGAAGAATTCTGTCGTAAGAAAACCCTCTTGACTCCAGCGTCAGTTCGATCATCATTATGATAACATATTTTATGTTATTTCGATGTGGGTATATATATATATCCTATATCCACTAAATTTTAGGATATGATTTTTCAATGTTTAGATTACGATTACCGTATTAGTAACCGTAAAGGAGGTCACCCCTAAGGGAAAAATCTTAGCTTGTGGCATCAGTTATCACATAATGTGTATTATCACAGTTTGCGATCAAATCTCGACATGCATATTGAATGTGTTAAGATTTGGTTTTCAATAATGGAACTAATGTTAAATAGTAATAACCGTCTTATGCCTGTCCATCGTTCAACGGAAACTGCGGAATCTTGAAAAGGTCTATATTCCGAAGTAGATTATAATTACTGACAGAGAAGACATGAGTTTTGAAATAAAAATAAGAAGTCCATAAAAATTATTCGAGCACGCCATGACACGCTAAGGTACACTCTTGCATAGGTAGAGTTACACGCTTACAACAACGGAAAAGGGTTACAAACGAATTATTATTAAAGATGACTCTCCGGTCGATGCGCTTGGGAACAAACTCAATTGCGTTGTGTTAGTAATTTATTCAAATTTCACAACAATGGAAGTTGTAATTTAATAATTTCTGTTACAACTGCTCTCCGTATTATGTTAACGATTTGCATGCGGTTATTCTTGGGGAGTTATCGGCTTCTTTTAATGTATTAAGAACTCTTGGTGTGAATTGTTATAATACAAGCAGGTGTTCCGTTGCCGTGTTGTTTGAAGTTTAGTTTTATGGTCTTAAGTTTCGAACTTAAGTCGTTTAAATCTACCAACAATAGGTAACGATATTAACGATTGTGTATTCTTATAATTTGTTGGCTAAATTATTCAAGTTATATAATAATAAGATATAATTTAAAAAAAAAACAATAATAAGACAAGTCACTTAGCGGTCAGCCATCACAGAGTCTATTTCACCTGAGGATGCCTTGTGTAGAAGTGAAATACGTGGTTGGTGGAACAACGGTGGTGTGTCTTTCCTAGTGTAGTGGTGTTGGGATTAGTGGTGACCGGTGCACGCCATTGAGGGAGAGTCGGAGGTGCTCTTCAAACTAGTTAAGACACATTATTTCATCACGCGGAAATGAGCAAGTTAGTTTTTACCAACTTTACAAGAAGGATTTCAAGCGAACACACAATCCACCCGACGGTTAGTGCGGCCTACAGTCACCCACATTGATCTTCGATTAAGAATCAAACGCGTAGTCACACCTGAGGGCTAAGATGGAATGCCTAGTTTCTATAAAAAAAGGGTTACTGGTTCTCTAGTCACTTTACGAAACACATCAGACCATATTTCAGTTTCATATTTCACTTTACGAAACACATCAGACCGGTATTCTGTGAGACGCTCTCTGTGAGAGTGTGATGCTTGCTCGTTCGAGTAAATCCATTGATGCTACGAACATAACATTGCTGCAGCATGGCTCTACAAGTAGTAATAAGTATTAGGATCGATTGAATTACGAGATTGATAGTTGAGTCGATACTCGACCACCAACGATAGGTAGAGTCAAAGGTACGGAGTCAATCAGGCCGCAAAGCGTTAATAGTCAGCTTAACACAAATTCCCAACAATGGGAGAGGTTCATGTACAGGTATGGACTTTCACGGCCTGATGAAAATGAGAAAGATATATTTATCTATACAAATACAAATAATTAAAATTAAATTGTTTCTTTATAATGTCAAAATAACAGCTTTCTACTAAATGCATATGAAAGTATATACGGTACTTATAACAAAAACACAATTTTTAAAATTTTTGTCTGTCTGTCTTTCTGTCTGTCTGTCTGCTTGTTCCGGCTAATCTCCGAAACGACTGTACCGATTTTGAGCGCACTTTCACTGGCAGATAGCTGAAGTTATATGAAGTAACTTAAGTTACTTTTAGTTTAGAAAAAAAAATTAGGGTACCGCGCAAAAAAATGAAAACCCATGAAATACAATCGTAATAAATTACGCGCGGGCGAAGTCGTGGGGAACAGCTAGTTGTCAGTAAAATTTATTAAAATTTTGCGGATTAATGCTGTCTCGTGCTGTCTATATCACTTTAAGTCAAAGTGACTGTGAAACCACAAGACATAACGACATGTTAAAATTGGGTAACGTTCAAGTATTTGACCGTATGAAGACGATAAAATATGCATTATCTCCAATATTTATTCGCCGAATAAAAGAAAATAATACAATCCATTAAACAAGTCATACCATAGGTAAAGCTAATATCATTAACAGTCTTCTCAATCAGTCTATTTAATATGGTAGAATGGGTCAGTTTGACCACGGAAAGAACACGCTGTCACAGAACAGCAGCGTGAAATAACAGCTTAATGCCCAACTGTGTGTTTCATGGTGATGGCATTCTTTTTTAGTCCTCAGGGCTGACAACTCATCTACATTTTGATTCTATATTGAGGATAGATGTAGATATCTATAGACCGCAGCATTTACTTACCATCAGGTGAACTGTGCGCTCTTTTGTCACCCTTAATTTTTAAGTCTTTTTATGTCTATTGCTAGACATAAGCCTTTCTACGAGCGCACAGCTGGCTTACACCTGGAGTATTTGCCAATACTCACTACACTTCGCAGGTAGATAGTAAATGAAGAGCCGCAACCCTCGCACTGGTATATTATAATCACTAGTCTGTTGACAGAGCCCCCTACGACCATCAGCTGAGTACTAATTGCTTGTGAAGTTAACTTTTAAGAAATATTTAGTACATTCTCTCTTTCATTCAATTCAAGTTATTTCATTACAAGTCTATCAATTTAAAAATATATTTCGCGGACTTGTTAGTGATATACAGCGACCATCCAGCTGGGCCCAAAGTGCTAGTGAAGTTAACTTTTGAGAAATACTTAACGCATTCTCCCTTACATTCATTCTTTCATCTTCCATTACATGTCTATCAAATTTAAAAGTATATTTCGCGGACTTGTTTGTGATATCCCACGACTATCCAGCTGGGCACAAAGTGCTGGTGAAGTTAACTTTTGAGAAATACTTAACGCATTCTCCCTTACATTCATTATTTCATCTTTCATTACAAGTCTATCAATTTAAAAATATATTTCGCGGACTTGTTAGTGATATACAGCGACCATCCAGCTGGGCCCAAAGTGCTAGTGAAGTTAACTTTTGAGAAATACTTAACGCATTCTCCCTTACATTCATTCTTTCATCTTCCATTACATGTCTATCAAATTTAAAAGTATATTTCGCGGACTTGTTTGTGATATCCCACGACTATCCAGCTGGGCACAAAGTGCTGGTGAAGTTAACTTTTGAGAAATACTTAACGCATTCTCCCTTACATTCATTATTTCATCTTTCATTACATGTCTATCAAATTAAAAACAATATATTTCGAGGACATATTAGTGATATCCACTAACACGCATTGTTACAGAGTGGTTTTTTTTTTATAGAATAGGGGGCAAACGAGCATGCGGCTCACCTGATGGTAAGTGACTACCGCCGCCCATGAACAACCGCAACACCAGGGGAATTGCAGATGCGTTGCCGGCCTTTTAGAAAGGTGTAAGCTCTTTTCTTAAAGGTTCATAAGTCGTATCGGTTCGGAAAATTCGCTGGTGGTAATTGATTCCACAAAGAAGTTGTGCAAGGGAGAAAACTTCTTCTAAATCGCACAGTGGTGGACCGCCAATCATCCAGATGGCATGGATGGTAACGCGAGTTTTGTCGCGATGTACGATAGTGAAATTGAGCGGCTGGAATTAGTCCAAACAATTCCTCAGAGCACTCCCCGTGATAGATGCGATAAAATACGCAAAGAGATGCAACATCTCTACGCAGTGCCAGTGTATCGAGCCGATCGGAAAGAACTCGTTCGTCGACGATTCGAATCGCTCTGCGCTGGATGCGGTCAAGTGGAAGGAGCTGTTACAGAGTGGTGGACATTTCCCTAATAAAAATGAGAGGAGCCTGTACCCAGAAGTGGGACGAATGTTCACTTTACTTTTTAAGCGACTTCAAAAAGGACGAGGTAATCAATTCGACTGTATTTTTATGTGTTACCTCATAACATTTTTAGGTGAACCGATTTTGATGATAGTTTTTTTTATTGGAAGCTGGTGGTCCCATATAAATTTGATTAGAGTATTTTTTTAGAGTTACCTTTAATAATTGATATTGAAGTCGGTTGTACGAAATATTTAATTTTACCACTTGTACTTTATAATAGCCTGTGCAAGTGTCTCAATATGATTTACTTGACGGATAAGAAGACATTACTTCGGATATCGTTAGATTATGTGTGTGCCTCTGTTTTCTCGTACACTTGTCGCATTATACACCTGCGCAGTTAATAGTAGAAACTAAAGTCACAATCTAATATTTTTTATAGGATAGGGTGACAAACAAGCACACAGTCCACCTGATGGTAAGTGGTTGCTGTGTACATTTATCCTCCTTTGCGAATCAAAATACAGATGCGTTGTCACCCGTGAGGACTAAGATGGAATGCCTCTTGCAGTAAAAAGGGTCTCCGGATCTCTACACTCACCATACGAAACACAGCAGTATTAAGCTGCTATTTTACGCTGGTATTCTGTGAGAGCGTGGTCCTTCCCCGGTCGAGCCGAACCATTCGTGCTATAACTATACTACTAATATAGCTGCAGCATGGCTCTACCACTTAAAAAATATGTCCTACAGCTGGGCACAGGTCTCACTCACCCAGCTGATAGTATTTGAAAGTATTTGTTAGATGTCGCTGTGCAGGAATTCACCCATTAAAACATGTTGCGGAAATACATCACTAGGTTAATTGTTAACAAGTGGTAAAATATAAAAAATTGTACAACCAACTTCAATATAAATAATTAAGGGTAACTCAAAAACTACTGATCACTTGATCAAATTTATATGGGACCACATGAGAAGCACCAGGTTTCGAATAAAAAAAGAATCATCAAAATCGGTTCACCTAGAAAAAAGTTATGTTATGTTAACACATTAAAAAAAACAGTCGAATTGAGAAACTCCTCCTTCTTGAAACGGATGTTCAACTTCCTCGCCTGCTTACGCATTAATTATTATCAGCAATATGACACTCCGCTGTTCTACTATATATTTATACTGTGGCTGGAATGATGCAACCTCTCGCTCACTCGATTCATCCGGTATTTTATAGCCGCGCGACGAAACTAAAGTAAAGTAAACAAATAAACAAAGTTACAGCGTATATACGTCCCATCGCTAGTCACAAGGCCTTCTCTCATTTTTGAGAGGGTATTATAGCAAGAAAGTATTCACTGAGCTGCCTAATGCGTATTAGCGGAATTCACATGTTTTCGATAGATAATTTTTTTTTAATTTCTCAGACATGCATATTTTATCACGATGTTTTCCTTTACCGCTGAGCACATGCTAAAGCAGCACTTAAAATTGCAATTGCAACTTCATTGATGCTCGCGGAGTTCGAACTCGGGTTACTCGTGTACTGGAAAATGTACAGCAAGCACTTAGCCCCTAAGCCACAACGGCTGTGTCTTCATACTTTTCCTGAAACAAGGAAAATTTACATTTTAATATGACAAAAATAATATTTTATCATCATAGATAATTATAATAATATTTTACACAACAGCCACGTCTACGAGTATATCTCAGTTTAGTAAACACAATTATTTTCTTTACACAATAAACAAGTGGTAAATTAAAAATTTGGGACAACCGACTTTAATATAAATTATTAAGAAGAACTCAAAAACTATGGGACCACATGTGAAGTACCAGCTTTCAAATAAAAAAGAATCATCGAAATCGGTTCACATAGAAAAAAGTTCCGTCATGATTTGAGAACCCCCTACTTTTTTTTAAATCGGTTGACTTTTTTTACGGATTTTATTATTTTGAATGATAAAAATGTTTGCTTTATTTCTAAATATTTATTTTGTTCACAAAAAAGTTATTGTATTTCAAAACACTATAAAGCTGTAAAAAGCTATAATGTAATATTTTAAATTACAATAACTTTTATAATCCATTTTTGTTTCATGGGCTCCAAATGAAACTGAATATTTTTTTTAACTTATTATAAGCCAGTGCTTGACCACAATCCCACCTAGTGGTGAGTGGTGAAATAAATAAATAAATAAAATAGAAAATATACAAAATTAAAAATCATATTAATTGTTTTAAATATTTTTAGGTCAATATTAATTAAATTTCAATTGTCTTGTGATTGTAGTTTCCAGTTTGTTATTAGTTCATACCTAAGTTTTTCGGGGTTGATGTAAATTTTACTTCTTCCAAGGCTCTACATTCTTCTGAAAAGGATTATTCCAAGTGATCTTTATTCTATAACTATTGCCACTTGCCACCTACTTTATTTTCACTTAACATAAACACAACTTTTTAAAAGATGCTAAAATATTTTAGTTTTATGCACAACACTTAAAGATGGGGTTTCATTGCATGAAAATTTTATTATGATTAGTATATCGAGTTTCTTGTTCACTAGGCGTCGAGTGTGCTTTTATTCTGAATTTAAACTAAAAGTTTCCGCATGAAAATAAATACAAAAAAAGATACTTACATGTGGGTGATATACCTAAGCCTTCTAAGCCCATGGATTGAACTTTATCTATGTATTATGTTCAAACTAATCAAAATCCAAATTAGACATTGTTATTATTATTGAGAAAAAGGAGATTAAGAAACTTTCATTCGATTAAAGATATTTCTACTGCAGGAAAAACATTATGTGTTCTATCTATGAAATTAAGCAAAATGGCGCGTGCCACACAATCAGACGCCATCTTGCGATTGCGCGAAACCGATGCGCAGTGTACCGAAACTTAACAACCCCTTTCGGACACTATTGTTGCCACGCGTGCTCGCCCACGCAATGTTATTTGCGTGTTATTCTTTCATTCAATAATCAACTTTGTATGAATGAAGTTAAAATTGAGTTTTGTATGCAAGAAAATATAGAGCAGTTATCATTTGAAAAGAAAAATGGGACTATGTGAGCGAACCACAGTAATAAAATGTTATTTTAATGTATAAGAATAAAGTTTATTTTTATACGGCATGTTTAGGCGTGCTTATCAATTTGATTTGTAAGTTATAACAATTTCAAATCTATTGTTAAAGTCTAAGGTCTAAAATAAAATAATAGATTTGATAAAATAATTTGATTGCGTGAGTGTGGCGGTTACTATGCGAAATGAAAAACCTTGTTATTTTTCGCGTATGTGTTACTATTTCATAAAGAAAGGGTTTACGTCGTTGTCATATTTCGATCTCAGACATAAGGAGTGCTGAAACCACGCTCAACTTCTTGACTCACTCTCATATCTTTATTCTTTCTCTCTTTTACAGTTGACGGCTAGTAAAAGTCCACTGTTGGGCGCAAGCATTGTACCTAAAACCATATTTTTGGCTGCAAATGATGAAATGATTTTAAATGGCTTGGTTTATGCATCACTTTATTTATAAGGGTTTCGTTTTACTTTTTTGCTGGACTGAGATCTCAATACTAATATATTGCACAATAAATGTGACACTTGATATGTAGAATAAATATCCAGCATACTACATTTGTAATGCGTACCTAGTTCCTTACCTTATATATAATTATATAAAACATTATAAATTATGAAATTATATATAAACCTAATGTATGTCGTAGTCAACTAGCTTAAATAGCTTTTCAGTTAACAGCCTAGACATTACATGGCATGGTCACCCTATTAATATCATTCAACGAGACGTTCGCTGGTCTGTGCCTAATTAGTGTTTTGTACTATATTTTAATAATGTCACCTTAACCTTACCAATGTCGTATCAGACGCATCGTTTCCGTAGTACGTAGTTGCGGCGCACTTTAGTAAAAAGACTAGACTGTTAAATGAAAGGCTAATAATAATAATTAAGCTAGTTGGCTGCGACATGTGCATACGTACGCAGAAATAATGTTAAAATAAAAAATATAACTTAGTTAAATGATATATACCTCTTTCGCTAATACGAGTATGTAGAGTCTAGTATAAATTGAAATCATTTTCATTTTTCCAAGTCACCGGTCTGGGTTTATCGGAATCTGTAGCCAATGAATCAATATCGAGTTTTTTTAATAATATACGAAGTTGAAACCAGAATACGATTGTTGAGTTATTGGGAATTTATTTACGTGTATTAGGTACCATTATTTTATTGGAACGTATTATAATACAATGTTAGTGTAAAAAAAAGACTTTCACAATTTATAAATGGTGAGTACTTAATAAAGCTAATTATTCTTCTTTATCTGTAATAATTTATTGCGCAACATGCCCTCTCTCTTCGTTTTTTTTTTATAGGATAGCTATTTACGCCAGGCGCTAAGTACTAGACTGGCGCCGGAGAGCCAGTCGAAGGTGCGAAACATCTGGTAATGCGATAATCAATCCACCAACCAAGCGTGACGATTAAAGCAAATCTTCCCTACAACGGGGGAGACTCATATCCAGAAGTTGACTTTTACGGGTAGATGATGAAGAAGAAGATGAATGATCAATTTTTTTTATAAGATAGGGTCATAAATGGGCACACAGTCCACCTGATGGTAAGTGGTTGCTGTGACCCATAGACATCCACATCTATCCTCAATAAATAATTAAAATGTAGATGCGTTGTCACCCGTGAGGACTAAGATGGAATGCCTCTTTTCCAGTAAAAAGGTCGCCGGTTCTCTACACTCACCATACGAAACACAGCAGTGTTAAGCTGCTATTTTACGCTGGTGTTCTGTGAGAACGTGGTCCTTCCCCGGTCGAGCCGACCCATTCGTGCTACAACTATATATTAATATAGCTGCAGCATGGCTCTACCACGTATAAACGTCGGTAATATTTGCCATTATCGCCATGCGTAGCGGGAGTATCGGCGTTTCGCAGCAAACCTACCAATTGTCTCGTAACTTGGACGTTGTTTCCCGTTCAACGATCTGGAACTTCTATGTTTAGCATAAATGGGTTCCTTATAGGTACCGTCATTCATCGGAAGCTAAACATCCCTTTATCGGTGAAGGCACAAGTGCAGCAGTGGACCTTTACGAGCTGATGAAGCATAAGAATCATCAAAAACGCAATATCGATAGAATTTCTTTTCTATTTCATGTTATCGTTTTTAAATCGTTGGAGCATTTTCGCTGTTCATAATTGGTTGACATGAAAAATCATACAAATTTGTGACATGTGTATAATTTAAAATTTAAAATTTTCTACAGCCGACTTCAATGTAAGTTATTAAGAATAACTCAAAAACTGTGAGTCTGACGTTGATCAAATTTATATGGGACCACACGAGAAGTATTAGCTTTCAAACAGAAAACAGAATTATCGAAATCGGTTCACCCAGTAAAAAGCTATGAGGTAAAACACATTTAAAAAAAAACAGTCAAATTGAGTACCGTCTCCTTTTTGGAAGTCGGCAGAAATTCCTTTATTCAGATAGATCTTGAAATTAAAAACAATTAAATTAATCAATCACTTTATATACGTAAAATGCGCGAAGGATTCTAGTGCAATACAATTCTTCTGTACTGCGTCCGTTTTAGTCAATTTTTTCTAATAAATCAATGGCGAAAAATTTCGTCAAATAAATAAAAAAAAAATCTAGTTTCAAATAATATGTGTAACATATTATCTATTTTAAACCTTAAATCTTTTTTCTGCTAATTAAAATTTAGTGGTGTATAGGTTAATAAAAATACTTTGTATTACTCATAAATATCGACGGCAATTTAAGAAATGATTAAAGTTGCTTTCTCCCTTTTCAACAAATCACAATAAAGAGAGATAGGTATAGAGATAAGATAATTAGTAGTTAATTTTATTCAACGATAATCAACGAAAGTTAGAAAGTTCGCTAATAGTTGGGCAGAGCTCATGTTATTATCAGTTTCTTTAATCAATGCGTTTGTTAATTATTTTAGGGAGGACGTAGTTAGCCCCTCCGTTGAGTATATACACGCTCGAGTCCTTCCCACGTAATGGTTCGATAAATAATTTAAATGTTAAATACAACAAGAGAAATATGTTATAAATGTACCCTTTTTAAGTTAAACACGAACGTGATCCAGTACATTTGTTTAAAAATATCTCTATACGTGCTACTCTATTTGAAAGCTTAATTTTTTATTCCTTACATCACCTTTTTTAAATAATCGCATTAATTTATTACAAATCAAATGTTTCTCCATTAAGTAAGCCTTAAAACTATATATATGGATGAATATACAATCGAAATCGTGCAAGTTGAAACGAACCCCCATAGTTCGTAAGTCTGGCCATAAATAAAAACAAATGGTTTGCTACTTACTAGAGTGTTGCTTTACGAAAAGCGTAATTGATGGAGAGATGTCAGGAGCAAAACTGTACACATTTATAGTGCCCCTGAAATTCTTCGCTTCGACGCGATTCGCTTCCTTGTGCGTTTAGTGATGTGTGATGTTGCGTCGATAACTTTTAGATAGGTTTGTAAGAATCAATTTAAAACAAGTCACGCAAAATACTATTTTTTTAATCGATAGTCTTTTATTTATATTAGAATAGAATATATTTATTTATTATAGTTTTTTAAATATACTGATAATTATAGGCGTTGAAAGTGTGCAAGAGCTCCAATTCTCGTGAGCAGCATGGTGAGTATTAACAAATATGTATTTCCAGTTGTATAAGTAAATTGGTGTATTCTTGAAAAGGCTTATATCTGAGCTAAGCACTGCCACTAAAGAAGTAGAAGATAGATAAGATATTTAAAAATAATACTATTTTACGTGGTAGAGCCATGCTGCAGCTATATTAGTATTATAGTTGTAGCACAAATGGGTCGGCTCGACCGGGAAAGGACCACGCTCTCACAGAATACCAGCGTAAAATAGCAGCTTAACACTGCTATGTTTCGTATGGTAAGTGTAGAGACCCGGATACACTTTTTACTGGAAAAGAGACATTCCATCTTAGTCCGCACGGGTGACAACGCATCTGTATTTTGATTCTTAATTGAGGATAGATGTGGATGTCTATGGGTCACAGCAAACACTTACCATCAGGTGGACTGTGTGCCCGTTTATCACCCTATCTTATAAAGTAATATTGATCATTCATCTTCTTCTTCATCATCAACCCGTAAAAGTCAACTTCTGGATATGAGTCTCCCTCGTTGTAGGGAAGATTTGCCTTAATCGTCACGCTTGGTTGGTGGATTGATTATCGCATTACCAGTTTTTTCGCACCTTCGACTGGCTCTCCGGCGCCAGTCTTGTACTTAGCGCCTGGCGTAAATAGTTACTTATCAGCGCCCCCTTTTCCCTAAAGAGGGTCGCTTCCGATTCGGCAGAAAGGCTACATAAGCCAATGCCAGTCTCACAGGTGGTATTCAGTGGGTAGGCACTTAGGTTAGGTTAGTCGCGGTGAGTCCCACATAACCAGGACAGCCGGCTGTCGTGGTATGCTTAGAGCATTCACTACCTCCCTTCCTCGCTTTCCGGAGGCTAACCCTTTCCATTGCATCTGGGCGCAAAAAAAATGTTACTTACACGCCATTAATCTTAAAGATCTTTCTAGATCATTTCCTCCAGTCGCCTCTTACTGCATCCATAGAAAGAAATGGAATGATGGATTCTCTTAATCAGAGTATTAAATAGCACTTAATGACAGTTTAGTTTTAATTTACCACTGGTTCGAAGAATACTCTTGTCCTGAGAAGAAAGGACAAGAAACGAAGTGGGATTTTTTTAAAAGTACATTAGTGTAAAATCGTAATATCATGTTACGATGTACAAATATTAGTATAAACTATGTATTGAAAATTTTTTTAAAAGCTTTAGTCTATAAAAGCAGTTTGTATTAAACGTAATTACCACGTGTTACTTTTTTTGCTTAAGTAACTTTATAATAATATCGAGAGAATAATTATAATAAGAAATATAATTGAAGTAAATTTAGTTATATATAAAGATCAGGGTTAAATATCAATCAAAGTCTGTTATTATGTAAATGTTGGTTTAATAACGCAATTATTATATTTGCAATCGATAAATAAAATAATCCATGCTTTACTGTTAATTCTTTGATACGTAAACTTTATTTGCAAAATCAAATTTTAAACTCCACGCAATAGAGTTGAAAATTAAATGTCATATTATTTAATTATGTTCTCTAGTGTACAATTAAAAACTTATGCAAAGTTGCCACCGCACAAAGGCCCGTTTATCATAAGGCTAGACTAAACGTAAGTTATTGTTTCACACTAGCGTTTATAATTATTCACGTTAATTATCATAGAAAAGGCTCGCGATGTAAATCAGAAAATTTATGCTGATGATTGCCGTACTCTAATGCCGATACAGTTTTTATCGTGTTCAGTGATCTCCCTGTTCGTATATAGCTGGCCTGTTTCTATTATGTGTAAAATTTGTTCCTGTTTATTTGAAGGAGATACCGCGGAATTGGCATAGAATACAAAAGTTCATTGATCGGAGCATTAGATGTGCTTTTTATTGCATCACGCTCTACATATCTACACAGATTATAATCATCATAATCATTACAGCCTGTTAGAGCCCATTGCTAAACATAAGACTCCCCCATGGATTAATAGAGGGGATATATACAGAAATACAGAATAGTAAAACTAACAACACTCGAAATTTAATTTGAAATTTCGAGTGCCCTTGAACCATACATAGCCTGTGTAAACAACGAAATTAAGGGATATTTTTGATTTTTTACGTGGTAAAGCCATGCTGCAGCTATATTAATAGTATAGTTGTAGCACGAATGGGTCGGCTTGACCGGGGAAGGACCACGCTCTCACAGAATACCAGCGTAAAATTGCAGCTTAATGCTGATGTATTGCGTATGGTGAGTGTAGAGAACCAGAGACCTATTTTACTGGAAAAGAGGCATTCTATCTTAAGCCTCACGGCTGACAATGCATCTGCATTTTAATTCGCAAACGAGGATAGATGTAGATGTCTATGGGCCACAGGAACCGCTTATCATCAGGTGGACTGTGTGCTCGTTTGTCACCCTAATTCTATAAAAAAAAGATGCAAGAAATGCGACAGATGCTACTACGATCATCCATTCGTTTAGTTTAATAAATAGAGCCGTGACATTTCACATTAATAAGTATGGTGATAATGTCTAGTTCAGTACTTATTAAACAAGGGTTTACCTTAAAATGTCAGGTTTGCCTTGAAATTTCTTACCGCGTAAGCTAATCGAGTTAGTACTTACTTCACTTAGCAATGAAAATGTTCTTTGCAATGATACCACGTTTTTAGCGACGTGGCAAGAAAAGTATCACGAGGATACCAGCATAAAATTTAATCACTTAAAATTATGTGAAGAACATCTGAAGTTCTCCCGCACGCAATAATTACTCTTTGTACAATGACCTATTCTCATAGAGAAGAGGCTTGTGCTCAAGAGTGGGTCATATGTTTGTTACCTATTGATTTAATTATGTAAGTTTTAAAAAAATATTATAGTATTAAAATATTAAATAAAAACACAAATATCTAGTAAAACTATTAACAAAATCTGAACAGATCGAACTATCGACAATTTCCACCCAATTCGTACGATTTTTCATCACTAAATCGTGGAGGCATTTGTAACAGTCGCTACTCGATTTTAGCCTTTATAGCAGGATAACCGAAAAATAAGCATTGTGCTAAATCGACTAACAAATGACTTTCTCTTACTAGTCTGTGTTTGCAGCTTTATCGGCCGTAAGGTATTTTTTGGAAGTTTTTGGAACGAATCAGCTTTTATTTTGAAAAACGGACATACAGACGTACTCACTTACGGCTTGAATTATTAAGAATGTAAAATGTTTTTACATTATGTTATACTTTCTTATTTCTAAATTGGTTTAAAAGCTATACTGTGTGAGGATTTAGAATATGTCATCAATTTTAATTTATTTCGAATGTATTCAATATGAGTATATTTAATGCAAGAGTGATGAGGCTTTTGTTAAACTTAGTAAGTTTGCTTTGGTATATTTGGCTACATTACCACTTGAATCAAGTGGGATAGCAGTCAAACACTGGCTTATAATAGTTGAAAGAAAAACTAACAATGTTTTTATTTGAATTAATACTCTTAAAATAATATAATGTTTTTTTATAGACTAAGGGTGACAAACGAGCACACAGTCCACCTGATGGTAAGTGGACGCTGTCACCGCTGCGGACTAAGATGGAATGCCTCGTTTCCAGTAAAAAGGGTCTCCGGTTTTCAACACTCACCACACGAAACACAGGAGTATTAAGCTGCTATTTTACGCTGGTATCCTGTGAGATCGGTCCCATCCCGGTCGAGCCGACATATACGTGATACAACCATAATATAGCTGCAGCTTTACTCTACCACGTAATTAAAATATTATGTTTAATAAAATGTTTATAATTTATATTATATAGTTCTGGATACTAAGTGGTACGACTATAGTACCCCTAGGGATCCGTCTGGTTTGATTCTATCCTCTATCTCGCATTGTGAACTTTTTTGTTCAAAATTAGTTGCAGGTAACGCAATACTTACCATTATCATATTTAATATTTATATGTTAAATATAAATATTAAATTTATTATTGTATTTCAGTACAACTAAATATCTTGCGGAATACATACATACATAAAAAGACAAAAAGAAAACTATCTGTACTAAAACTTAACCTCTTTTATATACTTTCAGGTTTTCTGTTCAATTAGGACTTTGTATTCATCCAAAAATGTCTTGCGGACCTTGCTGTGGTGGATGTTGTGGTGGATGCTGTGGTGGGTGCAGCAGCAGACCCTGTTGTCCATGCATCACAATCTACACGTGCTGTACGAAGATCTGTTAGTGCGTTGCCATGGCCATTGTCTGCAATATTTCGTCTCACCATATTATAATTGGTGCCGTTACGTGAAATAAACATGTATAAAAATATAAAATGAATATGTAAAAATATAAAATGAATATTACACATATTCATTTTATATTTTTATACATGTTTGTGTCTCTGAAAAAATAACAAGAGCGTCTACCCTTACATTTACAAGTAGAATTTATACTTTATTATTACCATTATTATAGATAATAATAACTTGCTTTGAATGAATAAATTTACATTAGTTTGCATATAGTATATCATTGAAACTATTTACTTGTATGTAAAGACATAAAAGTCTTTAATGGATGGATAATAATAGCAGTTTGTTGAAATTTATACGTGGTAGAGCCATGCTGTAGCTATATTAGTAGTATAGTTGTAGCACGAATGGGTCGGCTCGACCGGGGAAGGATCAAGCTCTCACAGAATACCAGCGTAAAATAGCAGCTTAACGCTGCTGTGTTTCGTATGGTGAGTGCAGAGAAACGGAGACTCTTTTTACTCGAAACGAGGCATTCCATCTTAGTCCACACGTGTGACAAACGCATCTGCATTTTGATTCGCAAACGTGGATAGATATAGATGTCTATATGCCACAGCATCCACTTACCATCAGGTGGACTGTGTCCTCACTTGTCACTCTTAAAAAAATAATAGCCTATGCATATACTTAAGTAATAATTTTAGTTCGTTACACAATTTCGTATACGTTTTGTCGGGATATTTTTATTCCGTACCCGTCTAACTTTAACATAGCCATTCAAGTTACGAGTACCTTACCCGCAAGCTGGGAGCCGTCTCGATTTTATTTATTTCCAATTCCTTTGGAGCCAAACTAAATTTTCCGATAGTGAATGGTTTTCAAGATGGCTGCCTCGACCCCATGTGCCCGTGAGTGTGTGCGTGCTTGTTATCCAGTCACTCTTTCTCGCATATTTCCCATTCGTTTTGACAGGCGACACGGCCGCGGCCTGTAAGGTTGCTAATGCAAGTTTCTTCTCGCCAATATCATAAATAAACACTTATTGCAGTTCCGTGTAAATTATTTATCTGGTTTCCTACAAACAGTTACTGTTCAGAAATGATTTTAATTTACATTATAGATTTATAATATTTAAAATAATTATAATTATCATCTTTTAAGTAATAATAATTGTATCTAAGATAGAAGTAAACCAAAATTAAATAGATCTACACAAATATTTACGAGACTAATGGACTGGATCACCAGTTCCATATTTAAAATCTATCAAATAAAAATAATCTAAGTAAGCGTTATTTTTTACCTTTTTTATAGAATTAGGGTTGACAAAAGAGCACACAGTCCACCTGATGATAAGTAGATGCTGTGGCCCATAGACATCTATCCTCGTTTAGGAATCAAAATGTAGATGAGTTGTCACCCCTGAGGACTGAGATGGAATGCCTCGTTCCCGGTAAAAAATGTCTCCGGTGCTCTACAGTCACCATACGAAACACAGCACTTTCAAGCTGCTATTTTACGCTGGTATTCTGTGAGAGCGTGGTCCTACCCCGGTCGAGCTGACCTATTCGTGCTGCAACCACAATATAGCTGCAGCATGACTCTAACGCGTACCTTCGTCTGCTTTAATGCATCAAAATAACGATTTTGTATAAAGTATGTTTTTGTTTACTTGTTAATATTTTTGATAACAACACAAAATTATTAAACTCTTAATTATAGCTTGACTTTAAGTATGTATGTATGTATACATTTAATTTAATTTTGTAATTCTGTTTTTATTTACTTCCAGACGCCTAAATATTCTTAAATCAGTATTAGGAACCGAACACAAACATGACTTTGACCTAGTATTTTCTCAAAATATGTATATACAATATGTAACAAAAACCCTGTTGTTCCCGTCAAGTACGTTATCAGGATCATTATTCAAACGTATGGATATAACTTTAATTTTATTTAAAAAAAATAATTGTATGCAAATTGTATGTGGTTTTATTACCTCTGCATTGTCTGGGGAGTAAGAGGATTATCAAATACCCCGCTTTACTTAGCTTTAGCATCGGCTAGTGTCAGTAAGAAGTAATAAAACCACATAAAATTAAAAAAAAATTATAAAAGAAAAAAAATATGGTCGACTGTTTAAAAAAACTTATTTCTATAGGTTTGAATACCGATCCTGATAAAGCACTTAACGGGAACCACAGGGTTTTTGTTACATATTGTATAATGATCAATGTCTGACAAAACAACTCGTTTATGTTTTCTAAACTGTAATATTATTTGTAAATATTTTTCATTCTTCTAAACAATGCACAATATAATATGATGTAAATTTTCACTTACTACCTTCTACACGTGATATGTAAAACGTAGTGCTCCCCCATCGACCTCTCAAGGGTTGCTTGTTAGGCGACAATATGCAGCCACGGATCGTATGTGGAAGCGAAATTATTATTATTTACTGTATGCTGAAATCGCAAAGGATAACGTGGAACGAGATGTAGGTAGTGTTACCTGTGTACAAGGGTTTTTTTGGTTGGCTACGATTGAAATTAAAGGTTTAAAACTAGCTTCAGTGCTTACATCCATACTCTATAGAAATAAAAGAAATTTAACTGTCTGTTTGTAATTTCAAAATAACAGCTTTTTACTAAATGCATATGAAAGTATATACGGTACTTATAACAAAAACACAATTTTTAAAAATTTTGTCTCTCTGTCTGTCTGTTCCGGCTAATCTACGAAGCGGCTGGACTGATTTCAACGTGACTTTCACTGGCATATAGCTTGTGTTATAAAGAGTAACTTACTACTTATATGTTAGAAAAATAATTAGAGCACCGCACAATATAATTAAAACCGTAAATTACACGCGGGCGAAGTAGAGGGAAACAGCTAGTTGTGAATTAAAAAAAACCAATGATATGTCTTTATGCCTTTTTTACGCTTTATTTCATTCAAATTAATTCTTCTTTTTTTTTAAAGGATAGGGTGACAAACGAGCACACAGTCCACCTGATGGTAAGTGGTTGCTGTGACCCATAGACATCTACATTTATCCTCAATGAAGAATAATGTAGATGCGTCGTAACCCGTGAGGACTAAAATGGAATGCCTCTTTTCTACTAAAAAGGGTCTCCGGTTCTCTACACTCACCATACGAAACACAGCAGCGTCAAGCTGCCATTTTACGCTGGTATTCTGTGAGGGCGTGGTCCTTCCCCGGTCGAGTCGACCCATTCGTGCTACAACTACTAATATAGCTGCAGCATGGCTCTACTACTCGTCTGCACTTAGACGACTCTTTTACTTACTCCTGCCGCCATACAGCACTGCTGCGTCCCGGTCTGAACGGTATAGAGAGCCAGCATAATTACAGGCCGTGTAAGCATCGATCACTAATAAAAATCTACATACACAATCCCACGCAAAAGTTCTCTAAAAACTGTCGCCAATTGTTTTGACGTAATTCTATTTGAAATAAATATACATTAATGTAAATTCAACCTTAAGTGCATTGTCTAAAGTTGTATTCACAAAGCTATGTACAAATTAAAAGCGCACCCAAATGTTCGAGTGGGCGCTCATTCGGTAAGGACATTTTTGTCACTGATTGTGTATCTAGTTTTTATTAGTTATCGATGGCTGTGAGGCATAGTATCTTAGTCGCCAGAGGTGACAACGCATCTGTAACCTTCTTTGTTTGAAGTTAGCTTAAAGTGTCAAAATACTACAGTACACTAACCATCAAAAGGACTGAGATTTTTGTCGGTTCAGTTTAAAAAAAAGATCATATTATTTTAATGCAGTTACTGAACAAACAACACGGAAAATTCGTTCTAATAGGTTCGTTCCTTTTTAAAATAAAAAATAAAAATAATAATTTTTTTTTATTATTTTAATATTTAATTATACTCCCTTTAACCAATTTAGGTAAGATAATTAATAGAATCAGGCGTTACTTTGCGGAACTCCATTATAATATTGAAGTTGTAAAAAAAATAATAGGTATGCTTATATCCACGTAATGAAATAATTTTATGTGTGGTATGACTTAGCGGTCAGCCACCGCAGTCTAATTCAGAAAGGGCAGGTGCAAACTAAGTAAGACACATCATTATATTTCATTACGCGAATATAAGCAAATAATTTTTTTTTTAGGTAAGCTTAAAATTTTGGAATTCAGAGTGTTTCCGACAGTATCGATAGCCGAACAACACACGACTTTTCCGAGTTTGCGGCCTGCACCCTTATTCATTAGATTAGTGTCGCTTTTTGTGTTTTCATAATTTGTGTGATCATAAAGGTTAAGGAAAATCCTTAACCAAACACAAATGTCTAATGGTTTCTTATACAGAGCAATATACGGCCAAATTTGCAGAGAAGGTTCAGAATAAGTAATATAGGCGAATGGTGAAAAAAAATTAATTAAAAAAAATCTCCAACGTTCTGTCCTTTTTATCTTTTAAATTCAGAATATATGGTAATGCGTTATTTTAACTGATTATCATTCATAAATATTCAACGCCCACTATTTTACTACGCACGCACACATACGTAAAGGTTGATTGGTCGGCAAAAACGTTGTGAATTGAATCGCAAACAGAGCAGCGCGTTAGTTGTTGCCAATAAATCACATTTAATATGGGATAATTTCATAAAAAAGGTAAACTGAAATAACGGTATACCATTATTTATATATTTGAACTTAAGTATAAAATTTTGCTACCCTTTGAAAAATAATCCTGTATACTACTACTTCTTGCACGTTTGCATGATTAGGAGAGCATGAAACCGTATGGTTATTACCTATCGTAGGTAGCGTGCTGTAAGAGGTAGAGATTTTTATTTATTTTTTATTTTATATTTATTTTTATTAGAGATGGGAAATTACCCGTCGATAAAGGGCGGTGTAACTATTACGTTAAATTCAGAGGCAAAATGCCAAGACTGACCTTGGAGAGCGGCGTCTTAAGTGTAATACATCGGGTACTGCGATTGCCAATTTTGATGCCAAGCGTGGGGATAGTGGCAAATCTTCATTACCACAGGAGATAGCTATATCACTATCTATCAAAAACCGGGATGATACAGGCTGATGTTTTATCTTATGTCACAATCACGTGGCTATACAGCCAACAAAAAATAAAGCATACTGTACAATATTCCTCTAGGTTTTTTTTAGCAAAAAGCGTCTACAAGTTTATTGGGCTATGAAAAGTTTGGTGTTTGACTGTCTGCATGCTGTTGACTTTTATGTGTGGATATAGTTTAAAATAATATTTACTAAATTAAAATCAATATTGTTCTATTCTGTATTGTTATTGAAATAATTAAATGCGTGAAAAACTTAGAAATGGAATGCAAAAAAATTGCAGGTAAAGCAATATGAAGGAACATATCGGGCTAGTGATTATGTCGTTCCAATTCTTGTCTTTGCTGAAACTTTTTTTGGGGACAAATTAAGTGCAATATTAAGTCGCTATTTTACGTTTGTATTCTATGTGAGACTATGACCTCTTCCGGTTGAGTCAATCCTATCGTGCTGCAACTCACTTCTAAATGGATTATGCAGCTATTATACCGTCGCGCTACTGTAATGCCTGTTGACGAACTCGATGCGTTCGAAATATTTTATCACTCAGATATATAGATTTCCGCATTATGTTCTCCATCACAACCCACTAGGTGAATCTGCACTTAAAATTGTACAATTTAAAATTTCGTTTTTGCCGGTGGGCATAGAAGTCTAATTATTCTATGCCGGTGGGTATCAAATCCGGGTTGCTCGCTACGACGGCTAGTTTCTAAAAACGCAATAATTAAAAGTAACATATATATTTAAAATATAAAAGTTGTAATATAAATAATTTGTTATTCCACTTAAGAAAATACCTGAAAGATCTTTTATTAGCTGCAAATCTCATAAATTCACCCCAAAGACAACCAGTTAACCCAGTAACCGACTCGCTAATGTAATACCTACATCAATTTAACCTTGACACAGCCCTAGTTAGTATGCACGGGCTTTCTTTTAAAATCTGATGTATTAATTTGCGAATATGGTACTCATATAAAAACAGTCTTAACTACAAGGACATACGAATCAAAGTGACTTAATACTACCCGTCACCACCAAGTTTCTGTTTCAAAATTTCAAAATGTTAAGGCAATTTAACACAAAATAAAAAACAAACATTAATTGAGGCTTAATTTACGTGAATAATAAAGTGCAAAATTGAATATAAAAATGTTCAAACGTAAGACGTTTTAAATATGAAAAGGTTATTTAGCACGTGGTTCTCGTGACGACGTTCGCAATTTGAGTATAAATTAGAGCACTTATCTCGTCGCGGTCTTGGCGTTTGTCTCTTTCTTTGTAATGATTCTTATATTACACTGTTTCATTCGCTCACTATGCTAAGGAATAGGCGTAGGGGTGTCTGCTACGTCAGCATTCTGCTTTATCGATATTTCACGATAGCACTCCAAAACGTTCGGGTAGGGTGGGCAAAGCGAGCTTATAAATTGTGAAATGATAAATGTTTTCAATCTTGGAACTTGTTTTATGCAGATCCAATATAAAAGATGAAATGAGGAATGATAGTTTGGAGGGTGTATTTATGAACACTGTCTGAGAGCAGAGAATAAATTAAATTATTTGTTACTTTTTTAATGTCGATAACTAACATGAGAATGCGCATCTCGCACTCATATTTAATTTAGCCGCGAAAGCAACAGGTTATTAGCACGGAGCTTTCCCGCCTAACTTTCCGGGCGTTCACTTTTTAAATTCCTCTCCTTCCCTTTCTAATTGGATTGTTTTCTCCCTTTCGTGAATGAATGAGACTTGTTGCTTGCATCATTTCACGTTTATTTTAGATCGTTTCCCGAGATCGATTAACAAACAATCGGACCTTAAACTCAGTTATAAGTTACTATTATAAGGTCTCAATTTAAAAAAAATATTCAAATCACCATTATCATTTACCCGTAAAAGGTATTTAAGCGTTAAATTTTGCGCTCGGATAGTCGTTTTTGTGCGTAAAATTAGCACATTCTCATTATTTTACGCATGTTAGGCATACTGAACCCTTCCTAATTTTATAGGCCAGCACGACTTTATCAATTTATGGAAGCCCATGAAAAAGGCAAAGGCCGGAGATATAAAAGGAAACCTGATATTACCTACATGATACGATATCTCGTTTTATGACAAATTGTTAGATGTAACCATGGAAATTCACATTTTACGAAGTTAGCTGTTTCATTTTATACTGACATAAAAATAAGAGCCTATAGTCATACGAAACGAAGCCTACACGAATCTACACACATAAATATATTTCTGCTCACCACCCAATACATTTTATCTATGTTACCGTTGCCTTACTAGACACATTTAAAATTGAAAAATGACTTAACCCGAAATCGATGCGGTTCAAATTGTGTTCCTAATAAGAGCTTCATAGAATCGATTTTAAATTGTAGCCTAGCCGTCGTTTGTAACTACCGCATTGTGATTCCGTGATCGAGTCTCACGAGGTATTCTCAAGGGGTGAGCGTAGTTCTTGCGCTTGGATATAAAGAAAGGTAGATACTTATGAAATTCGAAGGAAAAACCACCCTTCCCTATGCTTATACGGCGCAGTCGATTTGGTTTTCGCTGAGAAAATTGTAGCATGGTTTGAGCGGGACATTCACTCACCGTACGCCGTCTGGAGACGACGATTTTCTTGAATTTCCTTCGGGACGCGTCTCCGAATTCCAAATTTGAATAAGACTTTTGAATTTTTTCCTTATTTTTAACTGGCCATCAAAGTAGATATTTTTTTCAACTTATCATAAAAGGAAAATAACATTCGCGTCTCGAGTGACCATCGCTAAATTAACAAAATGCGTCGCTGTAAATGAAAACTAATTTGAAACTTTTGCTCGTCGGTGAAAGGTAAGTTTTTCTTACATAACCTTATTTTTTCTTATTGTATCATTGTAGTACTTTTTATATTACTTTATTAGGATGCTACATAAAACTATGAAAATAATACTTTAAAATAATTATTTTTTTATTGTGTATAGGTATTAAATTACTTGCGGTTTATTATACTAACTTTATTTGTACTTTAGTATCTGTAAATTTTTCGTTTCCTGGAGTATATTTTATGAAAATAGTATTGTATATATTTTCATAAAATATACTCCACATATATAGTGTAATAATATTTACATAAAATATTATTTAAAAATAAGTTGAATTACTTACTTATTTAAGGTTTTACGCAAACATCGTATAAGTAATTACTCGACAATTTAAAATTATTCTAAACACCAAATTACGTAACATAACATAACATCATCTTTAACGACCGTCAAACAGAGGGTTAGGCAGAGACTAAGGACTTCTACTGGGCATAATCCTGACGAAATAGCAAGTTAATAATATGAATATTGTGATTATGTATTTCATTTATTTATTCAATACAGGTTATCGAAAAATCACTACTGAATAATAGGGAGGATTTTCCCATAGTTGGCACGCTTGGCGGGTGCGTTGGCAACCACAGTTTTTATTATTTTCAGCTGTTATCAGAAAGATATCGCGTCGCGTCGCCATTTACAAAATCCGTGCGATTAAATGGGGTAGTGAACTATCTTACGGCGCTACCATATGGCGACTGATTTCGTATACTCAATTCATAAAATAATATTTCAAACTTAAAAACTCTTGTCTTAGTGAAAAAATAAGATTTCGAATTTTATCTATTATTATGTTCTGATTTAAAACATTACTGGCAGTCTTTCTTTTATTGTGGTTATCAATTCTTAACACATACATAATCTCTCAAGTCTGTCACCTAGAGGGGTAGGCAGGGATTATGGATTTCCAATTGACACGATCCTGACCCACTGCGTTGGTACGCATCTACGTACAATGTGAACAATTTTCAATATATTTCAAGACATTTCTTTCTATTGATATTTAGATATCGTCTTTGAAAATATGTTATTTTATATTTATGAAGCTATGCCACAGAAACGGCATGGTTTTATCAAAGGCAAAAATTCGATACGAAAAATTATTAATTGAATTAGCAATTATTAATTATAGAGTACATTTTTTAAAGAGATTTGAACGTTGGTTAGCCGGTTGACACGACCTGTACAGGTTCTAAAGAAGCATTTGAACGCGTACGGGAGGTAGTTTTTCTATCAAGAAGTCCGTCGGCGTTAGTCACACCCTTTTATTTATTTCTGCACCTCGCAGAAGTTTTTGCACTGTTGTGATCTGGTTTAAAGGCTGTTAGAGCCAGTGCTATTACAGGCTAAGAGGATTTTATCTTAATACTCAGTGTTAACAATGCAACTGTGCCCTTATTTTTTAAGTTGTTTCCAGCTGTCCATGCGTAAGCAGCTGCACTTTGTTTATAATTACAAAAATATTATTAAAAAATAATCATATTCATTTGTACTAAATCACAATTACATACCGATTTGGCAAACTATAATTATATAAAAATAACTAGAAAATAAAAATAACTGTGGTGGCCAGCCCGCCTGACAGTCGTTGCAACTGTGGCAAATATCCCCTAATGTGCGGACTTTGATAGACCGTAATAATGATCATGATGAAGATAATTAATATTATTATTAAAATTGTAGTGGCCGTCTTTTTTTTATAGGATAAGGGTGACAAACGAGCACACAGTCCACCTGATGGTAAGTGGTTGCTGCGGCCCATAGACATCTACATCTATTCTCGATTACGAATCAAAATGCAGATGCGTTGTCACCCGTGAGGACTCACACTCACCATACGAAACACAGCAGCACTGAGCTTCTATTTTACCCTAGTATTCTGTGAGAGCATGGTCCAACCTCAGTCGAGCCGACATTTTCGTACTAAAACTATAGTATAGCTGCAGCATGGCTCCACCATGTAAGCTTGCAGCGTATTTATGTGATTTGTATTGTATATGTTAGATTCACTAAGATCCGCTAAATACGTTATAATACGGCTCCATGTATTGTCCACCGTATGCAAGTGTCACTGACACTAGTGACATTTTTACAATGCCTACTGCCAGTATTACCAGTTCCATTTCAGTTAACATACGTAATTAACTTAGTGTTACAAGAGAAAGAGGTGAATGAAAAAATGCGTCATAATGCCGTCGCGCGTCTTTTTTGTGGAGGATCGGACAGTTCGTAACAAGTTGTGACATTTAATAAGATCGCTAGTAGTCTTATATGTTACATGTTAACACTAATTATCTCAGTGAACACTATTTTACTGTCTATCAAATGACAAAAGGCTTTCAATTGAACATCAAAATTAATAAGAGATGTACCTAGTAAGCTTATAAATTAATTTTCAAATTATTTCATGCCTCAACAGTCGTTCATAATGAAGAAACAATGAAGATTAAAATTTTAATATTACGTAATCCATTTAAAAATACTTTAAATTAATGTATACTAGGTGATAGGCGTTGAAGCTGCAAAATAAATACCTGTGAAGGTGTCGTTTTAAATTTGGAAGAGTTACGGGGGCGACACTGAAAGTTTTTAGAACTGGCCACTTGTAAACGCTATAATAAAAAAGTTTAAATTTTTAAAATGGAACTCTTTGCCAATATTATTGTGTACTTATGTATTTTATTAATTTATCATTTGTTTACGAATTACGGCAAATTGAAAAATGTTTGTGTCACGTCAGCATGAATTTAACGCGAGAAAATTTTAGTACAACGATTTTTTATGAAATTCGATATCATTTAAGTAAACAAGAAAGTTATGATAGACTTTGATTGGCTTTTCACGATGAAGCCCTATCTCGTGTCACTATTTACAACTGATGTAATGATTTAAACGTGGTCGCACTAATCTCACCGATGATCTGCGTGAGGGACGGCCTTCTACGACGACGACTTAAGATAACATCAGTGTTGTGCGGCGTATAATATAGAATGACAAAATAGTGACCTATCAGCAGATTCAGACAAGCTTAGGCATTGGTATGAGTCAAGTGTACAAAAATCCTCCATGAACATTTAGCGGTCGGGAAGCTTTGAGCCGGTGGATACCTCATAATTTGACAGAGGCCCTAAAACTCCGTCGTGTTATTGGCGTCGTGAAATGGTTCAAAAATTTAACGAAGTTAACTCAAATGCTGTGTTCGACATACTTAGGTGTGACGAAAGCTGGATTTATTGTTATGATCCTGAAACTAAGAGACAGTCTGCTGTGTGGGTGTTTCTTTCCGAGGAGTTGCCAACTAAAGTGAAGAGAGGTCGAAGCGAGGGAAAAATTTGGTAGCCTCGTTCTTCGGAAGGACAGGTGATTAGGCAACAATTGTTTTAGAGGATCGAAAAAACAGTTACTTCAGAGTGGTACATAAACAAGTAAAAGATGATGAGAGAGCTCATTGTTATATTTTAAATAA
This sequence comes from Parnassius mnemosyne, assembly GCA_963668995.1. Classification (NCBI taxonomy): domain Eukaryota; kingdom Metazoa; phylum Arthropoda; class Insecta; order Lepidoptera; family Papilionidae; genus Parnassius; species Parnassius mnemosyne. The sequence continues at coordinate 11,217,805 of CAVLGL010000080.1, forward strand.
TTACTACACTACACTACACTAAAAACCAGCAGACAGTCACCATACAATCACCATACGAAACACAGCAGCATGAAACTGCTATTTACGCTGGTCATTGAGTTATATGTACTACGTACTAGAGAAGCCATTCCAAACTAAAATTGTGACTTCTCTATTGTGGCCATTGTCTTCGCGCATGCGCGGTAGTAGTAGTCGCGCATGCGCGAAGACTAATTTAATATAAAATAAGATATTAATATAAAATAAATATAAGAATTTAATATAAAATATCTTAATTTAATCTAAACAAACATATTTCTAAATAAAATGTAATAATAATTATTTTATGAAATTCACAAATCATCAATTTACGCAATATTTAGTTTGTATGGATTGCACTACAGTTCAGTTGAACATAGTCAACGTTCGGAATGGCTTCTCTAGTACGTAGTACATATAACTCAATGACACTGGTATTCTGTGAGAGCGTGGTCCTACCCCGGTCGAGCCGACCCATTCGTGCTACAAACATAATATAGTTGCAGCATGTCTTTACCACGTTAAAATATCACTTCATGAGAATGCCTTTTACCATACATTTTCAAATAAAAATATCTGTCATATTTAAAAGATCTTGTTACTAATAGTTAAATAGCAATCTATATCTATACTTCTATACGTACATACATACAAATAAATTAAATGGAAGTGTCTGTTTGTAATGTTAAAATAACAGCTTTCCACAAAATGCATATGAAAGTATAGACAGTACTAATAACAAAAATCCTATTTTTAAAATTTTTGTCTATCTGTCTGTCTGTTGGTTCCGGCTAATCTCTGAAACGGCTGGATCGATTTTGACGGGATTTTACTGGCAGATAGCTGATATTATAAAGAGTAACTTAGGATATTTTGATTTTAGAAAAAGAATTATGGTTCTGCGCAAACAAATTAAAACACATGAAATCGTAGTTAATTCGACGCGAGCAAAGTAGTGGAGGACAGCTAGTATGTAATAAGATATTTTTATTAATAGTTGGAAATAGTACTACATCTACCCAAAAACAATTTGCCAACTTTATGAAGCCTGTACTGTGGTACGAGTATAGCGAGTTTCGATTTATTACACGTGTTTCATTACGATTGTTAAAGTTATAGTTATCACGCATTTTCTCAAATGTAATAAAATTGTAGCCAATTCTTTCAGCTTGTTAATACTGTTTTTATCACCATGTGTGGGATTTGTATTTGGAATATTAGGATTTTCTGAGGATTTTTTGTTGCCACAGCCTTGTTTGTCCGTGTCGTTGCTGCGAATAAAGTTAACAATGTCATTTTAGAAAATGTTTAATTTCTTTAAACATTAGCTATAAATATCTAATTTAAAAAAGAAACCTCTACATCGATGTGTCTTAATCACTTACCGTCTTACTTATAGTTATGCTTAACTTAATTGTTTATTATCGCTTACTTAAATAACACTGAAACAGAAAGTCATACAAGTTTCGCTCTCTCACGATTGGCCAAACACTAGTTACCAAATAAGTGATTAGTTATATGTGTATATGTTAGTTATATATAGTTATATGTTCTTAATATATAAGAAAAATATAAGTTAAAAAATAAGTTCTGGTTTTTTTTGTAATGAAAACAGAAGTGTTTGCCAAACAAGTATGTTACAAAGTAGTAAATTAAAAAGTCCTTCATTATCAAATCTATATCTACCGAATAAAAAGTATTCTATTCTTTTCTGTATTGAACAGAATATAATAGAATACTCAGCACTGTCATTTGAATTGATGTGATTGAAAATAAGCGATTATTTTGATAACTATTTCTATACCTGTCCCTTTTTATTGCCACTAAGTGAAAAAAGAGAGATAGAAACTTTAATAATTTCTTACGTTAACATCGATTTTTAGTAAGGCCGTAACATTTATTTATACAAAATTTACATTTTTTTCATGGTAACATTTTCTATGATATTTTGTGGTCTAAATCATTATATTTCTTACATTTATTACCGATTTTACACTTGCGATGATACATGTATCTATAGATGTAATAAAAATAATAAAAATATGAACCGATAAGACCCGATCGAGGAATAACGTAAATCGAAGGGTATATTCCCATTGATGGGGTGAATGACATATAATTTATATACCTACCAATATTATACGGATAGAGAATAGTTTATCGTCCCACCCTCATACCTCGACCCTCCGACGCACACAAAGGTATATATAACGTATACACATGTATAAATGTAGGGTTGAGGACAAAATCGATATGCCAACTCCTTTGTAAAACTTCGAATGTATGAGGTTTCTGAATTTGTAAAAGTAACTAAGTTTCTACGAAAATTTGTTCTTTTTTGTTAGTCTAATTAAAATTCAGAAAGTCGAATAAAAATATGAAATTTGTTTTAGTCTGTACTTAGTAACAAACAGCTATATCAACTTGTTGAGTGAACTATACTAACACATTTTTTAATATCACCTTGAGCGTTAGTACATCTTTTGTTTTATCCGATGTGGATTAATGTTTGGGCAGAAACATGTCTGAGTTACGATTATGCCTAGAAAGATACGATCGTAAACGCCTAAATTAACAAGTGATAAAGTTTCAAAATTTTGTACGACCGACTTCAATATAAATAAAATGAGAACGTCAATGTAGTTGAAGTCAATTAAATACGCGTTATTAAGGATAACTCAAAAACAGATCTTGAGCAAATTTATATGGGATTGCATAAAAAGCACCAACTTTCAAATATAAAAAGAATCCTCAAGATCAGTTCACCTAGAAAAAAGCTTTGAGGTAACACATAAAAAGAAAACAGTTGAATTGAGTACCTCTTCTTTTTTTGATGTCGTTTAATAAATAATCATAAAGTGAAAGCGCTAGACATAATTATGTTTAAAACATGTGTCCATTTTTAATAAAAGCAATGTGTTAGTTAAGAAAAGCAACATATTGTGCTGAAATATGTAAGTAATAACAAAATCGGTCAGTTTTTACCCGATTGTGCCAGAAGGAGGATAATTTTTGGAATGCCTTCATGGATTTTAACATATTATGGTGTAGTCAGATTCGCGTCATTAAACTTTTCTACGCCGTCGAATTTTTTATTACCATTTTAACCGTGTGTTATAATATAATCTAAATATGTTTCCCTATTAATGTCACGTAATTTTTTTGGTACGGAGAAATTGTTTACACTATGATGGCTCTAGTTATAGAGGTCAGTGTGTTCGTTAATAAATACATGACTCCAAATTAATAATTATGTCATATATAGACGGGAATAACACTCATTGAATGAAACTTATTTTACATATTTTAATACTCATTAGGATGTCAAACACCCAGTTCCTCCTCCGTGATTATCGTGTGCTGCAAAGCACCCGAAACATCAGGAATTAAAAATAATTTTAATGAGTATAATTGGATGAGATAAAATCCGTAAGGTTAGCTTCTTTCAAACCTAATAGTTTATTCATTGCATAAATATTTAATATTAATTTAGTCTCTGGACCTAAGCACAAGACACGTGGACATACATTCAGAGGTATCTTCCTTGACGATTAATAATCTGTATAAATGTTCGTATACTACGTAATGGCACAATCGATTCATCGCCGACGGACGTACTCAGTCATAAATTAAAAAAATAAAATAAAAAAGTCACCGCAAGGCCCACTACAACGTCGGCACGTCAAATATCCCGGTCTCATGAATGTTCGTAACCTCTTATCTGATTAATGACTTCATACTTTCTGCGATCGACAGCAATTTGCTGGTGAAAAACTTTACTACCATGTTATTTTTGTCCAACGCCAGCAAATACCGCGTACGTCGTACATACTGCTAACGAACTATAGAAAGAAACTTGTATTTCATTATTTAAAACAACTCCTCTCTTCTGTTTTTCACTAACCACGGGTAATTTATAGCATGACCAAACCGGGAGTCGAACGCGCAGCTATTTATTTAACGGTGGAGGAGTTGGGTCGTAAAATTTTATTTTGTTGTTTGTGTTTAAAAACATGCCTAATAAAGAACTTGCTTAATCGACTACGAGAGCTACTGGCCGATTATCGGAGACAATCTTTTTTTAAATGAGTTATTGGAATCTGTGTTTTAAATTCGGTACTTTAGATAGGCTGCAGATCATTGGAATTTTAATTACTAAATTAGAAGAACTCAAGTATTTTTAAAATAGTTCTTCTCGTCATTTAAAAAAAAATAAGTTTGATTCATTTTTGCATACACTATGTTCCTTACTGGCAACATATTTTATAATAAACTTCAATTAAAAAAGTGTAGCAAAGGAAGGCCTAACAAAGCCTCCTTATATTCCTAGGCGAATTTTGGGAAAAGAAGTAGCCCGCTGCCATGTCCCAATGCGTGTTTGCAGACTCCATATTTTCGCATTTTTTTATTTCCCAGACATACAGGTTTCCTCATGTTAATTTCCTTCACGACCGATTACGTAGTAAACTATTTTATTTAATGCTGTAATTAATAATTTTTAATTTCACCGTACGAAATTTTTACAGCAAATCAACAATCATCTGAATCTGATTTTTAATCGAAGATGAGTTTAGGCGTTAGAGCTACATCATTCATATACACACTATTAATTCAGTTGAACTCGATGTTTGTTAATCACCTATACTTGAAAAAAAATTACCGGTATGTTTTTATTTTGAATTGGTAAATATATCACATTTGCATATTTTCATTTGCCATATTTAAATTAAATAATAAAAAAATGTTTGTGTACAAAAATTAAAAAGATTCTTAACTGCGTTTTGTATTCAAATTTCAAATAATAAAAAGATAAATCATTTTAAGAATAGAATTTAATTACTTTTTTCTGTTTTTGTTAATTCTCGTTAGCGTAGAATATGCCCAAATTATAAAAACAGAACTTTTTTACGAAAATAATTAAAAAAAATTATGACGAATTAAGTTTTTTGTATACCTACAAACAGTTTTTTTATTATGGAATATATTAATATATATTAAATTAATTATGGAAAACTACAACATGCAAATGCGATATATAACAACTCTGAAAACACACTGGTAATGCAATTTAAACATTAATTAAGCTCTAATTAATTAACCGTTAATTTTTTTAGAATAGTTTATATTTAAATACTTTTCACAGCTTTTGTTACATTTTAAACTCTAAAAAACAATGTTGACAATCGCTAACGCATCAAGTGAAGATGAATATGAATTCATTATGACCAAATAGTCCATTATATTTTCGTATTATCAGATTATGTAAAGACATACATGCCCCTTCGTGGACAACTAAGTAAACATGTAAAACGAACTAACAACACTTTCCCGTAGAATTCGGGGGTAATATTATACGAAACCCCACCCCCGAGTTGTCAATCGATCAAACGTGTGCAAACAGTGTAGGAACAGCCAAAGTATTATAAGGACGTAATACCATCAAGATCTACATACGAAAATACGCCGTAAAATATATGAAATAGAAATTGAATTGAGTTCTCGTTAAAATACTCTGAGATCAGTATATTTTGACTGTTTGCAATTTGGACATATTTCTTATACATAGGAGTCATAGAAGCGATGGAAAATGTATTGACAAATATATCGAGTTACACTTTCCATTAGGATATTGTTTATGCCAATTTATTTAAAAGGCACGCATGACGAAATTTAACTTGAGTTACTTTAAGACACTTTTGTGTAATTACTTTAGACAAACATAGTTAATATGATAAACATGAAGGTTATTTCAATAGTAGAACACTTTAAATTTTAGAGTAAACATTTTTTCGGATATTATATGTTTATCTGTGGTAAAAATATGAGTCAAACATACCGTGTAATTTTTTATCTGTTTACAAAACACAACACACACTATATAATAATGCATCTTGATTTAAATTGGACACTAGAACACGTCTGTGCACCGATGTTCAACATTTTCGAATGCCACTAAAAGTGTCCCGTGACCTTCTGTATCTTTCAACGTGAATAAATTATTACCATTTTTTGTCCCCCATCATCGGTAAAGGGTTAACTATTTCTATAGAAAGTTATGGGTCGTGAATTTGCATATAATTTTTAGTTTATTATTTATTTTTAAAGGGGGAACCCCTTTGTCATGGTAACGTTTTTCGGGGTTGATGAATTGGCCGTATTAATAAGGATTAGAAGGTAAGCACCGTGTAGTGTAGAGTGAAATGGTGTAGGAATCATTTTGCGCTAGATAGAAAACATAGGCAGTAAAAGATGCGACGTAGTAATTGTAAAAATATAGTTTAATATAATTTACTCGTTTGTTTGTAGCATATATTATTCATTTACTTGCTTCGTGAGAACCAGTGGTAAAAACTGACTTTCCGTTAACCAGGGCTTATATGTATAACACTAGAGAGCTGGAGACCTTTTTTATTGGAAACAAGGCATTCCATCTTAGTCCTCAGGGGTGACAACTGCATTTTGTTTCTTAATCGAGGATAAATGTAGATATGTATGGGCCACAGCATTCTCTTACCATCAGGTGGACAGTGTGCTCGTTTGTCACTCATATTCTATTAAAAAAAAACTATTTAGAGGACAAAATGCTCCTATATTTTATTTTTTAATGATATTGAAGTGACAAACGTGTTTAGTGTCCTACTAAAGACGTTAAAATTAATTAGAAAATATCTGCTTATAAATACATAAATGATGTGTCTTACCTAGTTTGAAGAGCACTGCCTGTCCTCCTTCAATTGCGTGCTCTGTCATTGCCACCAGTAATCCCAACTACTGGTGACACTACTATACTAGTAAAAACACGTTCTCTTCCATCGCGGAGCCTATGTCCTGACTCCTGATGGTGTCTCGTTTAGAGGCGAAATACGTGTCGATAATATATAATCTTTCCTAATGTAGTGGTGTTGAGGGTAGTGGTGTTGGGATTAGTAGTGGGAGGGTGGGAGGATCCTACTCAGGTCAAGTCAGAGCGGATCGATAATCGAAATAACAGCCTTTAATTGAACTGAGGGGATTACGAGTATTTGTATGCTTCGAGTATTAAGTAAGACAGTAACAGCCATTATAAAAAAAAATTGTGCGTCTGTCCTGGAATCGAAATGACAGAATCGATTGTGATGATAATTCACGAACAGATATAAAGCAATGCCAGTAACGATCTGGGCTATATTATTTTATCCGAAAAACTTGGAGATTTTTCAGGAAATCGGAGCATTTATAGGATTAATGACAGTTTTAAATCTAATTATTGCCACATTAATCGATATTCCCCATCGGGCGGGTTACTAGTATTGAATAATTCCGATTGCTTTTTATACAACACAGTCAACAAAAGTACACGGGTGCTATTAATTGAAACCAAAGTACACCACACCACATCAATCATCAAAAACATCGATTTTTTTTTATTTAATGACTTAACTCCTGCCAGCGGACCCGCCAAAGTCTACACAAAAACGACTTTAGGTCCATTTTCGCGTATTCATTTTAATTTCCCGTAGTGCAAAGTATCTCAAACAATAATCCAAGGCATGTTTAAAATACATCATAATTTTATGGTTCTATTTATTACGTGCTAAGATTTAGCCTTAGTTTCAAAGCGAGGAACAAACGTCTGAAGAAACTTTCACATGTAAAACATTGGAGATACTGCTTAATAAGAAACACCGTAATGCAAATTTTACGATACCTACTACTATTTACTTTTCAGTTTGTTCGTGAATCCACGCTATAAAGATATTGAAGCACAGATAAAAAAGCAAACTTTATAGGTTCCGTCGTGATGGGACAACTATAGTAACAACAAGAGTTTTAGGAATTTCATTGATGTTTTGGTTCTGCCAAGAGACATAATTTAGTTCATTTTATTTCTACCAATAGCGACTTTAGTGGTTCTCGGGCTTTATTTATGAATTAACTACATAATAAGTAACTTGTAAGTTCTAATAAAAAGATACAAAGTGTTACGTCTAACTGAGACTAGCCATTAACGCAAACCGATTACTGTGTGCGCAAGCACAGGTGTACTCTCTATTCCCTCACTCTCATAGACGGTTACAACGGCAGCCCCACACGAACAGAGAGTGTTTGGGCTCAGCACTAATGACTTTACATACTTCTCGAGGCGCAGAGGTAAAACATCGCCAATTTCATGAGTCGGGACTGCTACAGGGAATTTCTTGACATATAAACTCAATAACTGGTGACCAACTGGGGACCATATCATGATCAGCAGTTGCGCTTACGATAATTCAACCAACTAGGCAATGGTAACTGTGAAGATGGGGGGGGGATGAAACCCCCCCTCCCCTTAGATCTGCGTGATAAACTTAGAAATGAGGATATCCGCAGTAAAACTAGAGTGACCGACATAGCTCAACAGATTGGTAAGCTGATGTAGCATATAGCATATAGCTCGAAGAACCGACAACCGGTGGTGAAAAAGTTTCTTGAGCGGCAGCCTCGTACCGGTAGATAAAGTGTAGGTTGCCCAACTAGATGGAGTGACGACCTGGTAAGACATGCAGGAAGTCAATGGATGCAGGTGGCTCAGGACCGTGCTTTGTGGCATTCCTTGGGGAAGGCTTATGTTCAGCAGTGGACTTTAATAGGCTGTAACTGTTATGATGATCATATTAGACATTAGAAATATTAGAATTACTTAGGCTATCACATAGCAAGATGAATACGATCAAATATTTCTGTGCTCGCTCCTGTGATTTAGCAATCACTAACCTTACGTAACTGTTCCTAGGTTCGAATTTCGTCTAGAGTCATTATCAAACATGAAAATGATTGATTATGATTTCCACGTTGAATGTACTGTTATTGTCTGTGCCAGATATCAAGACTAATTTAAAAATAATCACAATATAAAATCCGTTATCAAAAGTTTTTTACAACACATACAGATGGATGGGAAGGCCACATCAATAATTTTTTTCAACCATATTTATAAATTAATCTTATATTAAAATCTGTTTTTTAAGTATTTTATCTAAGTAATATAATAAATAAATGTTTTTTTAAAATACCTGGTTTAAAGAACTATAAGTAGGCTGTAAGAGGGATGTAACAAAATCATCTCCAAACCTCTCCCACATGAGGTGCACCTTACTAAGTTGACGACTGCCTAATAGCGGTATATTCGTTTAAAAATGACAAACTTATATTATATTATTAATACTTATAATACCTACAGCATTGCGTTGCTTCGTCGTCCATTATGCGTACAGTAATAGAATGTAATAATTTGCCAGCATTCCGTTTTTACATCTGATTACAATGTCTTCCAATGTGGCACAAGCGAATACGCTTTTGTTAAATGTGAATAGGCTGTTCTATTTTCGGCTACATCACCATTCACTATAAGCATTGGCTTAATATATACAAAAAAGTATCAGCTCTGCTCGCACAAGATCGAGTCCCCACCGTGATATGCATAAGAAAATCTTTCAAGTTATGTAAACGAGTAGGTGCATTCTTGATCAGGTCTATATACAGCGACAGATTAAAAAAAGGAAGAGAATTTCTGATAGCACTAATAAGTAAGACGACCAACAATCTCGAAATGCACAGGACAGTCCCACAATATCTATTGTAGCCCCACATTGTAATAATTACCTAAATAGTAGCAATGTCTATTGCGTCCCTCTTGTCCTAACAAAGTTCCTTAGAGATGATAACATGTGGACATACGAGTAAAAAATTATCTTAATATATAAAATTCTCGTGTCGCGGTGTTTGTTACCAAACTCCTCCGAAACGGCTGAAACGATTTGTATGAAACTTTGTTTGCATATCGGGTAGGTCTGAAAATTGGCCAACGTCTATTTTTCAAACCCTTAAATGATAAGCGTGACCCACCACAATTTTTTTTTTTATTTTTTGATAAAATTCTTTTTTTTATTTTTGTATGTGATTTAGCATTGACAAATACATAAAACTTCAAATTTTCACCCTTCTACGATCAACCCCTGTTTTTTAATCGCGATTTTAAAAACCAAAAAAATATTCCTTAGAAATAATGTATAATATGGCATAACAACGTTTACCTGGTCAGCTGGTAACTTATAAAATCGATATTCCCTGAAAACATTGATGTACGTATGTATACGAGACTTTTCATAACGTTGAAATAATTCTTATATGTACGATTTGTTTTTTCGCGTGTAACTTCAGCTTCAATTAATAAATCATTATTATATTATTTTTACAGGATAGGGTGACAAACGAACACACAGTCCACCTGATGGTAAGTGGTTGCTGTGACCCATAGACATCTACATCTATCCTCAAAGAATCAAAATGCAGATGCGTTGTTAATCGTGAGAACTAAGTCTACGGTTCTCTACACTCACCATACGGAACACAGCAGTGTTAAGCTGCTATTTTACGCTGGTATTCTGCAAGAGTGTGGCCCTTCTCCGGTAGAGCCGACCTATTCGTGCTATAACTATACTACTAATATAGCTGCAGCATGGTTCTACCACGTATATATACATCTTTATTGACCCTGTAATGGTCGTAAGAATATCCACTACCCCACATCGTCCTGGATCTGTGTTGTAACAGATGGAAACAAGCGAGGGACAGCTTCTTCCTAGTAACAAAGAAAAAAAACTGCGGTTGCCATCTCGCCATGTGTGGCAACTATAACTATGGCGAATAGGGGACATCCCCTATGAGCTAATCTATGAGGAAGGCATTCAGTAGTGGACTTCCAACAGGCTGTAATGTAATATTGGTACTTATAATGGTTGTAGCGTCTTTTTTTTAAATAAAATTAAAGTTATTAATGAACTTACTGCCCACCTGATGAAAAGTTGCTACTGTCACCCATGGACACCATGGACCCATGTCACCTATGCAACCAACTCAAACAAAGAAAGCTATAGATGTGCTGTCACCTTCGTGTACTAAAATCAAATACCTCACAGCCTGTATATACTGGTTTTCCATGCTCTACAGACAGTAGCACTTAGGCGGTAGAAATAGGCAAGTGTTGTATCTACCCAGACAAACTCCAATGCAAAAGAGGAGATGTACGACGTAGTTTTTTCATTACAGCCCTTTACAAGTCCACTGCTGAATATAACCCTGCCGTAAATAATGTCACAAAACACGGTTCTGAGCCACCTACGTCCATCGACTACTTGTATATCTTACCAGGTCGTCACTACGTCTAGTTGAGGGCTGCCCTACACTTCGGCTACCTATACGAGGCTGTCACTCGAGAAACTTACTTTCCCATCGGTTAAGACCTAGTAAGATATTAAGGTACGTGAGGGTAATATGATCGCCTTAAACTTCGCCGCCCTATAAAACCAAAACTAGGAGTAGGACAAAGACAAACTATAACTAATATATTAAGAAAAAAGAGCATACAAACTTTGTCAACAATTAGGAACACTTTGTAAAATCAACTTAAACAAAACTTACTACACTATACAATACTAAAATCGACTAAAATATTTACAATAGTGTGAACTGTTAAAATGTTGTCGATAAAGCAGCGCCCTTTTGACCTTTTAGATATTAGATTGAATGATGAAGCGATAGCTCTTCCACACATCACAGAACGATCTGTGCAAACAAGGTTGTAGTTTTTGAGTTATAAGAAAGTGAACATATTAACCGAATGACCATATTACCCTCACGTACTATAGTACAAAGTTAAAACCTAATTGTAGAGATTTTTACAAATCAGGCAATCAATTTTATACTTCCTATTTCTACCTCTATTTTAATGTGAATGAAATGCCTGAGGCCATAGACAAAGTAAAATTAATAATAAAACTGATAGCATCGTATTCCATATTATCTCTGATTATTAATATTCCAAACTACAATGCGCCCGATGGACCGGAAGTGAGATCTTTTGTAACAGACGCTCAAACCCTTCCGGTGATTCGATTTCTTCTATGTGGGAAGCTATTTAGTTAGTTCCATTCATACAAACCCTCCTATCTCACGGGGCATCTTTCGTATTAAAATAAATCAAATGGAAGCTTAAGATCTGTCACGGACGGCGCTGGCGTAATCGATTATCATATTTCGTTATAACATGGATTTGTGATTATACTTAGATAATTGATTTATAAAGGAATAAACATATAAAATTAAGATTTTAAAAACCAAAATTCTTTTCGTGTGCCAGATATATATATTAACTTTTTTTACAATTGATTGTATATTATTTTATAAACAATCCGATAATAACGACAACGTTAACCAAATATTTGCCACATAAACACACTTCACACACAAAAACCTCTATTATTGCAATCATCGATGTATTGATCAAACACTGGCACAAAAACTGCCGAAAAAAACCACTACACGCACCACTAACAAAACAAACATTTCACGGGTTTATGGTAACAAAAAAAAAGTGCTCCCGTCTATGCACAATGAGAGACATCCCATTGTACGGAATTTGACTAGCCATTGTTTAAAATACTGATTTATAGGTTATTAAACCCTTTCTATAATGTATGGATAGATAAATTTATGCGTATTATTCGTAGTAAAAAATGTCGGTAATATTTTATCGAAGGCATTCACGTATGTTTAACAAAGCTTGGTCGGCAGGGGTACGCAAGCGTTGGTTAAACGAAACACGGCAACACTCATTTTCTGCCCATCTATTAAAAAATAACTTAATTATTTTTTAATAGATATTATTTCAAAATTTATAGAAGTAGATTATTGTCGTGTTAGTCCCGAACGATATCTTTATTTAAATCGGCATCGCTAAGAAATGTAGCCAATCAGTTATCATATCATGCAATGTCATGTTACTTAATTAAGTAGATAAACAATGTTTGGTTATGTTACTGAAATCTTTTGCTATTTTCTTCTTTGTTCTTCACAATTAAATTCTATAAACAGTTGGAATAAGGCTTATTATTGCTTTTGCTTGTAACAGCTCCTGCATTTAACTAATTTACACCAAATATGTTGACCTAACATTATCTAGTAAACAGATTTTAAATCGTATTTAAGTGGCAATAAAGATCAAGATCAATAAGTATGCGGAAATTTATTATAACATTAACCATTTCCTACTATAAAAATGTTATCGAGTGAATCTCTAAGACCAATACGCATTAAATTTTTGTTGACAAAGGCTTGAATTATAAGTGCCATCAATATAGTTTTTTTTGTTGCCATGTTCCATGCGCTACGGCTACAACGACCCTCAATTATTATCATCCACTGTTATCTTTTATAGTTTATTTTAAGAAATAAATTCGTGTTTAGTAAAAATTTAAGCATTAAAGTAAAGTAAAAGTAATTTAAATTAAAGAAAAAGTAAATATCTTTATAATAATGTATGTGTACGTCAAATTTAACAACTCTTATTTTACACTAAAAAACCACGAGACTTGATTTATTTATACTTAACGAATTTTAGTTGTATCATTCTTACTCATTTAAGAATGATACAACTAAAATTTTTTTTTTTAATTATACTTAATATTTTTTTCTGCATCATATTAGATTTATTCAATGTTAGTGAAATAGCTATATAATTATAGGACGAACAAAAACATTATAAAATCCTGACTGACTATCCTCTCTCAAAGAATTCCTCAATGATTACAATAAACATACTCTTCTATATTTATCCCAAAATACAGAAACTTTAGAAAGCAGTTCACAATATAAATGGTCACAAATTAAAAAGCTATGTTCCAATAACAACAATATTTAAAATGTAGTGTCTTAAAATGTAATGCTTAAATATTACTTATATTAAATCAAGAAGCTACATTACTTTCACTTTCGTCCTAAAGAAAAACAACAAAGATACTTCAGCTTGTTGTAGAGTTAGCGGGAGAAAAAAATAATTTTCATTGACAAACTACTTTCTTATGAAAGAACGTGACAGAATATAAATCTTTATAAAGCGTTGTCCCTCTCTTGCATATTCATTTTAATGTACTTTCGCTGAAGAGTTTCTTTACGATTTCTTATGTTTTAAGAAAAATAATTTAGTGTTCTTTGTTTAGATAACCGTTGTTATTTTAACTTTTTAAGAGTTTGTTGCAAAATATTAATCCTTACTAGTTTCAATCGATTCTCGTTCGAATTTTGATCACCGTTAGTTAGCGTTAGATTCCATATTGCACTTTTTTGTACAAAGCTGAACGCCAACATAACTACGTTATGTTGGCGTTCTCTGTCTGCTAATCTGTCCTGCCTTTTATCAACCAAGAACTCTATTGGCTGGAATCATTCCAAAATGTTTATAAAATACTTTTATTCAGTATTCTTCGGTTCATTGAAATTAAAAATATGAGATAAAAATAAAATAAATACAATATATTTCTACAAATTTTGTAATGACATTGGTCTTTATGCTATTGCTGTCTGTATAAGTGTAACCGTGCAGTGGCGGTGTTAAGAATATCCACTACCCGATATCATCTCGTGGGTCTCGTAAGGGGCGACGGAGGGAAACAAACCAGGAGATGGGCAGCAGCGTCTTCCTAATAACAACTAAAAATAAAAAAAAACTGCGGTTGCCAACACGCTTGTCTAGCGTGGCAACTATGGCAAATATCCCCCGTATGAGTCAATCTATGAGGGAGGCCTGTGTTCAGCAGTGAACTTTAATAAGAAGTAATGGTAACAGTTATGCTATTGGATGCTATTATGCTATAGACAACATATTGCGTTATACTAGTTTTGAACTCACACGACATTAAATGCCCGAAGTTACGGCCAATAAACTCCTATTTAGATAAACTAATCAGTTGTAACGATTTTTGAATATGGAACTGGTATCGTTTGTCGTAATCCTTTGAGTGGCACTCGAAGTGGCAAGGGATGATACAGTTTGTGTATTGTGTCGATAATTTATTGTCACAGAGCATTGGATGAACGGTCCGTACTTTATCAATGTTCTTAGGGTTGCAATGTTTTTTTTATTGAATATTGAATTTTTGTGAATTTTTTCTTGTTTAATATTTAATAATGGCAATGAAGAAATTAAAAAAGGTCTAAATAAATACTAAAAACTCATTTCCTTTTAAGTATTTATTTATCTGTAACGCAAGCAATATTTTTAAGACGTTGCCTTTTCACAGCAACATCAAAAGGTCATAAATAAATATAATATTGATCCTCAATTAGGAATCCAAATACAGATTTGCTGTCACACAGAGTATTAAGATGGAATGTCTCGGATCACCGGTTTTCTATACTCACCATACGAAATATTCGCATCACCGTTACTGTTCCAGCCTATTAAAGTCCACTGCTGAACGTAGGTCTCCCTCATAGATTGCCACATAGGGTAAATATATGCCATAGTTGCCACACTTGGCAAGCGTGTTGGCAACCGCAGTTTTTTTTAATTTTAGTCGTTACTAGGAAGACGCTGCTGTCCATCTCCTGATTTGCTTCCCTCTTTAACCTCTTACGATACCCACAGGATGATATGGGGTAGTGGATATTCTTACACCGTCACTATTATATGTACTATGCCGTTATTATTGGTATTTTGAGAGAACTCGGCATTCCGCTGTCTATCCAACTCATCCATGTTTACGCCATAATAAAGCAGTTTGGCTATACAACGTGCCAGTTGCTAATTTGTCTGATTCTTTTATTTTTAATAAGAATTGTTTTAAGTAGTACTATTTACTGTATTACGGTGGTACAGCCGAGCTGCAGCTTTATGTATGTAGCATGAATGGGTCGGCTCGACCGGGGAAGGACCATGCTCTTACAGAATACCAGCGTAAAATAGCAGCTTCATGCTGCTGTGTTTCGTATGGTGAGTGTAGAGAACCGGAGACTTTTTATACTGGAAACGACGCATTCCATCTTAGTCCTCAGTGGTGACAACGCATCTGCATTTAGATTCTTAATCTAAGATAATTGTAGATGCCTATGGCCCTCAGCATCCACTCACCTGTGTGCTCGTTTGTCACCCTTATACTATAAAAAAGTAGAAATTATAAGATTTCTTAGGACACCAGGACTATTATCTACATGTTATAGCAAAACATCAAATACATATTTTTTATTAAACAGTACCTACCATCATAATATAAAACGTGTGCCAAAGTTTCTAGAATGCAACCACACCAGTCAAATAACTATACGTTCAGGAAGCCAACTTTCATATAAAAGACGTTATAAATAAAATGAGATATTCACAGCCGTTGGATGTGCAACTTATGACTGTGTAAGTTCAGAAACCACTCTAAGAAGTCGGGGAAAACTTTTACCAACAATATATTTGTTTGTGAACATACTGTGTTCGTTGTATAAAGCGCAATGGATAGGAGATAGCGTCGCTTACAGCGGGTTACAGTTTTCGTTGCCAATAAACAGATTCATTAAAATCATGAATGCAAATATATATTAATTAATCTATTACTAAGTCTTTAAAAATGAAAAATATAAACGATTAGCTGTGTAGTGACGGTGTAATAACAATCACTACTCATATTATCATCCCGTGGACGTCGTGAGTGGCGAAAGAGGTAAGCAAAACAGGAGATGGGCAGCATCTTCCTAATAAGGACTAAAAATAAAAAACCAACCCACCTGCCCAGCATAGCAACTATGTCAAATATCCCATCAGTGAAGCAATCTATGGGGGAGGCCTATGTGTAGCAGTGGACTTTAATAGACTGTAACACTAACGCTCACAAAAAAATTTAAAAATATTTTGGCTGGATTGTTATAAACTAATAAGTAAAGAAGTAGACTCTGCGGAGGCCGCTTCTTTCGCAGAGTCTACTTCACCTGAGGATGCCTCGTATACAGGCGAAACATGTGTCCTATTTCCGAGAGTGGTGTGTCGTGCCTAGGGTGGTGGTGCTGGGTATGGTAGTGCTGGGATTGACGGCGACGGGTATAGTGCGCGCGAGTGAGGGAGGGTGGGAGGTCCCCTTGAAACTGGGCAGGACACATCATTTTCTTTCTTTACGCGGAATTAAGAAAATTAGTTTATAACAGTCCCATAATAATGGATTTCCGCAAAGTAACGCCTGATTCTATTAATTAATTAAATATTTTGGCGTTATAATTAATTCCTGAGAGGTAAGGCTGTGGAAGAAGATCAACACGACTCGGAACACGATTAGCCAAAATATAGGTATGGTTTTAGATGGAAAATTGTTAAATTATGAATTTGTGTATTCAAAAACTAATTTCTAGCTGTAAATATTACTTGACTTGATAAAAAATGTCATATTGTATTTTGAATCGTTGAATAACATCAGTTACGTTGAATCGCTGCCTTTCATACACCTTGTTCGCGGCTTTAGCTCATAAGAAAAGTAAACGAACAGGCATATTTTGTTCAAAAAGTTCTTGTCAAGTTTATAGAAACTGTTCACTTTTCCATATAAAGTAAAAAAGTTAAGTAAATATTGTTAAAGCAATACTTTCTATATAACATATACACAAATATTTTCTTACGAATAATTATTATACCTGTATCTTATATCGGGGTGGCATAAGCGACGTCTATGTGGAATTTGATTTGTTTGATTTGACTGACTTTCCTATTGGTCTAGTGGTCGTTAGTTTTGTCGTGGTTTAAGGTTTGAAGAGTCAAGTCAAGAAATTCTCAGTAATAGTACGGAATCAGTAAGTTGGCAGTGTTTCACCTCCTCGCCACGAAAAGCACGTAAAGTCTTTGGTCTTGCGCTGGATGTTTTTCTAATTGTGAAGAATCACCGTCCCATAGGACTATGAGAGTGAGGGTAAAAAAGAGAGTGAATACGTGTTAGTGCCATGCTGCAGCTATATTAGTAGTATAGTTGTAGCTTACCGCTGCTGTGTTTCGTATGGTGAGTATAGGGAACTGGAGACCCTTTTTACTGGAAAAGGGGCATTCCCTCTTAGTCCTCATAGGTGCCAACACATCTGCATTTTGATTCGTAATCGAGAATAGACGAAGATGTCTATGGGCCACAGCAACCGCTTACCATCAGGTGGACTGTGTGCTTGTTTGTCAACCTATCCTATAAAAAAACCCGTGCTTGTGCACACACTTTTGAAAATATAATTAGACTGGAACCTTGAATTTTATTAAAAACCGTTCAAGCGTGATATGACCTCATAATTTAACCGGTCATTTAATTCATGGACAAACAGCTAAACATGCATTCACCTTTTATAATATTTGTTGTTTCATGTTGTTTCACAATGTCCTTTTAACACTTTCACTATCCGGTTTTCAGACACAATAGTAAGACAATACCAATGACCTATATGTAGTGCACGAGGCAGCGAAAGGGTTTAATATATTTTTATATATATTATTAAAAAAAATAGGTGTATCAAAATTTTTTTTCTTTAGTAAAAATACTATTAATGCTATTAAACCTTACTAATATTCCCTTTAATCACTTCTGGTTAAAATGCTTGTGTTAGAAGTGGTTCACGACAGTAGTCGAATGGCGGATTCGAACCCACGACCTTTCGAGTTCGCGGTCCGCCTGACGCTAAGAGCTATCTGTAATATTTTTCTAGTCGCATGTACAAGATGGAGTGACGACTTGGTAGGACATGCAGGAAGTCGGTGAATGTAGGTGAATAAAGATCGTGTTTTAAGGCGTCCTTGAAGTAGGTCTATGTTCAGCAGTGGACTTCTGAATAAACGTAAAATAAACTTACGCATGCATTTTTTTTCTTATTTAAAAAACGTTACGACCACACTAGGATTTTCTCCTGTATCGTGGAGGCAGTTTACAAATATAAATTGCACAAGGACAAACATCCAGACCCGGAACAATTATTTGTAGGCCATACAAATACTTGTTCCGTGCGTCGTTCGAACCCGCGACCGCAGCGCAACAACTCATTGCTAAGCTACTGCGCCACGGAGCCGTCGTTATGTTACTCAGAGAGGTAAGCAAAGACTACGGATTTCCATTTGGTACGATCTTGACTCACGTCTCTCGCTTCTTCCACTTTATTTCTACACATAGACAGTGGTCGTTTAAGGGTTGGTATACTCTTAATTTGGTCCAGCTTTATTCCGTCGATTTGATCTATAAACTTCCGTCTAGTGCGTTCCTTGCCGATACTAACTTTTGAAGCATACATTTGTTTTAATGATGATTTACTTGCGCTTTTATTAAAATAAGTTAGGTGCTGATAAAAACACAAGACAAAGTTCTCAAGTTGGTGCTTACGTCTTTGTAATTATTATTTTGTGCAACCGACTTCAATATAAATAAAATGAGTAAATCATCAATGTAATTGGAGTCAATTAAATACGCATTATTAAGGATAACTCACAAACTACTGGTCAGATTTTGATCAAATTTATACTGGACCACATAATAAGCACCAGCTTTCAAATCATCAAAAAGAATCATCAATATCGGTTCACCTAGAAAAAAGTTCTGAGGTAACACGCAAAATAAAATACAGTCGAATTGAGAACCTACTCCTTTTTTGGAGTAGGTTAAAAATTAAAACGACTGTTTTATTTTTGAGCACAGTAAAGTATACATTAAGAAAAACTGATTTTTCTGTAGGTTTTTATTTTTACAAGTCGGTATAAACGGTATTTCATACATTGTCAATACAGTTAAAGCTGAAATAAAATTGTACTATTAAAGCTAGCGTTATCGGTGGAATAATAATATGGCGGTGGCTTCCCCGCACTGCAGCATCATTATGTTGTCCTGGTATATTTAGACCTTGGTGATAAATATGGCAGTTTTCAGATGCGTAGGAATTTTTGAGCCTTTGCAAAATATCTTTTAATACTTTTTATAATTTATGAAGGTATAAAAAAATCTGTTGTTTTACTGTCGCTGAGTATTTTATTGTATTGTAGCTTCAAGTGATAGCTATTTATCTCTTTGTTTAAATTATTAATTATTCAGGTATATTGCAAATTAATTATTACGAAAATAAAACATATATAACTTATTTTATTCACTGTTATCTGTTAAGAAATTTCAAAAGTATTTCACAAAATATATTATACGTATTCTTCAAAACAATAAGGTTTTGGAAACGGTTGAAAAATTGTAAGCGAAACCTGCAGATATCCGCGAGAAAAATAGTCGTTAAAATAAAGGTCGCGTTCTTCTAAAAAATCGCGAGTTTTCCCTACTTTCCCGGGTGGCATTTGACAAAACAACCCTCTCCCACCCCCCGCATATGCGAGTAGCACATTATCTATCACGGGCTAAACTAAACTGGCATGGAGTCGCTACGCTGACAACGTGTTTCACCGTGTATCTTTGTATTTAGAGATTCTGATAATATTGAAATTACAATCTTTCTGGTGATCTGATAATATTTCTTTTTTATGAACATGTTAACAATTTATAGCTAGGGTGGATTTGCCATAACTTGCTTGCCTGGAAAACACTTTGGGATTGGCGATCACACCTTTATAAATCCATAAATCTTTCATGCGTTTCCCAAAGTAATCTCTTATGGCATTTACGGAATTAAATGGGTTGATATATCGTTTTTTCCCACCACCAAATGGTCGCCACGGATTTCTGATAAACATGATATTCAGCTGTATAGTATTATACACACATTAACTACATAAGAATTTCTACACAATTTCAGCTTTTTACTAATCAATGGTAATAAACGAGAGCACAGACTACTTAATAGCAAGCAGTCGAGGAATAATGCATATTTTTAACCCTTAGGAATGAAATATAAAGCTACTAGTTTTCTGCCGACTTCCAAAAAGGAGACGGTACTCAATTCGATTGTATGTTTTTTTTTATGTGTGTTACCTCATAACTTTTTACTGGGTGAACCGATTTGGATGATTATTTTTTTATTTGAAAGCTGGTACTTCTCGTGTGGTCGTGTGATCAAGGTCAGACCAATAGTTTTTGAGTTATTCTTAATAACTCATATTGAAGTCGGCTGTACAAAACTTTTAATTTTAAATTATAGTTTACGGGCATGAAATGCGAATACGAAGCATATAATTTTTTTTATTTCTTTGCCTCACAATAAATTATTACCATAAGTTGAATAAGCAACTCAACATATTTTTTGTGCTTGTTCCGCGCCGTATGACACATGTGCGGCATAAAGCGAAGTATTGATCTAGTGTTCACTCCTTCTTTTCTTTTGTAAGATAGTGTGTAGACATACGTGTTACATTTATCCTTTATGAAGCCCGATACAATATAATGATGTTCAACGAAGCAGGTTTTCGAGACGAAACTAAACGGGTCGCTGAGACAAATTGTTAGGTATCAATAAAGAACTACAGCTTTAGTAAATTAGGTTTATATTATTTAATGACAAGGTTTTTCCTTTTTATATAGAAGAGGGGCAAACGCGCAAGTAGCTCACCTAATGGTACGGAATTACAGCTGCATTGCCAGCGTTTTAAAAAGGAGTAAGCTCATTTATTGAATCACATAAAGTCATAAAAGCCTAGCTATATTGTAAATTTTATATTTTTATTTATTAAAATTACGGGTTGCGCCGTTTGCAGTGAATTTTACGATAAGCGGGCAAACCGGGTTCAATCCCTGCCGGCACAAAAGAAATTGTTGAGATTTTACCCACGTGCTTGACGGTGAAGAAAACCGTCGTAAGGAAATCTGTATGTCTGTATCTGTAAGTTTATCTACTTTATTATTGAATGTAAAGTCATACAACGAAATATATATAGAATAGAAAAACATATAATATTATTAGAATAGAATAGAATAGAATAGAATATTTTTCTATTCAATATAGATCACATGTGTAATTGTTATTGAAAGTCATTTTTTACTTTACCACTGGTTCGAAAAAAAACCTCTGTCCTGGGAAGAACCAGCAACAAACGCAGCGGGACTTTTTTTTAAAGTAATTTTTACAATAATGGTTGTGCAAACTATATAAGTACAAAATTTATTTTAGAAACAGCTTGGAAGCGATCACCTCATTCTCAGGGGTTATTATCATTTATACTATAATACACCCTCTTTATACAGTTTCAACTTAACAAAACATTTAAACTTGCTAATAGAGAGAGCCTGTACACTTTCCGGGACCTTGTTGTAATAGCGTATACATTGCCCCAAGAATGAATTACTGACTCTGTGGAGTCGAGAAACTGGTATCATTAGCTTGTGTTTGTTCCTAGTGTTTACAGAATGCACATCACTTTTTTTACTAAACTACCTTTGTTTTTGTGAACATACATTAAATTTTCGTAAATATACTGAGAGGCTAAAGTTAATATATTTATTTCTTTAAATTTATCTCTAAGAGACTCTCTCGGTTTTAGGTTGTAAATAGCTCTAATGGCCTTCTTCTGTTAAACAAAAATAGTTTCTGAATCAGCCGCATTTCCCCATAGCAAAATCCCATAAGACATTATGCTATGGAAATAACTGAAATAAACTAATCTAGCTGTCTCGACACTAGTGAGACCTCTAAACTTTTTTACAGTATAGGCTGCAGAACTTAGTCCGCTTGCTAGTTTGGATATATGGGAGCTCCACTGAAGCTTTGCGTCGAGAGTGATGCCAAGAAAAACAGTGGATTCAACAGGGCTCAGTTCTTCCCCATTTAAAAACACATTGGTACTCAGATTTTTAACATTCGTTGTTGTAAATTTAATACATTTAGTTTTATTTCCGTTTACATGTAGATTATTAACGTTAAACCAATGCACTAATTTTGATATAGCATTATTCACTTCGTCACATTTAAATGGTTGACGCTTAAGTTTAAAAATCAAGGAAGTATCATCAGCAAATAATACTATATCACGATTATCCTCTACAAGAGAAGGTAAGTCATTAATATACACTAGAAATAGGAATGGGCCGAGAATCGAGCCCTGAGGGACACCCATTAGTACAGGTGAGCCGGAAGAAATTTTACCATTGATAATAACTTTCTGCTTTCTATTACTTAAATATGAAATAATAAGTTTAAGCGCTGTGTTCTTGACACTATAGTACTGTAACTTCCTGATTAATGTCTCATGGTGAACGCCGTCGAAGGCCTTGGAAAGGTCACAAAATATACCCAAAGCTTCCTCTGAATTCTCCCATGCACAAAAAATATGTTTAATAAGCTCAACTCCAGTGTCAGTTGTCAAGCGACCCCTTGTAAAACTGAATTGATTTCTATGTAGCAATTTATTAATATTAAAGAAACTTAACATCTAATCTAAAATTATTTTTTAAAAAATTTTACTAAATGTTGGTAGTACAGAAATTGGTCTAAAATTGGCGGAGTCTAATGTACTACCAGATTTAAATAAAGGTATGACTTTACTATGTTTCATTAAATCAGGAAACACACCAGATTCGACGCTTGTATTAAATATAGTGGCAAGATAAAGTGCTATTATATCTATTCAAGATAAATAACTTTAACGGAAATTCCCCATAAATCAGCCGTTTTCTTAACATCAATAGTTTTAAAATATCTAACGATATCTTTTGACAGTACTATATGGAATTTAAAAGTATTTGAACAAGCCTTTACATTTTGTTTGAGCAATGATTCGGCGACAGTAGGAGAAGAGTTTAATGATTTAGTTGTCAAAAAAGGAACATCAGTAAAATGTTTCTCAAAAGCCATATCAACTTCTTGATCAGGTCGGGTTAAATTATTGTTAATATTCAATTGAAAATCCGAGTTGCACGGTTTGACCTTGCCCGTTTCACTATTTATTCCAGGTCATTTTAATTTTATTAGATGCAGTTTTAATTTTGTTACTTAAATGTAAATCCTTAGCTGTGGCGCACACTTTTTTAAATATTTTAGATTATGTTTTTACATAATCTCTAAATATAACACTACTATTATATGATCTTTCATTATAAAGCTCGTATAACTTTCGCCTACTCTTATAAATTCCTACTGTCGCCCATTCATTAAATGATTTGCGACTGTTAAAAGAGGAAGTTTTAGAAGTAAATGTCCTACTAAATTCACAAGTTATAATTTTAAATAACGTACAATACAAATAATTAGCACTGTTTTTAAATGAAAGTGATGGAAGTCTTTTTATTATATTACTTCTAAACCTCTCCAAGCGATGTTCATTTATTGGAACAAACACAACTTTCTTATTTTTCTGTTTCTTGTGTATGTATGGCAATGATACTAACTGTCCACAGTGATCGGAACTTAAATTTTGAATAATTGATTTATGCAAGGGCTTAACATCTGTAAAATTATTATCTATACAGGTCGCACTACGCCCAGCAATACGTGTTGGTTCTAAGAATAAATTAACAAGATTATACAATTTAACCAATGAGCTAAACTTAATACTAATGGAAGAAGTTTCAAGGAGATTGATGTTAAAGTCTCCACATATTACAACAGACTTGTTCTGTTTACTAAGTTTGAGCAAAACTTCTTCCAGAATCCTTTCAAAATAGTCTAAGTAGCACATGGGGGTCTGTAAACACTTACAACAATGAGGTGCTCGAGCTCGACACAAGCCATTTCTACATTTCGCCCAACAGAGAGGCTCACTATATCCTTACGTTCTTTATATAATAATGATTTATCTGCTAGTATTAAGGAGCCACCACGTAAACTTTTTTCTCTATTGAAGGAACTGACCACCTGGCGATTTCTGAAATTAAACATGAAATTATAATCTTTTAGCTCATCATCATCATCATTACAGCCCTTCACAAGTCCACTGCTGAACATAGGCCTCCCCCAAAGAATGCCACAAAGCACGGTCCTGAGCCACCTGCATCCATCGACTTCCTGCATATCTTACCAGGTCGTCACTCCATCTAGTGGGGGGACGCCCTACACTTCGCCTGCCGGTACGAGGCTGCCACTCGAGAACCTTTCTTCCCCATCGGTTGTCGGTTCTTCGAGCTATATGGCCGGCCCATTGCCACTTCAGCTTACTAATCCGTTGGGCTATGTCGGTCACTCTAGTTCTACTGCGGATATCCTCATTTCTGAGTTTATCACGCAGAGAAACTCCGAGCATAGCCCTCTCCATAGCTCGCTGAGCGACCTTGAGCTTCCTCATCCGGCCAGCAGTGAAGGACCACGTCTCAGTTCCGTATGTCATCACTGGCAACACGCACTGGGTGTACAGTCTCGTTTTCAAGTTTTGAGGTATACCTGACGAGAAGATGTGCCGTAATTTCCCGAACGCTGCCCAACCGAGTTGAATCCGTCGATTGACCTCTCGGTCGAAGTTGGACTTACCTAGTCGGACTATTTGTCCCAGGTAAACATACTCGTCAACAACTTCGAGCTTAGTGTTCCCAACAACTACCGGCATAGGTGTGACATGGACATTAAACATGATCTTTGTTTTGTCCATGTTCATCTTAAGACCTATCCGTTGGGAAACACTATTGAGGTCATTGAGCATAGTGCTTAGGTCCTCCAGCGATTCTGCCATAAGGACTATATCGTCGGCAAATCGAAGGTGAGTGATGTACTCGCCATTGATGTTGATACCGTATCCTTTCCAGTCCAGAAGCTTGAAAACATCTTCCAATGCAGCGGTAAAGAGTTTCGGGGATATGACGTCACCCTGTCTTACACCTCTCTGCAATTGGATAGGTTTCGTACTCTGGTTCTGTACTCGGATAGCCATCGTAGCCCTACTGTACAAGCACTTCAACACTTCGATATACCGACAGTCAACTTGGCATCGCTGAAGGGACTGCAGCACCGCCCAAATTTCGACGGAATCAAAGGCTTTCTCATAGTCCACATACGCCAGACATAGTGGCAAATTGTACTCCTCGGACTTCTGCACAATTTGCCGAAGGGTATGTATGTGGTCTATGGTGCTAAAGCCTTTTCGGAAACCGGCTTGTTCGGGAGGCTGGAAGTCGTCAAGTCTGCGCGCGAGACGATTCGTAATGACTCTCGAAAACAGCACGTAGACGCGGCTCAGAAGGGAAATTGGTCTGTAGTTCTTCAAGAGAGCGTTGTCGCCTTTCTTGAAGAACAAGACCACCGCACTTCTGCTCCACGCCTCCGGTGTAATGCCACCATGGAGGACGGAATTAAAGAGCTTCTGAAGGACTTCAAGTACCGGTTTTCCACCCGCTTTCAGAAGCTCCGCTGTAATTCCATCCTCGCCTGGGGCCTTGCCGTTTTTAAGGTGCTGGAGAGCCATTCTAATCTCGCTCAGACTGACGTCCGGGATATCATCGGAATAATGTCGGATAAGACTCGCTCTTGGATCGTTACTCACACTTGCGTGCGGCTCCAACGATGACGTGTACAGCTGCCCATAGAACCTCTCAATCTCACTCAAAATCTCAGGTGCCCCGGAAACGATGCTGCCACATTCTGTCTTCAGCTTTGACAGTTGGCGCTTTCTGGCAGACAGATCTCTGGCAAAGACTTTGGAGCCTCGGTTCCGCTCGATCGCTTCTTCAATACGAGCTGTATTGAATTTGCGTAAGTCCCGCCGCATGCATTTGGAGATCTGTCTGTTCAGTTGCCTGTATGCTGTTAAATCTGTTGAAGAATGTAGCTTCATCTCCCGTCTAACAGCCATGAGATTAAGAGTGTGATCGGAGAGTTTTTGTGTTCTTCTGCGGCGGGTCTTGCAGAACTTAGCTCCGACCGCATGGACAGTTTCCACGAGCTTGTCATTCAAATCGTCCACTTCATTGCAGTCTTCTAGGCACTGAAAACGGTTTTGTAACTCGAGCTGAAAGGTTTCGGGACTTTGGAAAAGAGCACGAGGGGGACGGAGCGTTGACTTCATTAGACGAGACCTCTCCAACTTAACGTTTAGGTTCAGTGTGCCTCTAACCATTCGGTGATCGCTGCCGGTTTTCACCCTCGCGATCACTGAGACATCACTGAACAGTTGTCGTCTGGTCGTCATAATGAAGTCAATCTCATTTTTTGTCGAACCGTCGGGGCTCGACCAGGTCCACTTCCTGTGGGGCCGCTTCTGGAAGAAAGAGTTCATCATAAAGAGTCCCTCTTTCTCCATGAAGTCGGCCAGCTGCTGGCCCCTTGGGTTCCGTTGCCCTATTCCAAATTTCCCTACTTTCAGCTCACCGTTCTCTCTTGTGCCTAGTTTTGCATTGAAGTCTCCCATTAACACCGTATATTGGGTTTTGGAGGAATGCATGGCTCTAGAAATATCCTCATACATTTCCTCCACCTCCTGATCGGGGTGTGCCGAGGTTGGTGCGTAAACCTGTATGACCTTCAGCGAATACCGTTTGGTGATTCTGAGTATAAGGTACGCAACCCTCGTCGACACACTCTCAATCTTTACAACGTTGTTAACGAGAGACTTGTGGACGATAAATCCGACACCTCCTTGGGACAGATGGTCGCCCTCCCGGTAATAGAGCAAGTTGCCGGATTCGAGGATTACCGTGTCCTCCCCCTCTCTTCGGACTTCGGATAATCCTATAATATGCCAGCGTAACTTGTCTATCTCTTCTTCCAGCTCCACAATCTTCTCGTCAGTCCTCAGGGTGCGTGCGTTGTATGTTGCCAGGTCGAGTCGTCGTAGGTGGCAACCGAACCTCCACCGGAGATTCTTAGCACCCCCTGCCCCGCCGTTACCATGGTCGCCACCGTAGCCAGGAATAGCGGGGCCGCCGGGGACTGGGGGCCGTTTATTATTGTCATTGCTCATGGGGGGTATATTGCCATAGTTGCCACGCTTGGCGAGCGGGTTGGCAACCGCAGTTTTTTTATTGTTATTTTGGCTATTATCAGGAAGATGCTGCTGCCCATCTCCTGCCTGTTTCCCTTTGTCGCCTTTTACGACACCCACGGGAAGATATGGGGTAGTGGATATTCTTAACCGCCACTACACGGCACTTTTAGCTAATGTTCAGTAATACAAAGGATATGTATGTTGTTACTATTTAAAAACAATTCAACTTCTAATTCTTTGCCCATCATGCCTTGTATATTTTGACGCACCAGGTGTAAACAATTTTTATTACTTATTATTATTATATATTTGTGGGCTGTATTCAAAATTAATTAAACTCTTATTATTGCTAGAGATTGCCTCTATTGTCGCATTTACTAATTTAAATTAGTTGGAACTGATTCCAAATTAATTGTCAAATAATTATCCTGCCCAATAAAAGCAGTCTTGGTAGCCAAAAACTTGACTGAGTTAAAAAGTAAATAATAAGATAGCACATTTGCTATCAGTCTTAAATTATATTTGGATAGGTAATACCTATCTTTTGTCCAAAACTTTCTTATTAAATTATTTATATCAACTAAATGAAATTTGTCATTATTATGAATCATCATCATCATTGCAGGCTATCACACATCCCCCAAGGAAAACCAGCACGAATTTATACGTGGTAGAGCCATGCTACAGCTGTATTAGAGTAGTATAGTTGTAGCACGAATGGGTCGGCTCGACCGGGGAAGGACCCCGTTCTCACAGAATACCAGCGTCTAATAGAAGCTTAACACTGCTGTGTTTCGTATGGTGAGTGTAGAGAACCGGAGACCCTTTTTACTGGAAAAGAGGCATTCCATCTTAGTCCTCACGGGTGACAACGCATCTGCATTTTGATTCGCAAGCGAAGATACAACGGAATTTTATAATAAATACAAAGATAGCGATCCGCCCCGGCTTCGCACGGGTGATTTCTGGATCTCGACTAGAACGCCACCTACCGGGTCCAATTGTAAATCTAAACCATTCTCTAATCAACTTAACCACACACAAAATTTTATCAAAATCGGTCTAGCCGTTTAGGAGGAGTTCAGTCACATACACACTGACAGAAGAATTATAAACTATATAATATGCATGTATTATACATATAAACCTTTTATGGAATTATTTTGCCTATTGATGAAAACCGTATGAAAATCCGTTGCGAAGATAAAAGATGTAAACGTACAGACGGCAGGAAGCGACTTTGTTTTATACTTTGTAAGAGACAAGTGGCATCTTAGTTACTTATACCACAGTGATATAGTGTAATCAGGTTTTTATACGTGGTAGAGCAATGCTGCAGCTATATTAGTAATATAGTTGTATCACGAATGGGTCGGCTCGACCAGGGAAGGACCACGCTCTCACAGAATACCAGCGTAAAATAGCAGCTTCTGCTGTGTTTCGTATGGTGAGTGTAGAGAACCGGATACCCTTTTTACTGGAAAAGCGGCATCCTATCTTGGTCTTCACGGGTGACCACGCATCTGCATTTTGATTCGCAAACGAGGATAGATGTAGATGTCTATGGGCCACAGCGGCCACTTGTCATCAGGTGGACTGTATGCTCGTTTGTCACCCTATCTATACAAATAAATAAAATTGAAGTGTCTGTTTGTAATGTCAAAATAACAGCTTTTTATTAAATCCATATGAAAGTATATACGGTACTTATAACAAAAATACAATTTATAAAATTTTTGTCTGTTTGTCTGTCTATTTGTCTGTCTGTCTGTTTGTCTGTCTGTTTGTTCCGGCTAATCTCCGAAACGGCCCGACCGATTTCGACGTGAATTTTTTTTTCACTGGTAGATAGCTGATGTTATAAGGAGTAATTTAGGCTACTTATATTTTAGAAAAAGATTTAGGGTTACGCGCAAAAAAATTAAAACCCATAAAATCTAATCGTAATAAATTCCACGCGAGCGAAGTCACGGGGACCAGCTAAAAAAGGTAAGATTTTAATTCGAAGTGAACAATAAACTGGAAATTTGTACAAGTACAGGTAATTTAAAATTAAAAAAAATGTGGATACACACCCGGCTGCCCGAAAATGGCAAAATTACTGCCTAGATTACCTACCTAGATTAGCTAATATCTAGGGGTGAGGCTTCTGTTTAGCAATCAATTTTTAAAAGACTGCAATGATTGAATTATGAACAGAACAAATTTTTTGTATGTCATATAAGATAGTGTTCCGGCTATGGTTGTCGAGTCTCCACGATACAAGACAAAATTTAGCGTTGGAAAACAATTTTTCATCTAAGTCACTGCCAATGTACGTTCCACTGCTAGGCAAAAGTTGCCTCTCAGTGGAACGCGAAGTGGAGAGATTTATGAGCTAGACCGCAGCGCTGCTACAATGCGTGAACACGCATTCACATGTCCTAGTAATATTTTATCTGTCACTTTCTTGCACCTTTAATAAATAAAGTATTTGGTGAACTTGTGATTTCCGTACACGTAGGTACTGAAGCACCTACTGAGCAGTGCAGTGGAAGGAGCCTTTAATTTTATTTTTATATTCAATAGAATAGTGCACCGCCATCTTTCGTCATCTCGATTTCTTTTTATCGGTCCTCATGGTGATTATGTACTAGATAGATATATAGCCTACGACATTCCTAGAAGACAAATTTGAATAGGATGATAAATAATTTAAAATTAAAAATTTTGTACAACCGACTTCAATATAAATTATTAAGAATAACTCAAAAACTAATAGTAGGACTTTGATCAAATTTATATGACACTACGTGAGAAGCACCAGCTTTCAAATAAAAAAATAATCATCGAAATCGCTTTACCCAGAAAAAATTTATGAGGTAACACACATAAAAATAAAAAAACATACAGTCGAATTGAGTACCGTCTCCTTTTTGAAGTCGGTGAAAAAAAAAGAAAATTACTGATCCTTAAAGTAATTTTGTCGTTTCTAATAGATACTTTTAACTAAAAGTAATAAAACCCACTGACGTACACCAATGCGGTTAGTTACTTTGTTTCTTGTGCTGGATTAGTATGTCGCCAATATTCATCAGATTCAATCATGTGTAGAGAACACGAATATTTCAATTACTCAGCGTTGCACTGTGCGCCAAGAATATTGCGTCAAAGTTGGCTCGCAGAGATAGCCACAAACTGCACGATGAGACCAATAAACGCCTTGTCATCTCGCTCTGATTGATCTTTATTTTATGCAGCAAACTATCGTCCATCCCTCTCACACATTATGGAGCATTGCCAGCAAGTAAATTTACCAGATGTGATGTGGAAAATGTGTTGTTTCCGTTATTATTTGAATAAAATGCGTTTATTTTAAGTAGTGTAACGTGGAATGTGATTTTTTCTCTTATCCACATACACTGCGAGATGAGATACATCTCCCTATATCTATCTTCGATTAAGAATCAAAATGCAGATGCGTAGGCACTCCTGAGGACTAAGATGAAATGCCTCCTTACCCGTTGAACGGGTTTGCGGATCTTAACACTAAACATACGAAACACAACAACAATATACTGTTATTTTGGAATGGTATTCTGTAGGAGTGTGGCGTTTCTCCGTTTGATACAACTCACACGTGCTGCAGCCAAAATAAAGCTACAGCGTTGCCCTGCCATTTAATAATCTCGTGTGATAGAATATAACCAGGTTTCGAAATATAAAAAAAAAATAAAAACTTGCGAGAGTGTGGAACACTCGGTTGGAACGAATTTTCTTTCGTAGTATTTAATTTTAATTAAATTACTAGCGTTTATTAAAATAAAGCGTCATTTAAAATAATATTTCTTTCATGGCAAGATAAGAAAAAATGCGAGGGAGATGTATATTATTTGACTCGTGAGGGAAAAATCTTACACTTTTTTCACCTAGCCCCCATCCGTCAAATTCGTACTGTGCGATAAGGAACTTCGTTCCAAAATTGCTAAACATCATAAATTTTAAATAGGTCACGTTCTTGATGTCTGATCAGAAAATTTTTATTAATTTTTACATAGCTCCTTATATGATAAGCTATTACTGCGGGTTCTTTTTTACACACGTTTTCTTAAGTTTGTTCGGGTCGAATTTAGAAATTTTAATAGAGCCTCTTATTATAACGCACATATACACATATACGCAAGGTGGTCTTCAATAACTTTTAAAGAACGAAAATATCTCCGATTGTGTTGTTACATATAACTAAAAGATATCTTTTATAGAACAAAGGAGACAAAGGAGGTCACAGTCTACCTTATGACAAGTAGATGCTGCAGCCCATAAGCACTTACATCTATCCCCGATTAAAAACAAAATGCAGATGCATTGTCACTACTAAGGACTAAGATGAAATGCTTCGTTTCCAGTAAAAGAGATTCACCATACGAAGCACAGCAGCATTGAGCTGTTGCTTTTACGCTGGTATTCTGTGAGAGTCTGGTCCTTCTCCGCTCGAGCCGATTCGTGCTAAAGCTATAATATAGCTGCAGCGTAGCTTGTCCATATTAAAACACCACGACCTTACTCATAAAATCAATGTGAATTTAAGAAATGCTTAAACTTGCTTTTTCTTTTTTCACTCAATGAGAATAAAAAGAGACAGGAACACAATTAATTAATGCTCAATTTAGTAAAGCGATAATTTGGGCCGTATGTATTTAAAAATGTTCTCAAATATATTTATAGAAAGAAATTAATATTTGGATATAATTAGAATCAGGCGTTACTTTGCGGAAATCCATTATATAAAAGCTCTTACAAAAATTTACTTTGCAAATATCCGCGTTATAAAATAAAATGATGTGTCTTACCTAGTATGAAGAGCAATTGAGGGAGGGCGGGAGGTGCTCTTCATACTAGGTAAGACACATCATTTTATTTTATAACGCGGATATTTGCAAAGTAAATTTTTGTAAGAGCTTTTAAATATTTGGATAGTATTTGTTTAATAATAAGTAAAACACTTAGTTAAAATAAAACTATAGACTTCCAGTTACGGTTTTTATTAGCGTGCAATACACTCTAATAAATCCCATTCAACAGCCTTTACGACTCATGATTCTACAAACAATTCAATTATAGTCATTTGCTGGCATAAAGTTTTTACACAGCTTATTATCATAAAGTGTTTTATAAATTATCTAGATCATCTTTAATACCGTTTCCTGTACTTTTTATTATACCTAGTTTATAATAATGATGGCCAAGCCAAGCCAAGTTATCTAAGAAGTGACAATGCTCGAAATTTTATAAATTGTTTTCAAAGTAAATAAGTATACGAAAATAATGTCCTCCAGACCGAATTTCGGTGATCCAGTCTCAAAGCACTCTCTATTCCCTCACTCTCATAGTCCGATGGGACGATTATTCGACACGACCGGAGAGAGATCAGGCGCAGGACCAACGGCTTTACGTGCTTTCCAAGGCACAAGGGTAAAGTACCGCCGAATTCCTGATTTCGGGCTGCTATATAGAATTTCTTGACAGAAATCCCCATTTAATGTAACTATTTTTAAGTTTTTTACAGCTAAGAATCATAATATCGTATGCTGTAACTATTATTACAGCGATGCTATCTATGCTTGTTTGCTATACTTGACTGCCTCGGTCTATTGCACGTTGACGCGTTTACTAATCATGAAGGATCCAAAGCCCGGATCTGGCAAAAATCAGGTAATGGGTTTATCTAAAAATGATTTCTGTCATTAACTCGAATACTATACACATTTACGGAATATACCTATTTACCTTTACCTTTATAATATAAAACTATTTTTACGGAATTTATCGCGTTTAATTTACTTTTTTTTAATTCCCGACGTTTCAGCTGCTTTAAAGGAGTGCTCTGAGGAATTGTTCAGTTAAATCCCAGCCGCCGAATTTCACGAATGCACATCGCGGCAGAACTCCCGATACCATCCACACCATCTGGATGATTGGAGGTCCACCACTGTGCGATTTAGAAGATGTTTTCTTCCTCGCACAACTTCCTTGTGGAATCGATTACCACTAGCGATTTTTCCGGACCGATACGACTTAGAGACCATCAAGAAAAGAGGCCTCTCCTTTTTAAAAGGCCGGCAACGCATCTGCTATTCCCCTGGTTCCCCTGGTGTTGCAGTTGTTCATGTGCGGCGGTAGTCACTTACTATCAGGTGAGCCGCATGGTCATTTGCCCACTCTCCTATAAAAAAAACACCCATAATCACGGGCCATGATGACTAAGACGGTATGCCGTAATTATACTAATATACTGGCTCATTATACCTTTCTGTCTGGTTATTTGGCGGCAGAAATAAGTAAATAGTTGGTATCTACTACATACCCAAACGGACTTCAACGTAGAAAAGGAGTCTTACAGCACAGCTTGTAAATTAAAGTTAAGCGTACATTTAAGTTTCGAGACATCATAGCCAGCTTCAGATCCTATCACAAATCGAACATCCATCCATCCATCTATATTCATCACATTAAAAAGCCTCATTAAATCGTTAAAGCATAAAATAAATACAAATTTGTTTTATTTTTAAAAAACTTTTTTTTTAAATGTTATCACTAGAAAAGGTTTTTATCACGTATCTTGGAGGCGGTTTATATACATTAATAGCACAAGGATAACGATATTATGATTCTTAGCTCTTTTTCAATTATAAATTTTACACGATACAGTATGTATCTTCCTAAATTTCAGAATGGGCCGGATCGTTTAAGTAGATTATTGTATGAAAAACAAGAAAATATTAAATATATAGGAAATCCCATTTAACCATTTCTTGCATATCTGAACAGAAAAGAGAATAGGCGTCATAGTAACGTAAAGACAATACCGATTGACCGACAACAAAATGGCACTGAATACGTTTTGCTATCTGTAAATCATTGAAGAAGTACATTGAGATAGAAATAGTGGCAGTTCACAAAGTACATGCTATTCTAAATTGCCCGACAAGCCTAAAAGATTTAGGTTTCTAAGATTTTCATATATTTCTATAAGCAGGAATGGCACTGGTTTGTTTAATACAGTGGAAATAACGCAGCTATTGTGTAAGGAAATTCGTTACTAGCGCATAATATACGGCGACCGGCTAGGCGTGCGGTTGACGGCCCGGTAAAGGATTTATGAACGTTTCCCTTTACGCCTTGGAAGAAAAATATATAAGTCGGCAACACAATAACACTGTAGCTTAGAAGTTAAATGGAAGTATTTTTCTACATATTATGTTTTACTAGAAGGTACTCCTTTCAGTTTACAAGTCCGTTTAGATATTACCTACCAGGAGTGAGTAGCCTTCCTGATTTACAGAATTACAGACTCCTAGGCAGCCTTCTTCTATTTGCGTCCAAATAGCATACATTGTACTGCTGTGTTCATGTCTGAAGGATATAGAGAACCAGTATAATTACATTCCTTGAGGCATTCCACCTTAGTTCTCAAGGGTGACAACGCATCTGTAGACTTGTTTGTTTGAATGCAGGCGTCCTGGGTTGCAGAACCCACTTACCATCAGATGGACTGTCAGTAACAAATTATAATTAAATTATTTCTAAATTATTTTGAATTTATTTTCTGTGTCTTCTTCTTATAGCACTTCTTCTTACTGGAGTAAGTGTGAATCTTAATTTAATAATACAAATCCGTAATTTTAATGTAATTAAGGAGCACTAAGCTCGAAGTTGTTGACGAGTATGTTTATCTGGGACAAATAGTCCGACTAGGTAAGTCCAACTTCGACCGAGAGGTCAATCGAATGATTCAACTCGGTTGGGCAGCGTTCGGGAAATTACGGCACATCTTCTCGTCAGGTATACCTCAAAACTTGAAAACGAGACTATACAACCAGTGCGTGTTGCCAGTGATGACATATGGAACTGAGACGTGGTCCTTCACTGCTGACCGAACGAGGAAGCTCAAGGACGCTCAGCGAGCTATGGAGGGGGCTATGCTCGGAGTTTCTCAGCGTGATAAACTCAGAAATGAAAATATCCGCAGTAGAACCAGAGTGACCGATATAGCCCAACGGATTAGTAAGCTGAAGTGGCAATGGGCCGGCCATATAGCTCGAAGAACCGACAACCGATGGGGAAGAAAGGTTCTCGAGTGGCAGCCTCGTACCGGCAGGCGAAGTGTTGGGCGTCTCTCCACTAGATGGAGTGACGATCTGGTAAGATATGCAGGAAATCGATGGATGCAGGTAGCTCAGGACCGTGCTTTGTGGCATTCCATGGGGAAGGCCTATGTTCAGCAGTGGACTTGTGAAGGGCTGTAATGATGATGATGATGATGATGATGATGATGAATGTAATTATAAATGTTATCTTGCTTCTGTATTTTATTTTATCTATTAACTACACTATTAACCCGGAGTCCATTATGAGTTTTGATTTGAAAATATTGTTTTTTTTTTAACGAGTGTATTCCTAAAATTAAAAACGGAAATTATGCCTGCACGTACCCGTCAACTAGCATTGACATGAAACAACTATTGAAAGGCGTATTTCAATATTAAAAGCTTTATTGTTAGTCAAATTCGCAAGCAGATGCGTGTAATCCCCACCATCACATATTACGGCACGCAGCTAATTGTGACCCATTTGCATTACAATGCCGACGCTGCATACCACGTTGGTAATACAACGCTATTTCCGCTAGTCTCACATATAAAAATGTATGTTTGTTTGTACGTATTTTATGCGCTACAATACCGTTTATAAGATTGCGCTAAAATTTTGTCAACTTATTGCTTGCACTTGCACGATGGTTATGGGCATAGTACAATTAAATTACAGTAGGTGGCGCGCGTGTCGTACCGACATATTTATTTAAAAGTAATAAATGTCATACAGTTTCAACGAAAGTATTATCATTCCTAATTTAAAACGATATTTCTACAAACATTTTTTCTGCGGCAGCAACGCACCGGGTACCAGCTAGTAAGTTATAAAATAAACTATCCCTAAAACATAAGATGTAACTGCTCCGTGTATCCGTTGATCGTTAAAAGCTATTAAAAATTACTTCAAGGTTATAATTCATGTGAATATGAACGATTAACAGCCGTGGTAGTTCAGGGCTAAGTGCTTGTCGTAAATTTTAAAGTACGCGAGTGACCCGGGTTCAAATCCCGCTAGCCGCTTCACGGTGAAAGTAAACAGCGTGTGGAAACCTGACTGAGAAATAAAATATTTTAAAACAAGTGAAGTAAGCCAGCACGCACTGTAGCAGCGCGGCCGACTAATCGCTTCAGTACCCCCTCAGACATAAGAAGAACTCTGTGCACAATAGTGGAACGTATATAGGCTGTCATGAACGTGGAGCTATCAATTATAGCTCCCTATTATTCAAAAGTTGTTGATGTAGTTAAAAATCATGCACATGGGGTCGACGAACTTTACTTTTTTTTTATATAGAATATGGATGATAAACGAGCATCTACATTTATCCTCAATCAAGAATCAAAATGCAGATGCCTTGTCACCCATGGAGAATAAGATGTAATGCCTCGTTTCCAGAAAAATATTCTCTGGTCCCAAACACTCACCATATGAAACACAGTTGCTACTATTTTACGTCGGTATTCTGTGAGAGCGTGGTCCACACATCGAGCCGACCCATTCATGCTACAACTATAAACTAGCTGCAGCGTGGCTCTACCACGTATAAAAACTTACCTAACCGTTGAATAAACTTATCGGACACGATGCTTTGTGACATTTCTCTTTAAAATTAATGCACATCGGTGAAAACTCGACAAGGCAGACGTTGTATCTATGTATTACCGATTAACGACAAAAGGTCCTAACACCAATAATACAAAGTATAACTTACGAAGCCAAGTCTCTTAGTGTAGTAGATTCTTAGGGTAATTAAACGCGGTGAATTTTGTAAAGGGATTGTATTCGCGACTGTTCCTCTTTGATGAAGACGAGAGGGCTGGTTATTTTCTCGTCCAAAGGCTCTATATATAGCATATTCTTATGTAAGAGGGAATTTAACAAAGAATAAATAAAAAAATTCAACGAGGAAATGCAGTCAGCATTCTTGGCAATATACTGTAGCGAGTACGGTTTTATGGTTGTTTTAGTCACTTTACGGTTATTTTTTATTATATTATTACAATTTTATAGATGATATAATATTGTCCTCATGTTTTACCATGTTTTTATTAACTTGCTTTCTTTCGTGATTTTAAACTAAATTTTCGATGAGCTAGATACTTGAAACTTTGAATATACATAGCTACATAGAATCCGATAACAATATAAGAAGAAAAAAACGTGGTATATTAAAAAATTCACTTGTTTAGCCATAAAATTGTTTAGGTACAAAAAGTCTGTGCTTAGTGAATATTCTACCTACGCTTACGAGTGTGTGACATGTTCCTATCAATCTCTCGAGCTTTACCCAAAGATAAAACATATAGGGTTATTTCCTGCAACAAGGATACCGATAGCGCACTGACGTAACTCCGAGGCCGTATGATCGATTACACATCCCCTAGAAAGGATGTTTTGAAGATAAATGTCTCAGCTATTTATCTACCATAACT
Organism: Parnassius mnemosyne; assembly: GCA_963668995.1. NCBI lineage: Eukaryota > Metazoa > Arthropoda > Insecta > Lepidoptera > Papilionidae > Parnassius > Parnassius mnemosyne. Next base: position 11,256,004 of record CAVLGL010000080.1, read on the forward strand.
TCAAGTATGTCTTTACTTGCAAGAATATTGAGTTGAAGCAGAAATATATAATACAATATAAAATAATTTACACATTTACATATCTACCAAACTTCGTACAAATTTGTTTATTTGTTTAAATGGAAATGGTGACCAAGGATACATCATCTAATAGTACGTGATCACCACCGCTCTTGAAGATCTATAACACCAAAGGCTGGTAACTTGCCTTGAACATAGGCCTTTCAAAAAGGACCAGGCTCTTTTCTTAAAAATCCTTATGTCATATCAGCTCGGTAAAGCCGCTAGCGAAATCTTTCTTTGTTTAATTGTCGCTATAACACTAAACAATTTAGGTACCTAATTTAGGAAAATGCTCAGCTGTATCTCTAAATTCAAAAAGGTAATATTAAACACTGCTGTTGAACTCTCACAACGACTGATCTCACCGATCTTTTTAATATTTAACCGGGTATTATGTCTTAATTTAGATTTGTTATTTCAGTACTTTAGTGTATTTGGTTCATGCTGTGATCGCCTGTTACTAAAGTAACAATTACCTTAGTGCTATAGAACATATTATAATGTATGTATGTAATCATTATTATAAGCTCTTTAGCGACACTCACAAAAAAATAAATAAAAACCAATGATACTCGTGGACTGTCAACCATCCAGATGTAGTGGATAGAATTTATTGACAAATAAAAACACAAAAAATTCAGTAAATATTTATTATTACAGTGTAGATATAAAATTTATTAATATCTCGACCACAGCGCCGCCTAAATTTTATATTTTAATATAATGAAAATAAGTAATTTTGGTACATAAAGAATTTGTTAATAACTTGACTACAGCAACACATATCGGATCCTAGCATAGTTATGAATCCATCCCGTGGGTGTCTTAATAGGCGACATTAAAAACTAAAATTGGAATTGGGATGCAGCATCTTCCTAATAAACAACTCAAAATAATAAAAAAACCTGTGGTTGCCAACCTGCTTGTGCAACGCATTTATTAAGCAACGCCTGCCAAAGTTCTATGGGAAACACGCCTCCACGGTACACGCTCCGTTGAAAGCTCACCTCTCGTGGTGATAAGCTTTTCAGCGTTTTCGATGACGAATAAGTTATTATATAAGACTGATTTCATTTATGATGTAACGAAAAACGTAACCCAATTCATTTGTGTATTTCATTGTAAAATACTTGGAATATTTACGCAATTTAATATAATATATTATTTTCGTAATTTTTGTAATTTCTAATGTTATTTTCTAATTTGGCGTTCTCAAAATATTTTTATATTTATTAGATATTTGAGAAAGCATACACGAGTAAGGAGTTTAATAAGTCCTGGACCTGTAATAACCGCTAACACGCGTTGGATTGACGTGACGAAATTATAACCCACTTAGATAGATAAGGCGTGTGCCGGCAGTGGGAAATATATAGGCTATAACTTTACTTGGGCATGCCTGTTTCCTTGTTTTCCTTCTGGGAAGTGGTTAATTGGCGTCTAAGACTCGTAATTAACTATTTTATGCCGCCATGTTGTTCACCTGCTATAAAATTTACCTTTAGTGCAAATCCCCTGAGCTACCACAGCTCATATAAAACATCAACTCTCTAATCCCTTTGCAAATCTGATACATTTATTATCCGACGTAAAATTGAGCCTTTAATATCGTCCAACGCAAAACCGACACAAAATCAAAATCTCGAGACATTCCAATAATCCTTTACTTAGTAGACTCCTCCCATGTCATCTCAAGATTAAATTCTTCAACAATATAACTACTGTACGCAGAAAATATTTCACATGCGGACCGCCTTTTTAATATCGTATGTTGTGGCAGCCTTTTTATACCGAATATAAAATATACAATTTCAGCATAGCGCCAGTGACATTGTGTGTACCATCCATCTTTTCGGGTTTAGTATTTCGGCTCCCTCTAACGCGTTTCGCCGTCCCGCTCTAGCGGATTTGTAGTTGCCCCCTTTAAGGGGGTGTAAGAAAGACTCGTTTGGAGCAGTCAACTCTTTGCGCATTTTTCATTCGGAATACGTAGGATATGAAGAAATGTATCGCGTACTCAAGCGTGTTATGATTTTTCTTGTTCTATTTTCGAGTGCTAGTATGGGGTAGCGCGATGTTATGAAATTCTGTAGCAATGCGAAGATAAGGAGCGCCTTTGAAACGAGATATCACTGTTTATTAAAACGCATACTTTATTTTTAAATAAAATTTTCTTATGGCCTAACTGCTTTGCTTTTCAAATGACATATACACATGTAAAAGAGACAATACGTTTACATAAATAATAAATCTACGAGCGTTTCAATTTTTTTTACTAAATGGTTTTTTATATTTACGCGAACACTACACATTGAATAAAACTACTTTTACGGATTCTATCGCGTTTAATTAACTTATTTTTTATTAATACCCTACGTTCCCCGTGACCATGGGTGCTGTAAAGTACCCGAAACGTCGGGAATCAATAAAAAATAAGTTAATTAAACGCGTTAGAAACCGTAAAAGTAGTTTTTTTACTTATCTTACTATCTGAGATTCCGGGGTGACGACGAAACTAGCTTTCTTTATTTGTAAGTTGATTGCTGGCGTCTATGGGCTGTAATAACCACTTATAATTAGGTTTATTGGAAGTTCGTTAATCATTGTACTTTTATAAAAAAATACTTCCAAACGAGGAGTGACTTACCAGTCATAACCTTTGACCACTAGTACACAGGTCATAGGGTTGAGATCAAACTATGGAGCAAAAACAAAAAAACTGTTTAGTTTTCGTTTGTTACGTATGTTTTGGGCTGGTTAGATTTTGAGTATACCCTGTAGTGGCGGTTAAGAATATCCACTACCCCATATCTTCCCGTGGGTGTCGTAAAAGGCGACAGGAGATGGGCAGCAGCATCCTCCTGATAACAACAAACTTACAATAAAAACACTGCGGTTGCCAACCCGCTCGCCAAGCGTGGCAACTATGGCAAATACCCCCCTATGATGAGAGCAACAAAGAAACGGCCCCCAGTCCCCGGCGGCCCCGCTAATCCTGGCTACGGTGGCGACCATGTGCTAAGAATCTCCGGTGGAGGTTCGGTTGTCATCTAAGACGACTCGACCTGGCAACATACAACGCACGCCCCCTGAGCACTGACGAGAAGATCATGGAGCTGGAAGAAGAGATAGACAAGTTGCGCTGGCATATTATAGGATTATCCGAAGTCCGAAGAGGACACGGTAATCCTCGAATCCGGCAACTTGGTCTATCTCCGGGAGGGCGACCATCTGTCCCAAGGAAGTGTCGGATTTATCGTCCACAAGTCTCTCGTCAACAACGTTCTAAAGGTTGAGAGTGTGTCGACGCGGGTTGCGTACCTTATACTCAGAATCACCAAACGGTATTCGCTGAAGGTCATACAAAACCAAAACCCACTATACGGTGTTAATGGGAGACTTCAACGCAAAACTAGGCACAAGAGAGAACGGTGAGCTGAGAGTAGGGAAATTCGAAATAGGGCAACGGAACCCAAGGGGCCAGCAGCTGGCCGACTTCATGGAGAAAGAAGGACTCTTTATGATGAACTCTTTCTTCCAGAAGCGGCCCCACAGGAAGTGGACCTGGTCGAGCCCCGACGGTTCCACAAAAAATGAGATTGACTTCATTTATGAAGTCAACTCTCCGTCCCCCTCGTGCGCTGTTCCAAAGTCCCGAAACCTTGTAGCTCGAGTTACAAAACCGTTTTCAGTGCCTAGAAGACTGCAATGAAGTGGACGATATGAATGACAAGCTCGTGGAAACTGTCCATGGTCAACCATAGATCACATACATACTCTTCGGCAAATTGTACAGAAGTCCGAGGAGTACAATTTGCCACTATGTCTAGCGTATGTGGACTATGAGAAAGTCTTTGATTCCGTCGAAGTTTGGGCGGTGCTGCAGTCCCTTCAGCGGTGCCAAGTTGACTGTCGGTATATCGAAGTGCTGAAGTGTTTGTACAGTAGAACTACGATGGCTATCCGAGTACAGAATCAGAGTACGAAACCTATCAAATTGCAGAGAGGTGTAAGACAGGGTGATGTTATATCCCCGAAACTCTTCACCGCTGCATTGGAAGACGTTTTTTGACTGGAAAGGATACGGTATTAACATCAATGGCGAGTACATCACTCACCTTCGATTTGCCGACGATATAGTCCTTATAGCAGAATCGCTGGAGGACCTAAGCACCATGCTCAATGACCTCAATAGTGTCTCCCAACGAATAGGTCTTAGGATGAACATGGACAAAACAAAGATCATGTTTAATGTCCATGTCACACCTATGCCGGTAGTTGTTGGGAGCACTAAGCTCGAAGTTGTTGACGAGTATGTTTATGTATGTTTACCTGGGACAAATAGTCCGACTAGGTAAGTCCAACTTCGACCGAGAGGTCAATCGACGGATTCAACTCGGCTGGGCAGCGTTCGGGAAACTACGACACATCTTCTCGTCAGACATACCTCAAAACCTTAAAACGAAATTGTATAACCAGTGCGTGTTGCCAGTGATGACTTACGGATCTGAGACGTGGTCCTTCACTGCTGGCCGTATGAGGAAGCTCAAGGTCGCTCAGCGAGCTATGGAGAGGGCTATGCTCGGGGTTTCTCTGCGTTATAACGCAGCTATATGGTTCTACTGCGGATATACTCATTTCTTAGCTTATAAGCTTATAGACATAGCCCAACGGATTAGTAAGCTGAAGTGGCAGTGGGCCGGCCATATAGCTCTAAGAACCGACAACCGATGGGAAATAAAGGTTCTTGAGTGGCAGCCTCGTACCGGTAGACGAAGTGTAGGGCGACCTCCCACGAGATGGAGTGACGACCTGGTAAGACATGCAGGAAGTCGATGGATGCAGGTGGCTCAGGACCGTGCTTTGTGGCATTCCTTGGGGGAAGCCTATGTTCAGCAGTGGACATATGAAAGGCTGTAATGATGATGATGATGATGAGATTTTGAGTATTCCTATATCTGTTATACTGTATCTTAACCTAGCCTACTTCCGATCTCATTGTAAAAGCGTTATATACAGGCACGAGCGACTGACTGCTTATTTTATATAATAAAGGTCGACAAATGCGCTCACATCTTAAATCACACACACAATCTTAAATTATGAATCAAAATGTCACGTATTACCTAAATGACACATCATCACCCCTGAGGACTAAGATGAAATGCCTCCTTACCAGTAAATAGGGTATTGGGTGCATGCCACTCACCATAAGAAACAGCAGCATTATGCTGCTATTTCAGGGTGGTATTCTGTGCAAGCTTGGCCCTTTCCAGATCGCTGCAGCGTGACTCTAACACATACACCTTTCTGGTTGTACCTGCACTTGTGGCATTTTTTTTATAAAAGTAAAATGTGAAAAACCGACACAGTCCACCTTAAGGTAAGTGAATTTTGTAGCTCATAGAGATCTACATCTGACGCCGATTAAAAATAAAATGCAGACGAAGAATTACTAGTAAAAAAGGGTCTCCGGTTTTCGCCAGTATTTGGTGCGAACGAAATCCTCCCCAAATCGACAGTAGATGCCATGACGTGGCCCTACCACGTTATAACATCTTCTTGCTTTCGAAAGTTTTTAGATCTTGTCGAATTCAAAATTTTTAAGGAAGGAATATAATAATATATATGAACCGAAAAATGTAGAGACACAGAGCTCAAAAACACATTTGAAATGTAATTTTGACATAGGAAAACAAGGTTCACTTTTCACTGCTATAGGAATTCACGTTGAACATGCAAAATCTCTAAAATCCAGCATCGAACTAACACTGCGTCTAACAAACTCTTTATTCAACTGCACCCGTCCTTAACAATCGCCGCTTATTCCAGTCACAATTCAGTTATATTTGCTAAAGAGCCAGTCGAATCTACCGAGTGAGGTATAAAAAGTCCCTTCGACTTTGGATTCGGGATTCCGGTCACGTGAGTTGGTGGAGCGTTTTGTACGTGCGACCGCCATCTTGCGTCAACCTATGGTACTATAATATGGCTAACATGGTTTGTGTCTGAAACGGTTTACGTGCAGACGTGCTCTGTAACTATGTAGAGAGGTCTGATTCGTGCCGGAACGTTATGTTATTGTACGCGATGCACACGCTACATTAGATGTACCTAGCTAAAAGAAACAGTAGTGAATGAAGCCTCTGTAAAGTTTTCGCAAATTTTCTACCGACTTCAAAAAGGAGACGGTACTCAATTCGACTGTATATTTTTTATGTGTGTTACCTCATAACTTTTTACTGGGTGAACCGATTTCAATGATTCTTTTTTTATTTGAAAGCTGGTGCTTCACATGTGGTTCCATATAAGTTTGTTTAAGGTCTGACTAATATTTTTGAATTATTATCAATAATTTATATTGAAGTCGGTTGTACAAAATTTTTAATGTTTAATTATTTTACAGAAATATGTTTGACAAACGAGCAATAGTCGACCTAATGGTATAGTCACCTTTATCAATGCAGATACGTTATTCGTTTCTGAGGAATAAGATGGAATGCGAGGTTACCGGTAAAAAGGGTCTCTGGTTCTCTTCACTCACCATACAAAACGAAGCAACATTTGCTGCTATTTACGCAAGTGGTCTGTAAGAGCTTGGTCCTTCTCGGGTGGAGCCAATACACTTATACCGCAGCCATAACACATCTGGTGCGTGGTTCTATAACCATGTTTTGTAATTAACTGTGTAGTTGCTATGTAGTAGAACACGCGGCAAAAATAATAATAGTGGTTGGATGGGATCTACTTAGATGGATTCTCAGACACACCTAGGTAATAATAATTTCACGGCATATATCAGCCTACCTACCGAACCCCCCATATTTCATTTCGTCGCTTGAATGCCAATTGTGAACAGGTCACAAAGATTTTATGGCATCTAATACATCTGGCAGTATACCATCTAATACATATGACAGATATAGCGCCAAAGACATCTAGTACTAATCGCCATTTCACTTTTGAAACTTGGCGAGTTTGGCAAATACTCCGTACAAAGCGTTAGTTTCATGTCCGGCTGTGGACTGTACCGGGCCGCCATAGAAGAAGATGAAAGAAGAACTGATACCTAATGTACAATTTTAACCAAGTTCAAAAAATGGAAAAGTAATATATTTGACGCCTCAATCTTTCTGCATGTTCATTGACCTCCGGAAACGGCAGAACCGATTGATATAATTTTTTTTAATATTATTTAAGCCATACTACAGAGAAGATCCCAGATAATGTTAGAGATAAAATCAATTTATAAAGATGAAAAAATAAGAGATAATTTTAATAATTTATTAACACCATACAAACGACATCTTAATTGTTACAATGAACTTGTGTATTCCTTTGACCAGTCGATAGGGTAAAATAAATAAACTTGTAATATAAACAGCAAACCGTCTTCAAACCTTAAAAGTACCTAATCTCCACAAAATCTAAAATTCTGTCTTCAATTCTTTAATACACCATATTGTATCTTAACCGACAACCGATGGGGAAGAAAGGTTCTCGAGTGGCAGCCTCGTATCGACAGGCGAAGTGTAGGGCGGCTCCCCACTAGACGGAGTGATGACTTGGTAAGTCATGCAGGAAGTCGATGGATGCATGTGGCTCAGGATCGTATTTGTCCTTGGAAAGAGGCCTATGTTCAGCAACCGACTTGTGAAGGGCTGTAATGATGATGTGTTTTTGCATCTTTACATAAAAAGTATAATTATTTATTTAAAATATAAATAAGTTAGCAAACGAACCTCGCCTATAATCCTGATATGGAGTAATTTTCCTTAACTTTAATTGCATTGAATAATTTAATACATTGTATACTTAGTCCATTAGAATTAATCAAATACGAGATTTTATTAAACATTAATTTAGAACATATTCTTATTATACATGTTGTTATAACATAACACGTTATGTAGTTGTTGCTAATTAATGACCATAACCATCCGTAGCGCAGTGGCTACGCTTTTGGCCGCGCCGCTGCGGCACCGCGGGCTCTAATCTCGCACGAAATGTTTAATGTTTGTATGGCCTGTTCTTGTACAATTTATGAATGTAAGCCCAACTACCGTGCTTACCGTGTAGTGGCAGCGTGAGAATATCCACTTCCCTATATAATCCCGTGGATACCGTAAGAGGCGACACAGGGAAACAATACGCACTGGTTGTACAATCTAGTGTTGAGTTATACCTGACGAGAAGATGTGTCGTAATCCCCCGAACGTAATATAAATATAAGATATATATATATATATATATATATATATATATAAATATATATATATTTTAAACAAATATTGTGCATAAAGATAATTAATAAATTTTTCTTAAAAAGTCGTAAAAAAAAACCTTATAAAAATATAACTCGAATTTTGATATTTCTTTCGCAGTACGAAGCGACGTCCTCGCTATGTAAACATACCCTCAGTAAAATACAAAGGACGCCTCAGAATAGGTAATGCGGTAGGTAAAGAAAACATCGAATTTCCATGCGATTCGGTTCCCCATCTACATGACTGGCGGACTCGCCCGTTATATTATTCCAATAAGCCCGGATAAAGTTAAGATGTATTGCTTATGATTGTTCGTGTATCAGATGTTTTGATTAAGTGGCTGTGTGAACCGAATATGTTTGGTTATGAAGAATATTCATCGATTTACATTTCTTTTTCTAGTAAATGAAATATTCCATTAAAATACAAACTAAGCTCTTTATAAATCGATTTAATAAATTATGCTGTGGACTAAAATCTGTGGGGTAGGTCTATGTGTAACGGTGGACTTTTGGTATGTTTGATGATGATGACCAAAATGTTTTCTTGGTCGATAAATGTTATCATCGATATTCATTTTTTCAGATGAAATATTTATTTGTTTGGTGATCAAAAATCAAGCAATTAAATCATTAATCTTTCACCAAAAATGTAATTATTATTTAGTTCGTATTGAATTCCTTAGTTTTTCTTATTCTATCAAATATACTGTCGCAACGAGTGCCTACGAAAGAAAATTTTATTATTTTAAGGAATTAAGTATAAGAAATGTAATTTTATTATTTTATTTCATAAAAGATTCAATATATTACACAAATAATCAAAATTCTTTAACACTTTGTCTTCACACACACGCATATAAAAATAATGAAATATGAACTACCGAGATCTGACTACACTTGAGACACCCGATCCTAAAATGGGATGGGGAAAAATCGTTTCTACGGAAAAAAGAATCCCATCCATCAACAAAGAAAATAACGATTCGGTCGTGCCTCAGACAAATGATTGACAGTGAGCGAAGAAAGGAATAAAAATAAGGGAAAAAAAAAGAAATGATTCCTTATTCAAATTTTCACGGCGTTCGATTTTTCCTTTGTCGCGTCTACGTTCCGTTTTGTTTCCATTTGTAATTTGTCGGTTTGCTCTTTTCAGAGCAACGGAACGTTTCTGTTGAAGCGTGACAGTCTTTGACAAGTTTATTTTATTGGTTTATTACAGACCTTTGTTATCAGAAGATCGTGACACAATGTTTAATGGAAGACTGCCTGGTGAGCTATAGAATTTTGGATTCGAACGTGCTATAAGTAAATATTCATGAAACTATAATTTTTAATTTTTGGCTTTGATATGTACCTGCCATCTATTTTTTTTTTTTTTACTTTCGGCTAAGGCTAACAATGAGATCTTATTGATGAGATCTTATCGATGTACTATTAACATAGGCAAAACGGACGAAGACTGATTTATACTATATTCTAAATTTGGAGTTTTATGTAGAAAAAAAACTTTATTATTTAATTTGAATTATAATAACGGCATAAATTTTCTGAAGTCCAAAATGTCACTTTCAATTCGTAATATGTATGTGCAGATGACGACTGTGTTGTAATAAACTATTTATACTAAGACGTAGAAGCTTAAGAATTTTAAATGAACATTTCATTAAACATAAGAAACAAAAAGTGTGAAACTCATCTCCATGACCTACCCCTGATCAGCTGTTTTAGACGAAGGAACACAAACGCGTGCGTTTCAGTTTAAACTCTCTGACCTTGTTAGCTAATTCAGCCCCCACACCCCCACATAATTTGCGCTTAGCGTAAAACTGATTACCTCCTCTCAACCAGTAGACGATTTCATCCCTCTCGCACATCAGTCCTCTCCTTTCCTCCCATTCATGAAACGTTTAATTATACCGCCTTGGAACGGCGTTATGCGAAAGTGAAAGTGGGAAAGTTTGATTGGACTTTTCCCGGCAAAAGCGAACCGCTCCATTTGCAGAAGCAAAGTATGTCACAATGTCACAACACGATTATAAAACTTGTTAAAGTCTGTCAGCGTATTTTAAAACATCGATATAATTTCAAAGTCGTTTCTACAAAACGATTTTCATTTAATGAACAACTACAAAATAATGTCTCGGTTCCATTAACAACCGGTGCTATTAAATAAGAACTAATTATTTTAACTATAGATAAATTATAACATAATTAACTGCCAAACATCATTACACATAGTAAGTTGTTATAAACACATAGAGTCGGCATAGAGTCAATATATTAAATACCGACAATTTATGACAATATAAGAAATAAGCGAGAAATAGGTGTGCCAGGATCATGCTAAATACTCTGCCTTTTTAAGTATAAGGAAGACCATCAAGCACACAGTCCACCTGATGGTACCTGGTTGTGGCCCATAGATATTTATCTGCGAATAAAAACCAAAATGCAGACGTGTTGTCACTCTTGGGGGCTAAGATGCTTCGTTACCACACACCATACGAAACACAGCAACAGTAAGCTGTTGTTTTACGCTTATATTCTTTGAGAGCCTGGTTTTTCCCCGGTCAAGCCGACCTATTGGTGCATGCGTAGTGGTGGAGTTTTGGAGATAAGTGTGCTAATTTAATTAGATGTTATAAGTTATAGTCTAAAGTTTGTTGAAGATATAGTGATGTGACAAGCTAAAGTAGGCATTTACCATTTTTATTACATATTTATAAAATACTAGTTTGATGATGATAAAAGGAAGATAACTCCCCAGTTATCTGCAATTACCGGCTATGAGTCCGTAGTTGTCATAAATATTCATTTTTAATTACTTATACGTGCATAACACCATCACGACGTTTCTCTTGGCCACTTATTCCGTCTCTCGTTTTATTAAATACGCCACGAATTTTGCGAGCGAACTCCGTAACACTCATTTGTCCTCTCGCTCTTTATCTCGTACAACCTTAATTTTAAATGTGAGCCGCGAATGTTGAGGCAGGTCCGGGTCTATTAGACCTCGGGCGTAATGAGTCTGAGTCAATAGGGGGAAATGGGGAGGGAATTAAGAGGCGCTAAACATCCAATTTTGGTGTAACTGGGTCACTTGTTGATTTAAATTTCTTTGAGGCAACGTGTGGGTGCATCACCGTGTTGTTCACTGTGTAAAGCGGTTTTTACTTTTATTTCATTGTTAATATTAATATATATTAAGATTACTTTCATTTCAGGAAATTATCTTTAGTATCATTTAATCTAATGCCAACCACATATTATAATGAAAGAAATAAGGATACAAAATAGAAGATTATCATTAACTGTCGCCATCATATCAGCTATCCCCTTCGTCAAAGAACGCCACAAGTCACGGTCGTGAGCCACCTGCATTCATTGAATTTATGCATCTCTTACAAGGTCGTCACTTAATCTAAAAGGATTACCCTACACTTAGCCTACCGGTACAAGGCTGCTACTCGAGGACTTTTCTTCCCCGTCAGTTGTCGGTTCTATCTTTAGCTGTCGGCTATATCTGTATCGTCCGGTTGTCACTTTAGCTTACTGATTGACATAATATGGATTTGAGATCATTGATATTACCGCGTCATTTAACAAGATAAATTTATCATTGTAAATTACAAAAATCTAAATTTCAATACATGTAAAAATTGTAACAAAATGTAATATAGGTTAATATCGTGACAAGATACTATTGGGCCGCATTCGCCAATAACTATGATACGTATAATGCGAAGGAAATAATGGAGTTAATCCGAAGTTTACCTTACAATCATATCAAAGTAGTTAAATCATTTATTGAGGAAAGACAATTTCCATAACTGCCTAAAAACCCATATTTTTTAATAAAAATGAAAAAAGTTTTAACTGTTTATCAAAGGCTAGGAATGAAATATCAGTTTTATGATAATAGTGTTTGTAATTCATTCTTCTATACAGCTTGCTACCATACTAGACTTCGATTTTAATGAGTGAAATGAGAAGGGAAACGAACATGCGGCTCACCTGATGGTAAATGTTGACCGCCGCCTATGAAAAACTGCAACACCGAGGGAATTACAGATGCGTTGCCAACCTTTTAGAAAAGAGTATGCACGATTCATGAAGGTCTCTAACTCGCTCCGGAAAAATCGCCGGTAGTAGCCGATTCCACAAAGTAGTCGTGCAAGGCAGAAAACTCCCAGTAAATCGCAGAGTGGTAGGCAGCCTAGTATAGATGATAGAATTTGATGGTTGAAATTAATCCGAATAATCTTCTGAGCATCAATGGTAAATGCGGTTTAAATACAAAAGGATGCAACAACTCTCCGCAGCGCCAGTGAATTGAGCCGATCAGAAAAAACCTGGTTGTCGATGATTCAAACCGCTCTTCGCTGGATGCGATTTCTTCCAGCAAGAATCAAGAGGTGACAACAAAATGCCACCTTAAATATAAGTTACCCGACTATAACAATTTTGATTATATTTCTGATATTAGTTTCCATTATACTTAATAATATAAAAACATGACTAAGAAAATTGTGATGAAACTTACGATTAATATTAATTTACTAACTAGCCCCGGCTTTGCACGGGTAATTTCTGTATCTCGGCAACAGCGCCACCTATCGAGTTTAAATGTGAATTTAAACCATCTAGGGACCAATTCTAACATACAAAAAAAATTTCATCAAAATCGATCGAACCGTTTTTTAGTTTTAGCGAGACTAACTGACAGCAATAAATTTTTATATATAGACATATTACAAACATATTTTCTATCAGCTACTAAAGACAAAACGATTTAGAATTAATTTAAAAAATGTGTTTAGTGTTACATAGATTAGTCTCTTTTTACAATGTATTATGTATAAATCTTTACACGAGATAATCCTTTCGAATCCGCTTCTTCCTAACAGTGACCTTATTAGGCCGGATCCAGGAGCGCTTCGAGTCGAATTATTCAGTAATATATACATCAGGAATAAGGACGACTGTATACGTTTATATGTATATTACACGTGCTACTTTCTAAATCCTTCACAGTGAAACGAGATGGGACAGGGAGGCATCATTCCCCAAAAGGAGAAAGGGGTGGCACAAGGGGGTACACCCGGCCCTCACCTATAGAATGTCTCCACGTTTGTGAGGCCCCACGCTGAAGGAAGGGTTACCTTGGGAGCGGAATAGAAAATAGTACATAATAAAAATTCAAAATATACCCCATTCCTCGGAGGCACCAATTTCTCGGAATACCCGAAGGGTACGCCAGTATTTTCGTTTTCTTTTGAATTTATTTTTCTTGGTGTTCAGCGTTTAGTGATCACATATGGATGTGGTGCGTGTATTCAGACATGATCTGTATATGTAATTGTAAGTGTAATGAACCAAAAGAGTAAGCTCCTCCATCTAATCCTCCATTTAATTACAAGTTTTTAGATCAGTGAAAAGTAAATTTAAAAAATTAATTAGGTATATCAAAAGAAAAAGTTTCATTGAACGATTAAGTTTTATTGACACTATATTAAATACTCGTAGAAAAACTATCACTGCTTTAATATTCACTAGTTGCCAGTTCTTTTTCTGTCTAATAGGCTGTTATTTTTGTCGTTTGCTGCAGTGCACCCACTTTTGTGTTTCAGTTAGAAGAAGGTTAGAAGAGCAAGAGATTTTTTTTAAGTAAAAGAGGCATTTGACCTTAATCGTTAGGGGTGGCAATGTTCTGTCGCATTCGTTTGAAATTTAAATATAGAAGCATTGTCATCTCGCCACTAAAGTGAAATGCCACGTATCCAGTTATTGTCTGGGCCTCGCCACTGAACACATGAAACACAGTTAGTTACTCGTATACTACTTGAATGTCTACATAGAAGACTGGGTCTCCCTTCCTGTCTAAAATCCGTTTGAATTGATACTAGTGGAGGGTCTTCGATAATTTTTTTTTCAATGAAACGAAACTTTAACTAAAGAATGTTGTAGTAAAATACAAGTTTATTTTATAAACGTCGTGTAGTTTTACATTAACTACAAAAAATGTCAGAGACTACCGCTGTCACATTTGGTTTAACTTTGAAGCGTAAGTAGCTTAATGGTAGGGCGCGGACCGCGAACTCGAAAGGTCGTGGGTTCGAATCCGCCATTCGACTACTGTCGTGAACCACTTCTAACACAAGTATTTTAAGCTTACAAGAAGTGGTTAAAGGGAATATTAGTAATGTTTAATGGCATTACTAGTATTTAAAAAGAAACTGCGAATTGTATTGTTTTTAATTACATTAGAGCGTGGTTCAATCTTTTATTAGTTTATAATGAAAACAGATAGATTTCTAGCGCAAAGCAGCAGTGCGTTCACTAATGCGTTCTAGTTTATTGGATAAGGAAACCAGTATAATTATAGGATGTGATGCGTTCTATATTAGTACTGAGAGAAGACAACTCGTTTATTTTTTTTTTATTTGAGGTTGATTGCAAATAGCATGAATTGCAATTCGGTCGACTATTACTCCCTTGCTTCATCATGATGATTCATTACAGCCATACGTGGTAGAGCCATGCTGCAGCTATATTAGTAGTAGGTATAGTTGTGGCACGAATGGGTCGACTCGACCGGGGGAGGACCATGCTCTCACAGAATACCATTGTAAAATAGCAGCTTAACGCTGCTGTGTTTCGTATGGTGAGTGTAGAGAACTGGATACCCTTTTTACTGGAAACGAGGCATTACATCTTAGTCCTCACGAGTGACAACGCAACTGCATTTTGATTCATAATCGAAATTAGATGTAGATGTCTATGGGCTGTAGCAACCACTTACCATCAGGTGGACTGTATGCTCGATTGTCACCATTATCCTATAAAAAAAACAAGTCAACTGAAAATAGGCTTACCCCAAGGAATGCCACAAAGCACGGTCCTGAGCCACCTGCATCCATCGTGCTCACACCTTTATTTACTCTCTTAGAATATAATAAAAAATGTTTTCCATACTCTAATATAATATAATAAAAAAAAACTTAATCCTTGTTCTTGTGAATGTCAGTTCGAATAATGAACTCAACCAACGATATTAGTATCACGGATTTTAATGAACTAGTTCTTAATTTTTTATTTTATCGAAATGCGCAACTTTTGACAAAGTGCAAAGATGGGCAGTGTCTAATCTAAATTTAAATAATTACATTAAACAATCTCGCTGACAATTTTTTATCAACAATAAAAATCGATAAATAACCCAATTTAAATTATTTTAGAGACTAGCTTTTACTCGGTAGGGCCGTGTTTTTAAGTAGTAAAGCCATGTTACAACTATATAAAATAAATTGCTCTCTATTCGTTCGTGAAGATTCATTACAATCGGTTCAGGCATTACGATAATTATCCCAGACAGAGAAAATTTTTACAAATGGCTATTAATAAGTCTTAATGGCATGCAAATAACAATTAAAGGACAATTATTTCGATATTGCAGACATTTAATTTTATTTAAATGATGTATAGATAAGTATCTATAAGACATATCATATTATGCTTTACGTTGTGATCGGAACCGTGAAAAATAATACTATAATTGGACTGTGCTTGTAAGTTATCCTAATTGTAAAAAAATTTTTAATCCAGTTTACGGAAATATAAATATTAAAAAAATCATTTTTATACCTAATATCTCAGTTAGTCGCCGTAAAGTTAATCTAATATATAAAATTCTCGTGTCGGGGTGTTTGTTACCAAACTCCTCCGAAACGGCTGAACCGATTTATATGAAATTTTGTATGCATATCGGGTAAGTCTGAGAATCGGCCAACAGCTATTTTTGAAATCCCTAAATGATAAGGGTGACCCACCCCTAAATATTTTTTTTAATTTTTTGACAATTTTTTTTATTTTGATTTTATTATAATTTAGCATTGAAAAATACATAAAACTTCAAATTTTCACCCTTCTACGATTGTTTTTTTTTTGTTACCCCTGTTTTACTCGAGATTTTTAAAACTAAAAAAATATTTCCTTGAAATAATGTATGTGGCAAAACAACGTCTGCCGGGCCAGCTAGAATCATTGTATTATTTACATTTTGCCACAAAACTCATCACAAATCATCCGTGACTTGTGTTATATAACTTTTAGTAGGATTCCAACCACACCTCACTCTTACATTGCGTAAGGAAACAAATATAAAATGAAATCTGCTACGTTATTAGAATAGAATATTTATTGTCATATTTCTATAACATGAAAAATTTAACTGAGATAATATATTTTTATAAATAACATATAAATATGTTTGAGCATCAAATTTACGAGAAAATCAACGTGCCATAACAAACAGAATAAGGAAATTGTGGTTTGATCTAACATCCTTCGTGTCAGGTACGGACTCGGAAAGAAATTCCATTTCGAAACGAAAAATCCATTCAATACAATATATCACACGGTTCTAAGCCCGTTAGGAGGGGAAAGGGAGGGCTATATGTGGCGCCATGTGCGAGGGACAGGAATGAAAATCAAATGTCCCTACGAAATGGAACGTAAGAAGATTGAATAGAAGTCACAGTGATGCTGTACGGGTTACCTTTACGCACACCGACGACGTAGACGTGGCATAGTGTGTTAAGGGGAAACTTTTTAACAAAAAATGTCGATATGAATTTCTAAAGCAAAAAAATATTATTTCAGCCATTAAAATAAATACGCAAACGCAAATATTCCGAGAGTTCTAGTGCCGCTAATGATTTAAATATTAGCTTCTAATTATAAATCCAAAATATAGAATCCAAATTATTGTAATTAGTTGTTGTATGTACTATAGAAATTAAAAACTACATATATTCACGCCTGTTTGACGCCATGCTATTTCATTTATTTCTTGACAATATAATAAGTACAATTAAAATCATCCAGTTATTAAGTGAAATTATTAATACCTTTGGATTTAAGTCGGGATGGTATATAAAATTTTTGCACTACATATGATATTTTTGCGACGCCTCGTTGATTTAATGGTTGTAAGTGCTAATAATCCAATCCCGGGTTCGAACAGTGGGGTTGGAACAGTTCAAAATCAGCTGTAAGCTTTTCTGTTAAGAAATAATAATTCATTGGCCAAGTTTACCCCGTGACCGATTTATTTAGTCTACATTACATAATCTTAAAACAAAATATATATTAAATTACAAGAAGTAATGGAAACAGTTGCAGTCTTATGCGGTTTTCAATTACTTACAATGCACTTATTTAATTTGAAATATGTGGAAGCTCTTGGGCTTAGCGTGCGCCATAATTTTTGCATCGTGCAAGAAAACTGAATTCGGTCACCGCCGACTTTAATGCAATTTTAAGTGCTTATTAACAAGCTCAGTGGTGAAGGAAAACATCGAGAGCAAACTATGTATGTTAAAAACATTTCGAGGATATCTGAAGACTTCCAAGACGCATTGGGGCAGCGTGGATGTGCTTGTATCTAAAATCCCCTCAGGAATGAGATGCCTGTGCCTAGCAGTATGACTTCTGTACATGCTATTAAGTTATTATAATACATTGTATGATTTTCCTTTATGCTTTTGTGCGTGGCAGTTGTATTATAGCTTCTGCACAGTCGGCTCCTCAGGGGAAGCACCGTGCTCGCGGGGAATAGCAGTTACACGTATAATAGTAGCAAAATGCTGCTTTTGTATCCAAATTTGTTTTTTAAATGGTTGAAACATGCCATATTAGTGGTCAGGGGTGACAACGCATCTGCATTTTTATTCTTAATCGAGGAACGATTTAAATGTCTTTGGGCCACAATATCCACTTATCAACTGACTGTGTGCCCAATTGTCACCTTTATCTTATAAAAAAGTGGTTTTAACTTACTATTCTTTAACATTTTATGATTTGTTAAATGAAAATTAAAAAGTAGCAACTCGCCACAGCTTCCCTAAAAGTGCCATTTAGCGGTAAGTGTTGTGTTAACCAGTCCACTTGACTTGGTCATAAAACGAAAATAGCTTTTTTACGTAAATATTTTATATAAGGTACACATAAAATTGTTCCTCAAAACTTCTTTAAATAAAATCGAATCAAAATCCATCAATCCACGTAGCTTATTATTTTAATGGAATAAAGGAAATTAGAATTGTACATATCATACATATACATTTTCCGTTGCGTACTCCATTCATATTATTAATTTCAATTCTGTGCATGCCGTCTTACAAAAAATACGATAAAAAAATACGTTGAAGAAGCATCTCCTTAACATACTACAATGTGTGCGGCCAAGTACACCAATACGTGGAAAAATTCAGATCAACCGTAAAGAAATCACACGCACACATACAAGAAGAAAGGCTTAGATCACACACTCAAAGATAGCTCCGTGTCTATATATAACAATCTTGTTAGGCGATATTCGTGTGTGTGATATCGCGATAGTGCCCTTGGGTACCCACACACAAGTTCACATTTATTTCCTTGCATTTGTTACTCGTATATATGTAGAATATTTTAATATTATACTCAGAGCAATGTGTAGAGTTATAGTGCTTGCTACTATGTCGTATTTACTTATTTCGTTAATTTAACAGCGAATTTCATATCAAATAGTTACCTTATCAGACATAATTTTTCGTATGTTTTCATTTTTATACGCTAAAATTTAAGTAAGAAATTAGGTGTTGTATTTTGTGAAAATCTAAATTAATTTAATTCAATCTATATATTTCATTGCATAGGCATATAGGAAAGAAAGCGGCCGACAGTTTGATTTTTTTTTACTTATAGTAAACCAGTGATTGACCATCTCACTTATTTCACCTGGTGGTAAGTGGTGACGTAGCCCGAGATGGTAAATCGCATTGTCTTAGCGTAACAAAAGTCACTCACATTCACTCTTGGCTTGAATTGAATTTCGTTCAGTATTATCTGTGCAAATTACGAGTTTCATAACCGGCATGTTTTAAGTTATTGCATGACTTGACTTAAAATATCATGTAAAAAAGGAAGTTAACATTTATGTCAATTGAAATAATTTTTACGGGTTATTTTAATACAAATTGCATGCAAATGTTAGGAAAAGATATATACATCAAGGAAATTGTAATGTAAAGTTTTTTTTTAATAAAAATGAAGTGACAAACGAACTTATAGTCTACGTAACGGTAAGTGGCTAATGCAGTCCGTGGATAACAACTGAAGTCAACTTCAGATAAATAAGGCTGCAGTTGCGTTGTCACCTCTGATAACTAGAATGGACTACTCTACAGCCTGTAATTATACTAACAGTTAACAATTATATTTCATTAGGGCTAGAACCCAGAGCCGTAAAGCCAGTTTAAAAAAAATCTCTATTACCTCTATATCTCTATTTCCTTAATCTCTCTATTTCATCTATTTCATTCAGACCAAAACACAGCTTAAATTGCTCTGCTATTTGGCATCAATGATGCCGTGGTAGCTCAGATGGTTAGCGCTCGCTGTAAGTTTCACAGTACGCGAGAAAGCCGGGTTGGATCTCCGCCGGCACCAATAAAATTGTTAATTGCAATTTTAAGTGCTGATTCACCACGTGCTCGGCGGTGAAGGAAAACATCGTGAGGAAACCTGCATGTCTGACTAATAGGAAAAAATATATATTTCGAAGACATGTGAAGTTCGCCAACACGCATAGGGGCAGCGCGGCGGACCTTTCCTTGCCCTAGAACCCTCTCAGAAATGAGAGGAGGCCTGTGCCCAGCAGTGGGACGTGTATATAGGCTGTAACTTTAACTTTAAACTTTTGGCATCAGAAATAGATAAGAGTGTGGTCACTCAGACGAACTCCTGGGCAGAAAGAGCGTCCTACCACCTAATGGAAATATAACTGTCACTTACATCACAGTGTCAGTTATAAGAAATGTTTCTGAAAGGGTTTCGAAAGTGGTTTGGAGAGGTTGCAGGAAAATGTCAGGACCTCATCATCAGCAATCGCACTTACGATCACTCATGCGAGGCACCATGAGTGCAACGTGCTCGTCTCAACTTAACTTCCATCCATTACAGCCGATAATAGCCGCACTGGGCTTTTATAGGATGTAATGGATGGAAACTGTTTTTTAACATAGGCCTCAACGATATATTGCCTCGTAGGGGAGATTCTAACTTTTGCAACTTAACTTTTTTACGCTTATTCATTACCATCGCCAATATATATCTTAAGCAAAGGAATGGTAATAATGTCTCTTAACTTTGCAATAAAGAATTAAGTACATGTAACTACAACATAGTCGTATTCCATCTTAGTCCTTTGAGGTTACAAACTTTAGCGGGAATGTTTAGATATGCTAAAACATAAAAAAGAATATTGCTGGGTCCTTACAATCGAAATAGAATTTTTTTAACATAAATTAAATTTAAACAAAAAGCACCCTATTTCTTTTTATGTTCGCGTCTAAGTGTCAGTAAAATTTATGTTTCACTATAAATAACAAATGACTTGTACATATGTATTATAATACTTATACAAAGACATAATATATCTCACGGGTTAGTAAAACTCCTTTTTATGGACGCATCGCACGGAAGTCCATGGTTAAAAGTAAATGCTAAATGTTCCGACTTAATACCAGCGTCGTTCTATTGTTTGATATGATCAAGTGCGCTTGCGTAAGTACTAAGTCTATTTAAAAGTTTAGTAGTAATATTTGACGTTCGTTTACAGTTCAAACTAACTTTGCAAATGTAATCAAGTTGAGTGTTGCAGTTTTTACAGGATCTC
The DNA here is from genome assembly GCA_963668995.1 of Parnassius mnemosyne. Lineage (NCBI taxonomy): Eukaryota > Metazoa > Arthropoda > Insecta > Lepidoptera > Papilionidae > Parnassius > Parnassius mnemosyne. Next base: position 11,277,057 of record CAVLGL010000080.1, read on the forward strand.
AATATATTTCTTTTAAGCAAACTCTTGATAAAGTACAAATAATATAAAATTGTGTCTGAAGACTTTGTTGCCCGCTCTTCTACTTTGAAATGAAAGATAAAAACAGAGACCCTTACTTCCTAATCTATCTTTGGACTTTAAAAATTACGCTAAATACGAATAATAAGATATCTGTGTTATAATTTTGTTATTTTTAAAATAGTTTAGATAGTTTTTCAGATAAATTCTCTCTTAGCTTATTTTTTAGTTTTTGGATCAAATAATAAATTTAAACGTATAAGCACACTTAGTAAATATATAGTCTTGTCGGCTGTTACCTTAATTATGAGACTTAGAAAGGTCTGGAAACATGCTCAAAAACACGTAGAATTTCTTTTACTATGATATATTTTTAGTGTTTTAATCTATAGAATATGCTATTCTAGATTGTTCTGAATTCTGTTTAATTAAATTAAACAAAAGTAATTCACTCTCACTTATAAGTACAACGATTACTGAATCAAATGGCTATTATATTTCATCAACTATTTTACAATAAAAGACAAGTACCTGTACAAGTAATCTGACGCAAGCGAACAGAGTACAACGATGTCCTGTCGTGTTTAAGATACATTTAGCTGCGTATGTTTCGTGAGAATTCATGTGATATGTAAATCAGTTACGTAATACTTTCTGATTTGTGTATTGTTTGAAATTTGAAGTATTATGTAAAAACAGGCGACTTTGTTCGACGTTCCCTACACTCACCATACAAAACACGGCATTATTCTGTTGATATTCTTGGAGAGCCTGATCTATCAAGCCGACCCATTCGTGCTGTACCTATGCATAGCTAGCATAGAGAGCTGTAGCGTGACTCTACCGCGTAATTATTAATTTATATGTAAACATTTGTCCTCGTTTTGAAATAAAATGAGCGACGTTTCTCTATATTCTGTTGTCTAACCGGCACTATTGAAATTGTTAATTGCAATTTTAAGTGCTGATTTACCACGTTCTCTAGAGTAAAGGAAAATATCGTAAGGAATTCTACATTGCTGGAGACTAAAATATTTTGAGGACATGTTCGCTAACACGTTTTACGTGGTAGACCCATGCTGCAGCTATGTTACTGGTATAGTCGACCGGGGAAGGACCACGCTCTCACAGAATACCAGCGTAAAATATCAGCTTAATGCTGCTTTGTTTCGTACGGTGAGTGTAGAGAACCGGAGATCCATTTTCCTGGAAACGAAGTATTCCATCTTAATCCTCACGGGTGACAACGCGTATGTATTTTAATTCTTAATCGAGGGTAGATGTAGATGTTTATAGGGTTACAGAAACCACTTACCATCAGATGGGCTGTGCGCTCGTTTGTCACCCTTATCCTATCCAAAAAAAAAACACGCATTAAAGCAGCGCGAAGGAATTGCTCCACAGCTCCCACAGAAATAAGAGTACCTGTGTACGGCAGTAGGACGTAGGCTGTAATTTTACTATTTTTCAACCGACTTCAAAAAATGAAGGAGGTTCTTAATTCGACCGTATTTTTTAATGTGTTACCTCAGAACTTTCTTCTAGGTGAAATGATTTAGATGATTTTTTTATTTGAATGCTGGTGTTTTTCATGTAGTACTATATAAATTTGATCGAGATCTCACCAGTAGTCTTTGAGTTATTCTTAATAATGCGTATTTAATTGACTTCGACTACATTGATGTACAATGTTCAAGTTGTATTTATATAGAATTCGGTTGTACAAAATTTTAAATTGTATACGAGTATCATAAGCAATAATTTGTGGTGTGCGTTAAACTCTACTGCCGATAACGTGTAAAAGTTTGGCTATAAAGCGTCTCCAACATGTTTCTGTACGCCACCAACAAAATGTGTTACCGTAGTTTACACAACAACAAAGTGGCGACAACAAGAAAGTTTCGAAGTCCCGAACAAAACAGATTCACTCTCGGACACGTTCGCGAGTTGCGGCAAGTGCTGCGATGCCACTGCGGACTTTAACCTTGAAATCTCAACGGAGGGTGCTGTGGATTAATTTCGTTTTCCACAGAACAAGTTATGGGTAAAGTTTTGTTTGTACAGCGGAGTTTGTGAACATGCTTCGTTATGCAATATTTAGATTATAATAAGCGTTTTTTTTTTTATAACAGTTAAGTGACAAATGAGCTAACAGATTCAGACGTGATTCAGAATTATTGCTGAGCATTGCAACCAATTTGAAACAAAGAAGACCTTAATTACTTTGTTTCATCAGAGGACTAAGACGGGAAGCCATACTGCGTGTAATTATATGGGTTTTTCATTATTTTTAATTTGAGACAGGGCAATATTCACTACTAGGGTTTAGGTATTTTATATTTCTGAACTAAAGTAGTCGTACTTCAGGGCTGAGGAGCACTCACCTTTCATTTTATAGAATGTAAGTAAACCGTGTCCGATCAGAAACTGTTTGTTGTAATTTTAAAGACTTTCCCATCTTTTTAACTTCACAATATAATACGGATAATTTTATACGAGACTTTCACTTACAAGCTAAAAAGGGCTTCACCAATTTATTAGTTTTCTGTTAAAAACCACGATTTGGGATTCAATTCAAACAATTATTGGGATTAGAAACGTTGCTTTTGTTATCATATCACGCCGGTGTCGCATTTCCTGACCATCAATTCACAATGAAAGTTTAGATATCTGCGATCGTCTGGACGGGAAGTCCGACCGAGAACAAAATTTATTTCAACACAGCAAAGCTACAAAATTTATAGGTTATACTTGGATTTAGGCTTGGGATTAAACAAAAGCAACCTAGGGTGAAAATTTAATTAGCCGTGTATACATCGCTTAGTTTAGCAAGAGAATTAATTAAGATTATAACTTTGGTTGCGCCAGCAACAGAGTCAGTTAATTGTACAGCTCTTGGAAGGTAGTTTGTGATGTCATTCTCCCAGCCAAATCACAGAAGTGATAACTCTGTCAGCGTTTAAAAGAACATAGGTTAGAACATCCCAATTATAAATGAGGTGGGACGATCTGATCAAAGCAGCTGCCAACTACTAGATGCGGGGGGCCGACTATTGGATGTGATGAAGATACGATGAGTGAGTTCAACAATAGACCGCCGTAGTCTGATGATGATGATGATGATTTTAACTACCGTTAAAATTACAGCCTATCAAACGTTCACTGCTAAACATAGACCTCGCCATATCGCCTTATAGAGGGAATAATTGTTATAGTCGCCACGCTTGGCAGGTGACCTGGCAATCACCGTTTTTTATTTTTTAGTTGTTATTAGGAATACGCTGTAGTCAATCACCTGGTTTATTTCCCTCTGTCGTCTTTTACAACACACACGGGACGATATTGGGTAGTGGATATTCTTACAACACCACTACACGGCCAGTAGAAGTAAACACACAGATAAACTAATAGTTGTTGTAAGTAGTAAGTGGTAGAATGGTGGAGTCGGGAAGGGACGCCCTAGGCGAAAGTTTGTCGACCAAATTGGCGATGTATTAAAAATGGGTCAAATTGAGAGGACTTTTAACCGACGAGCATGTATGCGTAAGTATATGGATGTAAAGGAGGCGAGAGAGGTGTGTCAGGATCGTGTCAAATGGTCCGTAGTCTCTGCTTACCCCTCTGAGTGACAGGCGTGAGTGTTTATGTTTTATATGTATTACTAGCTGACCAGGCAGACGTTGCTCTACTCTTTCCGACGACCATTTGCTTTCCTAAAAAAACTCCTGAAATTAGTAATAAAAAATTGAGGGTCACTTATCGGGATAAAAACTATCCTATCTCTCGAGTCGGACTAAACTGCACACAGTGTGCAAAATTTCATTGAAATCAGTTCAGTAGTTTAGGAGTTCATCGCGGACAAACAATGTGACACGTAATTTTTATATATAATGATGTAATTGTAGAAAACTAATAAACTATTAATAATATCTGTTATATCATAGCATTAGGATTATTATTGCTTAATCATCTACCAACATTAGCATTTGCAGCCAATCTTCATATTTAGAAGAGGCTCATATCCAACAGTGAAATATTCGATAACTGATATTACAATAATATAATAATTAATTGCTAATAACAAATATTTTCCGTTTCTCTCAAATCTTGACTCAAGGCAATTGAATTTTACGGTCGTCAAATTCCTACAGCCATGGTACCAACATAGTAAGTCCCCATTTTATAGATGTAGTAACACTACAACAAAAATACGAAAGCAATGTAATTGAAAAACGAAAGATACAGACGCCATAAAACGTACTGCAGCAGCAAGAAGCAAACACTCGAATATTTTACAGCAATCAATATGAGATCGCAACATTTCAGCGATATTGCATTCGCTTGCCAAGATCGCGAGTTTTCGACGGTATGCGATATTTTTACCGCGTTAACGAGTGCCTGGAACATGTTTACGAGGTTGGCACGACGCGACGACGGGACGACGACGACGATTTGCGCCCCTGTCGACGTAGATAATATCAATTTTAGTTTTCAATTCCTTAATGGGTGATTCGTTATATTTATTTTGTGCTATAACATCGACTTTGTAGTGTGAATTGTACGATCATGAATGTGTAGTATGAAATCATAATATTTTACAACTTTTATTTACGTTCGCGTGCAGTAATACCAACGTAACAGTAACATTTAATAGCGAAACAAGATTCTTTACTGTACGGTAACAAATACTAAAAATATTTTATAACCTGTTTTACTATTGGCGGGTATTTTTTTTTTAAGTTGGTCTAGTGGTTGTAGAAGTGCTACTGGTGTTTATGAGGTCCCGGTTCGAGTCCCAGTTATTAAGTTTTTCCATCAAGAAATTCTCAGTAGCTGCCCGAAGTCAAGAATTTGGCGGAGTCTCACCCCCGTGCCTCGGAAAGCACGTAAAGCCGTTGGTACTGCGCCTGATCTCTCTTCGGTCGGTTCGGTTAACCGTCCTATCGAACTAGGAGATTGTGGGAATAGAGAGTGCTGCGGCGATGGCTAGCTGGCCGCCGTGACCGAAATTCCGTCTGGAGGTCATTATTATTATTTTTTCTACGTACTTTGCCGCGTTCTTTTCTTGTCTTCTCTTTTCTTATCTTTTGAAATATACGGAACTGATGGATTCTCTTGCGTCGCCAGCACACGGCAACTGTTAAAAGATATATAAGTTATTGTGTGTATTTATATCTGTATGTGTATCAATTATATATATTTTATCTGAATTGAAAACTTAACTGCCCGTAACTCACTCTCTGTTCTACCCAAGGTTAGCGGGTAGAGCATGATATATAGCATTAAGCCCGCCTTTTCTACAAATCATTGGTGCAATAAGGAATAAATAAATAAATATTTAGAATATAATACAATAGCAAAAGCAAAACTAATAAGTATGTTAGGTTACCTCTAGGTGGTAGGAATACTTACCTGCTACTAATTACAAACTGTGATCCGTCTTAGACCTTGGGTTGGCTGCAAGTATCCATGGACTGCAGTTTCTTTACAACAGATGGGCTGTAAGTTCTTTTGTCACTTCAATATAAAAAAAATACATTACTGCTATTTTGAAACGTGTTCTATTGTCCATATTGAAATTTAATTGCATGAATTAGAAGTGGCAAGAAGAGAAAAAGCTTGGGAAAAGTCATGGATTATTTTACAGTTCAATCAAAATCTAAATTGTATTAATAGCCGGGCCTACGAGCAGGGTAACCGCACCTGCTCACTGTACCTCATAAGCACAGCCTGCACATTAATTCTATGCCAATTTAAATTCAGAACGTTATCCGTAATATGTCGGTCTATCCGTCCACTTTAAGGGCCTTCTGTCTATCTAATAAGTTACTTACGGCTAGCAAGTGAACAAGTGCCACGTTTGACATTTGCTGGCATTGCATCTTTTTTTTTTTCAATTCCATTGCGTGCTATTGATAAATGCCAGGTAATTTGTTAATAGCGGCCAGTACGAGCATAATAATATGTTTTTTAACGGTTTGATTTCATTAAGTTCTTGAAATGCTATAGAACACGTTTTTTTGCTATCGTTATTTAATACTAGCTGGTACCCGGCGCGTTGCAGCCGCAGAGGAAATAATTGTGGTAATATCGTTTTAAATTTGGAAGAGTTATATTATTAGGAATGACAATGCATTCATTGATGTTGAATGATATATAAGTTACAAATGTGTCGGTACTATACGCGCACCACCTACTGTAATTTTATTGTACTATGCCCATAACAACCCATACGTAATCCAACCAAAATATAGCTGGCTTGGCTCTACCAAGCATAAAACAATAATAAACACGTATTGTCAGAAATTTGGGGATCTATGAAAACCTTAGTTAACACTTTCATTCGAAGTCAGATGTTCTGTGGGCAAGAAGCCAACTACAGCCACTACAATCAAGCCCCAACGATACTAAGGACACTCAATTGTTTTGCCTTCCCGGAACCCCACCACTAACACTTAAACTTTATGGTATGGTATTAAAGCTCAAATTGACTTTTAAGTATTATTACGAATATATGGGAATATAGAAAAGTGTTTACACTTTTTCAGGCAATTTTTTAATTTTTTTTCTCCGTAAGAACTATCTTCGTAGTTCAAAGAATATTCATCATCATCATCATTACAGCCTTTCATAAGTCCACTGCTGAACATAGGCCTCCCCCAAGGAATGCCACAAAGCACGGTCCTGAGCCACCTGCATCTATCGACTTCCTGCATGTCTTACCAGGTCGTCACTCCATCTCGTGGGGGGTCGCCCAACACTTCGCCTACCGGTACGAGGCTGCTACTCGAGAACCTTTCTTCCCCATCGGTTGTCGGTTCTTCGAGCTATATGACCGGCCCACTGCCACTTCAGCTTACTAATCCGTTGGGCTATGTCGGTTACTCTGGTTCTACTGCGGATATACTCATTTCTAAGTTTATCACGCAGAGAAACTCCGAGCATAGCCCTCTCCATAGCTCGCTGAGCGACCTTGAGCTTCCTCATACGGCCAGCAGTGAAGGACCACGTCTCAGTTCCGTAAGTCAGCACTGGCAACACGCACTGGTTGTACAATTTCGTTTTAAGGTTTTGAGGTATGTCTGACGAGAAGATGTGTCGTAGCTTCCCGAACGCTGCCCAGCCGAGTTGAATCCGTCGATTGACCTCTCGGTCGAAGTTGGACTTACCTAGTCGAACTATTTGTCCCAGGTAAACATACTCGTCAACAACTTCGAGCTTAGTGCTCCCAACAACTACCGGCATAGGTGTGACATGGACATTAAACATAATCTTTGTTTTGTCCATGTTCATCTTAAGACCTATCCGTTGGGAGACACTATTGAGGTCATTGAGCATAGTGCTTAGGTCCTCCAGCGATTCTGCCATAAGGACTATATCGTCGGCAAATCGAAGGTGAGTGATGTACTCGCCATTGATATTAATACCGTATCCTTGCCAGTCCAGAAGTTTGAAAACGTCTTCCAATGCAGCGGTGAAGAGTTTCGGGGATATAACCTCACCCTGTCTTACACCTCTCTGCAATTGGATAGGTTTCGTACTCTGGTTCTGTACTCGGATAGCCATCGTAGCTCTACTGTACAAACACTTCAGCACTTCGATATACCGACAGTCAACTTGACACCGCTGAAGGGACTGCAGCACCGCCCAAATTTCGACGGAATCAAAAGCTTTCTCATAGTCCACATACGCCAGAAATAGTGGCAAATTGTACTCTTCGGACTTCTGTACAATTTGCCGAAGGGTATGTATGTGGTCTATGGTGCTAAAGCCCTTTCGGAAACCGGCTTGTTCGGGAGGCTGGAAGTCGTTAAGTCTGCGTGCGAGACGATTCTTAATGACTCTCGAAAACAGCACGTAGACGCGGCTCAAAAGGAAAATCGGTCTGTAGTTCTTCAAGAGAGCGTTGTCACCTTTCTTGAAGAACAAGACCACCGCACTTCTGCTCCACGCCTCCGGTGTAATGCCACCATGGAGGACGGAATTGAAGAGCTTCTGAAGGACTTCAAGTACCGGTATTCCACCCGCTTTCAGAAGCTCCGCTGTAATTCCATCCTCGCCTGGGGCCTTGCCGTTTTTAAGGTGCTGGAGAGCCATTCTAATCTCGCTCAGACTGACGTCCGGGATATCTTCGGAATAGTGTCGGATGAGACTCGCTCTTGGATCGTTACTCACACTTGCGTGTGGCTCCAACGATGACGTGTACAGCTGCCCATAGAACCTCTCAATCTCACTCAAAATCTCAGGTGTCCCGGAAACGATGCTGCCACATTCGGTCTTCAGCTTTGACAGTTGGCTCTTTCTGGCACACAGATCTCTGGCAAAGACTTTGGAGCCTTGGTTCCGCTCGATCGCTTCTTCAATACAAGCTGTATTGAAGTTGCGTAAGTCCCGCCGCATGCATTTGGAGATCTGTCTGTTCAGTTGCCTGTATGTTGTCAAATCTGTTGAAGAATGTAGCTTCATCTCCCGTCTAACAGCCATGAGATTAAGAGTGTGATCAGAGAGTTTTTGTGTTCTTCTGCGGCGAGTCTTACAGAACTTAGCTCCGACCGCATAGACAGTTTCCACGACCTTGTCATTCATATCGTCCACTTCATTGCAGTCTTCTAGGCACTGAAAACGGATTTGTAACTCGAGCTGAAAGGTTTCGGGACTTTGGAACAGAGCACGAGGGGGACGGAGCGTTGACTTCATTAGACGCGACCTCTCCAACTTAACGTTTAGGTTCAGTGTGCCTCTAACCATTCGGTGATTGCTACCAGTTTTCACCCTCGCGATCACGGAGACATCACTGAACAGTTGTAGTCTGGTCGTCGTAATGAAGTCAATCTCATTTTTTGTCGAACCGTCGGGGCTCGACCAGGTCCACTTCCTGTTGGGCTGCTTCTGGAAGAAAGAGTTCATCATAAAGAGTCCCTCTTTCTCCATGAAGTCGGCCAGCTGCTGGCCCCTTGGGTTCCGTTGCCCTATTCCAAATTTCCCTACTTTCAGCTCACCGTTCTCTCTTGTGCCTAGTTTTGTATTGAAGTCTCCCATTAACACCGTATATTGGGTTTTGGAGGAATGCATGGCTCTAGAGATATCCTCATACATTTCCTCCACCTCCTGATCGGGGTGTGCCGAGGTTGGTGCGTAAACCTGTATGACCTTCAGCGAATACCGTTTGGTGATTCTGAGTATAAGGTACGCAACCCTCGTCGACACACTCCCGATCTTTACAACGTTGTTAACGAGAGACTTGAGGACGATAAATCCGACACCTCCTTGGGACAGATGGTCGCCCTCCCGGTGATAGAGCAAGTTGCCGGATTCGAGGATTACCGTATCCTCCCCCTCTCTTCGGACTTCGGATAATCCTATAATATGCCAGCGCAACTTGTCTATCTCTTCTTCCAACTCCACGATCTTGTCGTCAGTCCTCAGGGTGCGAGCTTTGTACCAGGTCGAGTCGTCTAAGGTGGCAACCGAACCTCCACCGGAGATTCTTAGCAGCCCCTGCCCCGCCGTTACCATGGTCGCCACCGTAGCCAGGAATAGCGGGGCCGCCGGGGACTGGGGGCCGTCTGTTTGTTGCTTTGATCATTGGGGGGTATTTGCCATAGTTGCCACGCTTAGCGAGCAGGTTGGCTACCGCAGTTTTTTTATTGTAATTTTGGCTATTATCAGGAAGATGCTGCTGCCCATCTCCTGCCTGCCTTTGTCGCCTTTTACGACATCCACGGGAGGATATGGGATAGTGTATATTCTTGACCGCCACTACACGGCAATATTATAAAAAAATAATTAGCGAAATCGGTTCAGCTGGTCTCGAGATTTGCGCTTAGCAACACATTCAGCGATTCATTTTTATATTATAGATTCAAAGAATCGATAACTCGTATTTGGCGCGCAACGTAGTTTACTTTGACAAGTTGTACTTGACACGTTACGAGGTTTTCATTTGCGGCATATATTACAGTGCGATATTAGGGCGATTGTCCATCGCCGCCGGTACCGTGACGTCAACGAGAACGGGATGACGGCGCCAAGATAACGACACATAACTTTATTATAGCCGTCTGTCCACCGCAAGCCCGTCGCCCGAGCGCCGTCATCTCAGCCGCTGAAGTTTAGAGTAGAATATACTGGCAATACAAAACATTTTAAGCTTGTCCATCCACCGGCGCTGTGACGTCACACTGCGCCGGTTTTTGTTTTCAAGGGAACGTAGTCGTAGGGACATCCTATAGTAGTTAAAAACTTGTTATGCTGCCACAACTTGTTGTGAAATACATAAAACGCTCCTGTAATGTATCTTTCACGTCTTATCGGATGAATCCAAAATTCTTTACATCGTCTATGCTTTCAGGCGTACAAAAGCAGAAGAAGTGGTCGTCGGTTGAATGCCGCCATTCCTTAATTTGATTTATTTCCACAGACTACCACGAACGACAGCTACAACAAACTGACTGAACTACCAAGATCGTCGCGGTGGACAAACCATCGCCCCAACGTAACGTCATCTTGATCTCGGCCAGAAATAATCTCGTTCTCGTTGACATGCCGGTAACGGCAGCGGTGCACAACCGCCCTTTAGCGTACGTTGACGTGATATTTCATAGTTTGGCGGCAGCGTAAGGGTATTCTCTTACGCTCATATCATCCCGTATGTGTCCCGCGTAGGTATGACATGGGTTTTCCACATAACCTTTGTCTTTTTAATGTTCATTTTAAAACTTTAACTACTTTTTGTATCAAATAAAAATAAAAAATGGCGTATAAATGAAATGTTCTGTTATTTTGTCAAATTCCACAAGGTTGGCGCAAGCTGATCGTACGTAAGTACACTTACTAATTATTATAAAGTAAAAAGTAAAGAAAGTAAATTTTTGCGTAGATTTCACTTCATGAAATTAATTAAAAGTAAGTATATCGCATTTCTAGCTTTACCGACATAGCCCAACGGATTAATAAGCTGAAGTGGCAATGGCCATATAGCTAAAAGAACCGACAACCGATGGGAAAAAAAGGTTCTCGAGTGGCAGCCTCTTACCGGTAACCGAAGAGAAGTGACGACCTGGTAAGACATGCAGGAAGTCGATGGATGCAGGTGGCTCAGGACCGTTATGGCATTCCTTGTGGGAGGCCTATGTTCATTTTGCAATAACCGGCCAAATTTGCAGAGAAAGTTCAGAATAAGTATTATAGACAAATGGTGAATAAAAATTAATTAAAAGAAATGTGAAACATTTTGTCCTTTTTATCTTTTATATTCAAAATGCGTGGTGATTGTTGCATTATTTTAACTGATTTTACTACGCACGCACACATTCGTAAAGGTCGATCGGTAGGCAAAATCGGCGGCATTGACGGCTCCGTGGCGCAGTAGCTTAGCAATGAGTTCCAGTGCTGGGGGCCGCGGGTTCGAATCCCGCACGGTACGAGTATTTGTATGGCCTACAAATAATTATTCCGGGTCTGAATGTTTGTCCTTGTGCAATTTATATTTGTAAACTCCTTCCACGATTCCACGAGGAGAAAATACTACTGTGGGGATAACCTTTAAAAAACCGTTGTTGCCCATAAATCCATTCATTTTAGGATAATTTATTGTCAAAAACTACAATAACGGTTTATCATTATCTATATATTTGAACTTAACTTTAAAATTTGGCAACTCTGAAAAATAATCCTGTATATTTTTTAATACATTTCAAAAATAAATAAGTGAAAACTTACCAATGTGGGATACTAATGAACTAAAAGTTTAATTAGAAGTAATGGTTGTACGATTCCAATCCATTTCCCCGTATCAGTTTCATATTTTCTAACGATAATGATTAAAACATTCTAAAGTAATTGCGGACTTAAATCAATGGGATAACTCAAATGCCACCGGTTCATTAACTGTCCTAACAAGGAGTCCGGCGCAACCGAAAGCATGCAACGTTCAACTAACAATGAAAACTGTACAATTATAAATTATCTGGACAATGGCAAAAACGGCCACACCGTAGGCGAAGTTTATTCTTTAGATAAATTCTGCGACCGTAATTGGCGCCGACGCCCTGTGGCTCCGGAAATCGCGACCCTTAGAATGATCATTTCTTTGAGACTTTTTTCACATTGAAGACATTATTTACCAATTAAAGCTGTTACTCATACAGATCAACGTCAATTTAAGCAATGTTTAAAGTTAATCGAATCTCTCTCTTTTAACTTAATGATAATAGAAAGAGATAGGGGTAGAGAATAGAATAGAATAGAATGATTTTTATTCAATATGGATTATTACATAATACTTATTGAAAGTCATTATTTTATTTACCACTGGTTCGGAAAATACCTCTGTCCTGGGAAGAACCAGCAAGAAACCCAGCGGGACTTTTTTTAAACATAATTTCACTTAACAATAATTTTGTTTATACAATTTTAAATTAATTTTCATAGAACCAGATATTATAATAACCCTTTTTGTACAGTTTTTCTTTAATAAAACTTTTAATCTTGTTTATTGACAAACTTTGAACATGTTCTGGGATTTTGTTGTAAAAGCGTATACATTGCCCCATAAATGAATTACTAATTCTGTGGGGTCTAGTAACTGGCATTACAAGCTTATGTTTGTTCCTAGTGTTTAAGGTATGAACATCCTTATTCTTATTAAAGCTATTTATGTTTTTATGTACATACATTACATTTTCATAAATATATTGCGATGCCAAAGTTAATATGTTTATTTCTTTAAATTTTTCTCTGAGGGACTCTTAACAATTTAGATTATAAATCGCCCGTACGGCTCTCTTTTGCAAAACAAATATAGCTTCAATATCAGTTGCATTACCCCATAGCAAAATTCCATAAGACATTACGCTATGAAAGTAACTAAAATACACTAACCTAGCTGTCTCAACATCTGTGAGACTTCTAATCTTTCTTACAGCATATGCTGCAGAACTAAGTCTGCTTGCTAATTTTGATATATGGGGGCCCCATTGAAGTTTCGCGTCAATAGTAATACCAAGAAAAACAGTGGTATCCACAAGACTCAACTCCTCCCCATTTAAGAGCACATTGGTTTGAGATAACTAATACATAATTTAAGAATGAAATTATCAAAGATTACAAGTAGGATAGTGAGTTATTTTTTTACTTATTAGAATATAATAGAATAGAATAATTTTTATTCAGTATAGACTATTTATTTATTTTTTTATAGGAGAGGGGCAAACGAGCATGCGACTCACCTGATGGTAAGTGACTACCGCCGCCCATTAACAACTGCAACACCATGCGAACCACGGGAATTGCAGATGCGTTGCCGGCCTTTTAAAAAGGAGTAGGCTCTTTTCTTGAAGGTCCCTAAGTCGTATCGGTCCGGAAAAATCGCTGATGGCAATCGATTCCACAAGGAAGTTGTGCGAGGAATATTACATAATATTTATCAATATTATTAATATTTATTACATAATACTTAATTAAAGTAATTTTTTTTATTTACCAGTGGTTCGAAAAATACCTCTGTCTTGGGAAGAACTAGCAAGAAAAACTTTTAAACATATTCCACTTTACAATATTTTTTTCACTATTTTTAAATAAATTTTAATAGAACCATCATGATTTCAATCACCTCATTCCCAGCATTATTCTCATTTATGTATTCTTTGATATTATAATAACCCTTTTTGTTCTTATAAGCCATTGTTTGATGTTTGGGATTAACCCATCTGTAGTATCAAACATCTCAGGTTTTTCGATAATTGAACATATTAATCCTTCTATATCATAGTGCCTATCTAAATTTCGTTTAGTATGATAGTGCCACGTTGTCGCTATATCATGGTTGCATCAAATAATTGTGAAAATATCGGCTTAAATTTGGAAGAGTTACATGTTATTGTATAATTAGGAATGATAATATATACATTGACGTTGAATGATCTATAACTTTCAAATAAAGTCGGTACGATACGCCGACCACCTACGTAAGTAAGTGTACTATGCCCATAACCTTCCCGCAAGTGCAAGCAATAAGTTGACAAATTTTTACCGCAATCTGATGAACGGTATGGCATCGCATAAAATACGAACAAAAAAGCATTCATTTTTATATATTACATTTTATTAGATTAATTATTGGCCGTTAAGTGAATTGCGTAAGCGAATCCACTAACTCATATTATCCCGTGGGTGTCGTTAAAGGAGACAGTGGGAAATGGAACGGGAGATCGGCAGCAACAATTTTCTTGTAACAAACTGCCTGCCAAGCGTTGCAACTATGGCAAATATCCCACCTATGAGGCAATCTATGAGGGACGATTCTTAAAGACTGCATTGATGATGATGATTATGTATATACAATAGAATGGAGTGACGTCCTGTTATGAGATACAGGAAATCATCGGATACATGTGGCTCAGAACCCTGTAGCATTACTAGAGGCAGTCCTATTTTCAGCAGACTTGCGATGAGCTGTAATGATGATGTTGATAATGATTATGTATATTGTGACTTTTAATTGTGTATTAACTACAGGGTATAGTTCAACTATAAAAAATAGAAAACTTGGCTCGCATTGATTGCAGACAAAAAAGATACTCGGAATCCATCTAGATTTATTGAAGCCGCTTTAGTATTTAATTACTCCGCAAACACTAAAGCGACTTGGCTGATTTCTTCAACAAAAAGTTGGATGTAACAATAAGCAATTTGTTCGTGATGAGTTTCGCATATCAAGAATATGTCGTTAGTATATAGGGAAGACGGCTTAGTTGTTGATTCTTCATCGGGTTTTATAGACATGCCCCAACCTTAATTAAACTTGTAATTCCTAATTAAATAATAAAACGTTAACGAACGCGTTCCTAACGTTACCTTACTTCAAACTGATTCTTAATACCTGCGCAAAAGGTTTTAAACATCTTTTTTTTTTCAAGTTACAAACGAGCAAAACACCAACCTGGTATGTAACTAATGCAGCCTATGGATATACTGCAACTTCAAACTGAAATGACCATAGATGCGGAGTTACCGTGGGGCCTAAGGTAATAAAGATACACACACATGTACGTCACGCCTATAATCCCCGAGAGGTTAAACTTACTCTATCTGGTATAAACGGTGCAAAGACAATCTAATTTAGTGTATTCTTGATATGGACTTGGACTATTATAAAACACCAACACATACAAATATAGGCATATCAGCTATAAGCTGCTCGCCTATTACTACATATTAATAATAATAATATAACTATTACTTACTGTTTGAAACAGAAAATAATTATTTGTTTCTTGCTTTCTAATCTGCCTTTCTTTTTTCCTTCTATAGTACTATATACTTACTTATTTTAAATATCTAGGTAATAAATATCTTTTAACACAAACATGGCACGGTCTGCTTAAATACTTTAATAAATAATAATATAATTGTATTTAACGTGCAGTTTCAAGAGGTGTTTTCCGAATCAATGGTAAAAGTAAAAAATTACTTTTAATAAGTAATCTATATTGAATAAAAATGATTCTATTCTATTTTTTCTATTCAATTCTATTCTATTCAAAATAATGTATTTGTTTTTAAATGACATGTTTGAAATGAATTAAATGTTTCATCCAGTCATCCATTAGAGCCAATAAAAGTCCACTGCTGAACATAAGTCTCCCCCATTTTTTGCCTCATAGGGGGGATTTTGCCATAGTTGACACGCTTGGTCAGCGGGTTGTCAACCGCAGTTTTTTTTATTATTGTGAGTTGTTATAGCAAACACTGCTGCCCATCACCAATTTCAATTTATCTCTGTCGCCCCTTACGACACCCACGGAACTATATGGGGTAGTGGATATTCTTACATCGCCACTACACGGTCATTTTGGATGTTTCATAGCATCAATGATTGATTCTCTTTTATAGCCGACTTTAATAGAAGACGGAGGTTTTTTAATTCGACTGTGTGTTTTTTCGTATGTATTTTACGCGATGTGTTTGTCAATTTGGAACCGAGTTTGATGATCCTTTTTAATCCCCGACGCAAAAAGAGGGCTGTTTTAAGTTTTACCGCTACGTGTGTCTGTCTGTGTGCCTGTCTGTAGCATCGTAGCTCTTTAACGGGTGGAGCGATTTGAGTGCGGTTATGTTTTGCAGCAACCACTTACCATCAGGTGGGCTATGTGCTCATTTGTCACCCTATTCTCTAAAAAAAAACATCAATCCACGATTAAGAATCAAAATGCAGATGCGATGCCCTAATGACTAAGATGGAATGACGCGTTTGCAGTAAAAAAGGTCTCAGATTCTCTACACTCACCATACAAAACACAGATATAGCTGCTAATTTACGTTGAAATTCTGTATGTAAGGACATTTTTGTCACTCGTTTAATTTATATATCAACTAAAAAAAACTCATCAAGTTACTTCTAGCTAAGCTATCGTAAATACCATGTGCGCTAAAACTCTGCTTGAAACAAAGGATGCATCTCTATGTGACGGTTTTTCTCAGACCAATTTTATATATAACTAGCTGTGCCCCGCGGTTTCACCCGCATCACGTGTCCGAGGTGCGCGACATGACCTAGTTCAAGCATTTTATAACGGCTAGGGTTTAAGCGTCGTTTGAGCGCCCAGCCAAGCATTGAATTATTTTAATTTTACGTTATCTCTTAAACTATGCGTCCAAATAACATGGTATAGAGAACAAAGTTTATCTTCATAAAATTGTCTTGATGATGAAGTAACTTTCGTTCGTAAGGATAAATAGGCCATGCCTAATAATAACGCTCATAAATCACTTAAATTTTCAATATTTTTTTTTGTATCGCGGACTTTTTTTTAGACGGAGTAAAGGTCTATATTTTTCTAGAACATTGTATTTACGTATCCCTAACGATAACACCAGCGTACGCGAATAAATCATTTCGGGAGTGCTTTTTTTTCTGACTTACTTAACAAATATCCATATTTAAGGCTAGTTGAGTAATATAGCTTAGTGCTAGATAGCCTACTTCCACGTAAATCTGGCTATAATATACAAAAAGAATTTTTCAAATCGGACTGGTAGTTCCAGAGATTAGCGCGTTTAAACAAACAAAAAAACAAAAAAACTCTTCCGCTTTATTACATTAAGTATAGATATTACACAACTAAGTTCTGAATGCCTTATTTTCGGAGTTATAATGTTTCAGACATATTTAAAAGACAAATCGTCAAGATACTGGAACGAACTGATAGTTTAATATATAAAAATTTATGTTTGTTTGTTCGTATTTCAATCGCTGCTATACCGTTTATCAGATGGTGCTAAAACTTTGTCAACTTATTACCTGCACTTGCGTGAAGCCTAGTACAATTATATTACACGTATTGTACTGAAAAATTTATTGAAAAGTTATCCATCATTCAATTTTAATTAATGTATTATCAAACAATATGACTCTTCCAAATTTAAAACGATATTTCCACTATTATTTTTTCTGTGGCAGCAACGCGCCGATTACCAGGTAATATTTAATAAAATATACTTAAATCTTAAAACTAATAAATAAATACTGGATAATCTGTCATAAAAGTATAATGACGCTCCCATACAATCTGTGTGCGTCCTTAATGCATGACTCTACCTTTTTAAATCTTCATAAACCTACATCTTGCACTAATTTATCAATGTCGTTCTATAGCAAACACTTAAAGTTTTCTAACAGAGCAGTAAGGCGTAATTGCCAATTTACATTTGAAAGTATTCTTCATTAGCTGTGTAAACTGCATTTAACGAGATAGAATTAATTGTAAGTTAGTACTTGGAATTAATTTAGCAACAATGTTGCAATTAGTCAAATTGTTTAGCATATCGTATTTTATATTTAAGCGAAATGTGTGCGCTAATTACATTTATTGATGAAACAACATCACGTGTAAGTGTTTGAATGGTTTGGCCTTTTAATGTTTAATATGATACAGTTATATTTAATACATTAGAGGTAAAGCCCTAGTGTGGGATGCTACTTGCGCAGATACTTTGGCGGTCTCTCATCTCAGGGGTACCTCGTTTAGAACCGGGGCGGCATCAGAGGCAGCTGAACTGCTGCCATTTGCTGTAGAGAGTATCGGTCCGTGGGTTTCACGTGCGGTGAAGTTCCTAAAGGAACTCTACCCGCGACTGGTCGTTGGTGCTGCTGATAAGAGGGCTAGTTCTTTTCTCGCTCAAAGGCTAAGTATAGCCATTCAGCGAGGAAACGCAGCCAGCGTTCTTGGCACGATACCACGGGGAGTAGGACTGTATGGTAATTAAATTATTAATTTTAGTTTTTTTTTTACTACAGTCTTTTAATATTGTATAATATATTAATAAATTTGTTCTTCCGTATCTTATTAAAATAAGACGTTTCGAGTTGTGATGTCCGCTCACACGTAATAATGCATCCACGATTTTTTCTGTTACCAAAGCGGCGCCATTTTCCATCGAGGCGGAATATTTGACAGATTTCATAGCGAACAAGTTAATCTTATAAGAAAAATATAAAGTTTAATTTTTTTTTCTGTAATATTAGTTATATTTTATACCAAGTAGGTTATAAATGAATAAACCAAACTACCTAAAAGAAGAAAATTTAAAAAAAAGAGTTAAAAATATGCAAAACGCATTGCTTTGTGTATTAATTTAATATTCTAGAATCGGATAAACTTTTATTTAAAACTAAATTAAATGACATCGACGCCTAAGTCCCAACTAGCGACATCTGGTGAGTGGAAGATTTTTTTTATAGGATAAGGGTGACAAACGAGCACACAGTCCATGATCCTGATGGTAAGTGGTTGCTGCGGCCCATAGACATCTACATCTATCCTCTGTTACAAATCAAAATGTAGATGCGTTGTCACCCGTGAAGACTAAGATGGAATGCCTCAATTCCAGTAAAAAAGGGCCTCCGGCCACCTGCACTCAACAAGCGAAACGCAGAGGTAAGCCTCTACTTCACGCTGGTTTTTTGTGAGGTCGTGGTACTACCCCGGTTCGAGCCGGGCCATCTGTGCGACAGCAAAAGCTGCCGCGTGGCTTTACCACTGTTAAAAAGAAGAAGATGCCCTCATTGGAGTATGGCGGAAGAACATTCGCTTCATAGCCCTCTCAGAAAGGGGAGGATACCGTTATCCGTATGTAGGTCAATTTAAGTTATATAATTCACTTTCTCGTCAAACCATAACAGTCAGTCCGTCAAAACAGTGCTTAACATGGAATCTCTTATTCTAGTTCGAATTACGCATGAAAAAAGTATGGCCCACAAATTATTTCGGGTCCGGAAGTTTTTCCTTGTGCAATTTATCTCTTTAAACCGCCTTCAACATACGTAATAAAAACCTTCTCTAGCGGTGACATTTAAAAAAAAGGATTTTAAAAAGTATAAAAAAATTAATATATTTATTTTACCTATGCTTTAATGATTTAACGAGACTTTTTAATATGATGAGTATAGATGGATGGATATTCGACTTGTGATAGAATCTGAAGCTTGCGATGATGTCTCGAAAGTTAAATGTACATTTAACTTTAGTTATTAGGTGGCTGTAGGACTCCTTTTCTGCCTTGAAGTTCGTTTGGGTACGTAGTAGGTACCAACCACTTACTTATTACTGCCGCCAAAAAAAAAGTACTTGCAGTATAAAGCAGCCAGACAGAATGGTATTAAGAACCAGTATAATTATGGGCATACTATCTTATTTTTCAGAGATTCGTAGCCTTTTTTGCTTGATGTTGGTTATTGGCTGGACTGCGGTAGCCATTTACTACAGGTGGACTCGTTTGTTTGTCGCTTTAGTTTAAATTAAAAATACACTGAGTTTAAAAGTGCCATATTTTCTTTAACAAAATAAAAACCACATAAAACATTGCAGTATCAGTTACATAAAAGCAGCTCTTCAAAATTTAATTTCAAAAGCAACCCCCAAATAATTCACTTTCACCGCAACCTGCGTGACCTTTCAAAAAAAACTACATTAATTCTACACCACCTGAGATTTCAACAAAGGGATGTTTTACGAGTTTTTGTGATCTCGATTGTCAGTTAACCCTTTCATTTGGGGCAGGAAATCTTCGGGGTCGTTTAAACACCTGCGTAGAAAGTGAATCCGATGGGTTGCGTCGCAACAATCTGTGCCGGAAAGAGATGTATTTTATTAAACGGAATAATGGGTCTTGAATTAAACTGATGGGAACTATCATCTCTAGCCCAATTATTACGTAACATGAAAACTATGTATGTAAATTTTTTTTATACAGTTGAATAATAATGTCCTCGAGACCGAATTTCGGCCACGGCGGCCAGTCTCAACGGAGACTAGCCATCGGCGCAGGAGAGGATTATAGTGTCCAAGTGTATGCGCAAGCACAGGTGCACTCTCTATTCCCTCACTCTCATAGTCCGATGGGACGGTAAAGCGACACGACCGGAGAGAGGTCAGGCGCAGGATCAACCGCTTTACGTGCTTTCCGAGGCAAGGGGGTTTGACATCACCAGCTTCCTGCCTCCAGGCAGCTACTGAGTTTCTTGATCGAAAAGCTCAATAACTGATTTTTTTGGCCCGACCCGGGATTCGAACCCGGGACCTCATGATCAGCAGTTGCACTACTACAACCACTAGACCAACGAGACAGTAAACATACAACAGTTATACAGTTTAGAGTGGCAAAGAAGTACACAATCCAACTAACATTAAGTAAATGATGTTGCTAATTTGTATTCCAGAAGTCTCCTGGAATACAAATAAAACAATGAAACATTATTTTATAGTCTAGTAAGAGCTGTGACAGCTCAGGGGCTGAGCGTTTGCTGTAAATTTCAGAGTACGCGTACATACATCTCGGGTTCGATCAACGCCGGCACTTATAAAATTTTTAATTACAATTTCAAGTGCTGAATTATCACGTGATCGGCAGTGAAGGAAAAATTCGTGAGCGGAACATAAAGCAGCAGCGCGGTTGACACTTCCTTGTCCAAAAACTCTTTTAGAAGTAATAGGAGATCGTTGAACGGTCTTAAAAAGGTTATAACTTAACTTTTTTATCTTTAATCTAGTATATTGTGAGAACGTAGCCCTTCTTTGGTCAAGCCAATCCATAACCCAAAAAATAGAATCGGCTTGAAAATTAAATAAACTCAATTTAGTCTCAGTCCGTTAGTCTCGCTAAAATTGAAAAACGGCTCGACCGATTTCAATGAAATTTTTTGTGTGTTTGAATGGGTCCCTAGATAGTTTAGATTCACATATGAACCCGATAGATGGCGCTGTTGTTGAGATCCATAAATTACCCGTGCGAAGCCGGGGCGGATTGCTAGTATAAAATATATGTGTAAAAACGTCCCACAACTGTGAATAGGCCACCTCTTATTACTGAATAGTTGACTATTTCGTCACACAACTCTTTTACTATTACAGCTATTTCACGTATACTCATAAATAAGTGATCTAAACAGTAGTTTACTTTCTATATACTTATTAAGATAATTAATTAAACTTCCGTTTAAAATAATATGTTCAATAATGCTTAGTTTATTTATCGTGATTATGCGAAAAAAACTCGACCATCTATAACCTCCTATAACCCTAAATTATCCACTATTAAAAGCGAGCGATTTAAAGCTATAACAATTGAAAATAGAATTACGTTTAGATAGCTGTGAATACGTTATATTCAGAATAATGCGATTATATCTTAGTAAGAAAAAAAAACAAAAGGACGGATAATTAGTCAAAACAAAAACATTCCTGTTTTACAATCTTTACCGCGACGTAGTTTAGCAAGAAATATTCACACGCATATTAAATAGACTACGCTCAAACCCCTGAGTTAGCAACAATAATGGGAATACATTTTTTATTACATCCATTGTGACAGACGTTCATCGGAGCACCTGAGAGTATTTCAATGCTGCATTGTGATTTCGTGACTACATGATTTATATTTGCATACGGTTTGTATAAGTTCGTTAGCTCCTCGAAGGGTCCGATTGAATCGAGAAACGAAATTGATTGAGAAAGATCGATTGTTATAAAATTTCGCACTGGTCGTTTCGGACCGCCCGTAAGCGCTAAAGGGTTACGTAATAATTCAAATCTCATAACAACCGTAGTTGA
This sequence comes from Parnassius mnemosyne, assembly GCA_963668995.1. NCBI lineage: Eukaryota > Metazoa > Arthropoda > Insecta > Lepidoptera > Papilionidae > Parnassius > Parnassius mnemosyne. Next base: position 11,299,184 of record CAVLGL010000080.1, read on the forward strand.
ATCAATTATAACGTGTGAAATAAATGACAAGACATAAAATAAATTTATTGTATTTTTTTTTTCACAAAAGCCTAAAATAAAACTGTAATGAAAAACATACGTACAGCCCACTTCATAGTTAGTGGTTACTGTAGCCCATGGACACCTGCAACTAATTTTAAACAAAGAAGGCTAGATATATGCTATAGATGCGTTATCGACTCAGGACTAACGCCGGAATGCCTCACAACCTCTAATATTATTGGCTCTTTAAACCCTTGACAAGTAAAACAAAAGCTTCTATTATTGAAACCACAATTTATTGATTACATAATCTATACAGATAAATGAAATTGAAGTGTCTGTTTGTGATGTCAAAATTACAGCTTTTTAGTAAATGCATATGAAAGTATATACGATACTATATAACAAAAATACAATTTTCAAAGTTTTTGTCTGTCTGTCTGCCCGTCTGTCTGTCTGTTTGTTCCGGCTAATCTCCGAAACGGTTGGATCTATTTTGACGGAATTTTCACTGGCAGATAGCTGATGTCACAAGGAGTAACTTAGGCTAATTTTATTTTAGAAAAATATTTAGGGTTCCACGCAGAAAAATTAAAACCCCAAATAACACGCGGGCGAAGTCGCGGGGAACAGGTAGTATTATATAAATTGCGGTTGACGTATTACCGAGTAAAATTACATCTGTTCTCTGATCTCTGATCTGTACGATATGTTACACAAGTGGAGTAAATTTGGGTAATAATTAATTACTGCAACAAAATCTAAGAAATTGTGTATCTAGAAAATACGTATAAACATTTTATAATTATAACTATTGCTCTAGAAAAATACTTCTTTTTCTATGTGAACTAAAATACGTTTATTTTAATATATTGTTACAAAATATTGCTAAGAAATACGTCTTAGTAATGTAAAATACTGCATATTTTACATTATTATTATACATGTTATACATTACATAATTTAATTCCCCCTCTCCCTTCCACCATCGGACAACCAGACGTTCGACCAGTCTCCACCCTTTCGTTGTTGACTTACCACCCATTCGAACCAAATGGTTCGCCATGTCGTTCATCATGCGTACAGCATAGGAGTGGAATAAGTTGCCAGCATCTGTCTTTCCATCCGATTACAGTGTGGCTGTCTTCAAGGCAAGAGTGAATAGGCTTTTGTTAAGTCAGTGCGCTTCACCATCTTAGGCTACATCACCACTTACCATCGGGTGGGATCGTAGATAAGCGCTGGCTTAGTAGAATATAAAAAAAAAATATACATCATTTAAAATTAATTAATATATATATTCTATACTTCGTTAAATAAAACAGCCTGTACAGTAGAAATTTTAGATCCAGGTAGTTTTTTAAGTCACATCCAAGTTCAATAGTTCATTTTGTTATGCAAAACTAAATCTGTAACCCAATATGCAAATTTTACCCATTGCGATGCAAATTCGGTTTTTTCGAATAATAAGCAAACGATGTTTACAACAATGTGCCGTTCGGTGTCGTGAGGGTTAGATTTTTGGATCGGATCAATACGGCTATTGATTTTTCGAGTGATTTATTGGCTTAAAAGTCTGGTACAAATTCAAAAAACTGTAAGCTGTCGTTGTATTGTAGGTAGGTAAAAAAAATATAATATGTTGGTACACATGTAAGTTAAAATCGACTAAAAATTATATTAATACATACCTATTGAAATAATAAATAAATATATAAAAAATATTGATGATTTCCAGTGAAGACTGTTACCCGACTGACTGATTTACATATTTTAAATAGATTGACATTAATTATTATTTATAATAAGAAATATATTTATTTCAGTGCCTTTGTTTCTATCTAGTAAGTAACAGCTGCGAATAGTATATTATTCTATCACAGTATGCGGTGTGATAAGCAGACAAAACTCATAAACTGTGCTATTTTCTTTTTCGAAATCAATGTTATCAAGTTTTTTTTTTTAATTTTAAATCAAACGTATCTATTTGATATGCTTTGGGGATAATTTTTATTTGTAAAGTATATGTCATATTGAAACCAGCATCAATTATAAGAAAATATACATTTTAATAAACCGTGTAGTGGTGGCTTAAGTATACCCCCCACTACCCCTACACTGTCGTCCCGTGGGTGTCGAAGAGGCTTCAGAAGGATACGAAACATGACCTGGACATCACCATCTTTCTGATAACACTTAAAATATTAAAATCAAGGCAGCTGTATCTTACTAATAACACTAAAAATAATGAATAAACTGCGGTTGCCAACCCGATTGCCAAGCGTGGTAACCTTCGCAACGGCTGGAAAGAATTAGGGTTTCGCGCAAATAATTAAAGCCCATGAAATCCAATCTTAATAAATTACACGCGGGCGAAGTCGCGGGGAACAACTAGTTTCCTATAAAAATAAACTGTGTTAACAATGATATGTAATATACAGTAAAAAGTGCTCAGCAACATAATTGTAAGATATTAATAAAAAGGACAATTTCCTGGTTGACCGCCCCTAACTCTAATTCCTGCCAGTTTTACCCCAAAATGCTTGGTTCCATCCCACATCCTTTGTTGCGTTCCCCTATCTCTGGCATAGAGGGGCAAATGGCTATTCCATTTTTTATTGCTTACAATGACGAGTGTAGGATACGTTCGCTACAAAACTAGAATGATATTTAAAAAATTCAAGAAATGTTTTGTTATTTAAAACAGGCAAGTTTTAAATATTTTCTATGAGGACAAAAACTTATTTTCTTTTTCTCTCTCACTAATAAGAAACGGCAAGTGTTTCAAATATCTGACTTTGTTCATAGAACATTGCCATATATAAATATTTTATACAAGCTAAAATAATAGTGTAATAACACCATTATCTGTGGCTTCTTTCCGAAATCGATCGAAAGGTAGTCAAATTAACAACTGCACGCGCATCTCTCGTGTTTTTTGTAGATTTTGTCACATTTACAGCGTTAAATATCATTAACCCTTAATTTGATTTCGTTAAGTATACTCAACACTCGAATCAAAAAAATATAGTACTATGTTTTTGTCGCGGTTTAATTTTTTTTTGTTTTTATATAATTTGTAATTTAGTATTTTTGGTAGAAAAAAATATTTGAACCAGGTAGCAACACTAAATTTGACAGTACCAAGCAAAAATGGCGACCAGGCGAAACACGCTGCGGACTGTGCAGGTAATTTTACATTTTTTTTGTGTTAAGTGTCTAAAAATAATAATTATGACAATTGTTTATATTTCTATAATATATATCTAATGTTTAATTATCGTTTTCAATTCTATACGCTATGAGATATAAACACAATAGGTATGTAAACATGAATGTTGAGTATCATTAACAAAGTTCGGTGGTGTGTAATTGAGTGTGATAAACGTATGTTGAGTATACTCTACAAATTTGCATGGTGGGATATGTGATGGCAGTTTTGTTTGTTAAGGCTGCTTAACAATAATAAGGAATTTGGTGTTCTTATTTTATTTATAATATGCATAGCTTTTCTCTTTTTACGCAATACTTTAATTTCCACCATATAATATTCCTTTCCGAGCAATATTATCATGTATATTGTGTGCGATAAAATGCTTGCTTTGTTTTTTGCCTGCAAAATAAAATTCTTGTTTCAGAATTTGAGGTCAAAACGTATTTTGGCCCTTGTACCCCAAGAAAACGCTCAATCTGATATAAGTGGGACATCGAACTCTGAGAATGAGCTTGAAGACGAAGTGTACAACTTTCAAAGTCGAGCTTCTGAGTCATCTGAAGCACCATCAATTGACTCTGCTTTAGAACGGCTCGATATAGATTTTTCCGATGACAATTATCCGAATACGGCTCCGACTGATCACACAGGATATGATGAGACTGACAATTATGATGATGACCACCAAGCAAATAACTTTTCACTGACATCCATAAGTTCTTTACCAACACTTTCTCCAATGTCAAACATACCTTCTATGACGCCATCATTTATAATCAACCAAGTAAGTGACTCTCCCCAACAATCTCCATGTAATTCTACTTCAACACCTCTTCCAAATCGTTATACTCGAAAACGACGCCGTCAGCAAAACTCGGTCTCGAAAAGGCCTTGTATTGTTACTAAAAATAAGAAAGTCAACCTCAAATTTCAATGGTCAAGCGGACGTTTTCGATTTCGTGCCGAATTAGAACCCGATAAGTTTGAAAATCCTATACCTGATGGAAAAACAACATTAGATTATTTCAACGACTTTTTTTCAGAAGATATGTTCGACGAAATATGTCACTACACAAATATGTATTCCATTCAGAAAACAGGCCGATCAATAAATTTGTCAGGTGCCGAATTGCGCAAATTTATAGCAATTAAAGTCATTACGGGTATCGTGTCCATGCCTTCATATCTGGATTATTGGGCTACTGACACCCGTTTCCCACTGGTTGCGGATGTAATGCCTCTAAAGCGTTATCAAATTATACGGAGATACCTACATTTTGTAGATAATATAGATACTGACTCCGATCCATATTTTAAAATAAGACCAGTAGTGGAAAAAATCCGTGCAAACTGCCTGAAAGTAGAAGAAGAGACTAGATTCAGTATAGATGAAATGGTGATTCCATATAAAGGCACCAAAGCTGGGAAAAAAAGACAGTATAACCCGCGCAAGCCACGAAAATGGGGCTTTAAAAATTTGGTGCGAGCAGGTGCATCAGGGATTATTTACGATTTTTTTCTTTATACTGGTAACGATAATTTTGGGGATTGTAACTTTACAAAGGAAGAAGAAGGCTTAGGTTGGGGGGCCAAGGCTGTTTTGAGACTTTGTAAAAGCATAAAGAAAAAACCTTGTGTCGTCTACTTTGACAACTTTTTTTCTTCTTTGGATTTAATACACCATCTCAGGAATTTCTACGGAATATTTAGTCTTGGTACAATGCGTACAAATCGCCTGAGAGATGCCGGAAAATATCTGAAACCAGACAAGGTTCTCAAAACTCAGGGCAGAGGGGCTTTTAGTCAAACTGTTTGTAATAAAACCAAACTCTCTGTGGTCAAATGGAACGACAATAAATGTGTTGTACTGGCTTCAAGTTACGCAGACGCATATCCACAAACTAAGGTACGAAGATACTGCAAAATTAGGAAGCAGAGGATTGAGGTACAGTATCCTAATGTTGTTATGCATTATAACGCCCATATGGGCGGCGTCGACCTGTCAGATATGCTGATAGCTTTATATCGCACCGAAATGAAGACCAGGCGCTGGTATCTATCGATTTTTTCGCAATTACTTGATATATGTATTAATAATGCTTGGTTGACTTACCGAAGGGATAATAAAAGAAAGGGAGAGATTAAATATATTCTTTTGAAACAGTTTAGGCTAAGTATTTACAAGGCATTGCTGAAAAAGGGGACAACTATAGACGCAGCTAATGTACAAGATCTTAATAAAATAAATAAAATCAAAAACCCTACGCGTTCCAGACCAGTAGATGATGTTAGATTCGATAATATCGACCATTTCCCAGAACATGGAAAGGATTATGGTCGTTGTGCTTATTGCAAAAAAGGATTTACCACCGTTTTCTGCATGAAATGTAACGTCAGACTTTGCTTTGTTAAAGATCGCAATTGTCATTATAATTACCACCATAGGAAGCCTTAATACTCTTGTCAATTTGTCAAAATTTTTCGAATAAACATTATTTTTTGATTGAATTATGTTTGATTTTGCAGTACCCTTATTGAGATTTGTTAAGAATACTCAACGCTTGTAACACTACTTTTTTTCTTGTACATCGAATTTTGTTGAATATACTTAACGTCTGTTTTCCAGGAAACCCTACAATAAATAATTTTATTTAGATTTTTTCCATACATTTCTAATGTCCAACAGCAAAATATATTCATCTTAGCTTATTGCCATAACTTAGCTTGGCTTGCCAAATTAAGGGTTAAATTTAAATTTAGCAGATTTTTAGAATTTGTACGATACTTGTCATGTGTGTGATAAAAGTGTGATAAAATCTACCAAAAATACAAAGTAACGCGCGTGCAGTTTTAAAATAGACTTACCTACCACCATTTAAATTATTCCTGCAGACAGAGGTTTTTTTTTCGAACCAGTGGTAATCATACAAAAGAGTGACTTTCAATAAGTATTATTTATAATCTATATTGAATAAAAAAGTTTCTGTTTCTGTTTCTGTTTCTGCCGCCAATTAGCAGTGCACCCAATATTCTGTTCCCGATTGAAGTTATGTGAGCCAGTGTTATTATAGGCAGTGAAGGCTTTTTTTGAAGTTGGAGCTTGTCAGCATCCGTCTTCCCATCCAATTACAATATGGATGTCCTCAAGGCGAGATTGCAAAGGCTTTTGTTAAGCTAATTTAGTATACATTACCATTTTAGTATTATTATCTTCCGCTACATTACCACTGACCATCAGGTAGTATATTAGTCAGTTGGAGTAGTGCTCGCTTGTCACTCTAAAAGACAAAAAGGCTTGAAGTAGCTTCTATAAGTTTAAAATTGTAATATTTTTTTATAGGATAGGGTGAAAAACGAGCACACAATCCACCTGATGGTAAGTGGTTGCTGTGGTCCAAAGACATCTAAATCTATCCTCAAAGAATCAAATACAGATGCGATTTCACTCGTGAGGACTAAGATGAAATGCTTCTTTTCCAGTAAAAAAGGTCTCCGGTTCTCTACACTCACCATACGAAACTATTTTACGCTGGTATTCTGTGAGAGCGTGGTCCTTCCCCGGTGGAGCCGACCCATTCGTGCTACAACTATACTACCAATATAGCTGCAGCATGGCTCTACCACATATAAAATATGTTAAAATTAAATTAATTTGTGTCAATACGTGTGGTGTTAAGGGACTGTATGTGTATATATGTGTCTTTAAACACTAACAGTGGTTACAAGACGATGTTTTTAATATTTATTTACCCCGAAGTGTTCGTTGCCAGTTGTAAATGCGTGGCGTCATCCGACGTGCGCTTGACAGTGAACGGGCGGGGCTCAATTAGTTGGCGGTTTTATTTTAATTTACATTGTGTGTAATACTAGCATTAATGTATAAAAAATGTATGAGTGTATAGTCGTTTTATCGTCAAGATTCGAATATAGTGATAATAGTATCATTTATAATCTTACTGTCTATTTAGATATTATCGACTGCAATGGATGTATTTTAATGTCAAAAACCGCGACTCATCCCAGTCAAAACGTATCTGATTTAACCTTTAAATAAGACCAAAGACAGGCTTTAATGCAGTGCCAGAAGTACAGGCGGGAATTATAATGCACCAAAGCAATTTTTTTGCCAAAATATTGGGAGAACTGGTGGTCGAACTGGGGATCTATTAGCTAGGTAGCCCGATGACGCGATCACGTATAAAAGCGTATAAAATTTAAAAAAATTGTATAACGTTATAGTTAGGTATTAGTTTTTTTAAACTAAACATAATTTTAAAAAGATAAGAAAATAAACATTAAAATATCACAATATAAAAAAGATAACTTTTAATTTGAAAATGCTTAAAAAATTCTATAAATGCCAAATTTTTAGAATGTTCAAACAAGATTGTTATTAATAACATTCCTGCATAACTGTTACCAATGAAATTGTTACAAATGTAACTTCATTCACGTAGTAAACACAATTTAAGAAATTTCTCTATAACGTTTGTGTCACCAGATTTAATTTAAAAAATCCATTACATAGTACATTTGGAATATTTTGATGTATAAAGATAGGTAGTAAGAAAATAATTTCTCTTATATTCAAAATTGTCTTAAAAAAATATTATTTCAGTACCATAATTCATACAGTTTTAACCGTGTCCGGAATCTCCTTTTAAGTAAAAAATATACCTGTGTTAGGAGATTCTGAAAAATTGTCTTATAATTAAATATCCGTTTTACTTTATACGAAGTACATAAAAACACAAGTTAATATTACAAATAATCGGACAAACGGTACCGTAAAACAGAACGTAAGGGAAAACGGAACGTTTTCAAATATAGAAACAACACCTTACACAAACGGTAATTAACGGCTCGAACAGTAGGTACTGAACATTTTCTAGGAAATGGCTATGATTCACCTACCTGCCTTTCCTGGATAACTCCTAAGTTGCTGTGAAATTACGTAAAATTTAGTAAAATTTTAATATTAGATGATTTTTTCATGTAAATTTAGATTTAAGTGTAATAAAGGTTTACGGTTTACTTATAATTGTCTCTTTCTATTATTATTTAGTGAAAAGTAAGATAGCAAGTTTAAGCATTTCTTAAATTAACGCTGATTTCTATAAATAAGGCACATATTATATAATTTTAAAACAATTCTACGGCTCCGTGGCGCAGTGGCTTAGCAATGAGTTGTTACGCTGGGGGCCGCGGGTTCAGATCCCGCACGGAACAAGTATTTGTATGGCCTACAGATAATTATTCCGGGTCTGGATCTTTGCCCTGGTGCAATTTATATTTGTAAACTGCCTCCACGGCAGAAGAGAAAAACCTAGTGTACCTCCACACTAGGTTTTTCTCTTGTGTCGTGGACGTTTTTTAAAAGAAAAAAAGAATATAATATAGAATCAATCATCAAATCAAAATTACTTTTCAAGAATTAAAACTACACATAAAAGAAAGCACCAACTAGGAATTAAGTATGAAAGATGTGAATTAACAATAAGCCAATTTTTCAAAATTATTACATTGGTATTGAAAAAACTCACATTTTCCGCCATCGCCCCTTAATTTATAATCGTGTCGCATGAACCAAAAAATTGCCGTGCGACTACTCCTAATGACCCCATAGGCGACCCCACCCCAAAAAACGCAACGCCCATCGATTTATTTATAGAGGGGATGTAACAGCCCCCGATAGTTTCGTGTGGCGACAGCTGGAGCGTTTCTTATAAGGTTTTTTTTAGCCCGGTCTAAAACTTCTTAGGTTTCGAGCCAGGGCTGCATTGAGTTTTTATTTAAATAAATATTTAACATTTTTTGTTGACACCTCTAACGTTATGAATTAGCGTTACCTACAAAAAATAAGATATACCTCACTACTAAATTTACTCTGTAACACTCAATATTAAATTTAAAAAAATATATTAAAACCGACTCCAGGGTGAGACACCGCTAAGTTCCTGACTCGGGGCAGATACTGAGAATTTCTTGATGGAAAAGCTCAGTTATTGATTTTATTTGGCACGACCCGGCGTTCCAACCTGGGATCTCGTGATCAGCAGTCACACTACTACAACCACTGGACCATCGAGGCTATCAGATGAAATAATACACATGGTATGAATGAATTCATAGACACGTGGTCGAGCCACCTTGCAGGATATTATGGTGAACACTAGTGATGGACTAAATTAGAAAACCAGCACTATTCTAGGTTAATTACTGCCTACTAGAGATTTATAATTAAAGAAATATCTAAATACGACTCTACCTTGGACTCTATTTTTGATAATGAAAATATTTTAATTCATACCTCTTTCATATCAAAATACCATAATAAAATTTTGAATAATACAGTATTTTAATAAATTTCCTAACAAAAATAAAATAGTCGCTGTAGCTTACTCGCGATTACCTTACGTTTTATAGTACACAAACAATGTCAATCTTTGACCTGTCGCAGACCCTGATAGGTTCTCCATTTGTACGGTACAAAATATCTGAAGAGAAAAATTCTTAAGCCGCGTTGAGCGATTTTTGATACGGGAAAAACTTATGGGTTCGCGTCATTGATAACCTCGGCATGCAGCATTATAGCGGCCTGTAACTCATTAAGTTTTCTCTTCTGTCGGCAGTTCTTATGACTGCTTTTGTTTTTTTTTTCTTAATTACAAAATACATAAATTGATATAAAATATTTATTTTTTTCATTTTCTAAATCGTCACCCTCACGTTCCACATTTCTTTTATGTTGTGGTAGCGTTTCACATAATTAATTTATTGCATTTTATACATAAAAATAATAATAATAATATTTTAGGAAAACATTTCGTTTTTACACTTGATAAATATAAGTTAATCTAGGAAATTAAGAAATTATATTGATATATCATAACCAATATTTTAAAAATAGGACTACCAATTTGTGAGAGGTTCACTAGAGGAGTAAATCGGTAACGGAGTATTCAGCAGCACTATTAAAATATTAATATTATTTAACTACATCTATGAATGTACATGGAATTCATAGATGGAATTGCAGTAGCGAAGTAGGTATATATGATAAATATGTAAAAAAAGAAGGAGTCTCTTTTAAAATAATTTAACAAAATGGCTACTAGAACATTGTTTCTATAGCCTAAAAGAATATTTAGAATGGAAAAATTAGCAATGATTTATGTGATCCACATACAGATAGTTTTTTTTTGTATTATGCACCTAAATATTTGCACGTCTGCGAGCAGACTAAACACATGTACATTATATATATTTAACTTAAGAACCTGTCAACTGTGTTTCTTGCAAATAAAGAATTTGTATTTGTAATTGTAAAAAAAAGCACCTGCGGAAAAAGAATAAGTTTACTGAAAGAGAAAATAGTTATACTCTATGTCACTTCTACAACTAAGACAAATCTAATCTCACCCGATATTGTAAAATCCATCAAGCCAATACAGGCTACATAGCGTACCAAGGAAATAGACATACAAACATAAAAACATACCCTCCTTTCGAGGCAGTTGGATAAAAAGCTTATATTATAATAACATCGTATGACTGCAATATCGCCGCAGCGGTGATTTTAGTTTATACCCGGAAATGAGGGTCGCGAAACAAGAGTTCTCAACGTATGGTTCTAACGTGTAAATAAGAAAAAGTACGTATAAGAAAAAAGTACTGCATATTTCTTATAAGAAAATATAATAATTTAGTTCTTATACAATCATTGCCTTAATGGCCATTTCAGCTTTATTAGAAAAGACTCGGGAAAAGAGGGCTATTGACCTCATGATTTCAAATATTACCCCCAACTAGATGAAATAACGACCTGTAAGACATGCAGGAAGTCGATGGACGCAGGTGGCTCAGGACATGAGAGCACAGCAGTGGACTTGTGAAGGACTGTAATGATGATGATCACACAGGAGGAAATAGGCAGCAATATTTAAATAAATTAACAACTAAAAGTAATAAAAACTGCAGTTGCCAACCCAACCCAATGGCAAAAATGGCCGCTATGAGGCTTTGAGAATTTATGGAGTACGCCTATGTTCAGCAGTGGAAGTTTTCAATCTAGAAATAAATGTATGAATGAATCAAAATATTAAAAGATACGTTGTAAATTTTTTACGTTATTAGGTACTAGGTACGTTAATTTATCCGATAAGAGTATATTTTATCCTACTTGACGAAGTCTATTTTGGTACTATATGATCCGATCGGATTTAAATTATAATTTTCATTGCTAAAATATACGTTATAATATCACTATAATTATATTTTGAGTTTGAAAAGTTGTTTAATGAATGTTCTACACAAATTTCTAATACGATTAGGAATAATAATAATAATTTTATTAAAAGATTAAATGTTGAAATGTCTGGCCTTCAATGTTGATAAATAAAATGTGTTACATATTTTATTTGTATTCTATATTATTAATATAATTCTGAGTGAACCTAATGAATCATCATAGGCTTACAGAATTATGCACTCAATGTATTTATCTAATGGAAGTATATATTAACATTAAAGTTACTGAATCAATTTACAATTAATGGCAAACAGGAAAAACCCGTCACTCTGTAGTGGTAAACCAAATGATTCACCTGCCTGACCTTACATTATTCATATTAAAACGCAACATTTGATGTTATTAATTCTATTTATTACCTACATAATATTATTAACATAATAAAATTGCAGAGAAGTGGAAAACAATGACGTTTATACTTATTAAATTTAAAATTTATTTAAACAACATTTAATCTATTCATAAAACATGTATACTCTTATTTGTCTCCACTTTTGAGTAAATAAAACACTTATAATAAAAATTTTTGCTTGTTACAGGAATTTACTAAATCAGTGTAATCAGCGCCATCTGCCAGCAAAAATGTGAGTACTCAGATCAACTTCATATTTTAGCACCATGTAACGCCATCTGTACAAGGAAAGGCAAAAACAAAACTTGTCTTCGCTTAATGGAGTACTTTTGCGTTTCCACTATTTTTACTCCCTATTGTAAACGTTTACGGTAAGAAGTTTAACAATTGCTCGTTTATTGCTCTCGACACAAGCCAAAATAATTTGTTACATCTCAAAGAAAAAAAAAACAATAAGTAATTATAAATAGTTATTAATACAATCCAGAGAAGAAAATATTTTAAAATACAGATACTGTCTATGCTTTCGTTGTGTTAACAGTGGAAGGAATGGTATCAACAATCTGTGTGTTGAATTATTTATTGCGTTGCTTGCGTGACGGAATGTCTTAAGACTGTAAAGCCATATTATGATCCTTATTAAATTCACCACAAAATAAATGCTACAAAATAACGCCAAAAACTTATGTATGTGTTCTCGATTAATTTAAGGTTTTTGTTATCGATAAATCCACTAAGATAAAACCTTAACTTTAAATAATTAAGCTAATTGATTATTTGAAGTTAAGGTTTTATGTGTTTTCTTCATAGAGTAAGGATAATAAACGAGCACATTTCACCTGATGGTAAGTGGATGCAGTGGCCCACAGACACTTAAATCCATCCTCGATTTAAAATCAAAATGCAGATGCGTTGTCACCCCTGAGAACTAAGATGGAATGCTTCGTTTCCAATGCAAAATGGTCCCTGGTTCACTACATTCACCATACGAAACACAGTAGCTGGTATTCTGTGAGAGCATGTCCTGCGCCGCTCAAGCTAACCCATTCGTGCTGCAATCATGTTATAGCTATAGCATGGCTCAACTGCATGTTTGCCGACTTGACTTGACTTGACATTGAATTATTATCCTTTTCCTCATTTTCAATAACAAGTCTATTGTATTGTTGTAATTGAGCACAATGATGATTGTAATTGTTTTTCAAAACAATCTAGTCTACATAAACGTCTAACAGGTCAAGTTTTTAGAAACAACCGCGGAATTCCACAGAATCCAGTCATGCCAAGTAATGAGAATAATTATTATCTTGCAATCTATTGTAGCACGCTATAACAATATAAATCTAGCTGAAGCCTTTGTTGACACAATGTACCTACATAGCATCTCGTGCAAAATGCTCTACGTCAGTTACAATCGACACGTGCAAAAACCTGCATTAGAAAATGTATGCATCAGTTGTTTTATGGTTCAATATAAACTTGTTTGCCTTTCTCATTTATGCAGATAATTTATCTTACAATGTATGCTACAATAACAATATAGTAAATATATGTTCACACACAACTTCAACTGAAATCCAAATAAATTGAAATATTTTTCTATTAGATTTATAATAGTTTTATTAAAAAAAATTATATTTATGTTGATCTGATCCGGTTTGATATCGAGGACCCATTAATTGTCCATTAAGCTAGATCTAGGTCATTGTGTCTCAAAAAATTTGGGTTAGAACCACTTAAGTCAAGAGTATCTGTCACCCCCTTTAATAACACGAGTGTCATAAGAAACGACGATGGAAAATATCAGGAAAAATTAATGATTCTGAGAGATGACGATATTACCATCTCTTCCTACTACTGCTACTTACGAGTACATTAGGAGTTAAATATTAAGACTGTTCTATTTGAAACGGAGTACTTTTTTCTAATTCATATCGCACATATAACACATATTTAGGCGTACCAGAAGAGAGGAAACAAATTTTACAACAAAATGTATTATTATTTATAATATAATTCTTAATATCGACAGAAATAGCTGACTCCTCTCTGTAAACAACTTATACATTTAATGTAATTCATAAATGGATACAGACTTGATCTTTATCTTTATATTTTGATGATTACACGCGATTGAAGTCGTGAGTATCGCTACTTATCATTATAGTTACGAAAATAATAATATAGCTGATAAAAAAAAAAACAGAACTTATGTAACTAGTTTTTATTTTCTTTTAAAGGAAGTTAGCATTCCAAGTGGACATAAACTTATTTGAAAAAAAAAACTAATAATAATTTAACTATTTTCTTGTTTTTTTTTGTTGGAATATTTTTACCTGAGTGTTAATTATTGACTCTTATTTTGTCATAATACTGGCCAATTACATAATACAGGCTTAGAAAATGCATCATAAAGTTAAATTAATATCCTTTCACACTTACAATTTGCACTATTTCATCTCCATTATATTACAGATTGCAGTTTCATTCCTTCAATTAATTTCCTTATACGCCTTATAGCTGGTCGAGTTTTGCTGAGTAATTTTCAGTAATAGTCTTCCTTTTGAAACGGCAAACGTAACTAATGTAGTTATTACTAAGTATTTTGTTAATATATATTTCCATTATCATGTGCCGTAAATTTCACAGCGCCCTCGCTATACGTTTTATTTGGAATCAATTTCAAAGAACTTTTTTTTAACAAGAACAAGAAATTTTTTTTTAAATATTCTATCGTCTCTATCACAGGGAGAGTTCGGATAAGTTGTTTAGAATTAACTCCAGCAGTAAAAATTCACCATCTTACACTGCGGCATAATTCTAAATTCGGAATGCGTTTACGAATTTTCCACCATACACGACCATTGGGGAATTTACTCTCTTGACAGTTTATCTGGACTAATTTCATTTAGGAAATTCAAAAAAATAAAGTAGTTCTTACTAAAAGATTGGCAACACATCTGCAATTACTTTAGTTTTATAGATGCTCATGAGCTCACCAAAAGCGCCAGTTATCTTCCCTTGAAAAAAAAGACATTCTAAGTTTACATTTATATAAGCTCTTAGCTTTTTTACCTTCATTCTATCAAAGCTTACTGCTGAATATAGGTGTCCCCATAGATAGCCTCATAAGGGGGATATATTCCGTTGTTGTCACGCTTGGGAGGCGGGTTGCACAGCGCAGTTTTTAGGGTTCCGTATCCAAAGGGTAACTAACCCTATTACTAAGCCTTCGCTGTCCATCCGTCTTTTTTTATTGAAGAGAGGGCAAACGAGCATACGGCTCACCTGATGGTAAGTGATTACCGCCGCCCATGAACAAATGCAACATCAGGGGAATTGCAGATGCGTTGTCGGCCTTTTAAAAAGGAGTACGCTCTTTTCTTTAAAGTTCCTAAGTCGTATCGGTCCGGAAAAATCTCTGGTGGTAGTCGATTCCACAAGGAATTTGTGCGAGGAAAAAAACTTCTTTTAAATTGCACAGTGGTGGACCGCCAGTTATCCAGATGGTATGGATGGTATCGCGAGTTTTGTCACGATTTGCGTTCGTGAAATTGTGCGGTTGGAATTAGTCCGAACAATTCCTCAGAGCACTCCCCGAGTAAATACGATAAAATACGCAAAGATATGCAACATCTCTCCGCAGTGCCAGTGAGTCAAGCCGATCGGAAAGAGTTCGGTCGCCGACGGTTCGAACAGCTTTGCGCTGGATGCGATCAAATAGAAGCAGCTGGCACTGGGGAGCCCCAGCCCAGAGATGGTAACAGTATTCCATGTGCGTCCTAACCTGCGCCTTGTAAAGTTGCAAGCGGTGTGCCGGCACGTAATATTGTCCCGCTCTACTCAGCACGCCAAGCTTTTTAGAGGCCAATTTGCCCTTCTCTTCCAAGTGACCACGAAACTGCACGTCACTCGATATGTCGACGCCGCGAATTCAAGAAGGGGAGTGCCTTGAAACTGAAGAGATACGACGAAGAGGTCCTTTTTAGCGATAAATGCGCAAACTTGTGTCTTCTGGAGATTGAACTAGACTAGATTTAGTCGCCCTCAGTCGTATTGGGAGCAGTATGGTAGTGTATAGATTGTAACTATTACTTCTCTGTTATTAGCTAGGTAGTCGGGCTTTTGAGTGCAGACTCGACATTTTCTACTGTTATGTTGTATTTAATTACCGGCCTGAGGATTTTTGATTCCACATAGCCAAATGAATATTTATGTAGCAGAGTCGCACTACAGTGTATTATAGCTCTGGCACGAATTGGTCAGCTCGACCGGGGAAACACAACGCTTGCACAGAATACCATAAATAGCAACAACAGCCGCTGTGTTTTATATGGAGAGTGACGGAAAGTGGACAAAAATTCATAGGAAAAAAAAACATCCAGAATATTCTTTATCGTGCAAGAAATATTTTAGCACAAAGGTGACCTATTATTATAATGACATTCTCTAGCTAGCCTTTGGAACCGGAGACCCTCTCTGCTAGTAACGAGGCATTCAATCTTAGTCCTGATGGGTGGACTACGCATCTGCATTTTGTGTCTTAATCGAGAAAATAGTGCCTGTGCCTGTTTTTTGTTACCCCTACTTTTTTAGGGTTCCGTACCTCAAAAGGAAAGAAACGGAACCCTTATAGGATCACTTTGTTGTCCGTCTGTCTGTCTGTCAAGACCCTTTTTCTCAGGAACGCGTGGAGGTATCAAGTTGAAATTCATAATATCAAATACTCAAGTCTACTGTCCATTAGAGCTGTGAAAAAATGAAACTTCTAAGCCAACGCAATCAAAAGATACGGCCGTTTATGCCGCAAATTTTCGACATTCGCAAGGGAATCAAAACCTACAGGGTACTTCCCGTGAACTCAGAATCTTGAAATTTGGTATGAAGCAACGTTTTATAGCACAGATAAAGGAAAAATTGCGAAATGCATAAATTTTTAGTTACATCATATAATAAAAATATTTTTGATAATTTTAAACCTACGGATTTGTTCAGAACCCTCGGTGCGCGAGTCCGACTCGCACTTGGCCGGTTTAAAAAAAAAATAAACCATATAAAATCATATAATTGTTGCAACTGCCTTAGCCTTAAGCTTCAAGATTACCATTTCTCATTTGAATAATTCATTGCGCGTGTTACGTTTTAAATTTGCCTTCCGCCGACCTTACGCCATCAAATGACGGCCACTATCTCTAAAGCTTGGCTCTGGTTATCTCATCAATCACCCTGTCAATTCGCGAGCCGGCCAGCAGACCACATGCAAACTGTGTATTATATATCGCTTAGGCCGTTTATACACTGTGTGTGTCGGGATCATCAACATTAAATGACCGGCTTGATAAGTATCAGAATCAGGTTACTTATATGATTTTTAAAATAGTCACGTGACTTTAAGGACTTATTTGCATGATTTAACTGTGTTATCACGATTTTGGATAATAATTATAGAGATGGACAAAATAAACAATAACAATTATGACGTAAAGGCGAAGGATAATTTAAATGGAGTGGAAATCGTTCACTTGTTTTTATGCAACGTCAACTAAAGAAATATTAATATTTAATTTACTTTTGATTTAGAATATAAATGCGAAGCAAATTATTATTTAAATTACTTATTATTACTTATAAGATTACTGTAACTAGAGTATGGAAGAATGTTATTTATATGTTTAGTAATTTTAATTATTAAAAAGGTCTAAAAATTCTGTAATAAAACACTTAATGGTACACAACGTAAATGCACGTATGCATGAATATTAAATATTTATAACATAATAAATTATGTATGTGTTATATGGATGTGTATTTATAGATTAAATAAACATTGTTTTATGTTTAGTTAGTCTCATAAAAGGGTTATTAATAAATAATACCTAAATACAGTAAGCCCGCCCTTTGCATCTTTTTGGATTAAGAAAATTAAAAAATAAATAAATAAAACTTTTCACATAAAATTGAAATGATAAACAAACTTACAGTCAACCTGGTGCAGAGTACTGGAGCCCTTGGACATCTAAAATCAACTTCATATAAAGTAGGCTACAAATGCATTGTCACTTCTGAGGAATAAACACGGAATGCCTCACAAAAAATGAACTGATCTAAAACCGATTCACCTCAAACATAATTCAAAGTTCTCCAGTCATCTAATGAACTGGAAGTCACAACAAATAGCAGAAACGATTCGAATGCGTTTAATTTTTGCTGATCCATCATCATTATACTATTGACTACACGCTCTTTTGCACCCTCTTCTAAAGCAATAAAGCTTATATTCTAATAAAAATGTGTAAGCTAGTGATTAAAGTGGTACATAGAATTCCAACCTGGCCATTTCAAAATGATTTAAATAGTCTACAATTTCTTGCAGATATGAAACATGCCTCGAGTCAAATAGAAACTCGAAGACATTCTTTAATAAACGACTGAGCATTACTGATGATGCTATCGGAAAGAAAACTGGAAAATAATTGTAATCTGTTAGGTCAGCTTTGAAATTATATTCATTAAGTTTTTAAAATATATTTTTTACGTGGTAGAGCCATGCTGCAGCTATATTAATAGTATATTTGTAACACGAATGGGTCGGCTCGACCAGGGAAGGACCACGCTCTTACAGTATACCAGCGTAAAATAGCAGCTTAATGCTGCTGTGTTTCGTATGGTGAGTGTAGAGAACCGGAGACTCTTTTTACTGGAAAAGAGACATTCTATCTTAGTCCTCACGACTGACAATGCATCTGCATTTTAATTCGCATCGAAGATAGATGTAGATGTCTATGGACCACAGCAACCACTTACCATCAGGTGGACTGTGTGCTCGTTTTATAAAAAAATTGATTTCCAGTCATTCCATTACAGTCTATTAATAGTTCGTTTAATATAGGCCTTACCAAGGATAGCTTCACAGGATATTTGCCATGGTTGTCACGCTTTGTAGGTAGGTAGGCAATCGCAGTCTTTTATTATTTTCAGTTGTTTGTTTCAGTTACCCTCATTCGCCTCTTACGACGTCCACGGGATGATATGGAGCAGTTGATATTCTTACACCGCCACTACGCTGTAAATTACCAGCCATTCAATTTTAAACAAACTACGATGTTAATTTAACATAAAAAATAATAGCTGCGTCAATCAACGTTTCCCTAGCGATCTGAAATTATTATCAACGTAATCGTGATCATCATTATTGCAAACCATCACACTGACATCACATTCTACTGCTGAACTCATAGGACCTATTGACATTATCGCAAGGTATCCTTCTAAGCCACCTAATTTGATCGTTTATTCATTATCTCTTACAGCCCATTAAAAATCCACTGCAGAACATTGACCTGTTCCACAAATTGCCTTATATGGAGGTTATTTGGCATAGTTGCCACCCCTGGCAGATAAGTTGGCAATCGAATAGTTTTCTATTATTTTTGAGTTGTTTTCAAAAAATTCTGCTGTCCATCCTCTGTTTAAAACTGTAGTGTCGTCTCTTAAGTCTCTTAAGATAATACACACACTATTCGGCAACTAAGTTATACTTATAAAATTAGAAATGATTAAATTTAAATTCTGATTTAACTAAAGATTTAATTTTATAAAACATTTAAAGAAAATCTGATATTTAAATTCATGCTATTAAGAATGACGTTTACTACTTTTCCTGCCCAGAAGTACATCTGGGATTTTTATCTGGGTAAGCAACTCCCTATCTGATACGTGTGTATGTAGGTATGTCTTTTGTGTTCCCGTTTGAAGAGAGCCAATATAATTAGTAGGTATGAGAAATGCTGTCTAAAGCTTCGCATTCATTATGCAGTAATTTCTGAGCAAGTAATTATGCCTCAGAATGTTTCGCTTATTTCCGTTCAAACCTTAGATATCAAAGTAAGTAGACATTGGCATTCTCAGTGTTGAAAGCAATAATAGTATGTTCGACCTTGAACTGCGACATAATTTTGTGTATATAAGACACATTCACACACTCGCAAAGGTCGACCGGTAGGCAAAAACGTTGTTGGCCATAAATCACATTCAATTTGGGATAATTTCAAATAAAAGTAGAAGCCTTATTTACTCATATTTTCAAAAACTACAATAACGGTATATCATTATTTATATATTTAAACTTAAGTTTAAAATTTGGCTGCTCTTTGAAAAATAACCCTGTATAATTGAAATCTAGGTGGTAGGACTCTTTTCTGCAAGAAATACAACCCTAGGGTAGCTAAATGCAACCCTCTTACCTATTTCTGCCTTTTTTACGTGGTAGAGCCATGCTGCAGCTATATTAATAGTATAGTTGTAGCAAGAATGAGTCGGCTCGACCGGGAAAGGATCACGCTCTCACAGAATTCCAGCGTAAAATAGCAGCTTAATGCTGCTGTGTTTCGTATGGTGAGTGTAGAGAACCGGATACCTGTTTTACTGGAAAAGAGGCATTCTATCTTAGTCCTCGCGGCTGACAACGCATCTGTATTTTAATTCGCAAACGAAGATAGATGTAGATGTATATGGGCCACAGGAACCACTTACCATCAGGTGGACTGTGTGCTTGTTGGTCACCCCAATTCTATAAAAGAAAAAACAAATAGCACTGCTTGTACTGCTGTTCCAGTCTGAAGAGTATAGAGAGCCAGTATAAATACAGGATGTGAGGCATTTCTTAGTTCTCAGAGGTAACAGCGCATAATATGTAGCCTTCTTTGTTTGAAACTGTGATGGACCGTAAGTTCGTTTGTCGTTGTCGTTCAGTTTTATAAAAAAATATATAAAGTAAGAAAACATCACGCTGTGTCGTGGAACACTCGGTTGGAACGAAGTACCTTTCGTAGTATATTATTATTGATAAAGGTATTACATTACTGTTTAACAAATACAAATAAATGTATTACTAGCGTCTGTTAAAATGATGCGTCATTTAAAATTATATTTCTTTTATGGTATGATAAGAAAAAGTGTGTGGGAGATGGATATTATTCCATCTCGCTCGCACTATATAAAGTGGGTCGTGACGGAAAAATCTTACATTTTTTCTCGCCTAGCCCCCATCCGTCAAATTCGTACCGTGCGTTAAGGTACTTTGTTCCAAAAATATAACCGACTTAACACAAGCTATTCAGGCAGCATGTCAGCAATGACGTCGTGATTGGGATGCAGCTAGTTTGTCACTGAAGTGTAAATTGTTATTTAAAGAATTAAGGCTGAAATGCTAGCGGGGAATTAATTATAAGAGTATGCTGTGACCTATGGACATCTACATCTATCTTCGATCAAGAATCAACGTGCAAATGCGTTATCACTCCTGCAGACTAAAATGGAATTGTTACCAGAAAACGGCCTCATTACCTGTATACATGGGAACTTTTCTTTATTACCATCATGTAGGAAATAATAGAGAATGGCGAGTTTCTTTAGCCTCATTCTCTGAATACCGTACAACAATAATTTTATATTGCAATCCCTTGAACACTCCGCTCTCTTGAGCACGTAATGCAGCTGATAACTCGATAACTTCAATCAGTAATATCTCATACGTTCGATCGATTTGAAGCAAATTGAGTTGAGCAGCTCATAGTACCCCGTTAATGTGATTTGAAAGTTTATTACGCGATTGTAAATATAAAAAGTTACAGCTTGTATATGTCTCACTGCTGAGCGGAGATCTCTCATTTCATATGTCTTCACATCATGCCTACACAAATGTTTATTTTTATTTTTATGTTTGTCATGCAGGTATCAGCTATTAAAATTGTGCTTGTAGTCACAATTTCATTGATGCTGAAGGGGTTTGAACTCGGATAATGGAAATGAAATAAGAGATGAGTAGCATCTTCCTGATAACAACTATAAATAATAAAAACTGCGGTTGCCATCCCGCTTGAAAACCTAAATGAGGCTCATGTTCAGCAGTATACTTTTGATAGTCGGTAATCATAGTGCTATAGGAGTTTTTAATTTAGAATTATATCATATCAAATCTTTAACTGCTAAAGACAAGCTTATGTTAATATTTAAAAAAAAAACATTACCGCCACACTAGCATTTTCTCCTGTGTAGTGGAGGTAGTTTACAAACACAAATTGCACAAGGACAAACATCCAGACCCGGAACAATTATTTGTAGGCCATACAAATACTTGTTCCGTGCGGGATTCGAACCCGCGGCCCCTAGCGCAGCAACTCATTGCTAAGCCACTGCGCCACGGAGCCGTCAAATAAATAAAACAATGTAAATTAATTTAACGGATTTTATTACATTTAACTTGATAATTTTTTAACTCATTTTTAATTCCCGACATTCGGAAGCTTTTATTCCAAATGCATTCATGTAACTTTAAGAAATTGTAATGAAAACAAAAATATTGCAAGTCAAGTATACATTTACTTAATATAAAGTACAAATGTCATAATTTTCCTGCTCGGTTTCTTGTCAAATTAAAACGTTTATAAGCAATTTAACTATATATAGACTATGGGGCAGCATTTGATTACTAACTTGGGCGTGCTATGCCTATTTAAAATGCTAATAGCACGTCACTCAAACGAAAAGGAACTGTGACTTACAATGATCACCGAAGTATTTGCTTGCATTTAATCATTAACATTGGATACCTTGGATTTTAAATGACAATCAAACGAATTGATACTCAAACCAAACTTGGATTTCCTGTAGAATTTCAAAACGATTCAGGCAATGCTTAAACACCCAATTAACAGATAAATGTGGTATCCGTTGAACGCGATACCGATGCCAATAATAGCAACAATGTACTTTATTACCAATTATATGTCGGTGCTTAAAGTAACGTACAATTTATTGTTTATCCAAAGTTTATTGCCAAATACGAAAAAATATTTGGCATTTATTTTGAGACATTCTCTTCACATCAAAATCATATTGAGTTCTTACAAGACCTTATATAGTCACTGATCACTGGAAAAATCAACATACTCATTATTACGCTCTTTATAAGCCCACTACTGGATATAGTTCCCCGCTATATATTGGACAAAGCACGATTCTGAGCCACGTGCATCGATTGAATCCCTGCATATTTTATCAGATCGTCACTCTATTTGGTGAAGTTTGCCGGACTCTTACTGGAGTCTACCACCTGAGAACTTTTAAAATATTGTTAGAAGATAGGTACTTTACAGCAAAAATTCGCGGTATTAAAATGAAGTTAAATATGTGACAAACATATTTAACATAATATATTTTGTTTTATATAATAATATGTTAAATACACATAATATTATGCTTAATACAAACATATTTAACACAATGTATGTTTTATATATTATTTTAAATATGTTTGTTGCGTTTTGAAATAACTTACAGATATCAATATGAATTTGTCGTTTACGCAACAGAGTACGAATTCCTTACAATATATAGAATGTTGTATTACCCATTTCATTATACACGTCATTAGAGTGTATGTAATATAGAGTTACATTTTATTGAAAGTTTTTTTTTAGTTAACTAGAAGGCCGTCTAAATATTTATCTTCCTTTAGGGATAGAATTATTATTATTATTTAATTTAAGATCATTCCTGAAGTAACTACATATTTAATAAAAATGGATCCATTGAATCGGTTCAGACGTTTCCGGAAAATCTGTGGAAACATACGCGAATAGAACCTCATCGTTTTTTGAATTCGGTTTAAAATGTTTAAACCAGAAGATGAATTGATTATACTATGTTCACAAAATCCTCTCTGTGTGACAAAGTCTAATATGGGTATGTATGTATTTGTAACCACAATGAAAAATAACCATGTTAATGTTCTGATCGGGTGAGACATAGCCAGTGTCAAAGAATGTTACCGAGTCAAAGATGATGAAGGCATAGCTTTCTTTCGATAATATTCAACACTCTCCCTCTAGTCCATTAATTATGTCGTGAAATAAGGTAAACTTTGTAGAACGATTGTCATCTGAGTTATTAAAAACCATGAACTGTTCCATTTTGTAAATTTATGAAATCTCAGATCGGGTAAATTGAACGCAGACGCGGTTGAACAATAATTCCTGCTTGGTCCATTATGCATTCAGTTAGCACAACCGGTTGTTAATAAAGATATTGTTTGAATAAGAAATGCACAGCGCCGCATGCATCACAATCGCGTGGACAGTTATTGCGAATTTGAAGGCTTGTCAACTCTTTTTGCATGGCCATGAAATAAATTATTGTGACTCAACTTTGTCAATATTTATCATACAGATCTTTTTACTTATACAGATGAGAATATGTTTTTGTACTTTTGGTCTTCTTCTTCCTCAGCACATTAAATGCTTCGTTAGTCTAGTGATCGTGAGCGCAACTCATCATGTGGTCTTGATTTCGAATCCTGGGTCAGTCCAAAATCAGTTATTGGATTCTTTCTTTCAACATATTCTCAATAGAAGCTCAGAGTCAGGAAGTTGGCGGTGTTTTGCACGTGACTCTGAAAACACGTTAAGCCGTTGGTCCTACACCTGATCTCTCTCAGTCATTCTCCACTGGAGGTCATGTCGGATTGTCATCCAATGGAACTATTAGTGTGAGGGAAGGTGCACTATAATCCTGTCCTTCGTAGATGGCTAGTCTCGATTGGGACTGGCTGCCCTGAGCGAGATTCGGTCTGGAGGACATTAAATGTCCATTGTTATATAAGAGCCTTCACCACAGCGTAAAATATTTGTCTAAATCCTCCCGCTTGGCTGGCAGAATCGAGATGTCCAGACATACTGTGTTTTTTGTCTGTTTATTTTTTATAGGATAGGGTGACAAACGAGCACACCGTCCACCTGATGGTAAGTGGTTGCTGTGGCCCATAGACATCTACATTTTTCCTCATATACAAAAATGCAGATGCGTTGTCACCCGTGAGGACTAAGATGGAATGCCTCTTTTCCAGTAAAATGGGTCTCCAGTTATCTACACTCACCATACGAAACACAGCGGCGTTAAGCTGCTATTTCACGATGGTATTTCGTGAGAGCGTGGTCCTTCCCCAGTCGAGCCAACCCATTCGTGCTACAACTATATTACTAATATAACTACAGCATGGCTCTACCACGTATAAAAACTTAAAAGTGAGGTATAATATTTGACAGATTTCATAGCGGGGAAATTAAATTGTTCGGAAAATGTAAAGGTTATTGTTTCTTTCTGTACTATTAGCTATATTTTATATTGATAAGATTAATAATAAATAAACCAAACCACATATATGTATTCATAAAAGTAGAAAAATTAAAAGAAAATATAATAACATAATAACTATAATAATATAATAACTAGAGCTATATTTTATATTAATAACATTAAAAGTAAATAAACAAAACTATAGATATTCATAAAAATAGAAAAATAAAAAAAATTTAAAACAGTGCAAAAAATTTAAGAGCAAACCACTGAAGCATTGTTTTATGTATTAATATTATACTCTAGAAGCTGATAAAGTTTTATTAAAATCTAACATCTCAATTAAATTACATTGTGTAACAAAAACCTTTACCTCAGTGACAACTAGCGACATCTGGTGAACAGAAAATTATTAGCCCTCGTTATTTAATAATGGAATAGACAAATCCTTATCAATCGCTCACAAACATAAATAATATAATTACAAAGATTAAAGGTTGTAAAACCAGAAATAAAGTAAAATATACTAAATAAGTATTCACTTATTTTGTTTCATAGACAGGTATGCGTCAACCAAAATCATCATCAACAGCAAAAAAATTAGCTGATAAGTTTATTGCTACTGCTGATGGAGCTCTAATTTCTAGTGTATTAAATAGTATTCAGAATATATCAAGCTAGTGGCAAAATGACACACTTTATGGTGTTATCTGTAATAGGAGATCTCTCCGCTTTCGTTGTCAACAAATGCATTAGTGTTTCCGAAGTGGAAGATTTAACAAGTAACAAGATTAAATCAAAGCTAGACGTGCAATGGAAACATATCGTTCTTTATAAAGACTATTAGGTATGCAACGTGTTTCCATTCGCGTCGAGGCCCTGCATCGCATATTTGTACATACTAAGTCGCTGCACAGTTCCGCATGCAGCCGCCTGAATATATATAGGCTAAGTAACACTTTACGGCTTGCTGATGTTAAATAGCTAATGTTCGATTGTATCTGAATGACATAAATAATTTTATTCCGTTTACTTGTCCGAGCTAAGCGATAGGTGTATTATTTCTAGAATTTTTTTTTCAGCAATAACTATTCAACATGGATATTAAGGCGAACACTAATCATTGAATAACTTTTATTGATAAAATGACAGAACCGCTGATTTATGGTCATCTTTTTTTTTATATAGGATAAGAACGACAAACGACACAGTCCACCTGATGATAAGTGGTTTCTACGGCCCATAAACATCTACATCTATCCTCGATTACGAACCAAAATGCAGATGCGTTGTCATACGTGAATGCCTCTTTTCCAGTAAAAAGGGTCTCCGGTTCTCTACAATCGCCATACGAAACACAGCAGCGTTAAGCTGCTATTTTACATCGGTATTCTGTGAGAGCGTGGTCCTTCCCCGATCGAGCCGACCCATTCGTGCTACAACTATACTACTAATATAGCTGCAGCATGGCTCTACCACGTAAATAACCTGTCCATGTGTATGTGACTAAACTCCTCCTAAATGTTTGGATCGATTTTGATGAAATTTTATATATGTATTCAAAGAATGATTCAACCATAACACGTTTAATTTATATACTTACCTCTTATTTGTAAATGCTTCTATTTTGCCTAGAACTCTACACTAGCATTTTCGCATTTTATGTTATCCCCCAGGGATTACAACGCAGTTCTTTGCTTGCAGTCTGTTGCAGGTGTACACTACCACATCCACCACTAAGTCGCCAAGTTACTAAGTTCATTAAAATAGAGGATTATGATATTTTATATTTTTTTTTATAGGAGAGGATGACAAACGAACACACAGTCCACCTGATGGCAAGTGGTTGCTGTGTCGTTTGCGAATTAAAATGCAGATGCGTTGTCACCCGTGAGGGCTAAGATGGAATGCCTCTTTTCCAGTAAAACGGGTCTCCGGTTCTCTACACTCACTATACGAAACACAGCAGTGTTAAGCTGCTATTTGACGCTGGTATTCTGTGAGAGTGTGGTCCTTCCCCGGTCGAGCCGACCCATTGGTGCTACAATTATACTACTAATATAGCTGCAGCATGGCTCTACCACGTAAAAATATATATAATATAAGTATTAATGAAATTATTATGTATATATATATTCATATCAAGCAAATACTCATAATAATTTTATTATTTTTAGGGAAAATTCAAAACCTCGTAAACCTGCCTAACTAACATAATATCTTTGTGGATTTAGCCGCAGGCAATGTAGTTACTTTATAATGATTTCTCGGTACAAATGAGCTGTGACAAAAGGGTATTGTAAAATTATGTAGGTGTCTAGGTCTTATGACCATAACTGATTGGAAAACGAATAAACAGCATTGGCTCAAAGTACCGCTGCCTGTGTGGGCGCTGGCTTTACAGATTTTATATAGTTTTGAAATCTCATTGAGTGACTTGTGTTAGTGTTTTGACCTATTTGTTACGTAGCTGGTAACATTTTGAAACAAAAATTAGTCAAGTAAATATTAGGTGATGCGTAACGAGAGATTTTGCTGTACATGAAAAATACTGTCTGTTATTGTTATTTGATTTTTTTTCTAACGTTTGAAATTTTACAACGTTCGTCATAATTTTATTTAAAAATACGCGTTATTTTTATTCCCTTTTCTTGTGATTTCGTTCCGGTTTAACCCTTACACTAAATAAGATTTCAATTACCTACGTAAATTTTACGTCGTTGATTCCATATCAAGAATTTTCGATTTAAATTCGTTCTAAAAGACATTTGTAATACTCAAATATACTAATAGAATTTTAAAATAACATACCTAACACATCAATTTTAAATTTTATTTATGTTTATCCTCGTAGATGTCAATTAACAGCCAGTGAAGGGAATTTCTAGTATGAAAACAAAATAAAAGTACAATAAAACTACATGACTGTGTTTAATCGTTATTAATCTTCCACAAAAATGCGTTAAACAACCATATAAAGATGATTAATTGATAAGCCACATAACTAACTAAGTAATAATATGATTAAATGATGTGTTATCAAAGGGCACCACAATATGTTGCTATTTCTTCTTCCTTTTTGAACCAACTGCCGCGACGTTCTCAAGAATGCACTATCTGGCATTCATCTATCGATAGATTTTCCGTGATGACTGACTGTAAATGACTCATCGTGATGAGTATTGAGGCGGTTTGATGAGCGTAATATATATTACAGTGACATCAAAAATATTGAAAAGACTGAATCACAGTTATAGCGGCCAGTCTCAATGGAGACTAGCCAACTGCGAAGTACAGGATTCTAGTGTACAAAAGTGCTCTCTCTACTCCCTCATTTTCATCGTCCGATGGTATGGCAATCCAACACCACCAGAAAAAGGTACAGGACTAACGGCTTTATATGTTTTTCGAGGCGAAACACCGTCATCTTTCTTACGCCAGGTTTCCACTGAGATTTTTAACAGTATTTCTGTTAAAAATCTCAGTGGCAACCAAAAACTCATCTTTGGCCCGATACGGAATTTGAATCTGGGATCACATGATCAGCTGTCGCGCTTACGATTATTAGACCAAGGAGAAAAGCAGACAATAAAGAGTCTATAAGAAAATATAGATGCGTTGCATCATCTGATATAAGACGGGATGTTACTATATATTTACATATATATTGTTCTTGTCATTAATCTTTTCTTTTTTTTACGTATTATGTTTCCTTGTACATTTCCTCGTTTCCAATATTTATAATCCTCGTGTCTGTACTTAACCGATAATTCCGATGCATATGCAGTCAATGCACGACTATCTATAATACCCCGCTCACGATGTCTGATTTGCACCATTATTGCATTGCTAATATCGTTTAGCGATCGACAAGCTCTTCGTATACTTATTTTACCTCTTATTCCGTTCGATCTAACAACGATCGTTCATCAAAAATCAGTTCCACGGTTGCAGAGTTAACTTTGCTTTGGTCCGTGTAGGTACATTACGAGTTGCATTAATGACATTCCAGTATTGTGTTGACGAGCGCTCGGAGCTCAGTCACTTCTCAAGGTTATTATGAACAAGCAACGAATGTATTTAAAGTATAATTAAGTACTATTTGACGTGTATCGGTCTGTTTTTGAGGTTACAATTTATCTGGCATACAGAAATATGCTCGCGAGAAACCCTTTCGGCGTTTTAATGTTGTAATTTTGAGAAATCTCTACTGTAGGTCGATGGATGTTGATAAACTCGTTTGATTTACTACAGATTTGACAAAGTATATGAATGAAAAGGCAATAAACTCATTAAAATAATTTTCATAAAAACGTCGGTGATACAAGCATCGACCCTGATAGTTATATAATTACCAAATCAGTGGTTCATTAAGAATATTTTTTATTTTACATCTAATACGAGATGGTAAAGTCAGATAAGTTCCTATGTATATGTATACACATTTCGGTGTAACTTTCCATAGTAGCTGTATCTATTGCCGTACCAGGACACCATCAAAGAGATCATAATGGTTTGTCCTGGTTTTTGTCAAAAGAAAAAAATCTATAGAACTTGATAAGGAATAAATTATTATTACGTCATCATCAATCAACAGCTAAATGGTAAACAACATTTGGCGAGTAAGATCGTGATTTACAAGCCAGATGTTTCAAACATAAAACTGTAGGAATTGCTATCACAGCTCTGTGTGTTTTGAATTACAAAATTGAAGTTTCTTGAACCTTGCAGCCCAAAGGATTTTTGTGACAGTTTCGATTTCGGAAGATTTTTTTTTATTTGCAAGCAGTTTGCACGACAATCAAATTGAGTCTTGTACCAATATAATTAACAGTACTATGGATAGACACCTACCACATTTATCCTCGATAAAAAAATATTTTATGACAAGAACTTGCAGTCATTCACTGCAGCCCATGGACAGCTGTAACCCACTTCAAATAAAGAAGGCTACGGATGCGTTTTTTATCCCTGAGAAAAAAACAATGGCAAGATAGATTGTCTTACGACGCCATCATGTAGCACACTGACATATTTCACTACTACTGCCGTTAACGTCGCATTTATTGAAAACGAAATTTGGTTTATCATTGGTTAGTAAAATAGCCCTGTTTTGGAAAGAACCAGTAGAAGCCAACGGGATTATTCTACAAATAGCTTGATAGTAACAACCTTCTTTCTATTACTAATTATGTATTAGCTGACTTCAAAAATTCATGAGGTCTTCAATTCAATTGCATATTCTTATTTTTATATGTACACTAGCTGATCCGGCAAACGTTGTGTTGCCATATACATTATTTTTAGGAAATATTTTTTAGTTTTAAAAATCGTGATTAAAAAACAGGGCTGATTGTAGAAGGGTGAAAATTTGAAGTTTTATGTATTTTTCAATGCTTAATTAATAATTCTATGGCTAAAACATAATAAAATAAAAATAAAAAATTGACAAAAAACTAAAAAAAAATTTAGGAGTGGGTCACCCTTATCATTTGTGGGTTTGAAAAATAGACGTTAGCCGATTCTCAGACCTACCCGATATGCACACAAAATTTCATACAAATCGGTTCGGCCGTTTTGGAGGAGTTCGGTAACAAACACCGCGACACGAGAATTTTATATATTAGATTACGCGATTTCTTCAACAACTGTGAAACGATTTTTATGATTATTTTTTATTAAATAGTTTATATTTCAGGACTAGTCTTATATAAGTTTGGAGAAAATTTCAAGAGGACAAATGGATGAAGTTTTATTGTAACTATTAAGATAGCATTTCTGTTGTTACCTCGAGCTTGTGATGTTTCTTATTACACTGAAAGGGGTCAAAATTAAGTATTTAATAAAAAGTTAAATTTCAAAGTAGTAAAAGTTATAACCTCGACTTCTGAAGTAAGTTTTTATTACCTTTCATTAAAGTTTTTAACCTTTTATTATCATTTAAATTTTTACTAAAAGATTAATTTTCATCCAATATTTTTTCACTGTAATTATAATTATTCTTCTCGAATGTTCAAACATTACTAACACAACTTGTTAAGAGATTAGAATATAATAACAAATTAATTAGATCTGTTAGACACATGAATAGCACCATTGTTACTATGCCAGATCTCAAACAGATCCATCACGCTTTTATGAGCCATCGCTTTGACCTTATTCACTAGAACAGTGGTTATTTTGAGCTGAGTGCTAAATGAATTTGACCTCAATTAATGTGGTGTTACGGAGTTAATTACAAGTGGTGCGGGCTATGCCTTGTTATGAGCGAGTGTGTTACAATTTACAGTGCATTATATTAGCTGCAATGCCTAAAGCTAAATCTTAATTTATGCTGAATAACCGCTACAATAAATTTATGTTTTAAGCATTAAAAAACAGAATCTTGACTTTAACTTTTTTAAGAGTCTGTTTGGTAAGTTACCACCCTAGATATATTGCTGCTGAAATAGCTGTGCTTCTATTATTATCCGTTTCGTTTTGAAAGGTAAGAGGGTCAAGTCCTCAAGGATGACAGCGCTAAGTGCGCTGGCTTTATTAATATAGCGAAAGGTTCAGAAAGGCTGCAGTTATACTCAGTGATTATGTATTCTTTGGCTGTATTGGCCATTTATAATTGTGATGTGGACCGAAAATATCCAGAGTGAAGCACATACACGGTGAGTTAGTTTTTAACTTGACTAACAGTAAAACTGTTGATAGACACATTTTTTTCCAGTGCGTACTAACGTCTTACAGATCAGTTTTTAAAAAGTAACTCATTGCACATTCAAAACATACACTGCATTGCATTTCATTCGAAACAATTTTTTTTCATAAATGTTAAAAGACAAAAAATCGTATAATTACACAGGGACTTAGGTACTCTTACTTAACTCGGCAAAAAATAACAATTTGTTGCCCAATGTAACTTCCAAGTTACGCTCTTACAACGAAGACAATTAGTCATGTAATATAAACGGAAAAAAATCTAATTAATTTATAGGAAGTATCGTTCTGATTCATTTACCATCACGCTAATGCTTTGCGCGGGAAAACTAAGGGCGGAAGGCATAATATCGAATATACTAACGTTCATTATTTGTAGTTGAAAGGAATTCTGGTACACAAACACTACTAATACGGACTAAATTAAATAAATTCACTTCCTCAAAATTATAATGTACAAAAATTTTTACAGCCTACTAAAACAGGTCATGACATGCAGGTTTTCCTTTACCGCCGAGCATCTGGTAAATCAGCACTTATTGCAATTAACAAATTAATTGGTGCCAGTGGAGATCGAACCCGGCTCGCGTACTGTGAAATTTACAGCGAGCGCCTGTCGCTATGAACTACCGCGGCTCTAAAAATCACAAATGAAATCACAAATATCCATGCTAGTGTTTTTAATAGCGGTCAAGTATTTGGCATTAAACTTTTATTTATTAAAAAATTAATGAAATCTGTTTTTTAGTCTCTTACTTTTAACAAGATTTTATAACAAACTTGAAACTTTTTAGGCTGTTATAAAATTTTAAATGTAGATTTATAACATATTTCAATTTTACTCGGGACAAGGTTGAGCGCCCTGACAGCCGTTAAAGTTTTCGGTTAGAAATCTCAGGCAAAATCAATAACAGTTTTTGGCTTTAGGAGTATCGTAATTGCATCAATATCTTTGTGTTTATGTTATCCTTTCAGATAGCACCTATATAATTATTTATCTTCCATAACTGACAACTTTAATAATAAATGTAAGCTGTTGTGGTATCGGAAATAGGTAGGACAACATCATCCTTCATTCGTATCGACGTTGCGTCAGAAAGTAGCACGTAAGCTATAGAGTATGTATATGTATATGAGTATATAGGTGGTAGAACCATGCTGCAGCTATATTAATAGTATAGTTGTAGTACGAACGGGTTGTCTCGACCGGGGAAGGACCACGCTCTCACGGAATACCAGCGTAAAATAGCAGCTTAACACTGCTGTGTTTCGAATGGTGAGTGTAGAGAACCGGAGACCCTTTTTACTGGAAAAGTGGCATTCCATCTTAGTCCTCACGGGTGACAACGTATCTGCATTTTAATTCGCAAACGAAGATAGATGTAGATGTCTATGTGCCACAGAACCACTTACCATCGGATGGACTGTGTGCTTGTTTGTTACCCTTATTCTATAAAAGAATGTAATTAATTATTTAGCAATGAATCATTAGATATTCACTAGGTGGTAGCACTCTTTTTCTGCCTTGGAGACCGACTGGGTAACACTCACTATTGAGAGTCAGTACAATGAGGCCTAATAATCTTCCGCTCACCAGATGTCGCTAGTGGACACTGAATGTCATTTAATTGAGAAGTTGGTTTTAAATAATGGTTTATCAGTTTCTAGAGTGTTATATTAATATACAAAACAATGCTGCAGTGGTTTGCTCTAAAAAAATTTCACATTTTTAACTGCTTTTTTTAAATTTTTAAATATTTATGAATGTCTGTGGTTAAGTTTATTTATTTTTAATATAGAATATAACAAATAGTACAGAAATAAAACATTTACATTTTTCGAAGAAATTAACTTTCGCGCTATGAAATCTGTCAAATATTACACCTAATTTTTAGTGGCGCCGCCCTGGTGGCAGAAAAAGTCGTGGATGCCTTCATTACAGGCTGTGGGGCATTCCATCTTAATCCATAGTGGTAACAACGCATCTGTAATCTTCTTTGTTAAAAATAAGGTGACTGTGGATTGCCAGGAGACACTTATTATCAGGTGGACTATTAGTTCAATCACCAATAAACTAATCGATGAAAAGTATAGCACGGTTAAATGCAATATGACACGATCAGATCGAATATATTGACATCTATATTAATCCATACTACTGCTAGAAACTATGAGATAAAACTATGTACATTTTTCCCTCTTTGCAATCCTAGATCATTCCTTATTATCTAAACTATTCGACTTGCATTCACCGAGCGCTATCGCTGTCTACAGATCCGTCATACCTAGATAGAAAGCAGCAATGTTAGATTTACAACTTGTATGCTAGGATGGACGTACCTTATCTACAGTATTATCACAATGTTCCCTCTAACGGTCTGTAGTTCTTGGAACATAAGATGTTTGGATAATTTGCTTTATAACTTTCATAATGTTTGCATGCTTCTTCAATATTTAAAGATTGAAGTTATAATTCTACGTAAATATATATAAATAGCATTCTACGTAATGATTGTCCATTATTCCATCGCGTTTACTAGAATTCCAATCAGATCCAATATTTACAAAAACATTATTAATGATCAAATGGGCATGTTAGACGTGACTTAGAAAATAATGAGCAAAATTATCATTATTTTTTTAATGAATAAGAATTCGAGGAAGCGCTAACATCTTAAACCAGGTAAGTAAAATGTTGTTACGAACGGTGTGGGAATTTAAATTAAAAATAAACGCAATAAAATTCGTAAAATTAGTTACATTTAATGTATTCGCGTAAACATAAGAAATCATTATGTGAACCAGTACGGACCAAGCGCGCAAGATATATAACATGTTTAAATTTCTTAAAGAGCCGCAGAGAGAATTATCTCATTCCTACACGTGTGTCAAATTATCAACAAAAAAGGACATTGGAGGAAGCATCAAAGCAAAGCAAGTAAAAAATTGTTACGAACGGTGAAGGAATCTAAAATTAAAATCAAACGCGATAAAATCCGTAAAATTAGTTTCATTTAATGAGCCACCTGATAGCAAGTGGATGCTGTGGTCCATAGACAATTACATCTATCCTCTTTTAAAAATTCAAATGCAGTTGCGTTGTCACCCCTGGGGAATACCACGTATCCAAAAAAGACATTGCTAGAGTTTTGGAAAAAAAGTGACTGAGCGATTTTTTTTTATTATAGTATTTTTCCACACACTCGAGTCAGCTAGTAGGAATTTTTAAAGACGAAGTAAACAACATTTACTGCTATGGACCATCACACTCTATTCTTAACTTGAAAGTGAGAGAATAGAGAGTGCACCTGTGCTTGCGCATACACTTGGGCACTATAATCCTGTCCTGCGCCGATGGCTAGTCTCCGTTGAGACTGGCCGCCGTGACCGAAATTTGGTCTGGAGGACATTAGGCTATTTTTTTTATAGAATTAGGGTGACAAACGAGTGCACAGTCCACCTGGTGGTAAGTGGTTGCTGTGGCCCATAGGTATCTACATCTATCCTCTTTTACAAATTAAAATGTAGATGGGTTGTCACCCCTGAGGACTAAAATGCCTCTTTTCCAGTAAAAAGGGTCTCCGATTCTCTACACTCACCATACGAATCACAGCAGCGTTAAGCTGCTACTTTACGCTGGTATTTCGTGGGAGCGTGGTCCTTCCCCGGTCGAGCAGACCTAATCGTGCTACAACTATATATATAGCTACAGCATGGCTCTACCACGTATAACACTATGAAAAGTCCACTGCTAAACATAGACCTCTCCCATAGATTATCACATAAGGGGAATATTTTCTATAGTCGTTACGCTTGGCTGGGTGGGTTTGCAACCGCAGTTTTTTTTTATTTTTTAGTTGTTATAAGTAAGATGCTGCTGCCCATGGTTTGCTTTTCTTTGTCGCCTCTTATCACCCACGGGATAATATGGGGTAGTGGATATTCTTACACCGCCACTTTCAGTGAATTTATACAATTGTATGTTTTATTTCATATAAGTGGCTATTCATACAATTTGAATGTAATTAATTTAGAACGTTACGTTGCCGTGTAGTGGCGGTTAAGAATATCCACTACCCCATATCTTCCCGTGGGTGCCGTAAAGGGCGACAAAGGGAAACAGGCAGGAGATGGGCAGCAGCATGTTCCTGATAACAACAAAATTACAATAAAATAGCTGCTGTTGCCAACCCACTTGTCAAGCGTGGCAACTATAGCAAAACCCCCCAATGATGAGAGTAACAAAGAGACGGCACCCAGTCCCCGGCGGCCTCGCTATTCCTGGCTACGGTAGCGACCATGGTAACGGTGGGGCAGGGGGTGCAGAATCTCCGGTGGAGGTTTGGTTGCCACCTACGACGACTCGACCTGGCAACATACAACGCACGCACCCTGAGGACTAACGAGAAGATTGTGAAGCTGGAAGAAGAGATAGACAAGTTACGCTGGCATATTATAGGATTATCCGAAGTCCGAAGAGAGGGGGAGGACACGGTAATCCTCGAATCCGGCAACTTGCTCTATCACCGGGAGGGCGACCATCTGTCCCAAGGAGGTGTCGGATTTATCGTCCACAAGTCTCTCGTTAACAACGTTGTAAAGATTGTGAGTGTGTCGACGAGGGTTGCATACCTTATACTCAGAATCACCAAACGGTATTCGCTGAAGGTCATACAGGTTTACGCACCAACCTCGGCACACCGCGATGAGGAGGTGGAGGAAATGTATGAGGATATCACTAGAGCCATGCATTCCTCCAAAACCCAATACACGGTGTTAATGGGAGACTTCAATGCAAAACTAGGCACAAGAGAGAACGGTGAGCTGAAAGTAGGGAAATTCGGAATAGGGCAACGGAACCTAAGGGGCCAGCAGCTGGCCGACTTCATGGAGAAAGAGGGACTCTTTATGATGAACTCTTTCTTCCAGAAGCAGCCCCACAGGAAGTGGACATGGTCGAGCCCCGACGGTTCGACAAAAATGAGATTGACTTCATTATGACGACCAGACGACAACTGTTTAGTGATGTCTCAGTGATCGCGAGGGTGAAAACCGGCAGCGATCACCGAATGGTGAGAGGCACACTAAACCTAAACATTAAGTTGGAGAGGTCATGTTTAATGAAGTCAACGCTCCGTCCCCCTCGCGCTCTAATCCAAAGTCCCGAAACCTTTCATCTCGAGCTACGAAACCGTTTTCAGTGCCTAGAAGATTGCAATGCAGTGGACGATATGAATGACAAGCTCGTGGAAACTGTCCATGCGGTCGGAGCTAAGTTTTGCAAGACCCGCCGCAGAAGAACACAAAAACTCTCCGATCACACTCTTAATCTCATGGCTGTTGGACGGGATGTGAAACTGCAGTCTTCAGTAGATTTGACAGCATAGAGGCAACTGAACAGACAGATCTCCAAATGCATAAACATATCCAATAAACACTTGTACATTTGTAGAACTTCTTTGTATGTATTAGTATCTTAAATATTTCGTCATAGTGTCAAGGCATAATAAAAAAGTAAAATCCGCAAGAGTTCAAAGAGCATCGTTATGCTCAGACTACATTTGGCCAGAAAA
Source organism: Parnassius mnemosyne (assembly GCA_963668995.1). Classification (NCBI taxonomy): domain Eukaryota; kingdom Metazoa; phylum Arthropoda; class Insecta; order Lepidoptera; family Papilionidae; genus Parnassius; species Parnassius mnemosyne. The sequence continues at coordinate 11,336,479 of CAVLGL010000080.1, forward strand.
ATATAGGTTTAAATAGAAAATTTGAAGAGAATTGAAAGGTGACTAGCCCATCGCCTACACAATCACAAAAACAATAACCGTTTATTCGCCTCTTACGACGTGCTAGGCTAGTAACTAAGTTGGCACTTTTTTTGCTATAAATTACACATAAGCTTCCGCTTTTTCAACAAAATTCCAGAAAATATACAAAATTTGAACTTTAAATTTAAATTTAAACTTTATTAAGCTAAGTTTATATAAAAAGGGTTATTATAATGTTAAGGAATTTATGGATGATAATAACCCCTGGGAATGAGGCTGATCACTACCAAGCTATTTCTAATTTGTTGTGTTGTTAATTGTGTAACATACATGATTGTAAGCTGTTATTTAAAAAAAAGTCTCGCTGGGTTTCTTGCTGGTTCTTCCCAGGACAGAGGGTTTTTTCAAACCAGAGGTAATTAAACAAAAGAGTGGCTTTCAATATGTATTATTTATAATCTATATTGAATAAAAAAGCTTCCGTTTCTGCTTCTGTTTCTAGCATGGGAACTATCCAAAGCCGAAGTCCCAGACTTACATGGGAACTTTAAGTTCCAGAATTACATAAGAACTTTAAGTTCTAGACTTACATGGAACCAGTATCACAAAATCTGTCTAAATGTTGTTTAGATGCAAATTGAAAATTAATTACTCAATTCGCAAAAGACCTTTGCTACTCAACATTTCAAATTCATCAGTCGTGGGCAAATTGTAGGCATTATTTATGATTTGGTATGCAAGTTTCTTTGTTGAAAACTTGTGTTTACAGACATCTTTAATATTAATTTAAATCAAGTAAACTGCCATTTATCAACTAACAATAAGTTATAATTGAATAAAAACATCCTATTATGCATGTAAACAATACTGAAGCCCACACACCAGCGTTACTAGTGGGCAGTAATGGAGGAGTGTGTAGCGATAGCTGCTTGTCCGGGGGCCGGCTAATGAATTATTTTAATAATTCCTCAGATTTCAATTATGATATACGTGTTACGTGCGCGCATTTTAATAGTCTCAGTCCAGTACCGATCAAGATTCGAATCTTGCCTCTCGAATTTTCGTTCACGTCTTTATTAAAACATTTCAGACGGAAGAAGTGGTGTATGAAAACATGATATTTTTCCTTCATCAGTATAAATATTGATTGTAAATGACCATGGCTGCCAGTGGCTGCCTAATAGTAGGACGATAGTAGGAGTTTGCCACTTTAGGGTTTAGAAATTTAATATTTAATGTGGCTTAAAGGTAAATTTATTTTTGATAATAAATCAAAAAGATGTATTAGTACCAACTCAATTAAGACAGTAAAGTTATTAAAATTAAAAGTAGTTAAAAACACGCATTGATAATGGGCTCTGATAGTCCTAATGAAAATAGTAGGTCATAAAATTATAGTATTGTCACCGGTTCTTAATATTTCTGCAGAATTTCAAATGATTAAGTAGTGTAGAAACTAAATTACAAAATTCCATTTGATTCATATACACAGGTCAAGCTAATATAAAATGTGTAATAATTTAAAATTAAAAATTTTGTACAGCCGACTTCAATATGAGTTATTAAGAATAACTCAAAAACTATTCGTCTGACTTTGATCAAATTCATATGAGACCACACGAGAAGTACCAGCTTTCAAATAAAAAAAGAATCATTCAAATCGTTTCAGCCAGTAAAAAGTTATGAGGTAACACACATAAAAAAAAACATACAGTCGACTTGAGTACCGTCTCCTTTTTGCAACTTACTTTGTTACTTCTTTATTGTTTTGTTTGCTATGGTCGATTTCTTACCCACAAAACTCTTTGACTAATTTGAGTCAACTCTCTGAGTAAGGTATGTTACTTTATTAAATCGCATAACAATAAAGACGTCCATATGCATTTTATGGAAGTGGTGTTGCAGTGGCTAAGCGCTCACTGAAAACTTCACAATCCACAGGCAACTTGAGTTTAATCCCAATCAGCACCATTGAAATTGTTAATTGAAAGTTTGAGTTTGTGGGAAAGAAAACAGGGCGAGGGAACAGGACATATGAAGTCCACCAACACGTACTGGAATAGCTAGCCGTACTAAATCATCATCATTATTACATCCCTTCACAAATCCACTGCTGAACATAGGCCTCCCCCAAGGAATGTCAAAAAACACGGTTCTGAGCCACCCGCATAGCCATTGCTCCATAGCCTTGAAGAAATAGAAGGAGTACTGTGTCCAGTAATTAAACAAAAAAAAGGAAAAAAAAAGCAAACAGATTGTATTTTTTACTCGTATTATATAAATACGCAGAATTTCAATAATCTAGGTTAAACACTGGCACAGGAGTAGTTAATTGTTTTTGCCTTTCGGACTCATACTTTCGTTGGTCCTTCTCCGGTCGAACCAACCCATTCGTGCTACAACTATAATATAGCTGCAGCATGGCTCTACCACGTACACAAATGTCATAACCGGAGAGAAGTCAGGCGCAAGACATTTTACTTTTAATGCTTTCCGAGTCACAGGGGTGAAACACCGCCAACCTCCTGACTCCGGGCAGCTACTAAGAATTACTTGACATGAAAACCCAATAAACAATTTTGGACTGACCCAGAATTCGAATCCAGGATCACATTATCCGCAGTGAAATAAGACAAACGAGGCAGTCTGACCGGTAAACCACACGGTTGTTAAGCGATACACGTTTTATAATATAATATATTATATTAGTCTTAATTTGAATTACAGCTTACTGGTTCAGAATAAAGACATAAAGCCGTGAGGCCAAAACGACCTTTTATCCTTACAGCGACATAGTAATTAGGGTTAACTGTTTTATAACTACCAAGCTTATTAAGGCAACCACTTTAATGGGTGTACGTGTGCCCACACAGGTTGATCAAGCTTTTTATGTTAGCGGTTGATGTTGAAGGGTAAACCCACGTTGCGGAATAATTCAGTATCTTTTGAGCTAAATTATTGACTTCGTTGACTTGTTATATTGTATTCTTAGATCGTTTGTATGGATAATTGAAACGATTTATGTACATTTAATAATTTAACCTGTATTTCGTTTGTGTAACTTTTACGATTCAGAGGGTTAGTTGGTCCATTATCGTTATATATTATGTTTCAATATGGAACAAAATATGTATGTTGTATCAGACCTAAACCTCTTCCAATTTAGGATTTGTGCCATAATCGTAATAAATTGTTCGCACTTTAGACCTCGCTTTCTGAAAATGATCCGAGTATTGTAGAAATAAGCTAAAAACAAGCAAGTTAGTCAGAACTTACGTGCTTAATTTTAACTAATTCTTAACTGTGGACGTTTCGAGTGATTTTGCACCCATGGTCACAAGGATACTGATGTGTTTGACATTCAGATATTATCATAATTAACTTTTAATTGCATTGTACTGTACTATGAATTTTTGCAATGGTATCATTACTATTGAAAGTATTCACGTAATATAAAAATGTTTGCAGATGTCCATGGTCAATAGAAGCCCCTAACGAAAAGGTAGGCTTCTAACTCGATTGCCAAACTAATTTTATAGAAAATATAGTGTTATAGGCAACAAATTTTATGAAAGTTTATAGTAACGTTATCACATTTGTTTTAGTATGGAGTAGAGATTATAGCGCAAATATTCCAACTAAGATTTCACGTAGATTTTTTCAGAAGTTTCACTTCAAAGTATCATATTGATTCTGATACGCGATTTACATTAAAATTGACACAGCGTCACCCGCTTTCTTCTTCTTCTTCTTGTCCCTATACAAAGTTATTTGCGGTCGGCGTTGTATGTCTTCTTTTTCTATTCTCCTCCATTTGTCGTCATCTCACCACTAACTCTTTACTTAGCTGCGTATATCATTTTTCACACGGTCTATCAATCTTTTCTTAGACCTTAGAGACCTCCCACTTATATCAATCAACATTCATATCCAACATTCTTCTAAAAGTGGATAGATATACGGATGGTTAGCGTCGCGCACTTCCGAGAAATAAAATAATTACAGATCGTCAGCTACTTATACCTTAATAGACGAATAGCTTTTTTATTCGTCGCTGCAAAAAGCTTCAACCAATTAAGGTTGCCAGTGTTGCAGCGTAGTGGGGCCAAAGGAAGTAATAATTTACATTTTATGTTCTTGCGGTCCGCAAACATGCGGAATCGAGCCAAAGTGGGGCTTTTTACGTGATCCAAGTTAAAAGTTGACGCGGCTCTCGAGCCGTTATGAAATTTGTTCTTAGTAACAAAGTTTCCGAGATTTGCGCGTAGGGATAAAATCCGGAAAGTCATGTTACTCGCTAGCGATCGCTTCTTTACCATCACGCTGGCAGTTGCTTCGCATGTTTACACAGCATAACCTGTTTACTTGTTTTAAATATATTTTGAAAATTTTATTACCATGTAGTGGAGTTGTAAGAATATCCACCCCATATCATCTCGTGGGTGTCGTAAGAGGCGACAGAGGGAAACAAATCAGGAGATGGGCAGCAGCGTCTTCCTAATAACGACTAAAAATATAAAAACTGCGGTTGCCAACCCGCTTGCCAAACGTGGCAACTACGGCAAATATTTACCCTATGAGGCGATCTACGGGGGAGGCCTACGTTCATCAGTGAATTTTAATAAGCTGTAACGGTAACGGTTATCTTATTATGAATGCAGCACAAATGGATCGGCACTATTAGAGACGGATCACGCCTTCAATAATGCTTGGTTTCATGTAGTGAGTGACACAAACCAGAGAATCGGTAACGGTAACGAGGGATTCCAACATTGTGTTCAGTAAAAACGCAGCTGCATTTAAATTATGGGTGTCTATGGAACACATCATGCACTTACCATCAGACAGATTGTGTGCTCACTTTTCACCTTGATTAATTTTATATTTAGGAAATTTAAATTAACGTCTTTTAATATATATTTAAATTTAAATTTACGCACAATTAAATTATAATTGAATATTTATTATATAAAAATCAATTGCTGTCCGTTAGTCTCTCAAAAACTCGAAAATGACTCGACCGATTTTAATGAATTTTGTGTGTCTTTGAGTGGGTCCCTGGATGGTTTAGATTCACAATTAGATCTGGCAGATGGCGCTCTTATCGAGATTCAGAAATCACCCGTGGGAAGCCAGGGCTGATGGTGCATTCAACAATTTAATCACACCTACATCAACATACCGCGATGTCAGCTATATAATAAAAATTAAAACCAATAAAAAACACAAAAAAAAAACAAATGACATTGCCAAGGTAAATTTTGAGATGCTACTGGAGCTAGCAAGCGCGAGATTTTATCGTCCAATTGAATTATGATGGATTCTTAATTCTTTATGGAATGCAGTGTGCAGTCATCCTTAGCTCCTTCAATTGTAAACCCACAAATGCGGTGAACGGTGTATCTCTGCAAAACCGGACAATTTTCAATGCCCAGCTAATGGGAAGAACAGACATTCCCGAAATTTACATTTATGTAAATTTCGGGATGTCTGTCTGTAAGCCGATTATTTGATTGCAATTTACAATCGATCTTATCTAGATCTTTTTATGCCATAATATGCTAAGAATCGAATACTTTGAATAAAACATGTTTTATTATACATAGGTTATAATTGAAATGTTATTTTTAATGCCACTTCAAAGAAATTATTTTTCAATCCAGAATTATTTTTTTATGACACAATATCCAAACCTTGTGACCTAGTCTTGAAAGATTACGTCGAATAATGATAAATCAGTGAAGTATCAGTGAGTGGTGCTGTTGAGTAAAGTTAATTGTTTTTATTATATGTAGAGGGGGTATATGCTATGGCTGCCATGCTTGGCAAAGCGATTTGGCAACTGCAGTTTTTTTACTAAGCTGTTATGAGGAAGATCCTGCTTCTCATTTTCTGTTTCATTTTCCTTGCGTCACCTCTTACGATATCTACGGGATAATTTGGGGCAATGGATATTCTTACAACGATTCTATATTTCGATTCCGATCCGGTACGGTACTTTTTTATCCGAAACGAGGATATCCATAGATCACTAGAAGAGCAAGAGTAACTGACACAGCCTAGTGTATCTATAAGCTGAAGTGGCAATAGCTCGAAGAACCGACAACCAATGGGAAAGAAAGGTTCTCAAGTTGCAGACTCGCAATAAATAGCGCAGTATACGATGACACCCCATTTGATGGAGTGACGGGCTGATATGAAACAAGCAGGCACATCAATAGATGCAGGCATCTGTTCAGCTGTGGACATGTGATGGACTGTAGTGATAGTGATAGGGGTAATCCTTTTTATCATTAATAGACTAAAGTTGGACGAATATCTCACCTGATGATAACTGATGATAGGGTTCTATATGCTAAATACTTTAAGAGCCTATGCCTTCATTATTACATGGTAGAGCCATGCTGCAGCTATATTAGAAGTATAGTTGTAGCACGAATGGTTCGGCTCGGCCGAGGAAATATCACGCTCTCACAGAATACCGGCCCAAAATAGCAGCTTAATGCTGCTGTGTTTCGTATGGTGAGTGTAGAGAACCGAAGACCCTTTTTACTGGAAAAGAGGCATTCCATCTTAGTCCTCACGGGTGACAGCGCATCTGTAGTTTGATTCGTTATTGAGGATAGATGTAGACGTCTGTGGGTCACAGCAACCACTTACCATCAGGTGGGCTGTGTGCTCGTTTGTCAGTCTATCCTATAAAAAAAAACCCGGTATGTATCACGCCTAACAACTAACGCTATATCAACTCAAAATTTTGCATATTTTAGTTAATACCTAATTCAGAAAAAAAAATTTTTTTTCCTACCGATTGGCAAGTTATACGTATTTTTATCGCAAATACTTGCCAATATAATATGAACTATGAAATTATTCACAGAGTTTTATCGAAATTATGCTAATAATTTCATATATCGTCGTCATCAAAATTTGAATGAGTTACTCGTCAAATGTTTTCTCTATGCTGATGACCAAGTATTACTTGCGTCTTCGGCCGAGGAGTTGCAGAAGATGGTAACTGCTATGAGTGGAGCTTTTGTTAGAAAGGGAATGAAGATGAATGTAAGGAAGACGAAAGTGATGGAGTTTGAAAAAGATGAGGCAGTGACAGACTGCAATATTGTGATTGAAGATGAACAAATTGAACAGGTGAAAGAGTTTGTGTAACTGGATTCAAAGTTTACAAGAGATGGAAAGTGTGAGAGTGATATCGAAAGAAGAGTGAATGCAGGAAACATGGTGAATGGAGCTTTGCACTCCTTTATGAGCAGTCGGAAGGTGTCTAACAAGGCTCGTTTGGCTGTGCATGACGGGGTGTTGGTTCCGACACTCATGTACGGAAGTGAAATTTGGGTATGGCAGAAGAAACATGAAAGCAGAATAAATGCAGTTGAGATGAGAGCATTAAGAAGTATGATAGGAGTTAAACTAAGTGACAGGCTAAGAAATAGTGAGATAAGGAAACGTTGTGGTCTGAAAGAAGATGTAGTGACAAAAATTGAGAAAGGTATGCTGAGATGGTTTGGCCATGTCGAGAGAATAAATGAAGAACGATTGACGAAAAAAGTGTATAAGGCGAGTGTGAATGAAAGTGTTGGAAGGGGTAGACCTAGGCGGACATTTCTAGACCAAATCAGGGACGTCTTGAAAAAAGGCCAGGTCAAGAGTACCCTAAACCGTAGAGCATGTATGAAGGGAATAATGAAAGGGGACGAAGCAAAACAAGTATGCAAGGATCGTAGCAAGTGGAAAGAACTGGTCTCTGCCTACCCCCACGGGAAAGAGGCGTGATTATATGTATGTATGTATCTAAATTTTATTTCATTTTACTTTAGCTTACTGACGCGGAGAGCTATGTCAGTTAGTCTGAAAACCAATATATGAAACACTTTTATTTCTTAACTATAAGTTCTGGCCCGCTCAATTCACTGGATGTAGATAAAATGTATTAATTGTTATAAAAATATTCTATAATAGAATGCCTCTATGCTAAATCTTATAGATTTTTTTTTAGTTTGAGCGTAATAGAATGACAAACATTAAACATAGGTACCTCTTAAGATTTCTTAGTGTCAATATTTATTTCACAATAAAACAATGTCAGTAAATTTATTTATTTCTAAATAAACTTCATTTCAACGCGCATGCTTGCTTGGAATTTTGACGGTGAACAATTTGTAGGTAATTCAATTTGTTTGTTAGCGACGAACTAAAGTATTAAGTAACCATTAATATTAAAGAGCGAAAGGCGCTAGCTACTAGCTTTGTTTCTATAAGAAATTATACGGCTTATTACAAAATTTGGTTTGTTGGTAGTATCTAGTTTAAGCTATGGCTTAAGAAGAGTCCTTCAAACTAAAGGAGTCCCTTAACCACGGCGCCAAAGGCTTCGCGAATTTTGAATTTTTTTTTGTCAAATTCCTTATTTTACATTTTAATTTGCACATTTCTGCGGGGCTTCTTTATTGAAACAGATTCTAGCTTAAGCCTGATACCTAATTATAAATTACTTTTTGCAATAAGGCTGTATGAAATGATAAAAATACTCTTTATCATTTAAATGTTTTACTCATATAATTTTTTTTAAAAGGTTGATATTTTTAAAGACCACCGTGTAGTGGCGGTGTAAGTACTACTTTCCCATTTTGTCCCGTGCGTGACGTAAAAGACGATAGCGGGATACTGAAACAAGAGATAGACAGCAGCGTCTTCCTGATAACAAATCCAAATAATAAAAAAAAACTGTGATTATCAACCCGCCAAGCGAGGCAAATATGGTAAAATTCCCCCTAGAAGCCAATCTATATGGGAGACCTATGCTCAGCAGTGGACTATAAACGCAGTACCTACCTAATAGTTGGAATGGATTTTAGACGTTGAAAGGCCGCGCTGCAGCGATATTATAGCTGGTATAATGGAACAAAAAAAATATGAAGTTCTATAATTAAAATTTTAGAAGTAGGTGCAGCAAAATCTAGTTCAACTTACTAAACCTCAGAATTTTTGCGAATGTGATCACTTATTCGAGAGAATCGAGAAAGATCCAAGTCGTGAAACATGTTTTTTAAGCTATGGATGACATATCACGCATTAAAAGCTATCTAGTTTTAAATAAAATATTTATTTTTGTTTATTCTTTATTGCATTTTTTTATAGAATTAGGATGACAAACGAGCTCACAGTCTACCTGATGGTAAGTGGTTGCTGTGGCCCATAGACATCTACATCTATCTTCGTTTGCGAATAAAAATGCAGATGCGTTCAGCCATGGGGACTAAGATAGAATGCCTTTTTTCCAGTAAAAAGGGTCTCCGGTTCTCTACACTCAACATACGAAACACTGCTATTTTACGCTGGTATTCTGTGAAGGAGTGGTCCTTCCCCGGTCGAGCCGACCCATTCGTGCTATAACTATACCAGTAATATAGCTGCAGCATGGCTCTACCACGTAAATCAAAAGAATACAAAGGGTGGACTTAATGCCTTGAGTCATTCTCTAACAGTCAACCCATGGAGTGGTGAAAATTTGGCGTAGGAGTAACAAAATACATGCGGGACTTAGGACTACGAAAATGTTTTCACGACTCAAGTATTGACGACAAACGATATTAACTCTTCGTTCAAAGACACATAACTTGTAATATATTGAAAATCAAACCTCGGAAAGAGAACTCATTAAATGGATTTCTTTAGCAATTTTTCTTTTGCTGCCTCAAGTTAATCCATTGCTGTCCCCGTCTGACCGGATTTCAGAGCCCCCTGCTGGCGAGCTCCGTATAATGGAGGAAATAAAATGCTAATGCGTTGTAAAATCTTATTTGATTAAATCGTAAATACACACGGAACCCGCTTTTCTAGATGGTGGAGCCAGATTTATAATTGAAATACATCAAATACAGAACGTCTTTGGATTGTATGGATTTAAATATTTTCTTAACGGTTCATTTCTAAAAACTGGCGCTTCGAGCGCGTGGTAAAATGATGAACTAAAGAATTTTAGAAACAACCCCTTTCTCTCAGTGCTGCCACCCTCATAGATAAATTCGAGCGTTAGAAATAAACCCCTAAAATTTTATTACAAAAGTTCTACTACTGCCCGCTAGGAGGCGCTTATAAGACGCGTCCCGAAGCATTCATTGAACAAAATGCGTTAGTGTGCGTGTTAGAGCGAGAACGCAAATTAAAATAAAAAAGGAGTAAAATAGACAGCACTACGTGTATACAAAGGCGTGGTTACGTGCATTTAACCGTTTTTTATCGCAAAAATGGCCGGAACTTTACAAGTTTCGTATTAGATCATACAGTCGCAACTACATTTTAAGAAACGAGATATGTGTTTTAATGTGGGTAAATAAGGTTGAAAATTGTTTATGGGTGTAATGAACTTAGGTTTAAAGTTGCAAGATTAGCGAAATAATTGGCGTCACCAGCGTCGCGGCGTCAATAGAGAGAGAAAGTATCAAGCACCTAGCGCTGTGTTAGAACGGGTTTTCCAAGCAACCGTTAGGTGGAGGGGAACGAAGAATTGCCGTCTCCAATGCGCTAGACAAGGACGTAGCGAAAAAATGTTCGAAAAAAGCCATTTTCACGAAAGGTTCGCGTCGCGATAGAAATTACAGAAACATGGGCGCGGTTTAAAAAACACCAGGGGCGCCTGCGCGACGGTAAAAAGCCGGCGCGGAAGTAAAGGGGGAAAGAGACGTTAGTGAGCGTTATGTGTGGAGTTGCAGTGTCGCGGCGGGACGCGAGCGGCCACTACTCACGTACACCAACAAAAACAATAACCGCTAATTACTGCGATTAACAACTGAACACCGTTGTGCCAAAATGCTCTGTGACCGGTGATTCGGTAACGCATTCAAAATCTCCAATGTGTGTTGTGATTAATATTGTAAGTTCGGAGTGAAGACGCTGAAAGGTAAATATTACGGTTTCCCAAAATTCTGAACTATCGCAAAGTGAATACGGTGTTTATTGATTCGGTTATAGACTCTACACCTTATAGTATTTATAAGTGTTTATTAATACTCTAAGACCTACACCGAATAATACGTTTTAATGCACAAGTAAAACTTAATTTAAACGAGTTTTGGTCACTGACTCTCAACTTCTATATTTTTATTCAAATTGAAACACGTAGGACTGAAATAATCATTAGGTATATTGCCGAGGTAAAAAATCTATAGTTTATAAAATCATTTAGTTGTACATAGCCGCGTGTTTTCTCTATTTATAAGTGAACCTCTGTCGTTTTATCTTTAAATAGAAAGTACCGTTGTCAATATTATCTCAACAACGTGTCACAAATCGCACCTTCAACAATAATAAAAAACGTTATCGGTGACGAATGTCACTGTTGGGTCTATCTCACACGATAAACTCGATAGCGGGTGTCAGGTGAGAGATATTATTATCTAGGAATGTACATTTAAAAACCTTTAGATGAATTTGAAGTTTTAAAAGACACCGCAAAAACCCTTCAAAACATTTAAAAAAATACTTCAAAATTCAGGATGTATGTTGAAATAGTTTTATCTATAAAACGAAAAAATACGGAGATAAAATTATTTACAACTTATGTCTAGTTTTTACCCAGAAAACCGGAAATTAGATAATTAGAATTAGATAATTCGTTTGAAAAGTCTTGGATTTCAAAAAAGATAACCTTTTCTATGCTTAAAAAAAAAGATCTCCACTTTGGGAGGATCCTAGTCTATGCCTATATTTGCCTTTATTAGCGCAAGGCAAGTATATTTTATTACAATCGTTACATGGATTGGTCGATACTTTTAGATATTTTGTATTTTCTACCACATAGCAATAAATTTGGCTGTTTTTATCAAACTTAAAATGATCGCTATCTTCAATTTTATTGACGGTTTCTATTTATCCAAAATAATCTCTTTCGGAATTAATTTATCTGAATGTCAATTGCTTCAATGTAGACAACAAATTATGCACATATAAATTGAGCTTTATGCGAGTTTTCTTGTTTCAAAATATAAGTAAATTATCAAATGCTTCAACGTTTTTACCAAATCTTGAAATCAAAATTTTAGTATTTGATGTATAAGACAAAGTAATGAAACATAAATTTGTTTTTAGTATTCCCAATCCATGCGATATTGATTCAATTATTTGATATATAAGTAATCTAAAATCAGACTAAAATCTAGACAGCGGATAGTCCCATCGACCGCTATAAATCTCCAGAATTAATTTATGTGGCAAATGCCTGCATTGTACAAATTAATACAAAAAGGTAATGCAATGGCAATTGTAGTGTTGAACGAACTTAAACTTGTGGAGTGAACACGGTGTATAGGATTTGTGAAATCAATTAGTACGAGTGTCTCAAGATCAGAACGAAGCTTTGTGGCAATTCTATGTTTAAGGCTTAAGTGGGTACGCTGAACTGTAGATATAGGATGAGCCATAATGATGAGGAAGAGTAATCTCAATGCGGATATATTTTTAATGTGCATAATTGAATTCTGCATAGCGAATACCTAACGCAAAATTAGAACGTTTTAAAGTTTATATAAAAATGTGTATTTCGTTTTTTCTTTAAACATTGTTGCATATATATAATCTCCGATATTGAGTTTATTAGTAATTTCAGACTTTATCCCAAAATTTTAGAAGAAAGTCAACAAACTTGGACCGAATGGTAAGTCTGAATTTGACTGGAATGCGCTAGATGTAATTATAATATTTACTGGTCTATGTGGTATAATTTTCTCTAGATTCTTAAAAGAATTCGACAGAAAATTTCCGATAATATGCCACTAAGCAAAAAATAACTTGATTTATTTCTGTAATAGATTTTATATAGAAAAGCCAAAACTGGGCCTATTCATATAAATCAGTCTAAGTTGTAACACCTGTGTGGACTTGGCGTCATTAAATATAAATTACGACTCTCTAAACTAGTCTTCATTTAAGATAAAATTTAGGAAAATATTTTTAATATATGTGCATAATTTAAATCAAATGGACATTTACTGAAAATTTTTGATGATATATTCGATAGCGTAAATGGGTGTGGAATGTTTTTTTCAAAACAGAAACAATTATCAAGTATACGCCAGATAAATAGGCATCAGAAAATTCGTGAAATTACCAACAAATTTAATAGACATATTTACTTACTATTTGCTGTGTTAGTCAGATGTGTTGTTTTATCTAAAAGTATCTAATCCTTAATATTGCCAAAGAATTATAGAATCTCTACGAGTGATATATTTGATTCCTTACGTTATAATGTCTAACGTATCCTAAAGAATCTGTGATTGTACATTTGCCACTTCTTCTGCAATTAATACAAATTTTAGTCTCCCATTGAGAAGCTGTCAAATCAATCAAAAAAGTTAAAAAAAAAAACTAGACTTTATTTTGCTCTAGAGTAATTGTTGTTCTTATCTATCTAATCATTTGGATTAGATAAACATGCAGTAGCAGGTTTACGATGGAGGATCTGAAATACCACGCTAGTAAAGTAGTGTTCGTCTAAATTTAACAAAGCCAGTTCGTGATTTTATATCAGTTTTTAATTTCATCGGTTCTAACATCTACATGTTACGTAGAATCCGCATCCATTTCGCGGTTCTGTGCATCAGATTCAAAATGCAAGACGATGAGTGGATGATAGTGGCTCATTTATTTAAATTTCAAGGCACGACACTGCTCCTCCGCGCTACCTACAAGTACTGACACTATGACACTGACTCTATCCGCTTCGCAACTAACATCTACCTAGTGCATAGCGTTCTGGACTGGACATGGACACACATCATGCGTTTACTGCTCAACTACCGAACCGATAAAATGTCATCCTTTTCTTTCACGCTGAGATATATGTTCTGTCTCACTCTACATATACGATCTACGATTTTTGCTGCGGTATTTACTTCGTTTATATGTCCAGCACGTAGGAGCTAGATTTGCGTGGCGGGTATTCAAAATAGAAGCGTTAGTAATGTATGAGAGCTATACGTGTTTAAGTGTGCGTGTGAGAGCTAGCGACCCTCCCCCGCGTCGCCCCCACCCGCAAGCCGACGCCAACCGAGCAAGTGGCGCGCGTTTACACAATCCGTTGGCTTGGCGCGAGTAATGCTTGTGTCGCGTTGCACCCTTCTCGTGACGACGACTGACGCGCGAACACGTATCGTCACTTGTTTTTCTTTTTTATAACTCCAACATCATACGGACTTCAACGTGCCTTTAGCGGTTTTACGGTACATAATATGATGCCATTTTAAAATAACAGCACTATATTAATTTCGTTTGCAAAAAAACTAGTTAACCAAGAAAGTGATTCGTAACTACGTTTGAGGAATATCATTTTGGATATAAAAGTATATTTTTCCATGCATAGAAAACATGTCAGTTTAAATTAATACTTTAAAGTATTTTTTTTCTTGAAATTATAACTACGTGAAAACAGCGCAACTGTTAGTGAAGAATAGTGTAGTACAGTGGTACGGATATTTGAGAAAAAAGAAAAAGCGCGCTGGACATAGTGCGGAGTAAAATAATTAAATTAATTAAGCTTTTAGAAGAAATGTTAATGCTCAATAATTATGGTGAGTTACTTTTTTAATTAAATAAATGCGTAAAATTAATTAAAGGCGTCGGAAGTATTCTCAAACGTTATTGTCAAAAGGTAACAAAAGGTATTCAAATTTAATTAGGTAGGTAAATCATATTATTTTCAGTAAAAATTAGGTATATTCCTATCTCAAATCTTGTTGGAATTTATCACATACCATATAATTTAATTTAAGAAATATGATGATTATCGATAATTTTCGAAGGTCAAAATTATGTTTGTCGATAACTTACTAAGTAGAATACCAAGTTGGGCAGATTATAACAACGAACTTAAATACTTATATAACGTCTACCCAAATTTATACAACTTAGGTGACGCTAATGTAGATTATTAGTAACCATTCTATTTTAAATTTATTTAAACATGTCGGCAATTATGTAAACAGGTAGGTAATGTAACAAGCCCGCTTAGTAACAAAAATGCTGATAAGAAGTGCCACATATATAAATATGTATATTATTATCTTGTTGCTGTGATAACTGAGCCCTTATCGAGACAGTTATAATGCTGTAATTTTAAAGTTTGTATTGCATTTATGTTATTTATGAAGTGTTAACGTTACGTCGAATTTAATTGCGTAATTTTTTTATGAAAATTTTTAAAAATCAAAGCTCTTACCGCCGCAACACAGCGTAATTATTTTTAATGAAGTTGAAATTCTTAAATTACTTTTTATAATCATCATTACAGCCCTTCACAAGTCCACTGCTGAACATAGGCCTCCCCCAAAGAATGCCACAAAGCACGGTCCTGAGCCACCTGCATCCATCGACTTCCTGCAAATCTTACCAGGTCGTCACTCCATCTAGTGGGGGGACGCCCTACACTTCGCCTGCCGGTACGAGGCTGCCACTCGAGAACCTTTCTTCCCCATCGGTTGTCGGTTCTTCGAGCCATATGGCCGGCCCATTGCCACTTCAGCTTACTAATCCGTTGGGCTATGTCGGTCACTCTGGTTCTACTGCGGATATCCTCATTTCTGAGTTTATCACGCAGAGAAACTCCGAGCATAGCCCTCTCCATAGCTCGCTGAGCGACCTTGAGCTTCCTCATCCGGCCAGCAGTGAAGGACCACGTCTCAGTTCCGTATGTCATCACTGGCAACACGCACTGGGTGTACAGTCTCGTTTTCAAGTTTTGAGGTATACCTGACGAGAAGATGTGCCGTAATTTCCCGAACGCTGCCCAACCGAGTTGAATCCGTCGATTGACCTCTCGGTCGAAGTTGGACTTACCTAGTCGGACTATTTGTCCCAGGTAAACATACTCGTCAACAACTTCGAGCTTAGTGTTCCCAACAACTACCGGCATAGGTGTGACATGGACATTAAACATGATCTTTGTTTTGTCCATGTTCATCTTAAGACCTATCCGTTGGGAAACACTATTGAGGTCATTGAGCATAGTGCTTAGGTCCTCCAGCGATTCTGCCATAAGGACTATATCGTCGGCAAATCGAAGGTGAGTGATGTACTCGCCATTGATGTTGATACCGTATCCTTTCCAGTCCAGAAGCTTGAAAACGTCTTCCAATGCAGCGGTGAAGAGTTTCGGGGATATGACGTCACCCTGTCTTACACCTCTCTGCAATTGGATAGGTTTCGTACTCTGGTTCTGTACTCGGATAGCCATCGTAGCCCTACTGTACAAGCACTTCAACACTTCGATATACCGACAGTCAACTTGGCATCGCTGAAGGGACTGCAGCACCGCCCAAATTTCGACGGAATCAAAGGCTTTCTCATAGTCCACATACGCCAGACATAGTGGCAAATTGTACTCCTCGGACTTCTGTACAATTTGCCGAAGGGTATGTATGTGGTCTATGGTGCTAAAGCCTTTTCGGAAACCGGCTTGTTCGGGAGGCTGGAAGTCGTCAAGTCTGCGCGCGAGACGATTCGTAATGACTCTCGAAAACAGCACGTAGACGCGGCTCAGAAGGGAAATCGGTCTGTAGTTCTTCAAGAGAGCGTTGTCGCCTTTCTTGAAGAACAAGACCACCGCACTTCTGCTCCACGCCTCCGGTGTAATGCCACCATGGAGGACGGAATTAAAGAGCTTCTGAAGGACTTCAAGTACCGGTTTTCCACCCGCTTTCAGAAGCTCCGCTGTAATTCCATCCTGGCCTGGGGCCTTGCCGTTTTTAAGGTGCTGGAGAGCCATTCTAATCTCGCTCAGACTGACGTCCGGGATATCATCGGAATAATGTCGGATAAGACTCGCTCTTGGATCGTTACTCACACTTGCGTGTGGCTCCAACGATGACGTGTACAGCTGCCCATAGAACCTCTCAATCTCACTCAAAATCTCAGGTGCCCCGGAAACGATGCTGCCACATTCGGTCTTCAGCTTTGACAGTTGGCTCTTTCTGGCAGACAGATCTCTGGCAAAGACTTTGGAGCCTTGGTTCCGCTCGATCGCTTCTTCAACACGAGCTGTATTGAAGTTGCGTAAGTCCCGCCGCATGCATTTGGAGATCTGTCTGTTCAGTTGCCTGTATGCTGTCAAATCTGTTGAAGAATGTAGCTTCATCTCCCGTCTAACAGCCATGAGATTAAGAGTGTGATCGGAGAGTTTTTGTGTTCTTCTGCGGCGGGTCTTGCAGAACTTAGCTCCGACCGCATGGACAGTTTCCACGAGCTTGTCATTCAAATCGTCCACTTCATTGCAGTCTTCTAGGCACTGAAAACGGTTTTGCAACTCGAGCTGAAAGGTTTCGGGACTTTGGATTAGAGCACGAGGGGGACGGAGCGTTGACTTCATTAGACGAGACCTCTCCAACTTAACGTTTAGGTTCAGTGTGCCTCTAACCATTCGGTGATCGCTGCCGGTTTTCACCCTCGCGATCACTGAGACATCACTGAACAGTTGTCGTCTGGTCGTCATAATGAAGTCAATCTCATTTTTTGTCGAACCGTCGGGGCTCGACCAGGTCCACTTCCTGTGGGGCCGCTTCTGGAAGAAAGAGTTCATCATAAAGAGTCCCTCTTTCTCCATGAAGTCGGCCAACTGCTGGCCCCTTGGGTTCCGTTGCCCTATTCCAAATTTCCCCACTTTCAGCTCACCGTTCTCTCTTGTGCCTAGTTTTGCATTGAAGTCTCCCATTAACACCGTATATTGGGTTTTGGAGGAATGCATGGCTCTAGAGATATCCTCATACATTTCCTCCACCTCCTGATCGGGGTGTGCCGAGGTTGGTGCGTAAACCTGTATGACCTTCAGCGAATACCGTTTGGTGATTCTGAGTATAAGGTACGCAACCCTCGTCGACACACTCTCAATCTTTACAACGTTGTTAACGAGAGACTTGTGGACGATAAATCCAACACCTCCTTGGGACAGATGGTCGCCCTCCCGGTGATAGAGCAAGTTGCCGGATTCGAGGATTACCGTGTCCTCCCCCTCTCTTCGGACTTCGGATAATCCTATAATATGCCAGCGTAACTTGTCCATCTCTTCTTCCAGCTCCACAATCTTCTCGTCAGTCCTCAGGGTGCGTGCGTTGTATGTTGCCAGGTCGAGTCGTTGTAGGTGGCAACCGAACCTCCACCGGAGATTCTTAGCACCCCCTGCCCCGCCGTTACCATGGTCGCCACCGTAGCCAGGAATAGCGGGGCCGCCGGGGACTGGGGGCCGTCTCTTCGTAACTTTCATTATGGGGGGTATATTGCCATAGTTGCCACGCTTGGCGAGCGGGTTGGCAACCGCAGTTTTTTATTGTATTTTGTCGTTACCAGGAAGATGCTGCTGCCCATCTCCTGCCTGTTTCCCTTTGTCGCCTTTTACGACACCCACGGGAAGATATGGGGTAGTGGATATTCTTAACCGCCACTACACGGCACGGCTTTTTATAATAATGTAAATTAATCTGAAATAGATTTTAACAGAAGATTTATCATATTATTATGCGTTCAAGGTGTTTTTGCTTCGGTTGCGTACGGTGTATAAATTGCCACTAAAAGCCTAATGTGATTTTAGTACGCTCTAGCAATTTACATAAACAATATAAATGCTAATTATAAAGATAACACGTCACCGCCAGACATGTTTGTGATGTTTTGTTACTTGATATATTTTAGTTGGATACACTTTTCACCTTATCTCAATCTCAGTTGCTGTGTTAAATAAAAAAAAGAAACAATAGGTACAATGTTATTATACATATAATAAAATCACACGAGGATGGAAAAATGCGTTAAAGATTTAAAATTTATGGCACTACTACCAGTCGTACTATAGGTACCTATATGATTTAATCAATTAAATAGAGCGGCTGACATGGAACTATAATTTGTTTGTATGAAGTGCATTTGAAACTTGAAAATATCATGGTCGCAGGCAATAAAGGAGTTCGTAGTAATTTTGTTTGAAACCTATGATTAACGGTCATCAACAACACAGCCAATACTTAGTATGACAGATAATTGCTATTTAAGGATTATAATCGAAGAGTCGAAGAGTTTTTTTTTTAATTTTTAAGTCATTAGATAAATATTTGAAGTGCATAATATTTTTTATAATGTTTCCTTATTTTATTCAATGCATAATATTTTAGTAATTAATTTAAAAAGTGATTTGGGAGACTATTTATTACAACTGTAGGATATTACGTACCTACTGTACGTTTCACTAGGAGTTTTCTTCAGTGTACTTTTGCTTCATGGTACGAACTCTCTGTGGAATAATTTACCACCGACGATTTTTCCGGACCGATACAACTTAGAGACCTTCAAGAAAAGAGCTTACTCCTTTTTAAAAGGCCGAAAACGCACCTTCAACTCCCTTGGTGTTGCAGTTGTTCATGGGCGGCGCTAGTCACTAGTCACTTACCATCAGGTGAGCCGTATGCTCGTTTGCCCCCCTTTCGTATAAAAAAAAATTAAAAGGTCAAAATTTTGATACGTAGATACTAACATAGGTATAGACTATAGAATATCATAATACGTAATAGATTAAAGAATATCATAACTGCGTTATTTTTTAAATATTATTTGGTTAAAAAATCATTAATAAATTAACATTAAGGTAGCTTGCTACTTAACCACCACCAAACCATTTGCCACTTTAATATGTATAAAACATGCGTGTGTATAATTTTAAACTTACAACAGAGATATAATATAGTGTTATCCTATCAAATATATTAAATGTAATAAGGAGCTAGCTAATTTATATTATAACACTTCATTTTGAAAATCGCAGCGAGCAGATCGTTCGCTTCAATTCGTTCGACAACATAATATAGTGACAAACAACTGACGCGGATAACGGCAATAGGGCCTAGTAAGAATTTTGTAACTGATTTTATTAATTCTTAGAACACAATCATATCTAATATGGAACAAACAGGTCGCATTATAGTATAATTTCTTCTAGATATGTTTGTTTTTGTGAAATCGTAAAATGATCCAGATCTTATTAAAACTGTACCTACATGATCTTAGAAGTGCCTATTATGAAAAAGATTTTTATACGTGGTAAAGCCATGCTGCAGCTATATTAATAGTATAGCTGCAGCATAGCATAGTATCGAATGGGTCGGCTCGAGTAGGGAAGGAACACGCTCTCACAGAATACCAGCGTAAAATAGCAGCTTAACACTGCTGTGTTTCGTATGTTGAGTGTAGAGAACCGGAGACCCTTTTTACTGGAAAAAAGGCATTCTATCTTAGTCCCCATGGCTGACAACGCATCTGCATTATTATTCGCAAACGAAGATAGATGTAGATATCTATGGGCCACAGCAACCACTTACCATCGGGTGGACAGAGTTCTCGTTTGTCACCCTTATTCTATATAAAAAATCTGGATACAGTAGAAAATCACAACAAAGCAATCGTGTATAATATCAATAATAAATAAAATGAATAAGGATGGACCTAAAATGGACGTGGCAAATATATGTTATTGTTAAATCTAACTTGTTAGTTGTTTTCTCAATTTTTATTTAATTACGATATTTTTTAATAAAACGTAGGTATTTTATTTACTGCAATGATTTAAAACATTAGTTTACTTAGGTAGAACCTCTGTATCAAGCTAAGTAGAATATGAAGATTTTAATCGGCTGGTCGATGCTTGGACTAATAATTTAATCCAGCCGCGAGCGACAAGAGGATCGTTAGTCACAAAGTAAGGCCTCGATTCGATTCTCGGCCACTAATTATTATTTATGGGGGCCTCTTATCTTGCGCCCGAGGCACTAGGAAGTATTACGAAATATGCTCAGGCATGTTCCGAACACTTCGGCTGTTAATTGCATTGACTTAAGATCAATCTTGCCTTAAATAAAGTTAGAAAGGCAGAGTAGAAATCAGGAACTCATCGATCAGTTTCATTGCCGTTCAATTATAGTGAAATGTAATATTAAATTGAAACCGCGAGGTAATGTAACGACCGTCATTGGGATTTATTTTAACTCTGGCCCGAAATATCTATCTAATAATCATTCTTAAATGCATAATGCAGCACTACAGAGTTGCAAATTCTTTATGACAACGATCAAGTAAATTGGCACACCCACATAATGCGCTGCAGAATGTAAATAACGTTGTGTTTAACTCGTTAACGCTGTAACAAATTTAATCACGGTTGAATAACATTTAAAATTGCTTGTATCCTTGACATATTGCCGCGTCAAGCTCTTTGGAGCATTGTGCACTCGTATGTTTTTGTTCGACATGGGCTAACGCTTGAGATTGACATTCATCGTCCTACAAAATGTTTTTTTTTTATTGACGTAGGAGTATGTATGTCTTTACATATTAAAAAAAATCTTATTAAACCTAACGTTATGATAATGTAACACTCTTAATTTGTTGCCCAACTAGTCCTTATATCCCCGGAGGATTTTCCATAATCACCACACTAGTAGGCGGATTATAGATTTGAGGATCATTTACTATTTTTACGTTTGGCGTCAACGTTGCTAACTCTACGGATTTTTCCGTAGATCTACATAATTTTTTCATCGTCTACGGAACTACGGAATTTGAGTTGAAATATACGGAATTTGATTTCCATGTTAAGTTAATTTTTTTTGTACTTCACAGTCCTATCTGAACAATTTAGATTTTTAAAGACTTAACAAAAACATTTTTTATCGTGAGTGTGAACTTAGCCAACAATCGACAATTTTAACAATCGATATCTCAGCGGAAAAATTGAATTTGATAGATAAGAAAGGAAGATATTCTTTTTTCAAATACTTAAAGGTCTTATTTGAATTTATTTTCTCGAAAAAGACATTTGAATTTTTGATTAAATTTATTTCGCGATGAAATTAGTACCGACATAACTATCCACAATTATTAAAGTGTTAATTATTTTATTTGTTTTTTACTAAAAATAATTAAATTAAATTTGAATGATTTTTTATGCCACCATTACATGATCTCATTAATACGATAACTGACATTGCTAAAAATAATGAATAGCGTAAAAAAATCGTAAAATATAATTATCATAATAAAATATAAAATAATTTAATAACTTTTATTACTTCGTTTCCTTAGAAACTATTTTAGGTGTAGCAAATCTATTTTATATACACAATAACTACGTATTTTCTTTCATTGAGTGTAACCATTAACACAATATTTTTGACAAAGTAAACGAATAAGGTAATTTGTCTATTGCTATTTAAAATTATATTGTACTGGTTGCTACTCGGCACGTTGCTGCCGCAGAAGAAAAAGTTGTAGAATTATAGTTTCAAATTTGAAAGAGTCATATCGTTGAAGTAGGAATATTATATACATACATACATACATACATATTATATATATATATATATATATATATATATATATATATATATATATATATATATAATATTGCTCAAAAAACAGTCTGTCGTCAAAAAATTGTTCAGATTTTTTATAAGACAGTGGTAAGTGGCTACTCTGAGGACCAAGATGGAATGTCTCACAGCCTGTAGCTATATCTACTGGCTCTCTGTAACCCTTCAGAGCGGAACATGAGAGTGCAAGCACTGCTATTTGTCGGTAGAAATAGGCAAGATAATGGTGCCTACCCATTATGTTGCCTATTTGTATTTGTATATGCTGCAGCTATATACTTGTAGCACGAATGGGTCGGCTCGACCGGGGAAGGACCACGCTCTCACAGAATACCAGCGTAAAATAGCAGCCTAACGCTGCTGCGTTTCGTAAGGCGAGTGTAAAGAACCGGAGACCCTTTTTACTGGAAACGAGGCATTCCATCTTAATCCACACGGGTGACAACGCATCTGCATTTTGATACGTAATCGAGGATAGATGTATATGTCTATGGGCCACAGCAACCACTTACCATAAGGTGGACTGTGTGCTCGTTTCTCACCCTATCCTATACAAAAAATAGACTTCAAGGCAGAAAAGGAATTTTATTCATCTAAATAAGTCAGCTTTCATCTTTGGGGGGTATTTGGCATATTTGCAGTTCAGCGAACTATGGAGAGGGCTATGCTCGGGGTTTCTCTGCGTGATTAACTTAGAAATGAGGATATCCGCAGTAGAACCAGAATAACCGACATAGCCCAACGGATTAGTAAGCTGAAGTGGCTGTGGGCCGACCATATAGCTCGAAGAACCGACAACCGATGGGGAAGAAAGGTTCTCGAGGCAGCCTCGTACCGGTAGGCGAAGTGTAGGGTGACTTCCCACTAGATGGAGTGACGACCTGGTAAGACATGCAGGAAGTCGATGGATGCAGGTGGCTCAGGACCGTGCTTCGTGGCATTCCTTGGGGGAGGCCTATGTTCAGCAGTGGACTTATGAAAGGCTGTAATGATGATGATGATGAAATAAGTCAGCTAAGTTTCAATCGTTACTCATAAATTGCATGCAGATACGAGAAATTGTTTCATCTTTCAATAAATAACAGCAGTGCAAATACCTATTATCGCGACGGTCTTTTATTAACCGAAATAATGTAAGACATCCGATTCGTAACATGGTACCTAGATAATTGCCCCTCTCTCTTCTTTTGCGAATTCGCATAAGAAGATTCGGAATCTAGAAGAAAATCACTTCAGAAGAAATCAAGAGTAACTAGTAAAGGTTCCAATAATTATTAAGAGCTAAGCCACATATGTAATCCATGCTCTTTTATATGTAATGTGATGTTTGAGTAGGTAAAGGTGAATAATGTCAATTTTTTCGAGATTCGTCTTACTCACCTACCCAATAATTAATTATCTGTATTTGTTTATCTTATGATACGTGAATTATGTGAAAATGAAAAAAAAATAACAAAAAGGTCTAAAAAAATATTAGTCAATTATTTGTAGCCGCATCTTGCGCCCGATTTGTCAAAATTGACATGAAGATTTGAGACCTCAACCAGAGCTAGTTAATAGAGTTTTTTTCGTAAATACTGCACGCTTTTATATAAATAACACAAAATTAATAACATATCATTAATCTTTTTAAACAATTATCCATTTTTGTTACCCGTGAGGATTACATTAAAAAGTATGGCAACGATAATTGCCCACTGGGTGTTGCCCGCTTATTAATGGTTGATGATTTTTTTATCCACAATCGGATCACGCGCGGTATTTACTTGCGTGTTACCTTTTAATTTATCGTACTAATTCTGTTACCTAAACGCTTCATACATATTATTCATTCGGCACTTATATTTCGATCCATTTCACCGCTAAGAAGGCAAGTTCTGTGAAAGTTAACACGCCACGCTTATGAACTAGCTTGTGTTGCGAATCGTCTGATAAAATTTTAATTTAACATTACGAAGTGTCTTTGATAGAGGATTTATTACACCTTATAATGGATTATTCTGTCGATACCCAGACTGCGTAACTGAGCGGTCTGTTTATCAGTACAAACTGTTCGCATTGTGCATCTTGAATATTTATATAAGACATGGCAAAAGAAAACGAAGTAACTCCTTTATATTTGCTCTGAGTTTACAATATAGAAATACTATCTTAAAAAAAAGTTTGTGATATACGTAGAAACTCAGAACTCCTTCTTTGAATTATTTTGTATGTATTTTTGATTTGACTCATAATCGAACCCAGTATAAGCAACTAAGAATACTAATGTTTTAATTATGATTATGGTGGTGATCATCATCTTAAAATATATCTTATTCAGATTAATTAGATATATTCAAGTAATTTTTTGTACGTGTTAGAGCCATGCTGCAGCTATATTAGTAGTTAGTACCTATAGTTGTAGCACGAATGGGTCGGCTCGACCGGGGAAGGACCATGCTCTCACAGAATACCAGCGTAAAATAGCAGCTTAACACTGTTGTGTTTCGTATGGTGAGTGTAGAGAACCGGAGACCCTTTTTACTGGAACAGAGGCATTCCATCTTAATCCTCACGGGTGACAACGCATCTGCATTTTGATTCGCAAACGAGGATAGATGTATATGTCTATGGGCCACAGCAAAACAGTGGATTGTGTGTGCTCGTTTGTCACCCTATCCTATAAAAAAATGTTTCATTCCTATGATAATATTTGTTTATAATATTCGGCAAGTACGAAAACATTGCTTTTACTATACTTAAGTGTACGGCGCGTTGCAACGATAGTTTTTGTCATTCATTACATACATTCTTTAATTATTACGTCAGCCTTTATTAACAGCCTTTGTGATTTGTTCTTGTGCACACCTTGATTTTAGTTATGAACATCATCAATAGTATAAATCAATGTTAATATAAAAATCAATCATATATATCAATAGTATCAATAACCTGTAAATTAGCCGTTCGCGATTTGACTCATTCGTAGCATTTTATCGGGGCAACGATAACTATAACCACAAAATATCAAAAAATGTGACCAGTAATAACGCAAATTGTTTTCTGTGGGTATTGCCCATCTTGGGATATGATTGTTATTTAGATACTTAGTATAGAAAATGTTACTGGTTTTACAACCAGTTGGATCTAAGACGTGGTTCTTTATCGCTGGTCGTTTGAGGAAGCTCAAGGTTCTTCGCGTGATAGACCCTCTAAATGAGGAGATCTGCAGTTGAACTAGAGTAACCGACATAGCTCAGTAGAATAGTAAACTGAAATTAACTGAGTGAATATGACTCATAGACACCTTCATTTTTATGTCATGGAACTGGGTATAATAAGTTACATGTTTTAATAATTGGTATAGAACTATAACATAGTAACTGAAAGCTTGATTTTTTTATTATGTCACAAAATTTCTTCTATTTCTTATTTTTTTAAAAAAAAACAACAAAACCAAAATACAAAAAGAAAGATCAAAAAATCTTCATCCTGTAAACATGTTACTTATGCCTATACTTGTTTTTAATTCGGTGATTTTTTTTTTATTTCATCGAAGCCTGTAGGTACTTGACTACTATCCCACTTGATGACCGAAGGTGGTTAAGTGCCCTGATGAAATATTTATGCTATTTAATATGTTTACCGTTCATGTGCATGCTTACCATTTTCATGCAAATCTAAGAATAACAGTATTCTACAACAAAAAAATTCCTCCAAAATACACTTATTCAAATTAAGCAAATTCACTTAATGTCCAAATATACGAATTATGTGTTGGTAGTAAAATAAATATACATATATACACTGCATATTTCTCGTTAATAATGTTATGGTCTTATGACGCAGTAATACATTTTTTACTAAATACGAGTAGTTTTAACTAAATAATTCTAACGTTATTTTGTACGAATGAAGTTTATTTAACAGATCCCTAGCTTCTAAGTCGAAAGGACACGAAGCCAAAACCCATATTTACACAGGTGTTAGTGCGTATGAACTAGCAGTAATAACATAATACAATAATAATAAACCCAAAGTAGAGTAAGCTAGTGTTGTACAAACCAGTCTGGGAGTATTTTCTATTTAAGCGCAATATTAAGGTCATAACTCTCATGTCAGCTTACTTTGACGTTAATTATATTATCTATTACATATTTGTTTCTTTAGTTACGACGGCGATGGTTTTTAGTTTGTGGCACATCACTAATACATTCAAGCTACTTTTTTTGCTATAATACTATTTAGTAGTTCTTATCTAACCTAACCTAGGTAGGAGTGGTAGGTCTTTACCACTATAAAAAAGCTGAATACTGGTATTTTTTGTGTTGTTTTTTTTTTACAAATGTAATGTAAATATGGTTTAAATTTTCTTAGCTTCTTTTAATAAAATCCAAGCAATAATTACGTATGTATTTACATACTCGTAAGTAATGAAAATAAGCGTGTACCGAATGCTGAGACGTCTTAAACTGTTGCATTATTTTATTTTTGAAGTTATACTTCTTTTGGGGCGTTTGGGAAAAGTGATGAGAGTGAATTTTTACGATCCGCGCGCACACCGACACCTAAAAACGACACCATGAAGTGCGCGCGCACACTGACACCTCAAAGTGGCAACTTCAGTGGGTAATTGTCTCTCAAGTTTGTTTTGTTTTGTTACGCTAAAGAAGTATAATTTCCTACGTGCGTACATAAGTACACACGCACTTTTTTTATTCACGCATAGAACTTATATTTATTGTTATAATAATGGTTTATTTCATCATAATTTAAAAAAAAACACTAAGCTTTGTGCAAGATATAGTATTCAAAAAGTAACGTTAAAGTTTGTATAACCTATGTCCCACTCTTAGGCACAGGTCTTCTTTCATTTCTGAGAGGGTTTATGGGCAAGGAAATGTCCGCAATTTGCGAGTGTCAATATATTATGTTTTGTACAAAAATATCCCAGAAACCATAAACGAAATCGTATTAGTGTTTGTGTTATTGTGTTTTTAGTGTCACTTAAAATTGCAAACATTTCAGTAACAATCAAACACTACAGCAACAAGGAAAACATGATTGTTATATTATTAACTTTAGTGATATGAGTCATACGCGGTCACGGTCCGGAATAGAATGGAGACACTTAAAATTGTGTAGGGTGACTATCCTAAGAAGTTTACTAATTTTATTATGGTATAATATAATTAACTTTATAAGAAGTATCTTATTCATTTCACGGATAGTACGATTATTAAAAAATGGCACACGTTTTGTATAAAAATGTAATTTTTAGTACATATATAAGTTTTTGAATATGGTTACCCTAATCTCTGTCAAATCGAAACATACTGTACGAAAATAAGCAACACCGATACGTGTATATTACACCAACAAATCGAAACATTAATTTATCTGAGGGTCATTGAAGTCAAATCAACCATCTCAATATTATTTTTACAACGTATAAATGTCAGTTACTTATGTTACACTACGCAATAAAAAGTAAAAAAGGTGATGGGATACTACATGAGTAATAGTGATGGAACATATTAAGACTGTGTAAATAGTGTTTATAAGTCGCGGCAATGCCCGTATAATTTTGTCAGCATAACTATTCGATTGACTAAAACAATTTTCTTTGTCACATCAATGTACTGTATCCAAGGAGTTATATATTATTATTTATGATTCGCCTATTTATATTGTATTGATCCAATTGCATTTCAGCACGTCTTATCAGTATTAATATTAATAGTTACTTTACAGCATCCGTGATGCAGGAATTTTTTCAATAGTAATTTAAAGTAGTTTAACCGAAGTAAATTTAGATAAAAATAAAAAGTATAAAAAGATAAGGTTATTAATAATTTTTTTCCGACAATGACACTTTCGAAATAATAGAACGTGCAGATGAAAAAAACTAAACAGGCCAGTTTTCAAAAGAATCTATTTCTCGATCGCGAGCCATTTTTATTCGCCCACTTGTAAAGGTTAGATGTCAGACAATTTGACAGGTAATTAAATAAAGATATTCGAGTGCATTGTAAGCCAGCATTATTATTATTTATTACCTAGCGACGTCAAGAATCGTCCTCGTTTCCTATCCAAGGGCGTTGCATGACACGTAATAAATGAATTTAGCGTCTTCTGACCTTTTTTCGTTTTGTAAAATTTTATTGATTGCATGCCTGCTAGTTGTTATTTCACAACAGGTTTTAATTGGTTTTATAGATTAATAATTAAGTGTAATTTTGTATATTATCTTAATTACGCACTGTTTATTAGGAAAATTGAAATTATTATTTGTAACCATAATCTCATCTTTGTAAAAAATAAAAATAAATCTTTATTGATCATCTAAAACTTTACAATGATCTTCAAAAATGGTTGGAATCTTCTTTTCCCGCTCCTCCATAGTCATAATACAGAATACAGATAGTGATCCTCTTTGTGAAATCTTTGTGATTCTAACTTTGTGACAAAATTTTTATATTAATTATATTCTTAAGTTTCCGAATAGAAAGTATTTCGATGATTTATATTTTCTGTGTCTGTTCCGTATGAACGTCTCAATACGAGCTGTCACAACATGTTTAACGTCGTAAAGTATCGGGCAATTCATTACTGTCGCGAACACAATACAACTCAATAGAAATCCATAGCGCACCGACGGAACACAAAGGGACAATCGCATTAAGTGTTATTCCTTGCGTTTTATTATCGTTTCGAAACTTGTAAAACTATTGTAATTTAATTTCCCATTCTTGTACTTTTGAGTGTTTGTGGTAAGCGGGTTGCTTACAGTTCGGTGCTTTATCATTTTTTGTGTAATCCATTAATCTTTTTTTTAACTTTAATATGAAGAGGTTTGATTGTGTTTAATTTTTTAATTGATATATTACGACAAATGCCAATTTTAAAGCATTTTTATTATTTGAAGTTGATATTGGGATAAATAATATTATGGCTATTAGAAACATATAACTTCCTGGTAAGAGATGCAGACAGAAGATGGATACAGGTGCCTCAGGACCGTGCTTTGTAACATTGCTACCCTACACACTACACGTTTTGTATGATGATCCATTGCCACTCGACATGATAAATTTACTGAATTCAATCTGCTGTCATACACTAAGAAAGAAATAATGCATGAAAAATGTTGCCTGTTTGTGCATGCAACGCGATTACGGCACGGTACGGGCGAGTTAATCCTTAAAAAATTCGATGCAAATTTCTCGCATAAATAAATAATGCATGCGCCTCCTCCGCACGTAGATTATCTGTAAACGATAAGCGCAGTTAGACAAAGATGGATGGCGAAACGAGATTTGTTGACACCTCGGCGTGATAAAATTTTTAATAAGTCATATACTTGTATGCATTATTTATATTTGCCAGTTCGTTATTAATTGGATATCAAAGCAGCTGCTGTATATTCACGAAATCTAGACTTAACATGTTTTTGATGTTTATCTGTGGACCATAAAGTGGCAAATACGTGCCCATTAATCATTTTAAAATTAATTTATTTAGAAATAATAACACTGTGCTTAAAATTTAAATAGGGTACCTACATAACTGATTATTATAATAATCCATGCTGGCAATATGTAATATTATTTAGTTTGAAATATGTAATAATTATGTAAATTTGACATGATTTTTTTTTACTTCTCATCTTATTGTTGAGATGTTTTTTTTACCTCTACTGGCTTCATAACAGTGCTTGACTATAATCCTTACAGATGGTAAGAGGTAACGAAGCAAAGATTTACTGTCTCCGCAAAGCCTTTTGACTCTTCTTGAAGACATCTACTTTGGTAACGAATTTCGCCACACTTTTCAATGTAGATTTTCTTTTCCACTGAGCATTTTTAGGATCCCGTACCCGAAGGGTAACCAACGGGACCCTATTATTAATAAGCCTCCGCTGTCCGTCCGTCCGTCTGTCTGTCAGCGGGCTGTATCTCATGATACGTAATAGGTAGATAGTTGAAATTTTCACAGAATGTGCATTTCTGTTGCCGCCATAACAACAAATAATAATAATAATAATAATAATAGATTAAAAATTAAAGGAGGCTACCCTTCAAGCGCGAGTCCGTCTCACATTTGGCCGGTTATTTAAACAACATGTAAAATTGCAAGTAACAATTCCAGGCAGGCCACTGAATAACTCTACCGTTTATGATAATATATTTTCCAAATATAAGCATATTTCGAATAAAACGATAAATTTTAATATTAAAATTATTATAACTATAATTCTCAATCTAAGAGATAACGAACTTTTGTAATTTTTAAATGTCAGCTGTCAAGTATTGGAATTTGCAACTATATTATTTTTTGTCTGTGTTCGCAGTAAAACTTCCGTATTACTGTCGGGTCAGGTGTCAACTTTATTAATGTTTGGTAGCCATATGCCTGAATATAAAAAATTAATATAAGATAGGTATAAGATTTAATAATGATATTATTTATAGGAGTGTATTATTTTTCATCTTATAATAAATTATACGAATTTTATAAAGGAAAGCTTAAAATCGACCTTTTTCAATTATTTAAAATAAATAGCTTTAAATAATAATAATTTTGGCGTAATTCTTGTTACATAATAAAAAAAAAGAATAATACATTAATTTTGCTTAATTTTGTTTCAGGTGTATATATGATGGCAACTCTTTCGATGATTAAAACAAGGTAAATAATTATGTTATTAATTACACTGAAAATATTAAAAGTCAAAACTATAAAGTGTCGTCAAATAACGTGATTACCATAATAAGGACTCTATATTCATCACGTCTTCGACCCGCGAGCGCAGCCGAATGGTATTCTCCACGTAAATACTCCGTACGGAGCGAGATCGAACCCCGTGGCGTGGCGTGGGCCTTATCGAAGCTACGTATTACGCTCAGTGAATATCGTAGTCAAATAAAGGCCGATATCAACACTGATCCCTAAACGGTCGCGGTTTAGACATTGTGTCTTCAACGTATTACCGACGGGACCTATAATTTTATTAAAATTAAAAAAAACGCAATTAAAAATAAAAGCAAAAACAAATATAATTTTTTTGCTTTTATTTTTAACAATCGCTAATTTTGACTATTTTTAACAATGTTTAATTTGGTAGAATCATTTGTTTGTCAGCCCCTTAAATTATAACAAAATAGCGAGCAACTGCATCAATGTTTTTTATTTTCATTTTAAATCTTAATTACTTTTTAATAAAGAGGTTTTATCTATTTATATATTTTATAATTATTAGGTTGTTTCGAGGAATTAATGCTAAATAACATATTAATAATATAACCATTTTAACGCCAGAGGTAAAATATCCGCCGGGGGTAAATACAGTATCAATGGTGTCATGGTGTCCTGCCATGCAAATCCTGCCTAACGGGAGCGATCCATACTTAGCAGTAGATTTTTAAAAGCTGATGTAAAAGTACAATATTTAATCTAAACTTTTTATTTTGAATATTATTGATAAACAAGAGCAGTTGATAATCACATTGTTTCGCGAAATATGTTATCAGGTAAAATCTATAACCTTTCGAAATACAGAATGACAAATGTTCCATGTAATAAGCGTGGATACTTCAAGGAGAAAGTTCTCGATAAACAAGTTGATCGATGACAAGGATAATACGTGATGTAACAACCGTCCTCCAAATTATCGGTTGTCTTGATTAGATAACTACCTCGTCGAATTTCCTTTTTTTACTTTTAGGATTTCAACATTCGAGCGTTTTATTCGTTTTTCAGAGTTTATTGTATTTATTTTCAACCAGCTCTATTTTCTTTTTTAGTTTAAATAAGGCGTTGCAATGTTAAATTTAATTGGAGTTAAATCTTCCTAAGGAGTAGGTTACTTTTTTTGGTTTTTGTATTAAAATATTGTATATTTTCATATTTTATAATCGAGAATAGAAATATGACCAACAATAAGCGACCGTAATAATTCATTTCTTAATGTAATGATTCACCCATTATCCTCCTTTCCTTGTACATACAATACAGCCGGTCCTAACACCCCGAACCCTTTACCGCCATACGGTGTCTTTTAAAACCCCCGACTTTCACATCCTTCCTGTTTTAAATGTATTCATAACGCAACAAAAAAATTAATGCGTATCATTTGACGGTTTCTAGACAAAAGATCGATGTCTATTACAGGGATAAAAGGATTTTTTTTCTAACTTCGAAAGTAGATCATACTTTCGTAACCGATACTTTCTAATGCTTTGGAAATATTTTTATATCTTTATAGTGGACTGAATATTTTATCCGTCTTATAAATTTTACTCAAATTGCGTGCTTGGCGGGCGGGTTAGCAACCGCAGTTTTTATAGTTATTAAGAAGACGCTGCTGCATCCATCTTCTGGTTTCCCCCTGTCATCTGTAATGACATCTACCGGCATAATATTGGGTAGTGAATATAGTAACACTGCCAATACACGGTAAACGAAAAGAATACCAGCTTGAAACCGCTGAATAATCCTGTTGTGTTTCTGCTATTGAGTAGCGAATTAGGTCTCAGAGGTAACAACATATAAAAATTTTGATTTCTTGAAAACGTAGATATGAGTAGCACACAATATTCATTTACTATCAGGTGGTCTATGTGCTCGTTTGTTACCCTTACTTCTAAAAAAAAATCTTATACATCAAATCAAAATTTAATCTGTATAATATATTTGCGTAGCAATCAATACTTTAATGATACATTGGTTATGTTTTATTGGGTTTACGCACTTCTCATGTACTTAATGTATCACAGTTTATAATTAGTTGATAACGTTTATAAATACTTAACAATCATTGCACTATTATTAGATAATATGTGTAAAGTAAAGTGTGAAAGTGTTACTTTACTTTTAGTAGTTAATGATGGCAATTATATTAACTTTAATTAGAATTTTCGCCAATATATATTCCCTTTAGCTTTATAGGCTGGTGTCATGGGATAAAATCTATTCGAACGAAAACACTAGACTTCGTAGCCTTTGTTGAATTTACAAACATTCTAAAACTGTCCATTTGCTTATAACGCTTATTAGCGTTTCTTTATTATCAATATTTATACGCGTAAAATTTTATATGTTGTAGACCCATTCTGTAAATGTGAGTATAGAGAACCGGAGGCCATTTTTACTAAAAACCAGGCATTACATCTTTGTCCTCAGTGTTGAGAACACATCTACATTTTAATATTTAATTGAGGATAGATGTAGATGTGTACGGGTTCACAGTATTCACTAACCATCATATGGACTTTGTGCTCGTAACCCTTTATTCTATAAAAAAAAAAGAAATAGTGGCAAACACATATTAATGTTGAGTAACATATACCTAGTGTTATTTTTAAATCGTTATGCAACTGTATTTTTATCGTTTTACATCAATGATTAAATTACTGAAGCTTCCGTTCGCCTAAATTTTCTAGTACACCAAGCAGTCATATAAAACCACGACAACAAAGTGCGGCATTGTTGTGATGTCCCTTATCTCCGATACAATGCCAAGCTACCGTGATATAAACGAAGCTCAAACTCTTTGAATAAGGCATCCCATTGTCAATATTATAAATATTATGCTAATGCGATAATGGAGATTTTTGACTCCGGGCCTAAACGGCCAGGTGTCGCTTTGAAAGGGTTAATTCATGAGATTCAAATGTCTTGCAACCCTATTTTGAATGCGATCATTTATTAAGATTTGTTCCATTGTTTAGTCTCTTATTCCCATAGACGTGTACGCATCGTTAGTAATTTATGTGAGAAGACTAGTGATGGTATATGTTTTTAAAATTCTATTGCGTTCACGGCTTTTAGGACGTGAATGTTATTCGAAGACGTTTGGTCGTAAATTTTTGGTTTATCTTAGTTTATTACCTTTACGAATTTTCGTGGTTTTATTTTTATAATATAACGTTAAGATCAGTTTCGAGTAAAACGGCGTTTA
Organism: Parnassius mnemosyne; assembly: GCA_963668995.1. Lineage (NCBI taxonomy): Eukaryota > Metazoa > Arthropoda > Insecta > Lepidoptera > Papilionidae > Parnassius > Parnassius mnemosyne. Next base: position 11,370,856 of record CAVLGL010000080.1, read on the forward strand.
TGTAAATCCCAAACCGTTAAAATTATTACATAAAAACCTAAATAGTCTTTCGAATTGTTTTTACAGCTTTAGAAGCTATTGCTTATGTCATGTAGGCGTTATAGTTATTATTGTAATCATAATTATTTTTTCTCTTAGAAGACTTACACGTCTCTTCCTTCAGATGGCGAATACCTAACCAATTCAGTAATAACGTACATTTGAAGTTATTAGGTTATTTACTAAAGTTAAATGCAATATAAAATGTCTTAGAAATTTTTTATCAAATGAAACATCAGCACCAAAATATATGGCGGTAACCAACAAAACTTTTTATTTTATATATCGTTTTCTGTACGTTATTTGTACTGTGAAGTATCAATTACTTCACTACCCCAAAATATCATCCCGTGGGTGTAAGAGTCAACAGAGGGCAATGAAACAAGGGCAGCCAGCAGCAGCATCTTCCTGGTAACCACTCGGAACAATACAAACGTTTGCCAACCCGCTTGCCAAGCATGGCAACTACGGCAAGTATCCTCTCTTTGGGGAAATTTATCGGGATTCTACGTTCAGCAGTGGACTTTTGATAGGCTATTATGAATTTAAAAGTAGATATTTTTTTTATTAATAAAAATGTTATAGGTAAAGTTGTAGAACATCCCTATTCCTTTTGCGGTAGTACCTGAATCGCTCTGTCTGCCTTTTTGCACTGAATTGCTGTATTTAATTCTTACATTTAAATCAATCAACTTTTACGACACAAGTCAATTAAAATTTTTTGTTGGTAAGAATGAGAATGATGCTTATAGTTATGAATAGAATATCTCTCTTATGTTTTATAGCAACATAGTTTCGTCTAATATATCTGTGATGTTAATTTCATTAATTAATAATCGATTTGGAATAATAATGAGAACTTGATATGAAACAGAGTTTAAATAATGTATTACGTATTTATAAATGAGTTAATTTTATAAGTGCTTGTTCATAGAGTGACATTTTATTTTGTCGCTTATTTTGCGATAAGAATGGCAGCCGCTTCCGCTGCGTGACTGACGTATTTAAAACATGAAATTATATAATTCTACCGTTGACGTTTCGGATTCGAATCTGTATAATTTCGACGTTTTCATGTCGCGTTGCCGCAGTGCCCACTAATTTCAGAACTTCGTGTCTAATCGAGATGTTTATCGAAATAACCTGTTTCAGTGTAATTTTTTTGGTATAATGTCTTCAGAACGTTAATTACGTACCTTTATCATCAAGAAATTTTCCTTTTGCTTCATGTTAAAGAACAATTGTGCCCATCCAGTAATGGGCAGAATTAAGTTCTGTTTGCATCCATTGTGACAAAATTCTGAAACTCCATATGCAGAGAATTTCATCATATTTTTAAATAGCTATTATTTCTTGATTTTTATAATATGATTACGCCAAATTCCATCCTCATCGTCCCGATTGTATACAATCTACCACTGCGTTTCACTAGGAATTTGCTCCCAGGCATAACTACATTATAGAATTTAATGTCCCCAGTGATTTTTTTGGATTGACCTTGAATAACGGGGCCTATTCCTTCCACAAACGCACTTGCAATTTTATAGGCAGTGGCGATTGCTTACCAACGGTTAAGCCGTATGCTCGTCTATCTTCGTGTTTACCTCTTCTATCATAATAAATTATAATTTTGTGTTTAATAACAATTTTCATAAACTGAGCTCTTAAAGCACAATATCATAAGTTAATTATTCAGTGTTAAAGTTATCGCAACCGTCACAGTTAACATAAAAACATCATTTATATTGCAAAGCAAACAAGCACATTATTTATTTTAAAACTGTCACTTTGTAATATTCAATCCATTTATAAATCTGCCGTTCTTTCAACGAGGTAGGTTTTAACAATAAATGCGGCACATGATCTCGCATTTGTAAGAAGCATTATAGCATTCATATAATTCAATAAAATCTTAATTAATCCAGCTATAGACACGCGCATTCCCTATTTATTATAAACCTGGCAAGCATGAGTAATAATTTAGATGAAATAGTAGTAGAGTTGCTGCAGCACGTATGGATCGTTTAGACTTAGGATGAACCATGCTCGCATAGAATACCAGCATAAAATAGCAACGTAATCCTGCTGTTTCGTATGGTGAGTGACAAGAATCGAATAATTGGACTGTGTGCTCATTTGTTACCCTTACTTAATTCTAAGGACAATATTTTAGTTATTTTGAAGTTAAAATGTAATACTTGTTTTCGACTAGCTTCTTCATTCTTTCGGTGAACGTTTTTCAGCCAGTTTTCGTTTTTCAATTTAGTTCGTTTGTTTTGAAACTAAATTAAACATTTTGCTCCAATTAAGAGATTCGTTATTTGAATTATAGGAATGTTCATATGTACACAAAGCGTATGTTATAAAGACAGCAGTACCTACACAGATGGCGGGCGGCCACAGCTGTTCCTTGACTATTCTTATGCAAAGCGGTTCGGCATTGTAGTGTGTTAACTGGCTCGTAGTTGTAATCGTCGACTGCCTAGTGTTTATTGGACGGAAAACATCGGTATATCGCATTTACGAAGCAATTTCTTAACGATTTAATGCAGCTCGCTTGGTCTTTTCACATTTTAATATCATTTTACCAAAAAGTAACAGGCAGGACAATACAGATGTACAAAAAAAAAAACGTGCTACTCTGTGTTCTATATGTATACCTTTCTATATGTATACCTACAATATATTATTTTTATAATTAAAATTGTAGTGATGTTATTCAAATGCTAAACATTATTTAGCATCACTAATCTGTGGTGACAGTTTTTGGCGGTGTTATGACATAACAAAATACTAATACACAAAATCACAAATAAAATAAATAATAAACTTATTTTATTTGTGATGTCTTTTTTTGAAGGCGTTGTTAAATCGAGTGTTTTTCAAATAAATTATCTTGGATTTTATGAAACTCTTTTCATCTTCGATTTTAGAGAACAATATATTATTATAAACGTTAAGTAAATTTAAAAATGTATTTTAATAGTTGACTAAAAATTAAGAATATTAAGGTATTTTAATCTTCAAAGAAATATTTGTTGACGTATATTTTATAATTACGACTATTTAAAATGTACTATGCATTTTTATAAAACGTATTTCATAAGATTTATCAGTTGCTTACATTTTATTACGTCCCATTGCTGGCCACAGGGTTTTAAATTCTTAGAGGTTTATTCAGCGATTGATTGAGCGTGTTGGCGGACTATCCAAAACAATATGACAAAAGACGAAATATAAACAACAAGATTTTTTTATCAGTGCTCCACATCTTCATTCTTTATTCTTTACCAGCAAGTAAGCAGTGGACTTACTGTTGGACATGAGCATCTAACGTTGTAGCAGTTCCAGATGTCTCGAACGTTTAGCATTGCCCCTCGTCGTCGGTCTGGGTTTTTATGGCGATAGTTATCTATACCGCGGTCCTTCAAAGCCACCCGACGCTAATGTTACTCAGGAGTCGAAATGGGATGTTGGTGATGGATTCTTTTACGCCGCCATCACACGGCAGAACAGGCGTGGTAGATCCTTGCTGCAACTATATTATGGTTGTAGCACGAATGGGTCATCTCGACCAGGGAAGGACCACGCTCTCACAGAATACCAGCGTAAAATTGGACTGAATACTGGAAACGAGGCATTCAATCTTAGTTCTCAGGGGGTGGCAACGCAACTGCGTTTTGATTCTTAATCAAGGATGGATGGCGGTGTGGACGGGCCACAGCATCCACCTACCATCAGGTGAACTGTGTGCTCGTTTGTTGCCCTTATTCTATATAAAAAATAAAACTTAGTTTCTTATGAAAGGTAAATGTAAAATACGAGATCTTTTAAAGTTTGTGTAAAATTTGACATTTTTATTTACTGGACCGAAAACCCTTTAGACTGGTAACTGGAGATTTTATATTGGTCCTTAGGGTTGACGCATCTACATTTTGATTCATAATCGGGGATTGATTTAGGTTTCTGTGGGCCACAGCATCCACTTACAATCACGACTGTGTGTTCGTTTGTCACCCTTATTTAAAAGAAGATATTTTAAGAATAGGCTGAGAAACGAAGTGGAGGACTTTTTTTGCGCAAATCGAAATACTTTATTAGAAATGTATTTAAATGATCAATTAATCGAGGCGAAGTGAAGTTAAACGCTGTTAAAATAGCTTGATCCGTAACCCCTTACATTTAATGAATCACGTATGAATTTCCTTACTTGCATTAAATGCCACAAATTATTTTCAACTCTTGGCAATTATGAAAAAAAAAGGTTTTAAAAATATGAATCGTTGGTGCGTTGCATTGGATGAACAACTACAGAATATATATAGCTTTAGTTATTGTAAATATTATGATAATTAGAATTTCAAAACAGGATGGCTGTTTTTTAAAAGAAAAATGTTTAATGTAAAACCGCGGGAAAAGCTAATTGAAGCGACATGTGCGTATTAACAAAATTTAGCCATCACGCGTGACGTAATGCGCGAAGCCATTAAACAGTTAACGTTAACAAACACTTGGGTGAAGAAACGGCGAGTTTATTACCGCCATAAATTATTTACGAGTGTTCGCGATTATTATGGAAACGAACCATCTTCATTCCTTGAGTCCGGTCGAAGTTTAAAGTTGATTGCACATTGTGGTAAGGAATTAAGTAATTTTTCAACAAATTTTAATCATAGATACCTACATTTCAGGGCTATGAGTTTATATTTCGTTTTATAATTGAAGCATGTACATTAAATTCCATTTTATAGGTAGAATAAAGGCTATTACCTAGAAAATGTAATGTTATCTACATATATGCTTCAATTCAATTATATTGTATACTGCAGTTCGAAGCACGAACACAATAAAATTGATTTGATTTGATTTGAAAAAATAATAGAAGTTCATCTAAGTTGGGACCAACCTTATGTCTGCCGTTAAACATTAGCGGACCCACTGTTGTTCCCGTTTTAATCTTTAAAAAAGCCATAATGTCGGGAGAGGTGACTGTGTAGCCGTGTCTTTCTTTGACTTGCTACCTCGTTTGTCCCCCTAATATAACAAGAATAATTGTTCCCCTATATGCATTCCGTTTCCCGCATTTCATCACAGATAAAATATTAGTTTCCACGTGTAATAAATGCCACGTCATATTTTGAAACTAAACATTGACTGTAATATGTACTAGTACTAGTTAGAGCTTGTTAGCAACTGTTTTATATACACATGTCACATTAAATTTGTTGTTCCGTGCACCCCGTCCCTTAATTTCGTCGCTTCCGCAATAAAATTTTATTGGTGATAATTAAACACAATCTGTGGGCCACACGCGCTTGTGAACAATAACATTTTCCTATTCAGTTTAATAATTTTAGTAATGTTCTAGCCTATAGCCTAGCTTTTACTATGCTTCTGGCATTTTCTAGTCGCAAACACCATTTCTGAGACGAGGCCTGTGCCCAGCTGTGGAACGTATATAGCCTGTAACTCCGCTTATCTAGGTTAAAGATAATAGCAATAACAATTTACTACATTTTGAAACTTCAAATTCAAACTATGGCTCCTAATTCTATGATGGCTCCCTTATGAACATTACATTAGCGTCCATATGTATGGAAAGTATTAAGTTATGTTTGTCATCCAGAGTTAAAATTAAACTAATTACTTAAACACAAAAGTTTAAAATGTAAAAACTCAATGTGCTAGGTGTTAGTGTTAAGTTAAACCAATTTCAAGAATTTATTTTTTACTAGCCGTTTCTCGCGACTTCGCCCGCGTGTAATTTAGGGTTTTATGTTGCGCCCTAATTCTTTTTCTAAAATATAAGTAGCCTAAGTTACTCCTTATAACATCAGCTATCTATCAGTGAAAGTCCCATCGAAATCGGTCTAGCCGTTTCGGAGATTAGCCGGAACAAACAGACAGACAGAGAAAAATTTTAAAATTGTGTTTTTGTTATAAGTACCGTATATACTTTCATATGCATTTAGTAAAAAGCTGTTATTTTGACATTACAAACAGACACTTCAATTTTATTTATTTGTATTTTATAGATAATGATTAAACCTAACACATGACAATGACCGTGAAGTGACGGTACGACACTCACGAGATGACACTAGCACTATCATCCCGTGAGTGTCGTAAGAAGTGAGATAGGGAAACAAACAACAGCGTGGCAACTATGGCAAACAACAGCGTGGCAACTATGGCAAATATCCCATTATGAGGCTATCTATGAAGGAAGCCAGTGTTCAGAAGTGGTCTTTGAGTAGACTGTAACGGTAAACTGGACACTTTTACCCATTTTAATTTCTTAATTCATACAAGTATAGATAAAAAGCAGCCAAAAATAATAGGTTTGAAAAAACATTATTATTAAACTTACTTCTAGAAATCGGTTGAGAGGTGTACTTGAGGTAATAAAACAAATAAAAATGTAGTTACTTATAGCGAGCAACCCCCTTTCTAATTTATCATAACGCAGGCGTGGCTGGCGAATGTCGGCTTGTACTAATCGCTCCCCCGCTGATAGACGGGACGCCATCTTGGTTTTCCTTTTTTATTTTTTACAATCACCGTGCGCAAACGCAACTCGAATGTAAGTGCTAATTAAGTTTCCTTATTGGGAAGAGCGTTAATAAACATAGAAATTTTATCTCATGCTCTAATTAAGTCTTGTCAGCTAGTCACAAGAATGGAGTTTATTGCTATTTTACTTTTGCCAGTATCGTTTTGATTAAAACAACAATGACTAATAGGAGAAAATCAACTAAGAAAAACTTATTTCCACGGATAAGTGTAAGTATTAGATTGTTGCAGTATTGAAAAATGTTATAAAATTGACAATAAGACTAAAACGAAAGACAGATGTGTACATATGTTATATGGTCGTCCAATCGTCCAATCTTGATACGCCGCCATTTCATGACTTGATTGACGATTTGGCTATAGCACTTTGTGCTTAAGTTATAAAATAGTATATAAACCTACGCAAATTTGGGCCAGCCAAGCCGCAATTTTATCTGTCTGGCTCTAACTAGATGGGTGCTTTCGTATTATTAATATATTATCAGAAGTCAAAGTTATAAATTATCGGGTAAACATTAAATAGCGACGTATCATGAAATGTCCAGGCAGATTACGGTCAGCCCAATTCTAACGACCGGACTACGACGTATTGGTAAAAAAGTGCCAATTTAGTAGACATATTATGTAAATTAAGAATGATGTCAGATACCACGTTCACCTCGTACAATGGACCAATCATTGTATTTAATATTCCGGTACACCGGCTAATTTGTTGTACTTACCTGCTGGCTCGATTCGAGGATTAGGATCCTAATCAAAACCTTGTTTAAATCTTTCAGGTATTTTTGCACATTTTCTTTGTAATAAGTTTCTAATGCTTACTTATACGCGTTATAATAAAAAAGTGTGTGTGTACTTATGTACGCACGTAGGAAAATACTTCTTTAGCGTAACAAAACAAAAAAATTTGAGAGACAATTACCCACTGAAGTTGTCGCTTTTAGGTGTCAGTGTGCGCGCGCATCGTAACAACTTCATGGTGTCGTTTTTAGGTGTCGGTGTGCGGGCGCATCGTAAAAATTCACTCTTATCATTGTTCCCAAACGCCCCAAAAGAAGTATAACTTGAAAAAATTCGTACCACGAATCATATTTCCTTTATTTATTATAAGAATATGCATGTACATTGTTACGACGCTAGCAAGAAAAATGAAACAAAAACACTGAGAAGAAAATCATAGCTCACCGGTTTTCGGACGAAATGCATCAAGATTTCGATCTATCCGCGTGGTTGCCGGGATTCTGGGTCTATTCGCGAGCGCGGCCGGCTTTCAGAAAGTCGTATAAAGTTTTTATACCGCTAAGTTATTTTTCACGATGCTCAACGATAAAACCAGTATACAAATGGGAAGCGTGCAAGCGCGTGCGTATCGTGTAGCGGCATCGCTTTGTCGCTTTATGACTACGTGAGGGTATTTTTCAAGTACTAAATGAAAATACTAATTCTCTATATAACTAAGATTCCTAGTAAATCTTTTTCTTTACGTTTGACGCATCTTTTAGTGATCGTGTGAACGACTTGACCGAACGAGGCCTTCACACATTATATTTGTTTTGTTGAGACGATGTTTTACAGCTATCCTAGGTTTAGATAGGTGGCGCTGCAGTCTAATTATTAACAAATTCTGTATATATGTACTTACCAAAATGACTCATATTCACAATACATTATGGTTTAGTGCCAAAAACGTAAATCACAAAATCTGGTATGGTGGTGGTAATAATAAATAAATTTTATATTTACACTGAAATGTCCAAAGCTATTTCGGATTGAAACTCATCGCACCACGTAGCTAAAAGTGCAGAACATCGCCTGCTAGCTCTGCTAGTACCTAGTTAATAATTATGAAATACTGAGAAACAGGTTGCACTGTTTTCTTTTATAATAGGCTTTTTAATATTTCTGCTGTCAAACTGCACTGTATCCACTGTTATGTTTTGGTCTGAAGAATTCGAATAACCATTATAATTATAGGCTATAGCGACAGCGTGTCTGTACTCCCCTTTACTTGAAGTTATTTTATAGTGCAGTAGCCACTTACCGCCAGGGGAAGTAAACTCGCTTGCCACTTTTATTTTATAAAAAAAAACTTTGACAACAGTAAGTCTACATGATATATGGCTGCGATTCAATGTTAATACATATAGTGTGGCGCGATGGATCATCTCTGAAGAAGCCGTTGACACAGTGCGTGATTGAATGGTGATTTGATCACTATCTCTTTTACAGGCGACGTTCCAAACATTGGCCGTTCGTAGATGAATTTGTTGGATAATTTGAGGATGAATAATTTGTTGGACAATTTGAGGATGAATAATTTGTTGGATAATTTGAGGATGAATAATTTGTTGGATAATTTGAGAATGAATAATTTTTTGGATAATTTGAAGAAGAATAATTTGTTGTATAATTTGAACATAATCAACACATTAGACAGGCAGTTTGACGAACGCATAGCTGTTATTCTTGCACTCTTAATACTATACCACCACCAATATGATATTCAGATTGGATGGATGTCAGCCAGTTGGCTTTTACAGTCAAGTCATTATATTACTTATTATAAGTATAATAACGATCGACGGCTCCTTGGAGCAGTGGCGTAGTTGCGACGCTGAGGGTAGAAAGTTTTGTATTACAGGATAACGACAGTATAAATCAGTTTTACAGGTCAGAATATGTTTGTCCTTGTTCAATTTATGTATTAACTGCCTTCACGATAGCGGGAAAAATCTAATACTAGAGAAATGTGGAGGTAATGTAGAAAAATAAAAAAATAAAAAAGAAAGATCTACGGAGCCACCAATGAAATCGTTAATAGCAATTTTAATTGCTGATTTATCACATGTTCGGCTTTAAAGGAAATTAACGTAAGAAAAGTTGCATGTTTGAGAAAGAAAATATTTCGAAAACACGCACTGGAGCAGTGTGGCGGAATAATTGCTCCATAGCCCCTTCCAGAAATACAGCAATGGAACGTATGTAATTAGTTTATATATATATATATATATATACTACTACTTAAATGTTTTACGTTAGGTAGAACATTCAGATTATTCTACTAAGTGTATGTAACTTGGTTATTTGTGATAAAATTACTATGCAATGTTACGTGAAAGCTGGCGAGTGTAATTCTCAAATTAAACAGCTCTATAAGAATAAGAATCCATAAGGAAAAAAGAATCCGCAGACTACCCACAAAATAACTTACTATTAAAAACTTTGACTGAAATCGGAGATGGTCTTACCCCTCCGTGTGTCGGAAATACAAAAATCTTAAAAATGTATTCGGAACCCGTTCTAAGTTTCAACCTGTTGTGGCCGCGGGGACATTTGGTGGGCGCTCAAATTTATCCTTTACCTTTTTTTGTTCCAGTTTTGAAGGTAAAAAATGTAAATAATACGATCCTTTGAAATACTCAGATATGAGTGGGTTAAAGGTTGAAACACACCGAGAGTATTTTTAAGACACATACTTAAGCAAAATATTGATCACGACCATTTATTTTACTGATTGTAATAATTCTTAAAACATGTATTGAATTTTAAAGGTACAATCAACGTTGTCATTGGAATGTTATATTAATGTTTTCAATTTATTGTTTTTAGCATTGTGTATTGTTTAGGCTTGTGGTGGACATTAATTTTATAAAAGGGCGAAACACGAGGAAATCACACTTTATTGTATTTTGAGCACGTTACAATGATCACGGTTAGGAAATATGTTAAAACGTAAGTGTTGCTGTATCCATTTATATAAAAACTGTATCTGTATCCAGTGGTATAAAAGTGTAACAGAAAGCAGTAAGTAATAAATAAATTATAGTCTAATATGTGTCGTTCTAAACATTTGAAAACAGTTAATGAAAACCGAATTTGTTTATTATTTTACGTCGTTTCGCTCGTCGTTTTAGTCAACGTTTTTAAGAGTTTATCAATTTAAATATCCTAAATTCTAAATCCCGATACTCATTTTACATTCATAGGAGTTATATAAGATGTTTAAAGAGATAATTCTTTAAAGATTTCAGCCTTTAAGTTTATATTTTTATAGAATAAAGTAATATGTACGCTTAAGGAAAACTCTTATCTTCAAGTTTATTGCTGTTTAGGTTCATATGACACGATTGTAATGTTTTGCAGTTGTCATAAATGTAACATAACTACTTATTTCCACTAAACGACCAATATATTCGGCGTACTTTTCTTTCGCGTATATAATTAGCGTCAAAAACTATTCAACACAGTTTTTGCAGTAATAACTTACAGCGCTTATTGGTGTATTCGCAGAATACACTTAGCCGACGGTTTTACGTTTTTTCCCCCAACGAGTTTTCTTGACCATATTTGCAATGAAGATATCAATTAACGTTGCTATTTTAAAACAATGCAATTAGTGCCTTTTTTGGTTTCGCCATTCTTCACTGTGTCTATCTGGATACGCTTTCAAAGTTTTATAACACTGTAAGAATGTTTGGAACTTTGGCAAATTAATTTAACTGTTTCTGTTTGATTTGTATGGAAAGATAAATTTTGTTTGTATTTAAGCGGTTTCATGTGAGGATTTATGTGCATAATCGTTTTTATAAGTATACTAGCGATACGCCCTCGCTTCGCACGGGTGATTTCGGCATCTCGACAACAGCATCACCTACCGAGTTTAATTTGAATAATTTTGATCATCCGAGGACGCACTAAAATATACAAAAAGTTTCATCAAAATCGGTCCAGCCATTATATATTAATTGTATAATTGTGGCACGAATGAGTCGACTCGACCGGGGAAGGAACACGCTCTCACAGAATACCAGCGTAAAATAGCAGATTAATGCTGCTGTGTTTCATATGGTGAGTGTAGAGGAGACCTGTTCTACTGGATAAGAGGCATTCCATCTTATACCTCACGGCTGACAACACATCTGCATTTTGATTCGCAAACCACACCAACCACTTACTAGGTTGACTGTGTGCTCGCTTATCACCCTTATACTATAAAAAAACAGCAATTGATCTTTATATATAGAGATTGTAGATTTATATATATATAATAAAATAGAATAGGGAAAATATTAATTATGTTATTTTTTATGTTTTCAAGTATATTACTAAAATAATTTTTAGTAGGTGCATTATTAACATTATGCACTTAGTGTATCCCAATACTTTAAACAACTAGACTCGATTGACAGGACCACTCTGGCAGGGTTAAGCGCAGGTATTACCTTTGTAGTTTTTTCTCGTTTCATCGAAAATAGGTTACAACCTATTTATTTTTATTTAGAATTTTCAAATTGGGGAAGGACAAAGGAATTCGTGAGGTCATTTAAAGTTCTAAATAGACATTTTAAGGTATTTTAAGACTGGTATTGAATATTTTAAAAAACTCGGCATTTATTTTTAAAAGCAAATAATTGATAATGTGTAATAATGGATAATGTATAATCTAATAATAAATAATGTATAATAATTGATATAATGTGTATACTTACGATTTTTTTCTCACAAACAAAGAAATAAAGTGCTTGATTTCATAGCATATTATCCGAGAGGTCGCACGCACTACACACACTTTTTTACGTGGTAGAGCCATGCTGCAGCTATATTAATAGCATAGTTGTAAAACGAATGCGTCGGCTCGACCGGGGAAGGACCACGCTCTCACAGAATACCAGCGTAAAATAGCGGCTTAACACTGCTGTGTTTCCTATGGTGAGTGTAGAGAACCGGAAACCCATTTGACTGGAAAAGAGGCATTCTGTGTGTTAGTCCTCACGGCTGACAACGCATTCTGCATTTTAATTCGCAAACGAAGAGATGTAGATGTCTATGGGCCACAGCAACCACTTGCCATCAGGTGGACTGTGTGTTCGTTTGTCACCCTTATTCTATAAAAAACACACATAATATCATAGCATAAAGAACTAATATTTTAAATTGCCTCTTTCTACAACCCAGCTTTATTACTAATTAGATTAATTTTTGTCACTGATTTTACACAGACAACCGAACAATCACGGGATATGGTAATGTGTTTTAATTTTATGCACTTACGGCCAACTATTTGAAAGCGTTACCTGCTAATATACGAAATAGTTTCTTCTGTGCTAGTTACTTTGGTCGGTTTTGCTTTGAAAATAATAACAGCGTCCTCTCGAAGGTTTCAAAGAAATTCCTGCCAATGTTTCTTACCAATTACGCCTTGATATGACGACGACGGGGTGCATCTTAAAACATTCCATTTTATTTCCATATTGTATGTAATTTCTCAACAAGATGCTAAATATTGTAATGTTTTTTTTTAATTTGTGACGTTTATATTTGCTACTGTTTAAAATGGCATTTCTTTTGTATTTTGATAAAAACTGAACTAAAAAAAAAGGATATTTTTCTTATATTTAGCACCACAGCACCTGTTCGTTCACGCGTGAGGGTTAACATTAGGCAAAAAGCCTTCCTTTTTACCCAAATATAAAATTAACAAAATAACAAACCGTGGGACGGTTCCCGCCGTTTATAATATTAAAGCGTAGCAGGACTGTTTATAAGAGTTTACAACCCGATGACAACGTGTTTATACAAGCCGTCAAACAAATATTATTCCCAAAAATAAAATAACCAGGACGAGAGAGCTCAGTGGGAGAATTTTGTCTGTACTTAATATGTTTACTAAGTTTTTGCGTCGTTTCATCATTGAGTGAGTAAAAACACGATTCAAAATCCATAGTTTTGCGTATAAAAATCTAAATTATACAAGTGGTAAAATTAAACATTAAAGATAACTTAAAAACTACTGGTCAGACCTTGATGAAATTTATATTGTAGTCTCATATAAATTTCATCAAGGTTTGACCAGCTTTCAAATAAAATAAAGAATCATCGAGATCGGTTCACCTAGGAAGTTATTAGGTAACACATAAAAAAACATACAGTCGAATTGAGTACCTCCTCCTTTTTTAAGTCGGTTAAAATAATTAAGGGCAAACCATAATACTATGTTACTATGTGTTAGGACTCCTTTTATTACTATGTTACTAGGTGGTCCTCCCTTTTCTGATTAGGGGTCCGCCTGTGTAGGCACCACCGTCTTACTTCTGCCCCCAAATAACAGGGTCACAAGAGATTAGATGTAGCTTGTTTATAACTAGTTTAGACGAAACAACGTTTACAGTTATGTAATTTATTATCTTTGAAAGAGCAAAATAAATCCAGTGTAAAAATTAAACAATACGATTGCAATTCGCCACAATAACGGCGCAAATTAGTCGGAGAAGGCAGTTAAACTTAAATTGTAGATATGCTAAATTCATCAGATCCTCCATAAACCTGCATGACCACAACTTTGTATATCTACGTCAACACGTTTTCGTGTCTTACTCGTAACAGAATAAAGATCAAAATACCATGAAATTTGCTGCATTTATACCTAGATATTGATAGTCGGTAGAGACCGTATTTTATTAAATGATACCTTTCGAGAATTCCAACTCAGTTATGGTTTATAATTAGGAACAGGTTTCTTGTTCTGATGATTTTTACCGAGGCTAACTAAATGGACATGGTATTTTACTTATTTGGATATATCATAATATTAATACGGGTACTGTCACCGTGCCATTAACTTTTGTTATTTTATTATAATTGTGTAAAATTAATATTGCCGTCAAGAGAAGCCATTACGTTTTTAAACGAAAAGAAAAAAATCTTTCGATATTTTTTTTTGAAAATTTATACTTTACTGTAATTTTTTTATATTATTAAAATTATTAAGTTTTTTAGGAAAATAATAAAAATCTTCCATACACATACAAACATGCATTATTTCTAAATGTATACATATCTACACATATGTTATAAAAGTAAATATATCATTCTTAGATATCTTTAGAGAGTTTTTCTATGACAGGCTACTCAGAAATTTTAATAGCCTTGCCTAAAACTATAATTTCAACATCAACGGTTATATAAACATGTAGGCTTGTAAAGAAGTTGACGCAAAGACGTTACTACAGAATTCATCCCTTAATTGTTTTCAAAGTGCCGCCCGAATTAGCTTATCTCTTGGAGGCCATTTCAAGCTATTAACTACATATTTATGATAAAACCTATTTGGAAAATTCCGAACCGTTTAGTCAAAACTCGAAAACGTCACACATCAGCGTTATATTCAAAAGTTGATTAAACAAGTCCCAGCTTTTGTTGTAACTGGCCGCGATTGGCCGTTTTTTTTTAGTCATTATAGACACAACAGTTCGTTTTAATATAATCGTTCAGTGACTAAAGTAGCCGGTTTTTACTGTCGCCTTTTAGGATTTTATGATCCTTGCACCGTGCCACTTAAATCGATTCGAGACGCATTTTTATCGAGACAATCGAGACAATAGCTGTGACGTTTGCGTTCATTTATTTATAAAATTACTGCATAAAAAATATAGAGGACAGGCATAAAAAAGAAATAGGTCATGCAGGTCGTGGCGGGCGATGCACGTTGGTAAAAAATAACGCAAAATCATCGCGAGTGCAAAAACACGAATGAGTCACGGATCTTCCTTTATCAAGCAATTAATAAAGGAGGTTTTGTAAAGACCGACGGACTTCGGGTCGTTTGAAAGATGATCGTGCAAAACAAAATTAATACTAATACGACCAAGTGTAATTTGTTTCATGAATTTATTTTGTTGCAATATTGTTCGGAAATATAGTGTCATTTATAAAATGGTAAGGTTATAAAAGTACAGATACTCTAAAACAGAATAAGTGATGTGTGGTGCGCATAAAGGAGCCTCTTGCCTCATTTCATCCATTGAATATTGTAAACTTTGATTATAAGAATTAAAAATCAACAAATGCAACCTGGGAAGCATTACCTTATTTACAACTAGGGGAAGAGACCAGGACAGTGATTGTAGTAGTATTACTATAATCAGACTGCGAAGGTTTTTTCTGTGACCAGCAGTGAGATGTTTTGCAGATTGATGCGATTGTAGTTTATACCGACCAAGGAGATAGAATATTGTAATCATTTTTACCGCGTTTTTAGTAAGTCATTTTCTTGTTTGTATGTCTGTTTGTTGTTCCGGGTGGAATATTGTTACTGAAATTTCAAGGTCTTCCCGATGAGCTAGACTTGAAATTTTGAACATAGATCAAAATCAGATAACAATGTAGGAATTTTTAGTACAAAATTTAAAAAAAAAGCTAGCTACATTGTCCCAGATTAATTATACCCTATGAGAAAATATAGGTATAATATTTGGTACTCTCTTTAAACTTGGAACAAGTGTTCGTCACAATAAACAAGATAAGAAGATCGACAAAACCGTATTAAATATTGTTTGTATTTCGTAAGTATTGTTCTAAAGTGTTTGTGACACCTTCAGATCTTTGCCCCGTCGACCTTGAAATTAAAAAGTTATTTTTTGTAGCATCGTGTTTTCCATTTTCGACAGATACCTACCTTATAATTGTTTTTGGGAACGTAATATCGTTGTTGCTTTTTATAAATGGTTTTTATTTGTAGGTTACATATTATGTGAATATGATTTTTAAGTTTACATTTAGGTAATAACAGAAAAAATAATTTAAACTGTCACTAATAAGTAAACTAATAAAATCTTAGGAAATATTATCTGATTATTTAAGATTTATAACTTATATTACATTAAAGCCCTGGTGTTGGATGCTAATTGCTTAGACACTTAGGCGGTTTCTCATCTCAAGGGTACCTCGTTTAGAGCCGGGGCGGCATCAGAGGCATCTGAATTAAGTAATTGGCGCAAATATGAGTATTTGAGAGATGACTACATATTTGTGCCATTTGCTGTAGAGACTATCGGTCCATGGGGTCCACGTGCGGTGAAGTTCTTAAAGGAACTGTATCCTCGACTGGTCGTCGCTGTTGGAAATAACAGGGCTGGTTCTTTTCTCGCTTAAAGACTATATAGCCATTTAGCGAGAAAACGCAGCCAATGTTCTTGGCAAGATACCACGGGGAGTAGGACTGTATGATAATTTACATTTATAGTTTTAGTTTTTCTTTATTATAGTTTTTTTTTTAATATTGTGTGTAACCTTTTAGATAGATTTAATTTTATACTAGTTGTATTTCATTTGAATTCTAATAGTTAGATTACAAATATCCATAAAGCGCAAAAACCGTTGATTATGGTGATGTTTTATTTTTTATTTTAGTCACTATAATGATGATGTCACGTACACAAAATCTAAAAGCAAAACAATGATTATTTCACTTACGTTCTGTCATGTAATGTTTGCTTACAAATGGTAGGTAATAAAATATTTAGCCTAGGATAAACCGTCCGAAGTTGACCGTGGCAAGGTCGTGAGTGTTTTGAACTTGCAACAAAAACATTTGAATTTTGCACTCGCAGCGGCTGATTGATGGAGTTTCTTCTCATGACACACAATATTGATGTTCTTTGTTCTTTTTTTTTGGAACGAGCACTGTTACAGGATGCGTTCGGATACGGCTTGTCATTGAGGAACGTTACTGAAATATTTTCGACTTGTTTACTATCCGCTTATCGCCGATTCTTTTGTTTCAGGTCTTTCAACTTTGCAACTGCCGGCAATTTGATGCAGTTGGTGAGTTCATATCTGGTTTATTTCTTCTAAATATACCAAAAAGTAAAGGACTTCAACTTCGTACGCTGATTATTTAATAGAGCCATCCCAATCGTCTTTATTACAAAAAGTGGTATATACATACCAGCATAAAATAGCAGTTAAATGGTGCTGTGTTTCGTATGGTGAGTGTAGAGAATCGGAGACCTTATTTACTGGAAACGAGGCATTCCATCTAAGTCCTCAGGTGTGGCAATGCATCTGTATTTTGATTATTAAACGAGGATAGATGTAAATTTCTATGGGCCACAACATGAACTTACCATCAGGTGCACTATGACAAAGAAATGTCAACCTTATTCCATAAATAAAACCATACTTTAAACCTATCAAAGAGATAGATATATATTTTCAACTTGGTGGAGCCATGATGCAACTATATTATGGTTGTAGCACGAATGAGTCGGCTCGACCGAGGTAGGACCACGCTCACACAGTATAGGTACCAGCGTATAATAGCAGCTTAATGCTGCTGTGTTTCGTATGGCGAGTGTAGAGAAGCGGATACCCTTTTTACCGGAAACGAGACATTCCATCTTAGTGCTCAGGGGCTACAACGCATCTGCATATTGTTTCTTAATCAAATGGCCACAACATCCACTTACCATCAAGTGAATTGTGTGCTTGTTTGTCATTCTAAAAGGAAAGACTCAATAAACCCCTTTTTGTAATAAACTGGATTGAGTTTAACTCACATCTAAAGTGCCGTTTAATTTCTTAGTTACTCGCATCGTTATTAGAAACGCATCGTTATTTGAAAGTACAATAATTTAGGTTTTAGAGTATCGGAACGCCCTCCATGCCTGCTACGCATACGCTATACGGGTCGCGGTAGACAGTGTTATTGTCTTTCTGTACGTCACGTGTGACTCACGCTATTGTAGAGTACACAATGGACTCTTTGTGCATTGTGCCTCAGGGACCTCGCTGTTACGTATTCTCTAATGAGTAATTAGTTGAACTATAGTAGGTGTAATTAAGCGGCCACGAATGGCATGCAGCTGGATAAGTTTAACTTATGTACAATATATTTTATAAAACATCTATTTGAAGTACGAGTATATTAATTTAATTACAGTTTTAAAATACTATTACAAGGTAATAATAGCATGTTTATTATCGTATCATTATCATCATCACCATCATTACAACCTTTCACACGTCACGCCACAAACACGGTCTTGAGCCACCTGCGTGCATATCTTACCAGGTAGTCACTCCAACCTGTTAGAGGGCTGTCCTAAACTTCGCGTACCCCGGTATATTATAATATGGCCGACCTATTGCCACTTTAGTTTGCTGATCCGTTGAGCTATGTCGATTACTCTGGTTGTATTACAGGTATACCTACTCTTTTAAAATTATATTACTGTGTGTTTAATTTTTACAAAAACAGAAACTCACAGGTATACCTACATATGCATGCAGCCGTAATTTTCCATGTGAACGTAGGCTCACCTAATCGTTCCATTAACGCATTAGTTATATGATACGAAGTTCTCTACAACGCAACGGTCGCGTCGGGTGGCGGACAGTTGTGGATAGATGACCGAATAGATAGTAATAGTTACGATATGTTATGATGTAGCGTTGTAAACACGATCTTATGAATCTCCTATATTTCTTATAATGTTATAACTAGAGATGCATTAATACGCGTTTCTGTCTATACGATACTCATATCGATACTAATATGAAAATATCGGCGATACGGATAACGAATTTAAAAGTAGATAAAATAAGACATAAATTAAGTTGGGTCACAAAATATTATTTTAATTGACAGAAAATTATGGTTGTAATCTATTATATTTATTTTCAACCTAGTAATTAAAATTGTTCTTTTTAATTTTCATCCAAGAGTATTTTTGCTTTTATTTATCTCTTTTATTCCTTTTTATAAGGCAATTAATATATTATTATGAGGCATTTTATTCCATTAAAATCCATTAATAAACAATTTTATTTATTTATAGTTATGTAAATCTATGGGTGAAGGTCTATGTTCAGCTGTGGACTTTTGACAGGCTGTACCATAACCACTATGGTAATGACTCTACATAATTCTCTATTTTTCAGCATAAATATTTTATATGTTTTCGTGGCAGTGGAGCGTAATAAAATATGGCAGTGGTGAATAAATCATTCGTGGCAATTATTTCGCGGAAGTGGGGAATAAGCCGAAATTAACCTACGCCTACGTCTACGTCAAGAATTTGGCATCCTCATGCCTCTTTAGTGGTTTAAGTTGGCGTGTTATAGCAAAAAAATGCATTACTTATATGATGCTGATGTCGGTAATGAGAAATTCCGAAAAGATTTTTAAAATGCCAAAATGACACAATTGCCTCCAGATTGTGCGGGTAGGTTTATTATTAGATTAATTTAAATTCCTATGTTATAAAAACTTCCACAAAGTTTTTCGTGTAACAAATCGCCTCTTTAATGCCACTTAAAGTATCTATTTCGGCTTACAATACGTAAAAAAATCTATAAAGTCTTTTTTTGGACATCAAACTATTGATCCACCGCGAAATAAGTTTTTGTGAACGAAGGCAATGTCGAATGGCACGCGTTCATAGGGGATCGCCCTCAAAATACTCCGTATAGAGTACAAAGAGCAAAAAGGGTACGGGCACAAATATAATAGATATGCCAAAACCCGATCCACCTAAAACTGTTGAATTGCATTCCAAATTTAAATCGGTCAATCGAATTTAGCCTCTATGGGTTTATTTCACGTAATATTTTGTAGCTTCGAACCTATTTGGAGTCCCTACGTACTTTCTAAAGCGGGAACTTGTAGGCGGGAAAAGTGGTCGTTCGTTTAGACACGTCAAAACAAATTAGCTGTTGGTATGTATGCGAATTTACGACTAGCGCTTATTGCGATAGCTTATAGCGGTTTTGGTGAGCGCGAAAAGGATGGTCGAAATATCACATGAAATCTAAATTTATTACAGTAGTTTTCCCCTTTTAGGCGTTTTGATCGATGTGTGGGGCTATGAATAAGGAGTTTTAGGTTTCCGCGAATGTGACGCTAGTTTTATTGCTTGTACATCTGCCTTAGTGTTATTTTATTTTTAAAACCTTTCTAAAGTAAAGATACACGCTTAATTTTTTTTATAGAAATTTTCTATTAAATCGTAATATAAAAAAAAACCCTTATATATCTAATACCCTTTAAAAAATCACGTCTTTAACGAGTTAAATAAAATAGAAGTTTATGTAAATTAAACATGGACATCCAAATCCAAATTTTTTTTCTACTTTTTGTTTGTATAAATACTCGTTAGGTCCGGGATTTGAACCCGCGGCCTTGCAGCGCCGTAGCCAAACGCTTACCCTTTGCGCTACGACCCGCCTATAATTTGGCCGAAAACGAAAGACATATTTTAGTTATAACTATATCATTTAAATGTTTATAGTACGTTCAGAAGATTCGGTTTTTGCTGATAAATGTCGTTTAGGTATTCCATGATCGCTGTCTATATATTGAAATATAAAAACTACATAATAACAGCCCGTATCAAATCAAATTGAAGAACTTCAACTAAATTGGCGACCGAAAATTCGAATTACGAAATTGCTCATAACTAATTCAAATATCGAGTGATGAGTCGAGTGGGTGGCGACATACGATGATGGGGTAAAAATTACCCCCGCGGGTAATCCGGAGCCCACACCCTATATGCAAGTTGTACGTCAGTGGTTGCCCGTGTAACAAATAAAAATACACGCACACATTCACAAACAAGTGTGTGTCGGAGGGAATGATAATGGTGTATTTCCGTTGTCGAGTGAATCCCTGCAATAGGTGCTTTGCCATTCATTTCAGATGAGGTTTATCAAACATTTTAACTTAGAGTTTATAACGTTGTATATTCGTTGTATATATATGTTTAGTAAATTTTTTAGTTTTAATGAAAATTTGACTATTTTAATAGAGATAAAATATGTTTTAATTAATTGTAGTAATTTCAATTATTCGATGAAAAGAAAATTTTGATTATTATATGAAATATATCATTTTTAAATTATTACCGAGTTATTCTTGCAGTCAAATTATATTGAATTAAGTTATTCAATAGGATCGCATAATTTATTTTAATTTTATCTGAGTCATGATATGACCAAATACTTCTCAATTTATGTTAACAAAAAAAGCCGCATGATCACACGCCAATAACCCTTAAAACACACAGTGGCTTGAAAAAAGTAAAGAAGCAAACAAACTGCACCCGACGTCATCACGCGTGTTTCACGAGGCATTTAATATTTTTATTGCACTCCATAAACATAAGGTATGGCAAACAAAATGGTCATTAAATCGCACCCATTAAACACCTCCCCGCCGAATATGGTTTTTTGGCTGCCGACATGTAATGCATTGCTAAATAAGGTTGTAGTATAAAATAAAATAGTGCACAGATAAATATGAAAGACTATTTAGTCTTAAAATCTGCTTTTAATTTTAATTTTATAAAAGAAAGGGTGACAACCAGTGCGTGTTGCCAGTGATGTATGTAAATGAACTGAGTATGGAACTGAGACGTGGAACTTCACTGCTGGCCGTATGAGGAAGCTCAAGGCCGCTCAGCGAGCCATGCTCGGGGTTCCTCTGCGTGATATACTTAGAAATGAGAATATCCGCAGTAAAACCAGAGTGACCGACATAGCCCAACGGATTAGTAAGCTGAAGTTGCAATGTACCGGCCATATAGCTCGAAGTACCGACAACCGATGGGGGAAAAGGTTCTCAAGTGGCGGCCTCGTACCGGCGCGCGAAGTGTAGGGCGTCTCCCCACTAGATTGAGTGACGACCTGGTAAGATGTGCAGGAAGTCGATGGATGCAGGTAGCTCAGGACCGTGCTTTGTAGCATTCCTTGGAAGGGAGGCCTATGTTCAGCAGTGGACTTGTGAAGGGCTGTAATAATAATGATGATGACGAAAGGTAACAAACTCACCTGATGGTAAGTGGATGCTGTGGCCCATCGACACCGACATCTATCTCGATTGAGAATGAAATGCAGATCCGTTGTCATCCCTCAGGACTAAGATGTTTTATTAAAGGGTTTTATTATAACTAATAATTTAAAGTTTTAAAGTGCACGAAGAATACACAAAGGCGAATCAATAGTTTTTTTTATATATATAGGATAAGGGTGACGTAAATGATTGCTGTGGCGCATAGATATTCTACATCTATCCTAGATTACGAATCAAAATACAGATGCGTTGTCACCCGTGAGGACTAAGATGGAATTATTTTATTTTGCCTGCCTTGTTTTTAACATGTCTTATATCGATTAAGCCACAGATTTATGAGTCTGATCG
This sequence comes from Parnassius mnemosyne, assembly GCA_963668995.1. Classification (NCBI taxonomy): domain Eukaryota; kingdom Metazoa; phylum Arthropoda; class Insecta; order Lepidoptera; family Papilionidae; genus Parnassius; species Parnassius mnemosyne. The sequence goes on from CAVLGL010000080.1 coordinate 11,393,447, forward strand.
AGTGTATAAGTTTTGCATGAATGTATGTGCATTAACATGATTTTTTTTTTGTCAAAGGACTTTAATTTGAACTACGAGTATATTTTGGCTAAAAATTAATGAGAAGTAACTTCACTTTTTACTTGTCTTAATACATGTAAAACTGCCAGACATAATTAACGAGTTATGGTTTGTGCTTACACCATAAGATATGACGACGTGAAGATAAAAATGAATACAACGTTTAGTTAACGCAATGTTTTAATTGCGCTCATAACATTTGAATACGGACCATGCGGATAATGTCGCAGCCATAAACGCAAGCATGCGTGCATCCATTTTTGGCAGGAGTCAACATTTTCAACCGACTAATGGCCCATGTTCTTTACACAGGAGAATACCCCTATGTTTTTGTTGTAGTAATAACGTATGATACCTACTTTCATGATTTGCAATACCCACAACTTGGATTTGATCTTAAATTAAAAAATTAAAAAAGTTAATTAAATAAAAAATAGTTTTATAGATTATTTTTTATGTTATTAAACAATTTATCATATTAAATTTAAACTCATTCCTGATTGGTTTAACGGTCAAATAATTCCCAATCAATATATGAGCGTTTTTAAGGTTTTTGTAAATCTATTTTGGTTTAAGGAAATACTATATTTTTTAAATGTGCAATATTTTCATAACTGCGACTACTTGTAACACTTTTAACTGTTTCATTTAAGTTTCAAATATAAATTTTTAGTCTATCCTGCACTAGTTATTTATTCGGACGATCACTGCAGCGCTTAAGTAGTAAAAGTTAGCACTGACAGTGCTTTTCGTTCTAAAACCTACCCATTTTACGAAGCCCTGCCACAACCAAATTAAATCAACTATTACGTTAATACATTAAGAGGTCTTTGTAAAATGGCGACGTACACACTGGGCGTCAAATGCGTATTTATTGAACGTTCGCGGCGCTGCGTCAGGCGTAGACAATACAAAACTGCCTTCGTACACGCGAGCTTAGGCCCTGTCCACATTATCTCGGATTCCGATCCGACTGTCGTAAAGATAGGGGGTACGTAATTAACATTTTTTTTAAAAGAATGCGATTGGGGCTTTAATTTAACGGACTACAAAAAATGTTTGAGTTAGGCCTTTGTTTTTTTCGACGTAGCTAACTAGGTAAAGTGTAAATTCTGTGTCATAGTTAATTAGATCAACGATAATTACAACATTTTATCACCGTGTAGTTGCAATGTAAGAATATCCACTACATAATCCCGTGGGTGCCGTTAGAAGCAACAGAGGGAAACAAACCAGGATATGGACAGCAGTGTCTGGCTAATAAAAACTAAAATTTAATAAACTACAGTTGCCAACCTTAATAAGACTCAATTCTAAGTTATTGTATGGGGGCGGCCTATGTTAAGCGGTAACGGTAACACTACGAGTAACAATTATACTACTACGTAACATAATATTTCTAAGTATTTGATATATGTCTCAATCATTTTTGTTTATCCTCAACGAAGCTGCTGATTAAAACTTTAACTTAATGGTTAGTTGTTAACATATTTTGCATACAGCCTATCATTAAAATCTAAATTATTGAAGTTATTTTGAAATGAATGATGATATTTCTCGTGGCAGTTAGTAATATAAGTAATGGTACCTACAGAAATTCTACTGAAATCACTGGTTTTTCTAAATTTAAAAATATGTAAATATTTTTAGTTATTGTGTACCGTCGGGCCGTAGGCGTACCACTAAATATCGAAAGCGTGGAGTTTCAATTGAGCCGTTCATACATAAAGCACATATTTAGCTCGAATTAGGCCTGGGGAATTTGATTTATAGCTCTCCACCTCGCGTTCATGCAAACTTTCGGTTTTTCAAATATAGTCATACTGGTAAATTACAGTGCGATATATACGGCAAAGGTCTCGAACTTTGCCGTATCTTTTGCTTTACAAGAAAGTTTGGTCCGTATTTTATTTTTACTTTAAGAATATATTCTTGATGATTATTTTCAGCCACAATGCTGAATGACGTCAATTACTTTTTCAATTAAACAATATTGTTAATTATAACAATTAATTGTTTGGTATTGTTGTTGTTCAACTTAGGTTTCAAGTCTCAATTATACAAGGCATAATTTTTTTTCTCCAGCATAGCAAAACTTACATTAGGCCCCGCTCTAGTAGTATGGAAACCGATAATACATATATTTATTATTATTTTTTTTTCTTCTTGATCCACCTATTAATAATCAGATATAACGTTGTCCTTTTCTTTAGTAAGGCACAGCGCATGGGTGTATTTGCCGTAAGCAACACACTTGGCAGCTAGTTTAGCAAGCTGCAGTGTCTCTCATACTGTATCCTAGCCTACGTACCTCTGATCCTCTCCTATAGGCGTTAAGTAGAAAACGAGTTATATGAATAAGTGATTTTGTGTTTGTACACTAAACAACTACCTATTATTCGAGAGCCGTCAATGTGGTCAGAAATCGCTCACAGTAAATTTTTTAAATCATCACAACATAAGGTTGTGTTGATTGTAGTTGGTTTAATTGATTTAGAATATTAAAATGAACGAAACTTGATTTAATAAAGAAATCATTAAATTGATAAAAGTTTATACAGTTATTTTCTAAGTTCACTTTGTCTTTGAAATCATCACCGCCCAGCTTAAAACTCTTTAACCAGAGAACTCCGGTTTTACGAATGAAGCGGCGGTGAAACACGCCTTAAAACCTTCATCGGGTTATTTATCTACATCCCTTATCCATCTACATCTGCAACGGGGGTTCGAGTAAGCCAGAGATTTGCGAACTAATTTCAACTGCAAATCCCTAAAATGAGCGGGATTTGAAAACGCCCGCAACGCCCCGTCTGTACACACCTTTATGATTATTCTTCAAGATAATGGCGGAGTCTTATTACTGTCTTCGAGGGCCAAATACTTCTAACCACTGCCACTGTTCCTTCCTTTCTCTTTTGACTTCCCTAAATATATTTAAAAATATTTTTGATGTGTCACCCTAACAGATTTCATGATTTTATTTCATGATTTCATATTGCTATGCTGGCAATATGAGTTATATTGTCATGGTATGATCCCATGCTTTTTATTTTATCGCAAGCATACGCCAGTTCTTTTCCCACTAGCACCAATGAAATAGTTAAATTGTTAATTTAAGACGTGTTAGCGGTGAAAGAAAACTTCATAAGGAAATCTGATAAATAAATAAATTCAATGATTCGTGAAATCGGTTATATACGCATTCCACTGCGCGCCAGATAATTTCCTGCTACCGACAGGCTTAACTTTTTAAGACGAAAGCCTATATATTATGACCCACCGGCCGTGTATAGACCTCCTCATATTACTAAAAGGGTTTTCTGACCATCCAGCGACCTGGAACGCCCGTTGCGTTGGCGGACTTCACAATCATGTACTGGAATTACTTTTTTGTTTCTTTAAAAATGCACTCTCGAATTACATTTATGTCGGCTTGGATCGGACTCGGGTGACTCGAGTTCTGAATAATTAAAGGCGAACGTTTATCCCCTGAGCTAGCACGGCTGTTTTCATGTGCTACTACAATCGGTGCTACGTATTTACTGTCACACTACTTTATATGATTATAATATCTTAACCGACAATTTTTTTTAATAATAATAGGTAACGTCCACACTAGGATTTTCTCCTCTATCGTGGATCGTAAATTAATATCTTGTTTTTCTTAATCGCGATTGCTTAATGGATATTGCGTTTTTCAAGAACTCAGCAAGCGTCTTATTGTTGATATTTACACGTTTCATAATTAAGTTGAATGTGAGGTCGTAAAATGTTATGAGTTTAATTTTTCTTCATTTACAACTCTTGGCGTATTTAAACAAATATTTTGTTAAAAGTATTGTAATTACAGGTTGTAAGGCATTCCATTTTAGTCATTAAGGGTGACAATGCATTCTGCATTTTATTTCTTTAATTTTCATAGAAAAAGGGTGACATACGAGCACACAGTCCACCTGATGGTAAGTGGATGCTGTGGCCCATAGACATCCACATTTATCCTCCATTAAGAATCAAAAGGTAGATGCGTTGTTATCCCAGAGGACTAAGTTGGAATGCCTCGTTTCCAGTAAAAATAGTCTCTCCGGTTCTTAACACTCACCTTACGAAACACAGCAGCATTAAGCTGCTATTTTACGCTGGTATTTTGTGAGAGCGTGGTCCTTCCGCGGCGTGCTACAATCATAATATAGCTACAGCGTGGCTCTACCACGTTATTCTTAATCGAAAACAGATGTAGATGTCTACGAGCCACAGCCATTACAATCAGGTGATCTGTGTGCTTGTTTGTGATCCTTATTCTATTAAAAAAAACAATCGCCCAACAGCGAGCTTGCAAGTACAAGGTTACTTCTCAAAAATAAATAATAGTAATTACTATTATAAAAAAAATATAATACTGTAATATAATATTTCAGTATCATATTATTTGTTAATACTTTTGACGTTTTTAACTGTTTAACTTACATTTCAAAACAATGGTTTAAATTCTTACAGACGCTATTAATTTGATAAAAAAGCTTTTAACTTGACTTTTACATCGATGTTAAGCTTTTTATGTTTGAAATTGATATATCTCAACAATAAATTGTTAAAATTAGCTGTAAATTAAAATCATTATGACATTACAAGTATACATAGATATCATCTTTTAATCAACAGTGTTGCCGTTTAGCAAGCCCCCGCGGCCAGTCGATTTATTTTACAAAATTATAAAGTTCGTGAAGATTTGTAAGAAATGCCGCAGATCTAGCTATAGTGGGCGTGCTGATACCACCCGCCGTCGAAATAATTATTAAGCGGGGTGAAAACTTGTCAGTTGCAACGTTACAGCTCATTAAAATTGAACTTTAAATAACATGTGCGTACAATGCCTTAGGGCAAGTGCGTGAGTGTGTACCGAGTACGAAAACTTTAAAGGGGCCATCTCACTGTTTAGCAACAATTACCTTAAGGGAAGCGCGTTTAGCAACTGTTTATGCAACAATGTAATTACTTTATATTCTTTTTATTTTCATTGTACGTTTATGGCTACATACATCCAATCAGTACATTATCAACACGACTTATACTCATAAAAATAAAGATTTTATTACTGGTTGGTCAGTAAGCACAATCATTCAAAATAATTTATAATTTAATAATTAAATAAATATAGCTAAATAGTAGTCAAATTTTCCTTACAATGACATAGATTCAAGAGGACGAGAACTATTCACGAGTTGATAAATAGAAAGATTAAGAAGGAGAAAAGATGTCCAGTACTGAGCCTATTTTCGAGTCCGTTAATAGCAAGTAGAATTTTTTTTAAATATTTACTCTACAAATTTAAATATTACATACCTACTCGTATTTTCAAAATATATAATGACCCTAGTGATTACATAATAGCAAATGATTTCTAACGCTTACATCTTAACAATAAAAAAGAAAAAGGAATTTAGTGATTGTGCTCTTTTGCGTGAGTATAGCATTTTATAGTAGAGGCCAAGGACAATAATAATAATCTGGTTCTGCACTTTCTACCGTTCATAATTTGAAACTTCTTATGCAAATCGTGGTAAAGGTTTCCCACGGAGCGTTTACAAAAATTACCATACCTCGAAGGGGTTGAAAACTTATCTGCTTACAGCGAATCCCGTCTTTTGGATAAAATATGCTAATTGTGGATACCCACGTAAATTAATTACAGGGGTTCCAGCCGGCAGCTGTTTTATTCAAATGATAATTTTGTTTTTAACGCGTCGAGTGAGAGAAATGGAGTGTGCTGCCAAAATGCGTACACGTGTGCTTGTTGTTTGATTTTTCTTTGCATTATTATTGTGTACATATTGCACTACGTTGTAAAGCTGAATAAAGTTGACTTACGTACTTTCATATTTTCTTTTAATTATTTTGAAAATTCTTTTTCGTTTGCATTTTTGTAATTATGTTTACTTTTAAAATTTAAATTGTTATTTGTGTTCTTTTCTATATTCCTTTAGGTAAACAAATGGTCAAATAAAGTGGAGGTGTAGATTAACGAGTTTTTGAAAGTTAAACTGCGATCATGTCAAGATAGTTAAAAGATAAAGGTCCGCTTTTTTTATTTAAGGCGTATTCATATAAAAAAGAAGAAGGAAGAAAGAAGACAAGAACAAAGAAGCTCGTCGGAATGGTGATTGCCACTAGCGAGGTATAGAGTTCCTACGTATGATCAAACTGTAGGAACTTCATACCGTGCTCTTGGGTTTGCCAAACTTCTGCGTATGCTGCAAGCAGAAGAATGTTATAAAACATGGAAAAAAAGAAATATGAATTATCTTTCATTTTTCATTAATTAATAAAATGAAATGAATTTTTATTTTCATTTTATCTACAGTTATTTTAAAATGTTGATACTATAAAAAAGGATTTTATTACATTCGTCATAGTTCTAGTTAAATAAAACATTGGTTTGTGGTCCCTTCTAATAAATGATATATTATGTTTATTTATAGAAATTTAATGTACAAAATATCAGACTTAATTCAAATAACATTTTCTCCAAGACAATCAGTAGTGTATTTAAGATATTCATCGTTTTTAACCGAGTTAAAAAACATGGCGTTTCTATATACGATACGTATGTTTTCTATTATGATTGTTCACTGATTTCTGGAAAAGGGCTGAAACAATTTAAATTATTATTTTTTATTATTAAGTCGGTTACATATTTTAGGAGTGGTTAAATATAAATTTGCTGAAGAAACTTACACAACAAAGAGTGGAAAATTACAGGGTTAAGTTCTTAATTTAAAATTCTTGTTATTTATCTTGAACTTGTAACATTCCTTAGTCCACACATAAATGTAAAAAAAAAGAAAAAGTATGATCTCAATAACTAAAAATAATAAAATAATTTTCATATAATTGCTTCTCGATTCAGGGCTTCATTCTTCAAGACACGATGTCTTGGTATCAACTTCAGGAGTTATTATACCTATTATCACTCGTTTTCATCTTATATACTGTTTTCATAACTAGTCATATGAAGTGTGATATAAAATTATATATAATTTTTATATTTATGTTAATGTAGTATTGTATAGTATACTTCACTGTATTTTATTAATAGTTTAAATAAAATTAAGTATCTATCTATTACATAGTATAAAACAAAGTCCAATGTCGTAATTAACCTGGAGTGGAGTTGGAGTACCTTTGATTTTTAATTATTGTAAATTGTAAATTGTCTAACATCATAAACCTTATACATAAGAAAGAATTTGAACAGTAACTTAATTATCAAAGTTGCTTGTAAAACTTCAATGCTAAAAGTATATCATAACGTATTTTAATTTTTTAATATAGCATATCAATTGTATTAGATTTTTGCACCATCATCACCGGCGTGTACATTATTTTTGGACATAATAGACCAATTTACATAAGGTCATAATAATTCAGTACAGTAGAGAACCGCCTTCTAGCAAAGAACAATGACTCAGTTCAGTTATTGTACTTATACTTAATATACTTCTTCAAACCAATCCACCGTTTGAACGACAATTAGTGATTAATAGTGGTTTTAGGAGGTGTTATATTTTTTGCTGACTTCAAAAAGGAAAAGGTTCTCAATTCGGCTGTCTGCCTGTTATTTATGTATGTATGTTACCCGATATCTTCGCCCATTGTGAACCAATTATATATATAGTGGGTATCGATACAAAGAGTATCGAAGAATGAAAGAAAAATAAAACCTGTACATTGACAGATAACTAGCGCCAGTTGACTGGTGATCTATTATAAAAGCCTTACTTACAAATTTTACTTTCTTTACCGTGTTAGGCAGGCGTGTTTGTGTGTAAAAACTTTCCATCACCACTTATTGTAATATGAGTTTCGCATATTCAACAGTAAGCTATATATTATACGTGGTAGAGGCATGCTGCAGCTATGTTATGGTTGTAGCAGGAATGGGTCGACTCGTCCGGGGAAGTACCACGCTCACACAGAATACCAGCGTGAAATTGCAGCTTAAAGCTGCTGATTTTAGTATGGTGAGTATTGCGAACCAGGCAAGGCATTTCATCTTAGTCCTCAGGGGTGATAACAAATACACCTTTTGATTCTCTGTCGAGGGAAGCCACACCACTTACCATCTGGTGGACTGTGTGCTCGTTTGTCACGCTTTTTCTATAAAAACAATTTATATTATATATGTCGCAGTAAAAGGGCACAGTTCTCTTTTTATTCCCGAGAAAGTTTTAAGGGCAAGGAAAAGTTCATCGCCGGCCACTCACCGCTACGTGTTGTCAGACTTCACATGTCCTCAATTTCTTTTTAATTACTCACACATGCAGGTTTTCTCACGATGCTTTCTTTGACAAGCGAGCACGGTTAGCTCGCGCACTATAAAATTACGTGAACGCTTATCCCTTTGAGCCTTAAAGAATATGCTCTAAGGTTTATCCCCTAAGCTACCACTCCACACATTGGTGACAATCCTCATACAATAATATTGGTATAGATTTTTTGCTTTTATGGACAGTTTATCAATATCATTGCGAAACGTAAGCCCGTATTTCGCTTTCAATTACCCAACAGACTTATCGCTTATATCCCGGCTAGTGGAAACCGTATACTTTTGTGTAATAATAGAATAGATTTTTAATGGCCCATACAATAATATTAGCGTAATATTATTTTAACTCATTACTTATATGTGCAAAATACATAAATGAATAACAAACATCTATCACAAGTATCAACAATATACAAACAACTATCTACGAATGACCTTGAACAAAAACTTAAATTAAATTCGAAAGCCTCACTCAGATCAATGCGAATGCGAACATTTCGCTCCTTTACACAGATTAATAATTTAGAGGTGATGAAGATACGAGATGGTCTAAGTAAGTAAAACGCGCATTTATTTATGAGTGAAAAAATATACACGATAACCCTAATGAGCCTTTTGTACTCACTTATTTTTCATCTAGGCTAAATTAGCCTAAAAAAACCATACATCCATTACAACCTACCTAATTTTTATACGTGGTAGAGCCATGCTGCAGCTATATTAGTAGTACCTATAGTTGTAGCACGAATGGGTCGGCTCGATCGGGGAAGGACAACGCCCTCATAGAATACCAGCGTAAAATAGCAGCTTAACACTACTGTGTTTCGTATGGTGAGTGTAGAGAACCGGAGACCCATTTTACTAGAAAAGATGTATTCTATCTTAGTCCACACGGCTGACAACACATCTGCGTTTTAATTCGCAAACGAAGAAAGATGTAGATGTATATGGGCTACAGCAACAACTTACCATCAGGTGGACTGTGTGCTCCTTTGTCACCGTATCCTATAAAAAAAAAGTTCACTGCTGAACATATTCGTAGACCTACTACGTATGTACTAGATTACCTTAAAAAGGGGACGCTTGCCATACTTGTCGCTCTCGGCAGGCGGGTTTTCAAACAACCGTAGTATTTTTATTATTTTAGTTCTTCCCAGAAACGCGTTGCTGACCATCTTCTCATTCATTTTTCTCTGTCGCCTCTCACGATACCCACGGGATGATATGGTGTAGTTAATTCTTTTACACCACCGCTACATGGGCTATACAAATGTTACTATTTTGTCTTATTTAAATTATCTGCTTTGGCACAGTACTTCAATGTGCAACCAGAACCGGTTGCAAATTTTAGCGCTCAAGCTTAGTCCTACCAGCCTAACCCTGCTAGGATGATGATCTTCTTGAGTCGACCAACCACGGCCAATTCAAGTATCACTTACCTACGTAGAATTTATTATAACAGCACAAAAGTATACGCCTCAATGAAACACTAACTCTATTTTACCTGTGCCTGATTGGATAAGGGCGTGGGCAAGTCCAGTACAGGGACGATCATTAGATATATATCCCACACACTCATGGAGGCCAACATGTTTATAAGTAACCGACTTATCAACAATTTCTTGGAAGTTATAAATGATACATTCGATATCTTTGTATCTGTCGAAACTAAACATGTAATATCATTCAATTCTTTCTGTATACGTTGTAGAGCCATGCTGCAGCTATATTATATTATGGTTATAGACGAACGGATGGGTCGGCTCGACCAGAATAAGACCATACTCTTATAAGATACGAGCGTAAAATATCAGCGTAGAGCTGTTATGTTTCGCATGGTGAGTTTACAGAACTGGAGACTTTTTTAGACTTAGGCTCGAGTCAGTCGAGGATAGATGAAGAAATCTATGCACCACACCGAAGGATGTGAGACCTACCATCAAGTAGACTGTGCATTCGTTGGTCACGCTTATTTTAAGTATTAAAAAATCCTAGAGCTTTTCGCGGACTACATCCTTGGCCGTATTAACGTCGCAGCTAACCCTAGTGTAACGAAAACTAGGTAACTATTTTACATATTACCAGAAACCCATAAACATGTATTTTTGCACAAATATTTATATCAGTTGGGATTCGAATATAATATTCGTGGTTCGCTAACTACGTAATCTGACTATTAAACCTCTCAGACTTTATAAAAAAACAACTTATGTAAATGTATGTACGTATGAAATTCAAGTTGCCTATTCATAAACGTTTTCATGCATGAACTATTAACGCTTGGTGTGTACATATGATGCCTATCTCTTTACAGTGCAACATTGTAGTCGTAATTGAATACTCAGTCGACCCGGACAGCACTTCGGTTTTGAAGTTGTTATGGCTGAGAAGTCAATTAAAAGACCACACGTGTCCATTTACAGGCTCATTGGGCCTGCAACTATTTAGCTATGATTATTTTTGCAAAGCAAATGGATTAATAGGAAGAAATAGGTAAGTTTTAAACTTTTTCATATTCATGTTTTTGATGCGATTTCATTATCGATGGAGAGAAAAAAGGTTTAATTTACACTTGATAGTGCACTACGAGTACTTAGTCCCGTGCTTCTCGTTTCTTTATATATTTATTTTTTATAGTAAAATACTAAAATACTAGTAATTCTATAAACATTATTAATATTCCGGTTAGGTAAGCCTAAAATACTTGTGTTGAGTGTGATCCTCGACTTTAACCGTATGTCGGTTCTTATTCGAACCCACGACCAATGGGTTCGTGGTCAGGACTACCATTAGAGTACTGTCATTTAAACATTTTTCAATCTTCTTTACCTTATAGGCGAGATTTCACTATAGTTACCACACTTGGCAGGTGGGTCATCAACCGCAGTGTTGTATAATTTACAGTTGCTATCAGGAAGATGCTGCTGCATATCTCCTTTCGCATCCTTCAGTCGCCTCATCCAGACACCCACAAGCTGAAATAGTGTTACGTCACAAATTTACAGCAATTCCATTTTCTACCGACTTCAAAAAGGAGACGGTACGCAATTCGACTGTATGTTTTTTTATGTATAACTTTTTACTGGGTGAACCGATTTCGATGATCCTTTTTTTATTTGAAAGCTGGTGCTTCATATGTGGTCCCATATAAATTTAATCAAGGTCTGTCCAATAGTTTTTGAGTTATTCTTTTAATATAAAATTTTAATAATAATTTATATTGAAGTCGGTTGTACAAAGTTTTTAATTTTAAATTATTCAACAAATGAAATTATGACTATGGCATTACAATTTACCTTATTTTGCCAGCCAATACTAGTGATACAGAATAGAATATAATATAATAGAATAGAAAAGAATAATTTTTATTCAATACTAGCGATCTGCCCCGGTTTCGCACGGGTGATTTCTGGATCTTGATAACAGCGCCACCTACCGGGTCCAATCGTGAATATAAACCATCCAGGGACCCATTCAAACACACACAATAAATTTCATCATCGGTAGAACCGTTTTCGAGCTTTAGGGAGACTAACTAAATTAAATTAAAATTAAAAATCATTTATTTCGGAACTAGTCCATATCGCACAACGAAAAACAACAAAATACACAACGAAATTAAAATATTAAATCTAAGTTATGATGTCAATTTTATGTGAATTACATAAAAAAATATTTCATTTAAATTAAATTATTACAATTACTTAAATTCATATAAAATACACAAACACAACAAACGTAATCTATTTCATGGTTTACATCCGGAGTGCTCGACATGCAGCCTGGTCCAGTGTCGCATTATAGGGCAATCCAGATCCATCCGCCAGGCGAACAGTTGCATGTAGCCATTTGAGCCGTCCCGTATGCGGCGCATCAGGGACCCAACTCGCTTCCGAAGTCATTTAAAATATAGAAAATGAAATATTATACAGAGGAAAGTTTGTTGATTACAGAAAGAAATAAAGTGAACATGTTCACTGAACTCAAATTCCACTCGGAGTGAGTGGAATTTGATTTTACTTCATTATAACCTAATTATATAACGACCGCCTACTAGGAACGCAGAACGCCTTCGAATGCCTTCTTTTTATGGTTCCGTACCTTGAAAAGAAAAAACAAAACCCTTGTAAGATCACTTTGTTGTTCGTCCATTCGTCCGTCGAAACACTCTTTCCCAGGCACTGATAGATACATCCATTTTAAATAATATCAAATACTGAAGTCTACGTCTTATGGAGATGTAAAAAAATTTACCAAAAATACGGTCTTTTGATACTCGCAAACTCACTCATTAAGACCTGTACATGAAGTACACAGTTGACCTAGAAACATGGAATTTGGCAAGAAGCAAGGTCTTACAGTTACAGTATAAGTAAAGGAAAAAATCAAAAAATCGTAAAGTTTTAATTAAAAATCGTAAATTTTTAGTTCTTTAACATAGCATAGATTTTTGAGATTGCAATCTTATATTAATTTGTAGTTGGAGCATCGACCATGACCTGTAGACCAATATGTGCAAAGCTACTCGTATGAAACCCAAATGACTTTTTGGTTAGAGCAATGTTCGCTGCTTAACTCATAATCTCCATACATAAATAAGTTGGTACGGAACCCACAGGAGTGCGAGTCCCACTCGCACTTGTCCTTTTTTATTTTCGTTCTGTGGCGAGAATCAGAACAAATATGGTCAGCTCATACGATTATGTTAAATATAGTTGCGATGCAGCACTGAACGCGTGAGTGACGGCTCCAATGTTTTTACGAGTAACCCTGGCTTCATGTCCGTCCGTGCTGCGAGAAATACTAAGAAGTGAAGCTTATGAAAGTATAAATTACAAAAAACGACGACACGATCGCTAAGGTAAAAAGTTTCCTCGACCGACTAGTTAATTTTGCGTTCAATTTCAAGTGATCCGGTTACGTTGCGTGTTTCTATATAACTTGTTTACTGCTCTTTTAAAGTTATTGTATATGAAAATTTATCACTACTTCGGAAGGTATCATGCAACGCATAATATTTATTAAGATTAATCATAGATAATGCGAATTTGTAATTATATGTATATGACCAAAATATATTAATTGAAAGGATCATTAAATATAGAATAAAAAGTTTGAAAAGTGAGATATTCTGTAATTTTGAATGTCGTAAAGTAGGCGAACTTTAGGGCTGCCTCCCACTAGATGGTGTGACGACATGGTAAGATATGCAGGAAGTCGATGTATGCAGTTGGCACAGGAATGTGCTTTTGTGGCATTTCTTGGGGAGGTCTGTGTTCAGTAGTGGACTTTTGAAAGGCTGAATGCCGAATGAAAGAAAGTGGACTAAACTTCAATTTGGATTTAATTTAATGTTAGGATGCGATAAAATCTAAGATCGCCAGCACGTCATTCGTTAAGAATTTTGCGTTCTAAAATTACGACTTATATACGTCCCACGGCTGCAGACTAAAATATACTATAAACGTATCTTATTAACATTATCTTTAAACGGGCTCTCATTACTATTCTTTGTTAATGTGCTTTGTATTTTATATACTTCGAACATTAACTTCGTCATTCGCCTAGTGCTCGTAAGCGCGACTGCTGATGTTGCGGTAACGGGTCGGACCAAAATTAGTCATTGGATTATTCTGTCAAGAAGTTCTCAGTAGCTCGGAGTCAAAGTTGGCGGTACAGCTTGTGTCTCGGAAACGTTGTAAAAACGTTGGTCCCGCGCCTGATTCTCTCCGGTCGTCTCGGACGATGCGGTTCTATCGGATTTTAAGGATAAAAGGAATAGAGAGTGCACCTGTTCTTGCACACACACTCGTGGACGTAAATCCTGTCCCAAGTTTTGTCTCTATTGGACGGAATTTCGGTCAGGAGGATATTATTTCCATTATTACTTGCTAAATTGAACATAACTAATGTAGGGGACGATTTAATTGCCCCGATAGAGTTTCAACATAATTTTAAGGAAGAAAATTAAAAAAAAATTATTATCATGATAATTGATTGGATAAATATATAAACAGGTTTATTTTTCAAAGATTAGCCAAATTTTAAACTTAATTTCAAATACATATATAAATAATGATATACCGTTATCGCAGTTTTTGAAAATACGATAAGGCTTCTACTTTTATATGAAATTATCCCCAATTGAATGTGATTTATGGGCAACAACGTTTTTGCCTACCGACCGTCCCTTACGAATGTGTGAGTGAACAGTAAAATCAGTTAAAACTAATGCATTACCACGCATTTTGAATTTAAAAGCCAAAAAGGACAGAATGTTTGAGACTTTTCTGCCGATTTTCAAAAAGGAGACGGTATTCAATTCGAGTGTATGTTTTTTTTATGTGTGTTACCTCATAACTTTCTACTGGGTGAACCGATTTCGATGATTTTTTTTTATTTTTTATTATTTCGAATTTGACCAAGGTCAGACCAATAGTTTTTGAGTTATTCGTAATAACGTATATTGAAATCGGCTGTACAAATTTTTTAATTTTAAATTATAAATTATTTAATTAATTTTTCTTCCCCATTTGCCTATTTTACTCGTACTTATTCTGAACCTTCTCTGCAATTTTTTGTCGGTTATCGCAAAATAACCCTGTATATATGTATATATCTACTATCACTAAATCGCTGTTTAAGCGTGTAATTATTCATATGCAAGGTGCATATGAATGTTGTCATCGAGGACATATTTTATAAATTCGTTGTTATTTTAAAATTTTTAAAAAATAACCATAATTGAACAGTTCACACTCGCGGTTGACCCGGCCAGCGGCCAGTGTTGGCCAGGTTGAATTACGTTTATTCTTTTAAATAAAAGTTTATCCGTTTCTACAGTATATTAATGCACAAAACAATTCCTCAATGGTTTGCTCTTTAATTTTTTTGCACATTTTTAACTCTTTTAGTAATCTTTCTACTTTTATGAAGTACAGAGAGGCACATTAATCTGTACATTTTTGAACGAGTTAACTTCCCCGCTATGAAAGCTGTCAAATATAAAAACACCTCACTAGTATACAGTTATCTGTGCACCTCATTTTTAAGTGGTGGCGCCTTGGTGGCAGAAAAAGTCGTGGATGACATCATTTAACCGTATTGTCCAGAAATTTGATTTGATTTGATATTTAAACCCACAAAAACAAAGTTATTGTGGCAGAAGCCTTATTATATAATGTAACGTATTAAATTTTATGAAAATTCAATGTATATTTTGGGATTACCTGTTATTTTTCTGAATTCTATCATACTTGGAAACAAACTGACAAAAGAGCCTCTGAATATTTTTGCAATTGGATGGATATTTTGTCCAGTGTATGGGTTGAAGTATTTCTGCATATTACGGTGCAATTGCGGACAGTAAGGTAAATTTTTCATAGCTACGCACCTTACTAGATACAATATAGCCGAATTTGCCGTAACCGAATGGTGATCGTAATTCTAGTCTTTGACTGCATTTTAGACGCTTAGCGAAACAAGTAGAAAAATTAAAAATATTGTACAACCGACTTCAATATAAATTATTAAGGATAACTCAAAAACTACTGATCAGACATATATCAAATTTATATGAGACCATTTGAGAATCACCAGCTTTCAAATAAATAAAGAATTATCAAAATCGGTTCACGCAGCAAGTTATAAGGTAACACACATAAAAAAAGAAAAAAAATACACTCGAACTGGTAGCCTCCTCCTCTTTGAAGTCAATATCTATGTAAAATGTCTCTAATGCCTAAGATGGGCAAACTCCATTAATTTGTCATACAGAAAAAATATAATGCTGAGATTTTACGATAGTATTCTTGTATTGCCAAAGTGTTGCTTAAGTGTATACATGACATAACAAAAAAAAATAATATTTCATATGCAAATAATAGTATGAACTGTTCTACCTTTTAAAATTTTAGCATAAAATATATAATAATTTAAGTAAAATTTGCATATTTTGGGTATCACATTATCTTAAATTCAATCTAAATTATATTATCTCAGTTTATGTTTTATGAAATTTAAAATTTTTCTGTAATATTTTAAAAGAAAACATTAAGATAACATTTCCAGATCACGGTTACATCAATATTATGAATGTTAGTAACGTTTTATTGTAATTCTTGTAGCAGGTGCGTTTCTATCATTTTTACCATTCAATGTATTTCTAAGATCAAGTTGTAACTCAAGAAGAAATTTCTATACTATATATCTAAAGGGTAACGACGAATGACAACACTTTTCAAAAACAAATATTCAGTTCTAATTTTCTGCCGACTTCCAAAAAGGAGACGGTACTCAATTCGACTGTATGTTTTTTTATGTGTGTTACCTCATAACTTTTTACTGGGTGAACCGATTGCAATGATTCTTTTTTATTTGAAAGCTGACACTTCTCGTGTGGTCCTATAAGAATTTCATCAAGGTCAGACCAATAGTTTTTGAGTTATTCTTAATAACTTATATTGAAATCGGCTGTACAAAATTTTTAATTTTTAATTATTATATGACATTTTTTTATAGGACAGGGTGACAAACAAGCACACAATCCACCTGATGGTAAGTGGTTGCCGTGGCCCATAGACATCTACGTTTATCCTCGTTTGCAAATCAAAATGCATATGCGTTGTCACCCGTGAGGACTAAGATGGAATGCCTCATTTCCAATGCAAAATGGTCCCTGGTTCTCTACACTCACCATACGAAACACAGCAGCATTAAGCTGCTATTTCACGCTGGCATTCTGTGAGAGCGTGGTCCTTCCCTGGTCGAGCTGACCCATTCGCGCTACAACTATACTACTAATATAGCTGCAGCATGGCCCTACCATGTATATTTTACATTTTTTATTTTTATTATATAACAATATCCTTTCATGTTTTCCCACAATATATTAATTACCTTATAATTTTTGCAGGTTCTTAATTCACTAGTAAGAGTTTCGTAGATTTTTTTAAATTTAAAATTACGTTACAAGTGTCATTTGAATTTGAGGTTATCATACATGAGCACCACAGAGTACCACTTTGAATAATCAGAAAATGAGCACTAATAAAAAGTGTTTCCCAACGTTCTCACCGCATAAACTTTTCTCCTCCCGTCTGAGAATACTTAATGTATTATTCATAAAAACAAACTCGACTCCAAACTAAGAATCTCATTTGATGTCTCACTCAACTAATAGATTTATATGCACTGTCGTATCGTTTGCATATATTATTTCTAACCGAAATACTGGCACGTAGGCGTTGCGTTTTGTCATTAGCATACAGATGGGAGTGTGGGTTCGATTCTGATGGTTTTTAGAAAGTTCTGATGATATTTATTATGACAGCATTGGTGCTACAGAGCCAAGTTGTCTGTGATTTATAAAAACGACTTGCCTATGGGCGGTAACGCGATACTCAGTCTGTCTTTTTCTCTCTTTCGTATATATGGCGATAGAAAACAGAGACGTGGTTGTAAATCTCGGTGTAAGATGTCCGTAACAAAACCACCTACGAATGTTATCACACAATTTATGATTGGTTGCGAAGAATCTCAGAGAAGTAGCTCATTCATATATTCACACCTTTGTTGTCATATTAGTTGGGGAGAGAGTATATATGAAAAGATTTTAACGTGATCGTATGGGAGTATCAAAACTATAGACGAAAATTATAGTCAACATTTTATGTTAAATCACTCTTTTTTGGGTTCTCAAAAACATATCCGTACAAGTTATCCTCCCTCCTCTTTCATTTGCAGGTGTTTAGCTTATAGCTATAGTGCACATTCATAAACATCTTAACCCGAAATAATCATTTGTAGTAATGCCAGACACGTGTCAATCGTGAAATTCGTTTATTTGATCTGGATCGCATCAAAGTATTGATGATTGCAATTACATTTTTGAACGTTCCAGATCAAAAGAGTGACAGCACCTACGACCAAAGAGCATAGTGATGCCGACGACAGAGATTATCAAGTCACAGTCACAGAGTACGAAAACTCGAAATGATCCATTTGAATGAACGACACGAATGAGCCCGTTCGTAAGACGAATCAATACTTCAATGATCGGGTCAATAAAAATGAATGAATGACACATATCTACTAGCCACTTCTTTTCGATTCGTCAGGTATTTGAGCCACGCTATATAAAGGACCGGGTCTTCTTCTTCTGCAACCCTTAAAAGTCTATTTTGTGACATGGGTCTCTCCATCAGATCAAAAGAAAAGTTTTAACATTTCAGAATGCAAACTAATAGACGCGATAATGCAACCAGACCCGAAACAAAAATCACATTCGATATACAAACAATTTTTTTTGTACAAATATGCTTTTAATTTATACACGTAACGTGGTAGAGCCACGCTGCAGCTAAATTATAGTTGCAACATGAATGGGTTTGCTTAACCAAAAAAGGACCATGCTCTCACAGAATATCATCGTGAAATAGCAGCTTAATGTTGATGTGTTACGTATGATGAATGTCCTCCCCGGCGGACCCGGCAACTCATTTTACTGATAACGAGTAATTTTCTTCTAGTCTTCAAAGGTGACAACGCATCTATATTTTGATTCATAACCGAACATAAATGTAGGGCCATATCATCAGTGTTCTACAAAAAGCGCTGTTCAAAATTTTTGTAACTTTCAATTTTAAAGGACGTTATTGTGAAAGGTTAAACGTTGATTCATCATTTTGATAATAATTAAAAAAATATAATATACTTAGGCTAAGTACTTGTAAAGCTTTACAGGAAGTTTTTATTTTTATTTTCCAGCAATTCGCTCATAATACGAGTTACTACATCGTCGGTGAATAAAAAGAGTTATTGATCCGTATCCGTATCCTTTCCAATCCTTGAAAACGTCTTCCAATGCAGATCCATACCATCAGATGGACTGTGCACTCGTTTTTCTCCCTTGTTCTATAAAAAAAATACAACCGACCTACTGAGACTTTGACCTTTTCGTTTTGATCTAACAAAATGCATAAATGATTTCCCAGCTCCCAGCAACATTAATAACGTCAGGTGACTCAGACCACGACATTGAGAAAGATCCGATGATTCTGTCACATGTAGAAATGTGAATTATTTTTACAACCTCATGGAACACCAAAACCACACGGCGACCGAAACTGGTCGGGTTCAACGTTCTTTACTCATTAGTTTTTGATCACGGCGATTCCAATAATACTGTAGGGTTATAACGCTTAATTGGTCATTAATCGAAAATTGATTTTATCTTACGTGTGTAAAGTTGATTTTTCCGTAAACTTGCAGTTAAAGTTTTTTTTTTTTATTTACAAGTACACAACTGGTTCTCTACATTTAGACGGTTGAAATGATAAAAATTCCTTAGCCACGGTACATATAGATTAGGAAATTCTTCTAAGCTTCAAGTTGGGAATGGTCGAGCCAGCACACGAGCAAGCCTGTTATTCCAGTAGTCGTTAATAAAACTATGAACTGAGTAGACTCTATTTTGAATATAATAAAGAAATTTAATGTGAAAGATAATCAAACGATAAATCATTATTTGTTGGTGTTTGTTGAGCTATTGCTTTTCTCTTGCAATTATGTTAGGGAAGCCAATTTTATCACACGTTACAATTTCTTTCCGAAATTCTGTCATTTTTGTACCTACTTATGAAAGCAAGGCAGGTTTCAACGCGTGCACATCAGTTAAAATTGAAGTGACATGAGATATGAGATATACTGTCATAATTTTATGAGTCCGAATGTTATATTTAAAAAATTTCAATTACGAATCTTGAACTATGCAGGCTTAATTATATTTAAAATGGCCACTCCATTAAAACGCTAACTTTGTGCTTTGACTTCTATTACATAGTAGCATTTATTAATGCTAGATGATACCGATAGTGGATGGATAGTGGCTTAAAATGATAAAATAAACGTTTGTTGCGTACATGTTACGTAGAGATATAAAAAAATATCCTGTGGTGCCTGACAGACGAAATAATTTACATGTATGGAGTGTAGAGTAGAAGGAGAACCATCTCTGTATATGAAAACTGTCCCTAAAAACGCGTCCAATAAGGGTGGCGCTGTAGTAGCATAGGATAAATTTAAAAAAAAGCGCCAAAATTTATTAGAATAAGATGGAGAAATAACCAAGGACCGACCAATCCGCTTGGTTTTGTACTACGTAAATAGTTGAGGTTTTGTATACTGGCATTTTACTAACTACTCTAGTCATGAAATTTTTTAAATATTTTAATTCAGCTGACTTCACTCCGTCTACAACAGCTATATTCATATCGTAGTTTTTCAGACGCCAGCGCTATTGTGGTAGGTTTTGGAACCTCTATTTTCAGTATATATTGGGACACTTTTTCAACTTTCGCACCTTATAAGATGGTTCTCCTTCTACTCTACACTCCATATTTACATGCAAGAATAATAAATATTGAATGAGAGAGTTAATCACAAGGTGTTTTTAATTTATATCTAAAAAAGTAAAAAAGAATTGAGAAAAGGTAAAACTTTCCAAACAGTTATAATTTATTGCCACCACAAACACTTCCAAGAAATCACTCGTCTCGTGCCTACAAATATTTAATTACGTACTTGGGCCACTTCTCTTTCTAACCAGGTATTTGTATGGACGTTACGGTCCATCCGTGAGAGAATGTGCGAGCTTCGACGATTCCAAATTTGCATTGAATAGATTTAAAAATATATATTCCGGCAATCCGAACTCCGGACAAACAACTTTAATCATTTAGAATTGGTAGGTTGATTCAAACATTAAATATCAAATCATTGCTTTGATTTTGAAATAAAATTAGCGACACACATGATTGTTAATGTCCTTTTCTAGAAGCAAAAGTCATTACTTGTGCTGAATATATGTGTGTTACCATTACAGCCTATTAAAATCCACTGCTGAACATAGGCCTGCCTCCCATTGAGAAAATATAACATATTACCTCAATGTTGCCTCCCCATGTATTGCCTCATAGGGGGGATATTTGTCATTTTACTCGTTATTAGGAAAAAGACACTGCTGCCTATCTCCTGATTTCTTTTACACTGTCGCCTCTTCGACACCCACGGGATGATATGGGACAGTGGATATACTTACATCAAGGTATTGCTACAAGGTAATATACATGATATGTGTGTATTGTATTGTATTTTTTATATCGTGTAAATGTTTTCGAACCTAATTCCACTGCGATCTGATTATGAGTTGGATTGTCGTGCCGCATGACGTATACATAGTTTCCAATACATACAGACTCGAATTTTTTTTATCATATATGTATTCCAAACCTGGGCGTAGCACAGACGTATAGAACATAGTGAACAACAACGCCTTCACACATTTTAGCCGAGCATATTCAACAACTGATTTGCGTTGTCTTCGAGATGACTACAAGTTTAGCTATTTTTCTTAATTATGGAATCCAGTGCTTGACTTCAGCCACCAATTCCACCTGATGGTAAGTATGATGAACTTGTAGGTGATAATTCGTACTCTCTTAGCGTAAGAAAAGCGGGACGGTAGGACAGACGCCATCAAATTACTTCACTCCATTGCCGTACGCATTACGCAAGATATTAGTAAATTGTGGCAACGAAGAAATGAAGAGTCGCCGGCCGATTGGTTGTCCGATGATGGAAAGGGAGGAAGGAATTAAAGCATGTAATTCCTGCGTAAAGTTTCGAAATGTATACGATACAATACCGAGTGATTGCCTACTCTGCGCCTGCTCTTGAGATTGACAAGATTGGCTTCAACCAAATCAAGATTACCAAAAGCTCTTAACACTAATTCACTGAGTTCAACGCTAGGCGGCATTTTGCGGCACCAGCCCATATGCGATAGCAGTACTCACTGCTCGACTGGAATTGCGCTTTGTATAAGTTAAGAAGCTGCCTCGGTTTAAAGGACTGTCATACTGTTGCAAGGATAACTACCTACTTGGGGTTGCTTCGGCTTTGGTCTCAATGAACCACCCATAGTTGAGGTTCAGCGCTTGTTTTGGAGGCGTTGAATCTCACAAAATTGCCACCGCACCATTAGAAGACTGCAGTGAGAGATTCATACATAATTTAATTTTTTTTTTAAATAGAATATGGGTAACAATCGGGCACACAGTCCAGCTGATGATAAGTAGAAGCTGTGGCCCATAGACATCTACGTTAACTTCGATTAATGATCAAAATTAAATGCATTGCCAAGCCTGAGGACTAATATGGAATGCCTCGTTTCCAGCAAAAAGGTCTCCTGATCTCTACACTCACCATACAAAACACAGCAGCATTAAGCGGCTATATATTATATACAGCCCATCAAACTTCCTGAGCTACCCTACTTGGCTTGCTTCAGCACAGGCCTCGTCCATAGATTGCCTCCTAGAGGGAATGTTTCCCATAGTTACCAAGCTTTGCAGGCTCATATTTTATTGTTTAGAATTGTAATCAGGTTGATGCTGGTTCCCCACTCCAGTTTCATTTCCTTCTGTTGCCTCTTGGGCTAGTAGTTTCTCTGACGCCGCATATACACGGTGATTTATCATTTAGCGATCGATTTTATTATTTTCTGTTAATACAATGTTTATAAATAATAAAATTATTGATATAATATATAACAAGCTAACGAGATAGGCTTTACATTCTGTAAACAAAACTTCTAACTTCGTATAGTCTTTCAGGCATATCCGCTCGGAGTTAACACAAATTTGTTATCTAAACATAACGACAGTAAATTTCTAATATTTTCTTTTTATTCAATAAGGGTGACAAACGAGCACACAATCCACCTGACTTAACAAGTGGATACTGCTGCCCATAGACATCTACATACATTTATCCTCAATTTTGTATCAAAATGCAGATACGTTGTCATCCCTGAAGACTAAGACGACGAAGATGGAATGCTTCGTTAAATATACGGTTAGTGTACAATAATTTTGTTTAATGATTTTTCATGTAGGTACAACAACAAGCGATTATATTATAATAATTTAAATGATCAATGCCTAAGACTAAGTATATAGTTTTCGTTACAAATTATCTGGAGATGTGTGTTATGTTTAGTAGGTACTTAGTAAATTTTAATAAGACTATATTAATGTTTTACGTTAACTTCTTTATTTCGCCAATTAAATAATATCGATAGCAGAATAAGATAAAAGTTAATTCTTATGAATCTGGCATTTATGACATTTGGCATTAAAACGAAAACGGGAAAATATAATAATGTATAACTCACTCGCAGTTTATTTAAAAGTGTAATGCAAACCTTATACGTACTCAGTGGCAGTAAGTCAGCGATGTTAAATGAAACCAACTAATTGTCTGAATACAGCTTTATTGTCTTACGCGGCCATTAGTTGCATAGTGTAAATAGTTTGCGCCAACACGAAGGCAACGCTCGAAATGAACGCACGTTCACGGTCACTGCTTGCTGCGTTCACTTTGCGTTCACTTGAATCATTCTCAGCAGTTTGTTCTTGTGGTAAACAGGCATACGGGGCGATTTCATCTGTGTTCGTTCATCTGCTGACGATAACTGGAAAAAATAAATTAAGTACATTTAAAAAATAAAACAAGTCCCTTGTATCAGCCAGTAGCATTTGTCAGTATTAATATAATCAATTAACATAACATATCAATAGGTACTATTTCTGTAGATGCTTCTATTTTGTATCCGATAGTTGCTCCACAAACTTTACGAAATATAAGAAAGAAAATATCAACGTACATCTTAAAACTTTTTCTAAAGGTGATTATGGACTAATCTTCTAATAAATGGCCAATGTTCTACATGTTATAGGCTTTCGTCACTACAGGCTATCAGAAGTCCGTGGCTGAACTTAGGACTCCCCCCATAGATTGCCCCACAGAGGGTGTTTGGCATTAGTTGCCACGCTTGGTAGGCGGGTTAAAAACAGCAGGTTTTCGTATAAGTGTCTATAACAGTCCACTACTGGACATGGGCCGCTTGCATTTTAGAAAGGATTTGCCTAATCCGTGCTTAATTCACAGTATAAGATCTATTTTGCATGCCTTAAGCGCAATGCGCGTAGGTATTCTTCAGAAAAGAGCTTACTCCTTTTTATAAGGCCGGTAACGCATCTGCAATTCCCCTGGTTCCCCTGATGTTGCAGTTGTTCATGGGCGGCGGTAGTCACTTACCATGAGGTGAGCCGCATGGTCGTTTGCACCTTCTCCTATATTCTACTAGCACCTAAAAATCAAGATTAGGGTAGGCAGAGTCTATATCAGCACTGTAGTAGATGTTCTCAACGTAATACACACAACGTATAGATTTGAATATATTAGGATGTTTAACAGAGAAACAGTACTTGTTACATCGTAGTACTTACTACATTAGAATAATTTTGAAACATACCACATTGGACTCGGATCGTAACGGAGTTGTAACTTTAGTTCTGGCAGCAAGTAATGCATTTTTTTTCGGTAACGGTAACACTTGCGAGTACTTGGTGTTCTGGTGATGATCTTCACGTTTTCCTTCCAGGTATTTTGGCGATTTTCCACACTTTGGTACATGGAAATACGAATATATCGACTCTAGGCTATATTTTGGCTTGTAACATAATTGTACCAATTCACAAACTTGTTTTTGACTGCGGCTGTTTTCTTTTAGTTCTTTGTAATTAAGAAGCGGTAATTGATGGTGACTAGATGAGGCATAAGAGGAGTCGCAGGAATTGATTTGTTCACAGAATTTTTGCCTTTCTGTTCTTATTTTTCTACGTACGTTAAAGACGTTAGATTTCTTTACTTGAGTCACCGGCCAGCAGGTTGTAGTTGGATTTGCCTTAGATTCTGGTAAATTAAGACAACCGTTGATTAATATGCAACGTGGATTATGAATACACAATATTTCTCCATTGTATTGCTGTTTCACTGTCTTTATGATCTCATCGTGAGGTGCTTGGCAAGGTTTTTCTGTTTTGCCCTTATCGGGTAATTTTAAATTACTTTTTTCAAGTGAGTCTGACTGTTGTAATTTTTCTGAATGACACTTGCATGACAATGACACTTGGGGTCGATCAAATTTAATTGAAGAAGATGTTTGTACGTCCTTACAGAGACAATTCATCTCATATTTTTCATTACTATATTGATCTTTACAGCCTAGGTCTTTAATAGTATTTTCATCTATTTTAGGTACAGTACATTTAGAATTTTTGCACGGTTCACTTTGCTTCTTCTCTATTTCAATGACAGCTTTATCTGTAACTTGTATTTTCTTGCATTTACCGAACTGCTGCAACCGTTTACAAGGACAAAGTTTGGTGGGATCAGCCTGTTGCTCTTTGTTCTGATTATGGACAATTTTATTAATAACATAATCCCAAAAACCATAAGAAGTAGACGGTATATCACTAATATGGTCAGATTTTGGTTTAGAAATTCTGGAATTATTTATTTCTTCCCTCATCGGATTTGCTATAAATTTAAAAGGAAATATAAATTCAATTTTGGAAGGGAACTGCTGCTTTTTATGTTTAAAATTCATCCTTTTAGACATACTTTTCATGTCTTCTTTCAAAATGTGTTTTTGAATATTTTTTCTGTTTTTAAACTTGGATGAAATATTCTTAATTTCAGAATCTGTTGATGCGACATTATTAAAAGTGTACTCCGGATACAAATTTCTAGCTATATTCGGATCAGGGCATTTAAGCCTATTAGTTAAAATGGAAACTGGTACTCTATTATTCCTGTAGTCATAATTTTGCATTGCATAATTATATCGTTCTCTACTTAATTTCTTTATGCATCTTTTTTCGACATTAGCGCAGTAAGGTTCTCCTTGAAATGAGTTATGATATTTATTTTTGACGTAGTTTTCGCGGCTCTGAATCCTGTTTGAAATATATGGGAAGATTTGATGTATATTAAAAAACTTTGAACTGGTCTTAACAATAAAACTGCTATTATTTTTAATACTTTTTGTATAAAAATCTGTTTTATCGTCTGTTTCATAGCTATGGGAATTAAAAAGTCTTTCTCTACTTATTTCACTAAAAATTTGTCTCTTTTTTGTTTCTTTTATTTTTGTAACACCTGAATGTGCTCTTTCATGTCTAACGCTTTCTACACTATAAGTTTTGTCGCTCCCATCTGATGCTCTACGTTCTTTGTTCACTTTGTTACATTTACGAAGTTTACTAACAGGTAATAATTTTCGTCTTTTTCTTTTTGATACGTACAGATTAGATGTATCATCAAATCCGGAGCTAGCAGAATGCTGTTCTATGCATTTCGGATCATAGCTGATCACAAAATGGCTAGAATAGATGTTATACATATTGTAGATTTTAACAACAAATTAATGTCATACGTGGTTAGACATTTTGCTTTTTACAATTTTCATTGTAGTAATTTCTATTTTATTACATTGATTATTTTGCTACATCTTTTTTCCAAAATATAAACAGCTTGCAGCAAGCTTACAGGTATAACTAAATTGTCAGAAATGACATTAGTCACTTCACATTATTTTTTTCTTTTTCTCAATAATTTTCTTTATGACCGTGTTTATCTAAGTTATTAAAACTTTATCTTGAATATTAGTTAGCAATTAACAACACCTTTGTTTTTATTTAAAAAAAACAGCGTAAAATTTTATCCTGGTCTTTAGCGCCGTATCACAATGCTAAATCATTGTATTGTGTTCTGTATAAAGAGAATAAGACTTAAGTTGTGTGATATTTAATTTTGTACATACTCAGTATACAGTATTTACTAACAGTGATAGTAGAGTCGCGTATGTGCGAAGACTTTAATCTATATCTATACAAATAAATAAAATCGAAGTGTCCGTTTGTAATATCAAAATTACAACGTTTTACTAAATGCATATGAAAGTATAAACAGTACTTATAACAAAAATACACTTTTTTAAATTTTTGTCTGTCTGTCCGTCTGTCTGTCTGTCTGTTTGTTCCGGCTAAACTCCGAAACGACTGGACCGATATTGACGGGACTTTCACTGGTAGATAACTGATGTCATAAGGAGTAACTTAGGCTACTTTTAGTTTAGAAAAATAATTAGGGTTCCACGCTAAAAAATGAAAACCCTAAATTACACGCGGGCAAAGTCGCGGGGAACAGCTAGTTTAATCTATACAAATAAATAAAACTGAAGTGTCTGTTTGTAATGTCAAAATTACAGTTTTTCACTTAATGCATATGAAAGTAAATACGGTACTTATAACTAAAATACAATTTTAAAATTTTTGTCTGTCTGTCTGTCTGTCTGTTTATTCCGGCTAATCTCTGAAACGGCTGGACCGATTTTGACCGGACTTTTACTGGCAGATAGCTGATTTCATAAGGAGTAACTTAGGCTACTTTTATTTTAGAAAAAGAATTAGGGTTCCGCGCATAAACATAAAAACCCTAACACGCGAGCGAAGTCGCGGGGAAAAGCTATTATAAAATAAGATATTAATATAAAATAAATATAAGAATTTAATGTAAAATATTCTTATTTTAATCTAAACAAACATATTTCTAAATAAAGTGTAATAATGATTATCTTATGGAATTCACAAATCTTCAATTTACGCAATATTTAGTTTAGTGTACGGATTGCAGTACAGTTGAATATAGTCAATGTCCGGAATGCGAAATCTTGTGCGTAGTACATATCGATGCCCATCTCCTTTTTCAGCTTCCCATTGTTGCCGTTTACGACACTCATGAGATAATATGGGGTAACGGATTCTCTTACGCTGCCAATATCATTTCTTTGTGTTAATATTATATATTTATGATTTGATACTATAAGCTGTTGAAGGAAATATACCTACCAATAATTAAAAACGTCACCTGCTCACTGCATCCTGCTAATTACTGAATGAAGCTCTGGCGATTGACTGACCTATATTACCGTTACTGATACAGCATATGAAAGTCCGCTTCTGAACATAAGCCTCCCGCGTGGATTGCTTCATAGGGGGATACTTGACGTAGTTGTTATGCCTGCTTGCCAGGGTTGGCAACCGCAGTTTTTTACTAACAGTGTGATAGTTACGTAGTGTGATAGTAACACACGGTAAGACCACTATTAACGTTTCCATTTAAGTACGACGATACCGTCTTAAAGACGACTTCAACTGATACTTGGCAGTCAGAGCTCAACGAACCGCTAATGTAAGGGCAAAGGGAAGAAATCTGATCACTGACGCGTTATGAAATGGCTTTTGTCTGATAGAGTTTTATAGGGTTATAAGGGAGATGGCAGGAAATACTATGAAACGTAAACAAAGGCCTGGTCGAGACGGCGGACAAAAAGACCTCAGAGGGCGTTTTTACATTGGCTTTGTAACAGGCATCAGTCAAGGCAGGACTGATTTACTGCTGTTATCTATATCCTGTTTTCAAGTCAGCTTACTAATTCTAAAAAAAACTGGCACCTATTTTTGTAGTCAGTGTCTTATACTCATGCCACATTCCCTGTACATGTGGTACCAAACTTGTCTAAACGTGAAAGTCAGTGGCTGAAACTTTCCTTGACTGCTGGCTTATACCAAATCGTCGCAGAACCAAGTTAGTCACTGATGTTACAACTGGCGCCGGCCAAACGGCTATAAATACACACTTTAAACAAGTGGTAAAATTTAAAATTGCGTACAATCGAATTCAATATAAATAAAATAAGAACATCATCAATGTAGTCGAAGTCAATTGAATACGCATTATTAAGGATAACTCAAAAACTACTGGTCAGATCTTGATGAAATTTATATGAGACCACAAGAGAAGCACTAGCTTTCAAAAAAAGCAACATCAAAGTCGGGTCACCTAGAAAAAAGTTATTTCTCTTTTTTTTTGAAGTCGGTTAAAACTCTGCCTTTATAGATCTGTAATGACCATTATAAACTCAATTATATATCGAAGTGATGATAGTAGAGTTTGTACGTAGCATGAACACAATAATAAAGTGTCTTCAGATTAATAGAGACAATAAGAAAATAAATAGTAATGAAATCATTGTAAGTATATTTGTTAATTAAGGGTAAATTATTTTAGTTTAAGATATTGATAACATTAGGTAAAAGAGAACCCATTACCCAATTTCTGTACCGTTACCGTTACCGTTACCGTTACCGTTATCGTTACCAATACAGCCTATTAAAAGTCCACTGTTGAACATAGGCCTACCCAATAGATTGGCCTCATAAGGAGGATATTTGCCATAGCTGCCACGCTTGGCAGGCGGGTTAGCAACCGCAGCTTTTTATTTTTAGTTGTTACTAGCTGTTCCCCGCGACTTCGCCAGCGCGTAATTTATTACGATTGGATTTCATGGGTTTTCATTTTTTGTACCCTAATTCTATTTCTAAAATAAAAGTAGCCTAAGTTACTTCTAAGTCCGGTCAAAATCGGTCCCGCCGTTTCGGAGATTTCCGGAACAAACAGACAGACAGACAAAAATTTTCAAAATCGTGTTTTTGTTATAAGTACCGTATATACTTTCATATGTATATAGTAAAAAGCTGTTATGTCGACATTACAAACAGACACCCCAATTTTATTTATTTGTATAGATTAGTAAGACGCTGCTGCCCATCTCCTGGTTTGTTTCCCTCTGTGGCTTCTTACGACACCTACGGTACTAAATGGGGTAGTGAATATTCTTACACTGCCACTACACGGCAGAATGTAATTATGATAATGTAATTATGTAAATAGTTTATTTTAGGAAATAATTGACTGCACAGAATTTAGATTTATGCCACTTGAATCGTTGGCAAATATTTTAAGTAGAAAACTAAGCGGCCAACCAAATCAGATTGTGTAACGAGAAATGGAAAAAAAAACTAAAGTCTTTTTGTGAGTTTCAAACTTAATTAGTAACAAAAACGCGGCTTAAAGACCGCAATAAATTTTTTCCACAACTGCTACACTTTTTAACTTTATTTAATTTTTGTATTTTAAACGATTTTTAATTATGACTAGCTGTTCCCCGCGACTTCGCCTGCGTGTAATTTTGGGTTTTAATTTTGTTGCGCGGAATCCTAATATTTTTTTTCTAAAATTTAAGTAGCTTAAGTTACTTCTTATAACATGAGCTATCTACCAGTGAAAGTCCCGTCAAAATCGGTCTAACCGTTTCGGAGATTAGCCGGAACAAACAGACAGACAGACAGACAAAAATGTTAAAAATTATGTAATGTTATAAGTAGTATCGTATATAATTTCATATGCAATTAGTAAAAAGCTGTTATTTTGACATTACAAACAGACAGTTCAATTTTATTTATTTGTATAGATTACGAATTTATAGGATTTTATTAAACTTGATAAAGAAGCATACACGCATTCCGGTTAACCCTAAGACTTAATGCAAAGATCATGCTTTCCAGGTCTTCCCCTTTCGGCTACTTCGACAATTCCAAATAAGTAATAGAAACAGAATCCGGCGTGGCTGATGGAAATCCGTTACATTAAAGATGTTAAAAATAAAAACGATTTGCCTTACCTAGTTTGAAAAGCACCTTCCCCCAATTGTATGCACAATCACCACTGTAGTGATGTTGGGGATAGTGGAATATTGGGTTTGTGAATTCATTCACATTTTTCCATCTAAGTCCGTATCGAAAGTAAGGTAAGCTAAGTATCCCCCATAGATTGTGTCATAGGGATCCCCCGACGAGACTTGGCATAGTTGCTACGCTTGGCAGGCGAGTTGGCAACAGTATTTTATTATGATTTAGTTGTTATCAGGAAGTAGCTGCTGCCTAACACAATTGTTATTCAATTTCCGTCTGTCACGCTCATACTACGGAATGATGTGGGCTATTGGATACCCTTACGTGGCCACTTCACGGCAACACACATCTTTAAGGTACAATTCCGTAGCCGATCGCAGGCAGCAGCAGCCGGCGACGTGTCGTCGCGACATGTCGTGGCGTAATGTCGCTGCAATCATGATTCCGAACCCAACTGTAGGCGGCAGCAGCCCGTGTTCCAATCTGTTCCGAATGTTCTGTGGGTACTCTATTTATGTAAACAAAATAGGCACTATATACATACCTATTTACCGCTTTTATTTAACTCTTTTCCTATATATTTCCAAATATTATCTTTTGTCACACTGTTTAAATAATTATTGTGAGATGCATCGTACAGTGCGGGATATTGGGCCACCTGGTTTATCAGTTTCTCTTCCTCGGAATCGGTGAAACTCATTTTTTGAGAAAAATTCAACGTGTCGTCTGCCGCTCGGCCCGTAGCGACAAACGACGTGTCGCTTGCTACGGAAGGTATTTCATAGAAATAGAACTACATAGAAAACAGTAGTGTCGCGACGACACGTCGCCTGCTACTGCTGCCTGCAGTTGGCTACGGAATTGTACCTTTTGGAAAATAATATCTCGGTAATCTAATCCCTAACACAACGAATCTCTAAAACGTTAAGAGCGCCGCGTCGCAGGGCTGCGCGTTAAAACAAAGAGTTTGGGGTACGTTCGTGTATTATTATTATCGGAATTAAACGCTGAATTAATATGCAAAGGTGATACGTCATGCTGGAAGCGTTGTGCATTGCTCTGAAGGGGGAACGTACGGCGATGTGTCGGTTTTGATACTTGTAGTTTAAGTAATACGTTAAACATGTTTCCATTACAAAAAAAGATTTCTTAAATAATTTATTATTTACGTATAATTTATATGGTGATTGTTGGGACTGGCCTGCTTGTGTTTGCAACATATATATTAGCTTTTATTTTGTATATTCTTTTTGTTGTATATTCTGTATATTCTGATGACTAATTTTATTATAGAACATGCTTTGATTAACTATTAGTCTATGACTTTTCAATTATTAATAAAATAATTTAACCTTTCGGTACAATACATTTCATTTCGTGATTATTTTAAAGACTTTTAACATTTTTAAGCTTCACGCCCACAAAAGGATTCCTTCCACGTATGTTAGCGTTTCACAGATATAATCTATCACATATTATCTATCTCATATAATATATTGCTACGGAATCGCTCATTAAAACAATTGAGAATTTACCTAATATAAGTTTTAAAGTTGAAATGTAAGTAGTATTTAAACAGTTGACATTCACGTTAATTGTATTAAGTACTTTTTTTATAGGATAAGGGTGACAAACGGGCACACAGTCCACCTGATGGTAAGTGGTTGCTGCGGCCCATAGACACCTACATCTATCCTCTATTACAAATCAAAATCTAGATGCGTTGTCACCTGTGAGGACTAAGATGGAATGCCTCATTTCCAGTAAAAAGGGCCTCCGGCCACCTGCACTCACCAAGCGAAACGCAGAGGTAAACCTCTACTTTACGCTGGTTTTCTGTGAGGTCGTGGTACCCACCCCGGTTCGAGCCGGCTCATCCGTGCGACAGCAAAAGCTACCGCGTGGCTCTACCACTGTTAAATCACTGTTAACTGTTAACTGGTACTTATGATCAGTTGTCAAAACGAAACTCCACAGTTTCTGTGGTCAAATAAATGACGTCATCTGTATTTATAGTCAAATAAACATCTTTTATAATATTACTAATGAATAGTAGTCTTAATTAATTTGAAATGGAAGACCAAGTTGTATGGCACTAGTAATTATGTAATTATAGATTGTAGACACAATAATCCAATTTTTTTATCATTTTAAAACTCAAGTATCAAAAAACACAAACCACGCAACAAAAAACGATAAGCAACGCGTCACACTATGAAATAATAGGAAAGGAATAAAAAATAACCCAAGGTGAATGCCGGAGCACGTAGGTAGGTTTTAGAAATAATGAATCGAGCCAAAGGGTTCGGCATATTAATGTAATAGGGGTGCGACCCCTCGTAATCATAGGTGATCTGGCGTTGGACGATGCTCTGTCCTTTTTTTTAAATTAAACGCGGCACGGCTATTAAGTTCGGTCAGTCCGAGCTTAGAGTTTCGATTACTGGCTGTTACATATTATTTCGATGACGAGAAGAAAAAGTTTTCTTTAATTTAAAATTATGACATTCGTTATAACAGTTAAAATAAGAAGTAGATGCTCGTATAATGTACAATAAATGTCTTTCTGGATTGAAATCAATTACTAGAAGGGTAGATTGACCATAAAATATGAACTAGTGGTCGCTTATTAGTCGACATTCGACTGTAATTCATTAATAGATTTTTATATTAAGTAAGCTGTATATTACTTTCAACTACACATTCATTTATAAACAGATACCTAATAAATATATTAATAGGTACATGAAGGGAAATAAAGGTGGCAAACGAGCACACAGTTCACCTGATGGTATGTGGTTGCTGTGGCCCATAGACACGTACATCTATCCTCGATTACGACTCAAAATGCGAATGCCTCGTTTCCAGTAATAAAGCGTCTCCGGTTCTCTACACTCACACTACGAAACACAGCAGCTTTATGCTGCTATTTTACGCTGGTATTCTGTGAGAGCGTGGTTCTACCCTGGTCGAGTCAACCTATTCGTGCTACAACCATAATATAGCTACAGCGCGGCTCTGCCATGTATAGATACATACATAAATAAGTTTTTATGGAATTCTCAGGGCACTATATACGTGGTAGAGCCATACTGCAGCTATATTAGTAGTATAATTGTAGCACGAATGGGTCGGCTCGACCGGAGAAGGACAACGCTCTCACAGAATACCAGCGTAAAATAGCACCTTAACACTGTGTTTTATATGGTAAGTGTAGAGAACCGGAGACGCTTTTTTACTGGAAACGAGCCATTCCATCTTAGTCCTCACGGGTGACAACGCATCTGCATTTTGATTCGCAAACGAAGATAGATGTAGATGTCTATGGGCCACAGCAACCACTTACTACCAGGTGGACTGTGTGCTCGGTTGTCACCCTTATTCTATAAAAAAAAAACTGAGAACTTTTATTTTTCTGTTAAAATTGTAGCCTAAATTTGATATAATTATATTAAATGACTGAGGATATAACAGCATGATCTCCACTTACAATACATTTTTGTTAATGACAATCAATCGTGCTCATGATTCCTAATCGAAGATAGATCTATGTCTATGGGTCTCAGCATCCACTTGCCCTCGGGTGAGCTGTGTGTTTTACAAGCTGATTTTTTAGGCTTAAACAATTTTACACTTTATTTATTATAAATTTTAAATTCCATTCAAACCTCCAAATGCACGGATAAATGCTTGCGAGCTTCCCAACCTGTAGCTTATCAACCAATTTAAATGGACAAAGGTTCTTCACGGTAGATCTTTTCCGCAAAAGAGCAAGGTACAACAGTTTTTATTTCACGTTTCAGTGCAACCGAAAATACCAGTGCTCAATGGTTTCCACTTTCACAAACTGGAACCATCTTAAATCTGAAAAGATCGTTACATCATTTCACAAGTTGCGAAAGAATGAAGATAATTCATGGGTCTTTGTTATATATACCTGCATGTAAAAAGCTGACTGTTCAATGTATATTATTTACAATTTATAATTCTTTAATTGTTAAACTTGTTTTTTATAATATATTTATTTTATTTCTCTTAGTTTAAAGTTGATTTGTCCGTTTTAGTTTTATTATTTTACCCTTTTCAGTTGTCTAAATGTCGACGAAATAATTTTAATATTTTTCCGTCGTAATAGTAATACATTGATGGAATTTTTCTTAAATTATTTACACCCGTGATTGTATATTATTATAGCCTATTTAACAAATGAGAATCATTTAAATCGGTTTAGTTGTTTCTGAAAAATCGATGAACATTTAAAAAAAATACACGTCGAATACCATCTCGTTTTTGCACTCGGTTAAAAATAGTTAAATTATAGGAACATAAATTGCTTCGTAGGTATTGTAGGAAACAGTGTTGCCACAACATGTGGCTTCGAGCGGAGTAGTGGCGGAGACCACATGTTCCGTTGAAAC
Source organism: Parnassius mnemosyne (assembly GCA_963668995.1). Classification (NCBI taxonomy): domain Eukaryota; kingdom Metazoa; phylum Arthropoda; class Insecta; order Lepidoptera; family Papilionidae; genus Parnassius; species Parnassius mnemosyne. The sequence continues at coordinate 11,428,750 of CAVLGL010000080.1, forward strand.
ATGTTATTAAAAAACCGGCCAGATTTTATACAATTACGCTTTTTGTTACGTTGTTGGATACCCCGCAACGGTCTGCGTTGTCCTCGAAAACAAAATATCCACCATTTGTCGTTTACATTCAAAACGCCTAAAAGTAAGCGATTTTAGGACTATTGAACATCAAAATAAGGGCGCAGGGATTCGTAAAACTTAATAAGATAAAGAAGTTCGCAAGTATACATTCGTAGGTACTTAAAAACATAATATATATAGCTCGTGAAGTTATTTTTATATTTTATATATTTAGTTAACATACATTCGAGTTTTTATTACATTGAGTGCGCTGCTTGTCAACACTGTACACTAGAAAGAATAAAGATCAAAATTGAGTAGCAGCTTTATTAATTTAAGCCTTTTAAAAAAACATTCTTTTAAATAATACGTTAATAGAGATTTTTAACTGACTTTTGAGTTTCAACTTAATTAATGTTACATTTTTGGATTGATGATGAAAGTTGTTAGCGAAGTCGATGCCCCTAAAATACATACTTATTCTAATTTATGCTTTTAAATTAATTTATTCAATCTGAAATTGTTTAGAGTTGACTAAGTTTTTAATCGAGCCGTTTTGTTGGGATAGGAACTCTAAACACTTTCTTATCTCAATAAAGAAAACTTTTATCCCAAACCAAGCACGCTACCACAAGACTTCTAGTTAAAAAGTTAAAGTTGTAGCCTATATACGTCCCACTGCTGGGCAAAGGCCTCCTATCATTTCTGAGTGTTGGCTAACTTCCCATATCTTGGAAATATTTTTTTTCTTATTTCTCAGACATGCAGGTTTCCTCACGATGTTTTCCTTCACCGCTCAGCACGTAAAATTGCAATTAACAATTTCATTGGTGCCGGCAGGGATCGAACCCGGTTTGCTCGCATACTGTGAAATTTACAGCGAGCGCTAACTGTCTGAGCTACCACGACTTCAAGTTACTCTTAGACATTTTGCGTAGATCGAATGAAAGCTGTATAATTAGGAGTTAATATAATCTTCAGCTTATTATTTCATATTGTAACATTTTTTAAAACCTTATATCTTTATACAATTTTTTTAATGAAAATTGATTAAGAGTTATTTGTTTACTTACATTAAGCCCGTGAGACACTGTACTATTTAATAAGAATATAACCGCTGGCTTTTATTTTTTGTTTTAACAGATATTTAAAAAAATTATACTTTGTCTATCTAACTATAAATTCATATTAATAATCATCATAAAAATGATATTCCTGGTAACAAATCAATCTTTAAAAAAAAACTGCGGTTGCCAAATCGCCTAGAGGCAATTTCTATGGGGTTGGCCTGTGTTCAGCAGTGTACTCTGACAGGCTGTAGTAACTATGATGACGATTGTGTTAGGTTTGAATGTTGTAAAATATTCATGGTGTAATTTAAGTGTTATTTTTATATTTTGATTTCTACCATGTTATATATATATATATATATATATATATATATATATATATACATATATATATATATATATATATATATATATATATCAAGTAAAAGATTTTATGATTATGTGGTTTATGTAACAAAAAGCGACTAATGCTATATCCGATAGCGATACCGATTTGTACTAATATATTCGAGTACTGTACTGAGTAACTATACGTCTAGTACTAGTAAAAAGGTCACCGGTAATGTACATCCACTATACTATAAAATACAACAGCACTATGCCGCTATACTATGCTGGTATTATGCGAGAGTATGGTTCTTTTCCAGTCGAGCCTACTGAAACATGCAGCCGCCATAATGTAGGTGTAGGGGCGGTTTGGCTCTGTCGTTTCCGTTACCGTTAAAGCCTATTAAAGCCCACTGCTGAACATAGGCTCCTCCATACATTGCCTTATAGGAGGAATATTTGACATAGTTGCCCCGCTTGGCGAGCGGGTTGGCAACCACAGTTTCTTTTAATCGTTGTAAGGAAGACGCTGCTACCCATCTCCTGATTTGTTTCCCTCTGTCGCCTCTTACGTCACCCACGCGATGATATGGGGTAGTGGATATTCTTACACCGCCACTACACGGTACACTATACAGATTCTAGGGTTCCGTGCCCAAAGGGTAACCAACGAGACCCTATTACTAAGCCTTCGCTGTCCATCCGTCTAGGTAGACAGTTGAAATTTTCACAGAATGTGTATTTCTGTTGCCGCCATAACAACAAGTAATAAAAATATAAATGAATTAGAAATTAAAGAGTGCTGCTCTACTAGGTACATGTTTTACGATGGCACGGAACCCTTTTGGCGCGAATCCAACTCGCACTTGGCCGGCTTTTTTTATATTATTTTTAAATATTGTTTCTGAAAGGATTAATAACACTTGGTCAGGAATTTTGTTATATAAGAGTATGCGTATGTAATATGCAAATGATTTACAATTTTATTAGTCTAAATTTTAGATTTAAAAACTATAATTCTATCAACAGCAACAATAAATCGTGTTCTGTGATTTATAAGCTAAGCGTTGTTTTCATACAATTGGTCAGTTTTTGACCACAAGCTATACTAGTTTAGATTCATACGTCGTTCTTTCCATACACTATATTTAAAAATATTTGACACCTGGCAATAAATACTACAGTCGAAAGAGACTTCAGCTTCGTCTTTAATTAAACCTTGATTTATGTGAAAGGTTGTTTGCAACTGCCCGTTTGTTATTCGGATGAAAGCACACGTCGACACATATACTGGTGTCGTTAAAGTTGAGAAATTTATTTGACATAATTGCTTCCTTTTACGCGTATGCCGTATTTAAGTGCGAAAAAGGAAAAAAATATGATCATGTAATACTCTAATTCCTTGACGTAAACACTTGATATCAAACTAGTGTAGTATCCGTTATTTTAAAGTGCGTTTCTTTTTTTTTTATTAAACGTTACCCCCACACTAGGATTTTCTCCTGTATCGTGAAGGCAGTTTACAAACACAAATTGCAGAAGGACAAACATCCAAACACGGAACAATTATTTGTAGGCCATACAAATACTTGTTTCGTGCGGGATTCGAACCCGCGCCCCCCAGCGCAGCAACTCATTGCTAAGCCACTGCGCCACGGAGCCGTCATTCTTAAATATTGCTTAAATTAACGTCATCCAGACCACGATTTCGTTTACGGCAGGCACTCTCAACGAAGACTCCGCATCTGCGAAGTTGTGTATGTGTGCAAAAACAGGTGCACTCTTTATTTCCTCACTCTCATAGTCCGATGAGATTACAATACGACACAAGCGACGAAAAATCAGGCACAGGACAAACGGATTTACGTGCTTCCAGAGATATTGGGGTTAAACAATGCCAACTTCCTGACATCAAGGTACTGAGATTTTTAAATTAAATACTGATCTAGAGCTCAGAGTAACTGCCTGCTAGGTCACAGTCCAGGGTTCGACATCTAGCCGGAAGCAATATTATGTGCAAAAACACAAATTGTTATTTAACGGATCTGGTTGTGTTGTACCCTCTTATACGCTGATGGCAATTACCTGGTTTTAATCGGTAGGAGTCCGAATAACCTCACCGTTGCCCCTGTAGGTTCTGAGGATTTACGCACTTTAAAGAAAGGTTCTTATATTGTGACACAATAAATTTGTTAAAAATTAATAAAAAGGTCGCCGTAGTCGTAATTGTTTATGAGTAAATACAACAGCACATTTCAATAAAGTTTTTACCTTTCAGGACTTCCGTTCTAATACATAAAAATTAAAATCTAATTGCAGACATTCGCGAAATTAGAACAGCATTAAAAACACAATTCGGAATTCTAACTCAGGGACGTCAATCGCGAATTTAATTTGATTGGACTAACTCCCGCGGGATGTACCGCCGATCCCGAGAATGGGGGAAATCGGGAGAAAATAAAACTTTTATTGCATCACACGTGTACATCAGCTACTATTATTTGAGCTTACAGTCTATCTACTATTCTTACTTTATCTTTGTAAGTTAAGGGAACTTGTTCGAAAGCGAGGTCAGAATATTTTGGTTGATATCATAGGGGAGTGTGGGGTAACCAATCATAGGTCGATGTTTCGATTGATTGGCAAAGGGCGATTTGGCAATGTCCCCTCGTATGGGGGTGCATCTGAGTGTTTTTTGTGCGGTATGTGAAATGTGGGTGGGACTTTTATGTAGGCAAATAAGTATTTCTAAGAAGCCGCTCATGGATTATTTAAGATTCCTCAATAAAAAACATTGTTATTGTATAACCCTGGTCGGTGCCGGTGAGAAGTACTCTGAATCAGACGTGTTTTCCTTATAATAAAACTTTTTTTTTATAGAATAAGGGTGACAAACGAGCAGTCCAGCTGATGGTAAGTAAATGCTGTGGTCCATAGACATCTATAATTAATACCCAATTAATAATCAAAATACAGATGCGTTATCACCCCCGGAAACTAAGATGGAGTGACTCGTTTCCAGTGAAAAGGGTCTCCGGTTCTTTACACTCACCATACGAAATACATCAGCATCAAGCTGCTATTTTATGCTGGTACTTAGTGAGAATGTGGTCCTACCTGTCGAGCCGACCCATTCGTGCTACAACCATTGTTGTAGCGTGGCTCTACCACGTTTAAACTTTGTAACTTAAAATAAGATATCGATAAAAAAAAGTATCGGAATATAAAATGATACCTTTACTCAATACAAGGAAACCAAATATCAAACGTCAATACGAAACCAACCACAATTCTAAACAAAATTATGAGTTAAGAGTTAAAGGCGGGAGTGAAAAGCCTTTTGTTATACCAAGACTATCAAACTTATAACAAGTACAAAAAAGTTACACAATGGAAATTCTGATTGCAAAAAGAAGATAAATTACACATATTTTTAAAGCACTTTATATTTTTTATATTAAAGTTAATTAAAAATAACGAACCGACGTTAGGTTCAATATTTAAAAATATAAATTTCACCATACGTTTTGGGGTCTCTACAGAAGAATGATTCTACTTCTAGTTCTTTATTTACTAAGGTTTGTATGTGTGATCTACTTTCATGTCCATATCTCGACCGCAAATATTGACATTTCAACGTGGTAGAGTCATGCTGCAGCTATATTACGAGTACTAGTATAGTTGTAGGAAGAATGGGTCGGCTCGACTGGGGAAGGACCACGCTCTCACAGAATACTAGGACAAAATAGCAGTTTACCGCTGCTGTGTTTCGTATGGTGAGTCTAGAGAACCGAAGACCCTTTTCACTCGAAACGAGGCATTCCATCCTAGTCCTCACGTGTGACAACGCATTTGCATTTTGATTCGTAATCGAGAATAAGATGTAGATGTCTATGCGCCACAGCAAGCACTTACCATCAGGTGGACTGTGTGCTCGTTTGTCACCCTAACCTATATTAAAAAAAAAACATAGAGATTAACCGATTTTATTCAACGTGTATGTTAAACGCGTTACCGTGTAGTGACGGTGTAAGAATATCCACTACCCCATATCATCCCGTGGGTGTCTTAAGAGGCGACAGAGGTGAACAAATCAGGAGATGAGCAGCAGAGTCTTCCTAATGACGACTAAAAGTAAAAAACTGCGGTTGCCAACCCGCTTGCCAAACGTGGCAACTATGGAAAATATCCCCTAAGAGGCAATCTATAGAGTATGCCTATATTCAGCAGTGGACTTTAATAGGCTGTAACGGTAACGGTAAGGTTTGTATGTCTGTATTTTCATGTCTATAACTCGACCGCAAATGTCGAAAGAGTAAATTTTCATAAATCATCGATTATGTAGTTGTATTTTAAATTAATAAAATTCAAAAATCATCAACTGCCAGTTTGATTTTTGATTTTTAACTCACTCGTTTCTATTATAATATATAATAGCATATTATAAGCCTTAATGAGGGAGAGTTCGTAGACATCGAGGTATAATTGGACAAAAAAGTTATAATTTGCATTTTATGTATGTATGCAAATATAAAATGAGGATAAAAATTAATTAATAAAATATCATTATCGGCATCTTTTTAGATCGTTATAACACAGATTGACTGTAGACCTCCCATATAATTTGCGCTAATCTACATAGTTGCCAAGCACGTCGACTGAGTTTTTTCAAGCGTATTATATACATAAATTTGTACGTGGACAAATACCGAAATCGGAACAGTTGTTTGAAGACATACTAAAACCATATTGCTTAGCGACTTTATTATAGCGATATCAGAGTTCGTGGTTGAATAGTATTACGAACTTACTTATTTTGCAAAACGTTTCTTAATTGGATGAACCATCCCACTTTGAAATTGCTTTAAGAATAAAAAAAAATATTTTTAAAAGGCAAAATAAGAGTATTAATATTCACTGTAGTTATAAAGCATACATAAATTCTGTGCATAATTATTCCAATATTTTAACACGTTGTGGGACGTTCTGTAACTCTAAATATGCATAATTCACAAGTGAATAAGCACAGTTAAAGCACATGAGTAATCTACTCGTGTGGTTAAAGTAATAAATTAAAAATATGTTCGTGTTGAAATTTTATTTCTAACTTCAAAACTTAAACTGTTTTGATTTATTTTTATTTCAGCGCTTACCAGCGAAAATTCTTCTCAATTTTAATATATTATACAAAATTTACTTTTATTAAAATTAAAAACAAACTTCAAGCAATTAAAAAGAATAAAATAATTTCACAATCTAAAGTCGGTGCTAAGACTTATTGTAAGTATAGAAAAATTTAAGCCTCGACTACACAATGTGAAATCATTTTATATCCTTTTTTGCTGTTTTGAGTCAGTATTTTTGATTCTTTGGATTGGACTAAGGTACGAGTATTTAAATAGTTCCATTAAAAACTTTATTCCATATTTTACCACCATTAGGAGAGAATTTTTCCCTACGTGGTAGAGTTATGTTGGAGCTATATTGTAGTCGTAGCATGAATGGGTCGGCACGACCGGGGTAGGAACACGCTCTCAAAGAATACCAGCGTAAAATAGCAGCTTAATGATGCTGTGTTTCGTATGGTCATTGTAGACAACCTGAGGCCCTTATTACTGGATATGAGGCAATCCAGCTAAGTTCTTAGGGGTGACAACGCATCTGAATTTGATTCTTAATTGATGATAGATGTAGATAGTTAACTTTGACATCACTCGTCAAAGTCTCGATGAACTTTTCTATGACCCCCCGTGATCATGGGTCAAAGCACGTTAAACGTCGGGAGTTAAACACGATAAAATCCTTAAAAGCAGTTTTATTAAAAAAAAAGGAATCATCAACATCGGTTCACAATTGAAGAAGATATCGCGTAACATACATACAAAAAAAAAGAAAAAATAATATACAGTCAAAATGTTAACCACCTTATTTTTTTAAATGTATTAAAAATTTATAAATCTTGTAAATATATTTAGTCACGTTGTCACGTTCTGAATCAGCTCATATAAGTATCCTGGTACGTATACCCATATAAGTACCTACGCTTCAGTTGTAAAATCGATTTTATCGCTAAACTAAGCAATCAGTATATAGACGATAGTATCTTTGACGTTGCTCCCGTCACCCGTTAGAGTACTCGTATAATATCATGTGAGGCCTTAAACAAAATGGTTATACTACTATCTAACGGAACCAGTGAAATCTTTCTGGCATTTCCTATATACGCCTCCTGCGATACCTACGAGATGTATATGATGGATGGTAGAGCCATGCTGCAGCTATATTAGTAGTATAGTTGTAGCAAGAATGGGTCGGCTCGACCGGGGAACGACCACGCTCTCACAGAATACCAGCTTCAAATAGCAGCTCAATGCTGCTGTGTTTCGTATGGTGAGAGTAGAGCACCGGAGACCCTTCTTGCTGGAAAAGAGGCATTCCATCTTAGTTCTCACGGCTGACAACGCATCTGCATTTTGTAGTATAGATGTAGATGTTTATGGGCCACAACAACCATTTACCATCAGGTGGACTGTGTGCTCGCTTGTCACCCTTATCCTATAAAAAAATACTCTAGAATTGAATAAAACTAATTTTTACGGATTTTATCGCGTCTAATTAACTTATTTTATATTCCCGACGTTTCGGTTGCTTTCCAGCAATACCCCGTGACCATGGTTGCTGGAAAGCAACCGAAACGTCGGGAATATAAAATAAGTTAATTAAACGCGATAAAACCCCTAAAAATTACTTTTATTCAATGTGTAGTGTTCGCGTAAATATAAGAAATCATTATTTAAACCAGTATAGAATTGAAATTTTAAATTATCTTAAACCCCTCTGATCTTATTGCTCTACAATCATCTCATAGTTGAGAGTAGGTATGTGCCTAGAAGTGAGACGTAATTAGGCTGTATCTTTTCGATTACGGAAATCCTATTTAAGGGAGATTCGTATCTAATTGTGTCACTGGCTGATGATAGTAAAAATATATTTTTTAAAACTACAGTTATATAACTTTTATGAATCCATCCACCTATCTATTAATGACTAAAAGTCCGCAGCGAAATATAGGCCTCCCTCATAGGGATAGTCATAGAGTGAATTTTACCAAAGTTGCCACGCTTGGCTACAAGGTCACAACCGCAGTTTTTTAATTATTTTCAGTTCTTAAAGAAAATACTGCTGCCTCTTTCCTGTTTCTATTTCGCTCTGTCGTCTCTAACGATACCCACGTGACGATATGGTGGATATTCTTACACCGTCACTACGCGGTGGCACATTTTTATGATTATGTCATTACAATAACAAATCAATAATAAACATCTGCAAGCATCTAATTTCAATATACCGTGAGATAGTTGATGATGGGAGATGTAATTTATTCATTATGCATACATCACAACCTACGTCTAATCCGTATTTATGTGTCGCTGATTTGCATTAACATAACTCACCAGTGTGCAACGTCTCACGCGATGCGAGATTTTAACCTTTCGAAAGGAGTTTATCGGTAGCTGAATAAATTCCGTGTAGGAAGCGATAGTGGGGTTCAATTGAGGTACATTAAAAACGTATTAATTATCGTGGAGGAGTCTTACATACAAAAATTACACATGGGCCATAAATAACTCGAATATTTTTTTTATCTATGCAAATGGCTAATCCGTTCGGACGATAGAATTGTGCACAAGTACAACAAGTGGCCCGCATCGCCTCAGCTAAACGACTAGCAACTGCGCTACCATCAAATTGTATGTGTAAAATTTAAGACGTAATATGTCCTCAAAAAATTTAATCGGTACCTTAATAAAGTTCATTTAAAAACTATTTTAATCTACTTCAAACAACTTTAACAAGACAGTCAAAATGGTCACGCACACATTGTGTCGTGCAAAATGTAGAGTTCCATTACTAAACAGCGCAGTTTTTGACGTATGTTTTATTTGTAATATTTATACGATAATAAGCATTTGCCTGGCGGAGCGGATAGATGAAGCCATCTCTTGATCACAGCATCCACTTACCATCAGGTGGACTGTGTCCTTATTTGTCATCCTTACTTCTATATACTTATATATTACATTGCATCGCACCCCAATTTGATGCTTGATATTTGGAAAAATTTGCAATGTTGTTAAAAAGTGTTATAATTTGTTTTCATGTTCAAATCCTACCAAAAAGCAGATCCTAAAATTAAAGCCTGGCTACTTGGAACTGCAACTGCTTCTGTAAAAGTGCATACACTACTAGCACTATATGTTTCGCGCAGTTAATAACTACGTCATTTTTCGAACGTTGTAACTTTTGACAAAAACGCGGGCATGTGAAAATCATCTCAGCTCCACATTATAGTTATTTAGGTAGCGTGAAATTGGTAAACCCTGCGTTATCGCTCAAACTCGTTTGTATCTCGGTGAGAAAACGTATTTACGACGTGAGATTTCGCAATCGACAGTTTAAAGGATTTGTATACCACAGTAGTTTAAATTTGCATACCACCGAATACATTTGAATATCGAACACAAACGTTAACATAACTCTAGTAATCAATCGGGAATAAAATCTACGTCCATTGTGACGTCAAAGACCCTAAACTTTTTCCCACGTCGCTGGTATGGTGTATGCAAATACATTCGGCCGGCGAATCTCAATGCGAATGGGCCCGGAAGCTGAGAAATTCAAATTTCGAACAATGCGTTTGAAATTTAAATGTGTTCTTCTTTACAGCGACGAAGATTTCTATGTCTTTCTAATTCAAAATATGACATACAGGTTCCGGTGGCGTCAGGATGTAAAAAAGTAAAGTTGGAAACAAAACGCTGCTCATTCATATTATGTTTTTAAACCATTCAAATAGCCATCTGTTTGAAGACGACAGAAAAGTTTTTAGTTGTAAACTAATACATAACTGAAATTATACCACGTTTTTAAAACGGATTTTTTTTCAAATTCTTACATTGCATTGTCAATCGATTTTGAGCTATGTTCAAAAAGTCGGTTCATCGGGATGTTAGTTTAAAATCAATTTCTAAATTTGTACTAATTTGACAATATTCTACGATTAAATGAAAATTCAATAAAATTTTAAACACTTAAGAAATATACTAGTAACATTAAGCAAAATCACTATTAGATACCAAAATCTTTACATGGAGAATTTAAATTTATTGTATTATAAATGTAAAATTCCTTATTTGTTTGATACTCACAAAATCTCACAAGCAGCGGTAGAAATTACATTTTATCATTGCTTTAAATATTGATATGAGTACCTACTTACTACATCTTTCGCCACTAAGCTTACTGTATTAGAAGTAAAGGTGAAAAACGAGTACACAGTTCACCTTAAATAAATGGGCACTGTGGCCCTTTGGTATCTCTATCGATAGTTAAAATTAACTTGTGTTAAATCACTAAGGAATAAGATAAGGAATAAGGAAAGTCTGGAAGGAAGGAAAATCTGGAGGTAGCAGTGGTTAACTATGTCATTGGGACGTCAAACACCTCAGTCCCCCCCCCCCCCCCCCCCCCCCCCCCGTGACCAAAGGTGCTTTAAAGTGCTCGAAACGTTGGGAATATAAAATAAGTTAATATACGCGATAAAATCCGTAAAACTAGTTTTATTTAAATGTGTAGTGTTCGCGTAAATATAAGAAATCATTACATCTACTTTTTATTTTGATGGAAAGGCAGATCTCGTAAAAATGTTCCATTCCTTTGCTGTAGGCATCACAAACGACGAAGCAAAGTGTAAATAAACAATATAAAATGTTGTCGTTTATTTCTACCGTATCAGCCAGATCTCAGAAATTATATTAGCTGTATTCAGCTAGAACGCAAATCAAGCGCACACAACTCTATAAATTAATACTACCTACATAAATGACCACGAGGGTTTCATGAACATGAAAACAATTTTTTTATCAATAAATAGCTAAGCTACAGCTTTAAACAAGTATTCGAGTTTGTCACGTAATTTACTATGCTTTCGAAAAATATTGAACGTTCATAAATATAAATTCTATAAAGTGTAAAATCAACGATCGTTTTCTCGATATAAAATTTCACCGTTCCCTCGAAAAATGTTTACAAATCATGTTGCGTTTATATCCCTAATTTATCACAGAGACAATATAGCGGAGCGAGTCTAGGCATTTACGACGTCTCACCTATTATCTAATGACAAAATTTATTGTAATAATAAAACCTGCCTCTTATAAACTTCTTATCATCGATAATTTTAAAACGATATTTGTTGTAGTGATGTTCCGCAACGAGTTGCTATCGACTATCAAAAATATTACGTTAAACAGCCGCCATTGATTATTAAATTTTATTTGGCCCAGAACATACAATTGTTATGTCATGTTTTACACTAACCATCATTTTTCTTTTTCAAGCATATTCAATGTTTAAATAAATTGATTGTCCAAGAAAACAACAAAACCGAGCATCGATTATTCAAGTCAAGATGCACGGCTGATTTCCGTCCTTTTATTGTGGATATACTACTGGATATTAAAATAAAAAAAATATTAAAATATAAAGAATCAAAATGCAAGTGCTTTGTAACCCAAAAAGGTTTGTGTAAAAAGGGTCTGCGGTTTTACATTCATCATACGAAACAGCAGCATTGAGTTGCTATTTTACGCTGGTATTTTGTGAGAGCATGCTGCCCAGTCAAGCCGACCCATATTATAGTAACATTTAATGCGTGCAGGTATCTAATACATCCGAATACAATGTGAGTATCTTCTACTTTTTTTATAGAAACGAGCATACGGCTCACCTGATGGTGACTACCGCCGCCCATGAACAACTGCAACACCAGGGGAATTGCAGGTGCGTTGACGGCCTTTTAAAATGGAGTAAGCTCTTTTCTTGAAGATCCTTAAGTCGAATCGGTTCGGAAAAATCGCCGGTGGTAAACGATTCCACAAAGAAGTTGTACGAGGAAGAAATTTATTTATTATTTTTAACTAAATTAGTCCGTTTACTTCTCAATACTGCATCGCTATTTTCATATTTATTTATTTAATAAAAAGAGAATCAAAAATACGAACTATAAGATGAGAACGTAATTAAGCAGATGTAGCTAGCTACATTAAAAAAAAATTGACAATCAGTCGCAATCGCCCAACACTAATTTATGATTCTTTCTAAAGTTCACAGACCTTTCTATGGAAAGGCTTATTTGTATTTTAAACGTTTTCGAAATTTTAAGAAGATAGGTATCGATTTAACCGGGCGGAACCGGTTTTAGACGGTTTGGAGCGGATGTAACAACTGAGCTTAAAGTAATAAAAGGCGACGCTAGTTCAGCTTCGCGGTTACGTCGTCATGAAGACAGGAATGTTGCGTTTCATAAACATTTTATATTCGTATTTTTTAAATATAAAAATATTTCGTTTTATTTATATGAAGCAACAAGTGTGACGTGTACTGTGTTTCGATATGCAAAATAAAAGACAATATTATTCATATTTATTTCACATGGCGAAAGAAATTTCGCCGGTAACCCCTTTTTTTATAGTTTTCTTATTACATGCGTACACAAATATTACATTCCATAAGTAAGAATTAGAAAGAAGTAAGTTAAAGTCAGAATCTTGTTAAGTTAGTTTCAGTCTTAACTTGTACTGGTAAATTCTTCTTTAGCGAGGTTTTTGAACTTAAATGAGCTAAAAGGAGGTCTGTATTCAGGTGCAGTCTATACATGAGCTGTAGAATGAGAAGCGGTTGTTTTTCTAAATTACTACTTATTTATACAAACTATTTAGTTTTTATTTCATTTGTTGAATTTCAAAAGGTATAAAAAATTGCCTACTAGGCAATTCCATCCAGCATTCTTTCGTTTAATAAAATAATAAAACGTAACAAAAAAGAGCAGATGTGCTAGAAACAAAAAGTAAAATTTTTAACGTCTGTACTCGATATTAATATAATGACAATTATTTTTTGTGCAAGGTAAAAAAATTACCCTCGAATCGTTTTTTCCTAGTTAGATGAACTAGTAAGAAAAAAAATCGGGGTGGAATTAACGCGAGCGTATGCAAATAAGACAGAAGAATTCATGCACGGAATATGGTATTAAAAACAACGGCTGGGGAGGGTTAATTCCGGGGTCGGAATGGAGCTTTATGTTTGCGATGTTTTTTTCATCAATTTTCGATAGAAAAAAGTGATTATATGCAGTATGCACGAAGCCAAAAAAAGCGACGACTCATATGTAGTAACAATGTGTATTGAAGCGAACTTTATGCATATAACGCGCTTGTTATCACAAAATGTTTGGCTTTGTTACATAATTTTTGGTTATATAAAAAATTAAGCAATAAAATTGTACAGAAAAATAAATAAGCATAACATTCATTTGGAAAAATATAGTTTTTACATAAGCCTAAATACAATACTGGAACTAAGAAAAACAGACACTCACAGTGTTCACTTTTAGTTTTCTCTATTTTACACGATCTTGAGTATATAAATATATATAAATTCCTAAAAATATTTGGAAAATCCAAAAGTGCACACTGTTTTTTATAGGACAGGGGGCAAACCAGCATGCGGCTCACCTGATGGTAAGTGGCTACCGCCGCCCATGAACAACTGCAACAAGGAATTGCAGATGCGTTGCCGGCCTTTTAAAAAGAAGTTTCTTGAAGGTCCCTAAGTCCTATCGGTCCGGAAAAATCGCTGTGTAATCGATTCCACAAGGAAGTTGTGCGAGGAAGAAAACTTCTTCTAAATCGCACAGTGGTGGACCGCCAATCATTCGGGTGGTATGGATGGTAACGAATTTGTCGCGATGTGCGATAATGAAATTGAGCGGCTGGAATAATTCCGAACAATACCTCAGAGCACTCCCCGTGTTAGATGCGATAAAATACGCAAAGAGATGCAACATCTCTAGGCAGTGCCAGTAAGTCAAGCCGATCGGAAAGAAATCGGTCGTCGACGATTCGAACCGCTCTGCGCTGGATGCGGTCAAGTGGAAGGAGCTGGCACTGGTGAGCCCCTGCCCAGAGATAGGAACAGTATTCCATGTGGGGCCGAACCCGCGCCTTGTAAAGTTGCAAGCGGTGTGCTGGCATGAAATACTGCCAAGCTCTTTAGAGACCAATTTGGCCTTCTCTTTCAAATGACCACAAAACTACACGTCACTCGATATGTTGACATAGTGGATTCCGATACTGGCTGAGGCAACAATGGGAGTACTTTGAAACTGAGGAGATACGACAAAGGGGTTCTTTTTAGCGGTAAACGCGCAAACTTGTGTCTTCTGGGGATTGTACTGGAGTAGACTTAGTCGCCCCTAGTCCGGGACTTTGTTCAAGAAAGTTTCGACTTCAGACACAAGTTTATTCCAGTACTCGGCGACGTTTTCCCGAGAAATATTGGCACGGCCGGTATATAAAACATCACCAGTGCTGTCGTCTGCATAGCAATGAATGTTACCAGTTTGCAACATATCATTGATATGCAGAAGACACAGCGTTGGTTGGTTGGTTGGTTGGTTGGCAGCCTTGTGAAACACCAGCGTTAATGGGCTTGTAATCGGAGCATGCATCGTCTACTACGACCTTGCTTCTCCGATCTGCAAGAAAACTGGTGATCAAATTGCACAATTTCTTGGGAAGCCCATAGGAAAAAAGCTTCGGAAGGAGCGCTTTGTGCCAAACCTGATCAAAGGCCTTCGCTATGTCCAAACTAACGGACCACACCTTACCCTTGGACTTCACTGCCTCCGCCTATCTATGAGTTAGGTAACCTAGAAGATCACTAGCCGGGGGAGGGAAACCGTACTGGCGGTCTCTAATCAGCTGGTGATCCTCAAGGTACCGCATGAGCTGGCAGTTAATAATAGATTTCATTACTTTGTAGAACAAGGAGGTGATAGCGATAGGCCTGTAGTTGGACGGATCTGAGCGGTCGCCTTTTTTGGGGATCGGGTGCACCAAAGCTATCTTCCACGAGTTCGGGACTACACATAGGGAGTAGGAGTACCAGAAAAGACGCGTTAAAACTGGTGCCAACTCCGGAGCACACGTCGTCAGCACAATAAGTGGGACTCTATCAGGCCTACTCGACTTGTTGACTTCCAGGGAGAGGAGTACTTTGCGCACCGAGCGCTGTGTAAACAGCACTTCCTGCATGGAGCACTCACAACGCGCGATGGTCGGCGGTGTGTTCCTCCCGTCATTGAGAGCCGAGTTGGAAGCAAAAAAGAGCCTAGCAGATCGACTTTCTCCTTTGCGTCATGGGCATGAGATGGCTGACAGAAGTTCCCTTGGACAGCCTTGGCGAGAGACCATAATGCACGTGTTCCCGAAGCGAGGCGAACTAGTTTCTCGCCAATTCTGCCGATGTGTGACCTGGAGGCGAAATTATACTTCTTTTTAAGAGCGCTGATGTTTACATCCCGGGACGTTGATGCGTCAGCCCAGGCCCGGTAGCACTTCTGCTTATAGCTTGATGCAATACCTCGAACGGGACGGTTTACAATAGTGAAATTCAAAAGGCTTTCTAAGGTTTAAAATCTAAAGCTAATAAAAAATCAAAGTGATCAGTTTAGTTCATCTATACCGACCAACTGACGGCCAATTGAAATAATTTATTATTAACTTTTTTTTAAATAATAATCGAAATAAATTATCTTATAACTTATAACTCAAAAGCATTAATTGAAATCTCCCCTTGCTATTGGTGTATTTTTTTAAATTATATAAGTATAAAGCTGGTGAAAGCGATTTAAGTTGAGTGGATCGCGATTTTTGATTTTGTGACAATAGAGCACTAGTACATTTCGGTTTCGCGTTCGATGTTTGCAATATATGAACCGACCATATAGCACGAAGAAACGACGACCGAAAGTTGTACCGAAAAGCAAAGTGTATGGCGGCCCACCATTTAACGGTCTGAATAGAGATGCAGGAAACGATGGATGCAGGTGGCCCGACACCGTGCTTTGTGGCATTTCGCGGCGGAGGTCTTTGTTCATCAGTGGCTTTTTGAAGGGCTGTAATGATGATGATAATGATTACGAATGAAGTGATTACTAATTTAAAAAATATCGTTATCCTGTTCGACAATAAAATTACCAAGTTCTGTTTGAAAATATAACAATATGTCCATCTTTTTGGACATCTTCAGCTTGAAAAGGAAAGAAATTTATAACATTTAGGGGCGTTGTCGCCAGGGTCTAAATTATCCATGAAAATATCCTCTTCATCTTCTTAATCAGCTTGTAGAAGTCTAATGCTAAACGTGGACCTCTCCTACTGTGAGGGGGATTTTTCTTAATTATCCCGCTTGGCAGGAGAACTAATGACCGCAGGACCAGATATCTTGCACCTTTGATACTGCTGTCCGTCACTGGTCTGAATATGTACAATATTCCTTTTAATTTTTCCGTATATGAGATGGAATACCATGTAGTGGTGTAAGAACATCTCCTACCCATATAGTCCCGTGGGTGTCGCAGGAGGTGACAGAGGGAAATTGAAACAGGAGATATGCAGCAGCACCATCCTGAGCAACTGAAAATAACAAAAAAAGTGCGGTTGCCAACCCGCCTGCTAAGAGTGAAACGGAAACATTCTCCTATGAGGCAATCTATGGGGGAGGCCTATGTTCAGCAGTGGACGTTTATAGGCTGTAATGGATGGATGTATAGAAGATAATCTACCAGGAGCACATGACGCACTAAGAGGTGAAATTTTCAAATCAAAAATAACATTACTACTATGGCAAAAACCCCGCTATGATGCAATCTATGGGGGAGGCCTATGTTCAGTAGTGGACGTTTATAGGCTGTAATGGATGGATGTATAGAAGATAATCTACCAAGAGCACATGACGCACTAAGAGGTGAAATTTTCAAATCAAAAATAACATTACTACTATGGCAAAAACCCCGCTATGATGCAATCTATGGGGGAGGCCTATGTTCAGTAGTGGACTTTTATAGGCTGTAATGGATGGATGGAAAAGAGTTGGTTACACTGCCATCTGTCAGATGCTATAAGATTTTTCTGGTAATACCCGTAGTCGCTTCTTACGGCACCCACGGAGTGAAATGGGCTAGTGAATATTTTTTTATAGGATAAGGGTGACAAACGAGCACACAGTCCACCTGATGGTAAGTGGTTGCTGTGGCCAAAATGCAGATGCGTTGTCATCTGTGTGGACTAAGATGGAATGCCTCGTTTCCAGTAAAAAGGGTCTCCGGTTCTCTACACTCACCATACGAAACACAACAGCATTAAGCTGCTATTTTACGCTGGTATTCTGTGAGAGCGTGGTCCTTCCGCGGTTGAGCCGACCCATTCGTGTTACAACTATACCAGAAATATAGCTGCAGCATGGCTCAACCACGTAATTCTTTAAAGGCTTTAAAGGCGTGACACAAAAAATATCATGAACACATACGTTTTAAAGGGAATGTACAGTAATATTGTGCTAAAAAGTGACTATAATGAAACTTTTTTCCTTGAAAAAATATTGATGGTGATAGTGATCCTTTACAACGAAGAACTCCGTTCTCAGGATTCAATCAAAAATTACGGCACAAGGAAAATGTTACACTGACTCATGTACGATTTCTCGTGCTATTGAATTAGATTATATGCTGGTATAGCTTTATTCCTTTTGTAGCGTTTAGATGTTGCTTCAAGGAAATTCTAATAAGAAATATAAATTTATTGTACCAATAAGTTTGTCCAAATAACATTCAAAACAGATATTGAAATAAATTACTTCTCAGAATTCGATTTTCAAATATTCATTCAACATGAATTATTCATACGTCTGTGAGATACTGTCGATAGTGTGAAGTAGTTAAAGAATTATATCAAGAAGAAAATAACATAATTTCTTTATATGTGGTAGAAGTCACGATACAGCTATATTATGGTTGTAGTACGAATTGGTCGGCTCGACACGGGTAGGGCCATGCTCTTAAAGTATACCAGCGTAAAATAGCCGCTTAATGCTGCTGTGTGTTTTTTACTGGAAACGAGGCATTCCATCTAGTCCTCAGTGGTAACAACGTATCTGCATTTTGATTCGTAATCGAGGATAAATGTAGATGCCTATAGGCCACAGCATCCACTAACCATCGTGCCCTTATTCTATAAAAAAATATATTGTTTATGGCAATGTTTATGATGTTGTATTTTATTCTGCTTCAATTTTCTCTCCCGTTGTAGTGATAAACTGCCTTAATCGTCAAGCGTAAAGTAGGCAGATTTACAATTTCAGTACCAGACGTCTCGCTCTTTTGACACTGTTCCCAATACTATTTTATAGCTAGCGTTAATAAGGTTGACCGTGTAGTGGTGGCGTATATCCAATATCATCCTATAAGAGGCGACAGAGGGAAACAAATCAGAAGACGGGCAGCAGCGTCTTCCTAATAAAGACTAAAAATAAAATACTTTCGGTTGCCAACCCGCTTGCCAAGCGTGGCAACTATTGGAAATATTCCCTCTATGAGGCAATCTGTGGGGAAGGTCTATGTTCAGCAATGTACTTTAATAGGGTGTAGCAGTAAGGTTTATGAGGTGGTTAATCCTCTATCTAATTGGAAGTCATAAGATCTGTTTAGCATTAGTTGTCTCTTGCGACGTCTACGGGACGAAACGGGATGATGGAATCTATTACGCTGCTACCCATACAGCAAAGATGTTGTATATTTTCGTTGAATCGTCATTTTCAATTAATTAAATTTAAAGAAATATGTAATTTATGTAATACATATATTACATAGTTCTTTTAAAATAAAAGAGGTCAGACGTGTTAACTACCTACAGAAAAGACACGAAATCACAGAAAAGACATATTGTCAGTGTATAATGAACTTTTGTTAATTATAATGCATCAAACGCAAAATATTATTAGCTCGTTTATAAAATACAATTCCAATCCAACTTTTTGATTCCAAAATAATAAATTATACAATTTTTATACTTAATCCTAAATATTTACACGCTAGTTCATAAATCTTACTATTAAATAATGACAAAGATATTAGAAATGAAGATTTCAATGTCAATCTCAAATTATATTTAATGTCAGTCTGTTCGGATAATATAGTGGGAGAATTAAATTTAACTGAAGTTATTTTATTAAAATGAACCTGAATGATTTTTTTTGATGGGACTATTGTAAAATCCGTCCTTAGTGAGCGTCAACATTGCGAAATGTGAAACTATACTAAATTTCAAGTCAAACAAAATATTATAACTCAAGACCCTCAATGATCAGTTATATTAAATGAATTATTACAAAAAAAACTACGTATTCTAGTGACGACGTACAAGACAAAAGCAGAACAAAACTGCCAGTCATTTAGCGGAATCCGGATACGTCACTAAATTGCTCTGAATCACTCACCCGTTCCATTTATTTGCATGTTTCTTCTTTGTTTACCGTGTAGTAGCAGCGTCAGAGAATTCAGTACCCTTTATCATCTTCTGGGTGCCGTCTAGACGACAGAGTTTTAAGTGTGAAAGACAGAAATTTTGAATACTGTTATCCATGTATGCATGCAAATAACTCCCCTGAGTTCCATTAAGTTCACTTATTTCTATATTACAAACAGATATTTCAATTTTATTTATAGGTATAGATAAAAATCGTTCAAGTGCACGCTAAGCACTCTAAGCGTTTCGTGTCTATCCACCTGCCAGTCGTGGTGTATTTGCAAATCCAAAAAAAACATAGTAATGAGGAAGAAGTCTATGTTGGTGAGCATATATTCCAGAAAATTACTACATATGATATTACTAATGTATCTCTAATCTTCTAAATGTATAATACTGGCCTTTATTATTTGAATTTGGAACTGTATTCAAATTTGATTTATCAACCGGCCCAGTGTACTGCGGGTATATGAGGTAAAAACAACACTGCTTATCGTAGGTTTAATATTTATAAACTATAATTTCCCTTAGAGTATATAATAAGCAAGCTATTATAATAGCTTATATTATATATATAAGCTATTGTACACTCGAAGTAATTTCCGCAAACATAATATTTTGCTAAACCGTCTTTTTTACCCAGCCAAATTTCAAGCCAGCCCCCAACCAAGTCAATTGACGTCGATGCAAATTCTTTCAAATAAAAGTGCCCGCATGGCTGATACTCGAGCCCGAGAGTCCGCGCACTACCGGCCCATTGTTTTATTTTTAAAAGCGATTTTTTAAAAACAATGGACTAATTGTGATCGGCGCCCCGCGAAGTGTTCTTTAGTTCCATTCTTTTATGTAAATTATTTTTTGAGTTGTTCTACTATTGAATTAATGCGGGTGTTTTACGCGCACGTGTGCCCTAGCCTTGTTGCTGAGGCTTATTAATAATTTTAATTTTTAACCGTGAAAATGGGTTTACTCTTTAGTGCCTGTAATTTAGTTGTGTGTATTTTACATGAAGAACAAAAAACAATAATTTAATTAATTTTCAAAAAGATTTCGCTTTGTTTCATTATTATAATTCGCACAATGTTGAATATCTCAAGATAATTATGTTATAAGCATAAAAAATATTGTTTTTGCCGGATACTTACAGAAACGTCTCTACAATTTAATAGTTTCAGATTAAAACTGTTGTATCTGCTGTTATACTCTAAATACCTAGCACATACGGGTCCGTATCTCTATAGATAAAATAATGTTGGATTTATAAATAGTTCTGAGATAAGTAACATTTTTAGTTCTTGCAAGTACATATTTAATTAGTTTTAATTTTCTCAACAAATAATTTTTTATAGGATAGGGTGACAAATGAGCACACAGTCCACCTGATGGTAAGTGGTTGCGGTGACCCATAGACATCTACATCTATTCTCATTAAAGAATCGAAATGCAGATGCGTTGTCACCCGTGAGGACTAAGATGGAATGCATCTTTTCCAGTAAAATGAGTCTCCGGTTCTCTACACTCACCATACGAAGCACAGCAGTGTTAAGCTGCTATTTTACGCTGGTGTTCTGTGAGAGCGTGGTCCTTCCCCGGTCGAGCCGACCCATTCGTGCTACAACTATACTACTAATATAGCTGCAGCATGGCTCTACGACGTAGGAAATTTTATTATATTATTGTAATTACATTATTTTATTATTATATTTTTTTACATATACTATGATTTTTTTAACATAAAATGCATGTCCCAAAAGTTTAAAAAAATATTCTTATACCGTTATCATTACATCTTATCTGCTGATCATATATCATAATCCATAGACTGTCTCTTATGAGGGATATTTGTTGTGTTATGTTATATGCCATGCTGAGCTGACGGGTTGACAATCGCTGTTCTTGAGTTATTGTTAGGAAGACGCTGCTGCCCGTGTCCTGCTTTATTTCCCCTTGACGATTATGGGTAAGTGGATATTCTTACACCGCCATACACCGTATAAAATGTAATTATTTTTATCACTACAGTCTGTTAAAGTCCACTACTGAACATATGCCTCCACGTTAATTATCTTAATTACTTAAATTAAAAT
Source organism: Parnassius mnemosyne (assembly GCA_963668995.1). Taxonomy (NCBI): domain Eukaryota; kingdom Metazoa; phylum Arthropoda; class Insecta; order Lepidoptera; family Papilionidae; genus Parnassius; species Parnassius mnemosyne. The sequence goes on from CAVLGL010000080.1 coordinate 11,450,710, forward strand.
AAATTACGTATAGTAATGTCTAATTTTATATTGCTGTGCAGTGACGGCGTAAGAAAATCCTGTACACGAAGGCATGCTATAAGTGTGGTAAGAGGCGACAAGGGGAAACCGAAACAAAAGATGGGCAGCAGTATGTTCTTGATAACAACTTGATATGTAATAATAAAAATCTGATGAAATAAGCCCGTCTACCAAACGATTAAACTATGTTAAAATATCCCTCATATAAAATTCTCAGTTTTAAAAGATATTTCCCGTGGAAATATGCGAATTAAATGTAAAGTATGAAAATTGACATCAAACTTTTTTAGTTAAAGTTAAAGTTTTTTAATCTCATTTTAACTGTAATTTCACGTGTATCATGCTTATTAAAACAAAAAAACTAACGCATGTTTCCGCCCGGGATCGAACCGGGGACCTTGTGCGTGTGAAGCACACGTGATAACCGCTACACTACGGAAACTGTAATATAACTTCGTAAAATAACGATTCAGTAATATCGCTATCGCTAATTACATAATTTTACAAATTAAACAGTGTCGGTTAACAGAGATAAGACGTAATTTGCGGCATGAAATTAAATCAGGCTTTAATATTTTATAGCGCCGAGATTAACTAACACGAGTATGACGGAGATGGATGGATTATATACAATCTTACAATTATATTTACATGTTATAAATGTATATTATATTTCGTTATAACTCAGGACTTTAAAATGATAGCCAAAAAAATAAAAACCTAGGCGTTGTTACAGTGTGAATGTGGAAGTTTGTACCTTCCATAGATAGGCATAGGCCTCCTCTCATTCCTTCAGAAGAGAAAACTCCGCCGCGTTGCACCAATACTAGTATTCGTAAACCCAATACCTACCTACCCAGTGAAAGCAAATTATGGTTGTTTGTTTTTTAATATGTTTTTAGGAATGTAGGTTTCCTTACGATTCTTTCCTTCACTTTTATAAAATATACAGTAATTTAGCTACTTTATTATATTTTTGAGAGTTTTTTTATTTAATATTAAACAGTAACAAAGGTTAGTGTCTAAATAAGTATTTATATAATATTCGGGAATTGTGAAACTGACTAGTTATGCTACAGTGACATCTTTCGGAAATTTCTAGAATTAGCGCAACATGTAGCACCGTGAGTATCTGTATCATTATAGACATTTACTGGTCCTTATTTTTAATGCAGTATTATTTTAAGTAACGTTGAACAAAACTAATTTTATATTTTAGAACACTTCCCTTTAAATTATAATAAAAAAACTCAACTTATGATTACTAACTCAAGTTATGATTACGCATTAAAGTCACTAGGGTGGATGCCTCTTTTAGTGCCAAATTCAACTTTAAAAATTTGTATTATTTTAATTAGAGTACACATAGATTAATGATAAGTCATCGCGCGCGCGATTACTTATCATTAATCTATGAGAGTACAATATGTTTAAAATCTTGGTTTAACCGATAGGTTATTAATCTAAAAATGTAATGAGCATTCTTTTACAAGTATATGACTTCAAGAACACTTTCAAATATAACGATATAAGGCGTACCTAATGGCTTTATATGTAGTTCCAGCCACCCTACGCCCAATTTCATCCTTTTATGTCTCTAATGTCAACCTAGCATAGGATTTTGAGTTTTTGTAGGTACGTTTTAGATGCACAATAATAAATTCGTAACAATTTCTAATTTTAAATCATGCGTGTCATGAGCATGTAACATAAAACAATAATTATTTTGTTTTAATGTTTTCTACGTACGTAGCTACCTTACTGAAATATTTTCGTTTTAAGAAGTTATTTTTTTCTTATGGCACTCAACAATTCATTGAAACAAATTGTGATAAAAGCTTATGTTGCACGTCAATTTCTTATAAATTAATTACCCAAGTTTGTGTGGTGTGCTGTAATGCTGATGATGTTTCGACATCATGATTAAAGCACACCACAAGTCCACTGCTGAACATGACTGGTTGCTGCAAAGCACGGTCCTGAGCTAATTTGCTTTTCATGAGTTTTTCGTTTATGTACTAAGTTATAATTATTTGCTTATTTTACCTTCAAAAACATCAAATACAACATTTGCTAAACTTTAAGTTAAAAAAAATCTATTTTATATCATAGACGAATTGATCTTAACTTCGTCTCAAAATAAGTTACCGTAATTAATGATATTTATTACAGTTTATGACAACCCTGATTTATATTTCATGGCTGAAATTAGGTAGGTACTTCTTATTTGGTACCTCAAATCAAATAACAGCCTGACGGCTGACATTATGCACTCCATGCATATCATATATCTAATTACAGCCTCACTAATTCCCACTAAAATAAATTAATAAGCTTATAAATTTATTTAAAAATAACTGCATTACTACGTCCATAGTCATATTCATGCAACTCACAAAGTTTATCATGTAAATTAAGCCTAATTTTATGGGGAGCATAACTTGTCAAAATATAGGAATGTGACCGTTTTCTGTTGCCTGAGTGTTTTAACATCAAAATTTAATACTGATAGATTTATAACTGTGTGGTAATATTTGAAATATACTTTCCTCTTGTGACGAATAATTTTTTAATTGACAATATTTGTAGATAAGACCACTAGAAACTTTGTTTATGAATGTAAAAGGTGAAAAGGCTATTAGGGGCAGGGCTGGTATTAGGAGCATCCACCCTACTAAGTATTTTACATCTAATCTCGATTAAACTAAAACTAAAAAGGAAAGGACTAAAAGGAACGCCTCATTACCGCAGTAAAACGTATCTCCCGTTCTCGTCACTTATCATATAAAATACAGCAGTATTTTGTTACCATTTAACGCTAGCTTTCTTTGATAGACTCCCACCCCAATTGAGCTAAACCATTTGTGCTACAACCTAATACTTGCGGCTCTATCGTGTTTAAATAATCAATCTATTACTTGATGACTAGTGGCAATTCGGAATTTGATATTATACATTGTAATAATTTATAAATTCTACTTTTAGAAAGGCCTATGTTCTCTCATTTTGTTATTGCACTTGCGGTGATTTGTGATGATGAGTTGGTCCATTTTCCGTTATAATTTACGCTTATTCAACTTCAATGAAGTAATGACGTTATTTACTGGTAAACATATATTTCAATTGACATGAATATGTCTATTGATCTATTAAATTAGATCTCAGTGGTAACAAAAAAATGAAAATCAGTAAAATGCAGTTAGCATCATGGCTTTTACTTTAACACTGAGTTGTATCAGTTGTAAAAATATATTACTCTTAATTTTGAACAGGGTTAATTTAAAAACTATTGAAGAAAATCTATTATTTCTTTCATAAAAATGTGTGTCTACTTCATTTATTTCAGTCCAAAGATTAAGGAATGTGTTCCGAGCTATCAGACACAACGACATCAGTGCCACCTGGTGGATTTACGTATGCACCTAATATGTACTTGGTCTAAATGTGATTAAAAATCTCAGAAAACGTAATAAGTTTCAATTTACGTAGTTATTATTCATGGTTAGTAATTCTAAAGCTATGAATAATTATGGAAACTAAATTTACAAAACCTACTGAACAAGTAAGGCCTGCGAATTGAAATATTTTTAGACCGTTTTTAATTATGTACTTAATTAATGATATTCAATTACTCTAATTCTTAATTCTGTAATACGTCAGTCGTCACTTATTTCTCACACGTCAGTTAATACTAAATCTATATTCCTCACAATTAATGATTCGTTCTGATCTCATGGACTGAAATGAAGTACTGAACTAAATTAGTGGAATATTTCACTGAGCGAAAAAATATACTTCATGCATTCTTTTCAATGGCACGTTGTGCGAATGTCTACTTTGAAAGCATTCTGTAGTAATACCATGTAACTCTAGTTGGTAGTTAGGAATGCAGAATGCAGCAGTTTTTATTGTATGCTTCTTCTTGGTCGTGGTCTTCATGACTCAAGATCGTGTCCGTAGCTTAGTATCCTCGTAGTGCTGTTGACTACAGCCCTCCATTCTGTCCGGTCCTCGGCTTTTCGCATTGCAGTCATGAATAAAAGGCGGATAAATTAACCTGGTCCGACCAGCGGCTAGATTATCGGCCGCGTGATTTTTTGTCTCTCACCTTGCCTACAACTATCAGTCTATTCAAGTTATTAGGCGGGCATCGGGCAATGTGACCAAAGTAACTTATGAATGCCATACACGATCCAGTTTACCGTCAACTTTGCAGTGCATCCATATAGATCACTCACGTTCAAGTTCGCCGTTAAGTTTGCATGATGCCGCATCAATTGAAATCAAGGAGTCTCTCGCTTATTCGCTCCGACTATCGCCATGCATACTTGACCGCTCATACACATGTTCAAGTTTACATGAAGCTGCAAGCTTGATCAAGTCGGCAGAACCGAAAGTCAGTTTTTGCTTCAAGTAGACTTGTCATGCACACTGATAGCCATACACCGCCAAGCTTACTGTACGCCGCTTCTAGCACGCTGCAAACTTGACGGTAAACTGGATCGTTTATGGCATCCATTAGAATTATATTGTATGCTAGCTAGCAATATAATCATTATTATTTGTAATAACATAAAAACCATTTCGTGCTTACAGCAATAACTAGTATACATTTTTATGATACATTTTCTGATATTGCAAATGAGAAATATTTAATGCGTACATTTAAATCCAGCAATCGTATTCCAAATAATATATCCGTAAAATCATCGTATAGAAGTAACTACATAATAATCATAAATACAATTTCATAGTCTCAACGCTAGACCATCAACCGTAGCATACGGTAACCGGTCTTGAAATACGCAAAACGGATTATATCGTATTATAATGTAAAATATTTCTTATATATTAACATTATAACGATTTGAAATCGACGCGATGCCCTTACAGGGATATCCAGTGAGATAGGCCAATTGCTGGATTTATGAGATTGGCTGACGATTCGATAGGACGAGAATACATAGCCTTGGTAACGTTACGGATTCCTTTTTTTCCTTTTTTATTACTGTTATTCTTCTGTCTGTTTATTTGTCTACCTAAATGTCACGGACCTTTAGGTTAGAATAACATATAAACCTGAAAGAATTGGGGGCCAGTTAGAAGCAGAATAAAACAGAAATTGTTCCCGACATGTGACTATGACTAAAAAATATTGTTAATGTAATATATCATCATAGTCTATTTCTTTTCTTAAGCAATAAAAGCTGAAAACATCGATTTAAGATTTAGTTTTTAAGTCATCAATTTTAGATCGTGCCCTAAAATTGTTCACTTGCATTTGGTTGCTTTGGTTTATTAAATTAACCTAGGAACTAAAACATAAAAAAAACCATAACCTGAATGAAATATTCAGTTTAAAAATATATTTCATCATTGTATGCACGGAACTCTAAGTTAGGCCCTACTCGCACTTGGTCGGTTTTATAGTTTGGTAAGAATGTAAGGAGTAATTGGTAAGGAGGTTTATTTCTTGTGTATAATTTGTAAATGTATGTTTGTGTGTTTGTTACAGAGGAGGTGGAAAGTTTAATTTTCGATTTATTAAGCAAAATTCTTTATATTATACATATTCCTGAAAATAATACAAATCTACCCCATATGTCAAAATCTGGTTAGATTTTGACATATGGGGTAGATAGAGAAGCTCACTGATCAGATCTTAAAAATTACTGTAAGGGATAACTGGTAGAGCATTTACATTAAAGCTGAACGCACATTTATACGCGCCGCACGCGCCGTACGCGCCGTACGCGCCGAATTTTAGAATTCGTTGTATGAAACCTCGCACATTACAGCCGCACCGTACGCGCCGAATTTTATAAAATGCGGTAGGTATACGATATCGAAGGACGAATGCTGATGACATCATATAACGCGGCGCGTTCGGCGCGTGCTGATACTCAGTGTTGTCTAATGTTGTTAGCTTAGTGGATTTTCCACTATAACTGGTGGTTTCGACTTACATGATAATTTTTATATTTTTATAACTGTTAATTCATTCCAAATTAATTATACATAATTTGATTTTTTTTTGTATCGATTATCAATATGTATTCTTAGCGATAAATTATTTAAATACTGAACTAACAAAAAAATAGTTAATTTAGGTAATTCAAAAACCCAAGTATACCTGATTACTTCATTATCAATAAAAATACTTACCTCAAACATACAACAAGACTTTTTTCTGGTTCAATTGGCTTTCTAAATCTTGAGTTTTCCATAGAAAGATATGGTTTTAGTATATTATGTAGCATTTCTTGAAATATCTAAAAAAAGCAAATATCTAAAAAAATCGTTCATCATCATCTAATAAGTCTTTAAATAAAGTATATCCCATTCATATTCTAAATACAATTGCCTTTTTAAATTAATATTATGAATCCAGAATCTTCTTTTTCTTCGAATTTTATTTTCTTCTTCCTCTGCCAATAAGCAGACTATTACTAAATTGCTTTCCATAGTGATTTCGAGCGATCAAACTGTACCATTTCACACCAGTGGTTGGAAAAAACTACAAAAGTTGTTGGTAATACAAAAGATTTGCGTACGGCGCGGACGATGCGTACGGGCAAATGTGCGAGACCATCAGTATAAAACTCGGCGCGTACGGCGCGATAAATGTGCGTTCAGCTTTAGACCGCTATTTGTATCCCTTATGTATATAACAAAATATACTAAGCAGTTAATATAATAAGTAAATACTGTTAATAAGAAAACTGTCAAAATATCCAGTGTTTTTTTTTTGCGACCCTGTCATCGATACATTCGAAAGAAATCCATTCGGAGGTTAATCTAGACCGAGCGGTTATAAAAATCTTAAGTTTAATGTTATCTTCCAACATTGACACAGCCGGGGCTCGATGTTTCGTGTTTATCCCCTTGTTAACAACACGAAGTTACATCTCTACACTCCGAGCAGTGGTTAAAATAACGCAATATTCCTTATACATTTTACGATGTTTTTATTAAAGAATCAATGCTTAGTGCAAATGAAATTCAAAATGGAAGACATATGTACTGGTTTGGTTTTGTACATAGGTACATGATTGGTTCTTAAATCAAACTATCTCTATTTTCATATTTTAATTTATATTTTATTAAATGCAAGAATTCTATTGCATTTAAATAACTAAATGTATTACTATGTTTAAGTATCTGTGGGCTATACAAAACATAAGGTACGTGGGGGTTTTGGCGGGAACTTTACCGGCGGCGGTCTGCTGCTCCTGTATTATTGTTTAAATAATGGTTTGAAGTGGAATTTGATATAAATTGGTGCGATTTTGTGTATTACGTGTCTGCGCATGAGAACTATTAGTGGAAACGGTGAAAGAAGTGCTCTGATGGTGTTGTGATTCTCAAGATAAGGTGTCTGTCTGCTTAGGCACCTTGAGATACCATCGCCAACTGCCAGCTGTCTGCTGGCTCAAGTTGCCGCCAAAATCTCCCAAGGGCTGCACAATGTGACGCATAAACATATTTTGAAGCAGTATACTATGAAGGATAATTATTATACATTTTAACTTCAGGCTCAGAAGAGCTAGAACCCAGAGCCGTACAGCCAGTTATAAAAAAAAGGTACGTGAGGGTAATATGATCACCTTAGGCTTTGACGCCCTATAAAATCAAAAGTAGGAGCAGAACAGGAGAGAAAATCACAAAATCGTATACTATGACTAATATATTAAATAAAAAATATCGAACAAGCATTGGCAATAATTGGGAACAATCCGAAAAATCAACTTAAAAAAAAACTAAGTACACTACACGATACTAAAATCGACTAAAATATTTACCATAATGTTAACTGCCATAATGGCGTCGATAATGTAGCGCCCTTTTGACTTTTTTACGTACTATATTTAAAAATAATATTTTTATATTAAGTATAAAGTTACTTACTTGATATTTACAAATTGTGCAGCAATCGCGGAGCACACGAAAGTAAAACTTGTTTTAAAACAGACAGAAACACAAACTTTTTTATTCAATAAAGATTACAAATAATACTTACTGAAAGTCTTAACTAAACTATACGCCATTATAATTATTTGAATGGCATATATTTAAACAAATTATTTTGTTTTATTATAGGCTTTTGTGATAAGCATTATCTTAAAGAGAATCATGGGATTATGACCTTTTAATTTATCTTTTATAATATTCATTCTCCTAAGCCATTTTAACAACAATATTGTAACCTTCAATGACACTTAAAAATTTCTGACATAAAGTTACTTATTGTTGAGATTTGTTCTTAACCGGATAGGAAAACTGGAACGGAATTATTTTTTAAATACCTAGCTAACTTGCATGAGTTCTGTTTACTGACTTGTCAATAAAAATCTATTGAAATATTGTGATAAAGTGTATAATTATTAAGTATTACTTCTTAATATTAAGTATTACTAAGTATTCTTCTTAATACATACATACATACATAAACACTCACGCCTGTCACCCAGAGGGGTAGGCAGAGACTACGGACTTCCATTTGGCGCGATCCTGACACACCTCTCTCGCCTCTTTTACATCCATATATCTACGCATACACGTTCATCGGTTAAGGGTACTCCTAATCTGGCCCATTTTTAATGTATCGCCGATTTGGTCGATAAACCTTCGTCTAGGGCGTCCCTTCCCGACCCTGTCGTTCACTTATGCAACATAAATTTGCTTTGTCACTCTTTCCTCGTTCATTCTTTCTACATGACCAAACCACCGAAGCATTCCTTTCTTAATCCTTGTCACAACGTCATCTTGCAAACCACACTTTTCTCTTGTCACACTATTTCTAGTGAGAAATAGTATTCTTCTTAATATTAAGTAATACTAAGTATTACTTAAGTATTACTTCTTAATTTTTATCAACTCGTATACGTTCAGTGCTCAACAAAGGCCATACTCATTGTCATTTGCTTTCATCGCACACTTGGCAAATGGATCGTCATACTAGTCGATCCGCTCCTTCGACGTTGTTACCTGGGCGGTCTGAGTACTTTCCGCAGTCGTCTTTCACGTCTACCACAGGATGAAATGGTTCTCCAATTAGGGGGATAGTCAAACAAAATCTCCATTTTTTTTAATAGGATATGGGTAAAATACGAGCACATAATCCACCTGACGGTAAGTGGTTGCTGTGACCCATAGACATCTACATCTATCTTCGATTACAAATCAAAAAGCAGATGCGTTGTATACTGTGAGGACTAAGTTGGAATGCCTCGTTTCCAGTAAAAAGGGGGCTCCGGTTCTCTACACTTACCACACGAAACACAGCAAAAGCTGCTATTTTAAGCTGGTATTCTGTGAGAGCGTGGACCTTCCCAGGTTGACCCGACTCATTCGTACTACAACTATACCAGTAATATAGAACGTGGTAGAGCTATGTACGTGTTTGGATTAGAGAACTGAAACATTATTCCAATTGGATGATTAATTTTTTTGTTAATAACTTAGTTGTAATAAATTTAATACATTCTTATCATAAATATAAAACTATTTTTTATATTTATCTATACAAATAAATAAAATTGAAGTGTCTGTTTGTAATGTCGAAATAACAACTTTTTACTATATGCATGTGAAAGTATATACGGTACTTATAACAAAAACACGATTTTTAAAATTTTTGTCTGTCTGTCTTTCTATCTGTCTGTTTGTTCCGGCTAATCTCCGAAACGGCCGGACCGATTTTGACCAGACCAGACTTTCACTGGCAGATAGCTGGTGTTATAAGAAGTGACTTAGGCTACTTTTATTTTAGAAAAATAATTAGGGTTTCGCGCAAAAAATTAAAACCCATGAAATCCAATCGTAATAAATTACGCGCGGGCGAAGTCACGGAAACAGCTAGTGTACAAATAAAATTAATCATCATTCATTAGGAGCAATAAGGCTGATAAGAAGTCACCGTATGCAAAACATGTATAGAAACCCTCTAGGGTGCATGTATACTAAGTCTCATATACAGTACTTAAGCTGCGTTTGAATAATGCGGCAGCTGCTGCAATAATGTAGTACCTTATTTCGCGGTAAAATCTCCATTACAAAGCAATGCAGCAAAGGCACTGTTACATAACAAGTGCGATGTCGGCGGCTGACGGTGATTGAAGTCTTTGTAGACAAAAACTGTTCGTCTGGCAATAATTAAGCCGACTTAAAAAGGTAATACGTATCTGTTTTATGACAGAAAAGTTATTTTTTTATCTTCGTTGGTGTTTTATATTTACATGTATCCATATGATGCGACCTAAGTTTATTATATTTTTCAATAAACACTTTCCTATGAATAAAAGTGGGGTATTACGAGTTGAGAACGTTTTATCTCACAGTTATAACTCTACAACGTATCAGGGTTAAATTAACATTTAAAGTTAGTTACAGTCTATAGGTGTTTGTCAAGATCACTAAGATCGTTACTTAGCGGTCAGCCATCGCCCAGTCTGTTTCTCCTGATGTTGCCTCGGTGTCTTATTATCGACGGTGTTGTGTCTTTCCTGGTGTTTAGATTAGTGGTGGCGGGAGATGTTTTTTAAACTACGTAAGACACATAATTTTTAGGGTTCCGTACCCAAAGGGTAACCAAGGGGACCCTATTACTAAGCCTCCGCTATCCGTCCGTCTGTCTTTTCCTTGTGGAATCGATTACCATCAGCAATTTTTCCGGACCGATACGACTTAGGGACCTTCAAGGAAAGAGCCTACTCCTTTTTAAAAGGCCGGCAACTCATCTGCAATTCCCCTAGTTCGTCTGGTGTTGCAGACGTTCATGGGCGGAGGTAGTCACTTACCATCAGGTGAGCCGCATGCACGTTTGCCCCTTCTCCTATAAAAAAAATTCTGTTACCGCTATAACAACAAATAATAAAAATAAAAACAAATTAAAAATTAAAGGGCGCTCCCCTGCTAGAAACGTGTTTTACGATGGTACGGAATCCTTCATGCGCGAGTCCGATTCGCACTTGGCCGGCTTTTTTATTCTTTACGCGGATATTAGCTAATTAATTTCAAAATCTTTAATATGATCTTTAATGTGATAACCGCAAAGCTTGAGAGAATCGCCTGATTCTATTAATTTATTCCTTTGGTGTCGGCGGGGATCAAACCTTGGTGTATACTTACTGCGAAATCTTAATTGTCTAAATTTGTTTTAATTTAAAAAATGCTAAGGTTATAACATTTAATTCAATAGACTTATTCAGTTTTCGACTAAATTATTACTGCTTGAAACCATCTTAATGTCTGACCAAGAGAGCGTGTAATTACAGATGTCTTGAATTCTATGGATGCTGTGAAACTAGGAAATAAAAATACCAAATTCCTAGCTCATAATGAGAATGATGCCCTCAAAAACATTTATTAAGTTACAACTGCAGCAACGAGGCCGGCGAATTCCATTGCGGCTTAATTAATTCATTTTAATATTCATTAAAATGGTCCTCGCAAATAATGGCTGCGATCCGCGGCGGACATTCACCTAACAGGCGAATGACATGTTGTTAACACAAAAACAATAACTTATATATATATTTTTTGGTGAGTTGTAAGTAACATTTTCGCTACTTAAAACTGTCACCGATTATTATTAAGAAAAATATATCATTATTATCTATAGACATTCAATCCACAATAGCTATCTTTGACTCTCTACTCGAGGACGTTTTTTTTAATAGGATATGGGTGACAAAAGAGCCACAGTCCACCTGATGGTAAGTGGTTGCTGTGGCCCATATACCTCCACATCTATCCTCGATTATGAATCAAAATGCAGATACGTTGTCACCCGTGAGGACTAAGATGGAATGCATTGTTTCCAGTAAAATGGGTCTCCGGTTCTCTACTCTCACAATACGAAACACAGCAGCGTTAAGCTGCTATTTTACGCTGGTATTCTGTGAGAGCGTGGTCCTTCATACCACTATTATAGCTGCAGCATGGCTCTACCACGTGGACGTGGCGATATTGTGATATACACTGGAGATAAACGGTGGCATGTTGAGTAGAACTGTACTTTGTGGAAGGTCACTAGAAATATAAAACAGATATGAATTATTCCGGGTACTGGATACTGAATACACGGTAAGGCTTTGGAAGGACAGAGCGGCGATCTAAGTGGAACATTTGGCACGGGTTCTGATTATTGTAAATGTTTACAAATTACTATCCTGTGATCAGTAAGAAGTTTTAATTTACCACTCATGTGATCTTTACAAAAAACTGAGTTAGAAAAATCAAAATATGAATAAAAGCGCAATACTTAACTGCAAATTTTAAAGGCGTAGCAAGACACAGCCACTGATAATGGCGTTATAAACATCCATATAATATATAAATTAGCAAATACTCAAGTCACATCTGGCCTGAGCGTCAGAGGTCAATAGCCGAAAGTCTAGTCAGCCTTAAGATTTTTGTCTGATAACGATAAGGATAAGAATTAATATAATGGCTAAACAAAATTATCAACAAATATTAAACAAAATGCAAGAAGAGTCGATTTTTATTCACGACAGCAAGATACAGGATAAATGGTGACTTTGATTATTGTATATATATTTTTTTGTAATCTTTTAGGTAATGATAATTATATTAAAAATGTGCAGTGACGACACCATATAGAATCTCCTACCCCATATTATCCCTTGGGTATCGTAAAAGAATGAAGCAGACTGGAGTATCTTCTTAAGCCGCGTCTCCACCAAAGTTTTGTTACCAACTTTTGTGTTGCCAGCACATGTTGGTAACAAATGCTTCTGTAATTACCCAGTGTTGGCAACAAAACTTGAAACAATGTCGGGAACCGTGTTTCCATTTTCGGCGGCAACATCAAAGGAATACGCTTGTTGCAAACATTTGTTCACTTGAGACGCTTGTTGGAAACATTTGTCGGCAACATCGGAAACAAATGTTGGTTACTTTTGTTGAGTTGTAAACAGTTGGAAACATAAATATTGTCAACATTTTGGTGGATACGCGGCTTTAATAACAACTTAAAATAGTGTATGAGAGCCGTATATGAGAAAATCTCTACGAGAGGCCTTTTTTTTAACACGGTTTTATTAGCTTGTTATGTACGAGTATCTATGTAACGGAATTTTTGAATGTGATTTTCATCCCCTTCTAAACGTCGGATTGATTTGACACTTCGCACACTAATCAACGACCTATGACAATGCAATAATTTAAATAGTTTGTTCCATTATCCTTGCCAGGATCGTCAGGATTTGCGAATAATTCATAAAAAAAACTAACACTTCTGCCAGTTCAATCTACTGTAAGCCGCGTGAAAGAACTTCGTTAAAATAAACACGCTTTTGTATTTAGCTGCACCAAAAAATTGAAAATAAATAATAGTTTAAAAACACGTTTTTGTAGAGAACCGAACTAAAAAGTAGTAAAAATTTTCAATAAGTTTAAAATAAGATAATAGTTATTAAGATAAAAAAAATCATTTTATTATAAAAAAGCGTGGGTTGCTTGATGTCATTTGTTGTACATATTTTTGTGTATATTTGTAAAATTTACCGTCATCATAAAAATATCTGAAAAAGCACCCCACGTGTTTTTTTAGTTTTTTAAACTTTTATTTATTAGCAGTGGTCTTTAGATAGGTTGCTTTTAGTCATGATAAAGTATCCGATATCCGACCGGATAGTCATCGGTTTTTGCACGTATATATATATAATACACCCTAATATTAACGTAATGTTTTTCTGGCAAATGAAATATAACCCAGGAATATATATAATCCAACATTAAAATCCGGTCTAAATAAATTAATTGCGCAGGATTATATGGCAACAGTCTCTCTATACAAACCTACCATGATAAAATAATAAAAGCTATCTGCCAAAGCCTTCAGAATGCCTATTTAGAAAACAAAAACGACAACAAAACTCAGAGAATACTATCAGAGCGCACCTTAACACTCATGAAAAGAAGACAAGAGTTACAAAGAACTAAAAATAAAACTCGCCTCCTAAAAACTGAACTTTCAGCACTGTATAAGCTAATAAGCAAACTCATAAAACAAGACTATACAACATATAGATATAACATCATCGAAAGACATCTGGTACAAGCAGGCAGCTCAAAAAAAGCGTTTAAAGAGTTATAAACATGCAAAATATGGATTGACGGACTAAATCGGGCAAATAAAATACTTAATAGTCGAAACGACATTATAAACGTTGCAACGGAATTTTATAAAACGCTATACAAAGCCAATGAAAAAAAAACTAACTACGCAAAGTAACACGAACATCTCAGACCCTGATAGCAAAGAAGCTAGAGTGCAGTTCGACGTAAAAGAAATAGCAGAAGCAATTAAACGTTTGAAATCAGATAAAAGCCCAGGTTCAGACAACGTAACTAACGAAGCTATAAAAATAGCCTGCACTCAACTAGCTCCACCTTTGACTCTCCTGTTCAACCGCATACTAGAAACTACCGACACCCCTACTCAATGGTCCGAGTCAAATATAATATTAATTTATAAAAAAGGAAACCCACACGATATAGGCAACTACAGGCCTATAAGCTTATTACCATGCTTGTACAAACTCTTCTCTTCGCTAATAAATCAAAGAATAAGCGCTACATTAGATGCGGAACAACCCATTGAGCAAGCAGGATTTAGAAAAGGCTTTTCAACTATAGACCACATTCACACCTTGGAACTACTAATCGAAAAATATCAAGAACGAAGGAGAGCTCTCTATATTGCTTTTATAGATTACAAAAAAGCATTCGACACAGTGTCCCACTCAAGCATCTGGGAAACGTTGGAACAGCAGGGTGTAAAAAATGTATACATACAAATAATAAAAAACATTTACTTGAACAATAAAGGTAGAGTGAAACTGGAAAAAACCGGACCAAGCTTTCCCATTGACAGAGGGGTAAGACAGGGCGATCCCTTGTCTCCGCAATTATTTATTTCCATCCTAGAATCTACAATGAGGAAGTTGAATTGGAAAAAGTATGGACTAAATATCGACGGTAAATACCTTAGTCACCTCCGCTTCGCCGATGATCTGGTTCTGCTGTCAGAAACAGGCACACAGCTACAACTCATGATCCACTCACTGAACGAAGTCAGCAAACAAGTCGGTTTAGAAATGAACCTGTCAAAAACAATGCTAATGACTAACAGTAAAGAATCAAGAATATCAGTCGATAACGAGATGCTTACCTATACAAAAAACTACATCTACCTGGGGAAACAAATATCTTTTGACAGAAAAAACAATGAGCTAGAATTAGAACGAAGAACACATAAATCGTGGAATAAATACTGGAGCTTAAAGGAAATATTTAAAGGTGATATGTCAGTAAAAATAAAAACTAGAGTGATGAACACATGTCTGCTACCATGCTTAACCTATGCCTGTCAGACCTGGAGATACTCTAGTAAAGAAAAAAACAAAATCATCAGCTGCCAACGCGGTATGGAACGCAGTATGCTAAATATCCAAAAAAGACAAAAAATTAGACACACAAAAATAAGAAATATTTCTAAAGCTACAGACGCCCTAATTCATGCTCAAAGACTAAAATGGAAATGGGCGGGGCATGTAGCGCGATTGCAAGATGAGAGATGGACCAAAAAAATTACTTCATGGAATGGCCCAACAGGGAAACGCTACAGAGGAAGACCCCATGCGAGATGGCAAGACGACATCATAAAGATAGTGGGCCCAAATTGGTTACAAATAGCCAAAGACAGAGACCATTGGGATTCTTTGGAGGAGGCCTTCACCCAAGGAGGGGTTCTTGCAAACCAAACTTATCTAGAAAAATAATTAGTTACTACAATCATAGATAGATAGACATACAAAATACAAAATAGATATAATCATAGGTTATATAATAAACATTAGTTTGTAGTAGTAGTAGTAATAAGTCAATTCACTATTAGTAACTGTTTTGTTTGTAAGAAATAAAAGGCTTTTTTATTTTATTATTTTATTATATGGCAACAGTCTTCGCTGTAATAAGCGATCTTCTAATCTTACCATATTCTATTAAAGAAACATAACGAAATATAACTAAAATAGGATGAAGTAAATAATTCTATATCTATACATTGTAGTAATATGTGTACGTAGTACATAATAGCTCAATGTATCTATATCTGTTATTACAATTATTTATTGCGAACAAATTTGTTTTTAAGTGGCCATAAAATTGCATGTATAAAATTTATAACAACAAATGTTAAACATATGAATGTGTCCTTTAATGGGGAAGCCTTAGTCTTAAGCCAAACGTTCACCGCAAACTACACTATCTTATTTTATGTAAGCTCGCACAGATGAGCTAGTTTTTCATACATGTGCGTCCACCGCAAATTAAATTAACTTAGTTTATCTTAGCTCGCATAGCTGAGACAGTTTTTCATACATGTGCGTCCACCGCAAATTAAACTAACTTAGTTTATCTTAACTCGCACAGCTAAGCCAGTTTTTCATACATGAGCGTCCACCGTAAATAATGCTTGCTAAGCTAGGTAAAACAGCTAAACTAAGTCAAACTAATTTAGTTGTGTAAGTCGATCCAAAACTACGCGAACTAAACTAAGCGCCTCTCATCCTTACCTTACCCCTCTGGCGCCTTTCACTTAGTTAATTTTCGGTGCACATGCAACGATTTTTCAGGTTAGCTTAGCTTAGTTCACTGAGTCTAGTTTTCAAATAGTTTAGTTCGCGGTGGACATTCGGCTTTATTGATACCACCGTTTTTCTTAGAATCGATCTAGATGCGGATATTTAATGTACACCCATATATGTATCTATATCAGCAAACAGACTTAGTCCTGTATTGTATGCGGTAAGAACAATGGATGTCTCACCTGCGTTAAAACAGCGGGACTAGTTTATTATACTATGGAAATATTACTATCTAGTCTTTCCATAGTACAATGTCGTATGGCATTTTACTATGAGGAACGCGAAAGACACTGAATTTATGTTTTTTTTTCCTGAAGAAGACCATAACAGCAATCGTCTCTCAGAATAAATTAAGGAAATAAATATATTAGCTTTGTCCTTTCAATGTGTTCACGAAAATGTAATTTAGTACAGTATACAAAAAAGTGATTTAAAAAATATTTTAAAATCATTCTATAAATACACTTAAAACAGACAAAAGCTAATAGTCCAGTTATTCGACTCCACGGAGATAGTAACTCATTCTTGGGGCAATGTATTCTATGTTGTATGTATTTGATTTGATAGTTAATTATGTATCATAATGTATGATAGTAAAATGTACTTCAGTGGCGGCGTAGCTTGGGTTGGCACCCAGGTTTTCTATCAAGCACCCCCAAGATAAAACCAAATAATGCTAAACATGCTTAGGCATGCGAATTACGCGGTCATGGCATGGCTCACTCCGGTACGGTACGGTACTAGGTACGTTCTATTATTTGATTTACTCGAGTCTGTTCATTCGACTGTCAAGCACATTATGCGCTTGATACTACGTACGTATGATATAAACTTACCTTCTTCGATCGCGTTACTCACTCCACCAAACGCTACCTAACCTGAATTCATTTATTTATGAAAATTAAATTATGTTCTAGAGTAAATAAAAATTGCGATACATATTAAGGTATCGCCAACGCTGTTTCTTCTGCATATAAATGATATGCTGCAAACTGGTAACATTCATTGCGATGCGGACGACAGCACTGGTGATGCTTTATACACCGGCCGTGCCAATATTTCTTGGGAAAACGTCGCCGAGTAGCGGAACAAACTTGTGTCTGAAGTCGAGTCTTTGTTGGACAAAGTCTCGGATTCTTCATCATCATCATTATAGCCCTTCACAAGTCCACTGCTGAACATAGACCTCCCACAAGGAATGCTACAAAGTACGTCTTAGAGGTCATCACTCCATCTAGGTGGGGGGGGGGGGGTCCCACACGTCGCCTACAAGTACGAGGCTGCCACTCAATACCCTTTTTTGCCCATCGGTTGTCGGTTCTTCGAGCTATATGGCCAGCCCATTGCCACTTCAGCTTTCTAATCCGTTGGCTTATGACGGTCACTCTGGTTCTACTGCGGATATTCTCATTTATAAGCTTATCGCGTAAACGATCTCCAAGCATTGCCCTCTCCTTAACTCGCTGAGTGACCTGGAGAGTCCTCATACGGCCAGCAGGACCACGTCTCAGATCCATAAGCCATCACTGGCAACACGCACTGGTTGTATACTCTCGTTTTCAAGTTTTGAAGTATACCTGACGAGAATATGTGTCGTAATTTCCCGAAAGCTGCCCAGCCGAGTTGAATCCGTCGATTGACCTCTCGGTCGAAGTTGGACTTACCTAGTCGGAATATTGGTCCCAGGTAAACATCCTCGTCAAAAACTTCGAGCTTAGTGCTCCTAACAACTACCAGCATAGTTGTAACATGGACATTACATATAATCTTTGTTTTGTCCATGTTCATCTTAAATGCTTAGATCCTCCAGTGATTCATTTTTTTTATAGAATATGGGTGACAAACGAGCACAAAGCCCACCTGATGGTAAGCGGTTGCTGTCGCCTATAGACATCAACATCTATCCTCGATTACGACTCAAAATGCAGATGCGTTGTCACCCGTGAGGACTAAAATGGAATGCTTTGTTTCCAGTAAAAAGGGTCTCCGGTTCTCTACACTCACCATACGAAACACAGCAGTGTTAAGCTGCTATTTTACGCTGGTATTCTGTGAGAGCGTGGTCCTCCACCGGTCGAGTCGACCCATTCGTGCTACAACTCTACTACTAATATAGTTGCAGTATGGCTCTACCACGTAAAAAAATCTGCCATAGGGACTATATCGTCGGCAAATCGAAGGTGAGTAGCTTGAAAACGTCTTCCAGTAGCTTAAAAGCGGTGCATTGGATGGCGTTTTCAAGCTACTGGAGTGGTCCTCTCTGCAGTTGGATAGGTTTTGTACTCGGATAAGAATCGTAGCCATACTGTTCAAGCACTTCAGCACTTTGATTTACCGACAGTCAACTTGGCACCGCTGAAGGGACTGTAGCACTACCCAAATTTCGACGGAATCAAAGGCTTTTTCATAGTCCACATACGCAAGGCAAAGTGTAAAGACTGTACTCTTCGGTCTTCTGTATAATTTGCTGAAGGGTATGTACGTGGTCTATGATATTAAAGCCGCATCCGCTCGTTTGCTCTCTCTTCTATAAAAATAATATATTTCTATGCAGGTAGATATAATTATAAGGAAGAGAGAAAACATAGGTAGTTATTTATTCATTCGTAAATCATTGCGGAGTAATTCTTCTGTAAGTATTCTCTGGTTGTGCGTGAGTTGTCGTTGTCACCCCTTGGTGCTTGGCACCTGCGGCGGACCGCAATTACCATCCCCTCTTTACGCCGTCACTGCTGTCCTTTTAAAAAATCCCTAATGTGTTTTTGCCATTTATTTTCAGGACAGAAGTATTTACCAAACGAGTGGTAAATTAAACGTAAAAATAAGTATTGTTTGGCATAAAACATTTCATTTTTTATTTCTATTTCTATTACAAAGGTATTAAGGTTTTTATATAGCAATGGGGCAGAATAACTTGGCAGCACCTATCTTTCTGTCCGATTACACCGTGGGTGTCTTCAAGGCAGGAGTATAAGTTTTTTAAAGTAGTCACAGCGCTTCACCGTTTTCGGTTGCAGCATCAGTCACTATCAGGTGAGTTAGTAGTTACGTACTGGCTTATAATAGATGAAAAAAAAAAGAAGTGTCAAAATGCAAATGAGCACAAGATCGTATTTTACCAATTTAGGAATATATGGTTTCTTAGAACAATAAATTTAAATGGTTTAGACGTCTTTAAAGCGGCTGTAACGTGATACGTTTTTTAAAGTAATTTGTTTGAATTCTTCGAATAAAATAGCGTATTTGGTATCACATAATATGTCAATTAAGTTCTTTTTAAAAGATATAATAGAAAATAAATTCACACCATGTCGTAATTGAATTAAAATTCCGACGTGGTACGAATTTATTTTAAAAGATATTCCATTTTCTATATTACGGGTTTTGATTTTCGAATGATAATAATTTTATACTGGAATCATATACATATATCACTTAAATATTTGAATTTAAATTTGAATTTCGACTCCAGACAGACCTTACTTTTAGAATGTTTTTGGAAAATATTAGAATGATAGACCAACTTACAGATGGAGTGAATAGATGGAACCATCTGATGGTGAGTTGCTACTGCATTCTTGATCACCTGCAACCAACTTAAGAAGAAGAAGGCTACAAGCGCATCGTCACCTCTAAGAATTAGATGTATTGGCACACAGTCAAAATTACAATGCCTAACCTAATCTTTAAAACGAAACAGCAATTATGTGTGGCGGTTGGCTGATGGTTGGCGTCAAAAAGAGGTATAAAAGTGTTACTGGCTGTAAGGTGAACTCTTAGGTAAAAGAGAAGTTATGCCACCTTGAAAATAATAAATTGAAGATAATGAAAAGAACATTCATATTCTTTCTAATCTATGCATGTCTCGAAAATTGATTATGAGTAAATATTGTAAAGTAAGACTTACAAACAAACACTACAATTGATTTGATATTTAGTGAATTCTGTGACCTTACACATACATTTATCCTCGATAAAGAATAAAAATGTCAATGCGTTGTCCCTCCCGAGGGCAAGATATAATTGCCTCGTTATCAATGAAATATTGTATTAAAAAAATATAGAAGAGGGGGCAAATGAGCGTAAGGTTTACCTGATGGTGAATGTCGACCGTCACCCACGAATAACTGCCAGGGGAATTGCAGGTGCGTTCCCGGCCTTCTTTAAAAAGGAATAAACTCGTTTCTTCAAGGTCTCTAAGTCGTGTCGGATTACAGTTCTTGTCACATACCTTACGAAACATAAGAATCATGCTGTTATTTTATAATAGTATTCTATGCGAGCATGATTTTCCTCTGATCGAACTATTTATGCTGCAGAATATTTGAATATTTATAATATGCCATTATAAATATTCTAGACAGGAAATAATACATTACACTGACGATGAAAGGCAGCATCAAATATTCAAAATGTCAAGTACTACGATTGTTTCTCAAACGTAGCAATTACTTTATACATTGAGTTATATGTACTACGTACTAGAGAAGCCATTCCGAACATTGACTATGTTCAACTGAACTGTACTGCAGTCCATACAAACTAAATATTGCGTAAATTGAAGATTTGTGAATTCCATAAAATAATTATTATTACATTTTATTTAGAAATATGTTTGTTTAGATTAGATTAATATATTTTATATTAAATTCTTATATTTATTTTATATTAATATCTTATTTTATATCAAATTAAAGTCTTCGCTCATACGCGACTACTACTCCCGCGCATGCGCGAAGACGTAGAGTAGGACACAATTTTTGTTTGGAATGGCTTCTCTAGTACGTAGTATATATAACTCAATGACTTTATACTTTGGGAAGCAATTGCAGTATATGACGTAGAATCTTTTATTTAGCCGTATATCTGAGAGTCTAGGCGCTTATCTATAATCTCATATTACGTGACAGGCAATCAGAGCTTGATCTTTACCGGGAACATTAAAATTGGTTAGCGATATTTTAAATGCTGCTATTTAGCATGTGAAAGAAAACATCCTACGGAAACCTTTATAATCAGTAATGCAAAGTAATTCAAGGATATGTGTAGGCCGTATTCATATGGGAACAGCGTTTCCGACAATTTAAAAAAAAAACAGAAGTGCCAAACATACTTACAGTTCTTCTACGATGGTAGGTGGCTATTGCTGTCCATGAAAACCTGCAACCAACTTAAAATAAAGAATGCTACCGATGTATTGACACCTTTGAGGACTAAGATGGAATGTCTCGGAGCCTGTATACTGGATCTTTTTACCCTACGAATGGAACACAATAAAGCACAGCTATTTAGTGGAAAAAATGTAATAAGAGGTAAACTACGCAGAGTAAAGCAGTTCTACCACCTAGAAGAATAATTAATAAGATTAATAGAAAGAGACCTAATTAATAGAATCAGGCATTACTTTGCTTGGATTTCCATCCATTATATAAAAAATATTAAAGTTGGAAAAATTTAGGAAAAAGTGAGCTAGCGCAGAGTCTATTTCACCTGAGGATGCCTCGTGTAGAGGCGAAACACGTGTCGTATTATCGTCGGCAGTGTATCTTTCCTAGTGTAGTGGTGGTGGGAGTAGTGGTGCTGGGATTAGTGGTGATGGAAATAGTGCACGCAAAGTGTGGAAGACGCTCTTCAAACTAGGTAAGACACATAATTTTTTTGAGCGGATATTGCCAAAAGTAAATTTTTCCAACTTTAGTAGAAAGCGACTCGTTTAGCAGTGGGATATATTATGTAAGTATTTTAATTTATGTTCAGCTGCTGTCAAATTTTAAAAGATAATTTTGATGGTAACAATACTATCTATTTTTAACTAACTTGTAACGTGGTAGAACCACTCTGGAGCTTTATTACGGTTATAGCTCGAATGGGTCGGCTTGACCGAGGTAGAGCCATGCTCTCATAGAATACCAGCGTTAAATAGCTGGTTAATGCTGCTGTGTTTTGTATGGTGAGTGTACAGAACTGGATACCCTTTTTTCTGGAAATAAGGCATTCCATCTTAGTTCTCAAGGGTGACAACGCATCTGCATTTTGATTCTTAATCGAGGATAAATATAGTCGAGTCGAGTGGAGTGGAGTCGAGATAATATAGCAAGTATAGTAAGTCATACGCCAATGGGCCAAAGTATCAATTTACCAACAGGTGGACTGTGTGCTCTTTCGTCACCCATATCCCATAAAACTCTATAGAAGAAGACATACAAGTTGTGCGTAATATAGAACCAGCTACAAATAAATTTGAAACGACTAGTCATTAACATGGGCGGGCTATCCAGTCTCCAAAGGCTATCGAGATATATGGGAACACTAAACGAGAAGAGTAAAAATTACTCGTGCACATTTTATAGCAAATCTTTACAACCTCAATTCTGTTTAGATAACTTTAAAGTAAGATGGCTTTTAGAATGTCGTAAACTTAGTGCAATAATGAAATATGTATGTAAAATGGTTTAAACATTATTACTTACCAGTATTTAATATTATCAAGATCGCTTTCTTCATCATCTGGCTAGTTTCTGGAATTTTGTTTATAGAATTCTGCTAATTGAAACAAACCGATTATTTCGTACGTAGTGCACCAAAAGTTCCACGAAATTAATATTAATTGTTCTTCATCTTATTTATCAGTCCATGAGGTACGCGCTGGACGTGGACCTCGTCTATGTCGGTAGGTTTTGCCTTAACCTTGACGTTTGGCAGCAATCACAGTACAAAACGAACTACATCGTTGTGGTGTTATGCTGGAGCCCGTCACCGGTCACTGGTAAGATATTTATCTTAGGGCTAGCATAAGCAAGGTGGGTATACTGACATCTATAGGAAGCTGTTAGGTTTTTCTATCCTACCATAGTCCGCCTCTTACGACACCTACGGGACCAGAACAGAAATCCTTCCATACTTCACAAATCCAATGCTGAACATAGGCATAGGCGATTTTTCCGGACCGATACGACTTAGGCACCTTCAAGAAAAGAACTTATATCTTTCTAAAACGCTGGCAGCGCATCTGCAATTCCTCTGGTGTTGCGGTGTTCATGGGCGGCGGTAGTCACTTACCATCAGGTGAACCGCATGCTCGTTTGCCCCTTTTTCTAAAAAAAAAGGCCTTCCCTAAGGAATGTGACAAAGCTAGATAGCTACTTACATCCTTATACTTTGTTTACTGGTACGAAGACACCACTCGAGAAGTTTTTTTCTCCCTTTACTGCCAATTCTTCGAAGAATATGGCTATAGACTTCGTTATGAATATATCCGCAATAGAATCAGAATAATCGACAACGTATAAGGGATCAGAAAGCTGAAGTGGCAATGAGTCGGCAGTAAGTAAGTATTGAGCTGTTATACAAGGTATATGTTATATCCTAAGACATACAAGGAAATTCAGTGGCTTCCTCCGTTATTCATGTCTCTTGTAAAACGCAAGAAACATTGTTAAATGGTGAATGTTACATTTCCTTACAATTTCGTGACTTTAATTTTCACAAAATGCAAAATTTCCTTTCATTCCGTCTACTTCTGACGTACACCATTGATTGCCTCATAGGTGTGACGTTAAACATAGTTACCACGCGTGGCAGGCGGGTTGATAACCGGAGTTTTTATTATTATTTTATTGTTATCAGTTTCTTTTTAAAGGATAGGGTGACAAACGAGCACACAGTCCACCTGATGGTAAGTGGTTGCTGTGATCCAGAGACATCCACATTTATCCTCAATAAAGAATTAAAATGCAGATGCGTCGTCACCCGTAAGGACTAAGATGCCTCTTTTCCAGTAAAATGGGTCTCAGGTTCTCTACACTCACCATACGAAACACAGCAGCGTTAAGCTGCTATTTTACGCTGGTATTCTGTGAGAGCGTGGTCCTTCCCCGGTCGAGCCGACCCATTCGTGCTATAACTATACTACTAATATAGCTGCAGCAAGGCTCTACCACGTGTAATTAATCAGTTGTAGATGCTGCTGTCATCACCTGTTTAAGTTTCGCTCGGTGGTCTCTTACTACACATACGAAATGATTTAGGGTTGTGGATTTTCTAATGCCGCTATTACACAGCGAGTTTTATTATTTACCAAACAATAAAAACTCAGGACGTTAAACTCGAATTTTATTAGAATTTCTTCAACGTAACCAAGGTGCTTATACGTGCTGTCCTTGACAGCGGCGTATTTATATACGTGGACGTGTAAATGTCAACGATTTTATATCCGCCGTGCGACTGACCAGCGGTGAACGCGAGCCTCGTGTGGCTGCACTGTGAGATGAATCTTAAACGCCGCGCGGTTCATGCATGGTATCAGATGCGATGCGAAGATCAAAGTTACACCGCTTTAAAGAGAGAACGTCTGGAGTAAAATATCTCCAAATTGTCCCCTAATGGTAAATACTTTCTGGCTCTATTTATTATTAATCATTAGGTATAATAATCACTATTTATTATTAAACACTAGGATTTTATCCTGCATCGTGAAGACATAGAATAGAATAGAATCATTTTTATTCGATATAAATTATAAAAATACTTATTAAAAGTCATTTAAGCGTCCCACTTTAACATACACAAATTTTGCAAGTACTTACATACATAATAAGGCCATACAAATATTTATTCCGTGCAGGATTCGAACACGCGGGCGTTAGCGGCGCCACTCATTGTCATAGGTATACGCCTAAATTTCGTTTATGAGCTGGCATATAATGAATTATATAAAGGAGTTTGTATAAAATACTGACTGGATCATGCCAGTCTTATCATTTCATTAACTATTTAAAATATAAAGAATAAAAAAAGTAATTAATACAATTTTAAATTAATAAACTGAATTAAAAAAAAAGCTTATTAAATACGATGTTTTGCCAAGTGATGACAACGTAACAGAATAACATCTACTTGAGTGTCATGCTTCGATCAACAATGGTATTGTTGGTCGAAGGTTTCATGGGACGCAATTCCGTAAAATGCGAGATAGACCACATGACTTCCGAAAGATAGCGGTGTAAACATCACATTTACCCCAGAGATAAAATACCCATACCATCGAAGGGCAGCTAAGCTTGCCTTGCCGCTTGTTGATATTGGTCTATTAGTGGACTTTTAAGGGCTGCTAAAAAGATGGATATATTTTTGTTGGCACGCAAAGTCTGCAAGCTATAATTCTATCCAGAAGTTCGTCTGGGCCTACCCTTTTAGCTATTAATGCCGCCTAATAGAACCGACAGCCGATGGGGAAGAAAGGTTCTCGAGTGGCAGCCTCGTACTGGTAGGCGAAGTGTAGGGCGACCCTCCACGAGATGGAGTGACGACCTGGTAAGACATGCAGGAAGTCGATGGATGCAGATGGCTCAGGACCGTGCTTTGTGGCATTCCTTGGGGGAGGCCTATGTTCAGCTATGGACTTGTGAAAGGCTGTAATGATGATGATGATGATGATGAATAGCAGCGCTTGCAATGATGTGTTCCAGTGTGAAGGTTATAGAGAGACAGTATAATTAGAGCTTGTGAGACGTTGCTCCTCAGAGGTATTACGCATTTGTCGGCAGTTTCGTTTGAAGTTGGCTGCGTGTGTTCGTAGATTGTCGTAGCTCTACTTACAATTAGGGGTCTGTAAGTTCGTTACACTATTTTTATTGTCCAACATAAAATAAAAAACCGGTCAAGTGCGAGTCGGACTCGCGCACCGAGGGTTCCGAACAAATCCGTAGGTATATAAGTTTAAAATTATTAAAAATATTTATATTATATGATGTAACTAAAATTTATGCTTTTCACAATTTTTCCTTTATCTGTGCTATAATACGTTGCTTCATACCAAATTTCAAGATTCGGACTTCACGGGAAGTACCCTGTAGGATTTGTATTTGTAGGTTTGATTCCTTTGCGAATGTCGAAAATTTGCGGCATAAACGGCTGTATCTTTTGATTGCGTTGGCTTAGAAGTTTGATTTTTTCACAGCTCCAAGGGACAGTAGATTTGAGTATTATAGTATTTTATTATATATTTAGTATTATATTATAGTATTTTATATGAATTTCAGCTTGATACCTCCACGCGTTCTTGAGAAAAAGGGTCTTGACAGATAGACAGACAGACGGACAACAAAGTGATCCTATAAGGGTTCCGTTTTTTCCTTTTGAGGTACGGAACCCTAAAAATTACGATATTTTAATTTTTAACAATATGTTAATAATTTACGCTTGACTGAACATTTACATTAAAAGCAGGTCAGTCGATGTTTCGGTGGGTAGATAACTTTCCCTAATTTTTCGCTCACAACATGAAACCTTGTTTAGGTGACCTTAAAATTTGGTACATCCGTCGGAGCACAAAATGTCCGGCTCGTTGAGTCGCGCTTTAGCGTCCATCTACAGTTCACTGAAGTTTTAATGTTCCTTAAATAACTGGCGACCGCGATTCGCTCTACTTACACCCACTTTGTATACTTTTATTTACAAATTGTCCGCCTCAATTACTTTTATAATATTGGCGCAATAATCAAGCTGACAGTACACCCGATAGTGAGTGGCTACCTACTGCATTCCATGTACTCCTGGAACCAACTGTGAACGAATAGACTGTGAGAGAATAGTTGTTTGTCACACTATGCGTCCACATGCTACAAAGAGCAAACATGCTATAAAGAGCAAAGCTAATTTTCATAAAATTGTCTTGATGATGAATTTACTTTCGTTCGTAAGGATTAATATCATGCTATGCCTAATAATAACGCTCACAAATCACTTTTTTAAGTTTTAATATTTTTGTGGTCACACCATATTGTGGTTTTTATATAAGAAACGGGACTATGTTATCGCGTACTACTTTTAGATGGAGAAAATATGTTTATTTTTGTAGAACATAGTATTTGCATATCACTGACCATTACGCATATAAAAAACCATTTACGTTTAGTATTGCGATTGTTAAATCGCCTGCCAAGCGTGAGGATTAAGGAAAATGCTCCTCCTTAATAAGAAGAGGAGAGGACCATGCGCAGCAATGGAATTTTATAGGCTGACTAGCGATTCGATCCGGCTTCGTCCAATTACGAATTTAAACCAATCTCGAATCAACTTAATCACAAACCCACATTTCATTAAAACCCATCCAGCCGTTTAGGAGGAGTTCAGTCACATATATACACGGACAGAAGAATTTATCTATATACTAGCTGGCCAGGCAGACATTGTTCTGCCCTTTTCGACGACCCTTCATATAAAAAATCCTTAAATTCGTAATAAAAAATATTGAGCGTCTCTCTCTCAAGTTGGACCAAACTACACAGAGTATGCAAAATTTCATTGAAATAAGTTCAGTAGTTTAGGAGTTCATCGCGGACAAACCACGTGACACGTAATTCTTACATATAAAAATAATAAATTTGTAGAAAAATTGTGTGTTCACGATTCACGCAAAAACTACCAATCGAATTTCAATAAAATTTTATATGTAGGCATTAAATGACCGTGTATAACGTATAGGCAACTTTCCTTTTTGTTTTCCTTTTTTTTAAGTTTATTGTCATTATGGCTGCTGATGGTTCTATTGGCCCTAAAGAGGTTTTAGCTATACACATAATAAATATATAGAAAATTGTGTGTGTAAAAATAAAACTCATCGCACCACCAACCAGGAAGCTATTTAAAAAGATTATGAAAAAGATATATATATCAAACACATGTTATTAAAGACTCGACTAGAATTAATATTTACACATCATTTCGTTCCGATACCACTTTAAGTGTAAATGGTCTTCCTTGAACACAATTTAAGTAAAGAAGTCATCTAAATACTGAATGCGCAGTGAAAGACAATACAACGACGTCTAGATTAACTTTAGAAGGCTTCGATGCTTGCAGTTTTCACAGTTGAACGGTCACGCACATGTTAAAATAAATCTCATAAGTGACTTGGACGTAATAACGGTGACTTCATTTCTGCAACTGTTAAGTCCATATTTTGAAATCGCTTTATTTATTGAAACCTTCCACTGTTTTAATGATGGTTTGATCATTTGCTTTTTATATTATTATTAGTATTTTAAAACCTTTTCTTTTAAAAATAACATCTATATCATCTTTCAAGGCTCCTCAATGTGTTAGGCAATATTATATACAATATTATATATATAATATTATATATTCATCGAAATAATTCAGAGCGCTGTATATATTTAAGCGACGCCGAAATCAAGCAAATTCCATACTAAACTTATTATAAGAACGCGCACTCACGCACACACATACATCTAAAATTATTTACCAAACAATAACATGGTTTTGAGTGCATATGTGTGCATCCAGCAGACTATTATGGGATTTTAAATAAAGAAAGAAGAAAGATGTGTCTGTGTGAGTGTGAGTAAAAAATTGAGCATGGTTTTGGCGTCAGTTAAAATGTACGCAGCGCTCCGTCTATCTTTACTTATTGGTCTGAGGTTAAAGTAAATTTCATCACAATTGACCAAACAGCTATACTGTCGGTCAAATCAATAGAGGTCGCTGTCCAGTTTTAACACAAACAAAACCTCTAAACAAATATAAGTAATCTCGGCAGTTTGAAAGTGGTCCCACACGGAGAAGGAGAATGGAAGAGAGAGACATGCTATGCCCGCTCTAAGTTACTTGGGATAAGGCCAGAAAGAAGAAGAAGATATTTGTACTATTATTGTAGAAATTATTTTTGGATACGCAGCACATATTATTCCGTCATTGTATCTCATGCTCCGCATTTAAAGCTACGGCGTCAGTCTTCCCATTGAACTCTTCAATAATCGAATGGCTAGGCCAAACCTTCTTATCTAGAACTACACACCTTTAGTTGTACTTTAGTTACATTCGACTGATTTCTTTTATATAAACAAAAACACAAACATTTTCATTTTAGTGAGGCATCATTTATATTTATTGACATATAAGTATATTAGTGTAGTTAGAAACCTGAGTATTAATCTAGAAACCATACAATGTCTAGGGCTTTCTTTCGTTCTTCGAAACTTGGATATACGAATTTCGAAGTAACTTGTTTTCGATGAAATTTTTCCGTGAAGTTTTGTTGGAGTTAATTACATTAAGCAACTCGTTACTGTTACAAAAACTGTTGGGACAGAAATTTTGCGCAAGGATATATTAATTAGCGACAGGGGGTAGGATCGGAAAGAGGACGCAGGAAGTTTTTTTACTTCTTCAATAAATATTATGACGAAACAAGTGATTTCTTAATCACATTTAAGTTGTACTCGTTTAGAGAAATAGAAAGGAAATAATTTTGAAATTCTTATATATTTTCAGCATAAGGAATACCCCTTAAAATTATATTCTAACGGCCTTACTCATAATAGTTGACTATCGCATACTTACATTAAGTATTAATTATCTTTAACCCTGTCTCTTTCTATTTTAGTTGAGTAAGCAACTTATAGCATTTTTAAATTGTCGTTATTTTAACGTGTATGTCCGTATATGTACACAAACAGACTTCCATCCTCATCGTTACTAATAAAACGGGTATTTTAATTTTTCTATAAATCATGCATAAAGAATGACATCGCGAGAAAACCTTTACGACTGAGAGACTAAATTTTCAAACCATAAGACAAAAGCCGACAAGCACCATGGCAATGCAGCGGGCTCAGTTCCAAAACCCTCTCTTAAAATAAGTGAAGATGTGTTATTTTAGTTTTGATATATTTTGTTTTACATCAATGAAAGTAAAATTCAATACCAACAAACAAATATTTCCTTTATTGATAATATGCCTTGATCTTTAACAGAAATATGTTTAAAATTATAGTCGCTCAAGACTACTAGACAGATGTTCATGGGGATTTGAGAAACAATCATTGTTACTACTACTGGATTAATTTAACCAAAACCACGAGACCAAAGAGTAATTACGTCATACCACTAAACAAAATGTATAATTGATGTATGTACACAAACATACAAAATGTATAATATTATACTCTTGTTGAATTTTAAATTAAGAAGTGTTGTTAGATTCGTCTTAGTTGTGGAAGTGACAGAGTAGAATATTTAATTTTTATCAGTTTTTTGTTGATGAACGGCACAGTAGGGGCTTTTTTATAGTTTTAACCATCGTCGGGTTTGTTATAAAAAGTGAAGTAACTGCATACGTCCCGATACTGGACACAGGCCCTTTCTTATTTCTGTTTGAATTTTGAAACGGAAAAATGTAACGATATTTCGGTGGATTTTTTTTTAGTAAATAGAAATTCTGCTCCAATACGGGATGGCAGAGTTCACAAGTCCTCAAGATATTTTTAATTTCTCCGAAATGCAGGTGTCCTCAAAATTGCTACCTCGGTAGGACTTCTACAAGGTGGTTAGACCCTTATACTGCTTAAGAGTCTAACTGGGTAGGTATCACCTTCTTACTTATTCATATATACTTAGACGTGGTAGAGCCATGCTGCAGCTATATTAGTAGTATAGTTGTAGCACGAATGGGTCAGCTCGACCGGGGAAGGACCACGCTCTCACAGAATACCAGCGTAAAATAGCAGCTTAACACTGCTGTGTTTCGTATGGTGAGTGTAGAGAACCGGAGACCCTTTTTACTGGAAAAGAGGCATTTCATCTTAGTCCTCACGGGTGATAACGCATCTGCATTTTGATTCTTTATTGAGGATAGATGTGGATATCTATGGGTCACAGCAACCATTTAACATCAAGTGGACTGTGTGCTCGTTTGTCACCTTATCCTTTAAAAAAATAAATATATATATACAAGAAGCAGTGCCTGCACTGCCGTGTTCCGGTCTAATGGGTATAACATCGTGGAGAGCATGACATCTTAGTCCTTAGATATGGTAACGCTTCTTCTTTAAACGTTGTCTTCTTTAGATGTTTCCGCCGACTATGTTCATATCGGTACTCAAAATTACCATTTCAATACTACCGGCAGGAATGGAACACTATCGTAGTTAGCGTACTGTTTTTAGCATTCACCCAGTACTTGATCTGTTATGGCACTCTTTAAGTGCATAGGGTATTTTTGATTGCATTGTGCATAATGCTCTTTTTCGTGAGAATAAAACTTCATTGGTCAAACGTCAAGATGTTTATGATCTATATCATCATCATCATAATTACAGCCGTTCATTAGTCCACTGCTGAACATAGGCCTCCTTAAGGAATTGACGGCTCCGTGGCGCAGTGCCTTAGCAATGAGTTGCATCGCTGGGGGCCGCGGGTTCGAATCCCGCACGGAACAAGTATTTGTATGGCCTATAAATAATTGTTCCGGGTCTGGATGTTTGTCCTTGTGCAATATATGTTTGTAAACTGCCTCTACGATACAGGAGAAAATCCTAGTGTGGAGGTAACGTTTAAAAAAAAACAAGAATGCCACAAAGCACGGTCCTGAGCCACCTACATCACCACATTACCACCTACATTACCAGGTCGTCACTCCATCTAGTGTGGGGGGGGGGGAGCTCGCACTACACTTCGCCTACCTATTAATCTATTACCGTATGAAAATGAGAAGTCTGCTCGAAGAAGGAACTCTTTCTCTCTGTCTCCTCTTTTCTGACAAATCTGTCATGTTAGTTTGGCTGCCGGACATGAGCCTCTAACATTTTGGGAAAGACTTTATTTAGAATAAGATAAGATACCAAGCGAGCACTTAAGCCAATAGATGATAAATGGATGCTGCAGTCCATTGACACCCACAACTTACTTCTGTCTTTGATTAAGAATCAAAATGTGGATGCTTGTGGTGAGGGTGCTTAAGCACTAAAATAGAATGTCTCAACACCAGTAAAAATGGTCTTCGGTTATCTATAATCACTTTAAGAAACTCAGCACCATTAAGCTGCTTTTTTACGCTGGTGAGAGCTTGATTCTTGACCAGTCGAACTGAACCATTCGTGCTGCAACCGTAGTATGCAGCACAGCAGCGGGATTCTGCCACGTATAAATTTATAGAAAATGCTCAAGGTTGGAAAAACAGAGTAGGTTTTAGACATAGCCATAGAAATGCATTTATTCAGCAGCTTACACTTTTTTTTTGGAGTTTATGGCCTGGTATCTAGACCTTTAGGCCAAGTCTTAAGTATTTTTATTCGGTTTATTGTAATTTCCCCACTCCTTCATAGTATACTGCTTCACAATATGTTGATGCGTCACATTGTGCAGTTCTTGGGAGATTTTGGCGGCAACTTGATCCAGCAGACAGCTGATAGTTGGCGATGGTATCTAAAGGTGCCTATGCAAACAAACAGCTTATCTTGAGAATCCATCACCATCAGAGCACTTGT
The DNA here is from genome assembly GCA_963668995.1 of Parnassius mnemosyne. NCBI lineage: Eukaryota > Metazoa > Arthropoda > Insecta > Lepidoptera > Papilionidae > Parnassius > Parnassius mnemosyne. Next base: position 11,483,693 of record CAVLGL010000080.1, read on the forward strand.
TTCACTGTTTCCACTAATAGTTCACATGCGTAGACACTTAATACACAAATTTGCAACACTTTTACATATCAAAGTCCACTTCAAACCATTATTTAAACAATAATACAGGAGCAGCAAACCGCCGCCGGTCAATTTCCCGCCAAAACTCCAGCAACTTACACTCATACAGTTTCGATACAGAAAATAATATGGTACATAAAAACATCAGAGATAATAATTTAAAATTTTGTACAACCGACTTTAATATAAATTATTAAGAATAACTCAAAAACTATTAATTAGACCTTCATCAAAATTATATGGGACCACATGTGAAGCACCAGGTTTCAAATAAAATAGGTTTATCGAAATCGGTTTACCCAGGAAAAAGTTATGAGGTAACACACATAAAATAAAAACAAAAAAAAATTCAGAGATAATAGAGAACAGACATAAAATAATCTTTGATTGTATGAGTGATGTGATACTGAAAAGGGCACTGACTCAACATAATGCAACTATTTAGGAGACATTCTGTTTGTTACCTTGAGATTGGTCAAAATACTCAAAATGGTCCAAAAAATTAAACTTAATAACAAAAAGTATAAGCCAACTTCACAGAAATAAAAAGAATACAATAATTTTCACTTTATAGTTTCTAAAGTCTGGACTATGTCTTTACTTGTGGATGCATCATGACGGGGTGGTTAAAGTTTGATGATAAATAAAATACAGGTTTTTGTAATAAACTAATCAACTTTATCAGTCTTTCAGTTTAAGAAATAATGAAACATTTATTTATAGTTTTAAAAATAATGAATCAACAACCTGTACCCCTGTGTACCCTTTGTACCCATCTTGCCCCACAGTCATACATAGTAGTATAGTAGTAGTAGTAGTCATACATAAGTCATACATATGACTTCATCGTCGCCATCTTCCCCATCAGCACACGAGCAATGGGCCCATTTACCACGTACCTAACAACTTATCCATCTTTCCACTGATTTCAAATATAGTTCAGCGCAATACAAAACATGCAGAATTCTCGTTTTCTTTTTCTGATGAAGACTATCTTTTCTGCTTATTTTGTTTCTTTTCTTCTATTTTGTTTGTCCGATTTCTCTTTTTTTGTACTTGATACATCCTTCAGTATTTTCTTCTCTTAATTCTCTTTTGCCACCCGTTTCTTCTTTTTAATGCTATCTTCTAGAATATTTTGTATGAAGAGGACGTAATATTCGCAGTACTTTCACTTTGTCTTGAGGCACTAGTATTCTTTCGACAAATTTTCACCTTTCTTTCTTGCGTACTTTACCTGACTGAACATGTTTTTGCTGCTAGCAATTTTCATTTTGTCTTCCAATACAGCAGTTATCGTGTTTCGCATCTCTTCTTCTGACCTTACACCATGGTCTGTTTTTCTTTTATTGTTTCTAACTATTCTGAAATGATAAAAACTTAGATTTTTATATCGAAACTTATGAGGGGCATGAGGGGGTACGGTCTATTTTGAAATAATCCTTCTCTTTTTACTCAAATTATTTAAACACTGTCAGAAACGTTATTAAATAATTTGTACCTAATAAAAAGCTAAATTCTGCCTCAGATATACTCACAGCAGTTTATGATATTTTATTTTATTACGTTAATATCACGTGTAATAAAAGTTAGAAAATATTAAGATTGTCGTGCAAATGACAGATAGTGCTCTAACTTTGTCACGCGACCACTCGTTTCGGTGACTCGCCGTACCCCGGCGGCGGGGATGGCAGCACGTCTAACGCGTATACTCGATTCTGCAGCCATTACTTCATCTTGCTCCTCGCACTGTCTTGCCCCGCTTCTCCTATCGCCACGCTTTGCATGACATGCTTTGGAGTTTACATTGCTAAATATCATTCACCTTCGACGATGCTGTGTACGCCACAGAATATAGAAATATTAAAAATTATTTTTCATATAAAATATTTTCAAACGATCATTATGACTTATGAGATGACGGCGCACTTAATTCTGCATTACATGCATGCTGCATTCATGCACAAAATTAAAAAATTTACTACTAAGAAATTAGATTTTTGTGCCATAAATGGACTCTTAATATGTGCCTGCGGCTTCTTTTTCTTTTGATTTTTCTAAACTTCAAACCGAATGAATTAAGGTAACTAAATATTACGACACTTCTTAATTATAATCTAAATTCAATATTAAACGTTATCTTCCTTGTAATGTGTTTTCGTTTAAGTTTTTTGTCACCAACCAAGTCATAGTTTTATGTATGTGCCAACCATACCAAAAATAATAGGCTATTTTAAAAACACTATGAATCTTCATTAAGATTTTGTAATATCCAACTTAATTATATCTTTATAGTACTCTACTATAACTCTTGTTTTAGGTAAATAAGGAGAAATATCGCGTGAATTAAGGTTCAACTAACAATGGTTATAGTTTTATAGCGTAGGTGACGTAAGTTATGTTAGATACGTTTAAAAGTCCGGGCACAGGTTGTAAAAGTTTTATTAACTTAACTGAAATAGAAACAGATCTAATGACAGGTTTTACGACCTCTTGCAGAGTAAAAATTTTGTATATTTAGATTTAATTCACTGGTTTCTAAATAATACGAGATTACTGAGATAATATTAACATCTTTTTTATATATAGATAAATTGGTAATTAAGTGTTTCCTTGTTTATCTCGAATGCGTTCCTATTCCATTCATCGGATTACGATGAAACGTGGGCGAGTTGTTGTATGCACGTCGAAGAATGTTTCACACAAAAAAAAAGATATTGAAACACACGCTGGGCACAGTTTGTCAGCCAAATTTGTTATTCAATCTAGCGTGATATAATGTGAATGGCTAAACTAATTTGGGTGAAATTTAGCACACATTTAAACCATGTCCTGTTTTAACACATATGATACGTTTTACCACGAAATTAAAAGATTATCATGAACGTTTTGTATTACAACATTATTGAAGTCACACACAGATGTTATTGACATAGATCAATTAGACCCGGACCACATAGAATATCAGCGTGAAACAGTAGAATAATGCTGCTGTATTTCATATGGTAAGTCTAGAGAACCGACGACCATTTTTAACCTGTAAGTAGGCATTCCATCTTAGTGCTCAGGGATAACAACGCATCTGTGGTATGTTGGCTTCAGGTGTCTATAGACTGCACTCACTACTTACCGTCTGCTGGACTGTAATCTCGTTAGTTTCTTCAGTTTTATAACAAAAATAGATATTGAATTCGTAACTACACTGTAATTACAGGCTTTCTATACACTTAACACTGGAACACAGCAGTGTAAGCACTTCTTAGTTACGTGTGGGTAATATGGTCACCTTAAACTTACGCCGCCCTATAAAACATAAACTAGGAGGAAGACAAAGACAAAACACAGTCGTATCCTATAACTAATCCATTAAGAAAAAAATAGCAAACAAACTTGGCAATAATCAGAAATACTTTGAAAAATCATCTTACAAAAAACTAACTACATTACTCAATATTAAAATCGACTAAAATATTTACCATAAAGTTAACTGTCATAATGGCGTCATAAAGTAGCGCCCGTTTGATCTTTTATTATTTGATTGACTGATGAAGAGTTATCGTATCGCAAAGCCATCTATGCAAACAAGGCTGTAGTTCTTGAGTTATAATAAAATTACCATATTAACCGGATGACCATATTACCCTCACGTACCTACTATATTTGACGAATGGACCTGCAGGCAAATAATAATATGATTTATTATATCCATTATCATTAAAAATTATAATACTATGAATGAATGAATTAATTAATAATACAATCAATAATTTTTTCCGCTACGTTCTATCCATCAGTTAATCTAAGATCTGAAGAAGTGCGGAATTCCTTTGAAAACTTACCAGAGTCCCAACGTGCTATGTACATGTCGCACCACTATACAATAAAATATATCTTTCACTAGTTACTGTAATTCATTACTAGCAATACCGTTATAACAGCCTGCATTAGAAGTCTGAAGGCTAGCCCGGTGACATAGTCATGGATTATTCCAGCACGAACGTTTACTCTTAATTTTTAAATAAAGTATAATTAAAAATTATTAAATATAGTTTTTTTTTAAAGTCATCTAAGCCTTCAATTCGTTTAGCGGCGGCCTAAGATAACCCATTAGCCCGTGGGTGTCGTAAGAGGAAACAGGAAATGGGCAACAGCATCTTGCAACATTGTTCAGCTCACTGTTCTTGCATACATTTGTTGAATCAATATGTCAATAAAAATATTTATTTATTGATCTTAGTGATAATAATTCAAAATAATAAACTGCGAATGCAAACTCGCCTGCCACGCGTGGTAACTATGGAGAATAAACGGCTGATAGCGCCAATCTTATAAGATCTATAAGGCCTAAGTTTAGCAGTGGATTTTTGATATGCTTGCAATAAATGAATGAAATAAAAAGTAAAAATGAAAGCAACTAGGTTAAGTTTTAAAAAGGTTACCGCCCCGTCTTGTTCTGTCCGTGGCTGCTGTGACATTAAACTTCTTGTTTGATTTGGATGTTAAATAGAAATTACAATTGTCCATGTAAGTTTAGTTTAATATATCTGATTTTAGTTTGTCTATTTCTTTTACTTGCTCTTTTTATGGAATACAGGGCACCACTTATTGACAGGACTTTTAATGGCCACAACGCTTCATTTCGCCTTAGGGACTTCCTAAAGCAAAGACAAGCGTTGTGGGTTGTGGCCATTATCACTTATATCATCAAATTCCACTTAAAACAGCAAATTAAGCATAAATTAAAAATAAAAGTTCGAATAATAAACGTTTGTATTTTATTTATTAGACACTAATAGTAGGTTTTAAAACAACAGTGAATGCAATAACTAATAGAGTTAATTAGAATCGCCGCTGGTGGTTGCCAATTCAGAATCAATAAACACAAAAAATATGGCTATAGAGATACGAGATTGCAAACAAAATCTGTATTAACGCATGAATAAATTAACAAATTAACTTCTTGTAATTAGCATTCCTATTAAAATGGTTTAACATTTATAGGAAAACCAGTTATAAGAAATAATATTCGAAGTCGGTAAACGCAAAATGCGAGAAGTGACGTCATTTTCAAAATTAGTAATGTAATCTGATTTCTGTTACAAAAATTTGCCTTCTATTAATTGCTTTTAAATGGTAATATTTTTTTAATGATATAATTAAAATATGATAGTAGAAGCGGACTAAATGTTAAGGAATTTTCTACTAGTTAACCAATTGAGGGAAAAAAATTGACTTGGCTATTCCCAAGTTAATTTTACAAAAAAAAAAATATTTTTATTTAAAATATTCGCGTGCCAAAACTTCGCGATGAAATCTTTATATACGAGAAATAAAATGTTGTGAAGTTCGGTTACACGCAATGGAGCAGGGTGTCGGAATAACTATTTCATAATGCTGGAAAAAAACGAGGGTGTTTATTACGTATATTAATTATAATCTCTAAACTTACTAAAGTATAAACAACAATAAAATACAAGCGTTTATGCTCTTATTATCTGTTGAAGCAGTAAACTTTATCAAAGAACCAATATTAAAGGTCTCTTAATTTCATGTTACATGTAACTTTCTATGTTTTGTAATCATTTGACCTTGGACCGTCGACTGTGAGCTTGCATACGGGTTCCGTGCCTAGTTTCCAGGTCATAACAATTTATTTGACAGGCGCCGCCTCCAGCAGTCGCATTTCTCTGGTGCATGTCTTGATTCGGAAGCTGCATTCTGCAACAGAATGATAAAATCCATAAATTCTTAAAGAAGATATTAGTAACGCTATTAATATTACTAGTACTTTAAAGTACTAATTAGTAACGCTATTAATATTACTAATACTTTCAAGTACTAATAAGTAACTCTATTAATATTACTAATACTTCCAAGTACTAATAAGTAACGCTATTAATATTACTAATACTTTCAAGTACTAATAAGTAACGCTATTAATATTACTAATACTTTGAAGTACTATTAAATAACGTTATTAATATTACTAATACTTTCAAGTACTAATAAGTAACGCTATTAATATTATTAATACTTCCAAGTACTAATAAGTAACGCTATTAATATTACTAATACTTCAAAGTACTAATAAGTAACTCTATTAATATTACTTATACTTTCAAGTACTAATAAGTAACTCTATTAATATTACTAATACTTTCAAGTAGTAATAAGTAACGCTATTAATATTACTAATACTTCCAAGTACTAATAAGTAACGCTATTAATATTACTAATGCTTTCAAGTACTAATAAGTAACGTTATTAATATTACTAATACTTTGAAGTACTATTAAATAACGTTATTAATATTACTAATACTTTCAAGTACTAATAAGTAACGTTATTAATATTACTAATACTTTGAAGTACTATTAAATAACGTTATTAATATTACTAATACATTCAAGTACTAATAAGTAACGCTATTAATATTATTAATACTTCCAAGTACTAATAAGTAACGCTATTAATATTACTAATACTTCCACGTACTAATAAGTAACGCTACTAATATTACTAATACTTTCAAGTACTAATAAGTAACGTTATTAATATTACTAATACTTTGAAGTACTATTAAATAACGTTATTAATATTACTAATACTTTCAAGTACTAATAAGTAACGCTATTAATATTATTAATACTTTGAAGTACTATTAAATAACGTTATTAATATTACTAATACTTCCAAGTACTAATAAGTAACGCTATTAATATTACTAATACTTTGAAGTACTATTAAATAACGTTATTAATATTACTAATACTTTCAAGTACTAATAAGTAACGCTATTAATATTATTAATACTTCCAAGTACTAATAAGTAACGCTATTAATATTACTAATACTCTCGTACGTCTCATATGATGCTTAAAAAGCTTTAAGCATTTGTGTTTGGTGTTATTCAAATGGCGCTTTGGTGCTAATGACTATCTGAGTTTGCAATCGTTACCCTACTGTCGCTTACAATACGCACTATGCTTAGTTCTGTATTGCCTTAGATGTTGAATAGTTTAATATTTTCAAAAGAAGCAGCGTCAATGTTGCGAGACGTCTGGTCAATTCGCTTGGCAAGCGTGATATTAAGGCAAATCTTTAACATACCGTTACCGTTACAGCCTATTAAAGTCCACTGTTAAACATAGGCCTCCCCCATAGATTGCCTCATAGGGTTATATTTGCCATAGTTACTACGCTTGGCAAGCGGGTTGACTACCGCCGCTTTTTTAATTTTAGTCGTTATTAGTAGGATACAGCTGCCCACCTAATGATTTGTTTCCCTTTGTCACCTCCACGGGATGATATGGTGTAGTAGATATTCTTACACTGCCACTACACGGTAAAAATCTATCAACTAATCCGTGAAAATATTAATCTGTAATATGTTAAACGATGATATTTTCACGGATTAGTGAGAATGATGCCCGTAGTTTTGTAACATATTTTTCTTCTACCGAAGGCCAATGACGTACATAAAATAAATAAAATGATTGCATAAGCCTATTTGGAATTTTTAAATTCTCATGTTTAAGTTGTACAATCATGTTTTAGCTATATTATGGCTGCTTAAAAATAAGTTATGTATCAAGGCTATGAATCAATTATCAATCATAAATTGATTGATAATATTACATTTGATTATGTATTATTTTTATATAAAACTTTTAATAAAAAGCATAAGCCGACTTCAAAAGTGTGGAAATTATTTTAAAAGGTTGGAACGATGTCTTAATTGCTTGGCGGAGGCCTAGGTCCAGTATTAGACCTGTAATCTCTACAGACTGTTAGAAAATAATGTTCTTAAGGATAAAGTGCATCGACATTGTGCATGTTAATCGCCTGGCGTAATAAATATGGCCAAATACATCAAGAAATTAATGATATTGGCTTGCTTGCGCATGCTCGAAGAAGCTAATATCCAACTGCAAACAATAAAAGGTTGTAGATGATGATGATTGGAAAATCACAAAAATAATGAGAATGTCCCTCTTACAGTGCGTGCTGTGTATTCACGAACGCTCCGTGTATGTCAGCGCGTCGTGACAGGTCGTGTCACTGCGCACTAGTAAGCACCCGCGCTTACATTGCAGTCGATGTCTATCAATATTGTTTTGATAAATTATTGTGCACTGTCATTATATATATACTATCGAAAGTGGTATAACTGGTAAGTGGTATTTAGTAATGATGAATGAAATTTATTTTTCTTCGTTCCTAATGAGCTATGGCAAGCCAAGTGAAGAGTGCACAAAAAAGCTGAAAAATCTGCAGTTGGTAAGGTGGATGAAGAGAATTTTATCTAAGCGACAACTTTGCTCGGACTCCAACCATGAGTTACTGATACTTAAAACTTATTTCTAAAATAAGTCTCAGTAAAAGTTCCATAATATGATCGAGTAAAGAAAAGTCTCATATGGGTAGAGTCATGCTGCAGCTATATTATGGTTGTAGTATGAGCATGGTCCTACCCCGGTCGAGCCAACCGACCAGGGTAAGCCCACGCTCTCACAACTGCTGTGTTTCGTATGGTGAGTGTAGAGATCAAGCGACCCTTTTTTACTGAAAACGAGGCAATCCATCTTAGTCCTCAGGGTTGGCAACGCATTTGCATTTTGGTTCTTAATCAAGGATAGTTGTAGATGTCTATAGGCCAAGGCATCCACTTACCATTATGTGAACTGTGTGCTCATTTGTCACCCCTATTCTATTTAGAAAGAGAAATAGAAAATTAAGATACTGTGGTATTTTTATAACGTTTGAGTGATAAGCCAGTCTACCTGATGGATGGTGAGTGGCTACTGCAGCCCACGGACTTCTTAAATAAATGTCAAGCAAAGAAACCCATAGATTGGAACTTTGCTGATTTTCACATTTTTTTTCACCCTTGAGTACTAAAATGAAATATGCCTCACCATCATGCATCACAGCCTGTACAGAACGTAGGCTTCCTGTAAATCACATGATACTTGACGGCTCTGTGGCGCAGTGACTTAGCAATGAGTTGTTGCGCTGGGAACCGCGGGTTTGAATCCCGCACGGAACAAGTATTTGTATGGCCTACGAATAATTGTTCCGGGTCTGGATGTTTGTCCTTGTGCAATTTGTGTTTTTTTAACTGCCTTCATAATACAGAAGAAAATTCTAGTGTGGGGGTAACGATTTTAAAAAAAGAGAATAAAAAAAGAGAAACATTGCCTTGTAGGGAGATATTTGCCTAGTTGCAAACGCTTGGCAGGCGGGTTGCAAACCATTTTTTTTTTCTAATTAATTTGTTGTTTTTTATTACCGTTCTGTTGTTGACTTCTTATCAAGAAGATGCTGCTGTCCATCGTCTGTTTCTGTCTTACTCCGTTACCTCTTATGACACCTACGGTATGATATGGGGTAGTTGATACTTTTACAGACTCCAAATCTTACTGACGGACTAGATTTGGCTCACATATTGTAGTTATATTGACTTTTTGACCTTTCAAATCAGAAAACAATAATTAGTGCACTGTTACACTATAGATGATAGAGTGATTGTCATTCTAGATCTATATTCAAGGCAAAAATGAACTCTACCATCATGTAAAGAATAAAACGTCTCGCAGCTTAAACTATGACTTCTGTCACCGATCAGGGTACATCAAGTGTAATTTATATAGTCGAATTTCATTTTATTGTGGAGGCAATAAGCTGCGATTCAAACTTTGTACTTGTTACTTCGCAAGCAGGTATGATAATCACAGAGCGACCGTATTGGGCGGTTGACGTCGAAATTTATAACTAACTATAGGTATAATGCGCATGCGGCGGGACTTACGCAACTTCAATACAACTTGTATTGAAGAAGCGATCGAGCGGAACCAAGGCTCCAAAGTCTTTGCCAGAGATCTGTCTGCCAGAAAGAGCCAACTGTCAAAGCTGAAGACCGAGTGTGGCAGCATCGTTTCCGGGACACCTGAGATTTAGAGGTTCTATGGGCAGCTGTACACGTTATCGTTGGAGCCACACGCAAGTGTGAGTAACGATCCAAGAGCGAGTCTTATCCGACACTATTCCGATGATATCCCGGACGTCAGTCTGAGCGAGATTAGAATGGCTCTCCAGCACCTTAAAAACGGCAAGGCCCCAGGTGAGAATAGAATTACAGCGGAGCTTTCGAAAGTGGGTGGAAAACCGGTACTTGAAGTCACTATATAATTTGAATTTGCTACTTCTAGTAGTGTCTTGAATCTCTGAACACGGTCGATTTCGCCATAGTATTTAAAAAAATACACTTAAGAAGATTTTTGACAGGAAACGCCATGACGTTATGGTTGTAGCACGAATGGGTCGGCACAACCGGGGCAGGACCACACTGTCACATAATACCAGCGTAAAATAGCAGCTCAATGCTCGTCGGCTCAATTAAATATTAGGGTTGTTACTCATGATCGATCTCAATTGAAGAAATACTTAAAGTTGCTCGCACTCTTTTGTCACTAAATTACAATAGAAACTGATTGGTATCAACGATTTTAAGTAAGGCAGATTTCGTTGAATGATATCTCTGGGGGTGATATTCAAAAATCTTTTTTTTCCCTCAAGGCTGTTAAATGAATGGATCACGGTATTCAGTCACATAATAGCACAATGTTACCGTTACTTATGTAATATTTTTCAAAAAAATTAGACGTATCGCCTCTTTAAACTGTGGTTCTGTATATGTATAAATAAAAATATCTATATATTGAATACCTATTTAGGGTTACACTAATCTGTGACTTTTTCCGTCATTGCTGGCGTAGAAAAGAGATGTAGGTAATTTGGCTAAAGACTTACTTATCCAACATCACTTTATTGACACTTTTTGATTGACGTCACGAGGCAAAAATCGTGACTAAGTCGTGTCACAGGACCACTCGATTGCCGGTCGTGAATACCCAGCCCACACTTACACCATCGATGGATATCTGGATGAATTGATTTACTAAATTATTATAGCCTTAGATTACAATACTGTGTGATATACGACTGAAGCCGCTATTATCTTTTAGAAATAATACAGTTTTTCCCGCGGTTTTACCTCAGTATTTGAAGGAGTATAATTTTAGGTTTTTATTTTATCAATTTCCTTTGTATACAAGACAGTCTTCTGATGTACATGATTGTGTGTGTCCAACGTCATCAATTAAGTAATGAAATTGTCTTGAAATATATTTTGCCGCTACTACTGACCATGATACTTTTGTTATATTATTTACCATATATATTGACTTATATGAACTGACTTATATATTAAATAGAGAAGAAAGAAAAAAAATACTACAATTTACGTACAAAAATTTATTGAATGAAATCAAATATAGTCGAATAAAAAAATCTCTTAGAAATAAATTTAATTGAATAGGGTGTAAGAAGAAATATGCAAAAATTTTCTCCAAATGTCTAACAAAACTTGGTGAACATTGCTGACTGACAGATGAAGCTCAGGTTTGATTGATGGCAAGAACTACATCCAGAAAACGTAGAAACGAAATCTTACAGACAATTGATGGACCATTTTATTCTCCTGTTCAGCGGCCTATTAAAGTATACAGCTGGATATGGACCTCTACCATTACAGGAAGAATTTCACCTTAACCACCTCGCTTGGCACGTGGGTCGATGTTCGCTGTACCGGACCTTTCGTACCTTTGACACCACTCTTCGTCGCTGTTCTGGGTAATTTACGTCTGGCATAAACTAGGTGGTTAATACCACCATCTACGAGAAGCCACATGACATTATGTTGTATATCCTACAACCGCATCTCACACCCGCAGAACGTACTGATGTATTGGATTCTCTCGAATCGCATTGTCCCACCAAACGGGTGCATGTGGTACATGCGTGGACTACTACCGTTACCGTTACATCTTATTAAAGTCCACCACTGAACATACCCCCCCTCCCACATAGATTGCCTCATACGAGAGATATTTGCCATATTTGCCATATTTGCCACGCTTGGCAGGCGGGTTGGCATCTGCAGTTTAGGAAGACGCTGCCGATCTCCTGATTTATTTCCCGCTGTCGCCTCTTACGACACCCACGGGATGATATGGAGTAGTGGATATTCTTACATCGCTACTGCACGGTAAACTACTATTGAGGAAATATCACCTATCAACTCCGTGCTTACGAAGTTGGCTGTCAACGGTGAGTATGTATGCGCAAAAATGAAACAAATTATTCATGTAAAAATAAGAATTCGTAACGCGCGAAATTTCCAACTAATGCATTCCAGCTAGCGTAATCTTGTATGGGCAAATGTCAGAGATAAACCGGAGTTATTAAGGTTTTTTCTTTTTAATTCAATATATTTTGTAAACACCTGCTTTTAAGTGACGACTAAATTCCATATACACCTGCAACCAGCTTCAAAAGAGTTCTGGAGGAGGTCTGCAGGACATTGCACCACTTCCGTAAGACAGTATTCGAATTGCTTTCACTGCTTCATTTTGGATTCAGAGTCTTTACCTTACCCTATTATGCTAATATTTTATTTATTAAATTTTTTACACCGGACAGACGGTATTTAACTTTCAATATGAATATTTTATAATAGGCAAGAGATTTATGGACTGGGATTTTGTTTATGGTGTGATTGCTATTGGGATAAGGTAATCGATATTTCAGAGTCTGATTACAAAGTTCAAGAGTCGTGAAACGTTTATGAAATACAGAAAGAGTTATGCAGTTCACGATAAATTATTTTGAATCAATGTATAATGCAATGTTATTTAAATATATAGTACGGAAGATCGTAGTGAATAGATTATTATTATTTTTAATCGAGTATTTATATTATTATATTTATATTATATATATTTTTAATTTATTATTGTTAATCGAGACAATATTCGAGATATCAGATTGTTTTTTAATAAGAGAAGTGTTTTAAGCAGTTTTACTATCTATCTATATATATATATGTATATCGTTCAATTGATAGCCTCAAAAGTTTTACTTAGTTAACCGCTGGAAGTCTGAACAGTTAGCGGCGTTTCCAAGAGTGTACCAATACTAAACTCGTAGAGAATGCGGTTTGATATTGGAGACTAGATTTTTGTTATTGTTGTTATTGAATAAGGGTGACCATCGAGCACATAGCCTACCTGATGATAAGTGGATGATGTGGCCCATAGACACGTACATCTATCCTAGATTACGAATCAAAATTTAGATACGCTGTCACCGCAGAGGTTAAGAGAAAGGTGCCTTGTTTTCAGTAATTTTAAGTTAATAGTAATTCGTGCTGCAACCGTATTATAGTTGCAGAGTGGCTTTAGTCACAGTTACAGTTACAGTCTATTAAAGTCCACTGCTGAACAAGACCTCCCCCATAGATTGCCTCATAAGGGGGACATTTACCATAGTTGCCACGCTTGGCAAGAGGGTTGATAACCATAGTTATTTGTAGTCGTTATTAGAAAGACGTTGCTGCCCATCTCCTCTTGAAGACGCTCAGATTGTATTCGGATAGAAAGACAGGTGCCGGCGAATTATTCCACTCCTTTGCTGTACGCATTACAAAAGATGAAGCAAACCATTTGGTTCTAATGCATGGAATATCGAAAACAAAGGGGTGAAGACCCGCCGACCGGTGGTTGTCCGATGATGGAAAGGAGAGGGAGGAATTAAAGCATGTAATTCCCGCACACACTTTCTGAAATGCATCCTATAGAATACCGAGAGGCTGGCTACTCTGCGCCTGTGCGCGAGGCCTACAAATTTGTTTTTAACCAATTTTATATTACCAATGAGCTTCTTAGCACTTCTCCACGCTTGTTTTTTGGAGGCGTTGAATCTCACGAAATTGGCATCGCTCCATTCGGAGACTGCTTGCAGTGAGAGATTCGCACGCTCAACCGTAGCTTTTCTTTCGGACTGGATTTGATCCCGACTGGTCCGAACAATCGGCTGGTATTTCGCCATAGTGCTGTCGTCTGCATACCCATAGATACGGGGAGTAAGGGGATCATCAACAGGAAGAGAGTTGCGGAGGGAACAGACCCCTGAGGAACTCCGGCGCTTATTGCGACTGGATTGGATGAGTAGCTATCGACGACAACACGGAGAGACGTTCACTCAGAAAGTCCTTTACCCCGTAAGTCAGGCCAGGCGCTGATAAAAAGCCGTACGCTTGAAGCTTGGCCAAATCGCTAGCGTGCCAAACCCTGTCATAGGCCATCGAGACATCAAGGTAAACAGCAAGTGCTCCTCCACTGTTCTCAAGGGCTTTGCTCCATATATGAGTGGCATACGCTAGAAGGTACCAGTTGGTCGATTGGGCGATCAATATACGCTCCATAATCTTGCGGATGATATGAGTTAGTGGATATTCTTACATCACCACTACACGGTAATTACAAAGTGGCTTTACCACATTAAAATAACTTTGCACTGGCAATGCTGCTGCCCTTAATCAGTCTGTAGAATTCGGGTTTACCACTCTGAACGAATTTTCTCCCATCATTCGATTTGCTGAAACATCATCTTCATTTGATATATGACTGACATAAATAAATAAATATAGAAATTGAATAAGTACCTACATGTGTCAATCTATTGAATAGGATTTTTAAACGAGTTCAAAAAGTGAGAAAGTTTTTTTAAGTATGTTTACAGGTTTCTCGGAAATGGTTAAACCGAATTTGACCATTCTTCAAAACTAAGTTTACGGATTATAGGTTACAGCAACCCATGGTACGGGGGGGGGGGACTGATATATTTGACGTCTCGATGTCATAGTTAGCCCGGCTGCCTTCGGTTTTTGAATATTAAATTTTGATTCGATCAACGAAGAATGAGCTTACAGTATCTTGAAGTCTTGCAGTGGTATGCTTGGGTTTGGATTGATTTTGTTAATTACAGAATTCCAAGCAGATGGTAGCATCCATCACACACCATTTAATTTGTTATGTTTATTTATGTTTACGCGAAATGTTGGATATTTAAAATAAGTTAATATAGGCGACAAAATCTGTAAAACTTAGTTTCATTCAATTAAAATTGTTTTTAATTGTATGAGCAGGCCACCTACCCATGAAGTGGGCGTTCTACTGTACTGGCTATTTCAAATCAAAATCATTTTTGTTTGGCTAAGAATTCTAATTTCAAATTAATTTTATTTTTAAAACCAGGAATTCTTTTTTTCAAAATGAGCCATTTGTTTATTGATCAGCGTTGTGTTTTCATCGCATTTTAATCTTTTTCGTCATCATGGATACGTTAAAAATTCGAATTGTTATGGAATATGAGTACCGTCGTGGCAGCAAGCGGCACGCAACATCAACAACCTTTACGGAGCGAATACTACAAACGAACGCACCACGTGTTCTTGGTTTGCCCGCTTCCGTTCTGGAAATTTCGACCTGAAAAGTGAACCCCGTGGTCGTCCAAAAGTTTTGGTCGTCAATGGAGAATTAAAGTCGATTGTGGAAACAGCAGCTTTCGACGTTAGCATCAAAACAAAATTGGTACATTGCATCAAATTGGCAAGGTAAAAAAGCTTGACAAATGCCCCACGAACTCAACGATCGCCAGCGCGAATTACGCGTCGCGACGTGCCTTCAATTGCTCAACAGGCACACAAACGAAGGAAATTTGAACCGCATTATTGTTACCTGCGACGAAAAGTGGATTTTGTTTGACAATCGCAAGCGCTCAGCAAGTTGGTTGGATACTGGTTCAGCACTTAAACAATGTCCCAAACGAAAACTAACCCTTTCTACTTTTTCCATAATAAGAACAACTTTCTGGCGGGAAAAAAAATTAAATACCCGAGAGGTGGTACAAAGTGCCTTTGAAGAATTTGCTGATTTCTTCAAGAAGCTGATTTCTTCAAGAAGGGGCAGCCACTACGTTGGCAAAGATGCTTCGTTTGCATCGGTGATTACTTTGATTAATAGAAATAAAAAATATATAAAAATACTTACGTTAACTTATTTTATAAAAAACGATAATTTCATAGGTAAAAACCTAATATTAAATTAGGAATCGTTTGAGAAACCTGTTTTATATTAGGAATTATCCAACAGTTGAATCAGTTATTTTTTTACTTTTGAAACTTATGAATACTTACATAATAATAATGTAGTTTAACAGCTTTTTAATAATATTTATCTATTAAAATATTGTCCAACAACCGCCATTATAACGAACCAGTATGTAATAAATCATTTGCGTGATGTCACAGTGAAAATGAACGCTTGTGTATTTTTAATTTATACTGGCCGGTATAATTAAAACCATTTTGGTGTTGGAACCAAACATGTCGCATCTGCCCACAATGGCGACATGTTTTATAATTATATTAAAATGCAAACATCTTGTTGATTTTTAATACTAAACGCTAACTGCCAGTTATACAAGACTGCAGTGCTGGCAACTCATAAATCAAAAGGACATAAAAATTATAAATATTCAGTAGCCAGCCGTTTCGAAACACGTGTAAATTTAATTGTCAAAGTTAAAATAGAACCTAGTAGAAACATTCGAGAATTTATATTTACTTTGTTATAATCGAGGTAATAAAGTGTTTAAAATATTCATTCATTTATTCATTACAGCCTATTAAATGTCCACTGGTGAAGATAGCCCTCCTCCATAAATAGCCTTATAGGGGTGATATTTGCCATAGTGGCCACACTTGGTAGGCGGGTTGCCAACGGCTAAATTTTTATTATTTTATGATTTATGAGGAAGATGCTGCTTCCCATCTAATGTTTCATTTCCCTCTCACACATTATTCTATGGGGTATAGAGTAGTAGATTCTTCTACGCCACCATTACACTGCGGATTAAATAAAATAAGAAAAATAAGATACAAAATAAAACTAATTTTATTGAATTATATTGATGATATGAATATGTATCATCATCATCATCATTCGCTTTTCGCAAGTCTACGGCTGAACATAAGCTTCCCCCAAGGAATGCCACAGAGCACTGTCTTGAGCCACCTGCATATATCGACTTACTGCATGTCTAACCAGGTCCTACCAGGATATGAATATTTGTTAAACTTTAATTGTTTTGTACTTCCAACTTTAATAATTTGCAGTACTCATGGTAATGGTGGAGCTGAAGTGATCGACGTCCTGGTTCCATAATTGACTCGGGCTATTCAGCTTTTAATTTAGTCCTCTTCAAGTAGCAACTTACGCAGAGGACTCTTTGATACTCTGTAATGGAATAAATATGGTGGACTATTCCACCTCGGTATTGATTTTATGTACCTCGGTATAAATTATTAGACCATGGGGGCGAGAATCAATAAACTCTTTAAAGGCGGTTTGGACTGCCGCATCGGAGTTGAATTTTTTTCCTTGTAAGATGCTGTCCAAATTCCGGAAAAAATGGTAATTTGTTGTAGCAAGGTCCGGGGAGTACATTCCAATAGTAGCTCATATAACACACAGACATTCCAATAGTAGCTCATATAACTTAGTGGTTGTTTGTTGTACAGTGTGTGGTCTTGCGTTGTCGTGAAGCAGCAGTGGCCTAAAGCGATCGACCAATCTCGGTTGCTGGTTCTTCCTTCCTGGTTTGCAGTTGCTGACAATAGACATCTGCCGTAATCGTTTGGCCCGATTTTAGAAAGCTGCAGTGAATGACACAGGCGCTAGTCCACCAAACACTCACAAGTAACTTTTTCTGAGTCAATTTTCGTTTAGGGCAGGATTTGGCTGGGTCTCCAGGGTTCAGTCATTGCAACGAGCGCTTCCGATTATCGTTCAGTAACCACTTTTCATCACAAGTAATGATTAGATTTAAAATCCCTTCATTATTGTGTCGGTTGAGCAAAGTAACACAGCAGTGGATGCGTGTTTGCAAGTTCGATTCACTCAATTTGTGAGGTACCCATCGTTCAAGTTTTTTTACTTTCCCAATTTGGTTCAAGTGGATTAATACAGTTTTATCACTTACCCCGAAGCCTGCAGCTATCTCTGAAGTGTCTTGTGATGGATCCGCTTCCACAATAGCCTTTCATTCTTCATTTTCCACTTTGGTCTCCGGCCGTCCACGGGGTTGGTTCTGACGGTTGAAATTTCCAGAACGAAAACGTTGAAACCAAAAACGTACCGTGCTTTCTTTTGCGACACCAGCGCCGTACACATACTTAATCCTTCGAGCTGTTTCTTCAGCACTGGTGCCACGGTAGAACTTGTAATCGTAAATATACCGATATTTCATGTTTTCCATTGTGCGGTAATAAGCGACGCCAAAGAAAAAAAATAATGAGAAAGAAACAAATGAATTCAAAAAATTCAAAACTCAAATGTACCAGCTAAATGAATTCACAAATTTGAATTTGGAATTCTTAACCAAAGAGGACTATAACATCTATATATGAGGACTGAGATGGAATGCCTCGTTTTCAGTAAAAAGGGTCTCCAGTTCCCTACACTCACCTCATGAAACACAGCAGCATTAATCTGATATTTTACGCTAGTATTCTGTGAGAGCGTGGTCCTACCCCGGTCGAGCCGACCCATTCGTGTTGCAACCATAATATAGCTGCAGCACGGCTCTACCAGCGGTATTGCGGTCTATAGGGAATGGAGAGTCAAATATAATTATAGACTGATTTAATTAGATATCCGAGATATTAACGCATCTTAAGCCTTCATTTTTTGTAACTGGTTACTAGTGTATGTAAAGACTGTTAATTTATTTATCATTTCAATGTTTTATAAATTCTAGAAACCTATTCATCGGGAATAGATACTAACACGAAATGAAAATAATATCCATTCAACACACATCGAAACTGCTAGTGAGTAAATACAATATTTCTCAAGCGAAATGTCCGTCAGTCTAAGCAATGTTAGTTCTATCGGATGCTGGTATGGACAATGAAATACACTTTCTGGAAATGACATGGTATTCGTATTGTGTATTTAAGTGTATGGACTTTTTATTACGCTTTGTGTCCATACCTTTATACGAATTTTATTACTCGGTGTAGGCATATCCCATCATTCAAAGTACAGATAGTTATAATAATCAATAGCGTCGTCTTAGAAAGTACTATTGTTTATTGAAGCGCGATTATCAATGTTACTAATCCATTATTTCAATAATTTAATTATAAAATACAGAAAATCTAATTACTAATCAGCATTACTAATTCTCTATTCTTTCTCTTAAAAAAAATTTACATTATAATTTACTGTTTTATACTTTTACGTTAGAATTATTTGTCCGTTGCGGATGCGTTTTACATACCTAATTAATAATATTAGAAAATTGATAACCTTATCCCAAAAACCTGCGGATTGAAAAGTAATATGAGATCCACTTTAATTTTAAATTATTTAATAAAAATTACCTTTCTACTAGCGTTACCATTAAGTCTGTCAAAAGTTCACTGCTGAACATAGGCCTGAACATAGGATAGTAAAGTATATTCTGAGTCTATAACATAGGCCATAGATTAAATTATAATTAACTAAAATTGACAGTCACAATACTAGATATTATTTGGCACGATTTAGTATATTTGTTATATTTTTAATGGCTTAAGAAAAATGAGTTTCTAAGTTTGACCTATATGTTTGTATGTATGTATGTTTATCCGCGATTATCTCGCGTTTGGCTGGCGATTTTGATGAAGTTTTCAGAAAAGTATTTGTTTACATTCTGGAGAAGGTTTTGGTATACAACAAATGAACAGCCCGTGACGTCGTCCGCATGGATCCCTTATTAAGCAATATATTAGTTCAATAGTTCAATTCGACAAATTTTGTTGATGCGGCTTATTATAACTTCAGCATTACTAACTATTCTCTTAATAGGAAGTGGGTACCTATACCGCAGGCAATTAACTTCAACTAAGAAGGTTTCAGATTCCTTATCTCACTTCTAGACTAAGAAGGAATGACTTCCTGCGTATAATTATACCTAGAATATTTATATTTTTTAAGAAGATTCATTATCAGTTTGTCATTCCATCTAGTTGGTCACTGTCCTATATTTCGCTTACCTGAGACTAATAGGTCGATACTCGAAGTCCATTCTCTTAGCATCCTCAGGTAAGACATGTGGGAATTCGACGGTCGTGTGATGGTGATGATGATAATGGTTAAGATGATAATGATGAATATTTATTACCTTGTCACATTAACGTTGCGTCAAACGCAATTAAAAAGTACAGTGAAAAAAAAAAGATTTTTTATAGAATAAGGGTGGACAAACGATCACACAGTCCACCTGATGGTAAGTGGATGCTGTGGCCTATAGACATCTAAATTTATACTTAAAGAAGAATAAAAATGCAGATGCGTTGTCACCCCTGAGGACTGAGATAGAATGCCTCGCTTCCAGTAAAAAGGGTCTCCGATTCTCTACACTCACTATACGAAACACAGCAGCATTAAGCTGCTATTTTACGCTGGTATTCCGTGAGATCCCGGACGAGCTGACCCAACCACAATATCGATTCATGCCGCAACCACAATATAGTTGCAGTATGGCTCTACCACGTAAAAAGTTTTAAACCCATATTATTGATGTAAAAGTAACTTGTCGCTTGCATTTTTTATCTTTTTTGGTTGTAGGTACTAAGTGGTAAGACTCTTTTTCTGTCCAGAAGTTCACCTGAGTTGGTACATAAACGTAAACATTTTTGCTGCCAAATTGCAGTTAGTGCACAGCTGTGTTCCGTACTGATAGATATAGACAGCTAGTGCTGTTACAGGCTGTGAGGCATTCCATCTTAGTCATAAGAGGTGACACCATTTGTAGCCTATTTCGTTTGAAGTTGGCTGCAAGTGTCCATGGAGTGCAGTAGCCACTTACCATCAGGTTGAATATAGGTTCGTTTATTTATTTTAGTTATTTATTTATTTATTGGATGTACACAACACTTTATATTTTTTTTTGATAGGATCGGGTGACAAACGAGCACACAGTCCACCTGATGGTAAGTAGTTACTGTGACCCATAGACATCTAAATCTATCCTCAATAAAGACTCAAGATGCAGATGCGTTGTCACCCGTGAGGAGTAAGATGGAATGCCTCTTTGCCAGTAAAAAGGGTCTCCGGTTCTCTACACTCACCATACGAAACACAGCAGCGTTAAGCTACTATTTTACGCTGGTTCTCCGTGAGAGCGTGGTCCCTCCCCGCTCGAACCGACCCATTCGTGCTAAAACCATAATATAGCTGCAGCATGGCTCTACCACGTAGAAAATTCACTTTTATATTCATTTTTACGCAATATAAATACCTAATTATACAAAGTTTTGACCTGGAATACAAACCAAAAACGCGTACATACAGTTGTAACATGCATTATACGTAAACATATCTATGAAAAAAAAAAAAGATTTTTAGTTAAAAAAATTTATGACAATTCATTGAAAGTATTTTTATTAGATATAATTAAAGACGGTAAAATAATTAATGTGGAGTTGACTTGAAGTAGTGGTACAGTTGAGTGCGTTTGTTACTTTAGTTTTATAAAAAAATACTTAGCAACGGGGAGAAGCACTTTACTTCGTCATTTATAACGCAACCCATACAACATTAGAACTATCTGCGTTTAAATGCAATGTGGGTATTTTCTTGAGAAAAGTCAGTAGGCTTTTAACACCCATCCAAAACCACATCTCCAATCTCCACTCACAATAAATTGGATGTTATTAGTCAAGCTCTAGTTTACAGTTTTTAAGGTTGTGATGAGAGAAACAAATCACAATCGTTATCATCGTCATCAGCCCGTAAATGCCTACTGCCCGACCTGTGTAAGTTCTGTTGTAAGAAGGCCTTAACCGTCATGCTTAGCGGCTGGATTGCAGTACCAAACGTCTTGCATCTTGACTCGTCGTTCTACGTCTGGCGCAAACGCGATATACTGCTCTATCGAAAGCCATTAGGTCTTTTGGGCATTCCCCATAGGCACTTCTTACGATACCCAGGGGTGTAATGGGGTAGTATATTATTTTATGATGAAATGATCTGGCAAATCACAATACCAATAGATTTAAATTTAGGATTCTTTTACAAAAAATTATCTAAAACAAGTTTTCATTTCCAGTTGTGACACACATCCGCACACAATGCAGCGTAAATACCTAACCAATGGTAGCCGTTTCCTCGATTCGATGTTTTTATGTTGCAGTACAAACATCGATATTGAGTATGATGTGATAAATTTCAAGATGAATACTTAACAAACTATCGTGTCGGCTAAAGTAATGTAATCACTAAAATAAATATCCGTTCGATCGAACGTGGAGTTATTCTTTTATTTATAATTTCATTTGTGGACTTCCGTGAATCTTTTGTACAAACTTTTTGTGTTTGACAAGATCGACGTTTCAATCTTTAAATATACACGAGTACTTACTCGTGTATATTTAAAGATGTATTTGAAATTGCTGGATTGGTTTTATGTGTATTTAATTTAATACTCTTCACGGATCAAATGTTTTTAGTCTGCTATATTATCAAATCCTTTGTAATTTTCACCACGTGTAACTTAGGAACCCAAAAAAACATCTTGCTATTTTGTCACACCATTTATATACGTCATTAAATAAGTTGTCGCAACGCGAACCGATTGAACATGATCGAAGTTACGAATTGGCGGTACATGGAAAAACTTTTGTAAGTTTATTTGTACTGTCTGATGTTATTAAATAACTATACTTTGTAATAAATAAATAATTTAAAAAAAAATTAGAAAACCAACGTAGGAACTAAAAAACATGGACATAGGACTAAAAAAACTTCCTTAGCAATCAAAATTTTGTCGCCTTTCTTTTTGAGCCTTGAAATAAGCAATATAGGTATAGGTACATGTGGGAATGAATTTTAGGGTATAGTGTGAAAATTATGAAAATAAATTCGAGATTTAAGCTTAAAACATATGAAATGAAGGAAAAGGGTGGAGACAAGACGGTGGTTTTGGTTCATCTCTGTTAGTTGAGGTGTGCTCGAGATAGAACATATTTATTAGAACGATATAAAGTGTAAAATAAATTAGCATTTTTGTGAGAAAAACGCTTTTATTTTGAAAATAATCCACATGCATATTTCATTAAGCAAAGGAGAGTTATTGTAGCCTTTACTTCTTACTCCAGTACACACGCAAGTACAAACTTCATAACCTAAGTAGTTACACGATGTCTTTTACATATATGTACATATTTTATTATTTTATTGTAAGCATATGTAAATTTGACCACGTAGTGGCGGTCCCACTACCATCATAGGCGGAATATTAGTCTATTAAAAGTTCACTGCTGACAAAGCCTTCCCCCTAAGATTGCCTCAGTTTCATTGTTGTTACGGTTCGCAACCGCAGTTTTTATTTTTAGTTGCTGCCCATCATGAAGATTATTTATGTTGAATATACATGCAAACAAAATTTGAGTTACAATAGATTGCCGTAGACTAGTCAATGTCCGAAATACTCATTGCATCCGGGATTCATGGCCCGTAGCGTTTTTGTAACAACAATTTGTGGCCCACGAACGTTCGGCGATAGTTCCCTTCGGTAATTGTGTATTGTTAGTCTAGTTTATGGGCCGGTTTATGTTGATTGTGACGGCCGATAGAATCTCCACGGCAGTTAACAGATTAGATAATAATAAAATTGTGTGCATCGGCGCCTATTCCGAGAGCCACAGGGCGTGTCATTAAATTGCTTTAGACAAAAGAGATATTATGGACGTCTGTAACGTCACGGACTATAAAACTATATGACCTAGATAAATATAAAAGGTCGTGACGTCTGGCCCTTTATACTTGCATCACAAGTTTATGCCAGTGCGGTAGCAATATATGTAATATGAAGTGGTACCGGACTAATGTAATATCTAAATTTCTCATGTTCTTGTTCCTAATAAGATAATATGAGTTTCTATGACTTGTGGACAATAAAAGTAGTACTTAGATTTTTAATAGAAAAATGGTGAAATACTCAAACGACACTCAATTTTAAGATGTCTTTAAGTATCGTGGTGTCAATCACTTTGATTTACAGTGATAGAGACGGCACGAAGCTTAACGGCATCTTAAAATTGAGTAGTCTTTGAGTATTTGGGCATAAGGGTGACAAACGAGCACACAGTTCACCTGATGGTAAGTGGACGCTGAGGCACATAGATATCTAACATTTTTTTCTTGATTAAAAATAAAAATGTAGATTCGTTGTCACCCCAGGCAACTAAGATGGAATGCCTCATTAATAATAGTAGCAGTAGGAAAAGGAATTGCAGGATATCTATACTCACAATACGAATACTTTAAGCTACCATTTTACGCTGGTATTCTGTGACATTAAGAACTATTATAAAATGCTCTACTTATATAACAAGATAGTAACGCAGTCTGTGGACATCGTAGCCCGTGGATACCCGCATTCTATTCTTAAAATGGTTACATAGTAGGCTTTGTTATACAACAAGCAGTGCTTGACAACAGAAATACGAGAGTTGATCATATGTACCAAGACGGACTCTTACGCGTGGTAAACCTAATAATTACTTTATGTTTATTACCTACTATAGGTAATAAACATAAAGTAATTATTATAAATAATTTATCACTGATATAATCGTCATCGCCATCATCATCATCATCAGTATGAACTATGCGCCCGAACTGAAAAACGGAACGGTAACAAAACGCCGGATATGTCTGGGCGGTCCAGTGCGCGCATTGTCATACAAAAGCTTGTTCTTTTTTTTACGTGGTGACCAGCAGATATTTTATTAATGGACAAAATAACTTCGGCCTTGTTAAAATCATGTTAAATTAAATGTCTCATTGTTGTGATTAGTTTCCTGATTGTTACAAACTCTTCAATTTAACGGACTGACGGAGTATCAGCGTAATAGCATAATAATGATGCTCGTGACAAAAAACAGACCTTTCTTCTGGTAATATGACATTAAAATTAAAATTAAAGTACATCCCACTGTTGTACATAGGCCTCCTGTCACTTCTGAGAGGGTTTTAGAACAAAGAAGTGTCCGCCGCGCTGCCCCAATGCCCGTTGGCGGACTTCACATGTCTTCGATGCATTATTTTTCTCATACATGCACGATGTTTTCCTTTACCATAAAATTACGATTAAAAATTTAATTGGTGCCGATGGTGATCGAACCCAGTTTGCTCGCGTAATGTGAAATTTACAGTGGGCACTAAGCCCCTGATCTAACACGACTCTGATTTTGTTATAGGAGAGGGGCAATGAGCTTGCGGTTCACCTGCAACCTTTAATACCAGGGGAATTGCAGATACGTTGCAGGCCTTTTAAAAAGGAGTAGGCTCTTTTCGTGAAGATCTCTAAGTCGTATCGGTCCGGAAAAATCGCTGGTGGTAATCGATTCCACAAGGAAGTTGTGCGAGGAAGAAAACTTCTTCTAAATCGCACACTAGTGGATTGCGAATCATCCAGATAGCATGGATGGTATCGCGAGCTTTTTCGCGATGTGAGATGGTGAAATTGAGCGGCTGGAATTAGTCCGAACAACTCCTCAGAGCACTCCCCATGGTAGATGCAATATAATACGCAAAGATATGCAACATATCTTCGCAACGCCAGTGAATCGAGCCGATGTGGTCAAGTGGAAGGAGCTATTACTGGGGAGCCTCAGCCCAAAGATGGGAACAGTAATCCATGTGAGGCCGAACCTGCGCCTTGTAAAGTTGAAGGCGGTGAGCCGGCATGAACTGTCCCCCTCTGCTGAGCACGCCAAGCTTTTTAGAGGACAATTTAGCCTTCTCTTCCAAGTGACCACGAAACTGCACGTCAATCTATATTTCCGAGGATTCCGATATTGGCTAAGGCAACAAGGGGAGTGCCTTGACACTGAGGAGATATAACAAAGGGGTTTTTAGCGGTAAACGCGCAACCTTATGTCTTCTGTGGATTAAACTAGATTTAGTCGCCCCCAATCCGAGACTTTGTTCAGCAAAGACTCGACATCAGACACAAGTTTGTTCCGGTACTCGGCGACGTTTTCCCGAGAAATATTGATAACATTAGTCCTCTTGTTTTCAAGTTTTGAGGAATATGTGATAAAGAATAAGATGTGTGTCTTAATCTCTCGAACGCTTAGCGACGTTTCTTTCAAATAATCGCGAACTGAAAAGACTTGGCTCGTTACACTAATAGTTGTCTCTTATAACGTTTATGTAAGATCGGATGCAATGTCTGACGAAGTTCAGTTTAGAATCCAAGACTAACAATTTAGTTGTACGTGCTGCACGGTCGGTGGTTCTTTTTTGGAAGTATGATACCAACTTTATAAATTAAAGTCAACCAAAAATTGATTACAGGTTAGCCAGCGATATATTATTTTGAGTAATACACTTAATCTTCCTAATTTTTTTAGTCAAATAACAATGTCTTATGACCTTTTAAATTAATAACACCCTACATGACGCGAACAAAACCTATTGTCTCCGTTAATGCTATTATCAAAATTATTATTTACCTGTTTCTATTGCTCCTCAACCACTTATTACCCGAGGCCCGGTTCGGCCCTTTCCGTTTGGATTTGTTTCGCAATTCTTAATTGACTTTTATTGTGTGTATCCCTTTATTACGTTTCGCTTTACTTCCTTTTCATTACTTCTAAGTTATCAAACGACTCTTTGGAATCATTAATAATTTATCCAGCCCTTTGATGTCTATTCATTGGATTCTATTCACTTGAAACATTTATTTCCATTTGATAGTCGCTTTATCTGTTTCTGTTTCTGGCGAGGCATAAGAAATGGGTCATGTATTAAAACCATCCATAAATTAATATAGCAGTGTTGTGCTATATACTGATATATTAAAAACCTTGTAAGATATAAAGAGAATATCAACCAAACATCATAGCCTTAAAAAGTAACCTTTTATAAGTATAATGTTGCCTTGTGACGAATGACGTCAACTTGTCATTGCATCGAATATAATTTAATTATGACTTTCTTTAACTTTGAATTTATTTTAGTTGCAATTTTTATTTTAATCTTATTAAAATAAATCCTATCCTAGCAAAAAGACAAAAATTAATTGTTTACCTCTTTTACTGAGAATTAAATTTCCATGTAACTACTTTTCATCTAGTGAGCGTCATAAAAACTGATAATAAATTCCAGAAAAAAAATCCCCAAATCATGCTTGCGTGATTATCATATTCAGACCAGTGTGTAACTTTGTCATGTATGTTTTTTAAAGTTAAACGTTAATACGATGTTTATATATTGTACTATACACATCGATATATAAACACAAATATTCACTGATGATTAAGTCTTCCCGGTCGGTTTCGTCCTAACGTTCGAATGCTGCCCGAAGCAATCAACTGCACAGGAGACTCAATTTAGTCTCCCCATGTTCAATGGAACGTTTACGCGATTAGATTAAAGGGTAGGTAAGCTGTAATATCAGAGACACAGTCACAATCACTACACAACCGGTCCCGAAAAGCAACTAATTGTATTTTCACTCTAATGTTGGCTCCAAGCAGAATACCAACCGCAATCACCCCTTCATCATTAAGCCTCTGGACGTTTGTCAAATTATATTGCCATTTCCTAAGAATCAACGTCCCTACTCAGACTCGTCTTCTATTTCCCGTTCTCAATAGTAGTAATGCTATTGCTATACGATAAATTATTAAAATTCTTCATACGACGCGGCGTAGGGATAGAAGTGATCGAAAACAAAAAATTTGAGTAATTTCAAAATTATTTAAGTGAATATTTTGAAAAGGAAAAACATCTCAATAAAACAAGATTTTAAAAATTTTGAAATAGTTAAACTACGCCTTAATCGAAAAAGTAACACCAAACCAAATAATTTATAACGTCAAAATGCAATATTTTAACGATTAGTATAATGAATGATTCCATTTACATTACAACTTGAACAGAAACCAACTTATATTTGCAGACGAAAATGAAACATGACGCCTGATTATGAAATCAAGTACAAGCTAAGACAGGGTTTTAAATTTCCCTAACTGATTTGAAACAGAAGCAAAATGACGTTGTATTTTCGTTTTAGAGTTCAACAAACTTTCATAACTACAATTTAGAATTCTCGGCGCGTGGGCCGAAGCCGAAATAATAGGCCCTGAGCACACGTCCCTTGCGTGCGACTACAATGGTCTATAAATATTGAAAAAAAAAACGAGATAATCTATTGGTATCGCTTGATATTCTAACTATGTGGTCACTTTGTATGCTTTCGCTGAACCGCTTGGTGGACTGTATGGAGTGATGACGCGAATATCTGTTTATGAAATACGTAATGTTTAATGTATACCAAACAGAGTGCATAATATGAACGCATAATATTTAAGTAGATGCCATCGAAGACTGACTGCACAACCCACTTTGATACGTTCGCACCTTAAATGAATACGATGCGCTTAATTACTTTTGACACTTCCTTTGTACGGAACAAACGATTAAGTATTTCGATGTAAATTAACGACGTACCTTGTTAATATTAACATTGACATGTTAAGAGTAATAAATGGATGTCCATTGTAACAAAATGTATAAAACCACGCTTTTTTTATTCAAGAAGTGATTTCAAATACTGTGCTTGATTGAGAATCCAAATACGGATGAATTACCCCCGAGGAAGATAGAATGCCTCGTCACCAATAAAAAAGGGTCTCCGGTTACTGTTAGCCATCCTACGCAAAAAACTATTAGAAGCAATTTGTACAACAAAGTCCCAGCAATGTACAAGGTCTCTCTAATACTAAGTTTAAATATTTTATTAAACAAAAACTGTTTAAAAAGGGTTATTATGATATAAAAGAATACATGGTTGATAATAACCCCCTGGGAATGAGGTGGTCGCTTCCAAGCTGTTTCTAAAATAAATTTTGTAAATAGTTTGTAACTTTCATATTGTATAATTTACTTTAAAAAAAGTCCCACAGGGTTTCTTGCTGGTTCTTCCCAGGACCGAGGTTTTTCTCCGAACCAGTGGTAAAGTAAAAAATTAATTTCAATAAGAAATACATCTAATCTATATTGATTAATAATCATTCTATTCTATATTAAATATGTGAAAATTAATAAGCCAAGATCCGTGTGAACCGACAAATAACATTTTTTTTAATTTCACGGCACAGCAGCCAGTCTAAACGGAGACTTGCCATCTATACTGGACAGGAATATAGTGCGTTGGCAAACACAGGTGTACTTTCTATTCTCTTACTCTGATAGTCCAACGGGATAGTCTCTGCATGATAAAATTAGAAATGAGGATATCCGCAGTAGAACTAGAGTGACTGACGTAGCCCATCTGATTATTAAGCTAAAGTGGCAGTGGGCCGGCCGTACATCTCGAAGAACCGACAACCGATGGGGAAAAAAGGTTGAAAAACCCCACTAGATCGAGTGACGACCTGGTAAGACATGCAGGAAGTCGATGGAGGCAGGTGGCTCATGACCGTGCTTTGTGGCATTCCTTGGGGGAGGCTTAGGTTCAGCAGTGTACTTGTGAAGGGCTGTAATGATGATGATGATAGAAGAATTAAAACCCCGATTTCAGGAACTATAAAGTGGAAATTATTGTATTTTTTGTATTCTGCGAATTCAGCTTGTACTTTTTGTTATAGATTTTTTGTTCCATTTTTAGTGGAATAAGAAATATCACAAGCTCGAGGTAACAACTAGAATGTCGGCAATAAAGTCATAAACAATGAAGATGTAGACGTTGTTACAATAATAAATAAACCTAGCAAGCTAACAGCATAGCAAAGTGGCGAAGCAATCAGCTTTGTAGCGGTTTCTAACGGTTTCCGTTGAGCAATTAGTTTCAAAATAGGAGGTTCAGATGCCTGGGTGATCAGTAATCGATTGCTGAAAACAGAATTTGAAAATTCAAAACCGTTCTCAAGATAATCGTGGGACAGACGGACAGACGGACAGACGGACAGACATCGTGAAATCAATAAGTGACTTCGCAAGCTTCGCCACTTAATAATAATGTGTTTAAATAATAATTGCGTCAGTAAACAAGATGCAACATATTGCTGAGACTTCCTAGTGAGTAATCAGAGGATACTCGTGTTAAGGATGACAGTAAGATTACAAAAAGTCTATTATAAACCTAATTCACCTTGTACCTAAATGTTCACTAATGAACAATGAAGAATTAGCAGATCTAACGCAAACCACGTCACAGTTAGCGGCTGGCGTTTCTGTCAGGGATATCCTGTAAGGGATAAAACAATTTTAATTCACATGTAACAAAAAAAATTTACAGTTTCCTTAAAACCTTCATGCCCTAGTTATTTCTACAATTTTTTGTTGGGCCACCCCAGATATAAACTGTTACATAAGAAAGAATAATAAAAATCAGTTGTAAATGACGAAGATATTGCGTAACAAACAAGTTACAGCCTATTAAAGTCCACTAATACATAGGACTCCTCTTAAATTATCTCATGAATATCCCCTATTTACCATAATTGCCACGCTTGGCAGGTGGGTTGGCAACCGCAGTTTTTCTCTAGTTATTATTAGGTCGACATTGCAGGCCATCACCTGGTTCATTTCCCTCTGTCACCTTTTTCGACACCCACGGGACAATATAGGGTACTACCTAGTTATTCTTACACAGCTATTACACTGTGATTGCGTAATACACATACGAGAATATACAGTCAAACTGAGAACCTTCATTTTTCGAATTCAGCTAAAAAGGACATTAATTTCGAGACAATATATTAATGAACAAGTTTGATATGATTATTAATGTTTTGCTATTGAAAGGTAAAAAAAAACTTAAATGCAAATTAATTTTTGTAGACGTCAGTTGGTTTTATGTCAATATGTTTGTGTATTAACGTGGTATTTCTCGAAAGAAAGGTAATGGAGGTAGGTAGTGGTCTTAGTGATGGCAGTTTTTAGTATATCAATTGGTGGCAATGATAGTGCACGCTTGACGAAGGACGTTTGCTGTTCAAATTATTCTATGATATGAACTACTTAATTTTTACATCTTTAAAAAAATAGATAACGTAATTTAAAGTTATGAATTAGCGAGCAAAGTGGGTTTGATCGCCGCAATTTTCTGTGTTGATTTTCCACGTGTTTGGCAATGCATGAAATAATTTTGACGAAATATATATGTATAAGCAATGAAATAAATTAACTAATGTCCAGAAACACACATTCGTGCAGCAAGGCGGACCGTTCCGTGCTCTCTTAGTAGATGTGCTGTGCCCAGCTTTGAGACGATCTACCAAAAATAGTGTGAATACTGTCGCTGTATAAAAAAAAACAATTTCACATTCAATATAACAGAATCTGTTTCTTTCGTTATTAATAAATCCTTAAAAAAAAATTGACCACTGACCCGAGTTGTAAAACTAGTACTAAACCAGGTTCTGTATGTGCATAATAGTGCCTTTTAAAGCTAGAATATTATCATACAGTTACCACTGCTTTCGTCGTAAATTCAAGTTTAAATTGTCAACGTTGAGGTGAGTGTTTGATGGGGTTTTGACTACGCCTCCGCCATTTCGTGTTGTTATCAGCCATTTTGGATACTTAATCCGTAAGATATGTTTGCTACTGAAAAATCAACTTTGGCCGTTTTGTAATAAGGTGGTAAATTGCTATTTAAATGGTAAAGCGTATTTGTCGATGTGATTTCAATGTTTTACCAATTTTGGTCGTGTCACAGGTTAGCTGTGTCGTAACTTTCGGATGTTGTACCATGTTTTGCGTTGTTTTACGACGGTCGGTATTGTCTTTAGTCTCTCCGACAGTGAATACTCGTGGAATTGTGTTTATGTGCATGCCGAGAACATCTAACATGTAGATAGGAACATACTAAGTACTATTTATATACTAGGCTAGAAAAGATAAAACTATTTTTTTTAAATATTGGACGAGTTACATGTATTAGAATTAAACTTGAAAAAAAAAAATACCCAGGATAAAAATATTTATTTATTTATTTATTTATTGACATGCTATTTTACTGTTTAAATATTTTAATAATGGATGTCATAAACCATAGGTGCAATAAGAGTCTCGATAACTCTGTGATCCACATTATGTTTACGTAGTGATATCGTTGTAGATGATTAATTATTATTCTAATTAATTTAATTTCATTTACTGTTTTGAATTATTTCAATTCGATACATTATGCTAATTATGATTAGTAAATGAAGTTATTAGCTTTCTTAGCTGTTTAATCAGCTGATTTTTTATACGCTTTATGAATGTATGTAATGGAATTTTATAGATCAGTTTATAAATTATCTGAAATATTGCAGACGCATTAAAAACCAATAATAATAAAATAATTTTTTGACTATAAGCTAGTATTTTGACTAGGTTTATTACAGCTCATGATGAATAATTGTTGTTAATTTGTACTCTAACTCTTATTATTTATTGCACGGTTTATAAGATTGACCTGTTTGTTTTTACCCACTTCCAGATGTCTGGATAACCAATGACAATAAAATACATTTGATTTTAAGGTGGTATGACTCTTTTTCTGCCGTGTGTCTAAGTCCGAATGGTTAGGTGGGATGTTACGGAAGTGGTTATATCGGAACCGAATTCGGAAGCGGAGTTTTTAATTTTGTTTATCGGAGCCGGAACCGAAATCGGAACCGGAATCGGAGGTGGAGGCAGAAGAGATGTGTTAAGGACATGTGTATTGCACTGTATTTTTTTTTTAAATTTCAAATTCAGTGGCATGCACAGACTTTAAATAGACTTTTTAACGAAGTAGTCGTACCTCCCTTTCGTGAATATATTTTCTAACATAGTTTACACTTTTCCGTATTCTGAGAAACTTCATTGAAATAATTGAAATAAATTTGTTAGACGTCAAATAAAACACTACTAAAACTAATCAAAAACTCGGATAAGTATAAATGAAGCGCGAACGCACAACACGCCAATTGCCAAATACGAAACAAAACATCGAGTTAAGGCGGCTACTCACTTGCCTACCGCATGGGCAGGGCAATCTAGGATGAAAAGCGATCGAGGCAATATCAGAACTGTCTCTACACACATGCCTGCCGTTCAGTATGAGAGTGTACGTCTCGCTGGACACACGCATTGAGAATGGCGCCAGAAATATCAATGAATCGGTATATACAGCCTTTGCAATTTTTTTTTATATCAAATGAGGATGACAAATGAGCACTGTCCACTTGATAGTATGTGGATACTGTGGCCCATAGACACCCATATTTATCGATAAAACAACTAATTAATTAATAATTACCACCATAATATAGTCCTTAAAAGCTGCAGCATAACTCTACCATATTTAAAAACGTTCAACGTTTAAATTAAAGTTCTTTCTGCAAAAAAATAAATAAATAAAAAGGACTCCTATCACCAGTGTCAAAATTTCACATTCTTTATTGGTATCCATTGTGACTTGTACTCACACGGGTGCTCCGCACGAAAGTCGCTAACAAACTGATTGAATTAGCCCCAATTGCATTATATACGGGGCAGCGGCAGCTATGATCTAGGAGCAAGGAAGGTCTTGCGCCTCTGTCGCCCTGCCGCAGGGCCGACTTAGAAAATTGCTCCTGCTTGCATACACACATCACAATTAAAGCGGCATTAAAGGGTCATCCCTACTCCTACACCCTAGATTGCTCTTGGGGCAGGCAAGTGAGTAGCCACCTTTAAAGAGTAATAGACAGAAGACACGGGGAGAAACAAGCGTACCCTATATGAAACAAGCGTACCCTATATAAGAAACAAGCGTACCCTATATAAGGTCTGTATACGATCAGCCATGTCCTACGCGGGCCCCATTTTTGCCCACGCTGACCCTAAAATTATTAATGAACTCCAAGTAGTTCAAAACCTCTTCTGTCGTCGAGCTTCATCGGGACTTAGAGCTCCCCACAATCCAACAATTCCTTAAAAAACTCTCTGAGAACTTCTTCAAAGCCTCAGAGTCGCATTCCAATCATTTTATTCGTGAGGCAGCTACTTATGCAGCTCCACCCCCCTCTCGCTATCGAGTCCGCACGCCGAGAAACACTCTCTCGGATCCGCCAAATAAACTTTCAAACGACCTGAACTGCCTCCTGACGGCTCAGGCCAACTCATAATAAATTATCATAATTAATTTGCCTTAGTAGGCTCTCCCTCAGCGGCTCGTAGCCGCCTGCGCCCTCGACGCCGATCCGACAAAGCGGCTTAATCAGCCAATTGTCGGTCCCCAAAGTGGAGTTTAGTGGGTATCACTTAGGTTCCCCAGTATGTAGTCACAGTGAGTCCCACATAACCACGACAGACCGGCTGTCGTGGTATGCGTAAAGCATTCTCCACTTCTTCGCCGTATCGAGGTAGCCCTTTCCAATTGCTTCTGGGCGCAAAAAAAAAAGACACGGGGGGAGGGAGCTTCCCAGGGCGACAAGTATAAAATTGTTTGTAGACGCTGATCGCGGCCGCCGCCACCACTGTGCATCGACCTCCGATATTTAACTTCCTATTAAAATTTAACGGAACCGAAATCGGAGTCGAAAGTGCAAAATCAATCGGAAGTTCCGAACTTTCGGAAGCGGAATCGAATGTCCGTAACATCTCTAGTAGGTACCACTCTCTTGCCTCGGATTCAATATAAACCCTAAAATATTTTTCTTTTATTCACTTTTTAAAAGATTTGAACAAAATCGCCAGCTTAACTCGTTGTCAATAAAACTTTTCTAATCTATAAACCAAAGTCTAAACAAAAGCTTTTAGAATCCAATAAATATAATTCTAAAGAATCAACAGAAACTCTAGTGAAAGGTGGATGATAATGCGTTAAGTAAGGAACGATTAAATGAAAATGGATTTGAACCTTAGAACTTAAAATATAAATAACAAATTGCTAAATCACGCTATTCAGTTTTAGACATTTAAACTGAAGGGGGTTATAAAAACAAAGCACATTCTCACATATCTCACGACAAGCCTGCCATACAAAGTTGGGGCCATAGAATTTGTTTGTTTATAAGCGCCTTTTCACAGACTAAATCGGAACATTTTACAACAGCACACTTATTCAAAACTTGACTGTGACAATACTAGCCTTGCGTTCGTTCACTATTTCAAACAAGGTACTTTCAGATATAACATACATAAATGGCTGCAAAGAATAGGCTATTTTTATGTTTCATGCTAATTTAACATAATAAAATATTATTCGAATTGAATAAACTTTCCAATAATACAGAAAACTATAAAATACGTGAGCTATAACGCCGATAAGATTAAAGGTAGGTTCAGATGAAGTGTCAGAAACAAGAAGATAGGGATGTGTAATTACCGGAGACGCCTTTTACTTGAAACGAGGCATTCCATCGTAGTCCTCAGGGGTGACAACGCATCTGCATTTTGATTCTTAATCGAGGAAGGATAAGGATGTCTTTGAGCCTCAGCATTCACTTACCATTAGGTGGACTGTGTGCTTGTGTGTCACCCTTATTCTATAAAAAAATGTGTGCACAATAAGGATTAAGAGATTCAATTTTCCGAAAGGACCTGTCTCAATCAATTATAATTTAAAAGCCCTACTTGAGGCTATAATAATCTAACACATGTTATATTACGCACTAGAAAGTGATGCCGGTAAGAACGATGGGCCGGAGCAAGTGCCAGAAGTCTGCCTTATAAATTACAGTGGGTCGAGATGAAGACAAGTTCTCGCTTGCTGGAGCTGAAGACTGCAGGAAACGATTCTCAGAAGTGAATGGTCCCTACTATACTACTCCCCTGTTCTTGAGGATAATGACGAAAGATTGTATGTAGGTACACAAAGTTAGGAAAGATACAGCCTACGCCTTCTCAAAGTTATGGATTAGTCCGCCACTACGGATTTTCGACCTTCACATGTGCTTGAAATATTTTTTAATACTCAGACAGAGCATTTAGTCATGATAAGCCAACACTTAAAATTGCGATTAACAATTTCATTATCGCTATATTTAACGCAAACGTATCAGTAAACTGAAGTAGCAATGGACTGGCCTTATTGCTCGAGGAACCGACAACCAATGGGGAAAACGGTTCTCGAGTGGCACCATCGTACCGGCAAGCGCGGCCCCTCGCTAGTTGAAGTGACTACCTGGTAAGAGATAAGAGGTAGTCGATGGATGCAGGTAGCTAAGGAAGGTATTTTGTGGCGTTGTTATGTTCAGCAGTGGACTTGTGATGGGTTGTAATGATTATTAGATGTAGATATTTAACGCACACTTATAAAATTTTCACCGAAACCAAATAAACCAAATTTACGTTTTTAAAATTTGTGTTTTAATTAAGAAAATATTCGATCAATCAGCTATGTATATAGTTATACATAGTTATCTTTTAACACAAAGTCTCAAATGAGTAAACGCAAACTTCATCAACATAGCTCATGTATGAAAGATAAACACCAAAGATTCGTACAAATAAAAGTATCGCACTTGAAGGAGCACAACTACACAAGCTGACCTGTAATAAATAAGCTCATTTAACAATTTTAAGCCTTATCTGTCTAAATATATTTCTGAAACAAATTAATAAAAAATTACAAATCTGTTTAATTAGTGTTTGGTTCGGTGATCATTAATTAGAATCCTACTACTAATGTTGTATCTTAGGTAAGTGACTTTTTTGGGAGAATAAACTCTGTAAGACTCTTACCGAGATAAAACTCAGTGTGTGACTCAAACAAGAAATTAACAGCATAAAATATGGTTCATTAATAATCTTGGGTTTAAAGAAGAACCTTTATCACGAAGGAGTTTCCACCTAATCCAAGTCACGGTAGCCTCATGTTAGAAAATATATTTGACAATTAGTCCCTGATTAGTGATTAGTCTAAGATACATACTTGTTTGAAGAATAAAAGTTTTAATTCGTAGGAGGTTCGGTATTTAGTTCCGCGAACATTTCTTTAGTAATCATGGTGGATGCTAGCTCTTCTCAAACGACAATGTTTGGTAAGTTTATAACGCGAGTTAACAATAATTCGTATGCTTATTCCAGAATCGGAGTGTCGTGATTGCTAAGGTAATTTCATAGGCCAGGCGCTACCGCGACGCCGACTTCTACCAAATTCTTTTTGCTTCCACGCTGACTGACACGAATAATAATTTCATAATTGGCTCCCAATGGTTGGCTCACGTCTCTAAACGCAGACGTGAAATCGGATTATTATAAAATCTGTTCTGCTAACGACAATAATGAATAAAATTTACGCAGACAATCTGTATTATTTTTAATTTTTGTTATTTTCAAAATATATACCAAATTATTTATTTATTTAATAATTGCATTACATTTGATATAGTGACTATATAAACATTACACAACACATACATTAATATGGAAAAGGAGGCCGACATCTAAAGCGTTTCATCTTCTTAGTACTCATTGACGGTTTAATAAGCTTTATTAAGAAGAAATTCTTTTACTAATTTTATAAATTTTCTATACTTATTTTCTCTTTTTATACACAAGCTGGTACCCGGCGCAGAGCTGGCGCAGAGGAAATAATTTTGGAAATATAGTTAATAATAAAGGAGGGGTCATATTGTTTAATTAGGAATGATAGTTAATACAGTCAATGAAATTGAATGATATATAACTTTCAAATAAATTTTCGCGCCACCTAGTGTAAGTTAATTGTACTATGCCTATAACTTTCGCGTAAGCACAGGTGCAAGTGTAAGCAATAAGTTGACAAAGTTTTACCGCAATCTAACGAACGGTATGGCAGCGCATAAAATACGAACAAACAAACATATTTTTTTAAATTAGATTTAGTTAATCTTTTCTTGATTGGTAAAGAATTATTTTGTTTATCGTATTTCACTGTCAGATAAAAAATGTCCTACTGATTAAATTTCTGTAACGGCGGCCATTTTCAACAGGATAACACAATAATGCACAAGTGTGTGTGGTGTGTGCATGCACGTGTGTGTAAGCACAGGTGTGATCTCTATTGATTAACTCTCAAAGTCTAGTCTAAACAAATTCCAGACTTGACGAAGTCCAGTGGAAACAAACTGAGAAATTGCAGTCAAACAATGCTACTGAAATCAAGTTTGTTTACACAATCCGTTTGTCCTGGGTTTGATCTTTCACCGATTGTCTCGTATTGCCATCCTATCGGACTACCTATGGGAGTGAGAATATCGAGAGTGTATCCAGGTTTGCGCACAATTTCGTGCAGTCTAATCCTGCTCTATGCTTCTGGGCAGACTTCGCCGAGACTAGCCGCCGTTATCGAAATTCAGTCTGGAGGTCAATATTACTACCGTCCAAATTTTATGTACGTGCTACAAAATTATAATTCATAACTTTATTACACTGGGATTCGAACCCAAGGAATCATTTGTGCTTACAACTACTAGACCAAGGGGGCAGTTAGCTTGCTTGTTGTAGTTGGGTTGTAGGGCTCAGAGGTTAACTGCTCAACTTTAATTTTCATAGAACAAGAGTATGCTCGAAATTCCTCCGCCCCAAAAAATTTACAATTTTATGTACTGATTTTCTAGCTTCCCAGTGAAGTAAGACATCGTGAAGAAACCGGCATGTCTAAGAAATATGAAAAGAAGATGGGAGCAAATGTGAACTACCGCAACACGCAATAATTTTGGAGAATAAACCTTTCTTTCTTTCTTTCTTTCTTTCTTTCTTTCAATATGAATGTTACTTTACTGTACTTTATGTACGCCTTTATATCATTATATATAAAAATTACGTGTCACATTGTTTGTCCGCGAAGATCTCTTAAACTACTGAACTGATTTCAATGAAATTTTGCACACTGTGTGCAGTTTCGTCCAACTTGGGAAATAGGATACTTTTTATCCCGATAGATTTTTTCATAGAAAGGTTCGTCGGAAAGGGCAGAACAACGTCTGCCTGGCCAGCTAGTATACAATAAAATTGGGTATATTTTGAGCTGTATAATATACATGTTATCATTCTGGCCTTAATCATTTTTTTGGAATTTCTAATATTTCTGGTCTTATTGGAATGCATAAATACTTATAAAGATATAAAATATGTTAAATACAGAAATAAGATAAAATGAAATATATATTCAATAGAATGTAATAAGAAAATTATTATATTTTATATTAAATAAATTAAACTCAACCCAGACGAAACCCCTCACCAGGAGAGATTTATGATGGTAACGGTATCCAGTTGCCTCAGATAACCCGAGATGCTGACCGGGATTAACCCGTTCGCAGAGACAGAGTCTACAGAAATAATTTGTAATTTGTGAGCGGCTTGTGGGGTGGTTCAAGTCGATGTCTTTGTCAAGGGTTACTGTTTACTGCATTTTTGTATTCGAAAATAATCAAATACGATCGATAATTCAAATTCGATCACATAACAACTGTTTTGCGAACAATCGATATATCATTAATCCTGTTGAACAGCAGATCGATTGTAACACTTATTCAAACTTGACTGTCACTTCCATCGATAATGTCATTTACTTCTAAGAAGACAAATAAATGACAGGTGTCATATTCAATAAGGCTTCATTACCTCCAATGTGACGTTTATTTAGATCAAGTAACATTGTGTATTATGAAGTAACCTAGTGTATGAGATCGATGAATGGTGGCTTTAATGTGTGAAACTTGTCAATAAATAAAGAAATTAACAGAAGAAAGGTAAAGTGATATAAATTTGTTATAAAGTAATATAAAATACTACAGCCAGCAGCAAAAAGTATTAACCTTTAATTTTTCTCCTGTTTCTCAGGATGATGTCAAAAAGTCTATTTTAGCAATCAAATCCAAGGCGGTGGGCTATGATGAGATTAGTAGACATATAATAGTATTTATACTAGAGCACCTTCTTACGGAAATTTTCCATATCATCAATTTTTCCCTTGATTCATGTCAGTACCCTAATCTTTGGAAGAGGGCTTTTATAAAGCCTCTCCCAAAAGTTCCTACTCCCATTCTTCCCAATCATTTTCGCCCAATATCCATTATATCCTTTCTTTCCAAAATTTTAGAATCCTGTGTCTACAAGTAAATCTCTACTTTTATTTCGAAACATAACCTACTGAGTATATTTCAGACTGGGTTTCGCCCTGGTCATAGTACCACTACTGCTTTAATTAATGTTACTGATAATATTAGACAAGGTATGGAAGATAAAAAGATAACAGTACTGGTACTAGTTGATTTTTCAAATGCTTTCAACACAGTTGATCATGAAATCCTCCTTTCCATACTATCTCATCTGAATTTTGGTCCTACTACTTTGGAATGGTTTGCATCTTAACTTCGCGGTCGACAGCAGTCAGTCTGTGTGGGGCAAATGTCCGCAGCTTGGGCTGATGTGGATGCTGGTGTGCCGCAAGGCGGTATTCTTTCTCCTATATTTTTTTCATAAACTTTATTATCTCCATCCTCGACTGCTCGTATCATTTGTATGCCGATGACCTTCAGCTTTATGTGCAAGCTGAAATTGGGGATATCCATAATGGAATCAAAAAACTTAACGACAACTTATCAGCTATCAAAGATTGGTCTACTCGTTATGGAGTTTTGGTCCTTTGAAATGCCAAGCTATACTGGTGGGTAGCTCAAGAATGCTAGCTAAGATTAATCTGGCAGATTTACCTCCTATTTATTATGATAGTGTTATAATTCCGTTCAGTAATTCTGTTAAAAATCTTGGTCTACATATCGACAGCACGTTGTATTGGAGAACCCAGGTTTCAGAAGTGAGTCGTAAAGTCATTGCCACTTTGTGCTCTCTGTATCGTCTAAAACATTTTCTTCCCACAAAATTGAAGATCATGCTTGTCCAGTCGCTCATATTACCCATAATTGATTATGCAGATGTGTGTTACCCAGATCTGTCCCAAGATCTTCTGAACAAGCTGGAACGCCTTCTTAACAACTGTATGAGATTTATTTTCGGGCTTCGTAAGTATGACCATATTTCGCAATATAGATCTAAGCTAAATTGGCTTACAATCCGCCAGAGGCGCAATTCCAGAATATTGCTTGTTCTTTTTTCCATTTTAAATGACCCATCTTTGCTTTCTTATCTTAAGAGTAAATTTCACTATCTCTCCTCATCTCATGATAGGGTCCTACGTTCTTCTTCTAACAACAGAATCTGTATTCCTGTTCATTTCACCGAGTTCTATGGTAACTCCTTCACAGTTCAGGCTACACGCCTTTGGAACTCCTTGCCCGATGACATCAGAAAAGCACCCAATAAATATGCTTTTAAAAAATTTGTCCGTAATCAACTATTGAAGACAACGCATTTTACATGATTCATCCATTTAATATGTATTGCTAAACAGACGCATCTATTCATAGGTATTTGTATGTACTAATTATATATGTATTTAAATATGTATATTTGTACGTATATATTTGTATATATACATGTATACGTCATATATGTATAGTTTATTTATTAGTAAATTGTATGTATTATGTAGTTAATTATTATTTTGTATAGTTTTGTTCTATATTGCCGCACCTACGTCAAATTCTCACCACTCCATGGGTTGACTGGTAGAGAATGCCTCAAGGCATTAAGTCCGCTCTTTGTATTCTTTTGTTTTAAGGAATGCAAAAAAGAATAAATAAATAAATAAATAAAAAGAAGTATATAACCACTAAGCTGGCCAGTACTATAGCAAAAGTATAAATAACTGGTATTCACTGGCATGAACTAATATTTTTTTTCTAAGAAAAAATTTGACCTGCGAGCACACAGTCTACTTGATAGTAAGTGGATGCTGTGGCCCATAGAAATCTACATCTATTCTCGATTAACATTCAATATGCAGATGCGTTATCACCCTTGAGAAATATGATGATATGCCTCGTTATAAGTAAAAAAGGTCTCCGGTTCTTACACTAACCATACGAAATATGGCAGATTTAAGCTTTTATATCACGATGGTATTCTTTAAGACCGCGTCCTACTCCATATTTGCCGACATATTCGTACTGCAACCATATTAAAGCTGCAGTGTGGCTCTACCACGTTATATATTCATACATTATAGGGGTTTAGTAAACGGCTATAGGTATACCTGTATAGCGAGCATTAGTTGACAAGAACCAGGAGCTGCAGGGCGAGCAGCTGGTTCAACGAAGATCATCAACACCAGCGCCGCGCATAGCATATGAAAAAGTGTAAAATATAGCAACGTGCATAGCACGCCGATCTTACCATTAAATCTATTTAATTAAATTGCTAATTATCTCCAAATTTATATGGGACCACCCTTGAAGTATAGCCTATTTAAAATAAAAGAATCATCAAAATTGGTTCACAATCTGCGAAAATATTGCGTAACATACATACAAAAAAAACATACATTCAAATTGAGAACCTCCTCTTTTTTGAAGTCGATTAAAGAGCAGGGGGTTTCGTATGTTCGTAAGTGTATTATCGTAAGTACTGCAGCCTATGCTGTAAAAAAGATTAGAGGTCTCACTAGTGTCGAGACAGCTAGATTAGTTTATTTTAGTTATTTCCATAGCATAATGTCTTATGGGATTTTGCTATGGGGAAATGCGGCTGATTCAGAAACTATTTTTGTTTTACAGAAGAGGGCCATTAGAGCTATTTACAATCTAAAACCGAGAGATTCTCTTAGAGATAAATTTAAAGAAATTAATATATTAACTTTGGCCTCTCAGTATATTTACGAAAATTTAATGTATGTTCACAAAAACAAAGATAGTTTTAGTAAAAGAAGTGATATACATTCTGTAAACACTAGGAACAAACACAAGCTAGTGATACCAGTTTCTCGACTCCACAGAGTCAGTAATTCATTCTTGGGGCAATGTATACGCTATTACAACAAGGTCCCGGAAAGTGTACAGGTTCTCTCTATTACCAAGTTTAAATGTTTTATTAAGCTGAAACTGTATAAAAAGGGTTATTATAGTATAAATGAATACATGGTTGATAATAACCCCTGGGAATGAGGTGCTCGCTTCCAAGCAGTTTCTAATAATAAATTTTGTAAATAGTTCGTAATCATTTATATTGTAAAATTTATTTAAAAAAAAGTCCCGCTGGGTTTCTTGCTGGTTCTTCCCAGGACAGAGGGTTTTTTTCGAACCAGTGGTAAAGTAAAAAATGACTTTCAATAAGAATTACACATGTAATGTATATTGAATAAAAAATATTCTATTATATTCTATGGTGAGTGTAGAGAATCGAAGACTCTTTTTAGTTCTCAAGGATGACAACGCATCGGCATTTTCTTTTTAATCAATGATACTGTAGACCTATAAAAAGCCATGGTATCCATTTACCTATGGTGGACGTTATGTACTCGTTTTACATTCTTAAAAAATTAAAAGTTTTAAAGTTACAGCCAATATACGTCCCACTGCTGGACACAGGCCTCCTCTTATTTC
The DNA here is from genome assembly GCA_963668995.1 of Parnassius mnemosyne. Taxonomy (NCBI): domain Eukaryota; kingdom Metazoa; phylum Arthropoda; class Insecta; order Lepidoptera; family Papilionidae; genus Parnassius; species Parnassius mnemosyne. Next base: position 11,527,173 of record CAVLGL010000080.1, read on the forward strand.
TGAGAGGGTTTTAGGGCAAAGAAATGTCCGCCTCGCTGCCCCAACGCGTGTTGGCGAATTTCACATGTCTTCGATATATATTTTTTCTTATTTCTTAAACTTGCAGGTTTCCTGGCAATGTTTTCTTTCAACGTCGAGCACGTGGGTGGCATTCTTATTCTAAAAAAATTATGGTTGTTCATAGTGTACGAGGCACACATTAATCCTGCATTTCCTCCCCAACTGTACACACAAAGTATAATTTTAAAACTATTTGCTATTACAGCTAATTAAATAGTATTGGATTACAATGGAACTTAATAAATATTTACAAGAGTGACTCACAGCTATCTAACAGCTGAAAAATCAATTCTAAAATAGGTCTTGTTTAATGCAGGTTAATGGGGCCAATGTTTCAGCAAATCGTGACCTAAACCGTTGCAACAAGCAACAAGGCTGACATGTTGAAGTAGTAGGGGACAATTTTATTATATTTCTGCAATTCTGTACTGTTTTTTTTACCTATAAGCATTAGGTGGATTTTACTATTTTTTTATAATGGGTTGCTTTGTCAGTTAAATCTAGGGTATCCTGATTCATATTTTTTATGGGATAAAGGTGACAAACGAACACACAGTCCACCTGATGGTAAGTAGTAGCCGTGGCCCATAAACATCTACATCAATCCTCGACTACGCATCAAAATGCAGATGCGTTGACACCCGTGAGGACTAAGATAGAATGCCTCGTTTCCAGTAAAAGGGATCTCCGGTTCCCTACACTCAACATACGAAATTGCTATTTTACGCTGGTATTCTGTGAGCGCGTGGTCCTTCCCCGCTCGAGCCGACCCATTCGTGCTACAACTATACTACTGATATAGCGGCAGCATGGCTCTACCACGTATAAAAATATCATATAGTATCATACATTAAGTTAATTTCATTATAGTAGGAAAGAGTAGAATGGAATAAAATATTTTTTATAAAATACTATCTGGTACCCAGCGCATTGTTGCCGCAGAAGTATAAAATAAAGAGTATAATATAAGAATAATTTTTTTTTATAGGATAAGGGTGACAAACGAGCACACAGTCCACCTGATGGTAAGTGGTTGCTGCGGCCCATAGACATCTACACCTATCCTCGTTTGCGAATCAAAATGCAGATGCGTTGTTACCTGTGAGGACTAAGATGGAATGCCTCATTTCCAGTAAAAAGGGCCTCCGGCCACCTGCACTCACCAAACGAAACGCAGAGGTAAACCTCTACTTCACGCTGGTATTCTGTGAGGTCGTGGTACCACCCCGGTTCGAGCCGGCCCATCCGTGCGAAGCAATTCTGCCGCGTGGCTCTACCACTGTTAAAAAAATAAATAATAAATTTAAGACCTTTTTTATTGGAAAAGAGGCATTCTATCTTAGTCTTCAAGGCTGACAACGCATCTGCGTTTTGACTCGCAAACTAGGATAGATCAGGTGGACTGTGTTCGTTTATCACCCTATTTCTATAAAAAAAATAGTTGCCGTTTGCCGAGAGTAGGTCAACTGGTCAAGTCTAGAACGCGATACGATACGATATTTATATAAGTAATGTTTGTATACCATACCGTCCACGCAAGTATCAAGCTATTTTAACATGCTTTATATTAGTTTGTAATATATGTATTATGTTGTATGTATTTATAAAAATCAATGATCAATGTGTGTTGTTTAACTTGGTAGAGCCATGCTGCACCTATATTATGGTTGTAGCACGAATGGGTCGGCTCGACCGGGAAAGGACCACGCTCTCACAGAATACCAGCGTAAAATAGTAGCTTAACGCTGCTGTGTTTCGTATGGTGAGTATAGAGAACCGGAGACCCTTTTTACTGGAAACGAGGCACGTCTTCACGGGTGACAACGCATCTGCATTTTGATTCTTAATCGAAGATAGATGTAGATCTATGGGCCACAGCAACCATTTACCATCAGGTGGACTGTGTGCTCGTTTATCACCCTTATCCTATAAAAAAATCTTTTGTTTTATTTTAAATCCTTAATATTATTAAATTAAAAATTAAAACGTTCAAGTGACGGAAAAGACGTGAGGTTGTTAACAACTCAATTTCAATTTCGAATGTGTTCTTGATTAAATTATTGTAATTTGAAAATGTTTAAGCGATTAGTCACAATTGTTTAGAATTCAATTGTACTCGTAATGTCAATTAAAACAACGTAGAATTAAAGAACAAAAGGTGACACAATTGGTTTGCTCTACACAAATAATTGGAATATATTAATTTTTGACTGTAAACATATGTGTAATCTCAATAATCTCCACGCTGGATAATCGAAAGGCTACCAAACGGTCGTTATCTGTTTATTTATTCCTGATATTTTTTGTAGAAGAGGGCAAACGAACATAAGGTTCATCTGATAGTTAGTGAGTATCGTCGCCCAAAAACAACTGCTACAACAGGTGAAGTGCAGATGAATTGCCGGTCCTTTTAAAAGCGGGTAGGCTCTTTTCTTGAAGGTCCCTACCTCGTATCGGTCCGAAAAAATTAACCGTGGTAGCCGATTGTGACTATCTTGTGACGCACCTGTTTTATTAGTCTATGACAATACTAACGGGCTAAGATGGGTGATAGATTATCTTACTACAACTCCACACTACAAAGGAAACATGTAAATATGTTTGCGTCTATTATAATATATAAAAAGTTTTTTTTTTAAATTAAAGTGCTACGGCCCGTACAGGATATACTTTATACATTGTGACATGCAATAAATGAATTATGAATTATAAAACTACTAACTAAAAGCTTCTACGAAAACGAACCAATATTTACCTAGAATTTTCTTTAATTTAGTCTACAAGTGAAGCGTGGTACTCGTATTTTATTACATTCCTAGAGTTAGGTATTTTACAACCAATTTAGCGGCATTTCGTTCATTAGTTCCGAAAAAAAAATTATTTGGATATTTTGTTCGTCTTATGGTTTCTACAAAAACCATCAGAAAACAATTGAAACTAAATTGAATTGCAGTTATTGTAGTATTTACCACGTTATCGGCGGTGAAGGAAACCATCTTGAAGATGCCTGCATGTCTGAGAAATAAAAAAAATATATCTCAAAGACATGTGAAGTTCGCCAACAGGCGTGAGGCAGTGCGACGGACATATCCTAGCCCTAAAACCCTCTCAGAAATGAGAGGAGGCCTGTGCTCAGCAGTGGGACGTAAATAGGCTGCAACTTACATTACAACTTTATTGTAGTAGATTCCTACTCAGTGGAGGTCAACGTACATTAGAAACTTTTTGCGGGCTCATGGTGATACGATAAAAGTTAAATCGTTATATTAATAAAAATATTCAAATATAAATGCATTTATACATTGCCGCACTTCATAGGCGGGTAGGCAGCCTCAGTTTTATTTATTTATTATTTTCTATAGTTATTAAGAAGATGCTGCTGCCTTTTTCCTGTTTCATTACTATTTGTCGCCTCCTACGACACCTACGGGAAGATATATAATACATAATATATAATATGTTTTAGAATTTTAATCTTTTAAATTTAGAAAATGTAAAAGATTAAAAGGACAGAATGTTTGAGAATTTTCAATTAATTTTTCTTCACCATTTGCATATATTACTTACTTATATTGAAATCAACTGATATAATAAATCAAATTAATATCAAAACTAAATATCAATTGAATATCTAATGTGGGTGGTGCGGTTTCATCCTTCCATAAGAGTATTAAAAAAAATCCATATCAGGTAGAGAAACCCATATATTTTTTGATTACTTGAAGCATTTTATTAAAAAAAAAACATGTTTCTATTGAACTGTTACCGGCTATATTAACTTTATTCATCGCATACTTAAAAGAGGTGCTCCCTTGTTCGATTCGATTCATAAGTAATAGATTTAAAAAAGAAACACCTGAAGCAACTTGCGTCATAAAAACTGAACACGGAAAAGAGGCAATACTCGCCTGTTTCTATAGTCTACTCAGTAGGGGGCTGTCAAGAGATTGACAATGAAGGATCCCATTGAAAAGCAACGTGCACCTCGCGCGGTTATTCAACGTTGCAATTGGTCATGTCGTGTAAATCGGCATTCATTTTGCGCGCAATTTGTTGCCAGCGACGCGGCAACAGGTTATCTGCGCGCGCGCAGCTTCCGTGTTAGGCGTAACACATAATGAACTGTTTTCACGAGCTACGCAGAATATTGCAAAGGTATAGAGACGCTTTTTTATTATATTATTTTACTAGTTATTAAATCCTCAATGTTTAACAAATTTGTAATAACTCTGTACTATAAAAAAGTTAATTTATTTTTAAGCCCCGAAGCAAAACGAGGGGTGTTATAAGTTTGACCGCTATGTGTGTCTGTCTGTCTGTCTGTGTGCCTGCCTGTGACACCGTACTTAAACGGGTGAACCGATTTCAGTGCGGTTTTTTTTTAATTTAAAATTAGGTTATCATGTTAGGTAATCAGTGGTGGATAGACATGTTTTATCAAAAGCGGTTCAACTGTTTCAAGGTCATCAGCTGTTTTGTTAGCTGCGGTAGGGTTCTGTTCAAGGGTTTTTTAATTTTATTATAATATTCTAGACCAGCATTCAGCAAGGGTATTCGGTGATATGCACATCGACCCATTAGCCCAGGGTGTTGAGTATTCGAAAATATTTTTCAGTTCAATTAGATGATTATATCTCTCTCTCTCTCACACACACACTTTCACCATCGTACAAACAGACGCTCGGTGGGTCTCCACAACCCTTTAGTTTCGACGTACCACGCATTTGAACCAAATTGTTTGCTTCGTCGTTTGTAATACGTACAGCAAAAGAGTGGATTACTTTGAAAGCGTCTACCTTTCATTCCGATTACAACGTCAGTGATAGTGCAACTTACCACCTAGGTTTACATCGACATGTAGTCAAGCATCTAGCATCTACTTATAGGTATAAAAAGGACCTAAAAATGGACTGAGAAAGGCTGATAAAGAAAGAGAAAGAATTAATTAATTAATCATCATTATCATCATTACAGCCCTTCACAAGTCCACTGCTGAACTTAGGCCTCCCCCAAAGAATGCCACAAAGCACGGTCCTGAGCCACCTGCATCCATCGACTTCCTGCACATCTTACCAGGTCGTCACTCCATCTAGTGGGGGGACGCCCTACACTTCGCCTGCCGGTACGAGGCTGCCACTCGAGAACCTTTCTTCCCCATCGGTTGTCGGTTCTTCGAGCTATATGGCCGGCCCATTGCCACTTCAGCTTACTAATCCGTTGGGCTATGTCGGTCACTCTGGTTCTACTGCGGATATCCTCATTTCTGAGTTTATCACGCAGAGAAACTCCGAGCATAGCCCTCTCCATAGCTCGCTGAGCGACCTTGAGCTTCCTCATCCGGCCAGCAGTGAAGGACCACGTCTCAGTTCCGTATGTCATCACTGGCAACACGCACTGGGTGTACAGTCTCGTTTTCAAGTTTTGAGGTATACCTGACGAGAAGATGTGCCGTAATTTCCCGAACGCTGCCCAACCGAGTTGAATCCGTCGATTGACCTCTCGGTCGAAGTTGGACTTACCTAGTCGGACTATTTGTCCCAGGTAAACATACTCGTCAACAACTTCGAGCTTAGTGTTCCCAACAACTACCGGCATAGGTGTGACATGGACATTAAACATGATCTTTGTTTTGTCCATGTTCATCTTAAGACCTATCCGTTGGGAAACACTATTGAGGTCATTGAGCATAGTGCTTAGGTCCTCCAGCGATTCTGCCATAAGGACTATATCGTCGGCAAATCGAAGGTGAGTGATGTACTCGCCATTGATGTAGATACCGTATCCTTTCCAGTCCAGAAGCTTGAAAACGTCTTCCAACGCAGCGGTGAAGAGTTTCGGGGATATGACGTCACCCTGTCTTACACCTCTCTGCAATTGGATAGGTTTCGTACTCTGGTTCTGTACTTAATATATATAATAAAATAATGTAATTAATTAATAACATAACAAAATCCTAAGCAAATGTTCGAGGATAAAGTTGGAAATTGATCATACTGCTTCTTATTCACAAATGCACTCCACTGAAATATTATCCTGCTGTCACCGATCTGGGGATTTTATTTCGAATCGTTGCTAGGTGGTAGGACTTGCTTTCTATCTAGGATTCCGTCTAAATCGGTACCATTCTCTTACTTCTTTCTGGCACCATTTGTACACCGGTTTAAAGCCAGCCAGTAAAATACAAATTTATATATCCAGTATATTACATTACGGCTCCGTGGCGTAGTGGCTTAGCAATTGAGTTGCAGCGCTAAGAGCCGCGGGTTTCGAATCCCGCACGGAACAAGTATTTGTATGGCCTACAAATAATTGTTCCGGATTTGGATGTTGTAGGAAAATTCTAGTGTGGAGTTAAAAAGATAATATACCTGCAGCGTGGCTATACACGTAATAAGCATTTATATTAGCTTTTATATATCTCTAATACTGTTTAAAAATACTCGCATTTACATAATGGTAATGTAGGATGCTCTTGAGGCACCATACGGCGCATGGCCGACAACAGCCTTTTTAAATCCAGTGATGGTACATTGCAATATCACGCCAGGTGGTATATTTTATTTTCTAACTTCATAAAATTTTACTGCTGATGTTATGCACTGAGCGACAAATCTAAAAAGGTATGTAACTGCAAAAGCGACGCAAGCAAACAGCAATTTGTTTGTATGTATGTATGTGTGCTTGCGTAATGTTATTTAAATCAAATTAAACTGTTTATACTCCAGCTGATTCGACAGCACTGATATACAATTTACTACTAGTAACGTGTCTCTCGTACGGTAAATAAGTGAATCAAATGCAGATGGCGCTCATCGATACGGCGATAATATACTGTTGTAGAGTTTAAATTCCTGCTTTCACCATATTGAAAGCTGTGAAAATACTGAGTGCATTTGTTTTTAAGTATGATCACATAATAATGAGGGCTTTCATTCATATGTTTCATAGTATTCAGAATATTTTGAAATTATTTTTTTTAAATTTTGAATTTCGAATTAGGGCACCTTTTCTTGAAAACGTCAACGTAATTAAATAACTGCAATTATAAGGCTAATTTTTCAATAACAAAATGTACATTACAATTATACGTGGTAGAGCCATGCTGCAGCTATATTACTAGTATAGTTATAGCACGAATGGGTCGGCTCGACTGGGGAAGGACCACGCTGTCACAGATTAAAAGCGTAAAATAGAAGCTTAATGCCGGGTTACGTGTGGTGAGTGTAGAGAACCGGAGACCCCTTTTACTGGGAACGAGGAATTCCATCCTAGACCTCAAGGATGACAACGCATCTGAATTTTGATTCGTAGTCGAGAATAGATGTAGATATCTAGGGGCCACAGCATCTACTTACCATCATGTAGACTGTGTGCTCGTTTGTCATCCTCATCTAGGGATAGCTGAGTGCAACATCTACGTTCGTACTTACTGAATAATATTGAATCAAGACATGTGATAATGTGGATTGTTTAATGAGAGGTGGTTTTTATTTGTTCGAGCACAAACGCAAACACCAATTGTTCTAATGTATACAACGTAACGGTTAACACTATAACTTGAAATTTAGCGTCATAAGAATTACGGAAATTTTGGCCTATTGCCGCGTAGGCGTCTGCTGGGTCAAGAAAAATGTGTGTATCTTTACGTGGTAGAACCACGCTGCAGCTATATTATGGTTGTAGCACGAATGGGTCGGCTCGACCGGGGGCTGCCCACGTTCTCACAAACTACCAGCGTAAAATAGCAGCTTAATATTACTGTTTCGTATGGTGAGTATAGAGAATCGGAGATCCTTTTAACTAGTAACGAGACTTTCCATCGTACTCCTCAGGGCTGATAACATATTATTTATATTTTGATACTTAATCTAATAAAAATGTAAATTTCTATGGGTCACAACATTTACTTACTATCAGCTAGACTGTGTCCTCGTTTGTCACCTCATTCTATAAAAAATATAGTAATAGTACCTGCGACTCGACTCAACCTGAAACGTCTAGTGTAGTTAGGTTGCTAAAAATAAAAGAAATTAATTTGTGATCATTAAAATGTTAGTGCAATCTTTTTTTTATAGAAGAAGGGGCAAACGAGCATGCGGCTCACCTGATGGTAAGTGACTACCGCCGCCCATGAACAACTGCAACACCAGGGGAATTACAGGTGCGTTGCCGGCCTAGTGCGACTGTTGATCATGAGATCCCGGGTTCGAATCCCGAGTCGGGCCAAAAATCAGTTATTTAGCTTTTCCATCAAGAAACTCTCAGTAGCTGCCCGAAGTCAGGAAGCTGGCGGTGTCTCACCCCCGTGCCTCGGAAAGCACGTAAAGTCGATGGTACTGCGCCTGATCTCTCTCCGGTCGTGTCGGTTTACCGTCCAATCGGACTTTGAGAGTGAGGGAATAGAGAGTGCAGCTGTGCTTGCACATACACTTGGGCACTATAATCCTGTCCTGCGCCGATGGCTAGTCTCCGTTGAGGCAGGCCGCCGTGACCGAAATTCGGTCTGGAGGACATTATTACATGGATATCTATTATACAAAAATTAATATTTGTTTGTTCGTATTTTATGCGCTGCCATACCGTTCATCAGATTGCGGTAAAACTTTGTCAACTTATAGCTTGCACTTACGCGAAGGTTATAGGCATAGTACAATTAAGTTACAGTAGGTGGCGCGCGTAAAAGCAAATTTATTTGAAAGTTATATATCATTCAATTTCAGTTAATGTACTTTGATCATTCCCAATTAAACAATATAACTGTTCCAAATTTAAAACGATTTTTCCACAATTATATCTTATGCGGTAGCAAAGCACCGAGTATCAACTAGCTATATAATAATTCTTCTTTGCGTGTGACTCCTCATAAACTGGGCTGGACCGATGTTGATGAAAATTTTGTATGTGTAATTAAGTTGATTAAAGATTGGTTTTGATTCACAGTTGGGACCGGTAGGTGGCGTTGTTGTCGATATCCAGAAATCAACCGTGAGATGCCGGGGTCGATCGCTAGTTTTAAAAAAAATAGGCGTGGGTACGACACGTTTGCGAAATCTCAAATGGTCACCAATTGGTTGCTCTTAGAAACAAGAGATTAGAGACCAGTTAACAATAGGCAAGTACTTCGCAGCATTTTTTGGATATGTACCTTTAAGAACAAAATCCTGAATGAATACTGCTCCTGAATGAGTGAATGTTCATTATGCAAATTACACGTGGAATGCAATTGGTTTTAGAAATATAAAAAAATGACACTTGATAATGTTTGACTTTGATCATTTTAATAACGATGTCTTTAGCGTAAACTTAAGCTACCAGCTTCCAATCTTTACACGTGATGTTCAAAAAACCAAGGATACCTAATTCTGTAAAAAATATTAAGTGTACCGTGTCGTGGCGGTATAAGATCCATATCCATCCATCCTTCCATATGGTATAAGATCCTACAAAAAACTGCGTTTTTTTGTAGGATCGAGTGACAAACGAGCACACAGTCCACCTGATGGTAAGTGGTTGCTGTGGCCCATAGACATCTACATTTATCCTCGTTTGCGAAATAAAATGCAGATGCGTTGTCACCCGTGAGGACTAAGATGGAATGCCTCTTTTCCAGTAAAAAGGGTCTCCGGTTCTCTACACTCACCAAACGAAACACAGCAACGTTAAGCTGTTATTTTACGCTGGTATTCTGTGAGAGCGTGGTCCTTCCCCGGCCGAGCCGAGCCATTCGTGCTACAACTATACTACTAATATAGCAGCAGCATGGCTCTACCACGTGTATACCGCGTTTGTTAATCCGCTAGCCAAGCGTGGCAACTATGACAAATATCTCTCCTATTATGCATCCTATGGAGAGGCCTATGTTCAGCAGTGGACTTTAATAGGCTGTCACGGTAACGGTAACTAACTACGACTACGATTAAAATGACTTTTTTTGAACTTTATACATTCGATATCAAGCATTTGAACTTTAATAAATTAAAACATTTATTATTAATTGATGATTTGATTAGTAACTTCATATTAGTAACAGTAATAAATGTTAAGTCAGTTGTTTTTATTTTTATTTTAAGTAATGTTTTAATAATCTATACAAATAAATAAAATTGAAGTGTCTTTTAGTAATGTCAAAATTACAGAATTTTACTAAACGCATATGAAAGTATCATCATCATTCATCATTACAGCCTTTCATAAGTCCACTGCTGAACATAGGCCTCCCCCAAGGAATGCCACAAAGCACGGTCCTGAGCCACCTGCATCCACCGACTTCCTGCATGTCTTACCAGGTCGTCACTCCATCTCGTGGGGGGTCGCCCTACACTTCGCCTACCGGTACGAGGCTGCCACTCAAGAACCTTTCTTTCCCATCGGTTGTCGGTTCTTCGAGCTATATGGCCGGCCCACTGCCACTTCAGCTTACTAATCCGTTGGGCTATGTCTACTCACTGGTTCTACTGCGGATATACTCATTTCTAAGTTTATCACGCAGAAAACCCCGAGCATAGCCCTCTCCATAGCTCGCTGAGCGACCTTGAGCTTCCTCATACGGCCGGCAGTGAAGGACCACGATACAAGTTCGCTTTAAGGTTTGAGGTATGTCTGACGAGAAGATGTGTCGTAGTTTCCCGAACGCAGCCCAGCCGAGTTGAATCCGTCGATTGACCTCTCGGTCGAAGTTGGACTTACCTAGTCGGACAATTTGTTCCAGATAAACATACTCGTCAACAACTTCGAGCTTAGTGCTCCTAACAACTACCGGCATAATTGTGACATGGACATTAAACATGATCTTTGTTTTGTCTATGTTCATCCTAAAACCTATTCGTTGGGAGACACTATTGGAATCATTGAGCATGGTGCTTAGGACCTCCAGGGATTCTGCCATAAGGATAGTCCTTGGATAGCCATCGTAGCTCTACTGTACAAACACTTCAGCACTTCGATATACCGACAGTCAACTTGGTACCGCTGAAGGGACTGCAGCACCGCCCAAATTTCGACGGAATCAAAGGCTTTCTCATAGTCCACATACGCCAGACATAGTGGCAAATTGTACTCTTTGGACTTCTGTACAATTTGCCGAAGGGTATGTATGTGGTCTATGGTGCTAAAGCCCTTTCGGAAATCGGCTTCTTCGGGAGGCTGGAAGTCGTCAAGTCTGCGCGCGAGACGATTCGTAATGACTCTCGAAAACAGCACGTAGACGCGGCTCAGAAGGGAAATCGGTCTGTAGTTTTTCAAGAGAGCGTTGTCACCTTTCTTGAAGAACAAGACCACCGCACTTCTGCTCCATGCCTCCGGTGTAATGCCACCATGGAGGACGGAATTAAAGAGCTTCTGAAGGACTTCAAGTACCGGTCTTCCACCCACTTTCAGAAGCTCCGCTGTAATTCCCTCCTCGCCTGGGGCATTGCTGTTTTTAAGGTGCTGGAGAGCCATTCTAATCTCGCTCAGACTGACATCCGGGATATCATCGGAATAGTGTCGGATAAGACTCGCTCTTGGATCGTTACTCACACTTACGTGTGGCTCCAACGATGATGTGTACAGCTGTCCATAGAACCTCTCAATCTTACTCAAATATGAAAGTATATACGCTACTAATAACAAAAATACTATTTTTAAAATTTTTGTCTGTCTGCAACAAACAGACAGACAGACGTCTGTCCGTCTGTCTGTCTGTTTGTTCCGGATAATCTACGAAACGGCTGGACCAATTTTGACGGGACTTTCATTGGCAGATAGCTGATGTCATCAGGAGTAACTTGGGCTACTTTTATTTTAGAAAAATAATTAGGGTTCCTCGCAAAAAAAATATAAATGCTTAAATTACACGCGGGCGAAGTCACGAAGAATAGCTAGTATTTAATAATATTCAATTAAATGGCCTTATCGCTAAACAGCGATCTCTTCAAGACAATTTTTTGGCAAAGGTGACAGCTTTATTTAAATTTTCTATAATTTTGAAAACTTCTGTTTTTATTAACTTCTATATGTTTAAGTTTTAAAATATAAAACACAAACTTTCTACTCCATTACTATTCCATATCGGAACCTGCTGAAATTATCAGTGTAGCTCTCAATCACAAGATTAATCCGAGTAGGCAACAACGTTTATCTATTTATTTATTTATTTATTTATTCTTTATTGCATTCCTTAACCTAAAAGAATACAAAGGGCGGACTTAATGCCTTGTGGCATTCTCTACCAGTCAACCCATGGAGTGGTGAGAATTTGAAGTAGGTGTAGCAATATAGAATAAAAAGAAAATAGAAATGTATAATTAATTACATTATATATACATTTTACAATTATATACAATAAATAAACTATAAAAATATATCCTATTTATACATGTATACAAATATATACGTACATACATAAGCATACATATATTCATACCAACATACATATACAAATAATACATATAAATAACTATAAATATATACGTCTAAAATATAAATGACATGGATGATTCATCTAAGAAGAGTTGTCTTTAACAGATAGATGATTATCTATCTCTTGGTAAAAATATTCTCTCATGTTGCGATGGATTTTCTAATTGTTTGGCTCTCAATTTTCTTACTTTCTTTCATTGGACAGTATTTACATATAACACGAAGATTTTGTAAATTTAAATTTATTTTTTCGAATGTGGGTTGCTTATGTTTTACCTAATAAATTTGCCGTGACGTGTTCAAAACTTTGTTTAATTAGGCGTACCATTTAATATTTGAGCGTGAGAAAATATGCATGTTTACAAATTCGGGCAATTATAGTAGAGTGCTTAAAACTAGTTTCACTTGGTTATAATACATATTCTTTGGATATAAATAATGATTGCATTGTACCGTTATTACGTTCACTGAAATATTTTATTATATACTTAATTGATGTGAACCAATCATGAGCTCCCCGCGTAATGGATTAAATAAATTTGCATAAACGATTTGTACAAACCGTTTCCCACGTGGGTTCTCTAACGAGCCTACCTGCTTAGGTCTATCAACTGATGTTCGGGAATTTTTACACTAAAATTAACATAAATTAAATTAAATATATGTTATAGAGTAATAACTGTCCGGTGGTCAATTAAAATTTAACGTTAAAAATGCATATACCGCGACATTCTCTTTAAATTACTATGAATAATTTTCCCGATGTTTTGTCATTAAATGAAACCGGCTTCTCGTCATTTGCAACTCATTATTATGTAAATGTTGTAGAATTAATATAAAATTTCTAGTATATTTACATGATAATAAGGTAAGTTCTAATTTTTTTAAAGATTTATGAATATAGTGGTCTTAATATAAGCCTAATTAACAAAATCTAGCAATTACAGAATACAATTCCATCTCATCGTATCGATGCCGACATTTTTTAAAAGATAATGTCTACAACACTAATGTAGCTTTATTTTTTAAATCATTTGTGTTTGTATTTTACGCGAAATTTTCTTCAAATGTGAATCGATTTTAAAGTTTTTTTTTCTTTTTTTATTAAATATGTTAGGTAATTCTGAAGTTCGATCTTTGATTCTTCTACAATTACGTTATGTATTTCTTAGCTGTGACTTCCCAACGTGAAATTACATAATTCGTATTTTATTCGTTTTCGTTCTTTGAAGTTGGCTTGTTCTTTTGTTCACAAGTAAATTTTCCCAAGTTATGTTTATAAATAAAAATCGCGTTTTGGAAAATAAAATAACGCGCCAATTTTTTGGGATGTTGATTGGAAAATAGTGAACAGAATAGTGCGGGGAGTGATTTCCCATAAAAATCGTGTAGAATCACGTTTAGTGCTACAAAATATTTTTGTATGTATTAATTTCTGATGGGATGAAAACTCAGCTTCATCGACACGAATTTACAAGAAAAGGTTCGTAGGTAATAGAAGTACGACGATGCTTCTAACGTCGACATCGTGGTCTACGTGCGATTCTGCTGGCGATTTCGATACTAAACTAAACTATAATCTGTTTCACGAACAAATTCCCGCGTAAATATACGAACTAAAGTATACAATTTGACAGCTAATGACACATTTAGCGGAGTCTTTTGACGCCGTGGTTACCAGCTAATATAATATAAAAATATTCGAAAAAAAAAAACAATGCGGTAATGAATTTAAGAGAAGTTTGAATTAAAACTTGCACATTGCTAGTTCCTCCAACATGTTGAAATTTATAATGACATATGTTTTAATAACACATTTTTTTTAAACTTTCTTTTTTTTGTTATCTTTAAAAAACGTTACCCCCACTAGGATTTTCTCCTGTATCGTGGAGGCAGTTTACAAACATAAATTGCGCAAGAACAAACATCCAGACCCGGAACAATTATGTGTAGGACATACAAATACTCGTACTTGTTCCGTGCGGGATTCGAACCCACGCCCCCCAGCGCAGTAACTCATTGATAAAACACTGCGCCACGGAGCTGTCAAAAAACTTTAGCGTGGTTTTTTACATTACGTGTTTTTTATTTGCTGATTGAACTTTCATTTATTTTGTAAAATATGATTACCGAAGGAGGGCCAAACATAAAACAGCAGCATATCTGCTTCGTATAATGTGTTTCGTACGTATGCTGTGTTTCATATACTCGTAATTATTGAAGTATCTCAAAGAACGCTTTTACTGATATCTGTGAGTATTAGTAACTACTTATCAACAGGTAGGCTTGTTGTGTATCACCTCTCCTTGTACAAAAATATAATAAACATAAATAAATAAATCAATAAACTGTAATATAAAATACTCAGCCAGTTAAATTGATTTAAGATGTTTATTACTGCATTCCTTGGGCTGTTCCACCTTGGCTAAAGCATTTATATTAATAATGTCGCCATAAATTTTCATAACAAATTTGCCAGTCAACGTCCAAGTTGCCGTCACTTATACTAGGACCTAGAGAAATATTGTTAGATTATTATTAAATTTATTCCTGCTATTAAACTCCTTTGTTACGATGCAGCATTTTCAGTAAAATATTAAAATGACCTTACCGAATACCATGGTGACTTAAATGTTTCAGGAAACTAGTAATCTGGAAAGTAGAAATTTTCAGATAGAGTAACTCACGCTTTGATGAGGTCTGTCCGCGGGCGTCACGGGCCGCGTCGACGTCCGCGGATGGCGTGCACTTCTCTCTCAGTAACACATCGAGACTCGTTCGACGTCAACAGAAGTGCCATCCGGGAGCTAGAAGACCCTTCAAGGCGGTTTTTTTATACAATAAGGGTGAAAAACGAGCGTACAATCTACCTGATTGTAAATGGATGCTGTAGCCCATAGACATCTCCATATATCCTGATTAAGAATCAAAAGACAGCGTTGTCACCCCCGAGGACTATTAAGCTGCTATTTTATGGATGGCTGGACCGTGACGGTGGCCAAACTGCCGTCGGATGATAGAAGTTATGACTCGCCCAAGCTCACTTTATAAAGCGCGTTCGGTCCGACGTAAGACAAAGTCGTCATCGAGGCCCTGCTGTTACGTGTACCTCGGTGCGGCGCGTCTGCTTTCTCTTCATGAAGTTTTGGACCCTACCATCTCAATCGGCAATGATTCAGTTTCGGGCACTCGCTGTAATCGTCTTGACTAAATGTTTTTAAAGGAGGGTAATGTGTTTAAGAGCCTATATATGTGTGTATGTATGTTTGTTTCTATGTGGCGCTCTAGAAACCAAACGTGTGGGCCGTTTGTGATACTGATGACACTGAGGTGATGGAAACACAGTCAGATGACATTTAGTGGCGGCGGAAGAGAATTCGACATCCCATATCATTCCTTGGGACTACCCAAAGAGTACCCACCTCTTGATCCGGATTCTCTCTGCCACCAGTCAGAGAGAAGCTCAAACAAGAGGTGGGTAGCAGCACCTGTTTCTGTTTCCCTCTTTCGCCTTTGTTCCTCCTATATATAAAATATTTAAAAAAAACTGCAGCTGCCAACTCGCCTGATGGAATATCCCACCAACAATCTATGGGTTAGGCCTATGATCAGCTATTGACTTTTGAATGAATGAACATCGACGCCAATTCCATGTCTCAGTTTGTTCGCGTCAAGTTGAATGGAAGGTGAAGAGATTGCACGGTTTCGGTGTTACGAACGTCGCAAAAATATTAATAAAAATAAAACTACAGGTACACACATAGTTTATTATGTGTGTACCTGTATATATAATGATTTAAGAAAAAAGTCAAAACTACCATTTTTATTGAATTACTAGCTGTTTCCCACGACTTTGCCCACGTGAAATTTATTACAATTGGATTTCATGGGTTTTAAGTTTTTTGTGCGGAACCCTATTTTTTTTCTAAAATAAAAGTAACCTAAGTTAGTATATTTTACGCTGATATTAAGATATCAGCGTAAAATATCAGCTTAACGTTGTTGCGTTTCGTATCTTAAGAGTAGGGAACCGGAAATCCTTTTTACTGGTATCAAGGCATTCTATCGTAGTTCACACAGGTGGCAACGGCTGTATTTTGATCCTTAATGAAGTATAGATGTCGGAGTTTATGGGTCACAGCATTCACTTTTAATCAGATGGACTGTGTGCTCGTTTGACACCATTAGTATAAAGGAAAATACGTATTAGATTTTTGAGAGCATATTATGTTTCACCCAATATTCATCACTGAAGAAGTCTGTATATCAGGCCTAAATATCCAAATTAATGATGCGGCGTCTGGTCTGTTGATGCTATCCCGCGGTCACAAAAGCATAGCTACTGTTGCCATCTTGTGTTTAAATTTTTCAAAATTTTTGATATGACATTTTAACTAAGCTTTCGCCGTAATCTCAAAACACGCGAGCCATTCGGGCTGGATCCCTGTTGATACTAATTAATAATAAAAATGTTAATTCCAATTTCAAATACCGGTTCAGTGATCGGTGGTGAAGATAAACATCGTAAGGAAACCTGCATGTCTGAGAATTAAAAGTACATCAAAGTACGTGAAGTCTGCCACAATGCACTGGAGTCGCACGGCGAACTTATTGTCCATAAACCAAAGAAGAATAATTTGCAGAAATGAGAGGAGGCCTCGGCACAGTGATTGATAATATTAATCATCAGAGTATTATATGTATTCACGGCAAGTGTTAACAACAAAGAAATTTTAAGTATATTATTTTCTTTTATATATTTTTTTGTTTATGTTGCTCTAAAATATATTACCTTTTTAATCAGTATTACAATTTATACAAGTAATAATTTATTTTCATATTTATTCAGTATTTACGCATCTACCTGGTCGAGCCCCGATGGTTCGACAAAAAATGAGATTATCTTCATTATGACGACCCGACGGCGAGGGTGAAAACTGGTAGCGATAACCGAATGATTAGAGTCAAACTGAAGCTAAACGTTAAGTTGGAGAGGTCACGCCTAATGAAGTCAATGTTCCGTCCCCTTCGTTCTCTACTCCTAGGAAGCCTATGTTCTGCAGTGGACTTGTGAAGGGCTGTAATGATGATGACGATTACGCATCTTGTCCAACACTAAGTTAGCGCGCCTTACCATCTTCGGCTGTTTCAAAACTTACCATCAGCTGCGATAGTTGTCAAGCACTGATTTAAGATGGTTGCAAAAAAGACGTACTCGTATGTATACAAGCTACAACTTAACACTGTCGGACCATGTTCACTAAGTTAAGTTGAATCAATATTAAAAGAGAATTGATAGTTTCAATCGAATGCAGTTATTAAATAAATAAATCCTACATCATAACGACTTCCTTGTTTTGATTAAGGTTATCTATTTGTTTTGCTATGAATTTATTATATTTAATTGCTTGGTTTACGTTAACTTAAATATATATATTAAAATAACAGTTATAACTTATAACGAGAATACGCAAAAGTCAAATCATCATCATTATTTTACGAGGTAGAGTCACGCTGCAGCAATAATAAATATTTACTCTGATATTTACTCGTATGATCAAGCTATTTGCGTCTATTAAAACATTACACCAAACTTGCAATATCAGTAACAGTAGGTTAAGGTGCGACTGGGGTGGTCCTCGAGATGCCTTAAAAGAGCCGTACACCTTAAAGATATAATCGTTAACAATAAATAAAGTAAAACATAATGTAAATAAAATTGAACTTTTTAATTTCAAAAATTATCGGACGAGTAACTATTTTTTATTTATGCGATTATCGTAAGAGCTATCGAATGATTAGCAACAGTGAAAAAAAACCGACTCACAAATAATTTATCCATAATAGCTTCTGCAATGTATGCTAAGACACAGTTGTTTATTTTTTATAGGAGAGAGGGCTCACCTGATGGTAAGTAACTACCGCCTCCATAGACAACTGCAACACCAGGGCAATTGCAGATGCGTTGCCGGCCTTTTAGAAAGGAGTAAGCTTTCTTCTTGAAGGTCCCTAAGTCGTAACGTGTCTACAATATATCGATCGCAAATTATTTTTGTAGTCGTTAATTTTTTGAAGTCGGATTTTGATGCCAAGGCTCGTGAAACGTGGCAACTATGCCAAAGTACCTATCAAAAGCTCACTGAATATAGGCCTCTCCTATAAATTACCTCATAGGAGGGGATATTTGAACCAATCTAGAGTATTAACCTGAAGTGTGAAGACTTCTTTTCGCTAATTGGCCTCTCTTATCACTAAATCTCGAATCGGACAGCTAGTTTTGCGAGCATTACGAGTATGCAAATTAAATAATCTACTAACTGGCTAATGTAGATATTGCAGTTATTATATCTACTTAGATTTAGACCGCCTTATCACGTGTAAATTATTACAAGGAAAGCGAAACTATTAGCATTTGTATGGTAATTATGAGCTGGTTCGATATATCTCTGAACGTACTTATACATATTTGTATGTGATTAACCAAATTTAATTTAATTTAAAAATGTAATTTTATTGGTTATTGGACCTGGATTTCTTGCTGTTCGATCTAGTCGTATCTTGTAGTGGTGGCATTTTGATAACAAAGGCTGGGAGAGAATTGATTTCAATATTATGTTGTTCGAATAGTTTGTTTTTAAGAACAAGTGTAAAAACATGATGGCAAGTGGATGCTGTTGCATTTCGCTGCCATTTTGTGCAGGTGTTCTGTAAGATACTTCGTAGTCTTTACCCGATCGAGCCAACCCATTCTTGCTTTTTTTTTAATAGCAATACTATTAACATTACTAAGCATTAACGGCTCCGTGGCGCAGCGGCTTAGCAATGAGTTACGGCGCTGAGGGCCGCGGGTTCCAATCCCGCACGGAACAAATATTTGTATTACAAATATTTTGTATTACAAATATTTGTTCCGTGCGGGACCGAACCTCCACCGGAGATTCTTAGCACCCCCTGCCCCGCCGTTACCATGGTATCTAAACTGCGCCCATGATACAGGAGAAAATACTAGGGTGGTGGTAACGTTCTAAAAAAATCCCTTTAACCCCTACTGGTAAGCTAAAAATGTTTGTGTTAGGGAGTGGCTCACAACAGTATTCGAATTGTGGATTCAAACCCACGACCTTTTGAGTTCGCGGTCCACACCCTGCCATTAGACTACTTTTCTTTGTTCTTTTTTAGATAAAACGTTACCCCCACACCAGGTATAGGATTCTCCTGTATCGGAGGCAGTATTTGTAGGCCATACAAATACTTGTTCCGTACGGGATTCTAACACGCGGCCCTTAGCGCTGCAACTCAATACTAAACCACTGCGCCGTGAATCCGTCTCTCCATTTCTGACTACTTCAGCAGCCTCGTATCGTCAAACGGAGTGATTCCTTTTCGTTACTACAACCCAATAAATTTGTGTATATTGTTTTCAACCAACTTCAAAAAAAGGAGGAGGTTCTCAATTCGACTATATTTTTAATGTGTGTTACCTCAGAATTTTTAGCTGGATTTTTTTAATAGGATAAGGATGAAAAATGAGCACACAGTCCGCCTGATGGTAAGTGGTTGCTGTGGCCGATAAACATCTACATCTATCTTCATTTGCGAATCAAAATGCAGATTTGTTGTCAGCCGTTAGGACTAAGGTAAAATACCTCTTTTGCAGTAAAAAGGATCACCGTTTCTCTACACTCACCATTTTCTTGTGTAGTCCCATATAAGTACATTTGATCAAGATCTGACCAGTAGTTTTTGAGTTCTCATATTATTTATATTGAAGTGGAGTTTGACCAATTATTCTTTGTTTTGTTTGTTATAATAATTTATTTGTGCGTTTTGTTGTGTGTGATTACTAAACCTTTCATCGGTTCATTCATACTTACTTGACGGAGTGATGACCTGTCGGTGAATGTGACATTGATTTGTTAGTGGCCAGTGTTCAACAGCGGGCATACGAGAGACGGTGATGATATCTAACGTTAACGTTATTCGTTAACGTATAACGTTAACGTTATTCACAAACCTTATTCCATCACGAAAAATAATACTGCTTTGTTCATAAGTTTCTTTAGCGTAAAAATACCTAGAATAAATTTGTCTTGTTTATGATTATATTGTTTTATTTCTTTGATAATAATAAAATGATAATTGAAAAAAGCCAGTGCAAGGATCGAAAGGTTAATGGTGATTTAAATAAAACAGAAAGTAGTCCTTAGCGAAAGCCATATAAGAAAGCTGAGTTACTCAGCGAACTAAGGAGAAGGCTATGCTTGGAGTTTCTTCGCGTGATTAAATCCGCAAAGAGATTAACCATAGAAGAACAAGAGTAACCAACAGTCCAGCAGATTAGTAGACTAAAATGGTAAGGTGCTCAAGTGGAAGCCACGTATTAGCAACACCCCCCCCCCCCCCCCCCCACTAGCTAGTCGATGGATACAAGTGGCTAATGCGGTGTTGTATGCCATTCCTTGGTGCGGCCTGTATTTCGCAGTGTACCTGTTGTAGGTTGTAATTATGATAATTGTTATCATAATATGAGCTAACGACCCACCTGATAGCAAGTTGTTTACCACCAGTGATATTTCCGGACCGATTCGACTTAGGGACCTTCCAGAAAAGAGCCTACTCCTTATTAAAAGGCCGGCAATATAT
Source organism: Parnassius mnemosyne (assembly GCA_963668995.1). NCBI lineage: Eukaryota > Metazoa > Arthropoda > Insecta > Lepidoptera > Papilionidae > Parnassius > Parnassius mnemosyne. The sequence goes on from CAVLGL010000080.1 coordinate 11,548,275, forward strand.
GCAACGCATCTGCAATTCCCCTGGTGTTGCAGTTGTTCATGGGCGGCGGTAGTCACTTACCATCAGGTGAGCAGCATGCTTGTTTGCCCCCTCTCCTATAAAAAAGTAGGTATGGTGTATAGGTGTAGCCCGTTCAACTTCAAATTAATAAAACCCATATACGTTGTCAGCCCTAAGGACCGAAGCTCGAGGACTAAGGTGAAATGTCGCACAGCCTGTTATTTTACTTTCACTTACACACCAATATGCAGCACTGGGTGGCAGAAAAAGTTATTGGTTGGTACCCAGTTATACCCAGGCGGGCTACTTTACAGGAAAGAAACCCTTATTGAAATACAATGACTTTGTCCTTACTGAATATCAATAATTTGTAATTTTTAGTATTTCTCCTTTGTTTTAATGCGCCAAATTTCAAGTTTCGTAGTCAAAACGAAGTAGTTAGTAAGTAAGTTATCGATGGTTGAGACTCAGTGAATCTGATGAATCAGCACTTTTCAGACCTTATTATCATTCATCATCATTACATCCCCTCACAAGTCCACTGCTGAACATAGGCCTCCCCCAAAGAATGCCACAAAGCACGGTCCTGAGCCACCTGTATCCATCGACTTCCTGCATATCTTACCAGGTCGTCACTCCATCTAGTGGGGGGACGCCCTACACTTCGCCTGCCGGTACGAGGTTGCCACTCGACCTTTTCTCCCCATCGGTGGTCGGTTCTTCGAGCTATATGGCCGGCCCATTGCCACTTCAGCTTACTAATCCATTGGGCTATGTCGGTCACTCTGGTTCTACTGCGGATATCCTCATTTCTGAGTTTATCACGCAGAGAAACTCCGAGCATAGCCCTCTCCATAGCTCGCTGAGCGACCTTGAGCTTCCTCATCCGGCCAGCAGTGAAGGACCACGTCTCAGTTCCGTATGTCATCACTGGCAATACGCACCGGGTGTACAGTCTCGTTTTCAAGTTTTGAGGTATACCTGACGAGAAGATGTGCCGTAATTTCCCGAACGCTGCCCAACCGATTTGAATCCGTCGATTGACCTCTCGGTCGAAGTTGGACTTACCTAGTCGGACTATTTGTCCCAGGTAAACATACTCGTCAACAACTTCGAGCTTAGTGTTCCCAACAACTACCGGCATAGGTGTGACATGGACATTAAACATGATCTTTGTTTTGTCCATGTTCATCTTAAGACCTATCCGTTGGGAAACACTATTGAGGTCATTGAGCATAGTGCTTAGGTCCTCCAGCGATTCTGCCATAAAGACTATATCGTCGGCAAATCGAAGGTGACTGATGTACTCGCCATTGATGTTGATACCGTATCCTTTCCAGTCCAGAAGCTTGAAAACATCTTTCAATGCAGCGGTAAAGAGTTTCGGGGATATGACGTCACCCTGTCTTACATCTCTCTGCAATTGGATAGGTTTCGTACTCTGGTTCTGTACTCGGATAGCCATCGTAGCCCTACTGTACAAGCACTTCAACACTTCGATATACCGACAGCCAACTTGGCATCGCTGAAGGGACTGCAGCACCGCCCAAATTTCGACGGAATCAAAGGCTTTCTCACAGTCCACATACGCCAGATATAGTGCCAAATTGTACTCCTCGGACTTCTGTACAATTTGCCGAAGGGTATGTATGTGGTTTATGGTGTTAAAGCCTTTTCGGAAACCAGCTTGTTCGGGAGGCTGGAAGTCGTCAAGTCTGCGCGCGAGACGATTCGTAATGACTCTCGAAAACAGCACGTAGACGCGGCTCAGAAGGGAAATCGGTCTGTAGTTCTTCAAGAGAGCGTTGTCGCCTTTCTTGAAGAACAAGACCACCGCACTTCTGCTCCACGCCTCCGGTATAATGCCACCATGGAGGACGGAATTAAAGAGCTTCTGAAGGACTTCAAGTACCGGTTTTCCACCCGCTTGTAGAAGCTCCGCTGTAATTCCATCATCGCCTGGGGCCTTGCCGTTTTTAAGGTGCTGGAGAGCCATTCTAATCTCGCTCAGACTGACGTCCGGGATATCATCGGAATAATGTCGGATAAGACTCGCTCTTGGATCGTTACTCACACTTGCGTGCGGCTCCAACGATGACGTGTACAGCTGCCCATAGAAACTCTCAATCTCACTCAAAATCTCAGGTGCCCCGGAAACGATGCTGCCACATTCGATCTTCAGCTTTGGCAGTTGGCTGTTTCTGGCAGACAGATCTCTGGCAAAGACTTTGGAGCCTTGGTTCCGCTCGATCGCTTCTCCAATACGAGCTGTATTGAAGTAGCGTAAGTTCCGCCGCATGCATTTGGAGATCTGTCTGTTCAGTTGCCTGTATGCTGTCAAATCTGTTGAAGAATGTAGCTTCATCTCCCGTCTAACATCCATGAGATTAAGAGTGTGATCGGAGAATTTTTGTGTTCTTCTGCGGCGGGTCTTGCAGAACTTAGCTCCGACCGCATGGACAGTTTCCACGAGCTTGTCATTCAAATCGTCCACTTCATTGCAGTCTTCTAGGCATTGAAAACGGTTTTGTAACTCGAGCTGAAAGGTTTCGGGACTTTGGATTAGAGCACGAGAGGGACGGATAAGTAATATAGACCTTATTAGGTAGGACCTTATTAGGTAATATTACAAGTGTAAATGTCTAACAGTATTTCAAAAATGATGGTCGATAGTAACCTGAAATGGTTTGTGTAGGTATACAGGTCTATTTTTACATATAAATAATGATATACCGTTATTGCAGTTTTTGAAAATACGAGTAAATAAGGCTTCCACTTTTATTTGAAATTATCCCAAATTGAATGTGATTTATCGGCAACAACTAAGCGTACGCGCGCTTTTCTGAGTGCAATTCAATTCACAAAGTTTTTTGCCTACCGATCGACCCCTACGAATGTTTTTTTATATATCCTCGTTTGCGAATCAAAATGCAGATGCGTTGTCAGCCGTGAGAACTAAGATGGAATGCCTAATTTAGGTAAAAAGTGTCAAACGAAACACAGCAGTGTTAAGCTGCTATTTTACGCTGGTATTCTGTGAGAGCATGGTCCTTTCCCGGTCGAGCCGACCCATTCGTGCTACAACTATACTACTAATATAGCTGCAGCATGGCTCTAATCTAAATGTATGTGTGCGTGTGCAGTAAAATCAGTGAAAATAATGCATAATCGCGCATTTTGAATTTAAAAGATAAAAAGACAGAATGTTTGAGATTTTTTTAAGTAATTTTTGTTTACCTTTTGTCTATATTACTTATTTCAAACCTTGTCTGTCTTTACAATCTATATATATATATTGCATACTGGCGGTGCGTCGCCCTATTCCATTACGAACTTGGCTGACGTGCTGTCGGGTAAAACGTAGTGATTACATACTTTGCTACCGTATGCCCAGATACGCCTGGTACTATTAGTACTATCCACTGGCACCATAGCTAGAATTGAAATTTTCGGGCAATGAATAGCTTCTATAATATATTTCAGGCAATTCGTTCGCCCATTTGAAAAGTGACATGTTTGTTTGTCTATTAGAATGTTTTTATATTCCAATACACCTGTTAAATTAAATTCGAGAATAACCATACAATAGTGTAAAAACGCAGGTGCGCACCGGATCCGCCTCTTAGCACTGCACCTTGAGTTTTTTTTTTACTAATAAAAGTCCGTTAAAACGCTCTTTTCGGTTAATTTTTGAATGTATTATTCGAATTTCGAACCGTATAAATGGCGATCGTTGACGTATCTGTTAATTTGAATGGACAACTTGATTGTGGCTCGTCCACACTGCGACGTTGCGTCAGAATGTATAATCGATATTTGTTTTTTAATCTCACGATTATTATCTTTTAAATTGATTGCGTTGCTAAGTATTAGTTGACGCAAATTATGTGAATCGAACTGTTGAAAATGTTTTGTTTGCTTAGAGATAAATATTCTGCTACTGTTCTGATAATTATAGAAAATTAATTTACAACGAAAAATTTTAATCAATTTGAGAGAAGATAATTAAGAATAAGAATGATGAATTCAAACCAGTTATTTTTAATAAATTAAAGTTTAATTAAGATTATAATAGATAGATAGATAACACTTTATTGTACGCCAAAAAATAACATAAATATTATCAAAAAAAAAAAAGAGAAAAACAAAAGGGGTACAATGGGCGGTCTTATCGCTAAAAGCGATCTCTTCCAGACAACCTTTGGATGGACGGGATTGCAAGAAAACAATAAAGACCTGTGTGGTTTGGCGACAAAAATAACATTATTTTTAATTCAGATAAGTATCTTCGATTGAAAAATAGACATTTAGGTTAGGGTATTTTAAATTTCTCAGACATGTAGGTTGGCTCATGATGATTCCTACACAGAACACGTAGCAAATCATACGCAAAAAATTACAATAGAATGATTCAGTGGTACCGGTAAGGTTCGGACAATTTTAAGATGAGCTTTTTCACCCTTACGCGTCCAAAATTTATTTGGACCGATATCGAAGTGCAGGTAAAGTGTGAGGTAGTTTTCACGGCATCTACTTACTATCAGGTGTGTGTGTCAAACGAGCACACAGTCTACCTGATGGTAAGTGGTTGCTGTGGCCCATAGACATCTACATCTATCCTTGTGTGCGGATCAAAATGCAGATGCGTTGTCACCCGTGAGACCTAAGTTGGAATGCCTCTTTTCCAGTAAAAAGGGTCTCAGGTTCTCTACACTCACCATACGAAACACAGCAGTGTTAAGATGCTATTTTACGCTGGTATTCTGTGAGAGCGTGGTCCTTCCCCGGTCGAGCCTAATACTAATATAGCTGGCATGGTTCTACCACGTAAGATATATATTTTATTTAAAAAAATCCGTATCTGCCGTAGATTCGGAATTACCGATATAGAACAGTAAGTAAACTGAAGTAGCGATGGCTTCGCCATACAGCGCGAAAACCGGCAACCGATGGGAAAGAAATATTCTCGAATATTCCTTGTACCGGTAATCTTTTACTAGGTTCTCTTTTTCTGCCTAGGAATCGAATGGGTACTAAACTAAAAAAAAAAAAACTACTAAACGAGCCTATATATTCCGCCAAACAGCAGTGCTTGGAAGAATTAATAAATAAGTTAATTAAGTTGAAGAAAACATTAACAGTATATATATATATATATATATATATATATATATATATATATATATCCCGTATAAATCCGTCTTGTAATTATCCGTGCATCTATGACTCTGCACATAAATCTCAGACAATACAATATAAGCCTCTTTAGAATAAGTTATTGTGATTGTTTAAGAGCATATATTTGTATCTCTCATCATCATGATCATCATCATTACAGCCCTTCACAAGTCCACTGCTGAATATAGACCTCACGGAATGCACACAAAGCACTTGCGAATCTTACTTCCCCATCGTTTGTCGGGTGGTTCATTGTTGGCCATGTATGACCGACTCACTGCCACGTCAGCTTACTGATCGTTGAACTATGTCGGTAACTCTGGTATTCAACTTCGGATATAAAATTTGAAGTCTATCACACAGAGAAACTCCAAACATAGCTCATTCCATTGCTCGCTGAGCAACCTTGAGCTTCCTCATACGGCCAGCAGTGAAGGACCTTGTCTCGTGTCAAAAAATCAGGCCAAGACGATAAGAACATGATCAACATGTAATAATTACATGTTTAGTTACATAATTACATGTACAGTTTTCCAGAAAATTCATCCTGGAAATAATTTACAGAAATAAGCTACAGGAATACATTTTACTGGAATGGAGTGTATAAGTATTTGGTCTCTTTTTATTTAAATTAATATTTATTAATTATAAATACATATTTTAAAGTTATTATGAAAGTTAAAATATTGTATAAAAGATAAAACATCGATAGCAATCAAAATGTCAGCATGTATTAATCTTTTGATTTCATCTTCGATACAAGATTTATGGCAATAATTATGAACGTTTAATTTTGATTATGGTTTATGTTCGTAGCTATTATGCTAGCTTATTTTAGTGCGCATTTATTATCTAAAATATTCGTCATAAATCCTAAATTAATAGCCAGTCATTAAAACCGCCGGAGGAAATGAGATTGATGGATTGGGGTACCAGGCTTATTGAAATATCTATGAGTATATGTAGGATTATTTAATAACGAAAGTCCGAATTTTTAATGTTCCCTTTTATGTCTAATTATATATTGCGTGTGTATCGCGGCAGCCTCGTACCGGTAGTCGAAGTGTAGGGCTACCCCCCACTAGATGGCGTGATGACCTGGTAAGACATGCAGGAAGTCGATGGATGCAGGTGGCTCAGGACCGTGCTTTGTGGCATTCCTTGGGGGAGGCCTATGTTCAGCAGTGGACTTGTGAAGGACTGTAATGATGATCCTGATGTCGTGTAGTGGCGACATAAAATCAATCAACCTATTTCCTTTGGTGTCGTAAAAGATATTATGGGAAAGACATGAAAGGCCTCATAGCCTTGGACAGATAAAAGTGGAATCAATTACCCTTTTTCGTCCTTTTGGAATTGTAAGAGAAGATTTTAAAATAATTCTTAACCTACTGTCAATGGTGGTAAACCACCTTTATATGTTATGTATAATATTACTCTATTTTATAATTTTATCAATATGTTTAATATCAGAAGGTCTTTTTTTCTGAATTACTATAATGTTCATTTTAATTATGGTACTTATTTTCCACGCGTCCCGGGTTGACTGGGAGATAAAGCCAAAAGGCATCAAGTCCGCCCTTAGTAATACTTTTATTAAGGTGTACAATAAAGTGTAAATAAATACATAGATAAATAAAACATAATATAATAAATACAGGAGAAGCTTATCAGTTTCAGAGGTACAACATATCTGGTACTAAGATCGGCAAACCGCCTTTCAAACGTCGTGTATAGCAATAGTGATTCAGACAACGGAGTCGCATATGAGACTTAGAGAAGCTAATGTCGAGTTGCGAAATGTCACGAGCTGGTTAAGTGAGATGAAATTAGAAGATATTATGATAGGGTAATAATAAAAGAGATAGGTAGATGTCGCGTCTCATAGGTTTATCTTTATAATTTCAGTCCTTCTTAACCCACTAAAGTAGAGTAAGGTAAAAAAAGTAAAGTAAGGTTATTTACTATAGGTACCCACTACTAGGTACATGCCTTCTCTCATTTGCGCTTTAGTTTTAGAGTATGAAAATGTCAAAGGTGTTGGCGGACAGTGGATTTTTTTTTTATTTCTCAGACATGCAGGTTTCCTTTGATGTTTTCCTTCACTGCTCGGTGCAGTATTAAATCAACACTTAGCCCGCAACTACGAGTAAATAAATTTAAATATCATAATAAATAACAAATGAAATATATCAACTAGCCTAATAAAGGACAATTAATGTACCCTATAAAAGGCTAGACCTAGGCTGTCACAAATCACAGTTTCACTGTCTTTCATAGAAACATAAAATCACAAACCTCCTTCCAATAGGGTAGGACTTGTGTCGTGTAGTTGGAAGCACGTTTTATTTATGGATTATTAAAAACAGGTGTCGACTATAGCGAACTTATCTTAATTAAGTTTATATTTTTCGCTCACATTTAAATTGCAATTTTTCATTCATACCAGCTGCCCAAGGGACAATATATTTGATTTGAAATACCCAATCACATTATTTCTTACTCATTACTTCAGTTAACTCTTATCAATCGACGTAGTCAGTGCCTTCGTTAAAGCCTTCAAAAGTTATCGTCAGAGGCGTATATATTACACAATTGTAATCCCTAATCGGTTGTAACAAGGAAGGAAGTGGCTTGCGTAATTTAGCAGATGTTTGTGATAGGGGGTTCGTTGATAAATTAACAAGTCATTCCTTCGATGTGTTTGCTCGTAGTTTGGGGATAATGAAATGATCTTTATCGGAACATGTGCTTATTTGTGGGTACTTTTGTAACTTTATAACCTCGACTTGTGTTTCAATTACTTGCTAATGTGTTAAGTGTGGACCGGTGGGTAATGAATGGTTATCGATATATTTTATTAGTATTTTTTTTTTTTAGATAATTGAGTACAAACGAGCACACAGTCCATCTGATGTTAATTGGATATTATAGCCCATATATATCTACAACTATCCTACAATAAGAATAAAAATGAAGATGCGTTAACACAGTAAAAATGGTCTCCTGTTTTCTGCACTCAACATACGAAACACAGCAACATTATACGAAACATTACTATTTTACGTTGGTATTCTTTTTCTGGTTTAGCCGACCCATTAGTGCTACAACTATAATATATCTGCAGTATGGATCTGTTATGTAGAATTTTTTTTATGATTTTATATATTTATCTTACTACCAAAGTCACATCTTTATATAATGATTTCTTATATTTACGCGAACACTACACATTGAATAAAATTAAAACTAAACCCAAGCATACCACTGCAAGACTTCAAGACACAGTTAGTTCATTCTGCGTAGATCGGACCAAAATTAATAATTAAAAAGCTGAAGGTACTCCGGGTTAACTTTGACATCGGGACGTCAATCACCTCAGTCCCCCGTGACCACGGTTGCTGGAAAGCAACCGAAACGTCGGGAATATAAAATCAATTAATTAAACGCGATAAAATCCGTAAAAGTAGTTTTTATTCAATCTTTATATAACACACGAAGTAATCATACGTAAGAAACTTTCCTTTGTGAAGCGTGATTTTTTAGTAAACAACCGATTCAAAATAAGGTTGCTATGCTCTGAAAAGGAACGTACCGTTCAAGGAACTATTTATTCCCTTTTTTGTATCAAATTATATTCTCATACTTTCGAGTACCGTGTAGTGGCGGTGTAAGAATATCCACTACCCCATATCATCTCGTGGGTGTCGTAAGAGGGGACAGAGGGAAACAAATCAGGAGATGGGCAGCAGCGCCTTTCTAATAACGACTTAAAATTTAAATAAACTGCAATTGCCGACCCGCATGCTAAGTGTGTTAACTATGGCAAATATCTTCCCCCCCCCCCCTCCATGAGGCAATCTATGGGGGAGGGCTGTGTTCAGAAGTGGACTTTAATAGGCTGTAACGGTAATATTTAAGTAACGATGGAAAGCTTAAACATTTATGTACATTTTAAAAGGCAAAACGACTGGGTGGGTATAGAATTAATAAGTGAAAATTTTCCTTTATATGCTGCGTTTATTATACCGTTTATAGAACAAACGGTGTTCTGCTGACATTAATTAACGCACGTAACTGTTTTAATCATTACCGCAAAAATTAATTTTACATTTAACACAAATATTCTCAAAGAATGCTTTTTTAATTCGATGAAAGAATAATGATGCTTAAATGTTTAATGAGACGAATGATTTATAATTAGATTATTATAAAAAGAAAACTACAAATTTCTTCGTATTTAGTTGAAGCTAATATAGAATTTAAATGAGATCAAAAATCAGTCAAAAGATCAAAGATCAAAAGTTGATACATAACTAATCTCAAAAATATTGTGTTATATATACGTTATAAAAATGTAGTCGAATTTACAAACTCCTCCTTTTATTTAAAATCGATCGAAAAAAAAATCCGTCTTATATAAACATGTACCCGCAAGTACTAAACAAAACATAAAATTTTAAACCAACGTGAAAATATTTTTATGCAAAGTTGCCCAGAACATTTTTTTTTTATTTAAGAAATTTACGCCTCCCTTCATCGAGTCCTACTGCGTGTGATGTAGTGAAAGAAGCGACATCGAACTCACAAGTAGACTACTTTCTCACAATAGTTACAATTTAACCTTTATATTAGTAAGAAAGGTTTGCCACATCATTCATCATGCGTACAGCAAAGGAGTGGAATAAATTGCCAGCATTTGTGTTTCCATCCGATTACAATATGGGTGTCTTCAAGGCAAGAGTGAATAGGCTTTTGCTAAATCAGTGCGCTTCACCATCTTAGGCTACATCACCACTTACCATCAGGGGGAATTGTAGTTAAGCGCTGGATTAGAGTAATAAAAAAAAGTCTAAGGAAGCTCGTAATATTTAAATGATCATGGAATTTATATAATACATATACAAAATTCAGGGGGTTCTCATGCTGGTCTACCTTTCCGGTGACCCTGGTATGGAATACGGGTACGCGACCCCGGCTCCCCGAGCTACTGTTATTCTCATACCTTTCCTGCCGAGATAACAGTATCCTTACACCTATGCTCCTACCCCCAAACTTCTTTTTCCTTTTCCCAAAATGGTAGCTTCCTCTACCAGCAATAGCATACCCAAAGAGGGTTGGTGTCAGGCAGGCGGCCGACTGTAAAACTTTTGCCAAATCCCATGCAGTAAATGAATAGTACGAGTTGTGGGACATATGACAGGGCTAGGGCGTACCCCGCAGGCGACGCGCAGGGGCAGCACCCGGCTCCTGTGGGAAGTGGGCAAGGGTTGTCGCACCTTACGGAGCGGGTGCGACGTAAGAGGCGAGCCCGGAGAGAGAAGAATGTCAGAGTGAGGTTTGCAAGCTGGAATATAGGTACGATGACTGGAAGAGGAAGAGAGTTAGCAGATGTTTTGAAACGACGAAGAGTGAATGTTGCCTGTTTGCAGGAAACAAAATGGAAGGGCAATAAAGCAAGAGAGATTGGGGAGGGATACAAGTTTTATTATTGTGGAAGTGATGGGAAGCGAAATGGAGTAGGAGTTGTGTTAGATAGTGGAATGAAAGAACGAGTGACAGATGTGAAAAGAGTAAATGACAGAATGATAGTTGTTAAATTAATGATTGAAAACAAAGTAGTGAATGTTGTAAGTGTGTATGCTCCGCAAACAGGCTGTGAAGAGAGTGTGAAAGAGAGTTTTGGGAGGAATTTGATTGTATGATGATGGGAATACCTGAGCGTGAGGATGTTTATATGGGAGGAGATTTTAATTGACATGTAGAGAGAGTGAATGACGGGTATGAAAGAGTACACGGTGGATGGGGGTACGGAGTGCGGAACCGTGAGGGGGAGGTTCTTCTGCAAGCAGCATGTGCTTTCGACCTGGCTGTAGTAAACACGTGGTTCCAAAAACGAGATCAGCATCTTGTTACTTATAAAAGTGGCCACCACGCGACACAGATCGACTATCTTCTGATAAGACGGAACCAAATCAAGAGTGTAAAAAACTGCAAAGTGCTTCCAGGTGAAGACTTAGTATCCCAGCACCGAATTCTGCTGGCTGACATCTGCTTAACTGTTCGCCTCAACAAACATAAGGATCGTCCCCCACCCAAAATAAAGTGGTATTTGTTGCATAAGGAGGGGTATGCAAGTGAATTTAGAGAGCTAGTAGTAAACAAGATGATAGAGATGGGTGATATGGAAGGAATGAGTGTGAATGAGTGCTGGAAGGAAATGGCTGATTGTATCAGAAGTGTGGCAAGGAAGGTGTTAGGAGAAACAAAAGGGAAGCGTATGATAGATAAGGATGGGTGGTGGTGGAGTGAAAGTATTAGAGAAGTTTTGAGAGAAAAGAAAAATGCCTTTAAAGAATGGCAGAGCGTAGAAGACCAGAATGAATCCATAAAAGAAAGTAAGAGAGGGGCGTATAAAGAATGTAAGAAGAGAGCGAAGAAGGAAGTTGCTATTTGTAGGGCAGAGGCGCACAATAAATTATATCGGTCCCTTGAAAGCCCCGAAGGTCAAAAACGACTTTTTCAAATTGCAAGAGCGAGAGAAAGGAATGGAAGAGATGTTTCACATGTAAAATGTATAAAAGATGATTCTGGAAGGATTTTGACTGACGATGAAAGTATAAAGAAGCGATGGAAGGAGTATTTTGAGAAATTGATGAATGAGGAGAATGAATGGAATGGTATGCTTGAAAACCCACCAGTGAATATGGGCTTAGTGAGAGAAATTAGTGTGGAAAAAGTAAAAATGGCTGTTAGGAATATGAAGAATGGGAAGGTGGTCGGCCCAGATGGAATACCAGTAGAAGTGTGGAAGTTGCTGAGGGCGGATGGATGGAAGTGGTTGAGTTTATTTTTCGGTAAATTGTTGCAGGAAGAACAAATACCTGGGGAATGGTGCAGTAGTATACTGGTTCCCATTTTTAAAAACAAAGGAGACGTTCAAAACTGCAGCAGTTACCGGGGAATAAAGCTCATGTCACATACGATGAAAGTCTGGGAAAGAGTAATAGAGAGAAGAATGAGAGAAGAGTGTGAGATAACACAAAACCAGTTCGGTTTCATGCCCGGTCGAGGTACGACAGATGCCATTTTCGCATTACGCCAATTGTGCGAAAAGTACAAGCGCGTGCATAAAGATCTGCACATGGTTTTTGTCGACCTTGAAAAGGCGTACGATCGGGTTCCCCGTGAGGTCGTGTGGTGGGCGTTAAAGATGAAAGGTATGCCTGGGAAGTATGTGAGGTTGGTCCGTGCTATGTACAGAGCATCCCGTACATGTGTACGATCTGCCGCGGGAACTACGGGCAGTATCGATGTGGCGGTAGGGCTGCACCAAGGGTCGGCACTGAGCCCTTACCTCTTCCTACTGATTATGGACGCTTTGACGTCGGACCTGCAGGATGAGGCACCCTGGTGCATGCTCTTTGCCGATGACATCGTGCTTGTCGGGGAAGAAGGCATCGAGGTACAGAGCAGACTGACGGGGTGGCAACGGAGGCTGGAAAGTGTTGGCCTGAAGATCAGCAGATCCAAAACCGAATATCTGTGCTGCGATTTCGGCGGTCTTTCCAGTCCTGTACCCATGTCGTTGGATGGCGCTATACTGCCTATCTGCTCAGATGTCAAGTACCTCGGTTCCCTCATTCAAGGCGACGGCGGAATAGATAGAGCTGTGCAGCATAGGATTAACGCAGGGTGGATGAAATGGCGACAGGTCACAGCCACAACGTGCGATCCCCGAATGCCAATAAGGCTGAAGGAGAAAATTTACAAATCGATCATCCGACCTGTCGTCATGTATGGAAGTGAATGCTGGGCCGTCAAGAAGAAGGATGAAAATAGACTGCATGCGAATGAAATGAGAATGTTACGATGGATGTGTGGTGTGACAAGGATGGATAAGATAAGGAATGAGTATATAAGAGGAAGCCTGAAAGTAGCGCCAGTGGTAGAAAAGGTGAGAGGAAGCAGATTGGCATGGTTTAGGCATGTGATGCGGAGGAATGAAAGTCATGTCACAAAACGAGTGTTGAATATGAATGTGGAGGGACACACGGGCAGAGGAAGGCCGAATAAAAGATGGATCGATTGTGTGAAGAGTGATATGAGAATGAAAGGAGTAAGTATGGAAATGACGGCTGATAGAGAGGAATGGAACAAAAAGATTTACTGCGCCGACCCCAGATAATGGGAAATGGTTTAGAGAATGATGACATATACAAAACTCCGTCTGCATTGTTTCTAGCATTTTTCAGCATTTTTCGTCATATGTACTTATATAGGAATCCGTCTTCACTTCTCTTCTGTTTTAAGTAGCACGTTGACAGAAAAGACGGCTCCGTGGCCACCGTGGTGCAGTAGCTTAGTATTGCTTAGCTTAGGCTAACTTTAACTTTTTAATTCCCGACATTTTGGGCGCTTTAACTGAAGTGTATGACGTCACGACGATCTACGCATAAACTGCATTGTCTTGAAGACTTGCAGTAATATTCTTGGGTTTGGACTTTGTGTGATTATATCACTCAGCCACCTTCTCTATTGAAATTGGGCTGTTTAAAATTTCAAATGCCGCAGAGAGACCGAAACGTGTGGAATTTAAAAAAAAAGGATAAAATCAAAGCGAAAAATTCCATAAAATTTTGTACAACCGACTTCAGTATAAATAAAATGAGAACATCATCAATGTAGTCGAAGTCAATCAAATACGCATCATTTTATCAATCTACCATTTTCACGTGGTAGAGCCATGCTGCAGCTATATTAGTACTATAGTTGTAGCATTAATGGGTCGACTCGACCGGGGAAAGACCACTCTCTCACAGAATACCAGCGTAAAATAACAGCTTAACTCGGCTGTATTTCGTATGGTGAGTGTAGATAACTGGAGACCATTTTTACTTGAAACAAGGCATTCCTTAGTCCTCACGGGTGATAACGCATCTGCGTTTTGATTCGTAATCGAAGATAGATGCAGATGTCTATGAGCCACAGCATCACTTACCATCAGGTGAACTGTGTGCTCGCTTGCCACCTTTATCCTATAAAGAATCATTTAGGGTAACTCAAAAACTACTAGTCAGATCTTGATCAAATTTATATGTATCCACGTGAAAAACACCAGCTTTAAAATAAAAAAAAGAATCATCAAAATTGGTTCACCTAAAAAAAGTTCTAAGGTTACACACATAAAAAATACAGCTGAGTAGAGAACCTCCTCATTTTTTTTGAAGTCGATAGAAAAATGAAGATAATTTTACTGGAATTGTCGTATTCCGAGTGCTTTGTCCTGATGTCGCACTTATAGCCGGCTTCCCACAGCTTTTAATATCGATTTTATGTCAGACTAGCTGCTCCCCGCGACTTTACCCGCGTGTCATTTAGGGTTTTAATTATGTTGCGCGGAACCCTAATCCTTTTTCTAAAATATAAGCAGCCTAAGTTACTCCTTGTAACATCAGCTATCTTCTAGTGAAAGTCCCGTCGAAATCGGTCCAGCCGTTTCGGAGATTAGCCGGAACAAACAGACAGACAAAAATTTTAAAAATTGTGTTTTTGTTATAAGTACCATATATACTTTCATATACATTTAGTAAAAAGCTGGTATTTTGACATTACAAACAGACACTACAATTTTATTTATTTGTATTATACACGAATTTCGTATGCGCAGATAAGTTTGAAAAGCTCTACGATTTTTAATTAAGTAACGCGTTAAAACAAGGAGTAGTTTCTACTTATCTTTACTAAACTATTAATTTTACGAGAGATTGTTTTATAACCACAGTTATTGATTAAAGCTAGTTACGGGTAGCTTTAATCCTTTAGTTTTAATTATTTGAAACGTTCACTTTAATTTTAAAGTAAAAATTCAAAACCTGTAATTAGTACCATATTCTTAATGTATATTTAACACCTTTGATTTCTGTAGGCTGACCAAGTCCTGAAATATTGGCAAAAGCTTGTCTGCGGTATTGAAATTTTAAAAAAATTAACAGTAACAGTAATAAAATAAGTTATGTTATGTATTAATAAGTTAAAATTAAATAATTATTGTCAATCATAATGTTTTGTCGAGTTTTGGAGAATTAAGCTACATCTCGATTTCTCGATGTTGCCTTCAACAATCCACCTTACCAGCGCGGTAAGTAGGGGCTACCCCTTCCAAAAATACATTTCATCTGGCACATTATTGTGAGCTGTGTGACATACCAACAGGGAAGGCTAAAGGTGATCGTAATAATCTACAGATAGAAAGCTACATATAGAAATTTAATTTATTCGACTTAACAAACCTAAAGGAAAAAGGGATTTTTGGGCCTGAAGTTTACTGATTGATTTATACTTTAAAAAATTGGCCATATTTTTCTTAAGTAAAATACAAAAAAGTAGCTCTTTTTACAATCTAGATTTCGGGAAAACAATAAAATAAGTAATAGGTTAGAAAATCGATTGTAGTGTATTCTTTAATGGCAATAAATCGATTACCATAAAGAATACACTAGTGAAATTTTCGTTTCAGAACGTTATCTTCCAATAGAGGACTTCTCATTTTAAAACTTGACAGTTTAAACTTCAAACAAAAAACACATTTTCGATTCGATTTGAAACGGGCGCAATATAAACGATTCTCGATTAAATTAAGCATTTTAATATCTATTTTCGATTATTTTTCTGTGTTAACTAGGGAGATAAAAAATTGCGTACATATCTACAAATTAATAATAAAAAATACAAGATATCAAAATTTCAACAAGCAACAACAACAATTCAAGTAATCGATCTCAAATCGATATCCATAATATTCACGACACTTTGTTGATGTTGTCGTAACTTTCGTTAATCGTTTCACCATTTCGTTGCATTATTAACCACAGCTTTTTTGGTGATTTTAATACTGATCCTGCTTTTATATCTTTAAGTAACTATAGTGAAAAAAAGCCTGTTACATTGTAATAACAGTGAAAAATCACCTGTTACAGTGTAGGTAATAGATAATCTCACTTTTACTTATTCTGCAATTACTCAAATCCTAGATTAAAAAATCTTGCCAGATTTTCAGCCATGAATTGTTTATACTCGTATATACGCTTTCAAATGGCCCTACTTTCATCTTGTTAACACTTGGGCCCAAGAATGTATGGAGACGTCTCCTTCTCCTTTCTTCGTTGCTTATGAGAACTCAAGGTGAAATGGCATTCCGCAGGTATCGTAATTTTGTGTAATTATCAGTGATAGTTTAATAGTTTAAATTTACAAACAAATGAAAATACATTAAACGAGACGTGATCGTCCACGGCTGGTCGCAATTGCTTAAAATCACCCAGGGAGTGGAGTGTGGAGTGGCCGTTTGAAATTTGTCGGCTTGAATACCATTGTGAAAAAACTTGAGAATTCTGTAATATCATTTCAGTAATTCTGACACAGGCAATACACAGTCCAGTACCTTATAGTCCCGTGGGTGTCGTAAGAGGCGACAGAGTGAAACCAACCAAGAGATGAGCCGCAGTGTTTTCCTAATAACATTAAAAAAAAAAAAAACTGAAGTTGCCAAACAGCCTACCAAGGGTGGCAACTATGGCAAATACCCCCCTATGAATGACAGTAACAAAGAAACGGCCCCCAGTCCCCGGCGGCCCCGCTATTCCTGGCTACGGTGGCGACCATGGTAACGGCGGGGCAGGGGGTGCTAAGAATCTCCGGTGGAGGTTCGGTTGCCACCTTAGACGACTCGACCTGGCAACGTACAACGCACGCACCCTGAGGACTGACTTACGCAACTGGCGGGACTTACGCAACTTCAATACAGCTCGTATTGAAGAAGCGATCGAGCGGAACCAAGGCTCCAAAGTCTTTGCCAGAGATCTGTCTGCCAGAAAGAGCCAACTGTCAAAGCTGAAGACAGAATGTGGCAGCATCGTTTCCGGGACACCTGAGATTTTGAGTGAGATTGAGAGGTTCTATGGGCAGCTGTACACATCATCGTTGGAGCCACACGCAAGTGTGAGTAGCGATCCAAGAGCGAGTCTCATCCGACACTATTCCGAAGATATCCCGGATGTCAGTCTGAGCGAGATTAAAATGGCTCTCCAGCACCTTAAAAACGGTAAGGCCCCAGGCGAGGATGGAATTACAGCGGAGCGTCTGAAAGCGGGTGGAAGACCGGTACTTGAAGTCCTTCAGAAGCTCTTTAATTCTGTCCTCCATGGTGGCATTACACCGGAGGCGTGGAGCAGAAGTGCGGTGGTCTTGTTCTTCAAGAAAGGTGACAACGCTCTCTTGAAGAACTACAGACCGATTTCCCTTCTGAGCCGCGTCTACGTGCTGTTTTCGAGAGTCATTACGAATCGTCTCGCGCGCAGACTTGACGACTTCCAGCCTCCCGAACAAGCCGGTTTCCGAAAGGGCTTTAGCACCATAGACCACATACATACCCTTCGGCAAGTTGTACAGAAGTCCGAAGAGTACAATTTGCCACTATGTCTGGCGTATGTGGACTATGAGAAAGCCTTTGATTCCGTCGAAATTTGGGCGGTGCTGCAGTCCCTTCAGCGGTGCCAAGTTGACTGTCGGTATATCGAAGTGTTGAAGTGCTTGTACAGTAGGGCTACGATGGCTATCCGAGTACAGAACCAGAATACGAAACCTATCCAATTGCAGAGAGGTGTAAGACAGGGTGACGTCATATCCCCGAAACTCTTCACCGCTGCATTGGAAGACGTTTTCAAGCTTCTGGACTGGAAAGGATACGGTATCAACATCAATGGCGAGTACATCACTCACCTTCGATTTGCCGACGATATAGTCCTTATGGCAGAATCGCTGGAGGACCTAAGCACTATGCTCAATGACCTCAATAGTGTTTCCCAACGGATAGGTCTTAAGATGAACATGGACAAAACAAAGATCATGTTTAATGTCCATGTCACACCTATGCCGGTAGTTGTTGGGAGCACTAAGCTCGAAGTTGTTGACGAGTATGTTTACCTGGGACAAATAGTCCGACTAGGTAAGTCCAACTTCGACCGAGAGGTCAATCGACGGATTCAACTCGGCTGGGCAGCGTTCGGGAAGCTACGACACATCTTCTCGTCAGACATACCTCAAAACCTTAAAACGTAATTGTACAACCAGTGCGTGTTGCCAGTGATGACTTACGGAACTGAGACGTGGTCCTTCACTGCTGGCCGTATGAGGAAGCTCAAGGTCGCTCAGCGAGCTATGGAGAGGGCTATGCTCGGAGTTTCTCTGCGTGATAAACTTAGGAATGAGGATATCCGCAGTAGAACCAGAGTGACCGACATAGCTCAACGGATTAGTAAGCTGAAGTGGCAGTGGGCCGGCCATATAGCTCGAAGAACCGACAACCGATGGGGAAGAAAGGTTCTCGAGTGGCAGCCTCGTACCGGTAGGCGAAGTGTAGGGCGTCCCCCCATGAGATGGAGTGACGACCTGGTAAGACATGCAGGAAGTCGATGGATGCAGGTGGCTCAGGACCGTGCTTTGTGGCATTCTTTGGGGGAGGCCTATGTTCAGCAGTGGACTTGTGAAGGGCTGTAATGATGATGATGATAATGATGAAATATTAGCTATACAGTATACGTGTAAATAAAACGAAAGTTAATATTAAAATAACTGGACGTGGTAGAGCCATGCTGCAGCTATATTAGTGGTATAGTTGTAACAGGAATGTGTCGGCTCGACCGGGGAAGGACCACGCTCTCGCAGAATACCAGCGTAAAATAGCAGATTAATGCTGCTGTGTTTCGTATGGTGAGTGTAGAGAACCGGAGACCCTTTTTACTGAAAAAGAGGCATACTATTTTAGTCCTCACGGCTGACAACGCAATTTTAATTCGCAAGCGAAGATAGATGTAGATGTCTATGGGCTATAGCACCCACTTACCATCAGGTTGACGGCTATATTTCATTCGAAAAGAGTGATTTTTTTTGATAAATAGCATAATTGATTATAGTAATAGTCTTTGAATATCTTATATCTAAATAACGTCACAGTAATAAATCCTATCCAGGCGAAGCTGGGGCGGCTTACTAGTTTTCAATATGTATTATAGTTTCAGTACAACGATGTTATGATGATGCAAATCCAGTTAGTGTTACACACCCATAATCATTTTGTAACCAAACATTCTCAGGCACTGAAAGTAGTATCTTCCATATAACATTATTCAAACACAGTATCCGAACAACGCATTGCGAAATGTTAGGGACGCGCCTCTACGTTTTACAACTGCTGGGGTCAGAGGTCTTCGTATTTATGGTTATTGTGGCCGCAACGGCCACCGGTCGCGGCTTAATAAATTGTTTTTGAGTAATAAACGAAACGAGAGAGCTCCGACCATTAGAGTATTAGTCGCTTAAGGCAAACTTATCATTTATTCTGAGACTGATTTACCGTGGGCATAGCGGTGCTTTAACCCTACGAGTTTGTAAGTGGAAATAATTTCTATTGTGTACTGTAGATATTTTTTTCTTTAAAAAAAAAACGTTACCCCCACACTAGGATTTTCTCCTGTGTCTTGGAGGCAGTTTAAAAACATAAATTGCGCGAGGACAAACATCCAGACCCGGAACAATTACTTGTAGGCCATACAAATACTTGTTCCGTGCGGGATTCGAACCCGCGGCACCCAGCGCAATAACTCATTGCTAAGCCACTACACTACGGAGCCGTCGAATCTGTTGTTTAATTTAAAACCAGCCACAGGAACATAATATCGTATCAATCCACTGATATGGTCTCATGTGACTGACTGTTTCATCGGAAGGACTTTCTTAATTCATTGCGTCAAAATCAAATTATTTTTATTCAAAATTAGTCATTAGATAGCACTTTCTGAAAGTTTAAAGACTACACCATCGTTTCAATAAGTTACCCCAACACTAGGATTTTCTCCTGTGTCTTGGAGGCAGTTTACAAACATAAATTGCACGAGGACAAACATCCAGACCCGGAACAATTACTTGTAGGCCATTCAAATACTTGTTCCGTGCGGGATTCGAACCGCGCAACATCGCAACAACTCATTACTAAGGGTAGTGCCATCGCGATTGCTATAACGGTGAATTCAGCAGGTCTACTAATGTAAAATTGAAATGTTAATAATAACCGTTACCGTCACAGCCTACGTACGTCCTACGGCTGGGCACAGGCCTCTTCTCATTTCTAAGACACTTTCGACTATTTACTTTTTATTTAATTTAGAATATGGGTGACAAATGTGCACACAGTCCACCTGATTAAGTGGATGCTGAGGCCCATAGACATCTAAGGCGTATCAGGGTATGAGGGGGTGACGGGGCGGCGGCTTATTTCGTCGTCCGTAACACATCACCGTGTAATGGCGACGTAACAGAATCTACTACCTCATATTATACCGTGAGTCTCGTAAGAGGTGACACGTGGAAAGGAAAAGGATATGGGCAGCAGCATCTTCCTGATAACAACTCAAAACTGCGGTTGCCAACCTGCCAAACATGGCAATAATGACAAATATTCTTACTAAGAGGCCATATACGGCGGAGGCTTATGTTCAGCAGTGGACTTTTGATAAACTGTAATGAATGACGAATAAATGTTAATATTATGAAATTATAACACATTAAAGGACCTCGATAATTACAACGGAAACTATGTTACGCAATGAACATGCTAACACTTTCGCCTACGTATATTTTTTTTATTAGGATAGGGGTGACAAACGAGCACACAGTCCACCTGATTAAGTAGATGCCCATAGACATCTACATCTATCCTCGATTAAGAATATGCATATGCGTTGTCACCCCTGATGACTAACATGAAATCGCTGGTTTCTAGTAAAAATGGTCTTCGGTTTCCTACACTCACCATACTACACCAAATATTCTTTTTTTTTTTAAAACGTTACCCTTAGGATTTTCTCCTGTGTCGTGGAGGCAGTTTACAAACACAAATTGCACAAGGACAAACATCCAGACCCGGAACAATTATTTGTAGGCCATACAAATACTTGTTCCGTGCGGGATTCCAACCCATATAAATACCCATATAGTATAATACATCATACAATGCTGATAAAAGCATTATGCTGCTATTTTACTTATTAAATTCTACGAGAGCAGTGTCCTTCTCCGGTCGAACCTACAACTGTACTACACTAATAGTGGCAGCATGACTCTACCACGTAGAAAGGAAACCTAATGTACATATAAACGTTGCGAAAACATGGTATTTAGTTGCCGTGTAAGTCGATTAGATAAAATTAAAAGTTAATTAACAATTTTAAAAAGCATAAATAAATAATTTGTGAAATAGATGTAGTCATAATTAAAAGAGACGACGTACGATAATTATATACCGTTGGAAGCCTGTAGGCTATAGCATCCTAACGAGTCTGACCAGATTTACGCTGATACGTTATCTTGGACCGGTAACACATGTAATGCAACGCTCAATTAGTTTGCTAAGTGATTGAGATTTTAAGCTTACAAAATTGTTTGAACACCCATCGGATGTAATATACGCTTTAGAATTATTGTTTCTTATGAAATATGATAATTTCTTACGAAATAATTATAAGAACATTCTATTAAGCAGCAATTAGAATAAACTTCGAAACGTATGAAATTGTTTGGTTAATACAAGTTATAAATCTCTCTATGAGGGGAGTGAGAGATGTACAGATTTACATGAATAGGGACAACTATTCCATTATGCTCATTTCTGTTCTCTCTTTTAATTTTGTGTATTACCATACAGAAAAAAATTTAGACACGAAATCCAGCATAACTTGATCAACAAGTGGTAAAATTAAAAAAATTTACAACCGACTTCAATGTAAATAAAATGAGAACATCATCAATGTAGCCGAAGTCAATTAAATACGTATAATTTTTTTTTTTTAATAAGGCTTGCCAACTAAATACATAAAAGGAACTAATAATATCACGATTTAAAAAAATATATTATACATATGCATTTAAATTAAAGGTATGCATTGCATTTTTTAATGATAAAAGCCGTTGATTTACATAATAAATATTTAATTTTTTAATTTTTTTTTGTACAGAGAAAAAAATATGAAAGAATTAGAAACCAACAATAAAAACTAAAAACTAAAAATGGCTCTTGCAACAATCCAAAATCGATTTTTTAAAAGTAGCAGGTTTTTCACAAAAGATATCTAAATTATAATTTTGAAATAAAAAGTTATAACTTTTTACCATTGTTTTTTTTTATAGGATAAGGGTGACAAACGAGCACACAGTCCACCTGATGGTAAGTGGTTGCTGTGGCCCACAGACATCTGCATCTATCCTCGATTACGAATCGAAATGCAGATGCGTTGTCACCCGTGAGGACCAATATGGAATGCCTCTTTTCCAGTAAAAAGGGTCTCCGGTTCTTTACGCTCACCATACGAAACACAGCAGTGCCAAGCTGCTATTTTACGCTGGTATTCTGTGAGAGCGTGGTCCTTTCCCGGTCGAGCCGACCCATTCGTGCTACATCTATACCAGTAATATTGCCGCAGCATGGCTCTACCACGTAAAAACACAAATAGGAGAGGAACTACTATATTTCCTTCTTCTTAAGGACATTGAGAATGGTTTATAATTATGCAGATGAGCCGTAACTCTAGGAACTAATAGGACAATCCACTTCGTGGTTTAATAATTTATACAAAAAAATTATAGATAGCTGTTCCTTACGTTGTCTTAATGAAAGTATGTTAAATTGGTTTAACCTTTCATAATAACTATTAACGCTGCGCTAACTACCATTGATAAAATAGATTATGTTCACAAACTTTTTTGAATCTTTTCGATACGCTGAATTTTATTCTGATAAAATGGATACCAAACAAAACTACAATAATCCACACGGCTACGCACTAAGGCGAAGTACAAAACTTTCATTGCCTGAACAGATTTCAATTCTTTAGAATTTCTAAACACAAACGCTAACATTCTGAAACATTTGTTAACCGTGTTATTAATATGGTTTGTGAATCTCATTTCAGTATCGAGAGCACAGAGCAATACCCAAATCTCTAACCTGATCGACTCTGTTTAAGATCGTTCCGCTTATGTTGTAAGAGCTTGGAAATTTGTTAAATTTTCGGGAAAATTTTATGTGACAACATTTATTAGTGTTCAAAGTCATACCGTTTAGTCGACACCATTCCGTAACCGTGTCTATGTCTGCTTGTAGTTTTAACTGATTGACACTGTTCTTAACTGTTTTGGATAGCTTTAAATCATCTGCGTAAAGTTCAAATTCCCAGTTAAGGATAACTCAAACACTACTGGTCAGATCTTGATCATATTTATATGCGACCACATGAAAAGCACCTGCATTCAAATAAAAAAAGAATCGGTTCATCGAAAACGACAAAACGTTTATGTAACACATAAAAAATACAGTCGAATTGAGAACCTCCTCCTTTTTTGAAGTCGGTTGAAAATAATTATCAGTACTATTACATTTTACTTTATGGGAAGTAGATTTCCATGTGGTGACCGCATAGAGGAATCCATAAACGTATTTTACGCGAGTACGAAGCGACTATGGAAAATGTTACAAAGACCTAATTGGCTTCCGAATTCCGAACGAAAATAAAATATTCAAACCGGCGACGAGGAGTTACACAAAAGATAGGGGGGGGGGGGGGGTATATTTAGTTCATCGTTCAGTAGTGGAGTGTGTGAATCTACTAACCTGTATCATCCCGCGGGTGTCGTGAGTAGCGACAGAGGTAAAAGGAAACATGAGAAGATAGCCATGCTGCAGCTATATTACTGATAGTTGTAGCACAAATGGTTCGGCTCGACCGGGGAAGTACGACGCTCTCAAAGAATACCAGCGTAAAATAGCAGCATAACGCTGCTGTGTTTCGTATGGTGAGTGTAGAGAACCGGAGACCCTTTATTACTGGAAAAGAGGCATTCCATCTTAGTCCTCACGTGTGATAACGCATCTGCATTTTGATTCGTAATCGATAATAGATGTAGATGTCTATGGGCCACAACTACCATTTACCATCAGGTGGACGGTGTGCTCGTTTTTCACCCTAATTCTATATAAAAAAAAAATTAAAAAGATATCAACTTAAATAATAAACATTTAAAAAGTTTAAAGAACTACGGATGCCAAATCGTCAGCCTAGCGTGGCAACAATGGCAAATATTGTTTTGTCTAATTTAAATCAAGTAAATTTTCGTAACCGTGTAGTTGCGTTGTAAAGTATTTACTACCCCATTTCATCCCGTGGGCGTCGCAAGAGACGACAGGGGGAAACTGAACCAGGAGATGGGCAGCAGCGTTTCTCTATAATTACTAAATCAAAACAAACTGCGGTTTCTAATCCGTTTGTCAAACGTGGCACCTATGGCTAACATCCCTCCTATGAGATAATCTATGGGGGAGGCACATTTAGTGCTGCGATCATCAATTCAGGCGTGACGATCTGACGATTATGGCGAATGCTTCCTACAATGCCAGAGTCTAGTTTCTATGATGTTAGTGCTGTTAGCCTGCACGGCTCTTACAGATTAACTGGACTCAAGGCTATAACTATAAAATGGGATAATTAGGGAAGCTATAAATTGCGAAAGCAACGTTGCACTAAAATCGATAACCTTGGGGTCTATATTACTGTGTTTTGTGATCACATAACATGACATAATCGATGACAGAGGCTTTATGTAGCATGGTACCATATTTTTCACTTGTTCCTAATTTTATTATTAGCAAGTGTTTTACTGATTCTTTTCAAAAGCTCAACGCTTTCCGTCGTCACGCCATTGTCTTTGCGTTATTTTGATATTATTCGTATATATTAAAAAATATAGAGCGAAAGCAACGAATGAGTTAATCTTCGCTACTCTTCAATTTTGCTTGTACACTAGCAACTTGCCCCGGCTTTGAAAGCAGCGGAACTAAATAATAAGCGCCAGAGTAGGTAAAAATATAACGATGTATAAAAAAATATCCAGAATGTTCTCTGAAATCACGGTTAATTATATAATATAAAATACTATTAATTACCATCATTAGAATGATGATCAAAATTAATTTTGTATTAAATATTTCATATTGAAACAATTTTTTTAGAACCTCTAACTGCACAAACATGGCAGCTAATTAATGTTGTACACCTATTTTCATTTCCATATAGGTGTTTTTTTTACTTTACCATCTAATTAAAAGAATACTTGGAACGAATACGTACGGTAGCCTTAGACTAATTACACGGTAACGTTATTGCGACAATCTACGATCACAATCATCTTGAATGATTTGTGGAAAAAGTTCTAGAACACGGGACATTTAAATTAAATTAAAGAAATGATATTTAGAAATATTTTTACATCGTTATAAATATTTCTAAAATATTTCGTTTCGACCGAGTGAGAAGCCTTCGGTGCGTTACTGGTGCGTCGTGTTTTTTTTTTTGCGGGCGTAAGTCGCGCGCTGCAACTTTTTTGACGCGTGCTCGTTACCCGGTCGGGCAAGTGTGCGCATCGTTTTAGCGACGTCCACTTTTTGTCCCCGATCGCCATTTACGTGTCGACTTACGCGAAATTCATTGAATGTTTTCGAATTTTCGAGTTGAATGGTCGATTAATTTTCGTGTGGTCGCGTCTTGAGCGGGATAGACGTGAACATCGTACGGCCGTTTCCGGACGATTGGTTTCACGATGAAACGTTGAAAGTGCGGGCCGCCTCGAAAGCGTCAGATGCACCGGTTACAAAACCATGGGTAGCTTTTATTATATTTATTTCGAATTGTGCATTCATGGTATAAATTTTAAGTAGACTAAACAATATAGTATGTACCTTGCAGCAAAAGTTGAGTAAAGTACCAACTTATAAATATCCCATACTACACACGAGTTACTTCTTATATAATTTTATATAAACAAAATTTAAGTATCTATCTGTAATATCGAAATATAATATCGAACTGTTTTATTGAGCTAATATTGTATTATTGAGCTAAGGGGGTTATTTGCATGTTATTAAGACACCATTAACCATTTATAAATTTTCTGTCTATTCGGTCTGTCTGTCTTCGGAATGGCTGAACTGATTTTAATGAAACTTCATAAACAGATAGAAAGCAATATCAGGAGAGATCTAGACTATGTTTTATCTGAAAAACTTTTTTTTATAAGAAGGATGACCAAATAACACACAGTCCACCTGATGGTAAATGGACGCTAAGACCCATAGACATCTACATTTAACCTCGATTAAGAATCAAAATGCAGACCCTTGAGGTCTAGGACGGACTCGTTTTTAGTAAATAGAGTCTCCATACGAAACACTGCATTATTAAGCTGTCAGTGAATCCCAGAAAACTCTTATGGCTTCCAATAGACGGTGGCATAACCATCTCGTTTAAGCCACACGTTCTATATAAATCACATTATTATCAATAACATATTAAGATGATGCTGTGACCAGGATTAGAAAGGAAATGCTTCGGTGGTTTGGTATAGAGAAAGAACGAATGAGGAATGAGTGACAAAGCAAATTTATGTTGCAGAGGTGAACGGCAGAGTCGGGAAGGGACGCCCTAGGCGAAAGTTTATCGACCAAATTGGCGACATATTGAAATTGGGCCAAATTAAGAGTACCTTTAACCGACGAGCGTGTATGCGTATATGGATGTGGAGGAAGCGAGACAGGTGTGTCAGGATCGTGCCAAATGGAAGTCCATAGTCTCTGTCTACCCCACTGGGTGACAGGCGTGAGTGCTTATTTTTATTTTTTTTATAGGATTAGGGTGACAAACGAGCACACAGTCCACCTGATGGTAAGTGGTTGCTGTGGCCCATAGACATCTGCATCTATCTTCGTTTGCGAATTAAAATACAGATGCGTTGTCATCCTTGAGGACTAAGATAGAATGCCTCTTTTCCAGTAAAATGGGTCTCCGGTTCTCTACACTTACCATACGAAACACAGCAGCATTAAGCTGCTATTTTACGCTGGTATTCTGTGATAGCGTGGTCCTTCCCCGGTCGAGCCGACCCAGTCGTGCTACAACTATACTTTTAATATAGCCGCCGCATGTCTCTACCACGTAAAAAATTTAATTCTTTACGTTTATGTATTTACGTATGTTTATACACTCTTCATAATATTAAACCAAAAATAAAAAGTAATACGATCATTGTTTATGAAAGGCAATCAATATCTCAAAAATTATCAAAAACAAAAAAAATACGACTCAGGTCAAATATCGACACGACAAAATGTAACTGGTTATATTTAGGATACATTTATGAATAAAACTAATTTTATCAACTTTTATTTTTATTTATTTTTAAATCCCAACGTTTTGAAGGACGGAATGTAATCGAGCTTCGGAAATTGTAACTTATAATAATATGTTGTTGACTACATATTCTCGCTTTTTCGGTATTTTTTGGTATCTTATGATCGTTAGCGCCAATGCTGCATGTGGTATTAGTTTTTCTCTTCTAAAACCGTTACCTTTACGCTAGGATTTTCTCCTGTATCGTGGAGGCAATTTACATACATAAATATCACGAGGACAAACATCCAGACTCGGAACAATTATTTGTATGCTATACAAATATTTGTTCCGTATGAGATTCGAACCAGCGGCCCTCAGCGCTGCAACTCGTTACTAGGCTATTCCGCCACAGAACCGTCATGGTGCTATGCCAGACGCGAATACAGGGTTGGAATAAAATTAGTTACGTGGCTTTTCTGTCCATACATTCTCAGTAGCACTCCAGAGTCAGGAAGTTGGCGGTATTTCACTCCCGTGCCTCGCAAAGTTCGCAAAACCCCTTTGTCCTTTTGGTCTACGCCTACTCTCTTCTTGATGGAGTTAAATTGACTTCGCATTGGATTATGAGAGTGACGAAATAGAGATCCTTCTCCTTCGTTATGACTGGCCGCCGTGACGACTATTCGATCTGGAAAACATAATTTAATTAAATCTCATTGAAATTGGTATATACGTTTTTCTAAGACAAATGTGAAACGAAATCTTATTCATTAAAACAAATTTATATTTAGTTTTAAGTAAAGAGCACTGCTAATATTAAATAAATAATATGTTATCTATATAGAAACAATATTACAAGTGGCTTTATTAACAGTTATTTCAATCGTATTTCGAATCTGTTGTTAACTTTCTTCTGCGTAGCATTGAAAGGAAGATAATGGTTTTAGCTGGCAGTCTGTTAGTCTGTATCCCGACACGATAACTTCCGTTCCACTGGACCGATTGACTTTAAATTTGGTATGTGGATACGTTGAGGTAGTAGCTCGGTCGAGCTTGAATTTGAGTCCTGTAGGTCAAAGGGCACCAGAGATATGGGATTCACGCAGAAGGAAGTTGTTTTTCTTGAATTTACATTCAATTCGTTTTATTTAAAACCAGCTACAGGAACATAATATCGTATCAATCCACTGATATGGTCTCATGTGACTGACTGTTTCATCGGAACCACTTTCTTAATTCATTGCGTCAAAATCATAATTTGATTTTTTTCAAAATTAGTCATTAGAAAGCACTTTCTGAAAGTTTAAATACTACACCATCGTTTCAATAACTTCCTACTGCAAGGAACCTTGTGGAAAAAAAGCGGAAAGAAATTCACAGTAGACTTTTTTCGCCCAACAGCCAGATTATAATTTTATAAAACATAATATATAGGTAGACGTTCTAGAGCCACGCTGCAGCTATATTATGGTGCTGGCACTAATGGGTCGGTTTGATCGGGGAATGACCACTCCTTCACAGAATACCAGCGTATAATTGCAGCTTAACGCCGCTGTGGTTCGTTAATGAATATTGAGAACTGGATACCGGGAAATGAGACGTTTTTACAGGAAATGGGGTATTCTATCTTAGTCCTCAGGGGTGACAAGATGCTTTGTATTCTTAATCGAATATAGATGTACATGTCTATGAAGCGCAGCATCCACTCACCATCAGGTAAGACTGTGTGCTCGTTTGTCACTCTTACACTATAAAAAAATATACACAAACCAATAGAATCTAATCTGTATAGATTGTACGAGAACCTTTAAGCCGGCTGAATAAAAAATATTTACGAATTATCACAAGATTCGCTTCACCCACACAATAACTAAATGAAGGGTGACTCATGCTCAGCAAATGTATGATTGTGAACTACTCTTAAATATCAGTAGCCTGAACTGATATCGAGAAGCGGTCATGCGGGCACTGCTCCCATTTATAGTTTACTTTTTAATATTAAACATGTTTATAAAATTTGAAAGTTATACCACAAAGATAAAAAAATGTGTACATCACTACCATCTATGCTACATAAATGTCTAAACTACATACAGTGCAAGCGTCTTGTTTTTTTATGCAACTTAAGTGAATGCGTCCAAAGTAAAGTCAGACAGATTGCCATTATTGTATATGTTTACGCTAAAACAACCTGTATGCAACAGAAATAATATACTTTTTCCCGTAAACCCGAAAATTGAGACTTTCATATTAAATTGAAGGGTAATATTAAAACCTATATATATGTATTGCTTATAAATATAATAAACGCGACCACGCGTTATTTTTCACCAACAATATCATAAATTATCGCCAGTAATATAAAAACAATACACAGACACTCGCAATAAGTGAGAAAAGATGATGTAGTTTTGAGTTCGACGACATTTTTTTAAAAGTGTGGCGCCTTTATCTTCTGCCTGTTATTAGCAATGAAATTGTGAAATTATTTTATGCCTTCTTAATTGTTTTATTGTATTTATGTCTGAATTTTTTAAATTGAGTTCTTATGTTATTTAAAACAATGTAACTAAAAACTGATTTTTAATGCATTGATCATTATAATATAATTTATGATCTTTAAATTATTCTTCCATTCATATTTTATTACGTACTACGTGTATGTAACTAAGCGCATATATTAGTAATTTTATGACTTTTATAATTTATTTGTACGTATAGAGTTACATTCTTATAATACAATTAGATTGTATTATTCATCATCATGGCGGTGTTTCACCCCCGTGCTTCGGAAAGCAAGTAAACGGTCCTAGCATTGCCGTTGGCGTTGCAAGGCGTTGGCCGTATGCAGAAAAATATTAATAAAATGCACTTAACTAAAATAAGGCGAATCTAGTGATTTGAAGCTCAGGACCGTGCTTTGTGGCATTCCTTGAGGAAGGCCTATGTTTAGCAGTGGAATTGTGAAGGGCTGTAATGATGATGATGACGATAGTGATGATAAATTCGTATACAATGAAACAGTTTTGTGAAGTGTTCATGTGGTAGAGCCACGCTGCAGTAGCACACAACTGTCGTGACTCGACCGGAGAAAGGGTATCTACGGTCGCACAAAATAAAAATAAAGTTACAACCTATATATGTCCCACTGTTGGGTACAGGCCTTCTCTTACTTCTGAGAGGGCTTTAGGGCAAGGAAGAGTTCGCCGAGCCGATGGTAAATCAACACTTAAAATTGCAATTAACAATTTCATTGGTGCCGGCGGGGATCTCACCCGGTATGTTCACGTACTGTGAAATTTACAGCGAACGCTGCTTGCACAGAATATCATGGTATACAGCATCAAGCTACTGTGTTCCGGACAAACACGTAACTTTTAAATTAAAAAAAATAATTCAGTATTTATTTTTTCAAGAAGTTAACTTAATGATACTTTAATGACTAAAGCTGATAATTAATCGCCCTTAATTAGCCAAGATATAGAAAAATAAGCTGTAGGAGATAACAGTCAGGATTAAAGTATCAGTTTTTGTACCTTATAATTTTGATGCTCAATAAAAAAGTAAGTAGATAATTTGAAAAGATGAATTAACCCAATTTAATAGCGACCTTGCTCCGTGGCAGAGTGAAGGGTTCTCTTGCTGTAATTATTAAATTAAAGGTCGAACGCACTGCTTGATTCTCAGAACCATAATGTCACAAATACGGTCCACTTTAAGGACTCACGACTCTTTGAGATTTAATTTTGAATTTATTTTGCAATGACAAGATATTCTTAATGTTATAACCTATCTAAATTTAAAGGCATATCTAAAGTGGGATTCGAAAAAGCTCTAACGCCGAAGACAAGGTATTAACACTCCCACGAACGTTCTAAATTAACATAACAATCTGTGAATGCGCTGTAAATTATGATTTAGACTTTATGCCGTTAGAAATATATGAAACTCCACAATAGCTACATTTCCATAAGGCACGGATTATAAATTACGCTCTTTTTCAACCAATCGCTTATATGGGTTTTAAAAACGTTGGACAGGCGCTTGTATTTTATAACTAAACTTGAAATTACGAATTAATCCGGTATCCGAAGCCGGTACCATCGTGAGATTTAAATTTCTTTTAAGTTTTACTACTCGTTAGGAGTTTGGATTGTTATTTATGTTCGTCTTCCAAATGCTTTGAAGGCAAAATTTTAATAACTCTAACTTCCTATTTCGAAGTTGTTGTAGGTAATGGTCCGATATTTTAAAGTCCAAATATTAACACATCTCCACGTTTTGAAGTACCTACTTATATGCTTTAAGTTTGCTTTATGTCACATTGACATTATACGTGATTTTAAATCGTCCGAAGAATTATTTCTATGCAATCACTCGGGGGTATCGCGTATACAAAACATTAAATCTAATATCTTTACGTATGAAATTACACAACAAATAATTGTGCTTAGAACAATTTTGCACTCTAGAATCATGGATATAAAGATGCTTTTTAAAAATATCGTCTCATAAACAAATTATCTCGGACGGACATAAATCATCGTGCCGCGATCAACAATCACAGAGTAAGAGAAAACAATCAGACAAGCAATCTCCAAAAAGTGAATGTTAATTGAAATTTGAAGGTACTCACACACAATGTTTGGCAATCGTAGATATAGAACATCATAATTAATCATTTATTTCTCAATATTTATTAAAAGATTAAATTGACGGTCTCACAAATGTAAAATGTTTGGTAATTTTAAAAGATCTGTGCAGAACTACAAACACACACACACACACACACACACGCACTCACGCACGGACGCACGCACGCACGCACGCACACACGCACGCCCGCACGCACGAAAGCACGCACGCACGCACGCACTCACGCACAAACGCCCGCACACATGGAGGCACGCACGCACGCACTCACGCACACACGCACGCACATGTGTGTGTGTGTGTGTGTGTGTGTGTATGTATGAATTCATGTATGTATCTTTATTTTACATTGTGTATGTTAATATTGTAATATTTATCATAAGAGTGCACACTAAGTCTGCTTCAGTTTAAATCTGTCCAGTATCGGTGGAAGAATATTATGAAATAAGCAGTGCCTTTGTACAAATAATATTTTTATTTTTCATTGTAACATTACCTTGTGTGTACCTACATAAATTGTTAAATAAATAAAAAGTCCACCATAATACTTACTTACTTACTTACTTATCTTCACGCACAATCCCTGACGGGGTAGCCAGAGAGAACAGATCGCCAAGTGTCACGATCCTTACATATCTCTTTCGCTTCTTTCAGATTCATTATCTTCTTCATACATGCACGTCTAGGTATCCGAGTACTCTTGACCCTACCCTCTTCGAGCAATTTGCTCACATGGTCTTCGAAAGTTAGTCTCGGTCTACCTCGACACCTTTTAATATTAACTTTCGCGCTATATATTTTCTTCACCATTCGGTCTTCACTCATTCGCTCAACGTGCCCAAACCACCGAAGCACGCCCTTATCAATTTTTGTGATAAGGTCATCTTTCAAACCTGCCATATTGCGAATCTCTTCGTTTCGCTTTCGGTCGGCCATAGTAACGCCGCACATTTTACGAAGAGATCGCATCTCCACTGCATTCAACTTACTTTTATGCTTCTTCTGGCATACCCAGGTTTCGCTGCCATATAACAAAGTCGGTACCAACACTGCGTTATGTATTGCAAGGCGTGAACTCTTCGCTACGCCTTGCCTTTTGACTAACGCAGTCAGGGCACCATTGACTTTGTTCCCGGCAGCAACACGCCTGTCCACATCTAAATCACATCTTCCATCCCGGCTAAAAGCACTGCCCAAGTATACAATTTCATTTACCTGTTCTAGACATTCCTGATTTACCCATATTTCACACTTCGTTCTCTCTTCGTCCCTTTCAAATACCAGAACCTTAGTTTTATTAGCATTCAAACGGAGACCTTTAATTTCACATTCCTCTTTCATACACGTGACTAATGCCTGCAGTTCTGCCTCTGATGGTGCAATAAGCACTGCATCATCAGCATACAGCAGACAATTTACTTTTATGTCACCCAATTTCACACCCAAACAGCTATCTTTCAGCTTTTGTAAACAGCTGTCGAGATACAGTATGAACAGCCAGGAAGACATGACACAACCCTGTTTTACGCCCGTTTGGACGCTAAACATGGGTGACAGGTCATGTCCTACCCGCACACAGGCTTTACAGTCACAGTAAAGAGACTGCACAGCCCTTAGCAATCGGCCATCCACACCATACCCCGGCAACAGTTCCCACATTTTCTTCCTTACAACCTTATCAAATGCTTTCTCAAGATCCACAAAAGCACAGAAAATCTTCTGGTTAACAGCCAGAAGCTTTTCCGTGATCATACGGAGAGAAAACATTTGATCCGTGCATCCTCTTCCAGGTCTAAATCCGCATTGTGCCTCCCATAGAAATCTTTCCGATTTCTCTTGCATCCTACGTGTCAAAACCTTCGAGTAAACTTTACTTGCTAAACTGGTCAAGCTGATCGCCCGATAGCACCCGCAGTCAAAATGTGAACCTTTACCTTTATATAAAGGCACAATGACTGCGGATCGCCAATCATCCGGGACATCCCCCGTCCGCCAGCACAAATTGCACAGCAGATGAAAGCTGTCCCAGACGCGAGGCCCACCATACTTGACCATTTCAGCAGTAACTCTAATAGCATAATACTTGTTGGCAGAATTATTCTTAGAAATATTTTAACTTCTTAGATATGCAGGTTTCCTCAGGGCATTTCCCTTCACCAGAGAGCACGTGCTAAATGATCACTTAGAATTGAGATTAACAATTTTAGTGGTATCGATGGCGATTGAACTCGGGTTACTCGCGGTCTATGAATTTTAAGCTCTTAAGATACCACAACTCTTATAAAATATACTTGTAAAAAAAATATTTCTATAAAAATTAGAGTGTCAATAGATACTGTGTTACATAATCTCGTAAATCTACATTTATTCTGAAATAAGAATCGATTTGCAGATGCTAAAAGTCGTAAAGTCAAAATCAAAATATTTTAATTCAATTAGCTAATGCTTCACAAAACACTTTTTTAAGTCAAGAAAGCTACGCCATGGCTTCTAAAGATGCTACGGGCGGGAAACCTTTCTGACCTTAAATCGAAATTAGTAAGGTTAACAGGTGGTATAATTAAAAATTTTGTACAACCGACTTTAATATAAATTATTAAGATTAACTCAAAAACTACTGGTCAAATTTTGATAAAATTTATATAGAACCACCTGGGAAGTATACCCTTTGAAACTAAAAAAGAATTTTCCAAATCGGTTTAGGCGTCTTCGAGTAATCGGTGAATATACATAAAAAAAAGATTCCGATGATTGAGAACCTCCTCCTTTTTGAAGTCGGCTGAAAAGAGTTATCAAATAAAATGTGATAGAATAATAGAAGAGAATGTGTGTCGTTTATTATTCGCGTTTCAGAGCACGATCGAGGTCCAAATCCGTCTCCACTCCCAACCACAGCAAATATAAAGATGATACGAGTATATGCGTGGCAGAGTTACGCTACAGCTATATAAATACTGCGTACGAATGGGTTGTCTCAACCAAGAAAGAACTAGTCTAGCAGAATGCCAGCCCAAAAAATTCGTATGGCAAGCAACCGGAGACCCTTTTTAATGGAAATTATCTGTTTTTTTCTTTTTCTTTGACTAAGTGCTCATGCACATATTTTCACTCGTAGTCGAGGAATGTAGATATCTATGGATCACATCATCCACTTATCATCAGGTGGAGTGTGTGTTCGTTTGTCACCCTTATCCTGTAAAAAAGACACTTCAATTTAATTTATATGTTAATAGATATGAAATGGTGCCTGTTTTACATAAATTTTATTTTGTATTTCAGATAACAAAAAATCACATAAAATTTGCGGCGTCAATAAATGCGAATGACTCACGATTGTCACTTAATCTTAAAGATTGCTTTGTCTTTAGAATTACTCATATCAGTAAAATGGTGATTCATTTTAATACCATTATAAATTTATTTGCAAAAAAAATTCTATCTAATTTTTAAGTACCTTTTTGACTTTAAATAGCTTCTCACGTTTCGAAATTTAAAATGCTTTCTATCTCTTAATATGTACCGTGGGCTTAGAAAGGGGTTGGTATTTTTACCTGCAGGATTTATGTGACCGCACCTGTGTCCGTCCACTCGTATTTTAGTATGTTTTTTACGTCATTTCTCAACTGATCCCAGACCATATCTCTCCTTAACAATATTTATTGTGCAATAGGAACGAAAATAAAAATTTATTCGAATAAATTTTAGGGTAAGATGCTTATAAAATCGGTGTCGTACCATTTCGGATTACATTAGTTTTAAAGTGACGTTCATCATTATAACAACTATCAGCTAACCAGTGCTTGTAAATTTTAGCTTAGAATAATATAAAAAATATTAAAATGCAGATGCGTTGTCAACCTCGAGTACTACTGTGTAATGTCTCCTTACAAGTAAAAAGGATCTACGATTCTTGTCACTGATAATATGAAACACAGCAGTACGACGATATTTCACATTGGTAGTTAAATAATTAAAGAATAAGCTGTTGAAACAAGATAATGGCTGTAGTACTTATACTATGTTGCCTGGTCGAATATATATATGCAGCTAAACTCAAAATATTATCAAATTAAGATTTCTTTAACCAGCTGGATCTCGACGTAGATTTCCTCTTCAAAAATACTTTAAACATGTTCTTTCTTTATCGGCCCATAAAATCCAACGCTAGACATGGGTCTATGCCGGCGCTATCGTCGCGCTACAAGCGGAAAGCACCGAAGCCTAAATCGCGCTATCAAAGTTCCGAAGTACTGCGGTATATATAGAACAGCTCTACTACCACATGGAAAATTGGTCACTCCCCAGGCCGATCACCTTGCCCGGCGAGAGATTTCCCCTTTTCCTTTCAAGATCAAAGGTCTCCTGGAGGGAGGATTCATTTTAATTATTGCGCTGGCTGGTGGTTTCATAATCGCAGTGCAAGAAGTCACGCATCGATGCAGCTGTCCGTCGCCGTTCTAGGTATTTTAAGTCTGACGTAAACGAGAACGTACAACTTGGCCAAAACAATTAGACGCATGAGAGAAATGCGGTTTCGGCGCCCACACCCCGCCTCTATCCCCGCGCTTCCCTTACTGACCAATCGGCTTTACGTGTGCCCTCCCTAGTTCTAATAACGTCTTAGCTGTCATGCGCCTAATTGTTTTGGTCACGTAGTAGCTTGAGCTAGAAAGCGTAGCTGTTGCATGTCGGAAAGTAAATCACATATAAATCTATAATTATGTTAAAACAACAGAACTGTAAACTTTAACTGTGAGAGGTTCGAATGTACCTTTCGTAAGAAAGATATGGAGTTATTGGCGGGATTAAAGTATATTTAAAACAGCCTTCAGTTCACTACTGAATCATGTCTTTGGATGGTGTAAAATTAACACAATTTTCATTTCGGTAAATAGATTTTTGAGCCAGTGTTTCCCTTTATAGTCTTTGTAATCAGTCTATTTCTTTTTGTTCGATTTAAAGTTGACTGAACAGTCTCTAACATGCAACAATGTGGGCAGAAATTTAAATATATTTTCTCCACTTTGGTCCTTCAGTTGAGATATCTTTGAACAATGAAAACATTACTTAACAGTGTGTAACAAGAATGAGGCGATTTAAATAGTTTAAAATTAATAAAATAACATAATATAACCACTCATCTTTGAACTTTTGTTAGTAATACTGACGTTTTCTTCCAGCTCTTGCTACTTTGGAAGATGTCGGTCCAGTTTCAGAGTCAGTCTCGTAACTATCATTATCACTGTCACCGCTGCCCATTATTATTTTGTATTGTACTCTGGTTCTACTGCGAGGCCATGAACCTCATATGGGGAATATTTTCCATGGTTGCCACGCTTGGTAGGCGGGCTGTTAATCGTAGTTCTTCTTCTACTACTACTATTATTACAACTGCACTATATCCTTAGGCTGGATTTAGTGGTCGATCGACACTGAGCGCTGACATCGGTTGAGCGAAGCTATATCAATGAAAACCTATTAACGACTACAGTGCAGTGCTGATGAAGTACTACGCGCGTACGGCTAAGTCGCGCGTACGAGGGCCGTCGGTCGAGCTCGTCGGTCCGACGTACGTCGGTTGACTGACGCGCTATGGCGGTACATGCGTGAGTTCAGTGTAGGGATGATCGATGTTGTAGAAACATCGATGATGACATCGATGTTGACATCGACAGCTCAACATTGATGTTCGATGTTTATCCTACCCAAAACATCGATGTTGGCCATTATCGATGTTTTTTTGCACATGTATTTAATAGCTTAGAATAAGATGAATAAAAAAATTGTCATGTTGTTTATGGTTTATAATTAATGAAATAAAAAAAAATCCTAAACAATGTAGTGTAAAACAGTAATTTAAAAAAATTGGAAGAAGTTCACAAATATCTAATTCACTTGTTATATTGGCCAATATATTTGCAGATTGATTGAAGAAATAGTAATTTTGACAAAGATGTACCTTTCAATCTGTTTCTTTGTTGATAAAGAGTTGAGGCAGCTATTGAAAATAATTTAAAAATAAAATTTTGTACAACTGACTTAAGGATAACTCAAAAACTATTGATCAGACTTATATGGGTCTAATTTATATCGGACCGCATGTAAAGCATCAAATTTTCAATTTACCCAGAAAAAAGTTATGAGGTAACACACATTATAAAAGAACATACAGTGGAATTGAGTACCTTCTCCTTTTTGCAGTCGGTGGATGACCGCTCAGATGACGCTGATGTAGCGATTGTGGTCAAATATCTCACCGCAAGTTTTCTTTTTAATTTTAGATAGGTAGAACCGATAACATTGTTCTAAACGTGCATTGGATCGTGTTTAAGATCAACCATCGGATTTTTTTTAAACAACCGATAAAGAAACAGATAACCAACAACGACACCAATAACAAACGAAATTAGTGACACTTGCGACATTACAGTTGACAATTGACAGTTAAATTTGATACCCCATAATGACATATTTTCAGGTTATCGATGCGTTCAAGCATTCTGACTTATTCAAAATTTTAAATATTTTAGAAGAGATGCAAGATTTAGTTGATATTGATTTCGTGGATTCGCAAGTACTCAATAATCGATTATGGGTTTAATGACATCGATGTTTCGATGTTCGACATGTGGCAACATCGATGTTAAAACATCGATGTTTTCATTCTTGACATCGATGATCATCGACCATCCCTAGTTCAGTGCGACGCTGACAGAGCGACCGACCGTAAGCGCGTACGCATTATCGGGAACAAAAATGAAGATTGATACATGAATTGTTCTCGCAATTTCGAATACAATGAAGAAAATTCTCTTTCAATTAATGGGTCTACAATTATTGGGTGCACATGATATCTTCTCCGTCTTTTAAACCGTAATCGTTTGCGTAAATAGTACGCACATATTATACAGTTAACAAATGGATTCATTTTCCTTCCTAATTGTACACGTCTAACAAAGCTTGCCGTCACTTAAGCACTAAACGCTTGGCCTCGACCGACGACCAGGACGTACCATCAGCGCGTACGGAACGTGCTGACCGTCGGTCGAGCACTAAATCCAGCCTTAGACATAAACACAACTGTAGTTAGGTAAGGGGATGGTACCTATCCACACCTACTCCCGGGCTGAAAAAAGTGTTAATACCTAGTAACCCACTTACCATCACGTGCACGGTGTGCTCGTTTGTCACCCTCATTCTATAAAAAAGACGATGCAAACAATGGGGAACACCCATGCATTTACAAATCTGTTCCAGCAACAACCGTTAATGAGCATCTACGTTTATTGGCAAACGCAAACGCCAATCCAAATTAAGCCGGAGCAATTTGTCATAGCGGTAGTTATAAATTATCAATTTCGTAATATAGTTGAAATAACACAATGTCACCTCGATACACGGTATGTCGATCGATCATAAATTATAGTGACGAGAGGCCGTTTATCAAACGAGTGGATACCCCGTCTAGTATTTGTCGCTGTAAGTAATTCATGATCGTGATCTGTAAAGGCCACTAGCTCGCGCAATAAAATGTGATATTTGTTCAGACCCTTTGGATCTGACTCTTGACTGGAATATAATCAGATGGTAAAAACATTCTAATAATAATAAATATGTCTTCGAGACCGAATTTTTTTTTATAGAAGAGGGGGCAAACGAGCATGCAGCTCACTTGATAGTAAGTGACTACCGCCGCCCATGAATAACCGAAACAACAGGGGAATTGCAAAGGAGTAAGTAAGTCTTTTCTTGAAAGTCCCTAAGTCGTATCGGTCCGGAAAAATTGCCGGTGGTAAACAATTCCACTGAGAAGTTGTACGGGGAAGATAGTTCCTAGTTGAAAGCACAGTGGTGGACCGCAAAGCATCCAGATGGTGAGGATGGTATCATGAATTTTGAAGCGGTGTGCGTTCGTGGAATTTTGCGTGGAATTATTCGTAACCTCAGGGCACTCGTGATATATGCGATAGAAAATGCAAAGGGATGCAACACCCCTACGCAGCGTCAATGAAACAAGCCGATCAGAAAGAACTAGGTCGTCGACGATCGAACCGCTCTTCGCTGGATGCGGTCAAGTGGAAGGTGTTGGCACTGGGGTGCCTCGGCACAGAGATGAGAACAGTATTCCATGTGAGGCCATCTTGCACTTTGTAAAGTTGCAAGCGATGTGCCGGCATGAAATACTGTCTCGCTCTGCTGAGCACGCAAAGCATTTTAGAGGCTAATTTGGAATTTCCTTCCAAGTGACCACGAGACTGCACATTATTCGATATGTCGAGGCAGCAAGGGGAGTGTCTTCAAATTGAGGAGATACGATAAAGGGGGTTTTAAACGCGCAAACTTGTGACTTCTGGGGATGGAACTTTTCTGTCGTTGATGTCGTACTTCAGGGCATACCCTGATGTACCACATCAGCGACAGAATCAGCAACAACGCTGGGATCATCCGGCGGGAAGCAAACCCGCCCCCAAAGGGTAGGATGCAAAAAAAGACCGCATCCCGTCCCAATTGGCCAACCTGTAGTGCCAAACACAGCGGCAGCTTCCACAATACAACCGCGACGTTAGTGTGAGTGGTACTACACTCCGGACAAGACAATGGCCCGACGAGCTTAGAGGGGCGTCGACGGATAACCTGATATTCGTACGGATGAGAGGTCAGCAGAAGGTCCATCAGGCGATGTGTGTGATCCTCCACATCTGGAATCCGCGTAGGCGAAGTACCCAGCTGTGTAAAACCATATGCCAAATAAAAGTCATGAACAGATCTCCCCTCATGATTTGTTAAACGTGAACCGAGCCATTTAGCGTGGTGGGCCTTAAAACCGCCAAGGATCACTATCTCTGTGGATGGGATTTACTGTAGCAAGGAATCTGTAGCAATTTGGACGTGGTTGATGAGTCGGTCTCTTTCGGCACTATCGCTATGGGACCTATAGAGGCACCCGTAGACGAGGGGATGGTCGTCGCTGTCTACGCGCAGCTGTAAGTTGGACAGGTCCGTACCTTCAAGACTGCCGAGGCGTCGAAAACAGATGTCCTTTCTGACGTATACGCAAACTCCAGTCCGAGGAGAGATATGAAGTATCAGCCAAAGAGGACGCTTGAGTCTTGGTTAAAAAAACTAAGGCCGGCTTCACCGTCTCCAGATGGTAGTGGACAGCGTTACGGTTGGAATGAAGTTCCCTGCTGTTGCAAAAATTCACGGATAGC
This sequence comes from Parnassius mnemosyne, assembly GCA_963668995.1. Lineage (NCBI taxonomy): Eukaryota > Metazoa > Arthropoda > Insecta > Lepidoptera > Papilionidae > Parnassius > Parnassius mnemosyne. The sequence goes on from CAVLGL010000080.1 coordinate 11,589,589, forward strand.
GTGACACGTTGCCTATTATTACTTTCCACGCTTGGCAGGCGGGTAGGCGACCACAGTTTTTTTAGGGTTCCGTACCTCAAAAGGAAAAAACGGAACCCTTATAGGATTACTTTGTTGTCCGTCTGTCTGTCTGTCAAGACCCTTTTTCTCAGGAACGCGTGCAGGTATCAAGCTGAAATTCATATCAAATACTCAAGTCCACCGTCCCTTAGAGCTGTGAAAAAATGAAACTTCTAAGCTAACGCAATCAAAAGATACAGCTGTTTATGCCGTAAATTTTACACATTCGCAAGGGAATCAGAACCTCCCGTGAACTCACGCACAATCCCTGACGGGGTAGCCAGAGAGAACAGATCGCCAAGTGTCACGATCCTTACAAACCTCTTTCGCTTCTTTCAGATTCATTATCTTCTTCATGCATGCACGTCTAGGTATCCGAGTACTCTTGACCCTACCCTCTTCGAGCAATTTGCTCACATGGTCTTCGAAAGTTAGTCTCGGTCTACCTCGACACCTTTTAATATTAACTTTCGCGCTATATATTTTCTTCACCATTCGGTCTTCACTCATTCGCTCAACGTGCCCAAACCACCGAAGCACGCCCTTATCAATTTTTGTGATAAGGTCATCTTTCAAACCTGCCATATTGCGAATCTCTTCGTTTCGCTTTCGGTCGGCCAAGGTAACGCCGCACATTTTACGAAGAGATCGCATCTCCACTGCATTCAACTTACTTTTATGCTTCTTCTGGCATACCCAGGTTTCGCTGCCATATAACAAAGTCGGTACCAACACTGCGTTATGTATTGCAAGGCGTGCACTCTTCGCTACGCCTTGCCTTTTGACTAACGCAGTCAGGGCATCATTGACTTTGTTCCCGGCAGCGACACGCCTGTCCACATCTAAATCACATCTTCCATCCCGGCTAAAAGCACTGCCCAAGTATACAATTTCATTTACCTGTTCTAGACATTCCTGATTTACCCATATTTCACACTTCGTTCTCTCTTCGTTCCTTTCAAATACCAGAACCATAGTTTTATTAGCATTCAAACGGAGACCTTTAATTTCACATTCCTCTTTCATAGACGTGACTAATGCCTGCAGTTCTGCCTCTGATGGTGCAATAAGCACTGCATCATCAGCATACAGCAGACAATTTACTTTTATGTCACCCAATTTCACACCAAACAGCTATCTTTCAGCTTCTGTAAACAGCTGTCGAGATACAGTATGAACAGCCAGGAAGACATGACACAACCCTGCTTTACGCCCGTTTGGACGTTAAACATGGGTGACAGGTCATGCCCTACCCGCACACAAGCTTTACAGTCACAGTAAAGAGACTGCACAGCCCTTAGCAATCGACCATCCACACCATACCCCGGCAACAGTTCCCACATTTTCTTCCTTACAACCTTATCAAATGCTTTCTCAAGATCCACAAAAGCACAAAAAATCTTCTGGTTAGCAGCCAGAAGCTTTTCCGTGATCATGCGGAGAGAAAACATTTGATCCGTGCATCCTCTTCCAGGTCTAAATCCGCATTGTGCCTCCCATAGAAATCTTTCCGATTTCTCTTGCATCCTACGTGTCAAAACCTTCGAGTAAACTTTACTTGCTAAACTGGTCAAGCTGATCGCCCGATAGCACCCGCAGTCAAAATGTGAACCTTTACCTTTATATAAAGGCACAATGACTGCGGATCGCCAATCATCCGGGACATCCCCCGTCCGCCAGCACAAATTGCACAGCAGATGAAAGCTGTCCCAGACGCGAGGCCCACCATACTTGACCATTTCAGCAGTAACTCTGTCTAGTCCCGCAGCCTTACCACATTTCAAACTTCGAATCGCACGTTCAATCTCTTTCATACTGATGATCTCAGTGTCATCGAGGTCCGGGTCTGGCGTACCAGTCACGGCGTCATCCCCGCCCGTTCCTTCACTAAGATCATCACACGCATACATTTCTCTATAAAATTCGCTCCATCGCTGCCTCCCGTGAACTCAGAATCTTGAAATTTGGTACGAAGCAACGTTTTATAGCACAGATAAAGGAAAAATTGCGAGAAGCATAAATTTTTAGTTACATCATATAATTAAAAATATAATTTAACAATTTTAAACTTATATACCTACAGATTTGTTCGAAACCCTCGGTGCGCGAGTCCGACTCGCACTTTGCTGGTTTTTTTTTTATTTGTAACCAGTAAGACGCAGCTACCCATCTTATGTTTCCGTTTTCCACTTTCGCCTCTTACTACCTCTGAACCTACTTAGATGAATGTCGAAGCAGAACTCAAGTGCCACCACCAGATTGTCCTGAACAATTTAAAAGAAATGACAACCTGACTACTCTCAGGCAACACTATGCGCTTTCTTGGGTTGTCCATTATCCCATAGTTGGATATTAATTGACGGGAGACGCCTGTGCCCGACACTGTTGTATATGGCGTGGTCTGACGCGTTTTGCCCTAAAGCGTTTTGCCGAGGCACGGTGCACAACGTAACAACGTTTTTTCACATAACTGTTACACCTGTGGACGATGAGGTCGTCACTTTTTTGTAACTTTATTATTTTTTTCACGATTAAGATTAATTTTTCAAAAAATATTATAAAGTTAAACAAAAAATTATGAATTTTTGAAATAGTGCTTTAAAGAGATTTGAATTGAGAATGCACTTTAATTTTTATATATTTTTATTATACGAGTATTAAATGATGAACGTTACGGTGATAGTGAATAAGGCGTGTACTTTTTTATAGGATAAGGGTGATAAACGAGTACACAGTACACCTGATGGTAAGTGGATGTTGTGGCCCTAAAACATCTACATCTATCCCCGATTAATAATTAACCAAAATGTAGTTGCGTTGTCACCCCTGAGGACCAAAATGGAATACGACGAAAAACAGCAGAACGAAGCTTCTATTTCACGTTGGTATTCTATGGGAGTATCGTTCTTCCCCGGTCAAGCCGGCCCATTCATGCTACGACCATAATATAGCTGCACTATGTGTCTACAAAAATGATAGTTTTTAAGATGATATTCTACCTAAATTTAGTTTAAGAATTCTACTAAAAGTTATTTAACGAGTTCTTCTGGGTAGGTTTATACGTGGTAGAACCATGCTGCATCTATATTACTGGTATAGTTGTAGCACGAATGGGTCGGCTCGACCGGGGAAGGACCACGCTTTCACAGAATACCAGCGTAAAATAGCAGCTTTGAAACACTGCTGTGAAAAGTGAAGAGGCATCCCTTCTTAGTCCTCACGGGTGACAACGCATCTGCATTTTGATTCTTTATTGAGGATATATGTAGATGTCCATAGGTCACAGCAACCACTTGCCATCAGGTGGACTGTGTGCTCGTTTATCACCCTAATTCTATAAAAAAGGTGGTCTGTGTGCTGTGTGTGTGGATATGTAGTTAAACGCAGTAAGGCATTGTTTTAAGGCATGTTTGTCTTCAAAGTTGACAGCACATCTGTAGCCTTTTATGTTTCAAGTTGTTTGCATGTGTCTATGCACTGCAGTTACCACTTTCCATCAGGTGAACTGTAAATTCGTTTGCCACTAAAGTCTTATAAAAAAAATATCAATAAAAAATCAAGCTCAAATCCAAATTCTCTTCGAAATTGGCTTATTGTGCCTCTTCAGATAAATTACAAATGATTACGTCAACTATTGATATCGGCAAGAATTGCCTATGATAATAAGGACATGGAAATGTTTCTAGTGTTAAGTGTTATACGGTATGGAACACTAAAACTAAAATAAATTCCGTAATTATAGTTATTTATTTTCATTTTGACTTAACGAAAAATCACAATGATATATATTTATCGTTATACTTACGAATAACGATAAATACGAATAACGATACGATAGATACTTCATAGGTTTTGAAATTCTCGGTCTATTTTTATACCACTAATATTAGATATAGAGCTGGTAGTGGCCGTGGTAGAAGAAATAAATAACTCCGACCTCTAGCAACGGGCCGCGCGGCCATATTTGTTAGATTTATTATTTTCGTTCACTTTATCGATAATTTCGGCTGCGGGCAACCTTTCACTCGACCGGATTCCTCAGCGCATCGTTAGAATTTCACCAATAAATAAAACCGAGTTGCGTTCATTTCGTAACAGCGCGTGGGATGGCTTTAAGCGTGATACGAAGTACGAACGCATGTGAGTGGAGGTCGTTCACCGTTAAGCTGTCACTTGATATTTTGTGAACTTGTTGTTTGTAATAGTAAAATGTTTTGTTTTCTTTTGAAGAGTTCCTTTACTTTTCTCTTCTACATTCGACTGTATTTTTTTTTAATGAACACTTACATGTTACACTCCAACAATAAGTATGAGGTTGAAAATATTTTTTTCACGTTGTACTCTAATCTCTCAACCCGATTAAATGTCAATTAAATTATTTTTGTATTTTTATAACCCAATAATTATAGTCTTGAATTCTTATTAACAGTTAATACTATACTATTTATTTTTATTTTGCATAGATAAAAAATAACATTAGGTAATTGATATTATAATATTTACTCACGACAAAATAACTATCATACATTAAGGAAATTAATAAAATAGGATAAATGTTCAAGAATTTATTGCAATTTCTTCCGTAATAAAAAAATTCAGTGGTTTAATTAGCTAATAATACAAAAACCGGCCATGTGCAACTAGTGTCCCATGCCATCATTATGCTGCTTAGGAATGGGAATAAAAAATATGTCACGTAACTTGCAATTATAGCAGCACTGCTACTTGGCGGCGACAGAAATAGGTAATAGGATGGTACCAACTCAAACAGCCCAAAAATTTTTATCCCCCGATTATATCCACTGTCAAGAGATAAAATTATCTTGTTATGTCAAACGGGGAGAAGTATATCCCCATTTGACATAACGAGTAGACATATATCCTCCGTCCGTAGCATGGAACCAAATGAAAGATAAAAAATTATGCTTTTTTGACATTTGAAAGGGACAATTTTATCCTAGTTCATTGGACGTGGGTTGAAGTTTATATTCATACAAAAAAATCTATCTAAGTCTAAGTCTATCTCCAAAATTATCTACTGTGGATATTATATCACTGGTGTGCCCATGCTCGAAGGGTGGATAAAACTAAGCGAGGGGATAAACATTTTCCCCTTTCCCCGGGGATAAAATTGTCTCCCGCCCATGCTAGCCTTGCAGAGAGGTAGAAAAGGTTACTGCTTCTCGTTACTCCTTCTCACCCACCTGTCAAAGTGAACATCAGAAAAAGAGCCTCTCCCATTGTAGGAAAGATTAGTCTTAATCATCACGCTTGACAGGCTGAAGGAAGATCACAGTGCCAAACAACTCGCACCTTCGCCAACTATGGCAAATATATCCAACATTGGACAATTGATGGACTTTAATAGATGTGTAAATGAAAATAATGGTTTTAAGTGTCAATAGGCCAGAGAATCCACTTCCTAAACGGTTTAAGTACTTGTTCATATCTCTCACTTATAAAAAAAACATTAGAATACCTTAATTTAATGAACATATAAATTTTAGTCCTCACGGGTGACAACGCATCTGAATTTTGATTCTGTATTAAGGATGAATGAAGATGTCTATGGGTCACAGCAACCACTTACCATCGGGTGTACTGTGTGCTTGTTTGTCACCCTATCCTATAAAAAATAATATAAATAAGAACAACGGTATAAAATCTCGCACCTTTGTCTGTCTCTGGTGTGGGTAATTTTACGGCATAAACGCGATGATTAAAGCACTATCATTTAGAAACAAACAAGATCTTTATAGTAAATCTCATAGTCGCCTCTTACGACACCCACGGAATGAAATGGGGTGATGGGTTCTCCTGTGATACCCTCACGGCACCCGCCGCCACACTACACATACTACAACTGGCAACGCACCCGCAATTCCCCTGGTGTTGCAGTTGTTCATGGGTAGCGGTCGACACTTAGCATCAGGTTAGCCTTATAAAAAAAAACTACTATAAGCTAAATGAAACAAATTTTTACGGATTCGATCATAAAATTTAACTTTTTAACTCCCGACGTTTCGGGTGCTTTACAGCACCCATGGTCACGGGGGGGGGGGGGGGGGGGGGGGATTGAGGTGTTTGACGTTCCGATGTCATAGTTAGCCCGGCTACCTTCAGTTTTTGAACATTAATTTTTGGTCCGATCTACGCAGAATGAGCTTACAGTATCTTGAAGTCTTGCAGTGGTATACTTGGGTTGGGATTTAATTTTATTAATGATAGGGATATCTTTTGAAATTAGGGTGTTTTTTTTTTAATTTCAATAACCTCGCGAATCATCCTTGGTAGGAATCGGTGTTCTTTTGCGAGGATTTGTGGTTTATCAAATCTAAATTTATAATATATTGCAATGGCGAGGATTTTAATCATCCGAAATCCTGATAACACTATTGGTCACACTGTGTATAGGAAAAGGACCAAATACTAACCGATATTTAAATGGTGACTATAAGCTAGTTATTTATTATTTTACAACGGTTTCGCCTTCCGACATCGTCAGGGTTTGTTAATGTATGAACTGAACATGTTTGCAATTAATGAATCTAAGTTTTTTTTTAAACTAACCAAATTGAAGAACTTGGAAGACATAGTAATAACTTTTTTTACAAAGTTTTAAAATTTTTTTAACCATTTAATTTAACATTAGATAAAATTTCCTTAAGCATCTTTATAATTTTTCAATTTAAGCTCTTGTTAAATCTATTAAGTACCTATAGGTTAATTTTTATTACATATAAACAAAAAATACAGAAGAACTACCCCAACCAACAAAAATAATGGAGTATCTCCAAGTAGCAACATTTGCAAATATAAATTTAACATCGGCCACAAACTTGTTTATTTGTTTATAATACTAAAGTGTCAATTGAACGCGCAGTCCACCTGATGAAAAGTCGTTTTTTTGGAGTAGTTGACTTGCAGTCAACTGCAAATAAAAAGACGGCTACAAATGCGTTGTCACACCTAAAGACTAACACGGAATACGTCACAGCGTGTAATTGTATTGATGTATCACCCTTCATGCATTAAAATACGAATTTAATTTTAATTTTAGTTCTTGGATTTTTTTTACACAATTCATTATTTATTTCAGGCAAATAAAAAGCATCCGTGAGCCCCAGGCCTTAACTGAACCGTTAGGTATACGTCCAACCGTTTAGATAGAGGAATTTATTGCGCCGGTGGCATTCGCCGAGATTCAGACAAGCGCTGATGACGACAACGGTGGTGTCACCCGAGCACTGCACATTTAAGATAACGTGGAGTCGAGTTAGTGGAAACGTTAAATTTAAAAGGTTTTGCGTTTTAGGCCGCTGTAAAGATAGGCGACCCGATACCGTATCAAAATGCAGTCTTACGTAGTACATATATTATGCTTCATTATATTAATGTTCTGTAAAAGTACTTAAATACAACAATGTTGTGGCTAAATATATTGGCGGCGTGGAGTCAAAGTCGGGAGACATTTGAGTGCAGAACGCTATAATTTCTGCAAATACACTCGACTGGGGAAGCTCTATCCGTTCACCTATAGTCATTGTGAATTTATCATCATTGGAAGATTCTTGTCAGAGTAATACTACTGTACTATTGTATTGTATGTACTATTAGGATTGTGATTGTGCAGACGATGGGTTAACTTTTTTCACAATTTTTTATCTACTCCCATATTGTTGGCTAATCATGGTCATGGTCCGAGTGGTTCACTGCTCTTTGGACTCTGCGTACCCCTTCGGGGACTACAGATGTAACGTATATACATTTTGTCGTCAACTATTGAATTGCAGGTCTTATATGTATTCGAAACAAAACCAAACTTCCAGCAGCCTTTTTTAAAACTAGTACTTTAAAAAATTTGCTTTTCGCTTTATTGGCCTACTGCTGGACTGAATTAATTATCAACGGTCTGTGATATTAAGCGTGTAGTGGTGGTGTAAGAATGTCCACTACCTCATATTGTCCCGAGGGTGTGAAATTGAAACAGGAGATGGGCAGCAGCATCTTCATGATAACAAAATAATAAAATAAAATTTATTTAAATAATAATTTTCCACTTTTATTTTTTTAATTTTACGCGCTAAGACTCCTTTTTTACTTTGGAATTCGTTTGGATTAGTATCATCATCTTCTTCTTATTTGTTTCACCTATCAGCAGTTTACTAACTACTTAGATCCGAATAGAAGCGAACAGTACGATCAGTACAGGCTGTGTGGCGTTTCATCCTAGTCCCGAGGGACAACGCATCTGTGAGATTCTTGTTTTAAGGTTGATTGAAGGTGTCAATGGGCTGCAGAAGTTTATTACCTTTAGATGAACTGGTAGTCTTTAAGACTCAAATTTAATAAAGGAAAATAAAATAAAAAGTATCTCAGATAATCAAAATTACATCATTATCAAAGTCCACTGCTGACAAGGTTGTAGGAGGTCCTTGGTTGTAGGAAAGAAAGATAAATTCAATATAAATACACAAACAGTATACTGGCACTCGTGCGAGAATGGTCTCGAAAAACTTTCCGGTGTGCTCATAAGGAAGTCGTTAATATTAAATCGTTCTTCGGAATCATAAATGTGTTTGTACCTACTGATTGGTACTTTCGTGATGGATAGATTTTTGCAGCACTCGTAACTCTACAGCGTAACTCAATTATGATAAATGTCCAATGTGATAAGTTTTGATGGGCACAAGGAAGATTTCATAGAATATTAACGCTAAAACTACACATTAAATGAAACTAATTTTACGGATTTTATTGTGTTTAATTAATTTTGACTAATTTTAACTCCTGACGCTATGTTGCATGAAGAGTAGCTGTCACAACGTGAAGTAACCCCACACCTTTACCTGAGACATCTTCCTTGTAACTGCTTTGGCCCTGATTTCTATTAACCGTACAAAGATCAGGTTTCAGAAAATTGAAGCCCCCAATTGAAGGTGGTCGGTGTATTTAAGTGATACATCTCGGGAAAAAAGAAGCCAAGGTGAGCTGACTCCTCTATGCGGGCATATACACACGTTTGTGTTTCGAAGGCGTCAAGATTAGAATCAAATTTTAGGTTTTTCACCCTAGTCCACTGCAGTACACACTTCTCCCACTAACTTTCCAGTCCCGGTTAGCTGGTAGAAAATGCCATATGGTATTAAGTCCGCCGTTTGTACCATAATACAATAAAGTGTATAAATAAATAAATAAAAATATATCGCCCCTTTGCGGATTGCCTACAGTAATAGTCTTGCACATTCAACCATAGCCACTCTTTGGGACAGGATTTGATCCCGACTAGCCCGGTTTCTCTCCAATACTGTGTCGTAACCTGCGGTCTCATAGTAGATATTAGTTTCCTGTCCGTTTTGAGCAAAATGAGCTTATTTTATCTGGAAATCTTTCAGTGGTATGCTTGGGTTTAGATTCAATCTTATAAGTTTAGATTATTATTTACAGGGTCCCAAACAATCAGTACTACCTAGTCACCTTCTCTTTTCCTACCAAAAATTAATCGCCAGTCTATTGAAATTAGAAACATCCTAGGAGTAGTAAGAATATTTGGTATATCAAATCTGATATAATGGCGGGGTCGTCTTGTAGGACTTTAGACTTGCAGAAAATTGAATTTCAACGAATTTAATTTTATAATTTTAGATTTGTTTCATAATTTCCATAGTGACCAAGATAAGGCGCACTTTCAAGCTATTTCGACTAAGGAATCTAGTCACTGGTTACACGCTTTACGTAATCTCGGCACATTACTTGATGGGGAAAGCTTGCGCATCGTCGTAGGAATCCGACTAGGAGCGGCGATTTGTCAACCCCATCAGTGCACCTGTGGTAGCAGCGTCGACAAGTTTGGTCTCCACGGACTTTCATGTAAGAAAAGTGCTGGTAGGGTTTCACGACACAGTTCTTTGAACGATGTCATCCGAAGGGCTCTTGTCTGTATAAATATTCCCTGGGTTTTAGAGCCTTGTGGAATATTTATAGACAATGGCAGGAAATGATGACGACATTGACATTGGTCCCTTGGGAGAGATGTAAAGCCTAGTGTGAGATGCTACTTGCGTAGACACTCTGGCGGCTTCTAATCTCAGGGGTACCTCGTTTAGAGCCGGGGCAGCATCAGAGGCAGCTGAACTGAGTAAGTGGCGCAAATATGAGTCTCTGAGAGATATTATAGATAGAATAGATAGATATTATAGTCTACATATTTGTGCCATTTGCTGTGGAGACGATCGGTCTGTAGGGTCCACGTGCGGTGAAGTTCTTAAAGGAACAGTTGCTGCTGGTGATGAGAGGACTGGTTCTTTTCTCGCTCAAAGGCTAAGTATAGCCATTCAGCGAGGAAACGCAGCCAGCGTTCTTGGCACGATACCGCGGTGAGTGGGACTGTATGATAATCAAGTTAGTTTACTAGTTTTAGTTTTTTTTTAAATTATAGTTTTTAAATATATAGATAAAATATTTTTATTTTAACATATTTTAAAAGCCAACGCTTTATTATATTGTATAAGCTGATGACTAGATTAATGAGTTAATAATGATATCAAGATGTTGAACACATAAGTCCTCTTTCACCATTCATCCATCGCCATTACTATAAAAAATCCACTGCTGAATATAGGCCTCTCATATAGATTGCCTCATTGGGAGGACTTTATCATAGTTGCGACGCTTGGCTTGGGGGTTGGCAACCAGCAGTTTTTTATAATCTTTAAACGTTCTGTTTGAATTCACAATTAAATGTTTACTTTATTCAAAGTGCAAATATTTTTTTTAATTAATGTTCAATAAAAGATTAATAAAAAAAATGTAAGCTAAACTGTAAATCGTGTATGTTCAATAAAGGACCGTCCATATATATAACTATTATTGTAACTAGCATACCAACAAATCTCTGAATAAATACATTATGATATCATTCATTGAATTTTATTTTCCTAAGAAACCTTTATCATAGCTTACATTATCTATATCTACTACCAATAAATAAAATTTAAGTGTCTGTTTGTAATGTAAAAATAACGGTTTTTTACTAAATGAATATGAGATTATATACGGTACTTATAACAAAAAAAAAACATTTTTAAGTGTTTTGTTTGTCTGTCGGTTTGTCTGTCTGTCTGTTTGTTCCGGCTAATCTCTGAAACGGCTGGACCATATTTAACAGGACTTTCACTGGCAGGTAGCTGATGTTATAAGGAGTAACATAGGATACGTATGATCCGCGCTAACCAATTAAACCCATGAAATCCATCGTTATAAATTTCACGTAGACGAAGTCGCGGGGATCAGATAGTAAGCAAATAAAAACGTTGCAGTAAACCAGTTTCCAAAGCGCCCATTCATTTTTCATCTACGGCAAAGTGAACGTTTTTCTACAGATTGTTGAAGGCATCAATTCACATAATGTCAGTGCCCTCCCACGAAGAGTGAGTTAGATTACATATAGATTATGGGATTTATAGGTACACCACAATGGTCCCATAAAGGTTTTATGTGGGTGTCCATCGCTATTTGTATGGTAATCACATCATGTATATCTCATCGGCTTGCCACTAATGCCTTTATATGAAAAAATCTCCAGAGAAACTATATCGTTGAATTGAAAGCACCTTTAAATGGATCATGGAGTTCTAAAGTAAGAATCACTCATCAAAGTACTCCTATTAATTTATCTTATTATTAATTTATTTATTTAATCTTTCATGCACAAAATTGTACATATGGCGGACCTAATGCCATAGGGCATTCTCTCCCAGGCAACCATTAGACTAAACAGAGATATAGGTACCAACAAGAGGCGGTGCAGCAGTAATCAAAATAGAAAGCGCTTAAAAATATTGTATACACATATGTACATTTAAATATACATATACACACAATATATACATATATAAACACACATATACACATATACATGCATACACTACATATATTCACAATATATATAAATATTATCTATGTGAGAACAAATATGAAATATACATATATGTATGAAAATAAGAGCTGTTAGTTCAAACTTGCAACGTTTTTTTTCACATTCCTACGGACTTGAGTTTTAAAAACAAACTTGTTGGAAGCTTTTTTAATGTCAAGAAGGATGTCATTCCAGAGTCTGATGGCCGTGAGGGCGAAAGATTGAGATAAATAACCAGTACGGTGTAAAGGAGTACGGTGTAAGCAACTTAAGATTAGCCGAAGAACGGAGAAAACGATTATGAGATTCTCCCAGGTATTGAAAAGTTTTATTATTTTTCTATGATTTTTCAAATAAAAATGTATTTCAATTAAAGCCACAGAAAAAAACAAACATTTTAGAGAATATCAAATGATTTAAATTATTTTACTCTATTCATGTGTTGTCATTATAGTAATATTCATACTAATTTCGTGTACACTTTGTAAGACTCCCAACACAACACACAAACACAAACTATTTTTATATTAAGTTATTATTAGTAATAACTATACTATCCGTAAAAGAATAGAATAGAATAGAATAATTTTTTATTCAATATATATTACATGAGTAATTCTTATTGGAAGTCATTTTTTACTTTACCACTGGTTCGAAATAATGATAATAAAAGTGATATGGTTGAAAAGAATTCTCTTACAAAGAACTTCCTACAATAATACATTATCTCAATCATAGTAATATGTAACAATTTCATTTAATGTTATGGCAACACTAGCTAAAACAAAATGTAAATGTTTTTTTTTTACTGGCTTTACGGCTCTAGGTTCTAGCCCTTTTGAGAATGTCACTGTATGACACAAAGGCCATGCCAGAAATATACATTTATAGTATGCAAATATATAATAGAGATACAATAATCTAAAAACTCTCAATTATGTAGGTAGGGCACTTTATGTTGAGAATGTATTAAGCTAACGTCAAACAACCACAGGACATATGACTTTTTCCAAGCGACATAAGGCATAACCTAAAAAGGTTCAAATCTAAATATCTTTTATTTGACGCCTTCTCAGGACAAAATTCTTTGACAGAGTTATTAAGGGAGTGACGCTTAACATTTTAAGATATTTTTGATATATAGACGCTACCATTCATTCTCAACTAATTTTATGTATGAAAGTCTGCCATTGTTCTTTGGATTTCAGATACTCTAATTTATTTTATATTTGAAGCCTGATTGTGAAGGACAATATTTACGCGAATACTATAAGTTGAATAAAACTACTTTAATGGATTGCATTTAATTGTTTAAAATAATGTGTTTAAATTAATTAATTCAATTAAAGGCAATGAAATCCGTAAAATTAGTTTAATTCGATAATCGAGTTTGCTATGCAATAATGAGCTCTAAATTAGAACGCTTATTTTTTATCATATTCGTTTTAGTTATTAGCTGGTCTTTTTTTAACTGTACTAGATACATTATATTTGAAAAGTGGAGAAGTCAAGTGTGAGTATATACGACCTATTTTAGATGTTATTATCAAAGCTCCACAATCGCAAAGCGCATCTTTTTTCCTTATAAGCATTTTTGGACTAAAGCTATGGTATTTATATAAAAGCACCAGCCTACCAGCACAGCAATAAAAGCAACACCAAACACTTGTAATGCTTTCTAGATGGAAGGACTCCCTTTCTGCCTTATATCCGCCTGAATACCACCTTTATCTATTTCTGCCACCAAGCAACAGTGCGTGCACCGGTGTGTTTTGTTTAGAAGGGTAGGAAGGGTCAGTATGATTACAAGGTTTTTTATAGGATAGGGTGACAAACGAGCACACAGTCCACCTTATGCTAAGTAGTTGCTGTGACCCATATACATCTAAATTTATCCTCAATAAAGAATCAAAATGCAGATGCGTCGTCACCATCGTCATTGTGGTCCTTCCTTGGTCGAGCCGACCCATTCATGCTACAACTACACTACAAATATAACTGCAGCATGGTTCTACCACGTATATAAAGAATTCCATTATAGTTCGCAGTGGTGACAACGTATCAGTAGCCTTCTTCACCTAAAGTTTGTCAGGTATTTAAGGGTTTCAGTAGCCACTTACCATGCTATTACTATTAGTTCACTTGTCACTATAATTTTATGAAAAAAAAAAACCTCTCACACGTGTTCTTTCTTTATAGTCTATCACCAGTCTGTGGGATTTCATATCGGTATATTTACATACTCGTACAAATTGCACCATCAGTCGGTTGCCAGAGTTCTGTTAGCAGAGCATACCATGAACAGATAGATTGCATGTTGTCTATCCACTACAGCCTATCAAAAGTACTTATATTACTGAAAATTATAGGCCTTAGAAATATATTTCCTCATATATTTGTCATTGTTCTTATGAACTTTTTTCAATTGCGTGTTGTTCCCAAGGCAAACGTGCGGGCAATCGCAGTTTTTTTATTATTTCTTTGAATTGTTATTTAGAAAGATGCTCCTGCCCATCTCCTCTTTCATTTTTCTCTGTCGCCTCTTACAACACCCACGTGATGATATGGGGTAGTAGATTCTAGATTTGTAGGCTTAACTTCTACGGATAAATTAGGGTAAAAATGTTACTAAAGCATTCATCAATATTTAATGTATTTTTAAAAAAAAATACTAAAAATTATTTTGCCGAAGCATATGATCATCAGAAGGATCAGTCAGACAAATCTAAAAATTATCAATCTTATCAAAACCTATAAATCCGTAAAGTAGTTCTATTCAAATCCCAATTTAAAGTTAAATGTCTTAATTGATCTATTAATCAACATTTCTTTCTATTTAAACCCACATAATTACCTTCACGTAGGCGTATAAAAACCTAAACCACGAACATACGCGGTATTCGAGTATTTTCCACGTCCATTAGAGCGGCCCGCACCAAGTGTTTCTTAGAAGCAAATAATCCAAGTGCACATTATCCATTTACAATGAAACGCTAGGACCAGTAATGTCGGCTGCCGGTTATGCCCTTACTCTTATTGCGTAAAGCCAATGCCCCCACTCCTCTCATGTTTAGGGCTGTCATTTTAAGTTAAATACGATATCGATATCGACAGCTGCGTAGCAAAGTGGTAGTTACATAGCTATTACGTAGTAATTCCTAGAATAAGTCTGAATAAATTCCGAAAATTCCATCTGTAGTTAACTTTAATTACCATAAATTGCTATTGTTTTTTTTCTGATTTGTAATTGTCTCTGTCTGTCTAACGCTCCATCTTATTTTACCTTTGACTATTTTTATTTTCTTCGTCTTTATTTCTTATATAAATGAATAAGGCAATTATCTATTATAGCGGTAAATATGAGAACATAGTTCTTAATGAAAGTCGTACTAAATATATGTGAAATTATACCAAAATTTTTAATTTAAACGCACCCGCGAACAATAACTAACTATGGATTAATTGAACAAGACTACTACATTTATCGCAGCGGGCATCTGCGAATATTTTCATGTAATTGCGAATATTTCCATGTAATTGAAACATTTATTACGACTTTACCTGTTTAAAGGCTGGGACATTTATAAATAAATGCTAAGCCAACAAAAAACCAATTAAAGGAACTATTCAGAAACTCTTAAATAAATTATCGGATTCCGTAGAATTTCGGATTTTTTGTAAATAGTTGCATTAAACCTTTGAAAATAGGCTCTAAATATTTATAAAATGTCGGGGTTTGGAATAAATATATCTAATTTATAACTCCGTAACAATTACTTTTAAATAGGCAGATCTCCTTGCATATTCTTAGTGAGTCACATTATATAGTTACAAGCATATTATAATTTGAATAGTACAGTAAATCTCCGCCTTATTAGACTTATATTTAGACTTATCAACCTACGAATACTATAGGAAACTGTAGCTTACACAAGGAGTGCTCTCTACAAATTTTTAACCCTTGAGAATAAAGTGAACTCCACAGAGCTAGATTTGTTTTGTGCAATTAACTGTATGACGCCCATTACACGCCTAGGCAAGCGTCAATCAGTTCGATCAATCATTATTGATGTTTGACTGATACAATAATTTCGACATTACACGCTCATGCTGACTGATGTCAGTCAAACCCAAATTTTCGGAGGGAAAGGACCTATTTATAAACTAAGTTCATTTTCGATTCACCATTTAACTGTAATTTGATATCTTGAAAAGAAAAATAAAAAAACGAAAAGGAAAAATTGTAATATTTAATATCATTTTACCTACCCATTTTAATTTAACGCGCGCTAATGTTCGACCTCTTGAAGCGCAGATACGCGGCTTTCTTTGAAACGCATTTATGGACGAAAAATAAGCTTACCTTTTATATTTATTTGTACAAGGTGGATCATTTCAATTTCCTTTCGTGTACCTAATGCCAGCACAACATAGGGCTATGCCTTTTGAGTTTTTGGTAGGTACCTATTGTAGGTAAGTTTTAGGGGCACTGAAATAAATTCATAACAACTTTTAATTTTAAATCGTACATGTCACCAGCATGGAATATGTATTAAGATAGACGACAACAATTATTTTATTTTAATGTTTTACTTCTTACCTTACTGTGGTTTAGCTTTAAGCAGTTCCATTTTTCTTTTAAGGCTAAACAATTAATTAAAACAAAATTATAATAAAAATTATGTGTTATAGTACATCGATTTCTTATAATTTAATCATCCAAGTTTTTGAATCTTCATCATCATTTCAGCCCTTCACAAGTCCACTATATAACATCATCCTCCATAGACTGCCGCACAGCATGGTCCTGACTCCTGAACCACTTTCCTTGTTATGACTTTTTAATTTATGTTCTTAAGTTACAGTAAAATTAGTATTACTAAGTTGTAGTTAATTACATTTATTGTTTGTTTTTGTTTTTCTCAAAAAATAATTAAATATTGTATGGTGTTCTCAACATATACCAAATGACTAAAAAGCAAGTAGGTACGTATCATTTGCTAAATTTTTAAATCAAAAACCAATTTTAAAATATAGACGAATTGATCATAACTTCCTTAACTATAAAATAAGTTATGTTCTAATTAATGGTATTTATTCCAGTTTATGACAGCCCTGATTTATATTACGTGGCTGAAATTAGGTACTTCCTATTATGTACGTCAAACCAAATAATAGGCTGACATTAAGCACTCCATACATTTCGTATATCTAATTACAGTCCCATTAATTTCAACTAAAATAAAAAAAAAACTTATAGATTTAAACAAAAATAGCTGCATTACTATGTCTATAGTCACATTCATACAAATCAAAAAGCCTAAAGATGAGCTAATGTAAAATATGCTTAATTGTATCGGGACCATAACTTGTCAAAAAATTAGGAAAATGAGCGTTTTTCGTTGCGTACGTGTTTTGATTTTTAATTTAACACTGTTAGGTTTAAAACCGTGAGGTAATATTTGAAATATACTTTCCTCTAGTTACGCGGAATTTTTAGCCGACAATATTTGTAGTTAAGACTACTAGAAATCTTATTTACGAAGTAAAAAGGCGGAAAGGCTGGAATTAGGGGCGTGGCTGGTATTAGTCCACCCTACTCGGGGAGAGCCTCAAAATGTAAAATAAAATCTTTTTCTGGCTAAAGCACGTTTGGCGGGAGTGGCGACGGGCTGCGCGAGCGCGTGGAAGCCGCCTCTTCAATATATTCTGCGTTCGCCTCCATTGCTGTCTGAGCGTTGACTGATGCGTGATTGACGAAATGCCATTACACGTTCAATCAAAATTCGTGACTGATTGTTGATTGACGTAAAAATCAAAATATCCAAATATTTGTCAATCAATTTCATGCAACCCTCAATCACCGCATTACACGGTAGGTTATTCGTCAATCACAACCGTGATTGTTGTAAAAATGACAACAAAACCTACCGTGTAATGGGCGTCTATTACATAAAATATGTATGTATACTGTTAATTTAAAAAAAGTCCAAAAGGCAAATTAAACATAAGAATAACAATAAATATTATTTATAATCTATATTGAATAGAAACTATTCAATATAAATTATAAATAATACTCATATCATCTTTTCTATTCGTAGCTTGTGAATGCGACACAACTTGATCTAACTTGATGATTGATGTCTAAGATTGTGAGGACTAAGATGGAATGCCTCATTTCCAGTAAAAAGGGCCTCCGGCCACCTGCACTCACCAAGCGAAACGCAGAGGTAAACCTCTACTTCACGCTGGTTTTCTGTGAGGTCGTGGTACCACCCCGGTTCGAGCCGGCCCAAAAGCTGCCGCGTGGCTCTACCACTGTTAAAAACTTATATATATTCTACAGTTTTTTTTAGTGCACACACCGCTACTTTTTATTTTAAGTAAATCAGTACCAATAAGTTACCTGAAAGAAATCACTTCCAGAGTGATACGACCGCCTGTTGTACATATATGTGATATTCTGTCTTTAGTGTAAAATAAAGAATCAATAAATAAATAAAATAAATTATAATTTTTATTCTTAACCGTTTTTAAGCAGAACGCACATTGTATCTATAAACTTTATCGCAGAATATAAACACGTCCGGTAAATACTTGGAAATTGTTCTTGGCAGTCCTTAAAACACTTGAAAGATTGTTGCCGTCACCATATTAAAACCGTTTAGAGTTCGATTGAAGTAAATTTAATGGTAATATTGGCAGTTGTTGACAGGTTAACCGTTTTTTCAATTATCCAATAAATTGTTTATTTTCAACTTTTAAAAGACAAAAGCATTATCATAAAAGAAGGAAAGAATTGTAACTGATACAAACGTATTAAATAAATGGACAACCGACTTACGAGAGGTATTTTTTAAAATTACAAATAAAAAATTTTTTTTAAATTAAAAGTGAATATAAAAAAGATATTTTGGTTTATAATTGTGTAAAATGTTCTCATAATAATTTTTAAAATTTTTGTTTTAAACGTGCATTTAATTTTTGACAAAATTGCATTATTTATGAACTATTCTTTATTTCATAAATCAAATCAATGGCTTCTTTAATATCATCATTGCATTAACACATCCGCTGAACGCAGGTTTCTCTCAAAGATTGCCTTGAAGCACGATGCCGAGTCAAAGACTCCAATGTTTTTTAACAGAAATACAAAGCGATATTATTGTATTTTTTGTTTATTAAACAATATTTTAGTTAAAATAAATATTAAAAATTTTATCAAAAATACTCGCACGCAACTCCAAAGATGTTTCCAAGGACGTTTTCTCTTTGATAACGTTTAAGAAGTTTAATATTTAATAATTTCAATTTTTGTAGTGACAATTAACTTACGAAGAGAGACAATAAACTTAAAATCATTAGACATTTTATTAAAAAGTAACTCGGCAGTCAATTACCGAGTACGCACAAACTATAAAGGCTTTTTCACATAGATAGATTTTGATACAATTTGACTGCCGTATAATATATGGAGCAACGCACAGCGTACACGTTTACGTGGTAGAGCCATACTGCAGCTATATTAGTAGTATAGTTGTAGCACGAATTGGTCGGCTCGACCGGGGAAGGACCACGCTCTCACAGAATACCAGCGTAAAATAGCAGCTTAACGCTGCAGTGTTTCGTGTGGTGAGTGTAGAGAAACGGAGACCCTTTTTACGGGAAACGAAGCATTTCATATTAGTCCTCAGGGGTAATAACGCATCTGCATTTTGATTTGTAATCGAGGATAGATGTAGATGTCTATGGGCTGCAGCAACCACTTACCATCAGGTGGACTGTGTGCTCGTTTATCACCCTTATCCTATAAAAAAAGTACACGCCTTATTCACTATCACCGTTACATTCATCATTTAATATAATTATTTATTATCAAAATAAACCTCAAAACATCTTAGACCTATTTCTACATCACAATATGCATAATATCAAAGCAAGCAGTTTTCTGATGTTTCAACAGAATTTCATAACAAGGTAATTCGCGCTTTCACTAGCAAATCAAAATCATCTTATTCATTTTTGTGCGATATATAGGATATTGAAGCTGCGAATGTGATATTGCTGCAATACAATTGTCAAATCGTAGGTGTCTACGAAACATCCCACAGTGGTCTGACTGTAAACGATTTGGACACGCAAATACTAGGATATGAACCACTGGAGGCATGGTCGTCGCACTTTAGAGATTAGTTTGGAAGCATTCACAAGGTCGGTTACACATTACATGTGAAAGCTTCCATTTTCCACCAAACGCTTTTGTGCGGCACAGTGCCGTGCTGTGTCTATACATGTGAAAAGACCCTAAAGCTTTGTAAACTTCATAATCAAGATGCGTTTCATTATTAATGACCTCAGTGCTTCACTGAGAAGGCTCAGCTTATCTTAATTTTATGACAAATAATTTATTATAAGAAAATTCCATTATCTTTATATATTAAAACTAGCTGTTCCCCGCGACTTCGCTCGCGTGTTAGGGTTTTTATGTTTTTGCGCAGAACCCTAATTCTTTTTCTAAAATAAAAGTAGCCTAAGTTACTCCTTATGAAATCAGCTACCGGCCAATGAAAATCCTGTCAAAATCGGTCCAGCCGTTTCGGAGATTAGCCGGAACAAACAGACAGACAGATAGACAGATAATAATTTTAAAAATTGTGTTTTTGTTATAAGTACCGTATATACTTTCATATGCAATTAGTAAAAAGCTGTAATTTTGACATTACAAACAGAAACTTCAATTTTATTTATTTGTATAGATTACGTGTTACATTGTTTGTACGCGATGAACTCCTAAACTACTAAACTGATTGCAATGAAATTTTGCACACTGTGTGCAGTTTGGTCCAACTTGAGAAATAGGATAGTTTTTATCTCTATATGTGACACTCAATATTTTTTATTACGAATTTAAGAATTTTTATAGGACACAGGGTCGTCGGAGAGGACAGAACAACGTCTGCCTGGTCAGCTAGTTGTACGAGTGTATAATGCGATTAAAATAGACTTTAAGTTTTGCTGCAAGTCTTTTTATATTTAACATTTAAGGATAAAAATAATTTACTTCTTTAAAAATTAACTTGTTTTAGCGAAAACTATTTAACATTACTGCCTCATTGATCTAGTAGTAGAAAAATAGAGTTTCCGGGATGAAATATCAGTTATTGCGTTTTGCTGTCAAACATAACAACTGATGGGGAAGAAAGGTTCTCGAGTGGCAGCCTCGTACTGGTAGGTAAAGTGTAGGGCGTCCCCCACTAGATGGAGTGACGACCTGGTAAGACATGTAGAAAGTCGATGGTTGCAGGTGGCTCGGGACCGTGCTTTGTGGCATTCCTTGGGGGAGCCTATTGTTCAGCAGTGGACTTGTGAAGGGCTGTAATGAATGGATCAATGAAAGAAAAGCCTGGATTCAAGAAGTTAATGGTTGTTCATCGCCGTGCCTCAGAAAACACGTAAAGCCGTTAGTCCTGCGTCTGATCTCTCTCCGGTCGTGACGGATTACCGTTCCATCGGACTATGAGAGTGAAGGAATAGATAGTGCACCTGTGTTTTTTTTATATAGAAGAGGGGCAAACGGGCATGCGGCCCATCTCATGGTCGTGTCTACCGCCGTCCATGAACAACTGCAATACCAGAGGAATCGCAGGTGCGTCGGTCTTTTAAAAAAGAGTACGCTTGCGCAAACACTCTGGCACTATAATCAAGTTCTGCGTAGATGGCTTGGCCGCTACGACCGAAATTCGGTTTAGAGAACATTATTACTACTTATTTACCTTTTTTTTTAAATACCTATAACGCATTACTAATGAAATTCTTTAGAACTCAAAATGTCGTATGCGGTTTGGTTTCGTTACGAAATTTTCTTAAGCGGTGATTTCTTAGGTGGTCATGTTTTTCGCTCATAAGTCCGCCTAAGTTGATATTACTTTCTTTCCAATATATACTGCCAACCATACCCGCGTATGTATTCTGTGAACGTTAAGAAGGCCTACAGAGCTACAGACTGTGAGACATCTCATTTTATTCCTCGAGAGCGACAATGCATTCTGTGCTTTGTTAGAACTTGGGTTGAAGACTTATCTGTAATACATTGAAATTATATATAATTGAGTATGACTTTATTATAAGGAATAATATGTAAAAAATAGGGTGCCTACATATTTTTACCATTAATTAGATCCTAGATATTAAATATTATCTTGGAATTATCCTTTCCACTCTTTCGTCAGACGATAAACGTTTCGCACGGGTGCAATCTCAATTCTCTCACTCTCATTTATGATAGAATGGTCATCTGACACGACTAAAGAGAGAACAGGCGCAAGAACAACGACTTTATATATGTGTTTTCCGAGGCACGGGAGTCAAACACATTGACTCTGGGCTGCTGCTACTGAGCTGCTTTTTATTGACTGAAAAATCCTCATGATCGGCGGCGGACTTAACCAAAAATGCAGTAATTTAAAAAAAAGTAATAATATTATATATCATGCACAGCAGATGCGATCCAAAGTGTGGTGTGGCGATTCAAAAAAGTCCTGAAGCTGTGGGAAATATCAGCCCTGGCAACACCTCTCAAATTGACCATAATGTCTCTTAGACTTGGTAATTTTTCAAAGCAATACGGATGAACATGTACCTCGCAGACCGGCCGGAACCGACGAGTCGGCGTGAGAACGCACAATGTTGTCTCAGGGACGTGTACACAACCTGTTGGCGGACTCCACAAGACATGGCCGGTGCAAGATGGAAGAAAAAAGCGAGCGAAATAGATAGCGGGGTATTGTTTGTGGAATGCACAACGAAACTAGTTGCAAATGGTGGTTTTACGGTTTTACAAATATCTTTTATTTTTCTTTACGGAATTCCTTATTAAATTTAAACTTTTTAGTGTTTCTGTTTTTAAATTATAACTATGGCGTTAGTAATTATTGTAATTATCTCATACGTGCTAAACATACGACAGCGAAAATAGTTGACCAGTCTTCTATTCTGGCGGTAAATATTTTGTAGTCCATATTAGCTGTATATATAGTGTACATCGTAATCATCGTCCATGTCGACCTATCATTTAGCTAATGACAACTTTAACATCATATAGTAATTTGCACTCTATCTGTAGTGTAACATATATATATATATACATAACATATCGTCGGAGTATCACCCTTATAACAGTGCAAGTACTGCCGAGTTACGGCTTTAGAGCCAATATACTTACAGGCTATTTACAGACAGGCATTTCATCCTTCTTTTGACGAGTGATTACGCATGTTGACCTTCTTAGTTGAAGTTGGTTACAGGTAAACACCTGTAACCAACTTCAACTAATGAGTTGCAATAACCACTGGTACTATCGATTCGTTTGTCAAAAACGGAGCCCAACAGGTCAGTAAGCTAAAATTGCAACGGACCGGCCATGTAGCTTGAAGAATCCAGAACAAAAAATTAATGAACAAACATGAGGAACAAAGGTTCTTGAGTGGGATTTTTGTATTATTAAGCGGCCTTCAACTAGATGGAGTGATGACCCAGTAAGATATGCAGGAAGCCGATGGAAGCCTATGTTCAGCAGTGCACTTGTGTAATAACGACTATAATAGAAAGAACTATTTCTTATCTTGATAAAATCCTCTTTAAGATTCATCATCATCATTCATCATTACAGCCCTTCACAAATCCACTGCAGAACATAGGCCTCCCCCAAAGAATGCCACAAAGCACGGTCCTGAGCCACCTGCATCCATCGATTTCCTGCATGTCTTACCAGGTCGTCACTCCATCTCGTGGGGGGACGCCCTACACTTCGCCTACCGGTACGAGGCTGCCACTCGAGAACCTTTCTTCCCCATCGGTTGTCGGTTCTTCGAGCTATATGGCCGGCCCACTGCCACTTCAGCTTACTAATCCGTTGGGCTATGTCGGTTAATCTGGTTCTACTGCGGATATCCTCATTCCTAAGTTTATCACGCAGAGAAACTCCGAGCATAGCCCTCTCCATAGCTCGCTGAGCGACCTTGAGCTTCTTCATACGGCCAGCAGTGAAGGACCACGTCTCAGTTCCGTAAGTCATCACTGGCAACACGCACTAGTTGTACAATTTTTTAAGGTTACATATAGTTTTTATAGATATCAAGTGGTATTTCTATCGCTACGGCTTGTGACTCAGTCTTAACAATTTGTCAGTTTTGTATGGCACGTTGACGGATCGCCTGCTAACTCATAAGGTCTTCGACCCACCTTCCGGCTCCGTTCGCAAATATCCTCAACAAATATTATGGAACTGGACAATCTCCTATGTATGAGTCCACAAAAATGTTTACACAAAGTTTTTCTATGGCTTTTTCAAATTTTTAAACTTGTTTAGCGGGCGTACGTGATTAAAAGCGTGATTAAAGACGGTTAGCGTCAAATTTAGTGGAATTAAATGCTTGTACCTATATGGTGTAAAACAAACATCTGTTTGTTTCTATCTAACTTTAAAAGAAGGATAAGGCTGTATATTTGACGCTTATGATGTTTTACGTATGTTCACCGACTTCTCGATAATATCTGAACCAATGTATATTAATGAAACTCTAAACTCTCCACTTACTCTCAAAGTTTAATTTTGTTATATAACAGTCTGGTTCGAAGTAATTTAGAATATAGTTCAATAATATGGAACCCATACTACGCAGTGCACTCTGAGCGCATTGAATCGATCCAATCCAAGTTTTTGCGTTTATTGAGCTTACGTACCGGCAACAATAGAAGACTCCGGTCATATGCTGAGAGGCTTAAAGAGTTTGACATGACACCACTTCACCTCCGTCGCGACGAATTGGACCTAGTTAACCTACACAAAATAATACACTCGGAACTGGACAGTCCCGAGGTTTTGGAACTGTTAAATTTTAACATAAAACACAACCCACGTAGACCTATGAAAAAAATATTTGACATACCCCTATCGCGAAATAATATCTCCCGGAATCAACCCCTATCAAGGTTATGTCGACTTTATGAGAATTATAGCCTTCGCTTTACCAACCTTGACATCTTCAACAATAGTCTGGTTCACTTTAGAAATGTTTTGAAAGGCATTCTCAAGGACATTCCCTTTGATTGATATTCACTAAAATTATAGTTCTTAATTTGTTGGATTTATGAGCCTGTTAGTTTAAGCAATTTTATTTAAAATGTTTGTTTCTCAATCTTGGCATGCCGTGATAACACGTATAAGGATTATGTCTTGTATTACACTAATATTATTGTAAGTTATAGCTTTAAGTCATGATGTAATCTGTTGTGTTGTCCAATAATAAATAAATAAATAAAAATAAAATCACTTTTTTTATTAAATAGGTTTTCAATTTTAATTTGAGAAAAAATTCTTCTCATAAGGCAAAAATTGGGGATGGTGGTTGCATTGTAACTATTTAGAGGATATTCTTGTTGTTTACCATGAACGTGGTAGAGCTATGCTGCAGCTATATTAGTGGTATAGTTGTAGCATGAATGGGTCGGCTCGCATGGGGAAGGATCACGCTCTCACAGAATACCACCGTAAAATGGCAGGTTGACACTGCTGTGTTTCGTATGGTGAGTGTAGAGAACTGGAGACCAGTTTTACTGGAAAAGAGGCATTCCATCTTAGACCTCACGGGTGACGATTCATCGGCATTTTGATTCTTTATTGAGGATAGATGTAGATGTCTATGGGTCACAGCAACCACTTACCATCAGTTGGACTGTTGCTCGTTTGTCACCTCCTATAAAAAAACTTATGATATATTATGGTTAGTACACTCAAAAGAGTAAGAAAATAAAAAGCAAAAACTGACTTATTCAATACTATATATACCACATATGTATACGAGTATATGTACATATGTATGTTTGTTTATATAAATTCATGCATGCATGAATTTATATATAAATATTCATTCATACATAGTTGGCAAGCAGTGAATGCCACAATGTATAAAGTGCACCCTAGGTATTATCTTATGGCAAATGCAACGCAATGTTTTCCTTCACCGCGGAGGATGCGTTGGATTCGCCCTTGAAACTGTAACTTACATTTTCATTGGTATCTGGTATCAGTACATTTTAAAGAGAGCTTTTTTGGTATCGGCGAGGGTCGCAACTGGATTGCTCGCGTACTGTGATGTTTATGCAATATTCGATGTTTACGACAATCATACAACCATGGGCAATGGGCTAAGCGTTCGCGGTTGAAAAAAAAATATCTAGGACATGTTGAGTCTGGCGGACACACAAACGAAACGCAGGAAACGCAGCCAACACGATACCGCAGGATACAGTAGGACCGTATGATAATGAAGTTACTAGTTTTAGTTTTTTTTATTAAGTATAGTTTTTAATATTGTATATAATAAAATATTGTATATTATGTTTTGTACACACAAATGAATGGAAGATTTCGCCTAGCACTGGAACATATATTACTTATAGCCTGTTATAAAAAAATGTATTTTATCGTTTGTGATTTTCAGTCTTATTATCAATATTAATAATTATACGTTTTATATCAACATGAAAAGGAACTATAGTGAATTCGTCATCCAATTATCTAAGGTCTTAAAGAGGTATAGATAAGGTGTAAATAAATAAAAGCCTTAATTTGCCAACCTTATCCTATTTAATTACAGCTGCATTTTAATTACCTACTCCATTCATTTGCTACAGCCTACAAAAGTCTACTGCTGAACAAAACACCCCCCTCTCCCCATGGGGCTTTAGTTCTTCTATACACTATATATTAGCGTCGATTTTAGTATGTGAAATTAGTAATAATACGCGATAAATGTGTAGTATTCGCGTAAACATAAGAAATCATTATGTGAACCAGTAATAGACTGCTAATCTAATATATAAAAAATTACGTTTGTTTGTTCGTAATTTATGCGCTACCATACCGTTCATGAGATTGTGTTGAAACTTAGTCAACTTCGCAATGACTGCGTGGTATAAAGATCAGAGTAATTTGCATACAGCATTTCACACCCCGCCGTCGGTCCGAATGTATTTCAGTGCCAACCATTGTCCAGATATCAACTGTTTTTGAATCCGGTATTGATATGCATTTCCTCGTATTTCTGAGAATAAATCTTAAATTGGTAAGGTGACAAAGTCCACACAGTCCATCTGATTAGTGGATGCCAAAGCTTATATTTCGATCGAGGATGGATCCCTACGTCTATCCTCGAACAAAATAACGAATGCAGATACGTTGTCTCCTCTGAAAATTATGTGAAAGGCCTCATTACTCACCTCACGAAATAGAGTTTTATGCTCATTTAGATGTTCTATGGAAAAAGGTACGGTAGTTTCTCGGTTGAGCCGATTTCGCTCTTTAATACTGAGTAACGAGTTATTACAATGACGACCTTACTGATAAAACTAGACGTCAACTTATGAAATGCTTAAAGTTGTTCTCTCCCTTTTCTCTAAATGACATTAGAAAGAAACGGGCTTAGAAATAATTAATACTTAAATTAAGTAAGCGGTAATCAATCGTTAAAAGTAAGGCCGTTAATTTTAAAGAACTTTAAAACTTGCAACAAAAGAACACAAGAGTAATTTACTAAAGCCGTGTTCGCTCGTTGATAGCGGTCGAATAGCCCGTAAATCAAAAAGTTATAAACTATGAATTTTACATTATAAATCATCACTAATTTCTATTAAGAGTTATTACTATCTTTCGTTCTTCCTCTACCACAAATAATGACCGTTTCAACGAAAGAGATAGCTGTATTCGTACAGTTGTCAAAAATACACCTAAATCAAAATTGTAACAGTAAAATTATACGTGTTATTCAAAATAGAACGCCCAAACTGGCAATAACGGAAATTAAATTTATGTTTTTATTTTTTATTTAGTGGTTTGTGGTTTCCGTTCATAACTAATTCCTTATTTAAAAGCAAAGTACGTAGCTTAATTCATATTAGGCGCACATACTTTATAAACATAGATTAATAAATATGGTTTTGATAAGGCTTTGTGACAAATAATATAGTTTGATTAGTGCTATAAGTCAAGTAAAACATGAAATTTTCTTTTACACTTAACTAGCAGGTACCCGGCGCATTGCTGCCACAGAAAAAATAATTGTGGAAATATTGTTTTAAATTTGGAAGAGTTATATTGTTTAATTAGGAATGTTAATACATTCATTGAAATTGAATGACATGACTTTTAAATAAATTTGTCGGTACGATACGCGCGCCATCTACTGTAAGTTAATTGTACTATACCTATAACCTTCAGGCAAGAAATTAAAAAAAAAGGTTTAGCGCAAGCTGATCAACGATATGGCAGCGCATAAAATACGAACAAACAAACATTAATTTTATATATTAAAAGATAAGAGTAGCCAAAGTATAAATTATTTAATAATAATGAAGCTAATGTTCAGAAACTCAATAAAATATCAAATTTTCATTTCATATTAAGGTTTAACGGACTGACAAGTTCTACTTTAACTTTCCCGCTGTAGGTGGGATTTGTTTTAACCGTAATCTATCCGAAAACATTAGATCTTTATAAAATAACAGAGCATTTTCCACCATAATAAAACGGAAAAATAAATAATCATTACTACTTCCTTAAGACCGAACAAACAAACATTAATTTTATATATTAAAAGATAAGAGTAGCCAAAGTATAAATTATTTAATAATAATGAAGCTAATGTTCAGAAACTCAATAAAATATCAAATTTTCATTTCATATTAAGGTTTAACGGACTGACAAGTTCTACTTTAACTTTCCCGCTGTAGGTGGGATTTGTTTTAACCGTAATCTATCCGAAAACATTAGATCTTTATAGAATAACAGAGCATTTTCCACCATAATAAAACGGAAAAATAAATAATCATTACTACTTCCTTAAGACCGTGTAGTGGCGATGAAAGAATATTCACTACCAAATATCGTTCCATGGTTGTCGTAAGAGGTCACAGAAACATATCAGGAAATTGGCAGCAGCGTATAAGTAACGGTTGCCAAACCGCTCGCGAAGCTTGGCAACTGTGACAAATATTCCCTTATGAGGCGTTGTATGGGGTAGACCTAGGTTCAGCAGTGGACTTTAAATAGGCTGTAACGGAACGGTATATCGTCCCGTAGGCCGCGCCTCGGGCTGAACACCTTGTCCGACGGGAGATCTCCTCTCTTCCTTACACGCCCATAATTGAATGCTGCGGCCCATAGATATCTAATCTATCTAGCCTCGATTAAGAATCAAAATACGTTGTCACACGACTAAGGACTAAGATGGAATTCCTTATTTCCAGTAAAAAAGGTTTCGAGTTCTCTATACTCACTATACGAAATTACCATTATACAGCTATTTTATACCGGTATTCTGCAGAGGTTGGAAGCTATCGGTGTAAGAGGTACAGCTCTCTCTCTTTTTGAAAGTTACTTACGGAGCCGGACACAGCAGGTAAAAATTAATGACTTGTTTAGCGAGGAAGAAACCCTAGTTTTCGGAGTCCCACAAGGTAGCGTGTTCGGCCCGACACTATTCCTGATATACATAAATGATCTTTTTAATATTCGGAGCAGTTGCGGGCGGATTTTCTCTTATGCGGGTGACACCGCAGCAGTCTATACTGGGGTCTCCTGGGCTGCCGCGCTAGCTGCCGTTGAACGTGGTTTGGCTGAAATAGCTGGCTGGCTTAACACAAACTCTCTAACTCTCAATACAGATAAAACGAACTTTATCTGTTTTACCCCATCAGAAAGATCACAACCGGGGGTCGACTTGGGGATCAGGATTCATAGGTGTGGCGAAACGTTTTTCGGTAACTGTGACTGTCAGAGCATAAAACGAGTCAAATCCACAACATACCTTGGAGTAACAGTGGACCACAGATCGTCGTGGCACTCCCACATTGAAATAATTTTGACTAGAGTCAGGAAACTCATTTAGATTTTCAAAAATCTGCGTCACGTTATTCCAGATCAGCTATTAAGAAAGGTATACATTGCTCTGGCACAATGTCATAACGTATTGTATACCGGTATGGGTAGGTGCCACAAAAACAAAATTTTTAGATTTAGAAAGAGTACAAAGGTTGCTCCTAAAAGTAATGTATTTTAAGTCCCACAGGTACTCTACAGTAGAACTTTACAGGTTAAGTGATTTACTTACGGTCAGTAAACTATACCTCTTAAAAATAACCTTGCACTTGCATAAGACACTCATATACTCCAGCTAAGCTGAATAGAAGACGCAAAGATATTGTGGCATATTCCCCTAGGGTCCATACTGTTTTTGCCAGACGTCAGTATACCAACACAATCAACATATATATATATATATATATATATATATATATATATATATATATATATATTTATGCGATAAGGGTGACAAACGAGCACACAGTCCACCTGATGGTAAGTGGTTACTGCAGCCCATAGACATCTACATCTATCCTCTAATACAAATTAAAATGTAGATGCGTTGTCACCCATGAGGACTAAGATGGAATGCCTCATTTCCAGTAAAAAGGGCCTCCGGCCACCTGCACTCACCAAGCTAAACGCAGAGGTAAACCTCTACTTCACGCTGGTTTTCTGTGAGGTCGTGGTGGTCAAGCCGGCTTGAACCGGGGTGGTACCACGACCTCAAACCATCACCCATCCGTGCGACAGCAAAAGCTGCCGCGTGGCTCTACCACTGTTAAAAATGTATATATATATATATATATATATATATATATATATATATATATATATATATATATAATAAATTGAATTTTAAACTAAATATATACCCTATGTTGCTTCGTACAAGTAAACAAGCCTTAATAGAGTGGCTAAAAGCTCTTACATATGAGGAAACTGAGGAAACTGATACACACACACACACACACACACACACACACACACACACACACCCATACACACACATACTTTTTAGCTGTCCACTATCTCTTTTTCACTTCTGAATTTTATTTTTCTCATATTTTGTATGGATTGGTCTCAATACTGTATTACTGTATTACTGTATTACTGTGTAATTTAAGGGAAGCAACGAGGTAGTTCCAACACAAGTATTTTATAACTTAGTGGAGCTACCAAAATTTACGTAATGCATGAAAATGTATTGAGAGAGACAATAAAACAATTATTATTATTTATTCTGTAAAAAAAAGGTCATTCCCTGGTCGAGCCAACCAATTCGTGCTACAACTATAATATAATTGTAGTAAGACTATACGCGTTAGAGCCATGCTGCCGCTATATTAGTAGTATAGTTGTTACACGAATTGGTCGGCTCGACTGGGGAAAGACCACGCTCTCACAGAATACCAGCGTAAAATAGCAGCTTAAAACTGTTGTGTTTCGTATGGTGATTGTAGAGAACTGGAGACCCATTTTACTGGAAAAGAGGCATTCCATCTTCGTCCTCACGGGTGACAACGCAACTGCATTTTGATGCGCAAAAGAGGATAAATGTCAGGTGGACTTTGTGCTCGTTTGTCACCCTATCCTATAAAAAAAGACTTACATTCTCCTCTCCTCATTCATGTAAAAATTTAACCCTTATACAAAAACAATAAAATGTACTCGTCCATTATACATCGCTAATCCCTTTTTGAAGTGAGATAACAGGCAGGATTTTTGGGAAAAAGTTACATCACGTTGAGCCAGGAAAGCAGATTGGTGAACATAGAAACGAAACTCTGACACTGATAATGCTGTCAATACCTTGGCATTATCATCAGGTGCATAACGAACAGATAAGCTTGCCATTTTAAACAGACTTCCAAAAAAGGACTAGGTACTCAATTCGACTGTATTTTTTTTGTGTGTTACCTCAGAACTTTTCGTCATCATCAAAAAGAATTTTAACGATTCTTTTTTTTATTTGAAAGCTAGTATTTTCCATGTGGTGTAATATAAATTTGATCAAGATTTTACCAGCAGTTTTTGAGTTAGTAGTTATCCTTAATAATGCGTATTTAATTGATTTCGACTACATTGATGTTGTTTTCATTTTATTTATATTGAAGTCGGTTGTGGTCGGCGTTGTGTTGTCTTTTACGTAGTAGAGCCATGCTGCAGTTATATTGCGGTTGTATCACAAATGGGTTGGTTCGACCGGGGAAGGACCACGCTCTCACAGAATATCAGCGTAAAATAGCAACTTATGCTGCTGTGTTTCGTA
Organism: Parnassius mnemosyne; assembly: GCA_963668995.1. Classification (NCBI taxonomy): domain Eukaryota; kingdom Metazoa; phylum Arthropoda; class Insecta; order Lepidoptera; family Papilionidae; genus Parnassius; species Parnassius mnemosyne. Next base: position 11,621,761 of record CAVLGL010000080.1, read on the forward strand.
TGGTGGGTGTAGAGAACCGGAGACCAGTGGAAACGCAGTTTTTTAGTCAGGAAGGCCCTGCTGTCCATCTCCTAGTTTTACTGGAAACGAGGCATTCCATTTCAGTCCTCAGGAGTGACAACGCATTTGCATTTTGATTCTTAATTGAGGATAAATGTAGATGCCTATGGGCCTCAGAATCCACTTACCATTAGGTGCTATTATTGTGTGCTTGTTTGTCAACTTATCCTATAAAAAGTTTACTCGTTTGTCACCCTTATTCTATATAAAAAAGTCACCACTTGTGTTTATGAAAGTCTTAATTTAGTAGTAACATTATGCTTTAAACGGCAGTGTAATGTTTAGTAAGTACTGTGATTTATATCGGTAAAATGCAGAGCTATAAAACAATAACTATTTAATAAGAAACAAAGTACATTTTAACTCAAGTACCCGCTAGAAGTTAAGGATAGTGGAATTCGCCGTCCTAGTTAAGGCATTGTTTCAATGTAGCTCGTTAGAGCTGAAAATTATAAGCAATACTTGGAAATAAACTAAATTCTTATTACAGTAATCTAAGTCAATTTATTCTGTGATCTAGCTCGATATTTCATTTAACCGGATCAAAGATAATGAGTCTATAGATCTAATCGATCGCCTGTCATGTCAATCGATAAATTATTTAATTCGTGCCGTGAAATCGTTCTGTTGTTCAAGTAATTATCCATTAGTCCACTTGAATTTTATCAAAACATTTCCCTTTCATGTTTCATTTAATACTGTCATTAGTGTATGCCTTTTGGCCCCATATTTTATTTGCGGTATTTAAAACTATTTCCAGAATTCTTGAAATATGTTTGCCCCAAATATCGTATCATGTCTTGTAGTCAAAAATTTATTTTAAAACTGTGTTTTTTGGCAATGCAAAGCAATGTGTATATTACAATGCTAAAGCACATAGGAATATATCTACCGATATATTGAATATGGGCAGAAGGCCAGTACCCTTAACCGACGAGCATGAGACATAATATATACTAGTTTTAATAGCAAATAAATAGAAATTTTCAAATTAGAAGCTGAGATGTATGAACATAATTTAAAATTAAAAATTTTGTACAAACGATTTCAATGTCAATTATTAAGAATAACTCCAAAACTATTGGTCAGACAATTATCAAATATAATATATGGTATCACATGTGAATAACCAGCTTTTAAATTAAATAAGAATCATCGAAATCGATTCACCCAGTAAAAAGTTATGAGGTAACACACATAAAAAACGTATAGTCGAATTGAGTACCATCTCCTATTTGAAGTCGGTAGAAAATCACGTATCATTCGTACCATTCGTACATGTTCGTATTACGTAAGTATCCAAAAAGCTATTGGAAATGACGTTATTTATAATCATATTTATTTATTTATTTTACTTTTGATTGGTGTTAATTTTTTTATTTCGTCTGTTTGTGAGATTTGATCTTTAACATCGCGTAGATATAAAAAGCGTTACATGCATTATTTCTAATGACAGACATAATCATCGTCATCATGATTACAGGTGATTAAAGTTCACTGCCGACCATCCCCTTAGATATTTATTTATTTTATTATCATACGAGTATATTACATATATGGGCGATATTTGACATAGTTGGAAACGCAGTTTTTTAGTCAGGAAGGCCCTGCTGTCCATCTCCTAGTTTATTTCCTTCTTACGCCATCAACGGGATAATTGACTCTCTTAAGCTAGCTCTCTTAAGCAGTAGACACATTGTTTTATAGTATTAATGTAATTCAGACCGAATTTCGCTCACAGTGGCTAGTCTCCTCATCAGGGCATGGCAGGATTATAGCGCACGTGTGTGTGTGTTTTTTATAGGAAAAGGGTGACAAGCGAGCACACAGTCCATTTGATGGTAAGTGATTGTGGTGGAATACCTCTTTTCCAGTAAAAGGGGTCTCCGGTTCTCTACACCCACCATAAGAAACACATCAACATGAAGCTGCTATTTTACGCTGGTATTCTGTGAGAGCGTGGTCCTTCCCTGGTCGAGCAGACCCCTTCGTGCTACTACTTGTAGCACGAATGGGTCGGCTGTATTAATTGTATAGTATACAATTAATATAGCTGCGGCATAGCTCTACCACGTGTGTGTGGGTACACAAAAACAGGTGCACTCTCTATTCCCCTACTCTCATAGCCAGATGGAACAGTAATCCAACACAACCGGACACATCAGGCGTAGGACCAACGGCTTTATGTGCTTTCCGAGGCACAGGGTTGAAACAGTTCCTGTTTCCTGCTACTGCGATTTTATTGGAAGAAAAACCCGTTAACTGATTTTTAGGGATTCGAACCCGGGACACCATGATCGGCTATCGCACTAATAACCACTAGACCAACGAGACTACTTATTTATTTCGTACTCATCAACATAATATTTTATTCATGCATAAGTCGATATCATACTATTGTCGTTTATTTAACGGTGTTCATTTTCTTGTTTAAAAAACACGAGAGTAAATGCAAATTAAGTTCCATAAACATCTTAAACATAAGTTATGTTTGTGTTTGTAAATTTAAATATTGTAAAGTTATAGATATGTTAATAATTGATAAGTCCCAAACGATGACACTCCGTTGGTCAACGGCCCCTAGTGCCTCCATTTAGCTACTAATGTTATTAATATATGTATATACATTCATGCAGGCTGCTAACTAACTAGATACATTTTATAAAAGTGTGCGAAGCGTGCGGTGTCTACACGTTATGATTTTGTGGAATATTCCGTTAAATAATCTTAACAATATTATCCTTCTTACCGATTTCGACATGAATGAAAATTTCAGTATCGCTGGAAACTATAAATTGAGAGAGAAGATATTATAGCTTGATATAGAAAGGCTTGTTCACGTTGTCTTCCAGGCGCAGTTACGAAATATCAAACATATAATGCATAATATGCAAATACTCACGCACAAAACGCAGGTGCGATTTCATAGTTACTGAATTCAGTTCAATAAATATGAAACCGCACCTGCGTTTATACCGATTTCGTTTAAGCATTTATCACATGTACAAAATAAAAAAATGAAAACATTATTTCTTTTATCACTCAAAATATAAAACTATGAATTAATTTAACGCACTTGTCTATACTCCATCTGCCTTCAAGTGGCTATTGCACTCCATAGATATAATATTATGCATCCAAATTCAAACACCAAATACCCATATCTGGTTATATTAGTGCGTTAGACGATGGTGTTACTTTGGTAGGAACCAAACGAAACTAATCACGTTATCCAACACAGTTACACAATTATATCGTAGAACACAACAAAGGATATCCTGCTAACTGGTAAAAATATAGAATAACTTCGAAGTAGCGTGTTATGCAGTAAAGTATGTCAACCACTTAGTAATTATATTATACTAACAAAACATACATTCATATAATATTAAAGAATTGCAGTAAACTTATACCAAACAACAGAAGTGCACGATGGACACCATATTTCTTCTACAATAAGTTTATCATAGCCGCGTCTACAATTTCATTACTATATCAAGTTTTATTGTCACCCTAATAAAGAGTGTAACACATCGGGCGGATGGGATGCAATCAGCATGTAAATGCAGCTCTCACTACGCGGGGCAAACATCGAATATTGATCGCCGCATTATGTTAATGCTTGAATTTAAAACGTCGCCGACGACCGGATCGAGCGCGCTGAAGCCGCTTGCGAATCGCTGTCATGCCACCGGTGTGAAGATACCTTAACTTTTTATTGTTATGTTCAAAGAAGTGCATCATTTATTATACCAATATTTAGTAGCAATTATTATGGCTTACCACGGGCAATGTGTTTACCTTGTTTGGGACTTTCTTTTTTGAAATAAAACAAAGTGTAGTAAATTTAATTCATAATATGGACTTGTAATCATGAATCATCCATGTTTGTTGCGGTCTCTCGTTAAGGAAAAAAGCGTAACTTCGTATCATTTTAAATAATATTAGGGATCCGACAAAACCTGTGTGTTTTATAATTGTTCTTGCCGTCTAGTGGCGGCGCAAAGGAGTCAAGCGCAATCAATTAGTGTCTTTAGGAGGGTTTTTAGAGAGTAAGTGTGACAAAGATTAAGAATCGAAATGCAGATGCGTTTTCACCTGAGAATTAAGATGAAATGTCTCACTTCCAGTAAAAAGGGTCTCCGGTTCTCCACACTCACCATATGAAACACAGTATACGTGGTAGAGCCATGCTGCAGCTATATTAGTAGTATAGTTGTAGCACGAATGGGTCGGCTCGACCGGGGAAGGACCACGCTCTCACAGAATACCAGCGTAAAGTAGCAGCTTGACACTGCTGTGTTGCGTATGGTGAGTGTAGAAAACCGGAGACCCATTTTACTGGAAAAGAGGCATTCCATCTTAGTCCTCACGGGTGACGACGCATTTGCATTTTGATTCTTTATTGAGGATAAATGTAGATGTCTATGGGTCACAGTAACCATTTACCATCAGGTGGACTGTGTGCTCGTTTGTCACACAATCCTTTAAAAAAAAAACAATTGGATTGAGCTGCTATTTTACGCTAGTAATCTGTGAGAGGTTATCTTTCCCCGGTCGAGCCGACCCATTCGTGCTACAACTATAATATAGCTGCAGCATGGCTCTACCACGTATAATGTTTATGTTACCATGGGTAATGCCAGATACTTCTCGTGTCTTTCGATGGGAGGCGGTGTAATCTAGTTTAATTCAGTTTACGCCAGACGTAAAATGACCAAAAAGGCGACCAAAGGGAGCATCATTTTCTCGTTCATTATATGTTTGTTTTTTGTATGTCATAAACACTTCCAGGCGGATCGTGCCTGTATTGGCTGTGGTATGTTATGGCAGAATCATCAGCGCTGTAGGTTACCCTGCAGCATTACGCTGAGTTATAACCTTTTCACTGGCTCGGTACACACCCCGTCTCTTATAATTTTAATCTGCCATACTATTAACTGTTTATTTTTTATTTTGGTGATGTGTACAGTTCCAGTGAATAAATGTCTGTCTTTCTTCTTTCTTTCTTTCTTTCATTTAACGTAAGAGACGTCTGGTATTGCGACCGTCAAATGCGCCTGCCTAACGATTTTGGCGAATGGGCAGATTTGATAACGAAAGTTATCTATGTACAGCAATGGGCTTTCTGTCTATGTGTTCGTCTGAGTAGGTATTACCTTCTTAACTATATCTGTCGCCAAATAGCAATGGCAACACTGCAGTCTGAAGTATATAGAGAGCCAATATAATTACAGGTTTTAGGACATTACCTGTAGTATATAATAATTTAATATATTCATTGTATATAATAATTACTGAATTTTAAGTTAGTGTCTTCTGGAAAGGATGCGAAATGCCAGCAATAGGTGTCCGTCCGGAATCCTGTTTTGGTACAGTATAATTTACTGTTAACCATTTGTAAATGTGCATGCAATGCTGTGTCAATAAAGTTTATTTTCTTTCTTTCTTTCTTCTTTCTAGTCCTCAGGAAGACAACGTATCTGTAGCCTTGTTTGTTTGAAGTTAGCTTTACCTTCATACTGTAACGTCGTTTGTAACTTCAGTTTCCAATACTTGTTGCTCAAATTTTCTACTTTTTACGTTTATTGTTCCATTTCTGTAATGAATATACGTTAAAGGCAGTCCTTTTTCGCGTAATAATTAACCCGTACCTCAGTGCCGGAAGAGCTTAAGTGCCCGACACCCGTCTTAATTTTTTTTATAAGGCGAGCGGTTTGTAGGAATCCCTTAGAAAAATATTGAAAGAAATAAATATTTAACTTTGGCTTGTGGCTTTTATACACAAAAACAAAAATAACTTTATTTAAAATAGTGATGTGCATTCCGTAAATACCAGGAACAAGCACAAGTTAGTTATACCAGTAACTCGAATTCAAAGAGTCATTAATTCCTTAATGGAGGAATGTATACGCTTTTACAAAAGAATTCCAGAAAATATGCAGGCATTATCTATCAAAAACTTTAAATTTTTTATTGAGCACAAATTGTAACGGTTATTATACGATTACTATTAATAGTACAAGATTGATAATAACCCCTGGGGATCAGATGATCACTACTATGCTGTTTCTAAATGTTTTCATACTTATTTGTATAAAGTACATTGTTACATATTAATTTCATGTTTAAAAAAGTCCTCTCCCCTCTTCGAGCAATTTGCTCACATGGTCTTCGAAAGTTAGCCTCGGTCTACCTCGACACCTTTTAATATTAACTTTCGCGCTATATATTTTCTTCACCATTCGGTCTTCACTCATTCGCTCAACGTGCCCAAACCACCGAAGCACGCCCTTATAAATTTTTGTGATAAGGTCATCTTTCAAACCTGCCATATTGCGAATCTCTTATAGTACTCGGATACCTAGACGTGCATGTATGAAGAAGATAATGAATCTGAAAGAAGCGAAAGAGGTATGTAAGGATCGTGACACTTGGCGATCTGTTCTCTCTGTCTACCCCGTCAGGGATTGTGCGTGAAGATAAGTAAGTAAGTAAGTAAAAAAGTCTTCGATTTCTCGCTGGCTCATCCCAGGACAGTGTTTTTTTTTCCGAACCAGTGGTAAAACTTATATCACATTCAATAAGCATTCTCATAATCTATGTTGAATAAAAATCATATAATAATAATATATGTATATTTATCGTTTCCATTTATATATTTGTACAGCCCAACCAGATGAGAGAACTTTTTAAATACCCCCATAATATGCCAAGCCACACGTCCAGATCGACCATCCCTCGGTACAGTTATTACCAACCTCTTCGAGTAATAGAGATTCATCAACGCCAGCCCTGGATGTTGCGCGGGAGCCAAATGTTTTTTTACCTGCGTCCACCGAGGCCTGTAAAACTAGGGTGCGGAAGCAATGGAGCAACGTATAAAACCTATTTATTATGCGAACCACCTACTACTTAACAAAACTGGAGACCGATCTCACCATATGTAGAAAATAACTGCACGAATGTTTCGTGCTAAAATATCCTGATGTGAATGTGTCGCAACAAATAATTTCAGACCCGAAAAGAGTAATAGAAAGGTAGAAGCTTATATCTCAAGACATCCTTGAACAACTAAAAAACAAGAACGAAAACAACTACAAAAGGGAGAAGTTTGCTACACTAACGAAGGACAAGCCATAGTAGAAACACCTTTGCCCATTTAATCACTGTTACCCTCATAAACACAATCATTCATCTTATCTAACCAACATAATCAGTCCACACATACTCGTACATCCACACAAACAGAATCGATAACCCTATTAATAGAAAAAGATGTTGAGACATTAGTAAGAACCCATAATACCGCCGAAACACAAGTTCAACAAATAAAAGACAAATTCAGAACAATCTTAACAGTGTACTCAGGAATGGTACCAACCGCTAGTTCAAAACTTAAACATTGCCCTAAACATACTGAACTGATATACCTATTAAATCATGATATTCTTGAAGAATACATCTCATCAGACACACAACTAGAATATATTAGAATAGAATAATTTTTATTCAATTATTACATAATACTTACTGAAAGTCATTTTTTAATTTACCACTGGTTCGGAAAATACTTCTGTCCTGGGAAGAACCAGCAAGAAACCCAGCGAGACTTTTTTTAAACATATTTCACTTTACAATAATTTCTTTTTTTGTTTGTACAAATTTTAAATGAGTTTTAATAGAACCAGTATGATGGCGATCACCTCATTCCCAGGGGTTTTTTCACTAATGTATTCTTTGATATTATAATAACCCTTTTTGTACAAATTTGCTTTAATAAATCATTTAAACTTATTTATTGACAAATTTTTTACATCAATACAAATTTTGTATAACTAATAGATATACACTCGTTAATATATAATGCTGTTATTGTCATCTCGGAGGAACTAAAATAGAAAATCACGGAAAACACAGGACATAAGGAAAAAAATTCGACCACCATGGCAACAAAGGTTAGAAAAAGATATTAAAAAATAAAGAACGATTATATCATATCTAAGATTATATGCCACTAATGAAAAACAATTTTATAGAAACTCAGGGGACCCACAGACTGACACAGATATATTAGGAATGTAGAAACTCCAAAAGCAGAACAGTTTTCTCGAATTTTGTTCTGGTATATGGAAACAATAGGTACCACTATTTCATCATTAATGAAAATGCCGTCTAGATAACTGAAGAAGAACAGAGATAGAGTGAAATGGTATCACTTATCATTATTCCTGAGCCTTATGTCAATAGGTTTTATTAAAATAACAATCTGAATTATATCTTAATCTGAATTATAGAAGGTTTACCGCTACCATCATCCTTTTAAATTTCGAAACAAGAAGTAAATTCTTACAAATATATGCACATATTTATGTTTTATTTATTCACCGAACTGAACATTAACTCTTTTTAAGACAAACGATAGGTTTTTGCTCTATTATAACGTTACTAAAATGGTCGCTTCTATGCATTAATAAATTAATATCCGACTCGTGCGACTAAAGTTATGCGAAAGTTTAATATCGTATTTTATTCATCCATAACGCCCATACTGTTATGGAATTCAAAAAACAAACTTATTCTGCGTGTTTTTTTTTACTTATTATAAGCCAGTGCTTGACCACAATCTCACCTGGTGGTAAGTGGCGATGCAGCCCTAGATTGTAAATCGCACTTCGGCGGAAACATAGACGCCGGCAAATTATTCCACTCCTTTGCTGTAAGCATTATAAAAGTCGAAGCATTCCGTTTGGTTCTAATGCGTGGAACATCGACAACAAAGGAGTGAAGACCCGGCGACTGTCTGGTCGTTCGATGGTGGAATGTGATTTTGAGAAATTGAAACTGGAAGATGGTTGATTCTTCTGGACTGGGTATTAACATCAACACTCAGCTTCGATTTGGCAATGATATAGTCCTTATGGCAGAATCGCTTGAGGACCTAAGCACTATTCTCAATGACCTCAATAGTGCCTCCTAACATATATGCCTTAAGATGAACATGGACAAAACAAACATCATGTATAACGTCCATATCACACCTACGCTGGCAGTTGGTGGGAGCACAAAGCTCGAAGTTGTTGACAAGTATGTTTACCTGGGACAAATAGTCCGACTAGATAAGTCCAACTTGGACCGAGAGGTCAATGGACGGATTTAACTCGACTGGGTAGCGTTCGGGAAATTACGGCACATCTTCTCGTCAGATATACCGCAAAGCTTGAAAACGAGACTGTACTACCAGTGCGTGTTTTCAGTGATGACACGTGGAACTGAGACGTGGTCCTTCACTGCTGGCCGGATGAGGAAGCTCAAGGTTGCTCAGCGAGCTATGGAGAGGGCTATGCTCGGAGTTCCTCTGCGTGATAAACTTAGAAATGAGGATATCCGCAGTAGAACCAGAGTGACCGACATAGCCCAACGGCTAATCCGAGGCATAAATCTAAGCTGAAGTGGCAATGGGCCGGCCATATAGCTCGAAGAACCGCCAACCAATGGGGAAAAAAGGTTCTTGAGTGGCGGCCTCGTACCGGCGGACGATGTGTAGGGTGTCCCTCCAATAGATGAAGTGACGACCTGGTAAGATATGCAGGAAGTCGATGGATGCAGGTGGCTCAGGACAGTGCTTTGTTGCATTTCTTGGGGGAGGCCTATGTACAGCAGTGGACTTGTGAAGGGCTGTAATGATGAATGATGATGATGATTATAATGAAATTTTTTGTGTGTATTAAACTAGATTTCTATTCGGTTTTAACCAAATTTGCGATATATTGAAAGTGAGCTTAATTACGAGTACCTTTAACCGACAAGCATGTATGTAGGTATATGGATGTGAAATATGCGAGAGAGGTATATCAGGATCGTGCCAAATAGAAGTCCACAGTCTCTGCCTACCCCTCTAAGTGACAAGCGTGAGTGTTTATGTTTTCTTTATGTAGATAATATCATTGATGCAATTTGTTTAAACAAGTTGCACATTCCGATACTGGCTGAGGCAAGAAGGGGAGTGCCTTGGATCTGAGAAGATACGACAAAGGGGTTCTTTTTAGCGGTAAACGCGCAAACTTGTGTCTTCTGAGGATTAAACTAGACTACATTTAGTCGTCCCCAATCCGAGACTTTGTTCAGCAAAGAGTTTAAGTTATTTAAAACTAGACAAATTATTAATTGTGTATGCTTGGTTAGGAAACAATACGTTTTTTTCTGGACTGGAGCAGCTGGCTGTAGAATTTAAGCAACAGTTTTCAAAACAGTTTTATACGCGGTAGAGCCATGCTGCAGCTATATTAGTAGTATATTTGTAGCACGAATGGGTCGGCTCGACCGGAGAAGGACCACGCTCTCACAGAATACCAGCGTAAAATGGCAGCTTAACACTGCTGTATTTCGTATGGTGAGTGTAGAGAACCGGAGACCCTTTTTACTAGAAAAGAGGCATTCCATCTTAGTCCTCACGGGTGACAACGCATCTGCATTTTGATTCGCAAACGAGGATAAATGTAGATGTCTATAGACTACAATAACCACTTACGATCAGGTGGACTGTGTGCTTGTTTGTCACCCTATCCTATAAAAAAAGGTTACTGTTGAAAATAAATATCTCCCATATTAGGGAAGATTTCTTATAATCACCAGCCTTGGTATGCGGATTGACGAAATCATAGCCATAAGTCTCCCACCTATAAATTTGACTGGTGTTTAACAATTATTACTTAGTAAATGGAAATCACAGGAAAATCGACCTACGATCGATTTTCCTGTGATTTCCTATAGTTGCCTCGAACTACATGCAAAGGGCGATAGGAAATAATGAATTCTATTACGCCACCTACGCACGGAATTTTTATATTCAGTACATATTATTTTGTATTTTACTGTATTTCATTAATTCATTTTTGTGGTATTTTGCCTCTTTAAACTTGGTCTGTCAGGCATAGTTACTACAATCGAGCAGTTGCCTGTTCAAAGTAATGCTAATTACGTGAACGCTCTCACAGAGTACCAGCGTAAAATAGCAGCTTAACACTGCTGTGTTTCGTATGGTGAGTGTAGAGAACTGGAGAGCCTTTTTACTGGAAAAGAGGCATTCCATCTTAGTCATCACGGCTGAAAACGCATCTGATTTTTGATTGAGGATATAGATATCTATGGGTCACAGCAACTATTTACCATCATGTGGACTATGTACTCGTTTATCACCCTATCCTATAAAAAATTATAAAAACAACCCGTACTTGAATATCCTATATTTATATCATCATCATCACCATTACAGCCATTCACAAGTCCACTACTGAATATAAACCGCCTCCAGAGAATGCCTTAAAGCACGGTCCTGAGCCACCTGCATCAATCGACTTCCTGAATGTCGTCACCAGTTCGTCATTCCATCTAGTGACGGGCCGCCCCACACTTCGCCTACCGATACTTGGGTGCCAGCCCATTGCCACTTTAACTTACTGACCTGTTGGGCCATGTCGGTTACCCTGGTTCTACTGTGTACTCTGTATCATGCAGAGAAATTCCTAGTATAGACCACCCCACATATACACTACTTAGGGTTTTTAATTATGTTTTATTATTTTACCTTACTAAATTGATTTATAGGCCTACAGTGTACAGAACTTGATATATTAATTTAACACGTCAAAATAAACGTCAGGGTAGACACTATAGGAAGGAATGCATTATCAGATTCTAATGAATGTAATAGAGACGTCCCACTCCACAATACTATTCCAAAGCAGTAGCGCAAGATTGACAGCGGCCTACGAACGACAGTTATGCGAACCGACGTGGCTCTCGCCATTGTATGGTAATAGGGTTGTGATACGCATGCATTAGTTGCCTAGCTAAAATCAGCACTAGGACCCGTATGGCAGCTATCCAAATGGGTGATACAATTATCATAATGATCAATTGTTGATGGCTTTTACTGCGCGTGATATATCGTGTTAGAATCAGAAATAGAAGAAAACAAAGAAAAGACCATGATCTGTATAGAATGTTGAGTAGACGCGTCTGTGAATAGACTACGAGTTACATTGTTGTGCCAAATTGTTGTGTTTGTTTTGTTACTGGCACATAATTATTCCTTCGTTTTACTTCTGTATACTCGTACATTGTGGATTTATGTATACTCGATTATTTTTAAAAATCCTTTAACAGCTCTAATTAAAACATTTGACATAAATTCCTGAAAAGTCCAGAATTTAATGCTATTATAATAATAATAATTATATATTGTGTATATATATATATATATATATATATATATATATATATATATATTAATATTTAATTATATGCTAAGTTTTTTAAATTTCGGATAAGATTGTAATTAAAAATGTCCTAAACCTTACCTACCATAAGCTGCTACCATTACCACTTTTGTAAGAAGTCCTGAAATTTGCCGCGTAGAAGCAATATTAAAAAATTAACCACCCCACTTCATCACCTCAGTGTCGTAAGAGGTGTCAATAAGACAGGAAAAGGCTGATGAGAAGAATAATCATAAGCCTTAAAATGTTATAGTCCATATAAATCACATTTTCTAATATATTGTTAAATTCCTTCATACTTTTTTTCAATAAAACTAAAGAACACAGCTGAACATAAGCCTCCTCCATAGATCGCCATATAGTTATAGTGCATTAGTAAGACAATCTACTAACCCGTATCATCCAGTGGATGTCATAAGAAACAGAGATAATAGGACTGGAGATAACTGGAGAAGACAGCAACCAACATAAGTGTGTACTTAAAAAGTTCGAAGAACTGTGAGTGCTAAACCGCCAGCCAAGCGTGGCAATAATGATAAATATTGTTAAATTTCTTGTATAATTTAAATCAAGTAAGTTCTCGTAACCATGTAGTGGCAGTGTAAATATCCACTACATCATTTCACCCTGTGGGTACCGTAAGAGGAGACAGAGGGAAACTGAACCAGAAGATGGGCGTCTTCTTGATAATAGCTAAATCAAAAAAAAACTTCGATTGCCAACCCGATTGCTAAGCATGGCAATTATTACAAATATCCCTCCTACGAGGTAATATATGGGAGAGGCCTATGTTCAGCAATAGACATCTTATAGGCTGTAGAGATAAGTTTTCATAAAACATCAAAAAAACTAAAGAGAAATGCGAGCTTCAAAGCGTATTCTATTGAAATATTCACGCCAAGTGCAGTGTGTAACTCTACATTTCAACCGCAAGTTCTCACGAGTTATACTGAAGCACAGAGCCTGTAAGCCTTGTCATTAAAAATTTAGTACATATTTTATGGTTAAGTACAAGAAGGAAGTGTGTTAGATTTTTCTCTGGTTTCTGTGACACACGGTGCGTGAACGATACATAACATGGTTTGTGTAAATTTCAATAATGATTTTTAAGGTGCATTCGATTTTATAGGAAAGAGTGACAAAGCCAATTTATGTTGCAGATGTGAAGGGCAGAGTCGGGAAGGGACGCCCTAGACGAAAGTTTATCGACCAAATCGGCGATACATTAAAAATGACCCTTTAACCGACGAGCGTGTATGCGTAGATATATGGATGTAAAGGAGCCGAGAGAGGTGTGTCAGGATCGCGCCAAATGGAAGTCCGTAGTCTCTGCCTACCCCTCTGGGTGACAGGCGTGAGTGTCTATGTATATCGATTTTATAGTAATTTTTGATTGATTCGCAAGACTATTTTCTTATGTTGTGTTTTTATTAAATACTGATTTTGAACGATTAATTTTAAAAAGCTTCGTTCAATACCTAATAGGCCATTTGGGAATTATACAATAATCCACCGTGTAGATGTCAGTATCCATATTATATTATGGTCTAACTAATTCCGTCTAGTTGTGGATACTACTACTAACTGATTGAAAGCCGAAACATAGGCTGCCACTCCTGCCACCGGGGTACTCAAAAATAGCGTATGTAATAAATAGCACTTTAATATTATTATTCAAATGTCATCGAATTCTATCGTAACCGGCGAAGAGCATATACTGTGTAATGAGTCTGTTGTTACTGAAACTCAACTAACGTCAATTTCCTTCTTCCTTACAGTTACACTCTATGAAAGTCCACTGCTGAACATTGACCTCCCCCACAGATTGACTCTTAGGGGGGTGCCATAGTTGCTACGCTTGGCAAGTGGATTGGAAACTGCAATTTTTTGAAGGCGCTGCTGCCCATCTCCTGGTTTGTTTCCCTCTGTCGCCTCTTACGGCTTCTACGGTATGATATGAGGTAGTGGATATTCTTACACCACCACTACACGATGTTCTTAATCACCATCATCAAAACCAACATTATCGCCTTTAAGAATTGTCTTATTTTGTATGGATTTTCGGTCTTTTGTCGGCCGGAAGGATCCTATTCGTAAAGTCCTTAACTTAAATCACGTGCCGCTTGAAAGAACGTCTTTGAGAGAAATATGTATTACATATTTTCACTTATGTATTGATTGGTATCTAGCAAGGAACTTTACAGATAAATTAACAGGTAAACAAAGACAATTAATATTTAATTCAGAATAAATTGAATTAAAAATTGCGCCTTGATACAAATGTCCGTGTGTCTCGCACGCTATTACGTAAAACCAATCACGCAAGACCTTCGAAAGCCCTTCGTTGATGCATTTGAAAATGTCTAGAGGTTTTGGAGGTAATGATAATAAACATGTTTATGGTAGGAAAAGTCCATTTGAAGTTGAAACAGCGTTTGTGGTTAGCTTACTGATGGGGTTTTGGTGTTTTATTGCAGTGTCAAAGTAATATTTGACTTCGTGTTGATTTCTGCTTCCAGTTCCTATGCTCGTGCGCAAATCTTTAGATTTTTGTGAATATTCGGACGAAAAAATGATAACGGGCGAAATTGTTTTTTTACGAAGTGAAAGCCAAACGTCACTATATTTTTTTAATCTTCTGTCGTCTCAAAATAAGGTTTATCTGATAAGAAAGACTAATAAAATATAAATGAAATAAAATAAAAAATAATGTTATCAAATATAAAAGGAACTAGACCAATAGATCAATGTAATCAATGGAGGATCTACCGTAAAATTTGCACAAAATAAAAACTACAACCCACTCAATTGAATCAGGCGCTACTTTCAGGCAATCCAGTAAATTAAAGATGTTAAAATAATTTAACTAAAATCCGAGTATAAAATAAAGAAGAAGACGGGGGCGGTGCAAGCAATTGAGGGAGTGCAGGAGGTTCTCTTATGGTATAACATATCATTTTCTACGTGGATAGCTAAACAATTTTTACATATTTCATTTAAAAATTACAATATGAGCAGACCATTCCTCACAAGCAGCATTTGTTCATAAAGCGTTTGTCGCAGCCATAACCCTCCTCAATAATTGTTTTTTGCGTAATCAAACCATTCATTACGGACTATCAAAATTCGTGGGCCTGCGCCATAGATTGCAGTAGGGGGATATTTTGTCACATTCATCACGCTTGGCGGGCTAGTTGATTACCGCCGGTTTTGTAGTATTTTGAATTGTTGTCTGGAAGATTCTGCTGACCATTTGCTGATTAATTTCCCTATATCGACTCTTGTGATACCCCCGTGATGATATGGAGTAGTAGTGGTAGTAGTTATCTTACGTCGCCACTACACGGCTTTATCTCACTGTAACAACTATTATTATAGTTATTATATTTCACGATGAAGTTTTGACTTTGGTTGTTGTTAGCCGTGCATATACATATTGTGTTAGTGTGTGTAGGCCTCGGGAGCGCTACTCTCGAGCGCCCGCAGCCTACGCACACTAACACAATGTGTATGTGCACGGGTAACACAACCAAAGTCAAAATTTCATCGTGAAATAGAATAACTATAACAAGGTAAAGTTTTTACCATTAAAGTGAAGTTAGGTGTGGCATAATAAAAATTATAGATAGTAAATAAGTAAATTATATAAACGAAACTAAAATTAAAATTACTAGAGATAACCAACCTGCAAAAAACTGAATCCTATTAAATTCTATTTTCACGAGTCGGCAAAAACCAAAACGAATCCTAATATACGTTGAAAACTGAGCTTTCTAAGTCGTAATAGAGTGAAGAATTAACCTCTTATCTAATTGTTTCCGTTTTGAAACTCCCTACCCGCTAGGTCACTGATTAAACAAGTTCGGGTTGTTTCGTTCACGCATTTCATTACAGATAATCGGCGCGATGCGAGCTAAATAAATAGCGTGACTAGAGGCACGTTCATTTCGTTGGACTGCAGTGAATATTTCAAAGTAGACATGCAATATTTCGTTGAAAAAGGTGTCTAGTACAAGTAGTAGTGTTAACTATAAAAAAAAAAATATTTAACTGTTCCGTAACGTAGTTAGATATGACAATAATTAAAATGCCGAAAATGATGTAAGCCCAACCAAAACACCACTAAGTACACTAACTCGCCTAAACCACTCATGTCTCAAGTAACACTACGTGATAATTTCAAACAAAATGCTTCAGCCGCTAGAGGCAATCATGATAATTCTCGAAAAGATGTAGGTAACTCATTTGTAGTTTACTTACACAAACATTTTCTAATTAATCACCAAAGCAATTAATAGCCGAATTATTAGGATCCTGACTGTTCTATAATGCTTTTTATGATTGAAAAAGCATTGTGTGGACATACCCTAAAAAGTCGGAAAACAACGTTACTCCGCAAATTAGAAAACGAAATAAATTAACTGGAAACGTATCATCAAAACCAAAATAGATTTGCTAACATTCTACTCTCTAATACAGGGGAATATGGTATACAATTGCTTTCGTTAAACGCAAATATAGAATGTCAGATTATACTCGTATGCATTAGAATAATTGCAATGGGCAAGTCCAATGCACGGTTATTAAAAAAACATTAGGCATTGTGGATTAATTAGGAGAAGCGTATATCAAGCGTACATGGTGAATTAGATTATGGTAGATTAATAAGTCGGAGTTTCTCTGCATGATAGACTTTGTAATAAGGATATCCGCAATAGAACTAGAGTAAATGATGTAGTTCAACGGATCAGTAAGCTGAAGTAGCAATGGGCCGCCCATCGAAGAACCGACAACTGTTAGGTAAGAAAGGTTCTCGAGAGGCAGCTTCTTACCATTAAGTAAAGTGCAGTGCGGCCCTCCCATTAGGTGTAATTACGACATGGTAAGATATGCAGAAAGTCGATGGATGAAGGTGGCTCAGGGTTGTATTGATGACGATGGTGATAATGATGATGATGATGATAGTGATGATGATGATGATAATGATTTACTTGTAGTCTTAGTAGTTTATTTTGATACCACTAAATTAATAACAAATAAATAAATAATAATTTCTCATAAACATTTATATGTTTAAACAGGCCAACTAGATGAGAAAACTACATAGATACCCCACATAATTTCTCCTATATTGTAGAGGCGTATGTTATACATAATTATTATACATGGACAAACATCCAGACCTAAAAAATCGTTTTGGTACTTTTAAGAGCTTCTTTCAAAAAATTATAACTTTCTGTTTTGAATTGCTCATAAAACTCTGAGTACCACTTTTCATGCTGAGAATGGTGTGTCATAGTAATTCTTGCGTCACTACTTTAGAATCAACTTCAACAGTAATGCTCTTATAACACTTACTAGAATCGTCGGTGGTCGAAATCCGACCAATTTTGTGTAAACAACCAAATTATTTCTTACACAACTTGTTTCGTAATACCTTTCTCGTACAGGAAAGGCAAAAGCAGCATAGCGCATACAACCATGAAGGTTTTTTTTATAGAAGAGGAGGCAAACGAGTATGCGGCTCACCTGATGGTAAGTGACTACCGCCGCCCATGAAAAACCGCAACACCAGCGGAATTGCAGGTGCGTTGCCGGCCTTTTAGAAAAGAGTAAGCTTTTTTCTTGAAAGTTTTTTTTATAGAAATAGGGTGGCAAATGAGCACACAGTCCAACTGATGGTAAGTGATTGCTGTGGCCCATAGAAATCTACATCTATGATCATTTGCGAATCAAAATACAGATGCGTTGTCAGCCTTGAAGACTAAGATAGAATGCCTCTTTTCCAGTAAAAGGGTCTCCGGTTGTCTACACTCAGCATTTAGCTGCTATTTTACGCTGGTATTCTGTGAGAGCGTGGTTCGTCCCCGGTCGAGCCAACCCATTCATACTACAATTATATTATAAATATAGCTGCAGTTTGGCTCTACCACGTACAACACGTTACTGAGTTGTATCGGTCCGGAAAAAAATCCCGGTGGTGAACAATGCCACAGAGAAGTTTTACGAGGAATAAAACTCCTAGTAAAACGCACAGTGGGTATTTTGATTTTTGACGTGATGAGCGTTTATAAAATTTGATGGATGGAATTAATCCGAACAATTCCTCAGAGCATTACTCATGGTAGATGCGATAGAAAATGCAAAGGGATGCAACATCCCTGCGCAGCGCCAGTGAATCGAGCCGATCAGAAAGAACTCAGTCGTCGACGATTCGAACCGCTCCACGTTGGATGCGGTCAAGTGGAAGAATGAAGGTAATCATTATCAAATATGTAGAAAAGCAACATATACACATGAACATCGTTTCTTTTGCACATCTGTGGGACCATCGCTTGATATTTTCATTCTTCTACTTTTATAATAAACTAGCAATCCGACATCGCACGGTGAATTTCTAGATCTCAAAAACAGCAAAAACACCGGATCCAATTGTAAATTATTCGAATCTATGCCATCCAGGAAGAAACTCAAAGAAACATAAAAAATGTCATCATTCATTTTCAAAATCTGTCCAGCCGTTTAGGAGGAGTTTATTGACAAACATGTTGCTTTTGTTGTGGTAAATGATGATTTATTTGTAATTTTAATCGCGAAAATCTATAAAGACTCTATTATGAATAAAAAGTTTCAGTTAGTCAGTCAATCAGATAAATTAACGAACGAACTGACAGAGGGGCCCACAGCCAAACTAACGGGTGGACCCACAAACGAACTAAGAAACGAATTTGGCAAACTATACGCTTATGTTTCCTATTGTAAATAAGAATCAAAGTAACCGCTAGATAGATTATCTGC
This sequence comes from Parnassius mnemosyne, assembly GCA_963668995.1. Lineage (NCBI taxonomy): Eukaryota > Metazoa > Arthropoda > Insecta > Lepidoptera > Papilionidae > Parnassius > Parnassius mnemosyne. The sequence continues at coordinate 11,640,900 of CAVLGL010000080.1, forward strand.
AGCGAAAACTAGTCTACCGACAGGTTTATTACACCAAGGCGTGTGTAAAGTTCACCATTCCGATATACCTACTTCAAACACGTGATTGAAAATTTGTGCGTCTGCTATCAGTTGCCAAAAATCACAAATCACATAGTAAAATAAAAAGTGTTGTACAAACTATATCACCTATTCCACGCTCTTTGTAGTTAAATTTTCCAAAATACTTTCTTAGTGAATGCCTACGTCATTAAAAAAGCTATTGTCCATATTTCGAATTTCTACGTCTAGCGAGTTGGGCTATGCGTAAATAGATGAGACAGACACTCAGGACATCTTTTATATAATAATCTAAAAAAAGATAAGTACTCCAATATTCTGTTTACCGTTCGAGTATTAATATAATGAAATGATTTCCTCTAACACCCACTTGTATTTTTACATTTAAAATAAAGAATAAACGTTAGTATTGTAAGCATTATTAATTTACGTTTCAAAGGTGTAAACTTTATAATTATAGATCATCCAAAGAATGTATGACAGAAGCATTTTCGTGATCCGCTCGCGCGTAAATAAGATACAGATTAATATACTAAAGATATAGATAGATTTATTCAGGCGGAGATCAATAATATATTAAAATAATTAATGAATTTAGTTATACAATAAATATTATACATATTAACATTAATTTAAAATAATAATTAACAAATGCTATGGATCCTATGGTAAAGTGGAGGTAAATTTTAACAAATCAAGGACTGATGCTCTGGCTGTTCTGTATGGCAAACCTACCATAGACAAATTAAAATAGAATAGTGCACAGATAATACATCAGTTAAAATTAATAATATTATTTGAATTAGAACACATTAGTAAGTAAAGTAATGATAGCTATTTGTCTAACAACTACTGTGTTATGCTACGAGTGCATGTCTGCTACCTAGCTTTCAGCGAGTTGTAGGTTCGAATGCCAACCGGGCCAATATTTGAGTAAAAAAGGCAAATGTTTAGTTTTAAAGTTTGCTTGTGCTATAACTGTGCCTGTGAATCTGACACTGAAATCTAACCTACTTTTCATCCTATTCTGGTCTTCCTTTCAGCTCTCAAAGAAATACTATAATGGAAAAACAAATAATTTAACACGAGCATTTGACTACTTTTATGCAATAATTTTCAACATTTAAATAAACCTCTGCAGATAGATTATTGGTGATCGCAGTAAGTATCAGATGTCTCCTTCCCGAGGACACTGTTTGTCGTCAAACTTATAACATCTTATGTTAAAATAATTTCTCTATAAATACGTTACTCTATGATTTGTCTAATATTTATTATTGTTTGATTAATGGCGAGAAAATTTAGCTTTTTAATTAAGAACAGACGCCTGTCCACTGCCGCGCGCCTTGACACGCAGCTTGAGAAACGGCTCATTATTTAAATATGACAGCGAGGCGCAACGAAAATATTTCCACACAAATAAATTATTGCTGTCTTAATTAATTAGAATATTTGGCTAGTTTTAAAAATATCACCTTGACTTATTGAGCAGTGCGATGTCTTGAAGGCTAAGAACTCGTAACGAAAAAATAAAAAGACATCGTAGCCTAGTTTTCAAAAAAAAAAATAGCCTTACTAAAAATATTTTAAGCATTGGCTGCTATGTACAAGGTAGAGTGGGAAGGATACAACGATGGTAAGAGATCACCGTTGGTCATGGACATATTTTTTTATAATATCATCATTGTCATATCTGCAACATCAACATGAAGAACTATTTTACGAAAAACAGTTTTAGAAAAGAGCTAGTGCGTTGTCGACCTTTGGTGAAGCATATGGAACATCAGTATGCTTTGTGACATTCCTTGGGGGAGGCCTATGTTCAGCAGTGGACTTGTGATGGCCTGTAATGATGACGATGCTGATGATGGAACATGAAATACTTTCCCGCTCTTCTAAGCACACCAATCTCTTTAGAGACAATTTCAAACTTCCTTTCCAGTTGACTGCGGCACTGAACCTCACTCGATATATCGACGCCGAGACTCCCAATGCTGGATGATGTAACAATGGGAATCCCCTTAAAATAAGGAAATACAACAAAGAGTTTCTTTTTACTGGTAAATGCACAGACTCGTGTCTTTTGAAGATAAAATGAAACTAGATTTAGCTGCGCCAATTTGAGGCTATGTTTAACAAAGTCTCGACTTCAGGCACAGGATTGTTCCGGCACTCGACGACATAAAATAATGGTCGGAGCATAAAGCTTAAGTGCTGTCATTTGCATAGCAATTAATGTTAGTAGTTTACAATTTATCATTAATGTACGGAAGAAACAATGTAGGCGACGGATATTATGCAGCCTTGTGAAATATCAGCATTCACAGGTCTGGAGTTCAAGTCTATAATCGACTGAAATAACATTTTATAACAATGCGTAACGATTTGTAGGAGGCCATAGTTTAGTGTAGGGAAAAACTAATCAAATAGATAATTAGCGTTCGTAAGCTTTACCTCCATAACTATAAAGATTAAAACAGGGTATATTTGAAAGAATACAAGTCTAAGTGGCCGATAATACCTGTCTAGCAAAGAGCATAGTGATTACGACGTGGACACAAATAAACACACGAACGCTGTCGTCGTTTTTGGGCCACAGTGAAACGAGGTCTTATGCCTTATCCTCATGGGTGACAACGTAATTGAATTTTAATTCTTAACACATTGAATGCCCTTTTAAATATCAATGATAACTACGGGGCCTACATAAAAATTTATAAAAATATTGAGTGTATGTAAAAAAACATAAATTAGGACTATATAATAATATTCATTTATTTATTATTATTGTTATTCTATAATTATTATCGCCAACACGGATCCGTGTATCAGGCCAATAACATGCGTGTGGCCAGCTACGCGGATCCGTGTTGGCGAGGGTTGTGCAATAAAGAACATGTTATTATTACAGTAAGTACTTCTGCTCCTTTGCACCATAATGACCACCCCATAAAATGACAGACATTGTAAACAACAAACAATTTTTATTAATTTAAAACATAACAAGGTATTTTTATTAATTTAAAACATAAGAAGGAAATAAGGCACTAATATACACAATATACTAAATACATAACACTCTTTAAGGATGGACATTGCTAAAACATGCTGTACAATATCCTGGGGATCCATCACATCCTTTGCATTCGTATAAGGTAGCTACTCTTTTCTTCTTGGCTCTGCAGCCCTTCCTGATGATTTCTCTAGTAATTTTTGTGGAATTACCATCTCGTTTTTCATGTAATTTAAAATTTTCTATTTTCGTCAAGTGGTGTTGAATTTTTAACTTGGACTTAATTTGCTCCGTTGGTACAGGTTGAGGTAAAAGATTTTCTATGATAGCCATTCGAAAATCATAGAGGTTCATCTTGTCGGAATTTGAGTATTTATTAAATAAGTAAAACGCGTTACTTAGGCTCATTTGCAGAATATATACAAAAAGTTTTTTGTACGAGCGCAGCGTCTTTCTTTGGCATGGGTAATAGGCCAACATTTGGTCCTGAAGGTCTACCCCAGACATAAAGCTGTTGTAATGGACGATAGCTAAGGGTTTTAGCAACACTTGGCCCCTTTTGCTAGTAACTTCTACCATCTCGTCGTCATGTTCCGTGGATATATAGAGCACGTTCCGTTTGTCTCTCCACTTACCGATGTGGACACCATTCAAGAACGATGATTTGTTTTCTCCCTTTCTGAGTGTGACTGAACTGAGATCCACTGAATTATTTTTTCTGTTTTTTCCCAAGGTGCCTGTGCAGTAAGTTTTTCGTTCCAGTAATTTCACTGCCAAATTGTAGGAATTATAATATTTATCCATGTATATACTGTGGCCGTAGTCTCATCTTTCTTCGAGCAATTTCAGGACAATTTTTTCTGTGTGTCCTTTTCCTGAGGTAGTATCATTTGCATCACTGTATACTTGAAAATTCAAGACCGTGCCATCCGGTTCCGCCAGAACATATAACTTTATACCGTATTTGTGGCGCTTGTTTTTAATATATTGCCGAAATATAAGTCGACCTCGCCATAAAACCATCGACTCGTCAAGTGATAACTGTTTACCTGGACTGTAAATACGTTTCATCGTCTCATTAAAATGGTTCATGATTGGGCGAATTGGAACCAACCTATCTTCCTCATTTGAATCAGAAGAGAAGTGTAGGCAACGTAGTATTAACATAAAACGGTTTCTTGGCATGTAACGAGAAAAACATGGTAATTTAAATAGCCAGTGTGTTTTCCAATAATCACTTAGCCTATTTAGGCGAATTGTTCCTGTATGCAGGAGCAGTCCAAAAAATGACCAAAGTTCTTCACGTGTTACATCCTTCCAGCGTTTGATTCTTGATTGATCTGTTACACCAGGTGAAGATAGTACTCTTACTGCGTGAGCGTTAGTTTCTTGCACAATTAAGTCTATCAATTTATCATTAATCAAAAGTCTCAGTGCTTCAAAAGGATTCGTTGGAGGCGGTACTAGTAGCTCTTGTGACTGAGTAAAGTAAATTGTCTTCATTAAGCTTCGATCAGTGCTCCAAGTTTCTGTAGGACAATCTAGAGAGGGTACATTTTCATCGTTTCGAATAGCTGCAGCTACCTATCGACAGAGTAAATTTTCTGCATTATTTGGAATAGGCGAACGGAAAATAAAAAAACGTTCTGAAGATCCTTCTCGAGAGGCTAAGTTTTCCGCAATATTACGAATAGGCGAGTGAGGCAAAGACGAGCTAGGTGAATTATGAGGTTCGGATGCTAAATTGCCATCACAGTAGTCAGGAGTAGGCACGTCAGATCTTAATAGAGAAAAACTAGGGGTAGTCATATTCTCTCGTAATAGATAATCAGGTAAGTCAGGAAGTTCATTGTAATCCTGTTCTATGGAAGGGATATGCCGGCTATTTGCTGGTGGTGGTTGTGGCATAAGCTCATCCTCCATTTCCTTAGGAGATTGCGGCATAATATCATCTGCCGTTTTTGAAGCAGAGGACAATTCAGCTAACACATGCGATGGACGTGGCTTAGAAGCTATGTTATTTGATTTTGTTGACGTCAAGGCTGAACTTGACTTCTGGAGAGTGTTTAATGTATGCTTTATCATTTCAGGTTGTTTCCGAGTATCAAAAATGCTCAAATTACTGTCATCACTTTCCTCTTCAGATGATCCATCTTCATAATCACATTGCGAATAAACCTCTTCATCACTCGAAAATTCTAAGAAATCCATGTCAATTCCTTCACCTTCATCACTACTTTTACGTCTTTTTTTGTAAAACGATGTCTTTTTAACGCTACTAGAACGCTTAGAAGTACTCGGTTTACTATTCATTTTGGTAGGAAAACACGTCCTTTTCGTTAGCTAATCAAAGTGCAACTAAACAAGTTATCAAAAATCCAACACAGGTTTTCGTAAGTTTAATTATACGTACGGGTGGCCAAGCAGACAACGTTAACTTGCCTCGAGAGCCCAAAGCTCACTGGCTAATAGAAAAATGTGCGAGAGTAAAACACGGATCCGTGGAGTAGGCCCTGCTTTTACTCCCACTACCACACGGATCCGTGGAGTGGGCACTCAATGTGTTAATCGATGACAGATGTCTATAACTAATGCATTCTCTTACCGTCAGTGGATTGTTTTTTAAAGATTTATTTTTACATTATTTATGCATTGTTAATAAAATAATACTGTATCTAATTCTATTTACAAGTTAGACTTAATCGTCTGCCCTTTCGCCACTGTACTGTTATTAATCCTCATTTTACCTTCACCAGTTGATTAAAATGAATAATATTATCAATAGCACCGATATATTGAATAAAGATATTTTTTACGGATTTTATCGCGATAAATTTACTATTTTAATTCCCGACGTTTCGGGAGCTTTATAGAGCAACCCATGGTCACGGGGGGGACTGAGATTTTTTTTTCTTTAATGTTTTTGGTATTTTTGTCAAAATGACATGCCAATCCCATCATACCTTATACTAATTACTGCTAACACTATAACAAAATAAAAATGTATAATTGAGAGTACTATAGTTAAATTACTAACCTAAAATGAAACTTATACTAGATAGAGAAGATAATTATTCCGTCCTAGAAGCAAGCCGGAATAACCCTCTTGACATATTTGATTTTGGGTTTGATAAAACCATTTGCAGTAGATCGACATCCAAAACATTTGCATTAAATTCTTTCAACACAGCCTGTCTATCTTTTTCATTCTTGACACACTCCATCAACAAATTGTAAACATCTTCAATTTTCTTGCATACACCACAATTCGGTGAAGGTTTTTTTCCCTTTAAAAAAGCGAACTTTGCTAATGGAGTATGACCAGAACGAAGCCTTAAGCCTAACTTAACAAAATTTCTGCTGAGATCACAATCATTAAACCAAGGTACGCGATAAGGCTCGCTTTGTATAGTTCTATACCAGATGCCTTTCGTTTTAGATTTCTCTTCAAAATAGCTTTTCCAATTTTTGTAACTGGGCTACATTTTGAAGCGAGCTACTATACTATACTATTAAAACATACTTCAAGCCACCGAAGAATATTAGTCAATTTTTACCATCCGTAATATCCCTCTACAAGATGCACGAGCGCACAAGCTTGATTGCGAATGTTGTCTCTCTTACACAGCACAAACAAAAAGATCTATTAACACCCACGTGAAAGAACATATAGCTGACGTGAAGCACCGTCGCTCTGGGAAGCATGCAGTCTGTGAACATGTTCAAGATCGTCCCCGCCATTACATCAAATTTGATAGACCACAAATCCTCGCAAAAGAACACCAATTCCTACCAAGAATAACACTCGAGGCTATTGAAATTAAAAAACATCCTAATGTCAATAGGGAAGATGGATGGGTGCAGCCATCAGTTTGGGATCCTATAGTTAACAAAATTAAATCCAAACCCAAGCATACCACTGCAAGACTTTATTATTTAATATTATATATTCGCGTAAATATAAGAAATTATTAAGCACCGATATAATTTAAATGCTGAAAATATATATTAAGAAATATAACACTGTCAAAGTGGTTTAACAATTATTATCAACTTTAAGCAAGAGTACTTATTGGTTTCTCTGTTAATAATTAATTTACAGGGGAAGATAGTTTTGTATTTACCTTAGGTAACGAGTATGATGGACGGCAGGCCTCGCGCGCCTCACATTACCGTATCTAATCGCACTCGCGTATGAAAGTCCACAATAATAAGCACGACTTACGCACGACTGTCTGTTTTAAAATGTCACCTGCTACCTTTTACTAATAAACTTTGCATATTAATGCTGACAAGATCCTTACAATCGTTGAGGGATTAATTTAAAACAACTTCTATAAAGACTGTTATAAGATTCTTCATAAGGTTAATTATTACTGATTAATTTGTTAGAATTAGATAGGGCTGTATATATTTATATTACTGATTAACTTGTTAGAATTTGAATGGGCTGTGCTAGAAGTTCTTCAATATAGGGGCTCAGGAGAAAGCTATATTATGTGTTTTTGAGTATTAAGTATAGTATTACAGTTTTTTTTACCAATATGATATTCCTTTTTTTTCTTGAAAAATTATTCCGAACGATGTAAAGCTTCACCTTTTTCATTTTCATTTCTGTTTCACTCTGTTTGATGTATATTGCAGCCTATTGTAATTTTAGGCTTTCACTCATCTGGACCAGAGATCACAAAAGATAGTCAAACGAACTTTTAACATGTCATGTCATATTAACACAAACAGTTTTCTTGAATCGCTTTAAATCTGTAGGCGGGATGGCGCAAACTTTCGCAGCGTTCATGTTCTTCATAATCACGCCACAGCTGCCACACCAGGCTTTAGCTATGTTATGGTTGCAGTGTGAATGGGTCGGATCAACCGGGAAAGGACCACGCCCACACAGTATACTAGTGTAAAAAGCAACTGCTTGCTTGCTGGGTAAGTTTTTGCAAAAATATTGATTCCAAATGAAGTTTGCACTCACGAACTCACAAAATGACGTTAGAACGTCATCAACTCCGTTAATTTCATTGATATATAAAATACAAGCTGTAAGATCATATCACACGCCCTTAAAGGTTGAATTTTCCAAAATTATTATATATATATATATGGGTACAGAATGGCACTGCTGACACACTTGCAATGTAAATGCTTTTCGCCATTACCAGTTTGTGGGAGTTTGTGTTTCGACTCGTATGAATGGTAAAATTTGAATGTTTTCACTGAAGCCGTGAATGCTGTGGCTCATAGGAACAGACATTTGTCCTCGATTACGAATTTAAAGTTAAAATGAAGATTAAAATAAAATGCCTCGTTATCAGTAAAACGAAAGACTAAAATTATTAATAGTCACATTTGTGCGGTTATAGTGCCAAGTAAGCTGGTTGCGTTTCTTTCCTCGATGAATAGCTAGACTAAGCCTGTAGACAAGAAAAGAGCCTTTACAAACTTCACTGTGTGTGGACCCTACGAGCAGATAGACTCTACAGCTAACAGCACCAATAAATAGTCATCTCTCAGAGACACTTAATTGCACCATTTACTTATCAAATTCTTACCGTCAGGTCTCTGGCCAACGTCCCTAAATATTCCACATAATATACACAGCTGTCAAACCGAGGGAATATTTATAGATACCATTGTCTTTATGATAGCATTATTGAGAGAACCGTGACGGGACAACCCAATAGCATTTTTCTTACATGAAAATCCTTTGAGCCAAACTCGTTTATACCGCTAACAAAAAGACACCAATGAGATTGACAGATCACCTGTTCTAGCCGTATTAATGCCACTACAGCTATTCGCTAGCTTTCTCCATTAAGTAATTTGCCAACAAGTATAGCGTTATATCTGCAAATAAAACCCTTAACATGACTTATGTATTAAGACATCAGCCAATATTCAGATTTTTCCTATTAAATATTGTATTGTATTCCTATTATCCTTGTACAACATTAATCAAATATCAATCGTTTAAGCAATTATATATCAAGTAATGTGCGTGACATATGGTTATAAGCGGACGGTGATTGGTCAACTCACAATGGTACCTCAGAACCAATCGTACTTCGATGATATTTAATATCCATTGCGTGATGAAAACGCATATCTGTTATTATTAGTGGACCAAGTACTTTATTATTCCTTCCTTATCGCTCCTACTCTTTTTAATCTCAGTATTTTTAATGTTGGTTGGTAATTTTATGGGATAGATTGCAATTCCACGTATTGCATTACTATATCTTGATTATTGTGACAAAATATTTGTGGCATTTGCAGTAGAGATTATCGTTTCGTGGGGTCTGAGAGTGACGGAATAGCGAGTGCATTGGCGTTTGCGCATCAACTCGTGCACTATGATCATTTTCTACACGTATGGCTAGCTTCCATTGAGACTGTTGGAATACATTATTATTCCATCACCCTTTTTTTACTGGATTTGATCCTGACTGCCCCGAGTACTTGTTTGGTATAACTCCACAACTGTGACCCCGTAGCTATAGATACGGGGCATAAGTAGATTACTAATATGCAGCATTTTTACGTGGTAGAGCCATGCTGCAGCTATATTATGGTTGTAGCACGAATGGGTCGGCTCGACCGGGGAAAGACCACACTCTCACAGAAAACCAGCGTAAAATAGCAGCTTAACGCTGCTGTGTTTCGTATGGTGAGTGTAGAGAACCGGAGACCCTTTTTACTGGCAAAGAGGCATTCCATCTTAGTCCTTACGGGTGACAACGCATCTGCATCTTGAGTCTTTATTGAGGATAGATGTAGATGTCTATGGGTCACAGTAACCACTTACCATCAGGTGGACTGTGTGCTCGTTTGTCACCGGATCCTATAAAAAAAGCAGAGAGTTGCGAAGAGAATGAACCCCTTAGAAACTCCGGGGGGAACTATTTATACCATTAGGATTATGTTGTTTACAACATATCCTCTAGGCCAAATTACCATTTCCACGGCCTATTTTAATTACTGCTGATCGGTTTATAATTGTATCCGAAATTCTTGTTCATCGATCTAAAACCGTACCGGTAAGCAAAGTGTAGGGCGGTCTCAGACTAGATGGAGTGACGACCTGGTGTATGTATCTATGCAGGAAGTCGATGGATGTAGGTGCCTCAGGATCGTGATTTTTTTTATTCCATGGGGGAGGCCTATGTTCAGCAGTGGAGTTGTGAAGGTCTGTAATGATGATGACAGTGATGTGACCAAAGACAAATTTTAAAGAAAGTATGTTGAAATTATATAAACTCCTAGGTGATATCGATGTCCAAATAAGATGTTTTTGCACACCTCGAATGCAAACCGAGAGGGGTTGGGCCTTAAGGCTGATTTACACAGGGTCAGTAATAGGCGTCAGTGCTGGCGCCGAGGACTTGTACTGTTTACATGCAATCAGTAGTCGTGCTATTTTCTTGATGGTGTACGCACCTTATTGCAATTAGTGGGCAAAAATTTCATGAAAACAGCAGAATTTACAACGATTAAAATATTTGTTGAGAAAATGTTCCTATCTGCTGTTGAAAGAGTTGCTGTGGAAATGTTAGTAGAAGAGATATGTAAAAACAAACGACTTTAGATAAGAAAATAGATAGACGACAGAAAAGAAACTGGGGGTTTTGCTTTGTTGTTACCCTACAATGCAGCACTAGGGACTGGCCGATTGCTAACTTGGATATTTAGTCAAAGTCAATACCGCTGGCGCGGGTAGCGGAGGGAGTGGACTGACTTCAAAATATTCAAGCAGTAATATTGAAGTCAGCACTGGCGCTACAGCGCAGTACTGAATCCAAATCATAGTATAATATGTCAGTATCGGGTCAGCATTGACTTGTCTGGAATTTGGATCCAATTACTGACCCTGTGTAAATCAGCCATTAGGTACTATCGACTTGACAAGATCACGCTATCCGCTATCATTAAACTCGCTATATTTTTTTTTACGTACGAATTCAAGTAACAATCACATTACGTTCTTAATGTTATTTAAACTATTATGTTGCGGAAAGGCCATCATTTATGAAATCAAATTCCATTAATGAGTAATTATACAAAAACGTACATATATTTAGTTAACCACAAATTCTTTATCATAATAAATATGCACGGCACCGGTCGAAACGCAGCGTTATATTTATTAACTGATTATATCTGAAGATATTACGCTTGAAATAGTGCGTCAGCGAGTACACTAATAAAATTAACATATAAAACGCCCTTTTTAACTTTACGGTGTGCTCAATATTTAAATTTACAACGATATCATCATCAACAACCTTGGTTGTCACGTTACAGCGTATGTCTGCGGCACGAACTGCTCAGCTCGACTGGGGAAGATCAAGCTCCTATTGAATACAAACTTCATAGAGTTCCGTATCCGGAGGGAAACCAACGGGACCCTATTACTAAGCCTCCACTGTCCCTCCGTCCGTCTGTCTTTCAGCGGGCTGTATCTCATGATCCATAACAGATAGACAGTTGAAATTATCACAGAATCTGTTGCCGCTATAACAAAAATTAATAAAAATAAAAATAAATTAATAACTAAAGGTGGCTCCCCTACTAGAAACGTGTTTTTTCGATGGTACGGAACCCTTCATGCACGAGTCTGACTCGCACTTGGCCGGATATTTTTAATAGAATCAGGTTGACAATTGAGCACATAGACCACTTTTTTTTATAGGAGATGGGGCAAACGAGCATGCGGCTCAACTGATGGTAAGTGATTACCGCCGCCCGTGAACAACCGCAACACCAAGGGAATTGCCTGACTTTTAAAAACGAGTAGGCTCTTTTATTGATTGTCCGTAAGTCGTATCGGTCTAGAAAAATCGCTGGTGGTAATCGATTCCGTAAGGAAATCGATGCCCAATTTCTCGGAAAGCCCATAGGAAGGAAGCTTCGAAAGAAGCGCTTTGTGCCAAACCCAATCGAAGGTCGTCGCTATGTCCAAACTAACGGCCAACGCCTCCCCCTTGGATTCCATAGCCTCCGCCCATCTGTGAGTTAAGTAATGTAGAAGATCACCAGCTGAGTGACCCTGACGGAAACCATACTGGTGGTCATTAATCAGCTGGTGGTCTTCAAGGTTCATCATGAGCTGACATTTAATAATCGTTTCCAGTATTTTGGAGAAAAAGGAGGTGATAGCGATAGGCCTGTAGTTGGACGGATCTGAGCGGTCGCCTTTTTTAGGGATCGGGTGCACCAAATCTGTCTTCCATGAGCTTGGGACTACGCCTAGGGAGAGTAGGAGAACCGAAACAGATGCGTTCAAACCGGTGCCAACTCCGGAGCACACGTCTTCAGCACAATAGGTGGGATTCCATCAGGCCCACTCGGTACCCACTGAGGGCGCACCCACTGACTACAATAACGTGCGTACACCCTCAAGAAGTTACCACGACTACTGACTGCATGTAAACAGTGCGAGTCAGTCCTCGGCGCCAACACTAGCGCCTATTACTGACCCTGTGAATCAGCCTTAAGGCCCAACCCCTCTCGCTTTGCGTTCGAGGTGTGCAGAAACATCTTATTTGGATATCGATATCACTTAGGAGTTTATATGATTTCAACATACTTTCTTCAAAATTTGCCTTTGGTCACAATAATTATTGGAGGAATTCTGGATTTACTATCACCATCATTACAAATCTTCACAACTCCACTGCTGAACATAGGCCTCCTCCAAGGAATACAAAAAATCACGATCCAGAGCCACCTACATCCATCGACTTCCTGCATAGATACATACACCAGGTCGTCACTCGTCACCAAACAAGTATTCGGGGCAGTCGGGATCAAATCGTGTAAAAAAGAGAAGCTATGGTTGAGCGTGTGAATCTATAGGCAGTCTCCGAATTGGGGTGAAATTCAACGCCTCCAAAACACAAGCGTGTCTCTTCACTGTAAAAAGGAGCCAGCTAACCTTGGCTCCTTCTTTCTGAAATGTATTACTGGAATACACCAACCACCATCAGTTGTTGGGGGTGTTCATTGAGTCCGAGGCCAAAGCAACTGCAAAGAAGCTAGGAGTCCTTGCAAAGGTGCGGCGTTCTGTCGTGCATGAAGTATTGATGGAGTCCCACGGAAAGTAGCTAGCCTTTCGGTTTTCTACAGAATGCATTTCGGAGAGTGTAGGAATTGCGTAACTTAATTCCTCCCTCTCCCTTCCACAATCAGACAACCAGACGCTCCGCCAGATGGTTGTCGACGTTTTCGCTGTCGACTTACCACGCATTCGAACCAAACGGTTTGCTACATCGTTCGTCATGCGTACAGTAAAGGAGTGGAATAAGTTGCAAGCATCTGTCTCTCCACCCGGTTATAATGTAATCTTCAAGGCAGGAGTGAATAGGCTTTTGTTAAGTCAATGCGCTTCACCATCTTCGGCTACATCACCACTTACCATCAGGTAGGATTGTTGTTAAGCGCTAGCTCAGTATAGTTAAAAAAAATGTGTGCAGTTCACACGCGGTAGAAGTGAATGAAACCCTATTTATATTTTATGAATAAAAATTTATCACAAATTTTTTTTAATATTAAATTATTGAGCAAACACTGTATACTTTATTCTATCTCATTTTTTAGCAAGCTAAATCCTATAGATGTATATGTTTTCGCTTTTTCGTGCCATCGAGTTTCAAAATCACAACGATTCTACAAAAGTTTGCAAAATAAAAATATCTTCTTCAAAAACAAAAACTTCAAAATAAAATTCGACAAAAGAAATTTGATTTTCGTCGAAACGTTGTCGAACTTCGACCAAATTAACACAATATATCATTATATGTAATTCTAACAAAGATATGGACCTCACTTACAGTAGAGTGGATGTGCTTTGCTGTGCTGTGTGTAGTAGCAGTTTAGGAGAGTCCACGAATACACCTTGACTTGTCGATACAAGATTAGGATATTTTCTATCACCATCTGGTTTAATCCAAATGTAAATTTTCCAGACCAGTGAGGGAAAGCAATTTCAAAGGTGGGAGACAATTACTGGTACTGTGATTCTCAATCCGGTTGGCAAGCGTGTAGTGAGAATTCACAAGAAAATATTTTAAGTAATATCGTTTTTTATCTTTAGCCATTTATTGTCTGGTAAAATGTTAGCTATTTTGTCACTCTCATTTATTTAAACAAATTAAAATGCATATGATTATTTATTACGAGGGGAAAAGGTCGTTAACCCAAAAGAAAATTATTACAGAGATTAATCTTGTTCTTTATTTGCTCTTTCATCAATGTTACGTTTCCTAGTATCCCCATCTACTTACTGCATTGAATAAAATGGTTTCAGCTACCATTCCCACTAGACAGACAACATATGGTGAACACTTGAATACGTTACGAAACATGTTCCATTTACGACTATGATTTCGTGATGTTTTCTTTTTATTTTGTTCTAGTTGCTGACAGAAATTAGTTATACAGTTTTGTAATCTCAAGTAAATGATACACACACACTTCGTTTTCATTCATTAATAAAAGAAGAAGTTTGGACTAGTTGTAGTAGGTTTATACATTATTATTTTTCTATAAACGTTAATAATATAATAAATAAGTAAATAAGTAAGTAGTAACATTCATTGCTATGCAGACGACAGCACTGGTGATGCCTTATATACCGGCCGTGCCAATATTTCTCGGGAAAACGGCGCCGAGTACCGGGACAAACTTGTGTCTGAAGTCGAGTCTTTGCTGAACAGTCTCGGATTGGGGACTACTAAATCTAGTCCAGTTCAATCCCCAGAAGACACAAGTTTACGCGTTTACCGCTAAAAAGAATCCCTTTGTCGTATCTCCTCAGTTTCAAGGCACTCCCGTTGCTGCCTCAGCTAGCATCGGAATCCTCGGCGTCGACATATCGAATAGTGTGCAGTTTCGTGGTTACTTGGAAGGGAAGGCCAAACTGGCCTCTAAAAAGCTTGGCGTGCTCAGCAGAGCGAGACAGTATTTCATGCCGGCACATCGCTTGCAACTTTACAAAGCGCAAATCCGGCCTCACATGGAATACTGTTCTCATCTCTTGGCCGGGGCACCCCAGTGCCAGCTCCTTCTACTTGACCACATCCAGCACAGAGCAGTTCAAATCCTCGACGACCGAGTTCTTTCTCATCGGCTCGATACACTGGCATTGCGTAGAGATGTTGCATCTCTTTGCGTATTTTATCGCATTTACCACGGAGAGTGCTCTGAGGAATTGTTCGGACTAATTCCAGCCGCTCAATTTCACCATCGCACATCGCGACAAAACTTGCGATACCATCCATACCACCTGGATGATTGGCGGTCTGCCACTGTGCGATTTAGAAGATGTTTTCTTCCTCGCACAACTTCCTTGTGGAATCGATTACCACCAGCGATTTTTCCGGACCGATACGACTTAGGGACCTTCAAGAAAAGAGCCTACTCCTTTTTAAAAGGCCGACAACGCATCTGAAATTCCCCTGGTGTTGCGGTTGTTCATTCATCAGGTGAGCTGCATGCTCGTTTGCCCCCTCTCCTATAAAAAAATAACCTTTAAATTATTACGAAAATATTTACGTGGTAGAGCCATACTACTGGGTAAGGACCACACTTTCACAGAACATCAGCGTGAAATAGCAGCTTAATGCTCCTGTGTTTCGTTTGGTGAGTGTAGAGAAACGGAAGACCTTTTTACTGGAAATGAGGCATTCCATATTAGTCTTCAGGGGTGACAACACATCTATATTTTATTTCTTAACCGAGAATAGATGTAGACGTTTATGGGCTACAGTATCGCCTTAGCATCAGGTGGATTGTGTGTTATTTTGTTACCCTTATTCTAAATATATATATATATATATATATATATATATATATATATATATATATATATATATATATAGTGTAAAGATGTTATAAATTACAATTAAAGTAAAAGTTAAAATTACAGCCTATATACGTCCCCCTGCTGGGCACAGTCCTCCCCTCATTTCTGAGAGGGTTTTGGGGTAAGGAAATGTCCGCCACGCTGCCCCAATGCGTGTTGGCTAACTTCACATGTCTTCGAATTTATTTTTCTTATTTCTCAGACATGCAGGTTTCCTCACGATATTTTCCTTCACCGCCGAGCACTTGATAAATCAGCACTTAAAATTTCAATTAACAATTTCATTGGTGCCGGCGGAGATTGAACCCAGGTTGCTCGAGTACTGTGAAATTTACAGCGAGCGCTAACCATCTGAGCTACCACGGCTCATAAATTGCATTGTATTTATTAAATCTATGTGTATTAATTAAAATTCAAAAGAAAAAATGAGAAAAATTTATTGAAACCATTATAAAATTTTAATAATTCCAATATTTGTATTACTGGCAAACGTCATACATCGATATGAATGATGAGAAAGAATGAACTATTACTGCAATAAAAAGCCAACGTCCGCCAATCTATCCATACCCGAGTCACAATCGTAATAAAAACTGGGTAATTCGTCTAATAGCCGCAGTCCATAGCAAAGCAATCACTCCGATACAATAGACTCAGAGTTGATACACAAGCGATACATCACTTCACAGTTTGACAGCTAAATTATAGGGCTTGTAGGTACGGTCAGCAAGAGAGCTGTATCTAGTTGCCGTGAAAGGCTACCTTGAACCTTTTTCCTATCGCTTACATCAAGGCACACTACCATTTCCCTAAATAGACTTCGAGATGTACATACTTGATCATAGATCGGCGTTTCAACGAATTTATTCAGTTTCTTTGCATTGAGATTTCTGTATAGGGTTGGGTCGCGCTCGGTTTTCTTAGAAACAGCAGGATTTTCTTTATACAGACTTAACACACACGTTGAGAATTTTTTGCTGGCAAACAGGCTGACTGGCTATACCTTCGCCTACGGACTATGGTAGATGTGATATACGGACAGTTGCTAATACGTTGTTCGCATCCGTAAGATTTTTATTGCGTCGTGGGTCTTATAAACATGGGCGTACACTTTTATAACCCATACTTGGAAATCGAGACAAAAACGAACTCTATCTAATAGTATATCTAGACAAAACAAAATTACTTTATTTTTTCTCCATATTAACTTCCCTACTACAGCCCTTCATAAGTCTATTGCTGAACATATGTCTTCTCCTAGGAATGCAACAAAACGCAGTCCTGAGCCAATTACTCCATCAACTTCTCGCAAGTCTTACCAGTTCCTCACTCCATCCGATGGGGGCCGCCACTTTGCTTACCGTTGCAATAATATACGTATTAGATTTTGTTATCTTTGAGATGGAAGCTCTTATCTCATCTTTCTTCATCTTGCATATTCAACTGTCTACAACACAATAAAATTATGCTCGCTCATTATTTCCAATTTTAAAAAATTCATTTAATCGTTATATTTATTTTAAAAGTATTCGGTAGTATTGCGTTTTATCTATTATAAATATTACATAGACCTATGGATTTGGAGTTTATTTTCAAAAGATTGTTTTACCTTTCATCATCATCATCATCATTACAGCCCTTCACAAGTCCACTGCTGAACATAGGCCTCCCCCAAAGAATGCCACAAAGCACGGTCCTGAGCCACCTGCATCCATCGACTTCCTGCATGTCTTACCAGGTCGTCACTCCATCTCGGGGGGACGCCCTACACTTCGCCTACCGGTACGAGGCTGCCACTCGAGAACCTTTCTTCCCCATCGGTTGTCGGTTCTTCGAGCTATATGGCCGGCCCACTGCCACTTCAGCTTACTAATCCGTTGGGCTATGTCGGTTACTCTGGTTCTACTGCTGATATCCTTATTCCTAAGTTTATCACGTAGAGAAACTCCGAGCATAGCCCTCTCCATACCTCGCTGAGCGACCTTGAGTTTCCTCATACGGCCAGCAGTGAAGGACCAGTTTTACCTTTATACTTATTTAATTAATGAGCATTTATTGTACTATAACACATTATTAAGTAGTCACGCGCAATGACTGTCAAAATATTAGGTACTACAAGGTTAAGTAGATTAAGAGAACATCATTAATATCTTCGTTATATCTTACTATAATTTATTAATATAGTATAGTACTAAATAATACTACCACAAACTTTGCTTCAGAAACGAGGTACATTTGACGTCATTTCCAACACCTATATATGTAGTAATATGTTTTCCAATTATAAAAGAAAATAACTTCAGTATGTTAACTAAGGTAAATTTTAAAACAGCAAGTTAAAGAACCCTGCATAAACGATCCGGCTTACTAATATTTTTATTGCTACAAGAACCCTACCTTCTATTGCAAATATAAAGTCCACTTAAGTTTTTATGTTTTCGCAAAAGTTCATGACGTATTACCGTGTAAGAATATCCACTACCCTTATATCTTCCCAAGGGTGCCGTAAGAGGCGACAGAGTTAAACAAATCAGGAAATGGGCAGTAGCCAGCCAAGCGCGGCAACTATTTTAAAGAGAATTGTACTTTGATGGCTTGTAATGATGATGATGATGATGACGATAATGAAGTTAATAGGTAAATGTATAGCGTCTGAGATTTGCAGTTATCCGTCACAAAGTATAAAGTTGTTGCAATATATATATACATAGCATGTGACAACCTGTACGGGCGTAGCATTATAAGACAGAGTTTAAATGTTAATTACTATAGAATTATTGAATAAAACTACTTTTACGGATTTTATCGCGTTTAATTAAATTATTTTATATTCCCGA
Organism: Parnassius mnemosyne; assembly: GCA_963668995.1. Taxonomy (NCBI): domain Eukaryota; kingdom Metazoa; phylum Arthropoda; class Insecta; order Lepidoptera; family Papilionidae; genus Parnassius; species Parnassius mnemosyne. Next base: position 11,659,657 of record CAVLGL010000080.1, read on the forward strand.
CGTTTCGGTTGCTTTCCAGCAAGAAATCATTACTATGGAATTAAATTAAATTGCAATATTAATAGTACACAATCTATAGATTATTATTAATTAATTGATAAAATGTCAAACTAAATAATACACTTAATTAAATAAAATAAAATTTCGATTTCGATTACAAGAATATTTGTTACAAGTAAATAGTAGTTTTTTATAGTATAGGGTGACAATCGAGCATAGAGTTTACCTGATGATAAGTGGATGCTGTGGCCTTTAGACATCTACATTTATACTCAATTAAGAATCAAAATGCAGATGCGTTGTCACCCCTGAGGACTAAGATGGAATGCCTTGTTTCCAGTAAAAAGGGTATCCGGTTCTCTACACTCACCATACGAAACACAGCAGCATTAAGTTAAGCAGCTATTTTACGCTGGTATTCTGTGAGAGCGTGGTCCTTCCTCGGTGGAGCCGACCAATTCGTGCTACAACCGTAATGTGGCTGCAGCTCGGCTCTACCACGTCGAGAGTTTTAATTTTATTAGTATCTAAATAAAACTATGATTATCATAGTTTTAGAGCTGATTTTTCTGTAACCAAATAAACGTTATTTATATGATAAAATACAACATAAATAAATCCAAAACTAAAGTTGTATGAATAAAATATTTCGATTGTTTTTGAATTAGCCCTTCGTCTATTACTCAAGTACTTCAGCTTATTTTGACAGTCTGTGTTTGAATATACAGAAGTAACGGATGTGTACATATTTCTTCTGAATATGGCTGTCAACATTACTCTTTAGTTTAGAAAAAGCGGTCTTATTGCTGGACAGCAATTTCTTATAGACAAATTAAGTATACATTTTTAAAATTAGATTTGATTAATATTATTTACAATCAAATCATTTCGCTCAATTTAACAAAGAAGATTAACGGAACGCCAATATTGCCCGAAAAACCGACATTGAATGAGCTAGAAATGTTCTTGAGCAACCAATTTATATTGATAATGAGGCATACAAAAAGTTTATGAATTTTGTTGTCATATATGGGGCCTATGTTGTTTAATGATTATTTTACATTTTCTTTATTTAACTTAATTTATTTTATCACAGAATGCTAAGATAATTATCTGTCTATATTATTAATTTGCTTAAAATAATCTACAATTTAAAACAAAAGTTTCTATTGAATAAAACTACTTTTACGGATTTTATCGCGTTTAATTAAGTTATTTTATATTCCCAACGTTTCTGGGACTGTTGCTGGAAAGCAACCGAAACGTCGGGAATATAAAATAACTTAATTAAACGCGATAAAATCCGTAAAAATAGTTTTATTCAATGTGTAGTGTTCGCGTAAATATAAGAAATCATTATGAAAAGTTTCTATCCTATATTTATTCCGCCGACTGTACTTTGCAAACACGTTAAGATTTATGAGTACTAGTTAAATAAATAGTTATTCGCTTAAATTCCCTCACAAAGCATAAAAACATCAGATTACACAACAATCAATTAATATTTATGGAACCTACTTGTTCAATGCATTCCTCGATCGGTTAGATATTAAAAACTATCGATTTTATTTAAGTCTCGTATATGTTAAGATAAAATGTAGGTAACTTAGATTTAGTTTATCGTATTCGTAGGAATTTGTCTTGTTATATTTATGCGTTATTCTTTCATAAATCTTCAACAGGCGATTTAAAAGTTCGTTATTTATGTTTTCGTAATCTGTACAAATTGATTTGGTTTTTAATGAGCCAGATTCTAGTTTTAGTTTATTTGATTTTTTTTAATTCTTAACAATATTAGGTATTTTTAATAATATATAATAGAAAAGTACATCTGTACTGTACAACAAAACAAATTCGAACCAATAGAGTCACAGATGCGCTCTTAGTCCTAAGATGAAATCCCTCGTTACCACATTCTCTATCAATACAGCCTATTACAAGTCCACTGCTGATAAGCCTCTTAAGATTGTCATAAAGTGCAGTTTAAATATTTACATTTTGCAGCTTTGAAAATTTTTGTCTGTCTTCTTTTCTGTCACAGGTACAGGGGCAACTACACGTGACGGAATGGAATATATGTCTCCTTGGAATTCGGGCGAATGAATATGAAACGATACGTATTGAACGCATTTGTAAAGATGATATTTCTTCGCACGCACGCACACACGAAAGCGCACACACACAAACGCACGTCTTAGAATTCAACGAAACTGTTTCTTATTAATAATGTTTTTGAGTTTGGGTTATAATATCAAAATTTTCGATATAAAAACATAACTTTCGTTGCAATTTGAACTTTATCAATAAATGCTTTGATCATTTATTAAACTGGTGCCAGTTATTTACTGCACCAGCAAGATTGTTGCTAATAGCACCGTGAGGAGTTGCTTGCCGCATAATTTTATCTAAATTCCCTATCGATTACAATGTAACTCATAATCATTTTAATTTAAACTACATGCTACGCTATTTAAATTTATTTACGGCTCTATCATATTTCTCACGTACAGAACACAACAATTAGTTGACAATAAACTTGTCCGAAGAACCGGCAACCGGTGGGAAAGAAAGGTTCGCAAGCGACAGCCTCGTACTGACAGGATCAGTGTAGGGCAACCCACCACTATAAAAAGCAAGGTTTCCCAACCGTTTTATGAATAGGGACCACTTTGATTTCTTTGTTGTTAGCAAAGACCACAAAGTGAAAGAAAAAAATATGTTAATCTAACAATAAATTAATAATCACAACTTTTAACATAATTATACAATAATCTCTTTGACTTTTAAAAATCCGCGAAGCTTTCTCATTTTGTACTGTTTTCTAGTACGCAGTATTTTAGAGTACAACATAATATTATAATATTTGGTATTCATACTACTCTGTCCACATAGATTGTATTGAACGTGTTCAAAAGAAATTTCTATCAATCCTGTGCTATAGGTATGGTTTCTCGTATGAAGAGAAACTTAAAAAGTTTAACATTATGTCACTACAAACCCGGTGTGAATATCAGGATATGACTTACCTTTTCAAAATTATTGATTCCCTTATTGATACCCTCACCCTCCTTTCATTTGTTAAGATTAATACTAAGCCCCATCGTTGCTATACTTTCCTAAACACTTATGTTTAGCAAGTTTATAGAAATAATACGACCTATTATAATTCTTTAGTAAGAACGTGTCGCCTCTACAATGACTTATTGATTAATAATAGTAAAAATATCGACATATTTAATAACACCACTGTGCGATTTAGAAGAAGTTTTCTCCCTCGCATCCACCATCCATCGCAAACCACCAGCGAATTTTCCGGACCGATACGACTTAGGAACCTTCAAGAAAAGAGCTTACACCTTTCTAAAAGGCCGGCAACGCATCTGCAATTCCCCTGGTGTTGCGGTTTTTCATGGGTGGCGGTAGTCACTTCTATAAAAAAAAAATAACAAAGTAAACAATTTCAATAAATCTGTATTAGATATACTTGGTATATAAGGCATTATTTTAATAAGGAATTAATTTTCCTAAATTTTCCACAACTTAAGTTTTTATATATATATATGCACGTTTATAAGTAAGATTATAAGTATTTGCGCTGTATACTCGTTACTTTTTAATAGCATATTGTGTGCACATGCTTTGTAATACAATCCAGATTGTATGTAACTTTTCATATTTTATTATTTTCGATTGTTCATGTTTTGATGTTATTCTGTTTTGTGTATCTAAATAAATAAAATAAAAAAAGTAAAAAAAAAACAACTGAAAAGAAGCATTTATTCACAGCATTATCTGCGTATTTATTGTAAAAGAAATCATACATGTACGGCAAATAAATGCAATTTTATTTACAGCGCGACACACTTAACGATAAAATAATAAACATGTTATTTAAAACGATTAGGTAGGTACAATATTTAAATATTTCGTGAACCATATTTATGATCTTGCGCACCACCGGTGGTCCGCGTACCACTGGGTGGGAATCACTGATATAAAGTAACGACCTGATGAAACACGCATGCAGTCGATGGATAGGGGAGCTCATTACCGTAGGTACTTTGTAGCAATCTATAGTGGAAGAACAAACTTGGACAGCAGAACATTCTAGATAACCGTTACTGCAACTGCATATTAATATTTCCCTGCTCCATATATTCCTCCCTATATTTTACCTCAGATTACATTTGTATTTGCTATAGTTGCATCGCTTGGCAAGCTGGTGGCAGTAAGACGCTGCTGCCCATCTCTTGGATTGTTTCCCTCTGTCGTCTCTTTTTTTTTAGAGGTGGCAAACGAGCATGCGGCTCACTTGATTGTAAAGTGATTACGACACCCCATTTACTATAAGAGGTAGTGGATATTCTTACACCGCCAATACAGTTGCCAACCTACCTGCCAAGCGCGGAATCTATGTAAATTATCGCTTCCTATGAGGCAATCTATGAGGATGCCCATACGGACTCACAGACATAAAATAAACCCTACCACTCCTAATAACCCAACATTATTGTTATGTGGTAGAGACATGCTGTAGTTATATTATGGTTGTAGCACGAATGGGTCGGCTCGACCGGGGTAGGACCACGCTTTCACAGAATACCATATTTTAAAAGCACAGAATATTATTTATTCTGTGCTTTTAAAATATTGTATATAAAAATCTCTGATTATTATAATAATCAAGTATGTATGAAATTTTATTTTGTATTTGTACAGCGATCTTTTTGAGCCGCTGCAAACAACCGATACAATATCCACTCACGACGGCGGTTGATGCCGAAGTGAGTGAGTGAGGCAGTCTACTTAGTATAATAAATTAATAGAAGGCTGCTAAAACACCGAAAATTTCGACATTTCGCAGTCGAAAAAAAATAATTATAACTAAACAAAACAAAATTCAACTGTCATTTACATTCCATGGCTTCCCACATGACAGATGAAGAAATTAAAACATAGATTGAGTTAAACACTAGATATTTTCAAAAGTAATCGTATCGTACTAAAACCACTTTTTTATGTAAAAATAGCAATTAATCGATTTAAAAAAATATTAATAAGTTCAACAATCTTTTATCTTTCTGACAATGTGCTTTTTATATCATTTCTGTGTTCAATATGATTGTTAGATACGATTTTATACGACAAAATGTTGGAATCTTAATTTTTAGGCGCTATTAGAACCTACCTACGCGCTTTGCGCTTAAGGCACGCAATAGCAGCTTAATATTGCTGTGTTTCGTATAGTATGTGTAGAGAACCGGAGAGCCTTATTACTGTAAATGAGGCATCTTAGTCCTGGAGGGTGACAACGCATCTGCATTTTAATTCTTAATTAAATATAGATTTAGATGTCTATTTACCACAGCATCTACTTACCATCGCGTGGACTGTGTGCTCGTTTGTCTATCCATATTGTATATAAAAAAATCCATTCTTAATAAATCAGCATTATTTTGTTATTTTATTTACATTAGTAGTATATCTATTAAGCACTATATATACGAAACACAGCAATATTAAGCTAATAACTATCGCTTGAATGCAAGCGTTATACGATAGGAAAGGTATACCTTCTTCCCTTGCCCATAGCTGCGGATTTGAATGCTTGGGACGCGGAGTCTTAGTAAAGCGATGCGTTACTCAATATGTGCAATTATATTTTTTACTGGAAACGAAGCATTTCATTTTAGTCCTAAAGGGGGACAACGCAACTGCATTTTGATTCTTAATCGAGATTAGATTGTCTACGTGCTACAGAATCTACTTACCATTAAGTGGGTTATGTGCTCTTTTGACACCCTTATTATTTAATTAAATGCGGCCCAAGTGCGAGTCGTACTAGCGCATGAAGGAAAGGAAGTAAGAAGAATTCTATACCATCGTAAAATACGTTTATTTTAGGGGAGCCCCCATTAATTTTTAATTTATTTTTATTGTTATTATTTGTTGCTATAGCGGCTACAGAAATACATATTCTGTGAAAATTTCAACGGTCTACCTATTACGGATCATGAGATACAGCCCGCTGGCACACAGACGGACGGACAGCGGAGGCTTATTAATAGGGTCCCGTTGGTTAATATTTGGGTACGGAACCCTAAAAAGAAGTAAGTAATATCACAACCTCGACGTCGTCTAAATAGTTACATTAACCTAGTCCTGAAGTACAACGTATGTAATAAAAAAGAACCATCAAAAATAAGTTCACAATTGACGAAGATATCGCCTACCCAGGCGATATCTTCGTCAAAAAAATCCAACCAAAAAAAGGTGTTATATAGGTATATAAAAACTTTTTTTGCTTGGATATAAAGAGAGAGAACGAGTATAAATTGTTTTATTTAATGAATCCTTATAAGGTGAAATATATTATCATCATTTTTTTTTTATTAAATATATTGCATAATAAATATTACAACGGCTGTTACTCAAAGATAAGTATTTACCGTCACCAATAGACGTCTTCTTCATGCTATAAATTTCTTGCCAACTTTATGAACACCGTAAACATGTTTTAGTGAAGGGATTTCTATGACCCTTTCAAGACGCAACATTCCATTAGTGACGCCATTTACAACAGAGAATGGACAATGTACTAACTTATTGAATAAAGCGGTATTTAATCTATGCACTGGTAATGTTCCATCATTTATTTCTGTCATCCTAATCATACTATGATACATGTGTGCGTTTTATATTTTATTTCTAATGCACATTAATTGCAATACTATAAAATAAATTGAATACCATAATAAACTCAGATTCAATTTTATAATTTAAATTATATCGTAACGATCGCGTGACTAGTCAAGAGCCTTTCATTTATATGAAGTTCTGTAAGAATTACGCGTTTTGAAATAAAACACAACTGAAATTGATAGCTTATATTTGTTAGAATAAAGTCTAAAATATGGTAATGCTTATTCTAGGGCGGCAGTCTTCGTTGATTTTTAGATTAAAACAATTACAGGAAGTGCACGGGTGTTGATAAGTGGCCGGCGCTCAATTGAGATTGATTAAAACCACTATTTTTGATGCGAACAAATTAATCTGTCTATTTTCGGATCCAGCAATTGGCGTTGGTAATTGCACAAGTGTATAACGGCTGCCATAATTTCACGGAAACGCGGTTAATAGGCAAAAATAATATTGAATGTATTTACCGTTTATATTGAGATTTAATTCGAAAACTGTTTTGTAATTTTACAATAAATGTTTGATATATTAAGTTTCAGATTTATTTATGTACACGCAACAAGATACGGAAACAGTCATATAGTGAATTCGTACAAAGGTTCTACTTATTCCATAATTTACTGAAATATATTCCAGAAGAAAAATATTATATTAAAAAGGCAAATTTAGTGCGTACATTACTATTACCTACTAATGAATAAATAATATTAAATAATACTATACTAAATAATAATAATTACGATAGTTACATAATATTTCTGTATATAAAAAAAATTGATGTCCGTTGGCCTCGCAAAAACTAAATAAAAACTGGCCAAGTACGTGTAGGGCCACGCACAATGTAGAGGTAGGATTCCGTAGACCGCTATAACAACTAAAATGGACCTAAATAGGTCGATGGTAACGGTTGGACAAAAAATATTAAAAACTTTTCCATTTTGATAATAATACAATCTACATCAAATTATTCACATTCCAAGTCCGTACAAAGATGGTCATAGTTGGACTATCTATCTGTATATTCCCGGCAATGCAACCCTAAGATATATATGACCGCAACGAACCTTCTCGTAAACCATCACTGACCTAAATTATCTTTATGGTCGCTCGCCTAAACCAAGAGTATCACGAATAAAAGTGTATGAGGCTATATGATTGTATGAATACTTTGAGTGAGGCCTACAATAAATACCAACAAAAATAAGCGAAAGTAATAATAAGTAAGAAAGATATACCCTGCCTATCGCGCATAGGAAAAAGAAAATCTTTAGAAGTAATGCATATAAGTCGTTTTCTTCATAAAATGTTTATTTCCTAATAATGATAATGTCCTCCAGACCGAATTTCGGTCACGGCGGCCAGTCTCAGCGGAGACTAGCCATCTGCGCAGGACAGGATTATAGTGCCCAAGTGTATGCGCAAGCACAGGTGCACTCTCTATTCCCTCACTCTCATAGTCCGATGGGACGGTAAACCGACACGACCGGAGAGAGATCAGGCGCAGGACCAACGGGCTTTACGTGCTTTCCGAGGCACGGGGGTGAAACACCGCCGGATTCCTGACTCCGGGCAGCTACTGAGAATTTCTTGATGGAAAAACTCAATAACTGATTTTTTTGGCCCGACCCGGGATTCGAACCCGGGACCTCATGATCACCAGTCGCACTACTACAACCACTAGACCAACGAGGCAGTCAATTTCCTACAGTTTACAACAACATTAAAAAGTTATAATGCAGCTAGTTTTAGGTCATTTTCTATGGAGTTGTAACGAAATTTTTACTAATCCAAATGTATTTTATAAGTTGGTCGACTATTACTCCTTAACTTGTTAATTCTACTTAGCTGTGATAGTTTTCCTTTTAAAATAAAGATGTTGTTTAAGATTTTATTTCACAGTTTTGTAGGCGTGATTAATATAAAACAGACGGACGGACATGGCGAAACTATAAGGGTTCCTTGTTGTTTAACTACAGAACCCTAAAAAAGACTTGATGAAATTTTATGCATGTGTTTGAATGGGTCCCTAGTTTGTTTAGATTTACATTTGGACCCAGTAGGTGGTGCAGTTGTCGAGATCCAGAAATCACCCGTGCGAAGCCGGGGCGGATCGCTAGTAATATATATATATATAAACTATACTATGTTATTAGTACAATATACATTAATTAACAAGATGCAAACATTTTTTATGTTTAAAAAAGTTGTCGCAACGGGAACCGATAGAACATGATCGAAGTTACGAATTCATGGTTCGTGGAAAAACTTTTGTAAGTTTATTTGTACTGTCAAATGTTTTAAATATCTATTCATTTTAAAAATAAATAAATAATATAATTAATTCTTGCACGTCTCTTAAATTCCAATAAAGTTTCAGAACCTATATTAGACGGTAGTAATTTCCATAGCCTAACAGTTTTATTATAGCTAGTGGTCAGAAATGGACGAAATTTGACTGTAGTTCATTAAATTTTTAAGTTTATATACTAAGCAAGTTGTTAGTAGTTCGACGCATCGACGTTCGAATTTGTTGACGAAGTATGTTTACCTGTCCGAGAACGTAAGTCCAACTTCGACAAGGTAAACTCAATCGACCGATTCAACTCAGGTGGGCAGCGTTCGGGAGATTAAAACTCATCTTTCCGTCACGTATACCTCAAAACTTGAAAGCAAGATTGTATAACCAGTGCGTGTCGTGAAGATGGCATATCGATCTGAGACGTGGTTCTTCACCGCTGGCCGTAAGAAGAAGCTCAAAGTCGAGAGCTATGGAGTGGGGCTATGCTCGGAGATTCTCTGCGTGATATATGATGATGATATTAAGCAAACTGTATTTAACTTTTACTTACTTTCAGTATATATATAAAATATATTATATGGTTTCAACTACACATTAGTATATAAGACACAGATTCTTATATACAAAATATTAAATCAACGCTTTTTTGCTTTTTCATACGACTCGCACAATCGTACACTCCACAGAATATTGAAAAAAAAAACATTAGAATTCACACTAAATTCATAGCTCCCTCACTCAATCCGTCAGTAATTATTTTGGTGGCAACATTTTAAAATTCTTTGTTGGCAATATCTACTCTGTGTTACACTATAACCATATACTATTTTGTGTTTGACTTTAGACAATAATTGCCATCGGCAGTATAAATTTGAACAATCAATGTCTTGAATTATTTTATTTCATACTCGTACATATTATTTATACATTTTAAATTTTGTATTTATAATGCATATTACAAATATACTTTTCTATGACATACCCAGGATGATATACGTTGCCAGTAAATAAATATGATAAATAAAAAAAAATTATCAAAATGTATCAACTTGTATATTAAAAAGAGGTTATCAGAAAGTAGTTCACCACTCTGCTCAAGTTGCGATCAGCGGTTGTTCATAGCTGTGAATTATATAATTAAAAAATTAAAAACCTACTAAACTCGTATATTATGTAACATGTTTTGTTTGAAATCATCAATTCAAGGTTCAACAGAATACAAGAAACAGAATGCCATTGAAAAATCTCTTAAATAACACTTTTTTAATGACACACCTATATCAATATACTTAACCTGGTTTAAGCTTATCCTTAATGTAATAATTTTCATCATTTTTACAGATTTATAAGAAAAAATGATTTTCTGTAATGACAGAAACCAAAAAATCACTGTTAAAAATAAGCAGGTTGTCAATGTTCCAAGAAAATGCTGACGTCTCCTGGCGCACATTGATTGTTATAATATAACCCTCCTAAAAATCCTAGGTATGAACAGAATGAAAAATAGTGACAAGGTATGGTAAAAGTGAATTGGGATAATACAGCATAGGGTAGAAAACAGTTACTGTAGGATATTTTTTACCCAGAATGAATGGATATGTAACTATTTATAGTTTGACCCGGTCTCCGGTCACAATAAAAAAGGAAAAGTAATTAGTTAACTTTTTATAATGTCAACGTTACAAGTGAAATATTACAAATAATGCTGCATTACAAGCAGAAACAAATTGCCGCGGTTCGCCAGAATAATCGGCGCTCGTTATTGTAATCAACAAAAAACCCCTTAATAAGGATAAAAACAACAGATAATACACAAAGACAGGGTCACGAAAGTCACCGATTACTAAATTAAAAAACTGTACAAATCTTTTCAAGTAAAAAGTTGTACGGTTGTTTGGGATTGATAGATATATTTTTCAACTGCATTTTTTTTTGTTTCAAATGAGAATAATGTCAGTATTTTGAAACCTCCGATGACCCATGATTTGTGTAAAAGTTGGAAAGAATTTACATGCAAATAAAAACTCATGCCTGCCACCCAGAGGCTATGGACTTCCATTTGGCACGATCCTGACACACCTCTCGCTTCCTAACATCCATATGTATTCCAGTAATATACCTAGTCAGGTCATAATTATTGTCACACAGTAAAAACTTTTCTTTTAGAATGCTGGTCACAAAGTTTATTGAATTCGAATTTCGAATTGTTCATGAAAATTAGACTGTATACTTTTTAGAATTTTACTCATTTTTAAAATATGGAGTGGACGCTTAAAGAAGACCGTGTTGCAGTTATTGCGTTGCATCGATGCGGTTACGCGCCAATTCAAATTTTTGACATACAGAAAAATTTCAATATAACCAAAAGATTCGTTTATCGTACCATCAAACGATACAATGAAGACTCTAGTGTAGATGACAGGTCAAGAAGTGGTCGCCCTCGGTCTGTTAGGACTCCAGCAGTGATAAAAGCTGTGAAGGCGCGAATTCAAAGAAATCCCAAACGTAAGCAGAAACTGTTGGCCCTTCAGATGGGGTTAAGCAGAACCACGGTGAAAAGGCTGTTAAATGAAGACTTAGGGCTTCGGGCATATCGAAGAAAAACAGGACATCGTTTGAATACTCGTCTAAAAGACCTGAGACTGAAGAGATGCCGCGCTTTGTTGAATCGGTACGCGGGAAAAAAGTATCGGGAAATTCTTTTTTCGGATGAAAAAGTTTTTACCGTAGAAGAGAGCTACAACAAACAAAATGATAAGGTGTACGCACACAGTAGTGAAGAAGCGAGCAACCGTATTCCGCGTGTCCAACGAGGTCATTTTTCATCCTCGCTCATGGTATGGTTGGGAGTTTCTTATTGGGGCTTAACAGAGGTACATTTTTGTGAGAAAGGTGTAAAAACGAATGCAATTGTGTATCAAAATACAGCCCTGACGAACCTTGTGGAACCTGTTTCTCATACCATGTTCAATAACAGGCACTGGGTATTCCAACAAGATTCGGCGCCAGCTCATAGAGCGAAGAGCACACAAGACTGGCTGGCGGCGCGTGAAATCGACTTCATCCGGCACGAAGACTGGCCCTCGTCCAGTCCAGATTTGAATCCGTTAGATTACAAGATATGGCAACACTTGGAGGAAAAGGTGTGCTCAAAGCCTCATCCCAATTTGGAGTCACTCAAGACATCCTTGATTAAGGCAGCCGCCGATATTGACATGGACCTCGTTCGTGTTCTTAAATTATTAATATTATAACTATTTAAGATGATAATGAGATACAATAATTGTCTCTCATCTCATCTTATCATACTATAGTGATCGTATTTATATATATTTATATTCAGATTAAAAAAAAAGCACATGCACATACATGCTTTCAGAGAACTATCTCAGGAATGAGACTTAGTAGATGAGGCCGCAATTATAATTATAATTTTAAGTGCCTTGTTATTTATACCTTTGGGAGGGGGGGGGGGGCTATGTTCTGCCGTGGGCTTGTGAAGTACTGTAGTGATGCTGATGTTTATAGTTTAACTTGTTCGTCAGTGAAAAAAATATGGTGAGCAAATATGCTTGCTTAAGAAATAGGCATTAAAGCAGCTTGGCGGACTTTTTTTTGCCCTTTTTCACCTAGAAAAAAGTTCTGACACATAAAAATATAGTCCAATTGAAAACCTCCTTTTTTTTGAAGTCAGTGGAAAATACGCATCACGGTTCTAGTTCTATACTTATTTTACATGTCAAAAATTATTAATAGATCCTTTTTGTATGCACCCTATGTGATTATCGCCCAATATTATTATCAAGTAAATAAGATATTTGATACATTCAACAAAGTAATAATTAAATTTGATTTAAAGAAAAGGATATTCCCATTCGTCATGTCTTACAAACGAACGGACTAGACAGACGTATTTCAAAGCTAGCAACGGAGTTTAGACATTGGCCAAGCCTAAGCCAGGTGCTAACAATACTTCACGGTCCTTACTTTGTTTTGCTTCTAGTTTGCATCTATGAACTTTATTGGGAAATTCTAGGCTTCAAAACAAGAATATGTTGATGCATATCATTAAAAATTTAATTATTGTGTTTTAAAACAACGTGTATTTGATAGTTTTTTTTAAATTATAATGTGTAATTTTCCGTAGCGGTGTACGAGAATTCACAACCGCATATCATCCCGTGGGTGTTTTAAGACAGAGTGGAATAATACAGGAGATGTACAGCAACATCTTCCTGATAACAATTCAAAATATTAAAAACTGTGGTTGCCAAAACTATGAGGAAATCTATAAGGGAGGCCTATTTTGTGCAGTGGATTTAGATAGTGTGATAGTGATAGAATGAATGAATGAAATGCATTAATATAGTTTCCAAGCCCTGGAGCTTGAAGAATATTTTTTCCTTTTTTTATAGGATAAGGGTGACAAACGAACACACAGTCCACCTGATGGTAAGTGTGGCCCATAGACATCTACATCTAACCTCGATTACGAATCAAAATGCAGATGCTTTGTCACACGTGAGGACTAAGATGGAATGCTTCGTTTCGAGTAAAAAGTGTCGCCGGTTCTCTACACTCACCATACGAAACACAGCAGTGTTAAGCTGCTATTTTACGCTGGTATTCTGTGAGAGCGTGGTCCTTCCCCGGTCGAGCCGACCCATTCGTGCTACAACTATACCAGTAATATAGCTGCAACATGGCTCTACCACGTAAAGATTTAAAAATGAATTCTTAAATTCGACATTAAAATAAATAATGACATGGCAAAACAGAAGTTACTGCTAATCGTAGAAGTTATTTCTTTTAACATTAAAACAGCCTATCAAAAGCCCACTGCTAAATATAGCGTGTTCCAATCTAAAGGGTAAAGAGCTCAAGTATAGTTGTAGGCTATGAGGCATTCAACGTGCTTAGTGGCGTGGGGAGGCCTAGATTCAGTTGTAAATTTGTGGTGGGCTATAATGATGATGATGAAAGATGATGAACTAAAAAAAATAGTTTTTGATATACGTACGACCAAATAAAAACGCAGTGAAGCAATCTTGAAGATTTTAATGATAGGGGGCCCTTCTAAAGAACAGTTAAGCCAATTCCGGCCCCTATAATAAAGCGTGACCTGTTGTCGCCTCCGCCGTCCTAATCAGGCTAATAGCATACGATCGCCACTTGACCCTGTCTTCTCCGCCAGAGGATTTACTACACTACTCAGAAATCGTATCTATCACTGCATAAAATTTACTGGAATTAAACTTAAACCTGATAAAAAAATAAATTTATTCTAAATAATATTCTTGAAAGTTAAACCTTTTAATTATTGAAAAAAAGGTGTGTGTGTACTTACGTACGCACGTAGGAAGTTATACTTCTTAAGCGTAATATAACAAGAGATAATTACCCACTGAAGTTGTCACTTTTAGGTGTCAGTGTGCGCGCGCATCGTAACAACTTCATGGTGTCGTTTTTAGGTGTCAGTGTGCGCGCGTCACCAAAATTCACTCTCATTATTTTTCCCAAACGCCCCGAAAGAAGTATAACTTCAAAATCTAGTTTTTATGCAACTTATTTATTTAAATAAACTCTGCATTTTGTTTTTATTTTCGAAATAAACTTTTTACTATATAATCTGTTCGATCAGATTGTTTGAATTGGTTCTGCTGAATCATATACTACAACGACCTGTCAATTACTTTGAACAGATATTATAATATATTTAAAAAGTAGTCGGTAAACTATTATCGTCTACTCGACAGACCATTGATGGACAATCGAATGGATAGAATCAATTCCAAATTCAATTAAAGTGTAAAGAAATTGACAGATACACTTTTATTTTCTTTATTTGACTAGCGTTGTTTTCGGCCTAAGCTGTTACTGCCGGTGTATAGATACCCTGGTAAATTTTACTGATAACCCTTGACTGTGAAAGCTTGACTATTTCGGGTTTGATGGGTTCTTGTTACAGTTGTTATGTTTTGATATTTTAATTACCGTTTTAATGAAATAGTCTTATATTTTGCTGTATAAAACAAAACCTTCATATTTAGATTTCTTGATCATGACATTTAAAAAAAAACTAATTAATAAGGTATACGGCAACAAATTACTCACATAATATATCATTAGAAGATCCTATAAAATGCAAGAAATTTCAACCAATCGAAACAACACGAAAACGCGGCGAATAATTTCATTACAATATCTCATATCTCAGTATATTTCCATTCTTTATTTAATTACTTATCATTTCAAACATCTTAAAAATTCTACCGTGCCAGCCATCCACGATTTAAAAGAAAGGAGTTTTATTATCGCAGCGGAAGTCTTTATCTCGGTAGATTTCAATTACTTGGAATTAGATAGAAAATAAATGGAGTATAAAATGTTGTGATGGGGTCAACACTGATGACTCGATCGCCTGACTGATCTAATGGACGAGGTGGGCTAAAATAAATCGAGAGGTAAACGAGATGGGGATCGTAGGTTAATGAACTGAAAGAACTTCGATCTAATTAACTGATAATGTCGCTGTTGGATAATTATGTTGAAAGTATGGCGTGGTTTATGCATACAATGTTTACTTTAGAGGTTACAATCGCATGACGCAGCGAGTTTTGTATTTTCTTGCTGGGCTATGGGTCCTGGCTTGAATTGCAGATATAAATAGAAAGCAAAGCTACAGAGTTTATTCATATCGCAACTAAGCATATTCTTCTTTTATTTCTGAAAGGATTTTGGACAATAATTTCAGCGCGTCTTTAGTATGTGCGTTTCTTTTTTATAGGAGAGGGGGCAAACGAGCATGCGGCTCACCTGATGGTAAGTGACTACCGCCGCCCATGAACAACTGCAAGATCAGGGGAATTGCTGATGCGTTGCCGGCCCTTGAAAAGGAGTAGGCTCTTTTCTTGAAGGTCCCTAAGTCGTATCGGTCTGGAAAAATCGCTGGTGGTAATCGATTCCACAAGGAAGTTGTGCGAGGAAGAAATCTTCTAAATCGCACAGTGGTGGACCGCCAATCATCCAGGTGGTATGGATGGTATCGCAAGTTTTGTCGCGATGTGCGATGGTGAAATTGAGCGGCTGGAATTAGTCCGAACAATTCCTCAGAGCACTCTCCATGGTAAATGAACAATAAGTAATTAACATTATAAGTTTTCGAAATCAGACTCAGTTATGCAGTTCGTCTCATGATGTTTTTCTTCACCGCCTAGCACATGTTAATCAGTGCTTCACATTACAATTAACTTTCGGACGGGGAATTGAACACGGGTTACTCATGTACTGTGAAATTACGCCGAGCGATTAGGCCCTGCGCTGCCACGATAACGAAACATGACAGAATAAATAAGTATAGAATAATATAACGTTGCTATGTCGTTGCTTTCTTGATTTTAATATGGCGGAAGGGATTTTTGTTCAAAGTAAATTGTTTTTCTATATACATACAAATACAATCAAAGTGTCTGTCAAAGTGATGGCTCCGTGGCGCACTGGCTTAGCAATGAGTTGTTGCGCTGGGTGCCGCTGGTTCAAATCCCGCACGGAAAAAGTATTTGTATGGCCTAAAAATAATTGGTCCGGGTCTGGATGTTTGTCCTCGTGCAATTTATGTTTGTAAGCTGCCTCCACGATATCAGAGCGTAACTTATATACGAGATAAAGCCATGCTGCAGCTATATTACTGGTATAGTTGAAGCATGAATGGTTTGGCTCGATCGGGGAAGGACCACGCTCTCACAGAATACCAGTGTAAATAGCTTCATAACGTTGCTGTATTTTGTATGGTGAGTGTAGAGAACAGGAGACCCTTTTTACTAGAAACGAGGCATTCCATCTTAGTACTCGGGGATAGATGTAGATGTCTATGGGCCACAGCAACCACTTACCATCAGGTGGACTGTGTACTCGTTTGTCATCCATATCCTATATATATATAGGATAAAAATCAATTGACGGACTTCATTTAGTGAATACATTGCTTCCTTTCTCTGATACGGTCATGATAAATCAGCACTAATAGACTGCCCTGGCTATAGTGATTCCATACAGGCTGTTCGTGACTATATGACTTTATTCTGATTTACTAATAAGGCTTACATTTCAAATTTACATATTTTAGAACACATTGTAATTCCAAAAATCTATATAACCTTAAAATTACCAAAGAAACATAATATTTCTAAAAATACTTTTCGTGGTGTAAACAAAGACTTGCCTCTTGTAACACTTTGCCCTGCGTATATCGTCTAACAACATAAGATTGCCAATCTAAAATTATATTCCAGTCTTAATATCCCTTATTACATAGGGTTTACGGTGTAAAATGGTTTAATGCAATAATAAAATAATAGTAATGTAAGTTTGTGTGTCAGTAACAACGCTCATTTGGTTGACTGCAATTTGTACGGGGTCGTCAACACTGTAATGGATTAGTTCAATTCACTGCAGAGAATATAAGCTGAACGTACAATGGACGTTGTAACATATTAAAACGCTTTTGTAGCATAATTTTTTTAGTATAACATCCTAAAGCCACGCTGTAGCTATATTATGTTTGCAGCACGAATCTGTCAGCTCGACCAGAGAAGGACGCTCTCAGAGAACATAGAGTAAAACAGCAGCGTGTTACTCAACACAGTGTGTGGAGAACTGGAGCAGTCACCTTTTTTACTGGTAAGGAATACATTCTATCTTAGTCCTCTAGGGTGACAACGTGTTTATATTTTTATCGATAAAATGTAGATGTCTATGGGCCACAGTATTCACTTACTATCAGGCGGACTGTAGCTCGTTACACACTTAAAAAAGATTTATATTTTAACATCAACCTATATTTTTGTTTAAAATATTAACCCAATATCTAATAGCTTTAAAACCACTTCTACTTAACCAATCCGCAAAAGTGTACTGTTGTATACTGGTCTTTCTCATTATAAATCATTGTCAAATTCACAACGCACGGTACGATGACAATATCAGACGCCCATTACGAAATGGGCAGTGAATTTAGAAAAAAAAAAAACAATTTACTTATAAAAAATTTAATTTAAAATAAAAAAAATAACTTATATGACTCATTGCTAGTAATCTTATAATCTCGATGTTAGGTGACCTAATCTGTCTCACGAAACCGGCGCGGCGTGGCGTACAGTTATTATTACTACAGATCGATGAAACGGCTTTGCGTAATCCTAGCAATTGGAGATCGAATGGTGCATGTGAGGTCGCCGTTATACCTGAGGGCAATCTCGGAAATAATACGCCGCGCCCCATTGACAGAAAACAAAAATATTTATTCGAAGTCTTCGAAGTACTGCATAAACTAATCTATCTTCATTAATCTGACGCTGGCGTCACGAAAAGTGACTTAGAGAAGTACCTGGAAAATTTTGTAGCCTTCGTTAGATAGCATAAATATATTTTTTTCTACCATATTCAACGTTTTCATACATTGGATAGGGAAAAAAGTGAAATATTCTATTTTAGTACGTATACAAGTCGCGGCACGTAAGTCGAGCGCTGAACGAAACGCGGAGGAGACGCGCACGAATTGAAATGCACGAATACAACTGAAGAGCCAATCAGCGCGTGCGAACGATACGCACGAGCTAATCAGCGCGACTTATGCACAATAAGTCAATCAGTGCGACTTATGCGCAATAACGGTCACCGCTAGACTTTCGTGCCGCTACATATACCTATCTTCCTTTTAAATTTTAAAATGATCAAATATTAAAGTTGCGGTAAGTGTTGCGCCTTGGGAGAGGCCTATGCCCAGCAGTGGTCTGCCGCAGGCTGAAGATGATGATGATGATTATAAAATACTACAATTGCAAGACATCTGGTACTCAATCACCTGCCAATGAAATAAATCCCGTAGTATCTCATGGACTGGGTGCTCGCCAAAAACCTTAGAAACTCGAGTTGGATCCCTACCAGCGCAATTGAAATTATTAATTGCGATTTGTTAAAGTTTGACAAGGTTATTACTTTTTTATCAACATAATAAATCAGTCGATTAACGCTTCAAAAAATATTTAAGGCTAATAAGAAAAGCCATAATATATTAACCTACTTCAACAAAAAATAAAAAATAAAACTATATTGTAACATAGTTAATAGCGAAATTGATCTCTAAATCGATTGTAATCTAAATTGTTTTTTTGTTTCTCATTAGTCGTATTTTTGTTTGTCAACCAATTTTACCATTTGCCGTCTGACAGTATGTTACCAAAGCTTATTGGAACCTGCAACTTCAAACAAAAATGGACATAGGTGATTTGACGCCACTCGGGACTAAGATAAAATTTCCGCAGTCTGTGATTACACAAATATACTATTATTACACATACTGCTTTTATTGCTGACGCCTTCCACCAGTAATACAGCTGTAGGTGGACTGTTATTTAAAGGCAGAAATGGGTAAAAAGGTGACCAAACCAAATTGTAAGGAAGAAACGCGTCATACTATCCAGTAAAAGAATCTGGATTGCTGAAATAAACGAACGAACAATAACAGTTCAGTGTGAGTTTAGCCTAACAATTAATCCCGCCAGGCCGGTGGCATAATTACCACTGAGCAATGACATCAACCTAGCGGCGCCGGCGCAATTGCTCGCCACGCGTCGCGACCTTCCGCGCTTTGCTCCCCTAGTGATGACCATCGGTGTACAAAGTCCTGGTCTTTTGGTACCTTATTTTTATTAAACTAATTAATTAATTATAGCCAATTAATAAATTATAGCCATTCTGCCAGAAAACGCAGCCAGTGTTCTGGGGACTATACCGTTTTAGTTTTAGTTATCTTTATTATAGTTTTTATTTTTATATTGTATATATTTGAATATGTATGACCACGCTCTCACGGAATACTAGGCTAAAATAGCAGCTAAACAAAGCTTAAAATCACTAATTTGCAGATGTGTAACAATATATGTTTCTGTTTTGTAAAACTGAATTTAAAATCGTCCAGTGGGTGTCGTAAAAGGCGACAGAGGGAAACAAACCAGGAAATGGGCAGCAGCATCCTCCTAATAACATATCAAAAATTAAAACTGCCGTCGCCAAACCACCTGATAAGCATGGCAACTGTGGAAAATATCACCCCCCCCCCCCCCTCAAATCTTACAATCAAATCTTACAATCAAACAATCTATTAGTGAGGCCTTGGTCAGCAATGAACTTGTGAAAGGCTGTAATGATGATGATGATTTTAAAGTAGGATTTTCCATAATTACCACACTTAGGAGACGAATAGCGATCGCGATGTACTCTAAATGTACAGGAAAAGAACAAAGAACCACAATCTCACAGAATACCAACGTTAAATAGCAGCACAATGCTCATGTGTTTCTTATCTGTGCGAAGAGAACTAGAGATCGTTTTTACTGGTAATGAGATTTTAATTGAGGATATAAATAATATAGAGATATCTGCGGGCTACTGCATCCATTTGCCATAAAGTACACTTGGTGCCTTTTACTTTTATTTTGCCTTTTTGAGGAAAACTTACAGCTATTTACAATTTATATGTAGTGCATATAGATTATATTTAAAAAAATAGGTCTATCAGTCGTAGGACTGCTCGTCAGAAGTGAAAACTTCTTAGCTTCACAGACTTGTAAACATTATTTTTGTATATATGTATCTAAGCGTCTCCGGTGTAATGCCACCATGGAGGACGGAATTAAAGAGCCTCTGAAGGACTTCAAGTACGGGTTTTCCACCCGCTTTCAGAAGCTCCGCTGTAATTCCATCCTCGCCTGGGGCCTTACCGTTTTTAAGGTGCTGGAGAGCCATTTTAATCACGCTCAGACTGACGTCCGGGATATCTTCGGAATAGTGTCGGATGAGACTCGCTCTTGGATCGTTACTCACACTTGCGTGTGGCTCCAACGATGTCGTGTACAGTATATAGAACCTCTCAATCTCACTCAAAATCTCAGGTGACCCGGAAACGATGCTGCCACATTCTGTCTTCAGCTTTGACAGTTGGCTCTTTCTGGCAGACAGATCTCTGGCAAAGACTTTGGAGCCTTGGTTCCGCTCGATCGCTTCTTCAATACGAGCTGTATTGAAGTTGCGTAAGTCCCGCCGCATGCATTTGGAGATCTGTCTGTTCAGATGCCTGTATGCTGTCAAGTCTGTTGAAGAATGTAGCTTCATCTCCCGTCTAACAGCCATGAGATTAAGAGTGTGATCGGAGAGTTTTTGTGTTCTTCTGCGACGGGTCTTGCAGAACTTAGCTCCGACCGCATGGACAGTTTCCACGAGTTTGTCATTCATATCGTCCACTTCATTGCAGTCTTCTAGGCACTGAAAACGGTTTTGTAACTCGAGCTGAAAGGTTTCGGGACTTTGGATTAGAGCACGAGGGGGACGGAGCGTTGACTTCATTAGACGAGATCTCTCCAACTTAACGTTTAGGTTCAGTGTGCCTCTAACCATTCGGTGATCGCTACCAGTTTTCACCCTCGCGATCACGGAGACATCACTGAACAGTTGTCGTCTGGTCGTCATAATGAAGTCAATCTCATTTTTTGTCGACCCGTCGGGGCTCGGCCAGGTCCACTTCCTGTGGGGCCGCTTCTGGAAGAAAGAGTTTATCATAAAGAGTCCCTCTTTCTCCATGAAGTCGGCCAGCTGCTGGCCCCTTGGGTTCCGTTGCCCTATTCCAAATTTCCCTACTTTCAGCTCACCGTTCTCTCTTGTGCCTAGTTTTGCATTAAAGTCTCCCATTAACACCGTATATTGGGTTTTGGAGGAATGCATGGCTCTAGAGATATCCTCATACATTTCCTCCACCTCCTCATCGGGGTGTGCCGAGGTTGGTGCGTAAACCTGTATGACCTTCAGCGAAAACCGTTTGGTGATTCTGAGTATAAGGTACGCAACCCTCTTCGACACACTCCCTATCTTTACAACGTTGTTAACGAGAGACTTGTGGACGATAAATCCGACACCTCCTTGGGACAGATGGTCGCCCTCCCGGTGATAGAGCAAGTTGCCGGATTCGAGGATTACCGTGTCCTCCCCCTCTCTTCGGACTTCGGATAATCCTATAATATGCCAGCGCAACTTGTCTATCTCTTCTTCCAGCTCCACGATGTTCTCGTCAGTCCTCAGGGTGCGTGCGTTGTACGTTGCCAGGTCGAGTCGTCTAAGGTGGCAACCGAACCTCCACCGGAGATTCTTAGCACCCCCTGCCCCGCTGTTACCATGGTCGCCACCGTAGCCAGGAATAGCGGGGCCGCCGGGGACTGGGGGCCGTTTCTTTGTTACTGTCATTCATAGGGGGGTATTTGCCATAGTTGCCACGCTTGGCGAGCGGGTTGGCAACCGCAGTTTTTTTTTATTGTTAGTTTGTTGTTATCAAGAAGATGCTGCTGCCCATCTCCTGCCTGTTTCCCTTTGTCGCCTTTTACGACACCCACGGGAGGATATGAGGTAGTGGATATTCTTGACCGCCACTACACGGCACTTTAATTCCGTCCTCCATGCCACCGCATTACACCGGAGGCGTGGAAGTGGAAGAGAAGTGCGGTGGCTTTGTTCTTCAAGAAAGGTGACAACGCTCTCTTGAAGAACTACAGACCGATTTCCCTTCTGAGCCGCGTCTACGTGCTGTTTTCGAGATTCATTACGAATCGTCTCGCGCGCAGACTTGACGACTTCCAGACTCCCGAACAAGCCGGTTTCCGAAAGAGCTTTAGCACCATAGACCACATACATACCCTTCGGCAAATTGTACAGAAGTCCGAAGAGTACAATTTGCCACTATGTCTGGCGTATGTGGACTATGAGAAAGCCTTTGATTCCGTCGAAATTTGGGCGGTGCTGCAGTCCCTTCAGCGGTGCCAAGTTGACTGTCGGTATATCGAAGTGTTGAAGTGCTTGTACAGTAGGGCTACGATGGCTATCCGAGTACAGAACCAGAGTACGAAACCTATCCAATTGCAGAGAGGTGTAAGACAGGGTGACGTCATATCCCCGAAACTCTTCACCGCTGCATTGGAAGACGTTTTCAAGCTTCTGGACTGGGAAGGATACGGTATCAACATCAATGGCGAGTAAATCACTCACCTTCGATTTGCCGACGATATAGTCCTTATGGCAGAATCGCTGGAGGACCTAAGCACTATGCTCAATGACCTTAATAGTGTTTCCCAACGGATAGGTCTTAAGATGAACATGGACAAAACTAAGATCATGTTTAATGTCCATGTCACACCTATGCCGGTAGTTGTTGGGAACACTAAGCTCGAAGTTGTTAACGAGTATGTTTACCTGGGACAAATAGTCCGACTAGGTAAGTCCAACTTCGACCGAGAGGTCAATCGACAGATTCAACTCGGTTGGGCAGCGTTCGGGAAATTACGGCACATCTTCTCGTCAGGTATACCTCAAACCTTGAAAACGAGACTGTACGCCCAGTGCATGTTGCCATTGATGACATACGGAACTGAGACGTGGTCCTTCACTGCTGGCCGGATGAGGAAGCTCAAGGTCGCTCAGCGAGCTATGGAGAGGGCTATGCTCGGAGTTTCTCTGCGTGATAAACTTAGGAATGAGGATATCCGCAGTAGAACCAGAGTAACCGACATAGCCCAACGGATTAGTAAGCTGAAGTGGCAATGGGCCGGCCATATAGCTCGAAGAACCGACAACCGATGGGGAAGAAAGGTTCTCTAGTGGCAGCCTCGTACCGGTAGGCGAAGTGTAAGGCGTCCCCCCACGAGATGGAGTGACGACCTGGTAAGACATACAGGAAGTCGATGGATGCAGGTGGCTCAGGACCGTGCTTTGTGGCATTCTTTGGGGGAGGCCTATGTTCAGCAGTGGACTTGTGAAGGGCTGTAATGATGATGATGATGATGATGATCTGAGCGTGACGGTCACGCGAGTTCAGTGCTTTTTTCCCATCCCAAAACAGTTATACATATATAATGCTCTTTTCTATATAGCTCTCTTACATATATATCCTTGTGTATATATTACTTGAAAAGTTTTAACTTCAAAAACTTCGCTTTTAACCTTTATCTATTGGGCTACAACACTCATTTTATTTATTCGTGTAATCTTATCAGAATCATGCATCATTAATCTTAGTGTCATCTGAGAGACCTCCGCAAAACATGGGAACAAATTAAATAGCAGATTAAATTTGTTTTACACAAAGGATTTATTGGCATTGTTTTCTTACTTAACTGCTTATAAATTGCTTGTAAGGCATTTTGCTTCAAAGCAGGGGAATTTATCTGATATATAAGATACTTATCTATGGATGTTCACAATTGAGTACATTAACACTGGCATCACTAATTGGTTAATCTTACTTTTAAAATAATAGCTTATAATAAGGCTTGCATTAAGGTCAGCGTTAACGCATTAAAATGTGGAGATTCTTAGCATAATTTCAGTTCATCCATTCATATCAAAAGTCTCAGTCCCGTTACCGTTACAGCCTAAAGTCCACTGTTGAACATAGGCCTCCCCCATAGATTGCCTCATAAGGAGGATATTTGCCATAGTTTCCGCTTGGCAAGCGGATTGCCCATCGCAGTTTTTTATTTTTGGTCGTTATTAGGAAGACGCTGCTGCGCATCTTCTGAATTGTCTCTCGTTTCTCATCAACTATATAGGGTAGTGGATATTCTTACACCGCCACTACACGGTCAAACGATTCAGTTCGATTGAATAAATGAACGTGTAAAGGCGGCGTAAGAGAAACCATCGCCCCATTTTATCTCGTGAGAGATTAGAAATTCCAGAATAATTCTATTACTTCTGATAGATGGTATATAATTTACCATCTCTTTAATGACAAACGTAAAACACTCAGAACAGCGATGAGCAACAGTGTCAGATAGGCAAGGTACGTAAAACACTCAGAACGGATTCAGCGTCAAATAGGCAAGGTAAGCAGCTTCTGGTGTTGCCATCGGCAATCCGCCCGATGAAGCAGTCTTAAAAAATAAAAAATCTTTATCTTAACATAGGTTGTAACCAGCCTATTATGTACTCCTATTAAATATTAATAATACTTTTGCCAGGTGGTCCTAAAAACTAAAGTATTTAACATTTTCTTCTTATAATATCGTGGTATATGTACATTTGAGCTACTCGTGGATCTATATTTTATGCTTGTTTGTTTGGCAATGGAGAATAAAATGCTTGATCTGAACCAACACGCCGGCAGAAAGTACCTACCTTATGGCGGCAAATATATTAAGTATTATCAAAAAATATATTTTAATTATTAGATAAAAGTTAACCTGACTGGATCTAAAATGTTCCACTTTTATATCCGGGCAGGTCAGGTCAGATCGTTGAACTGTTTTATTCTTAAAGCTGTTAGTGTTAATTCGTGTTTTGTTTTATTTTATCCTGTGAATAACTTTTATGTGAGAATTGAAAAATTTACCCTTATATTACATTTTATTATTAAATAATAAGGACTGCTGTACATGTGCTCCCGAACTCGAATCCCGGATCAAGCTACAATCGGTCATTGGGCTTTTCTGCCAAAAAAATCTATGTGGCAATCCAGAGTCAAGAAGTTTGAGGTTTTTCACTCCCGTGCTTCAGAATGCATATAAAGACGTTGCGTTGGTCCTGCGCCTGATCTCTCTCCGATCATGTCGGATTGACATCCCATCGGACTATGAGAGTGAGGGAAACACCTGTGCTTGCACATATTCGTGCACTATAATTCTGTCCTATGCAGACGCTGTCTTCTGTGACATGTTTCAAACAATGAAAACTAAATCCTTGAGCCTACTCTAGCATTTAGTTTAGTTTTAGTTTCCCCTTAGGGAAATAAGTAAATAACACCACATACGAAGATTATTTACCGTATCGTGGTTTTGTTTACGTTTATAAATTTCAAAATAACAAACTTTCAGACCCGAAACAGTTATTTGTAGACCATATAAATACTTATTGTTCTCTGTTGAGGCTGACCGCTATGACCGGAATAATGTCTTAAGAACATTATCATTATTATCAAAAACTATCGTTTATTACTTAACATGGTCCGCATTAAACATTCTAAAATATCAAAAGGCCAGCACTAAACGAAATGATCTGCAGACGCTGCTGTTAAACCAATGATAATTAAATTTGGATTCACTGTTGTTTACTTCTCGAATCGGATAACTGGGGAATAAAACCGCCACATACACGGCTTAACTGGCACATACATGAATTCCTACTTATACATATTTTAACTTAATAGATACCTATTTTCTAGGCTTCTTCAATTATTATTAGTATAATTAACATTATCTATATGGTTCTCACAGCTAAGCATAGGCGTTCTCACATTTTTAAAACGCTAAATACTTTTTGTTTTTGGGGTCATAAGAAGCGACTATACAAAATTCTAGAACATCTTATAGGCCACGAAAGATTTCTATGTGTATATAATATACCGTCTCGTTTAAGCCAAACATAAATCGTCTTCGATTTCTCAATTTCATTCATCATTTCAGAAAACTTACAAATTTTTTCAAGGCATGGCATTTATTTTAGTTAATTTATAATAGTTAAGTTCTGAATAGAATGACATGTTCTATACTAGAACTATTAGCTGTTACTTTAAAATAGAAAAAAATTGTTACCGATGAATTAGCCAATGAATATGACCGTTGGTGATTTGAGCTTTAGCTTGAAATTCATTGTATTTAGCGTCCACATAGGTGTTCCGCAGTTCTTAAAATTTTGTTATTTTCTGGTAAAACAACCGTTTTCATTTGTAAAAAGACAGCTGGCTCTTTCCTTCTAATTTGAGCAATTTCGCGTGGCTTCATTATCGTTTTACATACAGTCATTGTACGAGCCAGCTCATATATGAACTTTTGGTTTTACGCCGTATTCATTCGAATTGCAGACAGTTTGTATTCGGTCATCAGTCGCACCGTAAACTCTCACCTATCAAGTAATTATTAGCGTAGGATTTTTTTTATTATCATATTTATCATTTATCTATACAAATAAATAAAATTGAAGTGTCTGTTTGTAATGTCAAAATTACAGTTTTTTACTAAATGAATATGAAAGTAAATACGGTACTTATAACTAAAGTACAGTTTTTAAAATTTTTGTCTGTCTGTCTGTCTGTTTGTTCCGGCTAATCTCCGAAACGGCTGGACCGAGTTTAACGGGACTTTTACTGGCAGATAGCTAATTTCATAAGGAGTAACTTAGGCTACTTTGATTTTAGAAAAAGAATTAGGTTAATAGAATCAGGCGTTACTTTGCGGAAATCCATTATATAAAAGCTTTTAAAAAAATTACTTTGCAAAAATCCGCACTATAAAATAAAATGATGTATCTTACCTGGAATGAAAAGCACCTCCCGCCCTCCCTCAATTGCGTGCACTATCCCCGTCACAACTAATCCCAGCACTGCTACTCCCAACACCACTACACTAGGCAAGACACACCACTGACGACAATACGACACGTGTTTCGCCTCTACACGAGGCATCCATCCAGGCGAGAAAAAAATCCACGTGAAAACATAAAAACTGTAACACGCGAGCGAAGTCGCGGGGAACAGCTAGTAAATAAATAAAGTATTTCATTCTTCTCTTACTATCCACCATTCATCTATTATGGCCTATCAAAGTCCACTGGTGAACATAGGCCTCCCGCTATTTGCCATAGTTGCCACGCTTGGCTGAAGGGTTGGCGACCGCAATTTGTTTCTAGTTGCTATTACAAAGAAGCTTTTGCCCATCTCCTGGTTTGTTTCCCTCTGCCGCCTCTACGACAACTGCTGGATGATGTGGGTTAGTGGATATTCTTACACCGCCACTACAAGGTTCATCACTACCATTCTAACACAAAAAGGGGTGTGTGGAAAGTACATATATACCCTATAACGTAAGAATCAGCTGCTCGTTTCAACTTATCCATCTGAAGTTAAAACCCCACCTTTTGCAAATATGTCAACAACGGGTTCACTCCATTGAAGTTACAATCGCATCAAATACGCCTCAATGCCGCGAACTTTTATCCGTTACAAGTGGTAAATTTTAAAACTTTATTCAACTGACTTCAATATAAATAAAATAAGAACATCATCAATGTAGTCGAAGTCAATTAAATACGCATTATTAAGGATACCTCAAAAATACTAGTCAGATCTAGATCAAACTTATATGAGACCACATGATAAGCACCAACTTTCAAATAAAAAAGAATCATCGGTTCACTTAGAAAAAAGTTCTGATTTAACACACATAAAAAAATACAGTCGAATAAACTGGTTTACTGAGGAAGCACCATGCTCGAAAAGAATATCGGCGTGAAATAGCTACTAACTATTTCACTTCCAATCAATCATTTTTATTATAACTTTTATAACTAGGACTATTGAAAACAAGCAAACGAGTTATAAATAACAATGAAAAGCAGTGATTCGGAGTACATTAGGAGGGACTTTTAAGGTAAGAGACGCCGGTCTCGGGTCTCAGCAAGTCATCCCAAATCCCACAAATCCCTCCTATTATGGTCAGCAGTGAACTGAAACTGGTAAAACTATTATGGTCTGAAAAAGAAGAGGAAGGATGGCATTTAAAATTTTAAAAAATTAAGTAAAATATGGCTAAATCTTGCACAATAATATTTATAGCGATATTGCAAACTCCGCCAATGGCATAAAAATAATTAAGCAAATTATGTTTTTTTTTTAAATAAAGTCACATAATTATTACAGCCCTTCATAAGTCTGACAACATGCACTGGTTGTAAAATCTCGTTTTCAAATTTATTTTTATATTATTCTAAGCCAGCGTTTAACTACAATCCCACCTGATGGTAAGTGGTGATGTAGCCTAAGATGGTGAAGCGCACTGACTTAACAAAAGCCTATTCACTCTTGCCTTGAAGACACCCACACTGTAAGCGGATGGAAAGACAGATGCTGGCAACTTATTACACTCCTTTGCTGTACGCATGATGAACGATGCAGTAAACTATTAGGTTCGAATGCATGGTAGGTCAACAAGGGTGTGGACTGGCCGAACGTCTGGTCATAGTTTTGAGGTATAACTGACGAGATGATGTCCCGTAATTTTACGAACGCTGCCCAGCCGAGTTGAATCTCGGTCCTCTCGGCCGAAGGTGGACTTACCTAGTCGGACTATTTCTCCCAGGTAAACATACTCGCCAACAACTTTGAGCTTAGTGCTTCTAACAACTACCGGCGTAGATGTGATATAGACGTTACACATTACTTATCTTTGTTTTTTCCATGAGCGTTGACTTCATTAGACGTGACCTCTTCGACTTAACGTTTAGGTTCAATGTGCCTCTCACCATTCCATTCCATTCATTCGAGATTTGTGTGAATGATTGAGCCATAACTCGCCACATCTCACCAGGAGAAGGGGGAGCTAATGGACCTTATAGATAGAAAATGTCGTTTCAATTTGAGTATCAGGTACATTTTGTGTATCAATATCAAAAATTTTTAGTAAAAATAAAACCAAATTCTTATTTAACTCAAATCTTTAACTTATAATCGCTGTT
Organism: Parnassius mnemosyne; assembly: GCA_963668995.1. Taxonomy (NCBI): domain Eukaryota; kingdom Metazoa; phylum Arthropoda; class Insecta; order Lepidoptera; family Papilionidae; genus Parnassius; species Parnassius mnemosyne. The sequence goes on from CAVLGL010000080.1 coordinate 11,689,199, forward strand.
ACAAGTGTGTTGCATTATTATCTCAGACGATCACTAGTTAAGATATATCGCACCGCCACAACAACAGCAGAAATATTCGCAACCGGTTGTTAAACTGCAATTTGTTGTAAGTAATCGATTTTTGATGAATCCCACTACTCCGGGTAGTTCGTAAATTGGCCGACTTACTTTTTGCAACTATATTTAAAGTAATATTGATTACTTCTGAGGAATATGCTCGATTTGTGTGCTTTCTGATTTTTTTTTTTTTGAGTTCATGATACTTTAAATGATTTCAAACATTTTCGCCATTATTATAATTTTATACGTGGTAGAACCCACGCTGCATCTATATTATGGTTATATAACGAATAGTTCGGCTTGATATGATAAAATAGTAACTTAATGCTGCTGTGTTTCGTATGGTGAGTATAGAGAACCGGACATCCTTTTTACTGGAACCGGGACATTCCATCTTAGTCTTCAGTGGTGAGAAGACATCTGCATTTTGCGACGACTAAAAATAAAAAAGACGCAGTTTTTTTCAACTCCTGATTTGTTCCCTCCGTCGCCTCTTACGACACCCTCGAAGATATTATCTTATAATATCAACTAATCAATTATATTTTTCATACACTTAAGTAACAAACGAACCATCAGTCAACCTGATGGTAAGTGGATAATGCAGGTCATAGACACCTGCAGCCACCATCAAACAAATATGTTAGAATAGAATGTCTCTAAGTCTGTAATTATTTTTATGTATTTAAAGGGAAAATTATATAAAAAATTGACTTCAGTTATTATAAAGTTGTCTTCAGTTATATAAAGGAGGAGGTTATCAAATCGTAGGAAGATTTTCTTATGTATGTTCACCGATTACTCGAAGACGCCAGAACCGATTTGGGAAATTATTTTTTGTTTCATAGGATATACTTCCCAGGTGGTCCCATTTAAATTTTATCGAAATCATTCACAACAATAAATTATTTTATTTAGTCTTATAGACCCCCAGGTTGTAATGGGACAGAAAGACAGATTATTTAACAACTTTGCTGTATAAATATTACGAAAGTCGAAACAAACGGTTTGGTTCGTCGTAGAGTTTTGACAATAAAAGTGCGAACACCCGCCGGCCGCCTGGTTTTCCGATGGTGGAAATTGGAGGGAGGAATTACACAGTTCCTGCGCACACTCTTCAAAACGCTTCCTGTAGAATACCAAGACACTGGCTACTCTGCACCTGTCCTCGAGGCTGACACGATATTTTTTTTTAATTACTTATTTCACCATCTACCGTAAGCCATGAAAATGGTCGTTTGACATAACACTTAGTTGCCTCCTGGCGATGGAATCTCTTATTATATATTTAATTTTTATTCGAAACTTTTTAAATACATATTGTTACATTATTTCTCGAAAAACCGCGAACATGAAGTACCTATACGATTGTGATAATGAAGATTAATAACAGTGATTACAATTCGACGTTTTTATCTTTTTAATATTTTCTTTACTGTTTTAAAATAAAATTAAAATGTTAAAAGCTCTTAGTAATCTAATGTTTTAGTCAGGAATAGTTCACCACAGTCAGATTGGAACCTATGGCTACGTAAAAAGTAACATAAACGGAACAGGCCCGATTCTTACAATATGATGTTTTACAATATGATCGTGACACTACTCGTAGAGCTAAAAATATTCTATGTCATTGGTAGAAGCTATTTTGCATACATATTGTATACATACACATACTTATATTGCGTGTGTAGATCGGAAACGAACTTCAAACGAAGAAAGCCACAGAAGCATTGTCACCCCCGAGGATTAATATGAATCGTCATAATACATGTGAAAACTGAATTCGATTCCCACTAGCACCAATGAAATTATCAATTAAAAATGTTTTTTTACCATCATTAGCTTCGCAGGTGGCGGAGGAGGAAGATCTGCATGTCTAATAAATAAAATAAATTTCAACGATATATTCGATATATTATGTATTGGTACTACAAAGCGGACTTTCACCGCTCCAAAACTCTCTCAAAGACAGAACAGAGACACAAACATACACAGGCTGTTAATTTACTCGAGTTGTTAATTTAGTAGAGAGTTGTTAAGCTCACAACATATTAAACTCTAAACGGCCTTGCAGTCAAAACGGGGTCTTTTCGAGATTCACAGAAACCGGTCTTGGAGGCAAAGAAGCTAACGCATGATTTTTTGACCGACGCCGGTGGAACTTGAGTTGTGCACGAACAAATTAAGTCTCGTATAATTTAGCGGAGAGATCGCGTTTTTGCGGCAAACAAAAGAAACGCGGGAACTTCGCTCGAATGCATTAATTTGACAAATTCGAGAACCTTTGAGGCGCACGCGATGATGTTTTATTATTACCAAGGTCATTTGTAAGTCCGCTATTGGACAAAGAATATACGCCAATACTCATCCGATGGATAAAAAGGATGGTGAGCGTAGAGACGAAACCCTGCAATTTCTCATCACTAGTGTAAAAAAAATATTTTTTGATAAATATTTCGTTATCTTTTGACCCCCTAATCCACATTAGTCATAAGTCATTTAATAATGGAAAAGATCATTTCGTCAAATTATTTGTAAATTTTATTGCTGTGTTTTACGAATTTTACGCTTACAGACTTGTAAGGTAAAGCAGCAATGTGCCGGCCATGTAGCCTGAATGACTACTGATAAGGAACTGATAGGGATCTGATAGGGAAGAAAGACGGTGCAGCCTCGTACCGACAGGCGAAGTGTATGGCGGCCGCCCACTAAATAATTAATTAATTACCGTACTCCATTGTAGTTCCAACAGAACGGAAAACTGGCGCAGGTTATTTACCACCAAGATACTGAAAACTGAAACCAACCATTTTGTGATGACATGACGATGACGTGTGCTTGAAATTTTAAGCAACACAAATCGTACGCCTTTTTATGTAAAATGTTGTCGTTACAAGGAAATGCATTGTTTTCTTCTTCTTTCTTCACAAATTAACTAAAACACTTCTTACTCAAACAAATCAAACAAAGCTCACGGACTATCAGATCACAAGTAAGTAAGCCGATTTTATTATGTTTTATTAAATTTAATATTTTGTTCAACAAATTTGACGCCTTGATTACGTAAGCCTTAAGGAAAGGACAACAATAGTCTGACAATTTAATCAAATGTAAGTAAAACATTAAAATATGTGCGTGTGCTGCCGCTGCGACGGCTGGGTCCGGAATATTTGTTTCGATAATTTTGTGGGGTTATGTGTATATGTATATATATCAATGTTATATAGGTATTTATAAAAAATATAATTGTTAAGGTGAGGATTTCTTCCCTAATTTTGTCCAGCACGAACTAAAGCGTACGACATTTTGTGGACAAAAAGTTACTTTATTTAAAACATGTTAGCTTATCAAGAAATAAATGATCTAAATAAAAATGTAGCAAATGAAATATCTAATTCAAGGCATATTAGCCTATCATATTATCGAAAAATATTATATAATTATCCCGTCAAAAGTAACGTGAACTGGAAACGTTAAAACTTTTCCTCGGAAATTTATTTTTTATTTTGGTTAACATAATAATCAAATTTACATAACAATTATTTCATTAGCATCATACTCAATCAAAGAATTGAAATTTAAATAATTAATTAATCATTTGAAAAAGAACGTAATAGTGTTTCATGTATGCATATTTTTCCGAACATATACTATATCAAGAAGTATCAATTCTCGCCCGTCAAAATCGTGTCTTAAAAACTACTACTAGATATTTTGTCCAAACTGGCCTTAACAGAAAAAGTCGAGACGAAATGACACAGCGACATGTTCACCACCTTGTGCGCGCCCAATTCGCCATGACTGAGCTTGCGGCGCTCCTTTGAAGTTACAAACTTCGAGCGTATCGGAAGCGCTATCAGCCGCTAGCTCGCGTCGCCTCGAGCTACTTACGAGTGCATTCACTTAGCTCGTAGGCGCAAGCCGGCGAGGTGCGCTTTGTGATATCACGCGCCGTGATAAGTTTCGGTCCGTGTTATCACAAGAATCGCCATGTAAAATTTCAAATGTCAAATATATTTCTTTTTCAAATATAATAACGTTTAGAAATGACATTCATATGCCTGGAGAAGAAACGGGGAAGGAACCTACACAGGTATCCTTTTTTGCCCTTTTGATAATAAATATTACGATATCATAGTAATAATAATAAAAATAACTTTATTTATTGGGCTCAAATGTAGAAGGCGCGGCTCCTCGTTGCCGCACGTATCGTCCGCTGGTTTCTTTCTCTTTCCCCCTAACCCTCAGCCGTTTGGTCTCCGCTGCCGAGGGCTTCCATCTGGTTGGGCCTTCATCTCTCTATTTATTCATCCATTTTTTATTTAATTATATTAGTATATTTAATATATATTTATGCATATTTATCATTTCCTTTTATATATTTATTCAGCCCAACCAGATAGCATACTTTATAAATACTGCAAATAACTTTCTTAAACATTAAATAGTCCAAATTAAGTGTATACTAGTAACAATTTTTAATTAACAACTAATGTTAGTATTTTAGTATTTATACATAATATGTAACGTATTGTTGGGAGCACTAAGCTCGAAGTTGTTGACGTGTTTTTTTATAGGATAGGGTGACAAACGAGCACACAGTCCACCTGATGGTAAGTGGTTGCTGTGGCCCATAGACATCTACATTTATCCTCGTTTGCGAATCAAAATGCAGATGCGTTGTCACCCGTGAGGACTAAGATGGAATGCCTCTTTTCCAGTAAAAAGGGCCTCCGGCCACCTGCACTCACCAAGCGAAACGCAGAAGTAAACCTACCTCTACTTCACGCTGGTTTTCTGTGAGGTCGTGGTACCACCCCGGTTCGAGCCGGCCCATCCGTGCGACAGCAAAAACTGCCACGTGGCTCTACCACTGTTATATACATGAGGTGATGACCTTGTAAGACATGCAACAAGTCGATTATTGCAGGTAACATTGGACCGTATTTTGTGACATCCCTTGGGGAAGTCCTATGTTCAGCAATGCACCTGTAAATGGCTGTAGTGTGTAGTGTAGGGCTGAGCAGACCAGAGCAGACCAGCCCCCACAATCAGAAGCTATGTGATGAATGTGACAGCCCTCCTCCCCCGTCTCTCGGACAACCAAACGCCCAGCGGCGGTATTCTGCCCTTTTTTGTCTACCATCCATTTTCCACGTACTTGCTTTTAATACATACAGCGAAAAAGTAGAATAATTTGTTCAGCTTTCTATCTGATATCAAAGTGGTTTTCTTCAAAGCAAGAATAAATAGGTTTTTGTTAAGACAAATCAGTGCTCTTTACCATCTTTTGATGCATTACTATCTAATGAGAGAGTAGTCGAGCATCGGCTTATTTATTGGAACGAAGTTCTTTATCGGACGGTGCGGATTTGCCGGATGGGGGCTATGCGACAAAAAGTCTAATGCCTCCTCTACACTAATCGCGGAGTAGATCGAAGTTGGACGAAGTGAATAGTGTAGAGAGGTACTTTGATTCGCTTTGTGCAACCTCGCTTCGCCTCGGGCGACTTCCGATCGCTGTCGGTTTTTTTACGCCAGAGTCAAAGGACCTCGCGAAGTACCCCGAAGTTACACAAAGCATCTCACTACACTCGGCTTACGCCAGTTATGAATATTTTTTTATATATAAAATTATAAATATTAAATATGTATCTTTCTACATAATTATTTATTTAGTTAACGCATTGACGTCGTACTGTTCACACAATTAGGTACCTATAGCAGCTGCCTCTTGAACGTCATTCATGTTAAGGGTGCGGGAGACTCAATACGACTGAGCTCTTGGCGAAGTAGCACGAGTGTGTAGTCACGTTCTCCGGACTGCGATCGACTTCGACGAGCACTTCGTCAAAGTTACTTCGCGAGTAGTGTAGAGGAGGCATAAAATTTTTCCGTCACGACCCTTCCTGACGTAGTGTAGACGGCCTTGGTGGCTATAAGGAAGCGAGATAGAATAATATCCATATCCCTCGCAGTTTTTCTTATCTTACCATGAAAGATATATTATTTTATTTTAAATCACGCTTCATTTTAATAGACGCTAGTAATTAATTTATTTGTATTTGTTAATCAATAATATACGTTTATCAATAATAATATAGTACGAAAGGAACTTCGTTCCAACCGAGTGTTCCACGACACTAACGCATTTTTTTTTATTTAAAAACCTTATTGCTTTAACCATAAAGGTTACAAAGTACGGACTTAATGCCAGTTAGCATTATCTGCCAGTCAACCCATGGCGTGGTGAGTAATTAGTGGCAGGTGACTTATATTACTAAATATAATATAATAACTAAATATAATTTATATAGAGACTATCGGTCCGTGGGGTCCACGTGCGGTGAAGTTCTTAAAGGAACTCCATCCGCGGCTGGTCGTTGCTGCTGGTGATAAGAGGGCTGGTTCTTTTCTCGCTCAAAGGCTAAGTATAGGCATTCAGCGGGGAAACGCGGCCAGCGTGTTTTGCACGATACCGCGGGGAGTTTCTAGTTTTAGTTTTTTTTTTATTATTATAATTTTAATAACCAATAAAATAAAATGTATATCTAAATAAAAAAATTATATAGATATAGCACATATTAAAATATGGCTTATACATAATAATCCATATATAACAATTATCCTTTATACATATATACATATACACACACATAAATACATACGTAAATACATATATACATACATACATAATATGTCTGGATAAAAGTTGCAGTATTTACTTTATGCTGACAATATTGTTTTGGAAAGATGTTCCCGGACCAATCTTTTGAAAAATCTTAATTGGTGCTTTCCTAATGGCTTCAGGTAAGGAGTTGCAGAGTAGTGCAGCCTGAACAGTAAAAGAATTGCCGATAAAACCAGTAAAATGGAGGGGAACTGAAATCTTCAGATTAGTTGAAGAGCGCAGTACCTTGTCGTGGTTGGAAGAAAGGTATTGAAATTTTCTTTAAGGTAGGAAGGGGAGGACAAATCATTTAAAATGGTGTAGATATTCTAGAAGTGCGCCTTTGTCGGATAGTTAGCCATTTAAGGCGAATATGAAATTGAGAGATATTGTCATATTTTCGAAGGCCAAAAATAAACCTGATGCAGTTATTAAGAAGGCGCTGAAGCTTATTGAGAAGATTTTGGTTCAAGTTTAGTAGGTAACAAACATGTGCATAATCAATGACAGGAAGATATATATTCAAATAATAATTAAAAAGTATAAAAGATATTTGGACAATCGTAATACCACATTCAAACCCAAAAAACAATTTGTGTTTTTCCTTAGTAATGGCCAATTACTTTGGCTACGAAGCCATCAACTATAATCCGTATTTAAAAGAAAAAGTTTAACTTTAAAAAAAAACATATAAATAAATCGTGTGTCGGCAGTTTAAAGTAAAATAGTATAACCAAAATTCTGCAAAAAATAATATATTATCGTTACACTGCACCCTAATGGCATTAACCCTAGTACGATCCTGCGATTTCGTCACATATCTTATCCATACACGCCTTAGCTCCTCCCTAACTCTTTCTTCGTACGGAGCTATTTTCCCCATTTCCACATTTTTCCAATAACGCTATTCGCCGATAGTGACTCCGTGTGTGGGGAAGGCGGGGCTTATAGAATTTTATTGCAAATTCTTTCTTTGAGAGGCATCGCTCTGCCATTAATTTATTTTGTACTTTGCCTCATCTATAAAGCGTTTATAGATGAGCTAATTCAATTGCTTACTCATAAGTACATGAAAATATCACTACATATATCTATACATAATAAATCTGTAGAAAAATTGTGTATTCACGATATCCCAAAAACTACCGAACGAATTTTCATGAATTTTTTTACGTGGTAGAGCCATGCTACTGCTATATTAGTAGTATAGTTGCAGCACGAATGGATCGGCTCGACCCGGGAAGGACCACGCTCTCACAGCGTAAAATAGCAGATTAACACTGCTGCGTTTCGTATGGTGAGTGTAGAAAACCGGAGATTCGTTTTACTGTAAAAGAGGCATTCCATCTTAGTCCTCAACGCATCTGCATTGTTCTTTATGCACTGCATGATTATTTATTGAGGATAGATGTGGATGTCTATGGGAAACAGCAACCAAGTCGTTGCTGTGACCCATAGACATCCACCATCCACCATCAGGTGGACTGTGTGCTCGTTTGTCACCTTATCCTATAAAAAAATGTAGGCGGTAAATGACTGTGTATAACGTATAGATAATTTTTTTATCCGCTTATGGAAGAGTTAAAAAAGGGTTATGTTTTTCCTTTTTTTTTAAAGTTTATTGTCATTATGGTTGCTGATGGATCTATTAGTCCTAAAGAAGATTTAGCTATACGTAAAATAAATCTATAGAAAAGTGTGAAAATTAAACTCATCGCGCCACCATCCAGTAAGGGCAGAATAACGTCTGCCGGGTCATCTAGTTTTCAAATACACATATAAGCTGCCATGAATAAAATATTGCCTCATAATTTACTCATTTATAACACATTTTTCAAACACGGTTTTATTTTATTAATTATTTTCTTCCGTCCTCACGTAGTATCACTATCTGCGAAAACAGCGCACTGCACTAGTAAAATGCAACTCAATGGGCAGAGGTCATAGAGTTCAAGTTCAAACTTCAAGCGGAGCCAATAAATAAGTGAAAGCACAAGTTACAATTTGCAGTTCGATACATTGTGATTGCCCCGTGAGTCTGCATAATAGTCTCCACTCCACGAAATCCACTAGGACCCTTTAATGCCCAGAAGTCCGTCCGTGAGGCTCTTTTACCTAATTTTTACCTGTTTGTAGGGTATTGGAACCAGTATATTTACATAGAATGAAGTATTCCATCATAGCCCTCAGACGTTACAACACATCTGTATTCTTCTTTGTTTGAAGTTGGTTGTAGATGTTTATAGACTACAGTAGTCGCCATCACGGGGACTGTAATTTTGATCTTCATTTTAGTCCTTAAAAAATCTACTTCCGATCATTTAGTGGATGTTGATATCTAAAACACTATTTAATGGTGTTATAAACAAATTACTTAAATATTTATGACAAAGTTTAAATATTTGACTACACGGTAAAGCTAAACTGAAATAAAATTTAAATGACGACTGGTCGTCATTTAAATTTGTTCTCCGCTGGAGACAAGAGGGCTGCTTCTTTTCTCGAAAGGCCAGGCCATTCAGCGAATAAATGCAGCCAGCGTTTTGACAAGTTTCCGATTTATTGTTTTACTGTATGATATGTTAACAAATAATAATATAAATATAAATATATAAGATACCTATGTACTGACTCATCACGATATATCTGGAACCATAAGGCCTAAAGACTTGACATTTGTTAGGAATATTCCTTTGACCGAGTAGAGGTCAGCTAAGAACGGATTTTACGAAATTCCACCCGCGAGTGCGTTAATTTAAAAAAAATCTACACTGCCATACATTTCATCAGATTGCGGTAAAAAGTCAAGATATTGCTTGAACTTCCGCGAAGGTTATATTCATACTAATTGGTGTAGGTGGCACTATTGTAGAATCATAGACATCACCCGTGCGATGCCTGGGCAAATTGCTAGTATAATTATAAATTAAAATATGGCTATGAAAATTATCAATCGAGTAAGTGACAAAAATCTACGTCTACTGGACGCTTATCTTCATTGGTACATAATTACCAATAGTCGGAAAGCAGAAGAGCTGTTCGCATTTTAAAACGCAGAACTCCGAGTCACTATATGTAGCATCTTGCGAGTCATTAGATTGCTCTGCTCATGATTTTAAACCAGTGAGTGATCCCATAAAGGTGAAATTCCACAAAAATGAAAATATACACATACAAATTTTCTTATATTTTTATTTGGAACCACAATGAAACACCTGTGCTAGTTCAGAAGCTAAGCACTGGCTTTACACTTAACAGTACGCGAGCAACCCGGGTACGATCTCCACCGGCACCAATGAAATTGTTTCTTGCACATGTGCTGATTTACCACGTGGTCGGCGGTAAAGATAAATGCATGATCGAGAATTTAAAAAAACATATTTCGAAGTCATATAAAGTCCGCCGACATACATTTCGGACATTTTCCTGCCCTAAAACCTTTCTCAGTAATTATAGGAAGCCTGTGTTCTGCAGTAGGACGTAATATAGGTTGTTACTTTACTTTTACTCCTAAAGTAAAATCTGTTACATAACTTCAGACATCTTGTTACCTATATATAAAATAAATTGCAGTCAAATTAAGATCTCCTACTTCTTTTACAGAAGAGGGGGCAAACGAGCATGTGGTTCACCTGATGGAAAGTGTTGACCGCCGCCCATGAACAACTACAGCACCAAGGGAATAATTGTATCCCTATTTTTTTTTAATTTCACGTTGAAGAAATGAGCTCGTTCGCCACTGAAAATTCAAAACACTAACTGATGTTCGTTCTCTAAAAATATAAAGCCATAATTTCGAACACGTGTCTAGCCGCATTTTCCCTCTTTCGAGCTTATGAGAAATTCTTTCTTTGACGTTGGCCCGTCGCGAGCGTAAATTGATCCCGAACCGTGAAACTTAAACGCCTCCCGATATTGCCTCCCAAACTTATTACGAACGATACTGGGAAAATATTTGCCGTTTAATTTACGCTAACTTTGCAAAATTAGTAAACTTTTTAACATATTATATCTGCGTACACCAACAAATTAATTGAAGCACGATCGATATCGACTAAAGTACTATAATAAATTTATAAACAGACAAAAATTATCTAACTATATAATTCGCTAGCCACCCGCCCCGGCTTCGCACGGGTGGGATGAATTCTGGATCTACCAATTACAGCGCCATCTATCGAGTCCAACTACAGATAAGAACCATCTAGATAAATCCGCCAAGTACCCCATAGAAATTCATTAAATTGACTCACACACACATATTATGTTTTTTTTTATAGGATAAGGGTGACAAACGAGCACACAGTCCACCTGATGGTAAGTGGTTACTGCGGCCCATAGACATCTACATCAATCCTCTATTACAAATCAAAATGTAGATGCGTTGTCACCCGTGAGGACTAAGATGGAATGCTTCATTTCCAGTAAAAAGGGCCTCCGGCCACCTGCACTCACCAAGCAAAACGCAGAGGTAAACCTCTACTTCACGCTGGTTTTCTGTGAGGTCGTGGTACCAACCCGGTTCGAGCCGGCCCATCCGTGTGACAGCAAAAGCTGCCGCGTGGCTCTACCACTGTTATGCTTATCATATACCCGCACACCCTTACACATAACCACACTTACACAACCTCTCTGCACAGTGGCTAACCCCGATCACAACACTGAAGTCAGGGCTGGTAGAGGGACACACACACACACACACACACACACACACACACACACACACACACACACACACACACACACACACACACGTGCTCTTACGTACACATACATACTTTCACACTTTCACACACACGCTCACAAGTTATGTATGTAAAGTTCATTTAGCTTAACTTTCTTTTTGTAATAAACTTTTTCTTTATTAATTATGTAAATACTTTTAAATCTCATAAAATTGTAAAATGGGTTGAAGAGCGAGTCATCCTCTCTGGGGCATCTCAAGAACATGTCTAACTCATTTTTGAGAAATAAAAGTATATTTATTATAAAAAAAGTATTTAGTATTAAAATCGGTCAAGTCGTTTTGTAGGAAAAGAACGAACACACGCACAACGGAATTTTATATATAAAGATAACAAATAATATTACAATGTAAGAGAATACATCATTCCATTTCGTCCCAATAAAGCTAAAAGACAATGGTTTATGCCTGTTTAATTTATATAAGACTTAAAATAACCAGATCGACGACTGGGAGTAGCGTCAAATTACGACTTCGGGCACTGCAATCGTTCCGAAGAGAGTAACAGGTGACGAGGATCAGTGCCTGTCCTGTTCTGTCTTCTTCTTCACCACCAGCCCGTGTAAGTTAGTTAACACGGGCCTTTCCCGTTATAGTGAGAATTTGCCTGAATCTTCATGCTTGTCAAGCGGATGAGCGTAAAAGAGATAGTTATACGACTATCTATTAGCAGTGTCAGTAACAGTAGCACAAAGTTCATTCAAGCGTTTTCAGTCCGGGAATTTTGATGTCAAAGATGCAGCTCGCTCTTGTAGCCCTCATACGGATAAAGTCGACGCCACATCTAAAAAAGTGGAGCATAATTGGCATATTAGTAGTTACGACATAGCCAAGGAATTGAGGATTGACCATAAAAAATAAAAAGCTTGATATTTAAGTACCACACGAGCTTACTGAAATAAACCTAATAAATCGTGTACTCATTTGCGATTCTCTACACTCTACTCTCTCTGACAACAAGAACGTGCGAAAACGATCATGGTCAAAGTGTAGTCAAGCTCCACACACTGTAGCAAAACCCGGGTTAACACACAATAAGGTGATGCTATGTATATGGTGAGATTGGAAGGGCATCTTTTATTATGAGCTTTTACCACCAGGCAGAAACATCGAGTCGGATCTCTACTGCCAACAATTAATGAGACCCAAGCAAGAAGAATTGATTAACGGAAAAGGAGTGGTCTTTCATCATCATAACCATTTTTCATGAGACCACACACATTTTGGCCACTCAGCAAAAATTTAGAGAGCTTGGTTGGGAAGTTTAATGCATCCACCATATAGTCCTGACCCTCAGATTTTCACCTGTTTCGGTCTCTTCAGAATTCTTTGGGTAGTGTTCGGTTAACATCAAGAGAGGACTGTTAAAACTACTTGTCGCAAATTTTTTTGATCAAATATCTCAAGATTTCTACAGCAACGGGATTATGTCACTACCTACAAGATGGCAGCAAGTTAGCGAACAACATGGCACATATATAATATAATTAAATGTTATTAAATTTTGAAAAAAAAATGTCTTGTATTCGTATATAAAACACGATGAAACTTTTTGCACGACCTTATATTTCACTACACACTTTAATAGCGTGAATAAATAAAAAAATGTGAACCACTAATAAATAAAGAATTAAGGCAATTAACGAATAAATTTTGGTTTGTTGATCCCATATTAAATGCACAATTTTCATTAAATTGTTTTATTAATTATGTAACGCACGCTTTCTCTGCGTGATAAACTTAGAAATAAGGACATCCGCAGTAGAACCAGAGTAACCAACATAGCCCAACGGATTAGTAAGCTGAAGTAGCAGTGGGCCGGCCATATAGCTCGAAGAACCGATAACCGATGGGGAAGAAAGGTTCTCGAGTGGCAGTCTCGTACCGGTAGGCGAAGTGTAGGCGAGCCCCCACTAGATGGAGTGACGACCTGGTAAGATATGCAGGAAGTCGATAGATGCAGGTGGCTCAGGACCGTGCTTTGTGGCATTCCTTGGGGGAGGCCTATGTTCAGCAGTGGACTTATGAAAGGCTGTAATGATGATGATGATGATGATGTAACGCTACGTACAGGATGTACAAATTTAATGTGAGGAATACTCTGATCCACCCCGGCTTCGCACGGATAATTTCTGGAGCTTGACAACGGCGCCACCTCCCGGGTCTAATTGTGAATGTCAACAATCCAGGAACTAAAACATCAAAATCGATCCAGCCGTTTAGGAGAAGTTCAGTAACAAACAAACGTTTAGAATTTGATCCTTTTGTATGTATAATTCTTTTTTAAATATATACACAAGAATAAAATTTTGTCGTATAAATGATTACTGCAGAATATCATAACCTATTTGCAAGAAAATATCCTCTATCTTAGTTAACTAATTAACGTCCAGTCAAACGATTTGGTCGAGACTTCAGCTTGTGTACGCTTTCTCGATAATATGTTTGCTCAGTAGCGGTTCGCCCCGCGGCGCTGCTTGTCCGTTTGTTGGCAGAATGAGCTCACTGAGAGAAATGTTTGGTTACCAGTTACACGGTAAATATTGAATGAATATAATATTTCCTTTGTGTATATTGAAGATGATTCACTCGTTTGATCTTTAATTGGTCAAAATTAATGATTTCTTACATTTACGTGAACAATACACATTAAAATAAACTAGGTTTTTTTACCAATTTCATCGCGTTTAATTATACCCCTTACAAACACTATGATAGTATCTAAGATATGTGTCTCCGCCACCACATATCAGGACAGAGTGGCGGAGTCTTGCCTGCCCTCAAACACGAACACTCTACGAGTACACTATAAGTATAAGACGACTACACTATAATTGAGACATGTAATGGATCTCTTTTTTAACTATGTTTTGATTATTACAGGCCATCAGAAGCTTCTTAGAACTAAAATTACATTCGAACGTGATAAGTTGACACAAAATTACGATCGTGTTTATTTCTTTCAATTGAGAAACTTTTAAATGACAAACTTTTTATCATCTGTTCCATAATGCATGCAGTAATAAGTGACTTTCATAGATTACAGTTATCTGATGAAGCGATCTCAGTTGGTTCAAATCAAGAGATTCATAACAATGAAAGCGGGATCTTTTAAGAACTCATCAATTCACTCACATTCTGTCACGTATTATATTAATAATTTGCCTGTCTGTTTGCTTAAAGATGAGAGAAATATTAACTTAATATGTACAGATGGCAGATTCATTTGTAAAATGTATACCCTAATTAATTTGTAGAGAATTTGTACCGTAATAAAATAAATGTGTATTTAAAGTGATCTTGCCAAATATTTGCGTGTCATTTGAGATGAAAATAATAAATATCAAAAATATTTTAGTATATATACTCATCACACTCATCATCATCATCATCAACAGCTATTTAAAACCCACTGTTGAACCCAAACCTTTCCAAGAATATGCGTCGAAATGATTTCTTTTTCCGACCTCCATGCGGCAAAACCGCGGGCAATAGCATCGTACCATTAATTACTATATGATTTATTTTTATTTTATAGGACAGGGGCCAAACGAGCATACGGCTCTCCAGTTGGTAAGTGACTACAACACCAGGGGAATTGCAGGTGCGTTGCCGACCTTTTAAAAATGATCTTTTCTTGAAGGTCCCTAAGTCGTATCGGTCCGGAAAAATCGTCGGTGGTAAACTATTTAACAGAGAGGTCGTATGCGAAAGAAAACTCCTTGTGAAATGTGCAGTGGTGGACCGCCAAGGACCCAGATGGTGTGGATGGTATCGGGAGTTTTGGCGCGATGTGCGTTCGTGAAATTTGGCGGCTGGGATTAATCCGAACAATTCCTCAGAGCACTCCCCGTGGTAAATGCGATAGGAAATGCAAAGAAATGCAACATCTCTTCGGAGCACTAGTGGATCGAGCCGATCGGAAAGAACGATTCGAGCCACTCTGCGCTGAATGCGGTCAAGAAGAAGGACCTGGCACTGGGGAGCCCCAGCCCAGAGATGCGAACCGTATTCCATGTTAGGCTGAACCTGCGCCTTGTAAAGTTGCAGGCGGTGTGCCGTCATGAAATACTGTCCCACTCTGCTGAGCATACCAAGCTTTTTAGAAGCCAATTTGGCCTCCACTTCCAAGTGACCACGAAACTGCACGGTCACTCGATATGTCGACACCGAGGATTCCGATACTGGCTGAGGCAAGAAGGGTAGTGCCTTGAAACTGAAGAGATACGACAAAGGGGTTCTTTTTAGCGGTAAAGTATAAGGATTAAAGTAAGTAAGTAAGAGGATTAAAGTAGACTAGATTTAGTCGCCTCCAATCCGAGACTTTGTTCAGCAACACTTCGACTTCAGACACAAGTTTGTTCCGGTACATGGCGACGTTTTCCCGAGAAAATTGGCACGGCCGGTGTATAGAGCATCACCACCATGAAAAACGTTTATGTGAGGTTAACTCTTAGAGAAAAAATGGAAATATTCTTTCTCACACGAGCGACCTTCCAGCAAGTTACGACTTTTGAAATATTACGGCGAAGTAATTATAATCCCACGGATATATGTAGATATTTAAGAGTTCAACGGATTGAAATCCATATGCGGAACCATTAAATAAGGTAATTAAAAGAAATTACAATTATAACAAAAAATTTTGTTAAAATTATTCTGCATATAAATTATTTTAAATAAAAATTAATTAACTGTAAAATGATGCAATAAGCAGCAGTCAGCAATTGTATATTCGTATTTAATTTATTCGAAAGCAAAAAAATGTTTTTGCTAACGCTTCGCATCCGCAATGTCCAATCGGTGTTCTTCACCCGTGAGTATGTTGACCGTTTCAACAATACGTATATTTGCGCACTACTCGGCTACCGCATTCCGCCTTCCAAACAAATATTATAAGAAGCTTTGTGCCTTTCATTACACACCCGGTTTTTTGCTGTCTCTACACGCTTGACTGACGAGTGGATAAACCAAAAAGAACATTAAGGGGGCTCCGCTCAATAGTTGGCGCTCGCCGCTTTGTATTTTTGAATTGTAATCTTTCATTGACGACAAAGGAACTGAAATGTTATCTAGTTAGATACAATGATTAATATAGGACAACGTAGAAGTTCGTTTATCGACATAATCGCTTTCTGCGTTATGGAATTTCACGTGACAAAAATATAAACGTATGTAGTTCTCGTGGTGGTGTAAGAATATCTACTACTCCATATATTCCCAGTAGTGTCGTAAGAGGCGACAGAAGGAAACAGAAGCAAGCGATGGGCATTACGATCTTCCTCATCATCATTCATCTCTTCCCAAGTCCACTGCTAAACATAGGCCTCCCCCAAGGAATGCCACAACGCAGGGTCCCGAGCCCCCTGCATCCATTGGCTTTTTGCATGTCTTACCAGGTTGTCACTCCATCTAATGGGGGGACGCCCTACACTTCACCTGCCGGTACAAGGCTGCCATTCAAGAACCTTTCCTCTCCATCGGTTGTTGGCTCTTCAAGCTATATGGCCGACCCATTGCCACTTCAGCTTACTAATCCGTTGAGCTATGTCGGTCACTCTGGTTCTACTGCGGATATCCTCGTTTTTAAGTATCACGCAGAGAAACCCCGAACATAGCCCTCTCCATAGCTCGCTGAGCGACCTTGAGTTTCCTCATATGGCAGCAACTTCCTCCTAACAACCCAAAATTACAAAAAAAAAACTGAGGTTTCCAATCTGGCTGCCAATCGTGGCAACTATGGTGAAATCCACCTATCTATGGCCTAGACATATGTTCAGCTGTGGACTTACATAGACCGTAATGAGGAGTGGAATAGTAAAGTGATAAATAAGAAAACCAATAAAAAGTCCGCATACTGAAATAACATGCCATCGCCTGGCCTTGCGTAATTTTAAAGATAACAAATTATGAGGTATAGTAATACAACTACATCGTATTTAACTTATCAATAGACTAATATCAATGGCGCAAATATGAATATCTGAGAGATGACTACATGTTTGTGCCATTTGCTGTAAGGACTATCGGGGTCCACGTGCGGTGAAGTTCTTAAAGGAACTCCATCCGCGGCTGGTCGTTGCTGCTGGTGATAAGAGGGCTGGTTCTTTTCTCGCTCAAAGGCTAAGTATAGCTATTCAGCGTGTAAACGCGGACAGCGTTCTTGGCACGATACCGCGGGGAGTAGGACTATATGATAATTAAGTTTCTAGTTTTAGGTTTTTTTTTATTATTATAGTTTTTAATATTGTATATAATTTGAATATCAATATCGTACTTAAATACGGCTATTTGTCAATTGCGATAAATAGACGCGTTTCGTAAGATCCCCGATGTATGGTATCTCGCTATCGCAAAGGAAGTTGAAGCTTTCAAAGTCATCCACTAATAAGAGGATACACGCCGGTCACAAGTAACTTCTAATTAGAGGAAATAATAAGACTTAATCCTGTAGACAGTTTCTACGTTATCGGCGAGTATATATTCCCTTCATTGAATTCGCGCACGATTAAATTATTTTTAATTGACAATTTTCCGCATTGCTCCGTTTCCGTTTGTTGTGAGTAAGGTTTTGGAGAATGTGTGGAATTCAGATAAAAATTATTTTTCTCACATACTTGGTAATTTAAATTTGTAAGGAGGCACCGAGGGAAAGAAAGTGATCAAAGATTTTAATAATCGTAAAAAAAAACAAAATAGTTAATACTCGACTTCACCAAAATATAAGAAAGCTGCTACAAATGATTTCTTCAATCGATTTGCGCGACCTACCCCAAAATCGATACCCCAAATATCTAATTACTCGCAGGCGTAAATTTAAACCACCCTCGTATTGATTATAAGCGACCTTGATGGAAAAAAATTAAGTCAAAGACTGACCCAATTTTCCCGGGTCTCCCCCAGTTAGCACGCCGTTCATTGCCAAGTTTACATTAAAGCAACCGACCGCTCCGCCCATTAAGTCGACAATAAAAACGGCGTTGCGTAGTTGAGAAAAAGCTCTTTAATGAGACGGAGGAGTCTGGGGCGTTTAAGAAATGTTTCGTCTTCGCGAAGTTTTGATACTTTAGTAATTCTATTTCGGAGACAGAACATTTTATGTTAATAAATATGGTTAAAAAGAATAAAAGTCGAAAATTTGCGGCATAAACAGCTGTATCTTTTGATTGCGTTGGCTTAGAAGTTTGATTTTTTCACAGCTCCAAGGGACAGTAGACTTGAGTATTAGATATGAATTTCAGCTTGATACCTCCACGCGTTCCTGAGAAAAAGGGTCTTGACAGACAGACAGATAGACAGTCGGACAACAAAGTAATCCTATAAGGGTTCCGTTTTTTCTTTTTGAGGTACGGAACCCTAAGAAAGATAATCAGCAACATCATTTACGACCACAAGACCAAAGAGAAAATCACATTAAAGTTGATATGTATATTATTAAATTGTTATATCGGAATATTTTATTTTCGCTGTCCGCAAATGCCCGGTTCGAAGTTCGTCGATCAAACAATTATGCGATCGCGCCGCGTATAAGGTGTCGCCATGTATATAGGGTTATTTTTCTAAGACTAGTCAAATTTTAAACTTAAGTTCAAATATATACGTAATGATATACCGGTATTGCAGTTTTAGAAAATACGAGTAAATAAGGCTTCTACTTTTATTTGAACTTATTCCAAATTGAATGTGATTTATGGCCAATAACGTTTTTGCCTACCGATCGACTTACGAATGTGTGCGTGTGTAGTAAAATTAGTTAAAATGATGCATTACCGCGCATTTTGAGTTTAAAAGATAAAAAGGGCAGAATGTTTGAGATTTTTTTAATCGTAATTTCTTCACCATTTGCCTATATTGCTTATACTGGACCTTCCCTGCAAATTTGACTGGTTATTGCAAAATAACCCTGTATAACAGTTGTTTATCATATTTGTAAATTAACGTTTAACAGGTCACAAAAATAGACAAACATGCATACTTTTATTTACATCAAACATATGAGTACATACGCCCGAAAAACATAATCCTCCTTCTGTAAATGTCGGTTAATAATTTCTATACTTATCATAATTATTGAAAATTATTCCAGATTTCATAAACTTAGCATAGTACACTACAAATACAAAAATCATTTAAATATCTCAAAATTTTAAGAACTACGATCAAGATCACTCAGTCACGTAATAATTAATAAAAAAGGAATTAAAAAGAAGTTCGAATCAACAGTCGCGTGCCCTAGAGGCCAATGTCCTTTAGACAAGATCGTCCCCTCTGTTCGGCTGTCCCTCTCTAATTAAGCATTTAATCCGTGCCGTTGTCTCTCTCTCTGCACGAGGGATGCTAATATCGTGTTACTTAATATCCCGCCGGGATGTTCGTACAATAATTTTCGGAGTACGGCGTTCTTCAGTAATTTGTCAGACTTTTTGCTTTGGCATAATGAGAACATTTGAGTCAGAATGCTATAATTCCAATGTGTTATAAAATATTGGAATTTTATTTTACTGCAATACTGTACTGTTTAATTTGCTTATATATTTGTGACTTATGTATTTTTTCTATTTACAGTTTACTAATTAACAAATACGATTAGACTATAGTTGCGGTGAAAAGGCTTAAGTAGACGTCATTCACAACTTTCATAGTTAGACATAAGAATAGAATATTTAACCCATTCGCTGTCCTGTGCATTACATATTATAATTTATTGATATTGTCTTACTATTGTGTCTGAAAATCGGACAGTGAAAGTGTTAAATATAATAATCATCAAAAACTATACATGTACAGTTTGTACCTACGGTGTAGATATTGATATGAATTTATTATTATAGCTTTATTCTTTCGCTATTCCATACCATTAGAGATTCAATAAACATACACACATCTATTTGAATTTATATGAAGCGTCCTCTAGATATTATGAAAATCTAGGCCACTTTAGTAATTTTATTCAAAAACATCTCGCCAACGTTACTTTCTTTATTGAACAATTACTACTAAAACACATAAAAACTTATTTTTTTTTCGATTTCGCATAATACGCGAAGGATTTTAATTTCAATTCAAGCATATTACTGAAATTATTTTCCCAGTTTCGTATTTAAACCACGCAGAGCGTGACAATTTCTGGAACATATCGCGCGGCATTGTCCCGTAAACTCGTAATACAATTTTAATGCTTACATCTTAACAGTCTCCCTATGATATACGGCAAACGGGTATCCGATGTCGCAGTCGGCAATAAAAGTAAAGCATGTCGAAAAATATCGCTAAGTAGCGCACGCCCCTTAATATCTTCCACGCGGGCGCACCCGGCGCGCCGTATCGGAGAATTTCCATCTGAATATTTTCCTTTCTCATTGTCGTTATCTGAAAAATATGTTTTTCGTACAGTCCATACCCGCTCTTTCTGCGGGGTGTACGGAGCCGACGCACCAATCGCAAAACGTCTTAAGTACTTTCAACATAAACAGACGAATAGAACCGTGCCACTTTTGTTTTTAAGCTCGAAATCTTTAAAGCGGAATAACAGTAATGTTACTTTAAAGAGCCAAAGTAAAATAGTTAATAGCGTTTCAATTGATCTACAAATCTATATCAACTGGATAAAGTGCAATTCCGTTTGTGCTGTACACGACGGGTGGTAGGAGGAATATGGAAACCGGAAACGGTGGTGGCAGGGTGGAGGGGCAAATGGACGGAAGAGAAGCGAAGGCAAATAACTTCGCCCTTCTGTACACATGTATAGGGGTATGGAGGGCGCACAAAAATGCTACCAGCGCCGGTCCCAAGTTTCACAATGAAACGTTGAGTATTTTTATCATTTGTCGTCATAAAATCTGCCGTCTGAGAAGAAACTCGCGATGAAATGCTTTCGAGTTTATTGCGTCTCGTAGTCGGTTGGGAATGGGATATAATTCGAAAACCTATAAACTAAACATAATGTTTAATCAATTTCTTAATATTGTATAATACTTAGATGTTATTTATTACATCAAAAATATTTTTATGCAAAAGTGAAGTGCAAACGAATTTTCGCTCTTTCTTTTTTTTTAATCCAGTCCATCTGATAGTATAATATAAGGTTGCTGCAGCTGAGGACTGAGATGAAATGCTTTTAAGGTGCGAGATATTCGGTGTTGCGATCGAGCCGTTGCAAGGCGTGACTCTTAAGGTAAAATCCTTCTTACTAGAGGTGCTGCCCAAGTCCAGTAATGAACTTTTGCGTGCAGTGAAAGAACAGAAAAAAATAAATAAAAAGTAAATAAATAGTTTTATTATAATGCTTGTTTGGTTTTGTTCACGACGTAAAAATTTGTAAAAAATGACCATTTTAAGAGCAATTTGTAGACATTGTTTCAGATATTAATTTCAGCAAAAATTAACTTACTGACTATACATATAAAAGCCGCATTACTTAATTGATAAAGGCTTAACTGCTACACTACGGTTAAATATGGTTTCTGGCTTTATATTCCAGTCGGAGTAATTATTTTCTAGCAAAAGTACAAATTATTGATTTTCGAGTGTGTATCTATTGAGGCTATCGACGTTCATGCCTTCATGCATGCCTACAACAATACCTATATTTATTACATCAATGACGTAGATTCGTATCTGGTGATTTCCTCTATGCTATAAGAGTTTTTTTTTTTAAATTTTTATGCATCAACGAACTACGCTGCAAACTTAAGTTAAATGTTACAACAACTTACAAAATTCAAACAGTTCTCCCAAAACAGGTAACAACATGTTAGGATCGAAAATTAAATCCTTGCTTAATATCGCAAGCAAAATTTCCTTTGTGGTCTCGAAAAATTCTTTGCAGAGCGGAGAATCAAAGCACCAAATAGCGAAAGTTGGATGCCCTTTGAGCAGACCCGTTATTATTTTCTCAAGAACCTCTTTTATATAAAGGAACGCTTCAGATGGGTAGGGTGGTAAAGGGAAAAATATGACGAGAAGTTAGTACTATACGCGTCCTTGTCGTGTGCGTCGTGTTAGAATGGGAGAGACGAGGGTGACGTGAAGAGCTTTTCATGTCAAGAGTCTCCATACACTGGCACTCGTTACGTCATGGCCTCGGGGACGTTGGAGGCATTTCGACAAGTATTTTTTATGAAATATGTAGCCGTCCTTCCGACAATGCTCCAAGCTCTTTATGTAATCCGTTGTCAACATTAATGAGATGAAGGTTGCCATGCTTGTTATGGAGAACAACTCCCACTTACTCTAGGAAATAGCTTCGTGTAGGTTTCAAATAGATCTATACACGTTATTATTTAGTTCTATGCATTATTTGACCGGTGCATTTGTTGCTATGCTAACAACAGTTATTGGTTTTAAAAGGTGTTCTACATTCAATAATACGTAAAGTAACAGTTATTTATTCCATATAATAGATTAATTCTTATATTGTTTTAAATTCACATGTCTATCGCCCCATTAGTCCTGTCAAATAGAGATTTAACCTCGGTATGATAGATAATAAGGTTCAAACTTGTATAAGTTTTATTTTCGCTTTCTTCTAGTTACCTCAAGAATTCTATAAAATCACAGAGTACGAAAGTCAAAATATTCAATATCAAAGATCGCAAAAATCTTCTTTTTTTTTTGGAAACATCTTGTTTCTTTGCTTAAATTACATTTGGAGTAAGAAACGTCGTAGAGCATAGAATTCTGTACTTGGTTTTCAAGAAATATTTTATAAAATTAACAGTTAGAGATAAAGCGAGATTTGATAAATAGAAAAATGCCAACGCTGTTTTCTACTTTTGGGATTTTGAGTAGCATAATATATAAAATACTTAATATGGTTTCTTACCGTGTAGTGGCGGTGTAAGAATATCTACTACACCATATCATCCCGTGTATGTTGAACAGGCGACAGAGAGAAACAAATCAGGTAATGGACAGCAGCGTTTTCCTAATAACGACTAAAAATAAAAAACTCCGGTTGCCAACCCGCTTGCCAAGCGTGGCTGACAACTATGGCAATCTATAGGAGAGACATATTTTCAGCCGTGGAGTCTAATAGGCAGGAACGGTAAGGTTGCGCTGCATATATATTAGATTCCACAGTTGACCTAGATTTTATGAACCGAAAATTGTCAATGCAGTTTTCTGAGCATAATAGCATAATATTATTAGAAAATTAATATTCTTTTATAGGATAAGGGTGACAAACGTGCACATAGTCCACCTGATGATAAGTGGTTACTATGGACGTGTGGTGTTATCTTCGTTTGCGAATTAAAATGCAGATGCGTTGTCACCCGTGAGGACTAAGATGGAATGCCTCTTTTCCAGTAAAAAGGGTCTCCGGTTCTCTACACTCACCATACGAAACACAGCGGAAGCTGCTATTTTACGCTGGTATTCTGTGAGAGCGTGGTCCTTCCCCGGTCGAGCCGACCCATTCGTGCTACAACTATACTATTAATATAGCTGCAGCATGGCTCTACCACGTATAAAAACGTTTGTCACGCTCGCTTTTGCACAAATATAAAGTTTTGAGCTATTTCATGTGCTCGTCAAAATACACAAATATGAAATTATACACAAATGAAAGAAAAAGAAAAATAGGATAAAGTACAATTTGTCTTGAATAACATAACAGTAATTCTACAGTTCCATAGCAATCTGTAATTATGTCGAAGTAAAAAAGTTTTGTCGACGTGTGGAAGCAATAACAGCAATAATAAACTCCGGAAGAACCCATATTTTCCTCAACGGATCAGAAAATACTGGATTGGACACCACGAGAATAGATAAGAATTGTATCGAACGTGTGTAATTGAGCCCGCATTGGGCTTTGTTTAATCTTTCAAACGTGTTTCGGAAAACTGTTATGATTTTGCTTCTATAATTTAAATGCTAAATATAAAGTTAAAAGAAATTTAGGTAATGTTTAAAATTTCTCATGGTGGGTATATATTGCCATAGTTGCCACGCTGGGCGAGCGGGTTGGCAACCGCAGTTTTCTTATTGTTGTTTGCTATTATCAGAATGATGCTGCTGCCCATCCTCTGCCTCAGTTTCCCTCTGTCGCCTCTTACGACATCCACGGGAAGATATTGGATAGTGAGTATTCTTTCCCTCCACTACACGGCACGGCACTACACGGTTTAAAATTTACCCCCAGTCGTTAAATTAAAAAAAAAAGATAATATCAATTTGTTATAATATATAATATGTTAATTATTCTATCTAATTCGTTAGTAATGTGTCGTCTAGGAATGGTTTCCAAAGGCATATTAAAGTCTAAAAACGATATAATGAACTAAACTACGAACTATCTTCTTATTCTCAATAACATTAAAATGTTTACGCTCGAAAAACGGCGAACTGCAGTGTGCAGAAAAATCTTATATAGGTTTATGTTGTACTGTATTTATGAACTGTGTATAATATGTATTTTTGTTGTTGTAAAAATAAAAAAATATATATAAATGATTGCAAACATTTTTCTTATACAACAATTATAATTAAGAAGAATAAAAGAGGATATCGGTAGCATTATATCTATCAGGAAGATCGAGAGAGAGAGAGAACAACTCAAAAATATTTTTATGACGTGGTGGAGCCACACTGCAGCTATATTATGGTTGTAGCACGAATGGGTCGGTTTGACCGGGGAAGGACCACGCTCTCACAGAATACCAGTGTAAAATAGCAGGTTAATACTGGTGAGTGTCGAGAACCAGAGACCCGTTGAAAGGAGACATTCCATCTTAGTCCTCAGGGATGACAACGCATCTGCATTTTGATTCTTAATCGAGGATAAATGTAGATGTCTATAGGCCATAGTATCTACTTACCATCAGGTGTACTGTGTGCTCGTTTGTCACCCTTATTTTATAAAAAAAACAGCAGTTGCCAACCCGGCTGCCAAGTGTGGCAACTGTAACGAATATTCTTCCTTTGGGATGAATGAGATCCAGAGGCCTACGTTCAGTGGTATATAATGGGTTGTAATGAATGAATTTCCTACCGACTTCAAAAACGAGCCTTTACCTTATAACTTTTTACTGGGTGAACCGATTTCGATGATTCTTTTTTTATTTTAAAGCTGGTGCTTCACATGTGGTCTCATATAAATTGATCAAGGTCAGACCAATAGTTTTTGAGTTATTCTTAACAATTTATATTGAAGTCGGCTGTACAAAATTTTTAATTTTTATTTATATAAAAATCAAAACAATCGAAACTTTAAAAATTATAGAATATGTTGTGTGAAAGCAGAGCTGTAATGTCTCTCTCCCTTCTGTATAATTTAAGTTCAATTTTCCTACCGCCAGTCGCATTCCAGAACCTGGTGGTCCGTGACAACGGTTGTAGGTAAAGTTGGTACTTAGATATAAAGAAGTATTTCACTTTACACTCCCTATAAATTTATAAATACAATATAAAAATGAATTATTTTACGTGTGATGTTGTTGGCCTTATCCAAATGTGATGTAATCTGTGGATTTTCTCTCGGAATATTATTCGCGCGTCTCCCTCATTACGAGGCAAATCATTACTCGGTGAAATCGTATGGAATCGCAAAGAGAGATTGTTATAAACGGCGCTTTAAAATTATTCTTATTAATATGCTTACAGGACTGACTTTTCCTTGGCCGTAAATGTGGATTATGATTAAACGCGTTCTATCATCGGTGGCCATATGAAAAATATGCGAGCATAGAAAAAATAAAATCACAGATTAATGTTAAAATGTATTTTATATTTCGTGTAATATGACACAAGTGTAAACATGGTTTTCTCCGAATTATTAAATTATGATAAATGTAATTATGTACTGATTGCAAAAGCTGTGGTAACTCAGGCGCTGAGCGCTCGCTGTAAATTTCACGGTAAGCGAGCAACCGGGATTCAATCCCTACCGACACCAACGAAATTGTTAACTGGAATTTTATGTTCTAAATTACCACATGCTTGTCGGTGAAGGAAAATGTCGTGAGGAAACCTGCGTGTCTGAGGTATAAAAATATTTAAAGTCATGTCCGCCAACAAGGAATTGAGCAGCGCGGCGGACATATTGCTCAATAGCCGTCTCAAAAATTAGAAGAACTCTGAACCTAACTGTGAGGATGTATATTGTATAAATTTGTTATTTAAACTATTTTATTCATCATATAAATATATAATTTTTTTTCGAATTCCGAATACAAAAAACTAGATATTACGAAGATGAATATAATGAAATGAATCAATGGTAACTTTGTTCATTGCAATATCAAAAATATATCAAAATAAATAAGACACAACTTATGTAAGTTATTGTATAGGAGGCCTGTGCTGTGGAAGCGGTGGATGCTTAACACAGACCTCCTATACAATTCTTCCATAAATTTTATTTCTCATACGTGGAAGCTTCATCATGACATTTTCCTTCATCGCGAAGCATGTGCTTTGGAACTAACAATTTCTCTGGTGAAATTTACAGAGGGCGCTTAGCACCTGCGGTACCACAGTTCGCGTAGCAGTTGCTATCAACTATTTCAGTTATACAGGCACGTGAATAGAATTGATATTGTTAACATTTTATGGGATTAAATGTGAATATTTTAACACTACACAACCGGGGAACGACTAGACCCGCAGATAATACCAGTGTGAAATAGCAGCACGATGCTGCTTTGTTTCGCGTATTGTGATTAATAATAATAATACTAATAAAACGTTTATTTCAGATAAAAAAATCCATACAAATTTGTTAGTAAATTTCTTAAAAGCTATGTTAGTAAATTAAATTAAATCAAATTAAATAACTTACAACTTAAAAATATTAATTAAGATACTTAAGTGTCCCACCCATATGTACTCGAGTCCTTTAACGAAAAGCACGAGTTGATTAACGAAAAGCAGAATGATCTTTACTGGATACGTAATTCATGCGTAACCTAGCTACTAACTAGCGAGGCGTTCTATCTTAATTATATTTACCATCCTAGAAACTATTTATAGATATCTATAAATATTTCTGCAATTAGTTTAGACGTGGTCTTGGGTGCCGTGTCCGAGAAATAAGAATAAATTCAGGCACAAAAACCAATTTTTTTTTTACTAAGTGTAAGTAATAATAATATTAGTAATAATATAAAAATAACATCAAGAGTATACACTTAAACAATTACTTTGGTCTTATTTTTATATATACATACCTCTGGTTTATGATTTCAACGCTACCGAAAATTCTGCGAATGAAAGCGATCGTTATAGATTGTGGAAATACGCCTTCGCCAATAGTAAGGGAGTGTATAAAAATCACCGATTTTCCTCAATCTTACCCGCCTACATATCCTACCCCATATGTGTTCCCATTACCGTATCCTTGTAAGATGTGTGTAAAATGGCGAAGAAGGTCGTAACTAACTTTATTGATTTAAGTGATAGTAAACCGAATGTCGATGGTTACGTAATTCATGTTTGAATTAATGCATTATTGCTTTCCATTATTATGGTTTAATGCGTAAACGGGTAAAGTGAATCCATAAATTTTGGCTCATATACGAGTAGTTTCACATTCAACAAAGTGTACAAAATAATTTAAAATGAACCTAGCAAGCTAACAGCATAGCAAAGTGGCGAAGCAATCAGCTTTGTAGCGGTTTGTAACGGTTGCCGTTGAGCAATCAGTTTCAAAATAGGAGGTTCAGATGCCTGGGTGATCAGTAATCGATTTCTGAAAACAGAATTTGAAAATTCAAAACCGTTCTCGAGATAATCGTTGGACAGACGGACAGACGGACAGACGGACAGACGGACAGACGGACAGACGGACAGACGGACAGACATCGTGAAATCAATAAGTGACTTCGCAAGCCTCGCCACTTAATAATTATCTGTTATGTATAAATAACTATCCTATTACAAATAACAGAAGTAAAAAATCTATGCACTAATTTTTTTCCATGACACCATTTATACATAGTAGAGCCACGCTGCTGCTATTATCATCTACCATCACACAAGAGCCTCTTAACATCAGGAGGACTGTGTTTTCGTTTGTAACCTCATTCACTTCCCCAAATTACGTTCTAGAATGTTCATAGTAAAATCTGAAAGCAATTTTCATAGAAAATCTATACAAATAAATAAAATTGAAGTGTCTGTTTGTAAAGTCAAAATAACAGCTTTTTACTAAATGCATATGAAAGTAAAACACAATTTTCAAAATGTTTGTCTGTCTGTCTGTTTGTTACGGCTAATCTCTGAAATGACTGGACCGTTTTTGATGGGACTTTCACTGGCAGATAGCTGCTTTTATAAGGGGTAACTTAGGCTACTTTAATTTTAGAAAAATAATCAGGGTACCGCGCAAAAAAATTAAAACCCTAATTTAAACGCGGACGAAGTCGGGAACAGCTAGTCTTAAATAAAATCCAACTTAAAATAATCACTATCTCATATCGCCCCGTAGGTGTCGTAAGAGGTAACAGAGGGAAACTGAATATAAGTTGGGCAGCAGAATCTTTCTGAAAACAACTCAAAATAATCAAAAAAACAATGGTTGCCAACCCTCCCGGCAAGCGTGGCAATTATGCAAAATCCTTCCTATGAGGCAATCTATGTGGAGGCCTATGTTCAGCAGTGGACTTTTATAGACAGTAATGAATGTGACCTGTGTCATGCTGCAGCTATATTAGTAGTATAGTTGTAGCACGAATGGGTCGGCTCGACCGGCGAAGGACCACGCTCTCACAGAACACCAGCGTAAAATAGCAGCTCAACACTGCTTTGTTTCGTATGGTGAGTGTAGTGAACCGGATACCCTTTTTACTGGAAAAGAGGCATTCCATCTTAGTCCACACGGGTGACAACGCATCTGCATTTTGATTCTTTTTGAGGATGTCTATTGGTCACAGCAACCTCTTACCGCCAGGTGGACTGTGTGCTCGTTTGTTTGTCACCCTATACTATAAAAAAACCAGGATCATCACAACTCAATAATAGTTGTGTATGTTTTCTTTTTAAATTTATTTATGCCAGTTAGGTTAGGCAAATATAAATATAAGTAGTTATATTTATATTTGCCTAACCTAACTGGCATAAATAAATTTAAAAAACAATTTAAAATCAAAGTTATAAATTCGGTCATACACTGCAGCTTCGACTTGCGCATTCAATCTTAGATAAACGGCATGAACGGGTCAAACGCAACCATTATCGTATTAACTTAAAGAACGTTTTAAGTGGCCGTAAACACGGAGAATGCAGCGGGGTCTAGGTTAACTGCACTTACGAGTTAACTTCGCAAGTCACCAACGTAGCAGCTTTTAATGAAGAACTATTCCCAAGGAAAACGATTTCTAAGAAAGAAAAACATAGTTAAAGCAACGGTAGTAACATAATTAACTGCAATTTTATGATACTTCAGATTTTATGGTCACTTTGTTATCAATGAATTATTTCTCGTGTTTTGATATTGTTGGAAAGTTTTGCAGATTGTCAAAATCATTTACACACACAAACACTCACGCCTGTCACTCAGAGGGGTAGGCAGAGACTACGGACTTCTATTTGGCGCGATCCTGACACACCTCTCTAGCCTCCTTTATATCCATATATCTACGCATACACACTCGTCGGTAACTACTCAAAAATTATTTATAACGATGTAGTTATCTATAGGTTCCGATATGAATCGTTGTGGATCAGACGCTAGACGCTTGCTTCTAACCTTGTATGTAATACGCAATCAACCTGATTTCGGTTACCACTGATGACATTGAAATCATAATATTAACGTTGATTAATTAAGCTTGACAGTGAAGAAAAGCATCATCATTAAGGATTTCGCCGCCAATGTTTTGTTTTAGCTTCTTTTATCTTTCCAATAAACTGTGCGATAACACAGTGACAAACGAACTCACAGTTCACCTGATGCTAAGTGGTTAATTTTACGTGGTGTAGCTATTAAACTAGGTTTTTTTTTTATATATTCGTAAGAGGTGACAAACGAGCATGCGGCTCACCTGATGGTAAGTGACTACCACCGCGCATGAACAACTGCAACACCAGTGGAATTGCAGGTGCGTTGCCAGCATTTAAAAAAGAGTAGGCTCTTTTCTTGAAGGTCTCTAACGTGTCGGTCCAAAAAAAATCACTGGTGGTAGTCGATTCCTCGAGGAAGTGCGAGGAAGAAAACTTATACCACCCCAATCGCACCTTAACCTACTGTTGCTGATGTTACCTGATACGTATATCCTTGTTTTATAAATTTAACAGTACACCTAAATTTAACCAACTACTGTTGGCCGCACCTAGTTCTAGCCGCACTTCGGCTTTTAGCCGTTACATATATACAAAATTTATCTCCTGATACCAACTTTATCTAGTGAGTGCTACTGTGCTGTTTCAAAATGTTTTTTTTTAATATTTATATGTACTTAATACGTTGTAAAAATGTTATAAATTGTTTAAAAAAGTCACGCTGCTTGTTTTGATGATTGTTCGGAGGGATGTTCTTGATGAAAAACAACAAAATGATATTGCACCTTGTATAATATAAGTATTTATATTAGTAAGTAAATAAAATATTGATAATGTATTATTGCTATACATTGTTCAATTTTAAATTATAATAATGACGTTTATTCGTGAATTAAATTTATCCTTGAAACACAATATTGACAGTTTTATAATCTAGTTGAAAGTAAATGTTGCGTTTTTTCTAAAATATACCAGGTATTAAGTTAGATAAGTTTTTTAATGTAATTTGATACTGAAATTAGATCGTAATACTTTTTGATATTCATTAAATATAAAATATTATGGAGCTGTTACAACTAAAACTGTAATTATCATTGTATTTATTGTTTAAGTTGTCTATATTTATAGCCCTTAGTTTTTAATATTATGTAAGCCATTCATCAAAGTTTTGAAACCGACATCGGTAAAACTAGGCTCATAATACATGATTTTTGAATTAAAAATATCTTTAACTATAATAAAAAATGTTCTAATTGTAGGTCCAAGAATGATGGAGTAGTGAGAGAAATACATACAAATATCATTCACAATACTTACTCTCTGTTCACATGAAAGGTATCTTGAAACCTTATGCTTGTTACACGTGTTTTGGGAAATATAAATTCATTTTGAACTTTATATTAACGAAAAATTTGTTCTGTTGTAGATTCACGATAGTATAGGGTGAAGTGGTGAGAAAACTATATACATGATGTAATCTTTTACAATGTTTGCACTACGCTCACCTGAAATGTATCTTGTTACAAATGTAAGCGATGTATCTAAGGCATTACGATTCAAAGATTTAGCGATTAATGAAATGGCGTCGCGCCCGGGAAACCTAAGGTCATCTATTGTCGCTGTTTCGATCTCGCTATTGGGTTATTGTCGTGATGTCGTGAATAGATGCTAAATATAAAACAAAGCCAAGTTGCTTCAAATTTCGTTTAGCTCAGCTTCATTTTTACTTATTGTCATCATCTGTAGAGATAAAGCCTATAAAAAATCCACTGCTGAACAAAAGACTCCCCCGTAAATTATACGTAATAATATATACGTGGTAGAACCATGCTGCAGCTATATTAGTAGTATAGTTGTGGTACGAATGAGTCGGCTTGACCGGGGAAGGACCACTATCTCAGAATACCAGCGTAAAATAGCAGCTTCACGCTGCTGTGTTTCGTATGGTGAGTGTAGACTACCGGAGACCCTTTTTACTGGAAAAGAGGCATTCGATCTTAGTCCTTACGGATGACAACGCATCTGCATTTGGATTCGCAAACGAGGATAAATGTAGATGTCTATGGGCCACAGCGACCACTTACCATCAGGTGGACTGTGTGCTCGTTTGTCACTCTATCCTAAAAAAATTGCCGCATATTAGCCAAAGTTGCTAAGTTTGACAGGTGGGTTGACAACAACAGTTTATTTATTATACTTGGAGTTGTTATCAGGAAGGTGCTGCTGCCCATATCCTGTTTGATTTCCCTCTGTCGCCTCATACGACACCCAGAAGATATTTTGGGGTAGTGGAAATTCTTAAAATGCCACGCCGTCACAGAAGTTTTTCTATGGAAGTGTTTCGCGTAGATTATTGAAATCCGACATATTATGTATACAATGCGGTTACAAAAATTCAGACATCTTTTTTTTTATAGGATAAGGGTCACAAACGAGTCCACCTGATGGTAAGTGGTTGCTGTGGCCCATAGACATCTACATCTATCTTCGATTACGGATCAAAATGCAGATGCGTTGTCACCCGTGAGGACTAAGATGAAATACCTCGTTTCCAGTAAAAAGGGGTCTCCGGTTCTCAACACATACCATACGAAACACAGCAACGTTAAGCTGCTATTTACGCTGGTATTCTCTGAGAGCGTGGTCCCTCCCCGGTCGTCCCGACCCATTCGTGCTACAACTATACTAGTAATATAGCTGCAGCATGGCTCTACCACGTACAAAACATCGGACCACCAGAGTATTGGCTGCTCTGTTATCGACATACCGCGCAGTCGAACCAAACGTTTTGCTTTGCTATCGTAATGCTTACAGCAATTGAGTGGAAGAATTTGCCATAATGCCATAATCTGTCTTTCCATCCGATTTCGATATCGGTCTTCAAGGCAAAAGTGATTATTAGGCTTTTGTCAAGCTAAGTTAGTGCACTTTATCATCTCGGGCTGCGTCACCTCTCCCCAACAGGAGAAAAAGTAGTTAAGCACTAGTTAATAATAGTTAAAAATGACATAAGGTTCAAATTTTGAACATTAGAAGTTGATTAAAATTTTTGTGAATGTCATTATCTAATTAAAAGGTCTTTGAAACGCACTTTAAACTTAAAGTATAATATCTTCTTCTTGTTAACAAATATGTTACTGAGATTTTCTCCTGTATCGAACCCGCGTCTTTTGAGCGTCGCAACTCAAGTCAATGCTAAGCCACTGCGCCACGGAGCCGTCTAATACATTTGTAACTAATTAATTTGTATTATTTTATTTATATATTTTGGAAAAAAAATTTTTCTGCTGTCCACCACAGCATATCCAATAGAATAATTAAGAAAAATAAAGAAGCCAAAAATATTTTGACAAAATGATAATAAAGAGTTTTGTGCTTAAGGTGCGACAGAAGAGATGGACAATATACAATGTTTTTTTTTTTTAATTATGTGCCACACTTTTAATTTTTTAACAGAAGAGAAGTTTTTATAGTTTTATTTTGTTTGTTTTACTTAAAAATTAAAAGTTAAAATATTTAATGTTCAATGATTTTGTTTGCGGTTAGCTTTTTTTTATAGGAGAGGGGGCAAACGAGCATGCGGCTCACTTGATGGTGACTACCGCCGCCCATGAACAACTGCAACACCAGGGGAATTGCAGACGCGTTGCCGGCATTTTAAAAAGGAGTAGGCTCTTTTCTTTATAATTCTTTATTTTAGCTTTCTAAATAAGAGATTATTTCAATGTTCAAATAGTTTTACAAGGCATTATTGTTGTCATAATACTGCAATTACGAAATTAAAAAAAAAATATTACTCACAGTTGACATGTCAATAAAAGCTTACAAACATTTCCATTTAATTTCATTGATTTTTTGCTTCGTAATTCATTGTAGTCAAACATCGATTTTACTAATGAAGCCACGTTGATGAACTTGAACCCGGGCCGCTCACCCCGACTCTGATATCGCCGTCGGAACTTGAGCTTTGTTACTATTAAAATCCCTACACGAAATATTTCAATAAAGCCGTATCGTTTTTACTGTTGACGGGCGTTTTCGTGAAAACTTATCGAGTAGTGAATCAAGTCTCAGTAACTAATTTATTTATTTTTCTTTTATACAAATTGTATTAAAGGTACACTTTACGGTAAACGAAGAATTCCATCTTAGTCCTCAAGGGTGATAACGTATTTTCATCTTCATTTTTAATCGAAGATAGCTGTAGATGTCGACGGTCCACGTCGACATCCACGTCGATGTGGTAGATCCACGCTGCATGTGTAATAAAGTTACAGCAGGAATGAGTTGGCTCGACCTGGGAAAGACCGCGATCTCACAGAATATCAGCGTAAAACAGCACCTTAATGCTGCTGTGTTTTGCATTGTGAGTGATTTTTTGCAAAAACTGAGGAGTAAGATTCCACTACACCAGAAAAAAAGGGTCTCCGTTTCATCAGCGTACGAAACACAGCAGCATTATGCAGTTATTTCACGCTGATAAATTGTACAAGCGTAGTCCTTTCCCGGTTGAGTTAACCATTTCGTACGCTGTAGCGTGACTCTACCACGTAATATTTTTTGCTCACATATACCTTCTTTGTCTTCTTTAAAAACAGAACATTTACAAAAAAAATATTACAAAACTAAAGTTACATTATGCATACGTAATCAATTGTAACTATTATGTGTTAATAACTTTGCTTAAAATTAGCTTTAATGGAGCTCGCGTGCTGTTCAAAGGCGTGTTAATAATCCTTATATGATAAAAACGTATTTGGCCGACTTGACTGATATATGAAACACGCACAGGAATAAATTATATCCACCTACGTGTTTGGACTTATAGTTATGCAGTCTTGCTAAGTTCTACGATTGTAATAGAATATTTTTTCTTGTTTTTAGATATAAAGCTTAGTACTTTACAGATATGTAGATTACTAGCGATCTGCCCCGGCTTTACACAGGTGTAACTAGTAACAGGACCACTCTACCGAATCCAACTAAACCTAAAAAATATCCAGGTTATCCCATAGATATCTCCATAATTTTTTAATTAAAATCAATCCATCCGTTAAGGAGGAGAAGAATTACGAACACACGCACACCAGAATTATATTATATACATATAGATATACCGTCTTGTATACAAGCAGCGTAATAGAATCCATCATCTTAAAGATAAAATTGATAAGGGCGTGCTTCGGTGGTTTGGGCACGTTGAGCGAATGAGTGAAGACCGAATGGTGAAGAAAATATATAGCGCGAAAGTTAATATTAAAAGGTGTCGGGGTAGACCGAGACTAACTTTCGAAGACCATGTGAGCAAATTGCTCGAAGAGGGTAGGGTTAAGAGTACTCGGATACCTAGACGTGCATGCATGAAGAAGATAATGATTCTGAAAGAAGCGAAAGAGGTATGTAAGGATCGTGACACTTGGCGATCTGTTCTCTCTGGCTACCCCGTCAGGGATTGTGCGTGAAGATAAGTAAGTAAGTAAGTATCTTAAAGATAGTTCATTCGACTTAGTGTTCATAATTTTTTTTTATAGTAGAGGAAGCAAACGAGCATGCGGCTCACCTGATGGTAAGTGACTACCGCCGCCCATGAGCAGCTGCAACACCTGGAAGGGAATCTCAGATGCGTTGCCGGCCGTTTGAAAAGAAGTACGCTCTTTTCTTGAAGGTCCCTAAGTCGTATCGGTCCGGAAAAATCGCTGATGGTAATCGATTCCACAAGGAAGTCGTGCGAGGAAGAAAACATCTTCTAAATCGCACAGTGGTGGACCGCCAATCATCCAGATGGTGTGGATGGTATCGGTAGTTCTGTCGCAATGTGCATTCGTGAAATTTGGCGGCTGGGATTAATCCAAACAATTCCTCAGAGCACTCCCCGTGGTAGATGCGAAAGAAAATGCAAAGGGATGCAACATCTCTTCGCAGTGCCAATGAATCGAGCCGATCGGAAAGGACTCGGTCGTCGACAATTCGAGCCGCTCTGCGCTGGATGCGGTCAACTGGAAGGAGCTGGCACTGGGGAGCCCCTGCCCAGAGATGGGAACAGTATTCCATGTGAGGCCGAACCTGCGCCTTGTAAAGTTGCAGGCGGTGTGCCGGCATAAAATACTGTCCCGCTCTACTGAGCACGCCAAGCTCTTTAGAGGCCAATTTGGCCTTCTCTTCCAAGTGACCACGAAACTGCACGTCACTCGATATGTCGACTCCGAGGATTCCAATACTGGCTGAGACAAGAAGGGGAGTGCCTTGAAACTGAGGAGATACGAGAAAGGGGTTCTTTTTAGCGGTAAACGCGCAAACTTGTGTCTTCTGAGGATTAAACTGGACTAGATTTAGTCGCTCCCAATCCGAGACTTGTTCAGCAAGGACTCGACTTCAGACACAAGTTTTTTCCGGTACTCGGCAACGTTTTCCCGATAAATATTGGCACGGCCGGTGTATAGAGCATCACGAGTGCTGCCATTCGCATAGCAATTAATGTTACCAGTTAGCAACATATCATTGATATGCAGAAGAAACAGCGTTGGTGATAGCACACAGCCTTGTGGAACACCAGCGTTAATAGGCTTGTAGTCGGAGCATGCACCGTCTACAACGACCTTGATGCTCCGATCTGCAAGGAAGCTGGTGACCCAATCGCATAATTTCTCGGGAAGCCCATAGAAAGGGAGCTTCGAAAGAAGCGCTTTGTGCCAAACCCGATCGAAGGCCTTCGCAATGTCCAAACTAACGGCCAACGCCTCCCCCTTGGGCTCTACTGCCTCTGCCCATCTATGGGTCAGGTAGACGAGAAGACCACCAGCTGAACGACCCCGACGAAAACCGTATTAGCGGTCACTAATCAGCTGGTGATCCTCAAGGTACCGCATGACCTGGCAGTTAATAATTGATTCCATTATTTTGGAGAACAAGGAGGTGATCGCGATGGGCCTATAGTTGGACGGGTCTGAGCGGTCGCCTTTTTTAGGGATCGGGTGGACAAAAGCTGTCTTCCATGAATTCGGGACTTCGCCTTGGGAGTAGGAGTACCGGAAAAGACTCGTTAGGACCGGTGCCAACTCCGGAGCACATGTCCTCAGCACAATTGGGGGGATTCCGTCAGGGCCACTCGACTTCTGGATGTCCAGTGAGAGGACTGCTTTGCGAACCGAGCGCTGTGAGAACAGCACATCCGGCATGGAGCACTCACACCGCGGGATGGTCGGCGGTGTATAAATAAATCAATTCAGGCCCGACATTGTCAGGACCAGAAATATACTTTCCAGAAATATACAAGTGCATGCCTACTTGACGACGGCATAAATCATGGAATAATGAAAAAGGTAGAATGGAATTCTATCTCTATTGTATCTATCTATTATATTAGGTATAAGATATTTCTTTCTTCGAAAATATACGTAAGAAAGCTACCCTTAAGGAACGCCCGCCCCGCCCACACATCACGTTGACATGTGAGAACGCCACCCTTTTCGCTATTCGCGAGTTTTTCACATTTATCCCGTGATTTTTTCGTATAGGAGTAAATTCCTTCCAAAGTGTAGGCATGTACGAACGATTACATTATAATGTGTGTAGAAGAAATAAGGCACTTTTTGCTTGACTTGTAAATTTACGATTCTCTACGTGTATAAAAAGAATCGGCAGTTTTTTTTTTCTTACTATCTGGTACCCGGCGCGTTGCTACCGCAGAAGAAATAATTGTGAAAATATCGTTTTAAATTTGGAAGAGTAATATTGTTTAATTAGGAATGTTAATACATTCATTGAAATTGGATGATGTATAACTTTCAAATAAATGTGTCGGTACGGTACGCGCGCCACCAAGTGTAAGTTAATTGTACTATGCCTACCTTCGCGCAATTGCAAGCAATAGTTTGACAAAATGTTACCGCAATCTGATGAACGGTGTGGCTGCGGATAAAATAAGAACAAGCTATTAAGAAAAACAGAATACTTAATAAATTATAAACTATCCTTTTTTTATAGAATTAGGGTGACAAACGAGCACACAGTCCACCTGATGGTAAGTGGTCGCTGTGGCCCATAGACATCTACATCTATCTTCGATTAAGAGTCAAAATGCAGATGCGTTTTCACCCGTGAGGACTAAGATGGAATTCCTCGTTTCCAGTAAAAAGGGTCTCCGGTTCTCTACACTCACCATACGAAACACAGCAGCGTTAAGCTGCTATTTTACGATGGTATTCTGTGAGAGCGTGGTCCTTCCCCAGTCGAGCCGACCCATTCGTGCTACAACCATAATATAGATGCAGCAAGGCTCTACCACGTATCCTAACTTATTATTATTATAATCAAGTTATAATCAATTTAATCCTGCCTCGCGGGTGTAGTCGTCCAAAGCGCAACTGCTGATGATGTGGCAGGATCATACTTCCCGAGTGTGTGTATTTCAGGTGCAAGTGCAGTCCCTATTCATCAGTCACAGGACCGAAAGCTTAACGTGCTTATTAGACAATAGCATGCGCTACAACCAACTAACCTTGTGTAAAACGGATTTTTTCAATTAATGTTATCCCGGATTGTTGTATATGGATGTAAAGGAGGCAAGAGAGGTGTGTCAGAATCTTGCCAAATGGAAATCCGTATTCTCTGCTTACCCCTCTGGGTGACAGCCGTGAGTGTTTATGATTGTGATGTTATCCTAGGTTCGAACACCGGGTCGAATAAACAGTTATAGCGTTTTACTGACAAGAAGCAGCAGAATTCGGAAGTCAGCGGTGTTCAACTCCGCGCCTCAGAAAGCTCGTAAAGCCATTGGTACTTCACCAGATCTGATCTCACATGTCGTGTCGGATTGCTGTCCCATCGGACTATGAGAGCGAGAAAATAAAGAGTGCACACTTGCTTGTGCACACACTGGTGCACGTCCAAACATCATCCTACTTTCTCATCTCATTCAAATATAATAGCTCTAAGAACCGGCAACCGATACGGAAGAAAGGCTCTCGAGTGGTAACCTCGTACTGGTGAGCGAAGAGTAGGGAGCCTCCATGGCGTGATAACCTGCTAAAACATGACGGAAGTCGATGGGTGTAGAAGACTTAGCACTGTGTCGTAAGGCATTCCTTGGGGGAGGCTATATTCAGCAATGGACTTGTGGAGGACGGTAATGATAAATAATGAAATGTCTAACTAACTAAGCT
The DNA here is from genome assembly GCA_963668995.1 of Parnassius mnemosyne. Taxonomy (NCBI): domain Eukaryota; kingdom Metazoa; phylum Arthropoda; class Insecta; order Lepidoptera; family Papilionidae; genus Parnassius; species Parnassius mnemosyne. The sequence continues at coordinate 11,728,554 of CAVLGL010000080.1, forward strand.
AACCTGAGGACTAAGCTTTATCCTTATAAACAGTTCTGTTGTAATTAATTTATGTTAATAATGTAGCTTGTAATCAAATTTAAATCGCGAGATACATTATACTGTGAATATTTAATCATTTCATTAAAGACACTATTTCAAGGCAATACCATAGCCTAAATAAGTTTATTGTTTAATACAAAAGCTGATCGGCGGGATGTGGGAGAAGACGCATAATTTAACAACAATCCCATTAGATTGACAACTGCTCAGCGTATTAAATTGTGTAAGACAAACATGGAACTCGATTACAATTACGAATTATCGACATTCCGATTGGAATAACGAGATATCGAGTTGTTCGACGCCCACGTGGTTCACCACTGTTCGTAAATCACAAGCAGCGTGAGAATCATATGAGAACAACACCAGTACGCGATACTTGGCGTTTAATGTACATCTAATGATATTGTCGACTTTATGAAACGGTATTTAATATCGGTTTTGCAGTGTACACTGTTTTGTGCAGGTATGCTAAACCCATAACTGTTTCTTAATAAGTTGTGCGTAAATTTGGAAATCGTTATTGTATTTATGGTACACCATAAATCATAATGTAATATTTCAAGCATAGAATACTAATTGGCAAGATTGGTAATATTGAATATAAATTTTACATTGTATTTGTTTAATTACGATTGTAGACAAAGAAATAACTCTTTGTCTACAATCGAAACTAACTTTTTGTATTTCAATCTACTTAAAATACTTTTTAGCTTATTTTTAATAAACTGCATTTTTTTTTAAATTTTCCAAAAATATGTGTATCCTGGCCAGTATTTTTTTATATGGAATAAGAGTGAAAAACGAGCACACAGTCCACCTGATGATAAGTAGTAGCTGTGGCCCATAGACATCTGCTATTTTCGATTACGAATCAAAATGCAGATGCGTTGTCATCCGTGAGGACTAAGGTGGAATGCCTCGTTTCCAGTAAAAAAGGGTCTCCAGTTCTCTACACTCACCATACGAAACTATGGTATTTTTAGGCTATTTTACGCTGGTATTCTGTGAGACCGTGGCCCTTCGCCGGTCGAGCCGACCCATTCGGGCTACAACTATACTACTAAAATAGCTGCAGCATGGCTCTACCACGTAAAAAGTACTGTATAACCATTAACCAAAAGTATTGTATTACGTACTATAGATCTTTTCAATCGCCGTAGTTGATAAGTTCGGAAGTTCAATAAAATAAATACAATTCTCAAAGCAAAAAGTCGATGGATGTAGGTGTAGGTGGCTCAGTACCGTGCTTTGTGGCATTTCTCGGAGAAAGCCTATGTTCAGCAGTGAACTTGTGAGCAATTTAATGATGGCCCTTTTTACTGGAAATGAGCCATTCCATCCTAGTCCTCACGGGTGACAACGCATCTACATTTTGATTCGCAAACGAGGATAAATGTAGATGTCTATGGACCACAGCAACCACTTACCATCAGGTGGACTGTGTGCTCGTTTGTCAACCTATCCTATAAAAAATAAGATGATAATGATGACGAAACACAACTCTCATCTTAAGAAATTAAATATTAACAAATTTCCTAAACATATTAAATTAAGTATCATTTATATATTAGGAGCGATTATTTTATATTTTATTAGATTAAGAGTATCTTATATTTAAAAAGAGAATTAATTATTTTTCGGCGTCTCCACAACTGAACATCTCAACGTTCGAAGAGCGCTTTTAACATATTTTTCTCGTAAAGCGTCGGGAGTGCTATTTGTCGCCTAAAATAAGCTTCGCGCCAAAGTTGGAGTGGGCTTTTACAATTAGGAACATGCACTATCTCCGGATCGGATGGCGGAGTGGCGGGCTGTCGCGTCAAGTGCCATGGGGGTGGTGGAGAGGAACGGGGATCGTAGCCAAGTGTCTGGAGGACGGCGGTTCTCGAGTGCCACTCACCAAGCAGTGGTATGGCTGCAAGTTTTCGGATGTCGTCATATACGAGTACCTACACACAAGATGAGAGCTACATATCGCTCGTATAATTTATGTAGAGATTTAATGTGGAAATAACTTACATACGTACTTTGTTATTTAAATGAATTAATATTATTTAGAAAAATAATAATACAATTTATTATCTATTACTATCTTAATATTTAATTTTCGGTGATCTTTATGTTTTTGTTTTCTATCACTAATACTTTTAGTTTTTTGTTACGAAGCTTTTAAAATTATCTTGAATATACGAACTATAATTATTTTATAGTACTTAAATTGGACTAGAATAGTTCTATGATAATTTCAGCTTAAATTAATTACAAAAAGGTGGTTCACTGCACAACCTTAGATTGGTCATATCCCGATGCGAGAACACGCCCGCGCCTGACTGCGCACTCATCGTGAAAAATGTCGTTTGTTCCACACTCGACCGCTGGATAGATAGACTCTTTGTGCTTGCAATAACGTGTATAATGTATTCTTTTTTTAACACAATACTCAAGTTTTTATTAGATTAATCTATTTGAGAATTATATTTGAAGTAAAAGTTTTGGTGTACAAAGTAAGTTTTCAGATTAAGACTTTTTTTATAGGAGAGGGGCCAAACGAGCATGCGGCTCACCTGACGCTAAGTGACTACCGCCGCCCATGAATAACTGCAACACCAGATGAACCAGGGAAATTGCAGATGCGTTGCCGGCCTTTTAAAAAGGAGTAGGGTCTTTTCTTGAAGGTGTTTTTATATTACGACAATATAAAAATCTAACAACCAGCTAGAACTTCACACTTAGCTTAAAAATAAAACTATTTTTATTATCATGCCTTACCCTCAAGATAGGTTCTATTCTCGTCCATGGAGTACTGCTGTCACAAATCATATTCTAACGCTGCTAGAATTTAGTGGACATATTAAGAGACTTGTTGGTGGCCTTAACTCTCTTAGGTCACAGAATAAATAATAGTACTACGTACAGAAGTTGCACTCCTTTGATGTTTACTGCTTGACGACGTTTTAATAGCCTACGTAGTTATTATTAATCAGATAAATCACGCACGCAAGCTTAATAAAACTTTATCGCTTCGCACGAGTGTCCGTATTACTTTGAATCTGTTCTCGTTTCTACGTCAAGACGGACTAAGTTACTTAGGTAAAGTACCTATTCTGACTATGATGACCTATCTATTTCATAAATTATATTTGCCATTACAATTTATGAAATAGATAAGTAATTAATACACATATATTATTATTAAATTACATTATAACTTTTTCAACTATTTTATCCTACAATTAAATATACTAAACACTAAACAAAAACTAATTCAGTGAGTCAAGACAAGTATTTACAAAAAACTATTTACGTGAACAGCGTAAAAAAATTTAACATTCAATCGTCTAAAACGCGCTAGCCCTGACTGCGTTATGCCCCGGGGGCGCCTCGCGATTGTAGGTAATTATTTACGCAGGTAGCAAAGTGACAGAGGCCTGATTAGGTTAAAACCAATCTTGTCAGCCTCTACCACTGGCGCAGAATAGCCAGTCTCTCGGAGTGAGTGCGGAAAATAAGTGCCTTAATTCGTCCCCTTTTCCACTAATAGACATCCAGCGGGCGGTGAGCTTTCATCCCTTTGTTATCTTGCAAAGGAGTGCAAAATTTGCTGGCGTTTGTCTTTTCGTCCGATCAGAATTTGGTTGTTTTCAAGGCACAAGTGAATAGGCTTTCGTTACGCTAAGACAGTACGATTTACCATGGGCTTCATCACTAGTTACCACCAGCTGGGATTGTAGTTAAGTACTGGCTCATAATAAGTGAAAACAAACTTATTTCTTCACTGGTGTTTGAAGTAATTAGTTAAAACTGAATTTTTAAGACGGCAACGAATTTGTAGCCTCCGTTGTTTGAAATTGGTTGCGGTTTACAGTAGCCACTTCCTTTAAGATGTTTTGCTAGTTTGCTAGCCACTCTTATGTATGCTATGCGCTGCCATACTCTTCATCAGATTGCTCTAAAACTTTGTTAATTTATTGCCTGAACTTGCACGAAAGTTATAGGTATAGTACAATTAACTTACAGTATGTGTTGCAAATACCGTACCGTGATATTTATTTGAGACTCATATATCATACAATTTCAATGAATTATCATTCCAAATTAAAACACATTTCCCTTCCAAATTTGAAGCGATATTTTCACAATTATTTCTTCTGAGGCCGCAACGCCTCAGAACCTGCTAGTATTAAATAACAAAAAGTATTCAAGATTATAAAAAAAGGTTACAAGAGGAACAAATCAAATTTACCTGCACCCCGCTTTACCTCCAGCCGTTCTTCACAGCACCTACATCCACTTGAAATTATAATGGCGGAAAACATGTATAATAAATTTTGCGCGGTTGTATATTTCTTAAATTATGCTATCTTCTAGTTGTAGCAGTAATAAATAATAACATGCAAGTAGTTATTATACATAAATAGTGTTTTGCTTTGAGAACTAGCATAATTACATGATGTGATCTTAGTCTCCTGGAGTGACAGATCACCTATGGCTTTCTGTATATTACGTTGATTAGAGGTGTCATTGGGTTGCAGTACTTACCATTAGGTGTAATGTCAGCTCGTTTGCATTTGGATAGCTGTATATTATAACAATGTTTTACAGGAGTCCGTTTGGGTAGGTACCATTCCTGACACCAGTGTGCACTGCTGTGTTCCGGTGTGAACATGCCCAACACATATACACATATCTTAATACGTGATAGAGCCACGCTGCAACTATATTATGGTTGTGGCATGAATGGGTTGGATCAACAGGGTAGAACCACGCTCTCACAAACTATGTAAAATAGCAGTTTAATGCTGCTGTGTTTCGTATGGTGAATGTAGAGAACTGGAGAGCCTTTTTACTGGAAACGAAGCATTCCATCTTAGCCCTCAGGGGTGACAACGCATCTGAATTTTGATTCTTAATTAGGATAAATGAGGATAAATGTCTATGGACCACAGCATTCATTTGTCACCCTATTTTATAATAATAAAAAAGTGGAATATTGCTCCTAAACACTCTCAGAAATAAGAGGTTCACGTGCCACGTTTGGGTACGTTCATCGGTTGTCACTTTAAATTTTACACTTAGAACTTGCGGTTGTGAATAATTTTTATTGAATGAAACTAATTTTAAGACGTTTAAATAAAACTAGTTCTTGTCCTGTATATTAACATAATTTAAATTGACCGATGATGTTTCGAGTAATTAGTTTTATTTAAATATGTAATGTTCGCGTAAATATAAGAAATCATAATTTTAAGGTATTTTCTTAATTTGTCTCTTTTATATTATATTACATTCCCCACGCTTTAAGTGCTTTGCATTTTACATTACCCATGGTCAAAGACGGACTGTCACCACTTTCACTGTCAGCATTTTCGAATTAATGTACGAGTACCGAAATTTCCCGAATGTCCTCGAATAGCGGCCTCGTTTTTCTGATAACGAAAAGACATTCCATCTTTATTAGATGACAACGCATCTCCATTTTAATTCTCAATCAAGCACGTTTACTTCTATAAAAAAAATACAATTACCGTTTTTAAAATTCGAAGATAGTTGTACATCATACCGCCTGATAGCGCAATATTGCGATCTGTCATCACAATAAACGCCGAAACACCCCCTGCTGTGGAGCGGGAGGGGGCGAACTCGGTAAGGGGTTACCCCACCCTAAAATCTTTTGTAATGTACGCAGCCATTATACGATTTTCTTCTCAGCGTGTATTCGAAGTGAAAGAATCCATTCCGTGATCAGCACGTCGCGGATTTTTAATGCATTCAAATTTGGAAAGTAATTTATCAAATATTCTACTGTTACGTATCTCAGTTTCGATTCCTTTCGTATTAAAAAAAAATGTTGGATACATTACCACTAAAAAGAACGACATACGTTCTTTTTAGTGGTAATGTATCTTTAATTTTCAGAACATCTCTTGTTACATGAGTCAGCATCGGCTCCTCGGCGTCTCCATATCGTGTTCCCCAAATATTTACTTCTAATAAGTTTGGCGTGCTCAGTAAAGCAGGACAGTACTTCATGTCGGTAAACCACTTGAAACTTTACAAGGCGCAAAGCTAGCCTCACATTATAATTCTAGTCTCACACCATACTCCTTCCACTTCACCGCATCCAGGGAAGATAGGCCTAAATCATTTACGACAGAATTCTTTCTGATCAGCTTGATTCATGGCGCTGCTAAGAGATGTTGTGTATTCTCCCGTTGCATATTCTCACACACACATACCTATACATGCCACGGGAAGTGCCACAGTGCTAAGATATAGTATATCGAAGTACTAAAGATTTACTATTTTTATAGAATAGGGTGACAAACGAGCAGACAGTTCACCTGATAATAAGCGGATGCAATGACACATAGAAATCTACATTTATCTTCATTTATGAATGAAAATTCAGATGCGTTGTCACCCCTGAGGACTGAGATGAAATGCCTCGTTTCCAGTAAAAAGGGTATCCGGTTTTCTACACTCACCATACAAAACATAGCAGTAATAAACTGCTATTTTACGCTGATATTCCATGGGAGCGTGGTCTTACCCCGGTCGAGCCGACCTATTCATGCTGCAACCATGAAATAGCTGCAGCGTGGTCTGCCATGTATAACCCGACTGCAGTAACTATTATGTGGAAATTATTTTATTCTTAATTGTTCTTTGAAGTTGGTTTTTTTTAATTAAATTTCAAATTTTTTGACTCTTTTAAAAGTACCAAGGAATATCGTAAGCTCGAATGTCGTACAAATTGTTGCATTTAAAATTTAATCTCCTATTTTTCCACCCTTAGGGATGACATTTTTTCTTCAAATTTATATCGGATCAGTTCTGAAGTATAAATATTTAATAAAGAAAGAAACATCAAAATCGATTCACTATTAAGGAAGATATCGCGTAATATTTATACAAAAAACGCAATTAAATTGTAAATCTCCTGTTTTAAAGACGCCAAAAATTTAGTTTTATCTAGATGAGACCAGCCCTGAAGTTTGACCCATTTAATAAAATAACAATTATTAAAATTCGGTTTCCAATAGACAAAGCTATCATTAAAAACTCATTCAAACAAAAAAACAAACTTAAAATCCAATGGAGAACCTACTTTTTTGAAATCGGCTATTTTTTTTTTTAGTTTTCACTTATTTTACTTTAGATTTTATTTTCCTTTATTGCAAATCCAGTCAAATTGTTTGACCTAAAGTCGAAAAGATAGAGAGAAAATGACTCATTTAATCCACTTAAAAAATTCAAAGGCATAATGAAAACATCAAAATGGTGAGGTTTGCAGTCTTCAGGACTAGCTGCATTTTTAAAGAGGCGCAAATGAGGGGGTTCCGTTACAAGCCCGACGAGTAAGCAAGCCGTGCGTCGACCTCCTTTGTTTTTACTGCAAAACCACCTCAAATTGATCCACCCTGTCCCCTTCCCAATGAAACACTCTTTACTGAAAAGTAGCTCTTGAATATAATCTCGGGGGCCCTTGTACGTTAGTCGCGCGGCGTTCAGCAGAGAAATAACTTAAAAAGAAATATTAATGCACTGAAAAAGAAAATGAGAATGCTAGATGAAAGAATGTCGGGACTATGTGATATGGGGGTGTTCACAATCTCATACAAAACAAAATATGATAGGTACAAAGATATGAAACTTCCTGACGCCGTTGATAGTAAAAGGTGGTTGGAGAAAGCACTCAAGACTAACACCGTACCACTTTATGCATTGGGACCAAAAAAAAATCAGAGATAAATCCTTGTAACTATTGGCTGATAAATGTTTTTACTCTGTAAAAGATTATTTCAACTAAAAATAAATAATTTCAAATTAATTGATATTTGAAATATTTTGTTAAATTTTAGTTGTAAGCCACAGATTCAAAATACTAGTAAGATATAACGTATTTTGACTTAAAAATATTCTTATTATACTACTGCGAGTAAGAGATAGATAAGTTGCGCTGGCATATTATAGGATTATCCGAAGTCCGAATAGAGAGGGAGGACACGGTAATCCTCGAATCCGGTAACTTGCTCTATCACCGGGAGGGCGACCATCTGTCCCAAGGAGGTGTCGGATTTATCGTCCGCAAGTCTCTCGTTAACAACGTTGTAAAGATCGGGAGTGTGTCGACGAGGGTTGCGTACCTTATACTCAGAATCACCAAACGGTATTCGCTGAAGGTCATACAGGTTTACGCACCAACCTCGGCACATCCCGATGAGGAGGTGGAGGAAATGTATGAGGATATCTCTAAAGTCATGCATTCCTCCAAAACCCAATATACGGTGTTAATGGGAGACTTCAATGCAAAACTAAGCACAAGAGAGAACGGTGAGCTGAACGTAGGGACATTTGGAATAGGGCAACGGAACCCAAGGGGCCAGCAGCTGGCCGACTTCATGGAGAAAGGGGGACTCTTTGTGATGAACTCTTTCTTCCAGAAGCGGCCCCACAGGAAGTGGACCTGGTCGAGCCCCGACAGTTCGATAAAAAATGAGATTGACTTCATTATGACGACCAGACGACAACTGTTCCACTGATCAGTTGTCGTCAAGGAGACATCACTGTCTCCGTGATCACGAGGGTGAAAACTGGTAGCGATCACCAAATGGTTAGAGGCACACTGAACCTAAACGTTAAGTTATAGAGGTCTCGTCTAATGAAGTCAACGCTCCGTCCCCCTCGTGCTCTGTTCCAAAGTCTCGAAACCTTTCAGCTCGAGTTACAAAACCGTTTTCAGTGGCAGCCTCGTATCGATAGGCGAAGTGTAGGGCGACCCCCCACGAGATGGAGTGACGACCTGGTAAGACATGCAGGAAGTCGATGGATGCAGGTGGCTCAGGACTGTGCTTTGTGGCATTCCTTGGGGGAGGTCTATGTTCAGCAGTGGACTTATGAAAGGCTGTAATGATGATGATGATGAATATTGCGAGAATAACGTTTTAGTTGATAATTGCATAAATATTAACAAAATGAAAATATTTAATAAAAATATATGAGCAAATGAAACAACATATTGTAGAAAACAACAAGATTAAAAAAAAACAAAACGAAAATAGCATAGCGAAAAATCCTTCATACGACAAATTTATATGTACTTATATATCAAAGCGACGAGACGCGAAATAGGGGCGAGGTTAGGAAGCTCTTATCGTTTTTTTTATTATGGTCTCAGCTGCAGTGTCCTTGAAATTGAGAGTGCAACGATTCAACGCCTTATTTCTTTCAGTGTAAGATCTCAAAGTACAAACGAAAAAAAAATTAAAATGAGAATGCAAAAAATGAGAAAAAATTTTTTTTACGTGGTAGAGCAATTCTGTAGCTATATTAATTGTATTGTTGTAGCACGAATGGGTTGGCTCGACCGGGAAAGAACCACGTTCTCACAGAACACCAGCGTAGAATAGCAGTTTAATGCTGCTGTGTTTCGTATGGTGAGTGTAGAGAACGGTAGACACTATTTACTCGAAAAGAAGCATTCCATCTTAGTCCTCATGGCTAACAACGCATCTGCATTTTGATTCGCAAACAAGGATAGATGTAGATGTCTATTTGTCTCAGCATTCACTTACCATCGGGTGGACTGTGTGCTCGTTTATTACCCTTATCCTATAAAAAAAATCTTTTTTTTATTTTAAATTCTTAATATTATTAAATTAAAAATTAAAACGTTCAGGTGACGGAAACTATGTGCTATATCTGTTGGTGATATATCATATAAAATAAAATATGAAAAGTGCAGTGGTAGAATGTTTTAGCGCCGTTGGATTGAGAGTCGATTTAAGGAAAGGTCCTGAAGCTCTTGTGACCTTCGTCAGAACCAAGGAAAAAGCCAATGTTTTGTATGTATATTTGATGCAATATTTAAACACGAAAAATTTGGGTTCGGCGGATTTACTTCCATAAAATCCTCTCCAATATGAAAGGAGGCCTGTGCCCAGCAGTGGGACGTATATAGGCTGTAACTTTACTGTAATTTTTTACGTATAGTCCGTACAGATAATGAATGGGATTAGAAATGGCGGGTCATCAAGCCCGTACCGTCAAAATGCACAGTACCAATAGCGAAAATCCGCTAATAACGGTATATCGTTATAATATTATATTATTCCGTTAATTGGATTTTCTGTTAATGGGAAAACATTTGAAAAGAATTGTATACGCAAGTAGGTATATCAATTTTTAAATAACATTCAAAACTAGTGACGTGCTTTGACTTTGCCTGGGTGGGATCTATTAATGTGGCGTTATTTGGACTTAAGATAATCATTAAAGACCATTTATTTTATCTTATCAATTTTTCTATTTTAATAAATTTTCAAAATATTTCAGATAAAATTTAGTCTAGATCACTCTTGGTATATTACTCTCTATTTTTTTTCAGTAAAATTTTATTAAAATCGGTTCAGCAATTCAAAAAGATTAGTTCGGACAAAACAATAAACAAAATTTTTAAAAATGGGTTTAAAACCTCATGTCTCATGCTCTCAATAGGATGCAAATATTTTATTTAATTATTTATTTCAGGCAGAGCCCATATAAGTTTTTAACAAATTAAAATTATAGCTATGGTTATTAAAAATACATTAAAAAATCTATAAAAACAACAGAAAAATTCAAACAGTTGTGAGATAGATCCACACAACACCATATACATTGTTATGCTGTTGTGTGGACCCGCACCTACGCTTGTAGAAATGGGAAGTCCCACCGATCAACGAATACCCCAAGGATACTGTTGGTGCTGTTTCGCAAACGGGTCAGTACCTAACCTAACTATCGCGGCGAAGCCGTCAATACGGCTCTCAGCAAATATACCTGAGGCGCTGCATCGCCATGGCGGCCCCAACAGTACCCTCAAGGCATTGTTGTATTGAACACGTAGATCGCTGCCTGCTCGCTGTGTATAGCTCACCCACAGGCTGCAACAGTAGAACGATTGACAGAAAGCTTTAAAAAGTATTACTTTCACCTGCCTACTACAACGCGCAAACCTGCGAGCCAGCATATTACAACGAACGGCCAACGATCTACGCTCCCTCTCCATGTCCATATCGTCTTTCAAATCAACTGTAACCCAGTAGCCAAGGTACTTAAAACTCGCAATCCGTTTCAAAGGTTTCCCACACAATGTAATTTCCAGAAGTACAGTGTATTTAATTAAACCTGACTTAAATAGAATCCACTCACTTTTACTTGTGTTGTACTTAAGACCGTGATTCGCTGCGTAGCCCTCACAAATAGACAAAAGTCGTCTCATGCCGCTAATAGATAGACTCAACAGCACCATATCATCAGCGTAACTGATATTATTCGCGTCGTGTTGGAATAACGATATAATCTCTCTGGGTGCACTAAATATATATATTTAATACAACAATATTAACAAACAAAATCAACTACAATTTATAAAGAAAACTCAAAACGCGTCGCTCACAAATTAGCGAAACCGGACTGAATAATTTTTTTTTGTAATTTATTGCATTTTGTTATCATTGATTATAATGATTAGTTGGATAGACGCATATCGCAACGTAGTTTTTATGCAGTTCGTACCGGCGGGTGTGAGTATAAATAGTGACAGTGTGCGAGTGAGAGGTGAATAGAGGCAACGCCATTTTCAATCCCATTCTTTAACCACGGATTAGCACGGGTAGTGCAATGTTTGGAATAAATGTTTGAAAAAAATCTGACAAGAATATTACGTTTACACATATATGCAGCACATTTGTATACTTACATACTATTATTATTTACGACTTCTTTGTGGAATCGGCCACCACTAGAGATTTTTCCGGACCGATACGACTTGGGGACCTTCAAAAAAGAGCCTATTCTTTTAAAAAGGCCGCCAACTCACCTGCAATTCCCCTGGTGTTGTAGTTGTCCATGGGCGGCGGACACTTAGCATCAAATGAACCGCATGCTCCTTTGACTCCTCACCTATAAAATAAGTTGGTAAATGATAACAATAGAATATCAAGTACAGATTATTCTATTGTGGTATTAATGCAAGTAAAAAATAAACACTTTCACACAGTATATAAATATATTATATTATAATATTACATACACGGTGGAAATCGATTTTATTGCAATTAAGCATAATATCAAAAAATTACCTTTTGTAACCATTAGAATCAAAAAAAAAATACTGCGTCGACTGGTAACGGCCTCGTGTCTCTGTCACAGCTAAATAGCTTAATTATCTTTTTAGTTAACTGCCTAGCCTTTTTACTATTTACTTGCGGGCTGAATGATATTCAGCCCATACATTTCAGCTGATGCGTATTTTATAACATTTCTTGCTTAATTATGCACAAGGTGCTATATCTATACAATTAAATAAAATTGAAGTATCTGTTTATGTCAAAATTACAGCTTTTTACTAAATGCAGTACTTATAAAAAAAACACAATTTTAAAAATGTTTGTCTGTCCGCCTATTTGTTCCGGCTAAACTCCGAAACGGCTGGACCGATTTTAACGGGACTTTTTGAACCTAGCTGACGCTAGAAAAAAATTAAAACACTAAATAACACGCATAAATATAATTATGTAATATGTAATACACCTTAACCTACTGTCTCTGATATTACAAGATAGTTGCAGTGTTGAATTAGACGCATCGACTGAATATCATTGAGGCCGCTAGTTAGACGACGCCCTTTAGTAAAAAGGCTAGGTTGTTCATTGAAAGGTTAATTAAGCTAACATTCTTACGCCACGTAGTAGAGCCACGCTGCAGCTATATTAGTAGTAGAGTTGTAGCACGAATGGGTCGGCTGGACCGGGGAAGGATCACGCTCTCACAGAATACCAGCGTAAAATTGCAGCTTGACACTGCTGTGTTTCGTATGGTGAGTGTAGGGAACCGGAGACCCTTTTTACTGGACACGAGGCATTCCATCTTAGTCCTCACGGGTGACGACGCATCTGCATTTCGATTTGTAATCGAGGATAGATTTAGATGTCTGTGGGCCACAGCAACCACTTACCATCAGGCGACTGTGTGCTCGTTTGTCACCCGATCCTATAAAAAAACGTAGGTTTCTTATTATTATTCTTACGTTACGTAAACGCCTGTATTTCTATTTAATTTTTTCTAATTAAATTTAATTGCAGTTTGCAGGCAATATTTGGGTCATTCAGACATTAAAAAAAAGAGTTAGTTGCCACTATTGCTACTATATCTATTTAACAGTGTTTTTAAATTGCTTTACGAAATATGTCTAGTGTAATGTATCAGTGTATACGTTATTTTCTGTTAATAATTATTGGTAATATGTAATTTTTGTCTATATTTTTTATTTCATAAATTTACAGGAAAAAAGAATAGTTTGTTGAGATCTAAGATAAGATGATTCTTTTTTTTAATTATTTGAAAGCTGGTTCTTCTCATTTGGTCCCATATAAATTTGATCAAAGTCGACCAATAGTTTTTGAGTTATTCTTAGTAATTTGTATTGAAGTCGGTTGTACAAAATTTTTTATTTTTTATTATTAGTATTCAAGATATATAATATTATGTAGCAGGTAATTTTGCCGCGGCTAACTTTATTTTTATAGAATAAGGGTGACAAACGAGTACACAGTCCATCTGATGGCGAATTAAAATGCAGATGCGTTGTCAGCCGTGAGAAATAAGATAGAATGCCTCTTTTCCAGTAAAAGAGGCCTCCGGTTCTCTACACTCACCATACGAAACAGTCGAGGCGACGCATTCGTGCTTTTTTTGCGCCCAGAAGCAATTAAAAGGGGGTAGCCGTTACGCGAGGAGGTGGTGAATGCTTTATGCATACCACGACAGCCGGTCTGTCGTGGTTATGTGGGACTCACTGTGTCTAACCTATCCTAACCACCCTAAATGTACCCACTAAACACCACCTATGGGGCTGTCATTGGCTGATTAGGCCTTTCTGCCAAATTGGAAGCGACCCTCTTTTGGGAAAAGAGGGCGCAGTTGTTTTAAGAAATTGTTGAATTGTAGGGAGCTCTAAGTCCCGATGGAGGTCGGCGTTACGGACGTACCAGGTTGCGTTCGTAGCTCGACGAAAGAAGAGGTTTTGAACTACTTGGAGTTCATTAATGACCTTGGGGTCAGCGTGAGCAAATATAGGGCCCGCGTAAGACATGACTGGCCGTATACAGACCTTATAAAGGGTTCGCTTGTTTCGGAGGGACATTTTACTGTGTCGGCCCAGCATACTGTTGAGCCTACTCAGATAAAAATGTGCGTTGCGGGATACTCTTTTGACATGGTGCCCGAAGGAGAGCCTTGTGTCAAGGGTGACATCTAAATATTTGGCGGTCTTATACCAGGGGACAGGGGTTCCTAGCATACGGATTGGTGGAGTGTTTTTGAGGCGGCGTCATCTATAATCGAAGTAAGCGGCAGAGCTCTTCTCCGGGTTCACATCGATGCGCCATTTTTGGAACCAAGCTCTTAGATCATCAACTGACTTTTGTATCTTGTTTCGTATGAAAGGTAGCGAGATACCTTTACAGTAGAGAGCAGTGTCGTCTGCGAAGAGGGAGAGCTGAACACCTTTCGACGGGATGGGAATGTCGTTGATGAACGGTATGTACAGTAGAGGAGCAAGTACTGAGCCCTGAGGGACACCAGCTTTTATGGGGCGCTGAGAGGAGAGCGTGCCTTCGTGTCTAAAACGAAAGGTACGATTCTTCAGGTAAGAGGCCACGAGACGAACAAGACGATCGGGGAGACCTATTTTATATGATTTGAAGATAAGGCCTTCGTGCCAGACTCTATCGAATGCTTTAGCAATGTCGAAAAAGACTGCGATGGTCTTATGACGACGAGAATAAAAACCGCTGAGGATGTATTCCACAATACGGTGAATTTGTTGGGGATAAGAATGTTTCGCTCGGAAACCAAATTGGTAGGGGATGACAAGAGGGTCACCATCTGTGGGAAACAGATGGAGCCTCATGCGTCTGAGGATGACTCTTTTGAAGAGTTTGCCCATGGCCTTGAGGAGGCTGATGGGACGATGACTGGAGGGTTGAGAGGCTTTTCTGGCTTGGGAATACCAATGACAGTTACCTCTTTCCACGTAGTGGGAAAGTAACTAAGATTGAAGCAGGCGTTGAAGATAATAGCTAAAAATTAACACTACAACTATGTTATTAACATAGCTGCAGCATGGTTCTACCACGTAAAATACTACTAATAACTTTTTGTTTTTTGGCTATGGTATCTAAATAATTGCAATTTGTCATCTACCGCTACAGTTACAACCTATTAAAGTATATTTGCCTCGTAGAAGAATATTTGCCATAGTTGCCACGCTTGGTAAGTGGGTTGGCAACCGTAGTTTTATTTTTATTTTTAGTCGTTATTAGGAAGGCGCTGCTGCCATCTCCTGATTTTTTACCCTTTGTAGCTTACGACAACGAAGGGACGATATGGGGTAGTGAGTATATTTGTCACTTACAGCAATATTATTTTCCCGCATCGATACATACAACCATATATACCTTGGTCTTGATATAATAAATCATTATGTCACCCTTATGTTGTTATTTAAACTCCCGTTGAAAAAATATCATGTCTTATCAAAATAATGAATCTTTAATTTAAAATTCTTTATTCAAGATTGTGAAGATTGAGTACGTTCAGTCATGTGAAATTATTTAAATTCAAGAACACTTGACACTGCTAAAGGTGTCAAGAGATGAGATGCATCCGGACATTATCCGACGTCGTGTGGCGAGTATATAATCTTCCGATTGCATCAAAGGTCAGTCGCTCGAGGCAGAGCGAGGCTCTTTTATTGATTTCGACGCCAACGTCATTATCCCCACTAGTATCAATTTTGAAGTTGTTTTGCCAACTATATGGCTTCAAGAGCAATTATTATAAAATCCCTAATAATACAATGATTTTATCTTCTACTCATAAAGTATTCGTGCAAAATCGATTTGTAACATTTTTTAATTTTTCTTTATAGAATAAGAGTGACAAACGAGCACACAGTCCTCCTGATGGTAAGTGGATGCTGTGACACATAGACATCTACATCTATCCTCGATTAAGGATCAAATGTAAATGCGTTGCCACTCCTGATGACTACGATGGAATACCTTGTTTCCCGTAAAAAGAGTCTCCGGTTCTCTACACTTACCATACAAAACACAGCAGCATTGAGCTGCTATTTTACGCTCGTATTCTGTGAGAGCGTGGTCCTTCCCCGGTCGAGCCAAGCTATTATGGTTGTAGCACGAATGCCAACGCATTCGTGCTACAACCATAATATAGCTGCAGCATGGCTCTACCACGTAAGAACTTCTACAATATATGTATTATACAACAAAAATATTAGTAAAGGGATAATGTGATAAAACCTTTTGATTTGAAATTAATAGTTATTCAATTGTTATTGTAAACATTTTCCCATATCACACATAGTTTTTGAGACACTATCAAAAGAACTAAGTTTAAAGTGAATTAATATTTGCCCTACTTGCCCTAAAAGCACTAATAAAACTTTAAAGATTGCTTGTTTAAGTTCAAAGCGAAAGAAGCCGTGAGTAAAAGCTAGTTGTTTTATCAAACAGAACAAATAACGCTATTTATCCAGGCAGTGGCTTGAAAATCCTTCAAAATGTTTTCACGTGAACGCAAAGGCGGCCAGATAAGAGTTAAAAAAAAGTAAAACAAGTCCTGCATTCGTACCGTCTAAAGGCTGAAAAGGAATTTTTGTCATATCATGTCGCCTTCCCTCTGCGGTTTTATTATTTTCTTCACAAGGAGCACGTCTGAAGTTTTAGCTCTGCTTTTACGAATGTCTGGCGAGTTTTTTCGTACTAGTGTTTCAAAGACGAGATTTTGCTACCGCTAGGTTTTTTTGAAGTATCATCTTTTACTTTAGCCCTTTATAATTGTTTTTTATCAAGCTATAAAGAAATATGGACCAGTTATATGAGCCAGTAGCATAGCTAAAATCGAAGTCAAAAGTACGTAATTTTTTTCCTTGAACTTAAAATAGCTGCCTACGTTGCAGTTCCTGACATCTCTGGTCTGATTTGGATATTCCAATTAGTTGATTATGTTATGTTTTTAGTTTTTTTTTTCAATCCAAATGAGTAGCGACGATTCTCGAGATAAAATTTGCCATTATAGGATTTTATAGCCTCTTGTAAAATTAATATCATTTTATATATATATACAGGGTTATTTTACAATAACCGGCCAAATTTGCAGAGAAGGTTCAGAATAAATAATATAGGCAAACGGCGAAGAAAAATTAACAAAAAAAAATTCAAACATTCTGTCTTTTTAATCGTTTAAATTCAAAATGCGTGGTAATGCATTATTTTAACTGATTTTCATTTATAAATATCTAACGCCTACTATTTACTACGCACACATTATGTAATATTCGATCGGTCGGCAAAAACGTTGGGAATTGAATCGCACACAAAGTAGCGCGCGTACGCGTAGTTGTTGCCCATAAATCACATCAATTTGGGGGCCTAATTTACTCGTATTTTCAAAAACTGCAATAATGGTATCGTTAGTTATATATTTGAACTTAAGTTTAAAATTTAGCTACTCTTTGAATAATAACCCTGTATAATCATAGGTGCACCTGTTAATAGTTTTGTAATTTCCAATCGACTTGAACGACGGGGGTCACATTCACACAATCCATCCATTATCCATTACAGCCTATAAAAATACACTGCTTAGGGGGGTTTATGCCACAGTGGCCACGCTTGGTAGGTGGGTTAGCAACCGCAGTTATTTCATTATTTTGAATTGCTATCAGGAAGATGCTAGTTCATCACCTGTTCAATTTCCCTTTGTTGCTTCTTAACGACACCCACGGGTGATATGGTATAGAGGATATCCTTACACGGCTAATCCACGGTAATTTCTTACATTCACACAATTTATTTATTTTATCAGGACGATGGTTCAGAGAAAACTATGAACTATGTGTAACCTATCGATCCTGGTAAAAACTAGGACCATCAGGTAGCGCTACGGTCAAGTTTTTAACAAATTTAACATTTTAGGAACAAAATTGTAATGATGTAAGTTTAGTGCCATAAAAGAAAATTACGAAATTTGAATACGATAAATATTAGTAAAACTAATATGTGTGGTCAAGTTATTACATAATATTCTATATTTTACCCTGTAACAAGTCTGGAGTGAACCTGGAGTGAAAATACATCGCGCCACGCACTAAAAAGTCTGCCGAACCAGCCAAGGATATATTATGTTTTGTTTTTCGAAGTTATCTAATTAAACAGGTTTAAAAGACAAAGAAATAGGACAAATTATTTGATATACAAAACATTTCGTAAATATAATTTTTATCATCAACACAGCCTTATAAAAGTACACTGCTGAACATATTATACGCCCATAGATTACACCATTACACGACGAAGGTATTTCGTAAATATAAAGTCCTTAAAATAAACTCAATACTGGTAGTATACAGGTAGTATTGAGTTTATTTTAAGGACTTTACATAAATTAGATAGAAAAGTCGTACCCTTCAGTGAGACGCTTTACTTTTAAAACTTTCTTAAATTGAATTTATTTAATTTGACTACATTTAGTAAAATTTCGGGAATCAAGAAAGTGACAAAACATTACTATTTAAAAATGTATTTATTGCTTTTCGAAGTATTCTCCGCGAAATTTGACACATTTTTCCATACGATGGAACCAAACATTGAAGCAACCATTCCATTCGGAATTTGGGGTCTCCAAAATAGCCGTTTTGTAGGCGTCCACAGCTTCTTCAGGTGATGAAAATCTCTGTCCACGAAATTTATTCTTTATTTTAGGGAAAGTATAGAAATCATTAGGGCTTAGGTCGGGGCTGTACGGAGGATGGTCTAATAATTCTATGTTTTCTTGCTCTAAAAACTCTTTTGTTCTGTGTGCGGTATGAGAACTCGCATTGTCGTGATGGAGGATAATGCGGCGGTTGCAGTTCTCTTTACGGAGTTCAGAAACGACCTGTGGCAAACAAATGCTAGCATACCATTCTGCATTAACCGTTCATTGTCCCTCAAGAGGAATAGTCGTAACATGGCCGGTTTTGGAGACAAACGTGGCCACCATTTTTTTTGCAACACTCCGTGAACGAACAATTTTTGTTGGCTTTAACTCATTTTCGAACACCCAAACTCGTGACTGGTTTTTTGTTTTGGGTTTATACGCGTATATCCAGGATTCGTCACCTAATACAATGTTGTATACAGCATTTGAGGATCTTGCATGGAATCTTTCGAGAGTTCTGACGCATCAAGTAACGCGAGCCGCTTTTTGCTCTTCACAGATCGAATGCGGTATCCATCGGGAAAACAACTTTTTTACACCTAATTGTTCATGCAAGATTATTTGTATTTGACTCATGCCAATGTCTAAAGTTGCCTAAATTTCACAGTATGTCACATGTCGATCTTCCTCAATCAGCTTACGCACAGCGTCAACGTTTTCTTGGGTGACTGCAGTTTTTGGACGACCTTGACGGGGATCAGCACTGAGCTTGACACGTCCACGTTGAAATTCAGCAAACCAGTGATAAATTGTGGATTTGGGTGGGGCTTCACCACCAAATGCAGAAATCATCCGGTCAATACACTTTTTTTGTATTAAACCACTTTGAAAGTCATAATAAATCATCGCTCTTGAATTTTCTCGAGTCGATTCCATTTTCTCAACGACTAAACAAGTTTGACATAACCTTGTGACAAGACCGAGAATCTTTTTTTAAATAAATAAATAGTATTCAATTTAAAAAAACCAAGGACTTTTCAATTAAAAAGATTTTAATATGACAGGAACAGTGGAAATATTCCATTCCCGATACTTTTAGTGCAGCCTATGTAAATATCCTAAACAAAGTGAATAACGAAATTCATGTAGAACACCATTAAAAACGATCGCTAATAAAATGATACCAAAATGAAAACACAATCAGGTGTAATAATAAATAGATACAATGGATAAATGACAATGGCGTTCGTTAAAATGAGTCGAATAATACCAGATACAATGAAGCGCTGCGGGTGCTGCTATACCCATTGTGCCACACCTAAAGTGTTCTCGAAAGCTTTGTTTGGTACCGCGTTTGAATCCATAAACTTAATGTAGGGATATGGTAATGCAACAGCCTTATCTACAACGTGGGTTGAATGAATCTTTGTTTTCTTCTAATCTCTAGGACTAGCAAATGGAATAGCTGTGGGCTTGTCTCATTAAGTCGTTTATTTATATCTCTTTATTTTGACTTAATTCAATAACTCCTTAAAATTGTTTTTAATTAAAATTCTTTATATATTATTTTTTATTACTTACGTTCTATATTTCTTTCTAATAATTAAGTACTACATTCTTTTTTATTTATTTAATGTTTATTATAAACAGTGTATAACTTATGGTAAAAAGGGCGTACTTTTTGCCATAAGTTATTCTCTACCAGTCAATCTTCAATGATTTGAAATACGGCAGGCAAAAAAGTATTTTATGAATTTTAAAACCTTCATAATATCCATGATCTTATTTTAGTAGAGTAGATATTCCATTTTCAAATGTGTGTCATAATCAAAACATGATTTCATTTCTTTTATTTTTTTGTAAAATAAAAGACTACAGAAAAAAAACTTTCCCAAGTAACCTATATCTAATAATAGTCTATTTTCCCTTCATATACTTCTAAAAATAAAATCGATTACCTATCGAAGATCTTTGTACGTGCTATATTATGGTTGTAGTACGAATGGGTTGTCTCGACCGGGGTAGAACCACACTCTCACAGAATACAGCTTAATGCTGTGTTTTTTATGGTGAGTGTAGAGAACCGGTGACCCTTTTTACTGAGAACGAGGCATTCCATCTTAGTCCTCACGGGTGACAACTCATCTTTTTTCATTTGATTCATAATCTATGATAAATGATGTAGATCTATGGGCTACAGCATTCACTTACCATCAGGACTGTGACTATACAAAATAAAAGCATTAGTACATTTAGTGAAAGTCAACTACAATGTCTTTAAAGATAAATGTTGAACATACGTCTCCGCAATGATGCCTCATAAAGGAGTTACTTGCAATAATTGCAACACTTGGCAAGCGGGTTGGTACAAGCAGTTTATTTTTTATTTTCTAATTCTTACTATTAGAAATATGCTGATGCTGTTTTACTTTTTATTAAAAGTTATTCTTTTACCTTTTTCAGTAGTCTAAAGATTATCACTATCTCAATGTCGTCTAAATTGTTACTTTGAATGGTGGCTTTTACTTTATATTAAAATTAATTTATTTAGTAAGATAGGTAATTCTTTTTAATTCTTTGCCTACTCTTGTGCAAAAGCCTTAGTCTTTGGTTTAGCATACAGAATGAAAGGATATTTGTAGTATGATTTGATCCATCCTTTCTATCTGTTTGTTCATGAGAAATTCACATCGCACACCCCTCCACGCTTCACTTTCAGACGGAGCATACTTTGAAGTCTAGCCATCTGTCTACGTGACAGACTTATACTAATAAGAGTTTTCTTAACTGTTGTCACCTGCTCATTAGAACGCTCTTTCCCTAGGCTTTCGCTAGAAGAAAAGGTAGATATAGCCAATCTTGTCAATCTCGGACACAATCGCAGAGTAGTAAACCTCCCAGTATTCTACAAGATGCATTTTGGGGAGCATGAAAATCTGAACTCCCCCCCCCCTCTACTAAATGACAACCAGACGCTCGGCGTGTCTTCACTCCTTTGTCGTAGATAAGTTTTCTTCCAACCAAATGGTTTGCTTCATCGTGCGTAATACGTACATCAAAGGAATGGAATAACTTCAAAGCGCCTGTCTTTGTGTCCGTTTAAACCGTCTTAGTCCTTAGAGCCTTCTTTGTTTGAAGTTCATTGCAGGTGTCCATGGGCTGTAGCATTTATTTAACATATTATGTTTAATTTAAGTTCATTTGTCCCTTAAATTTTATATAAAAAGGTCGTGTCTGAAAACGAGGCATTCGATCTTGATATTCAGGCGTGGCAGCGATTCTGTCTTTTAATCCTTGGTCGAGGATGTACATCTAACATGTCTATGGACCTCAAGATTCATTTGCCATCAGGCGAACTGTGTGCTCGTTGATTACCCTTATTCTATATTTAAAAAAAAAACAATACTTATCTTTTAGCAACTTGAGAAATATGAAATTATTGCGTTTTTAGTTTCCTGACTTCATTTTTATTGTCTATATTTTTGCAGAATAGAATGAAAGAAACAAATAACATGAGAATATTATTCATAAAATATAATTAACTTTGAATCTAACAACATAATCCGAACTCTAAAGTAATAATGGTTATTACGAGTAAATGTCGAATAGCGTGTTTAAGGTCATGATGGTAAATCTACGAGGGATTAATACCGTCGTAAAGGATGCAAATTATTAATTGCTGCTTGCAGGGAATGATTCGCTATTGTAAATATGAAACAAAATAATTTGTCAGATATATACTAGAATAACCGTCACAATGTTCTGAAGTGATATTGAATCAATAAAGTAAAATATATAGATCTAAGTTGAGATACAACGTGAGAACTAAATGAGAAATAACAGCTTATGCTGCTGTATTTTATATGTAGAGTACCGGCGGAGACTCTTTTACTGGAAACGAGGCATTCATCTTAGTCCTCAAGAGAGACACATCTGCATTTTGATTTTTAATCGAGGATACATGTAGATATCTATGTGTCACAGCATCCACTTATTATCAGGTGGACTGTGTGCGCGATTTTCAACCTTATTCTATAACAATTAAAAATTAAAAATTTTGTACAATCGACTTCAATATAAATAATTAAGAATAACTCAAAAAGTATTAGTGCTATATATATATACCGTAAGTCCTATTGACGGCTTCGTGGCGCAATGGTTTAACACTGAGTTGCAGCGCTGAGGCTCGTGGGTTCGACTCAGACGCATGAAGGGTTCCGTACCACTGTAATACACGTTTCTAGGAGGGGAGCCCCTTTTAATTTATTTTAATTTTTATTATTTGTTATTATAGCGGCAACAGAAATACACATTCTGTGAAAATTTCAATTGTCTACCTATTACGTATCATGAGATACAGCCCACTGACAGACAAACGGACGGACCTACGGACGGACGGACGGATAGCGGAGGCTTAGTAATAGGGTCCCATTGGGTACGGAACCCTAAAAATAACAAAGATTTATCCACAAGGAATCGTACGCTCGACAGCTCATCAAGGTTAACAGTTGCACTACGAAAACCGCTAAGATTTTATAGGGAATAGGGACGGTCTCAAGGTCAACGCATTAAATGAGCAAAACAAGCAAACCATATACTGAATATACAGAGTGCCACACCATTACCGTCATGAATGGACGCATGAAGTTAGGAAAACATACGAACCATATACGGAATATACAGAGTGCCATATCATTTTGTCATGAACGGACGCATAAAGTTAGCAAAACACAAACCATATACGGAATATACAAAGTGCCACATCATTTTCGTCATAAACGGACGCATTAAGCTGGCAAAACATACGAACCATATACGGAATGTACAGAGTACCACATCGTTTCCGTCATGAATGGACGCATGAAGTGGGCAAAACAAATGAACCATATAGGGAATATACAGAGTGCTACATCATTTCCGTCATGAACGGACGCATTAAGTGAGCAAAACATACAAACCATATACGGAATATACAGAGTGCCATATCATTTTCGTCATGAACGGACGTACTAAGTGAGCAAGCACACAAACCATATACGAAATATACAGAGTGCCACATCGTTTCCGTCATGAATGGACGCATGAAGTGGGCAAAACATACGAACCATATTAGGAATATACAGAGTGCTACATCATTTTGTCATGAACGGACGCATTAAGTGAGCAAAACACACAAACCATATACGGCATATACAAAGTGCCACATCATTTCCGTCATAAACGGACGCATTAAGTTAGCAAAACATACGAACCATATACGGAATGTACAGAGAACCACATCGTTTCCATCATGAATGGACGCATGAAGTGGGCAAACACACAAACCATTTACGGAATATACAGAGTGCCACACCACTTTCGTCATAAACGGACGCATTATGTGAGCAAACACACAAACCATATACGGAATATACAGAGTGCTACATCATTTCCGTCATGAACGGACGCATTAAGTGAGCAAAACATACAAACCATATACGGAATATACAGAGTGCTACACGATTTTCGTCATGAAATGAAAATGAAAAAAACATGAAAAATACTGTGTTTACGGTCCAACCGCAAATGTATGTTTTTAATCGCAAAAAAAACATTTTCATGTAATTAAGAAATCCTTTTTCACCCGACTGCCTCAGATGGAGGTAAATGTTTTTCGAGAGATTGTATGTATGTATGTCTATTTCTTGCTCACGCTCTGCTTATGAGTTGTTGTTAGATTTATCTTGGGCTGAGATCTATAGACCGCACTTTGACTTTGCACAGACTTTTCTTTCGAGCTAAGACAATGTCGGTATTTATAGCGCTAACTTCGAAGTTCCTGCTGAGTGCGCGCTTAGCAAAGCCTAAATTACCGATATCGACGACTTACCTAAAACTCAGGATATTATCCGAAACCACCATATTAATTTTAAATTGTTCGTATTCTCCAATTCTTCGTAACAATAAATAGGTAGTTTTAGGCCGTCTTCTAGTTGTAAATAGCATTCATCCATTTGGTACTTATGTAATTTTAATCGTATTCTTTCTTAAAATATTTTTTTTTCTTTTGTTTTTTTTTTGCGCTCATCTCATCCGTTCCCGTTCTCATACACCCGTTTCCTAATTCATGTGATAATAACTTATTTATGAAATAGAATTTGGACAGTTTTCGATTTTAAATAAATTAATATATATATATATATATATATAATATATATATATATATATATTATGTGTTTATATATATATATATGTGTGTGTGTGTGTGTGTGTGTGTGTATATATATATTATAGCCCCTATCCTATAATATATATATATATACGAACATGCGGCTCACCTGATGGTAAGTGACTACCGTCGCCCATGAACAACTTTGCAGTTGTTCATGGGCGGCGGTAGTCACTTCTAATTATCAACACCAGGGGAATCGCAGATGCGTTATATATATTTTAATTTTATACAGTAATTTTGATTTTAAATATATATATATATATATATATATATTATATATTTTACACAGTAAAGTCAAAAACATAATATGTGGAATGAAGCTTCCATTAATATTTGGACTTCCTGAGCCTTAGCATAAGCTTAGCTTAATCTTAGCCCGATACGACTATAAATTCAGAATCAAAGTTTATGCTAAGCATAATCTTTGACAAAAAGCTAAGCTTTTCGTAAGCAAAGTCAAAGTACGATCTATAGATCTCAGCCTTAATTGTGAATGTGAGATAGGGTTTAACTTTCTTTTCTTTTTATTGAACTTTTTTACGTAGTCGGAGCTTATAATTTTAACCATTGGATTTGTTGTAGTTGTATCAAATGCAGCCAACGTTCTTGGCACTATAGTAAAACGGTACGGTAATAAATATTGTATATGGTAGAAAAGAAATAAAGTAATAAATACGTTTAAACTTAAAAAAATTATAATTGTACTACAATTTGCTACTACCTGAGCTACCACGGCTAAAATAGTAATAAACTCATAATATCAACTTTTACAAATTTAAATCACTTATATAAAACGCAATAAGCTAAAAAAATAAAAATATTAAAATCAGAAAATAGAACTGAAAAGAAGGGGATGTTATTACAAACTAACATAGCGCAACCGATAAACACAATAAAACATCAATTCAACTAACTTATACTTAATGAAGCGTATCAAAATATCGGATATTCTTGTGGCTGACGGTGGTCCGATAAAGGCGCCATCAAACTGTACACGAATGTAGCTAATAGTTTTATGAACACAACGCAATTAAACCATGATCGGTCATGCATTGGAAGACGGCTGACGTTGTTTTCATCAATCTGAACATGAATAATTTTACCTTGGAAAAAATAAAAGTTATAGTTCTATAACCTTTCAGAAATGTAAGGAGTCTTATGCTTAGCTGTGAGACGTATCACGTGGATGTCAAAGTTCTAGAAGGTTTACGTGGTAGAGCCATGCTGCAGTTATATTAATAGTATTGTTGCAGCACGAATGGGTCGGCTCGACCGGGGAAAGACCACGCTCTCAAAGAATACCAGCATAAAATAGCAGCTTAATGCTGCTGTGTTTCGTATGGTGAGTGTAGAGAAGCCAAGACTGTTTTCACTGGAAACGAGGTATTCAATCTTAGTCCTTACTGGTGACAACGCAACTGCATTCTGATTCGTAATCGTTGGTAGATGTAGATGTCTATGGGCCACAGCAACCACTTACCATCAGGTGGACTGTGTGCTTGTTTGTCACTCTTATTCTATAAAAAAAGATAATTAGAAATTAGTAATTATGCTCAGGGTGTTCTTGAAATGGAGGAAGTTTCGCATGGATTCACCTGTATCGTCATGCAATGCGAGTTTTTAATATACATATTTGTGGCAAGGAGAACCCTTGCTCTTCTCGTCCGAAGACTGTTTTCTTAAGCGAAGACTGAAGTGTAAAGATATCTAATGGCATTGTAATAGATCTTGGAATAATATTTCAAATTTAACCGAAAAATTCAAGGCAGGGACTGGATAAGGAATCTAAGATGCGTACTGCTTTTGTCATCAAAAAAAATCAATTATGGTAAACTAAGATTAATAACCGTGTAATGGTGGTGCAAAAATATCCACTATCCCATATCATCACGAGGGTGTCGCAACAGACGACAGACTGAAACAAATCTGGAGACGAGCAGCAGCGTCTTTTTTTTTTTTTTTTGATAAAACGTTACCCCCACACTAGGATTTTCTCCTGTATCGTGGAGGCAGTTTACAAACACAAATTTCACAAGGACAAACATCCAGACCCGGAACAATCATTTATAGGCCATACAAATACTTGTTCCGTGCGGGATTCGAACCCGCGCCCGCCAGCGCAGCAACTCATTGCTAAGCCACTGCGCCACGGAGCCGTCAGCGTCTTCTTAATAACTACTTAAAATAAAAAAAACGGTAGTTGACAACCTGCTTATCAAGCGTGGAATATCTCTATGAGGCAATCTATGTGAAATATCTCTATGAGTCAATCTATGTGGAAGGTCTATGTTCAGTAGTGGACTTTAATAGGCTATAATGATAACGGTAACGGTAAGATCACTATGGTCGTTAATAAAATAAATAAGCAGTCAGTAATACACTACCCCATTCCATTACTACTCTTAAATGTGATGCTGATGGTTTTTGAAGAAACACTCGCAAATGTGTAATCGGGCGTTGACGTTTGACTATTTAAGTCTTCTTTTATTTAGGGAAAATGGAAAAACGCATACCGGCTCGTGCGAGCGAGGATGTATTATGTTGCACTGACTAAAACACCATTATTAAAGCCTCACAATGCTCAGAAACGACCCTAAGTATCTATTCAGGTTTGTTTCTGGAACCAAAACTACGGTGATGACATCGTCATTATCATGGTAGCCTTTACACTTCTGCCGTTTCCTGTTTTCTAAATTTCAATATGCAATATTTTCTTTTATCTACCTACTTCAAAAAAAATTGGATTCTCAATTCGATTGTATTTTTTTTGTGCTGGTGCTTCTCGTGTAGTCCCATATAAATTTGATTAAGATCTGACCAGTAGTTTTTGAGTTATCCTTAATAATACGTATCTAATGATCGACTACATGATGATGTTCTCATTTTATTTATATTGATGTTGTTTTGTACAAAATTTTTAATTCTGCCACTTGTTTTTTATATCTAGCATGTTTATATGTATTTGAGATATTTTTTACACCACATTGCATAATGCATCTATTGTTAAAAATATAAGTACGGAGTGCCAGCTTCAAATAGCAGGCTATTTCTGTCGTGTTTCGTGATGGATGTAGTGTGTAGTGAACTAAAGACCCTTTTTTACTGTAAACGAGGCATTCCATTTTAGACCTTAAGGTTACGACGCATCTGAATTTTGATTCTTAATCGGGGATAGATATAATGTCTATGGGACCACAAGCCACAGCATTCACTTACCATCAGTTAGGCAGTGTATTCGTCTGTCGTATTCTATAAAAGAGCGACTTTCTAAATGGTCATTATACAGTTACAGCATCTTTCATACCAGAGCATTGTTAAATATAATAAAGATAATATAAGGATCAGTTTACGAGCCTAACATTTCACAAAACTTAATTATCTTAATAAGCTTGACTTGCAAACACCTGCCATTTATCTAACAACTTGCCAACGTCTAGTAAATCCTATTATTACAACAAAGAGTTTCCCGCAACAAACTGTAGAAATGTTTAGATTTATGTAGTCTAAGGTTTCGAGTATAATTGAGAGTAAGAAGGCTTAACTGTACTTTTGAACGTTTCCTCTAGGTGAGCTGACGATATACAAATATGTTTTCTTATTATATAACAGGCTAAAAATCTTTGAATGCTCCATCTACCAACATTAAAAGTTTAAAATTGTTTTAATGTTATATAAACAGAGAAAAGGTCTCCTGAAAGACGTTTTAGAATATAATTGTCGTTTTAAAATACCATTACTATCGCTGTTTAGGCCCAAACATGGTCATTTGAAACGGCATGCAATCGCCTTTGACTAAGCGAATCGCCCAATGTAGTCCAGTCTACCTTTGTTGGAGCAGCTCAGGGCGTGCACAGTCACAGCCTATGAAAAATCCACTGCTAGATATAGGCCTCCACCATTGATTGGAGGAGGAGGGACATTTGCCATAGTTACCACACTTGCCTAGCCTTTTTAGGAAGGTGGTTTTTGAAATACACGTTAAATATCGTTTCAGTTATTCTATCATTACGTTATATTACTTCATATCATTCGTGCCAAAATAAAGATCAAACGGCTCAGTAAGTAGAGCATTAGCTACCGAGCCAACGCTTCGGGCCGCAGGTTCAAATCTCGCATATAATAACAAATATTTGATTTAATTATTGTTCCGCATCTGTATTACTGATTGGAGAAAAATTAAATAACTGTTCCGGATCTGGATTAATATCCGTATGTACGTAAAGCGCCCCCACATTATAGAAAGTTCTAAAATAGTGGCAACTTTTACAATTAAAATTACATAAGTAGGCATATTATAAATGTATCCATTCATGGAATTTCGTAGTCAAATATTGTAGTAGTAGTAATATTGTAGTTTTATAATGGGTAATTTTAAGGGAATACAAGTTTTTGATATTGTGTAATTGTAAAACCAAACCTAAAACCATTAATTACAATCATTCTTCAAGTCTTTGTATTTGAAAATTAGCGTTCCTAATTTGTTAATATTCACGTAGTCTAGCGGCCTCCTCTTATTACCGATAGGGTTATGGGACGACGAAGTGTCCACCGCGTTACCCCAATGCGTGTTAATGGATTTCACATGTCTTTAACATATTTTTTTAATTTCCCAGACGAACAAACATTACGATGTTTTTCATCACTACTGAGCACGTGGTAAATCAGCACTTAAAATTAGAAATAATAATTTCATTGGTGCCTATGGGGATTGAACCCAGGTCGCACTGTGTATACGAATAATCAAATTACGTTGAAAGAATTTTGGGGCGCGGTCTGCGGTCTACGCAAAATTGCATGTTGTATTTAGTAAAATAAATATAACTTTCGAATTAATTGCAATGAAATTCAATAATTTCACATCCAAAAGTGTACTTACGCATTAATTATTTAAATTAAACATTGATCGTCGGGCACTATGGGACATCGTCAGCATGTCACAACAGTCTTTTCCCACGGCAGTCATCCATGTGTGGCTCTTACTTTATACCTTACCGCAATGCATTTAAAACTCAATTCCATTGAAAGAAAGCTTAAAATCGATCGCTTGAACTGAACATGGCTTATTGTTTTCACTCTGGTCATTTCTCGAAGTCAGTAGAAAAGCTCTAAGGGCCTTGTATGGGCGTAAGTAATTAACGGTTTGCAGTGTTCTGCGCCGGCATTTCATGCTCGGTTGGATGAGAATTCTTCTAAGGAAAATGTCACTCCTCAAAACGAAAAAAAGTTGTCAAGTGCTTTGTTTAGTTACACTTGTCCTAGACTTTCGCGGTTTGAGCCAGATGCACCGCAATAAATCTGTTTAGGAAAATATTACATATAATAACCATTGAAACATGCTTTTACTTTTCTTTTAATCCAACAATTTTCTGAAATTAATTCTAATTCGGGTAATGTAATGTGTTCGTGACCGAATTATGGTCACAACGACACACAGGTGCACTCTCTATGTCGTCACTCTCATAGTTCCATTGTACGGCAATCCTACATAACTGGAGAAAGACCAATGCCTTTATGTGCTTCCCGAGATACGAAGGTAACACACAAGACAAAAGAAAAACACCAACAACTTTCTGACTCCTCACTGCTACTTTCTGTCTTTACAGAAATTTGAAACCGGGACTGCTCCGCTTACGACCACTAAGCTAACAAAGCAATCAATGATCCAATCATATCATATGTATTTTCAAATAATGTAATGATGCATAAAACTAATATATACTAAACAACAAGCTTGCAATTACCGAGTTAAATAGTGTCAACCCTCATTTATCAAAACCTCAATTCTCTAATACGTAATCCATTATGGACGGCTTAGAACCAATAAGTGATATTAAACGCCATTTAAGGGCTCTACACATTAGTGTGCCTTTGACAAGGTAATCCCTAGTTATTGAGTGCACACCCTGCCGATACAGAGTGATTAATCAACGATAAATCAGGACCTAATACTGATTATCTGTTACAAATCTAGTAAGGATATGTAAGAGTCAAAATATTGGCCACATTTGGTAATATTTGTTTAAAATATTGTCAATACCGAAGTTTAACTTCCTTCTTTAACGGCTTAAAAATTGCCTTTCTTGTTGGCTAAAGTGACAAATGAACTTACAGTAGATCTGATGGTAAGTGTCTACTACAGTCCTTGAACACCTGTAACCAACATTAAGCAAAGAGAATGCCTCATCATCATCATCATCATTACAGCCCTTCACAAGTCATATGAACATAGGCCTCCCCTTAAGAATGCCACGAATCATAGTGCTGTGCCACTTGCATCTATTGACTTCCTACATGTCTTACCATGTCGTCACTCCATCTAGTGAGGGCCTCCCCACACTTCGCCTACCGTTACGCTAACAGCCGAGAACCTTTCTTCCCCATCGGTTGTCGGTTCTTCAAGCTATATGGGCGGCCCATTGCCACTTCAGCTTACTAATCCATTAATCCGAATGCCTCATAGCTTGTAATTATTTTAGCTCTCTATAACCTCCAGATCGAAACTTAAAAAACCATTGCTGCAGCAGAAATAGGTAAAAGGAAGGAACCTACCCAGAAGACTTTTAGGCAAGAAAGGAGTCCTACGATCTAAAACACTGTTAGATATGAATGTCCCTTTTGAATTTTAAGGAGATATATGAATTTTAAGGAGAATTCGCCCTAATAGTCACGATTTGCAGACGAATTGACGATTGCAGAACCAGACGTCTAGCACCTTTGACGCCTATTTTGACGGCTCCGTGGCGCAGTGGCTTAGCAATGAGTTGTATCACTGGGGGCCGCGGCTTCGAATCCCGCACGGAACAAGTATTTGTATGGTCTACAAATAATTGTTCCGGGTCTGGATGTTAGTGCTCGTGCAATTTATGTATGTAAACTGCCTCCACGCACACACAAGAGAAAAACCTAGTGTGGGGGTAACGTTTTTTTAAACTGAAAAAAAAAAACCTTAGATGCTGTTGCCCGTCACAGGTCTGATTATTACACGTCTGTCGTAAACAAGACTTATGTCACAACCTATGGCTGGCATAGTCTCCTCTTATGACACCCATAGGACGAAACGGGGCGATGGATTCACTTCTGCCGCTATCACACGTCACCGTCATCATTACTGTAACATAACCTAATAATAATTGTTCCGAATGTGCATGTTTGTCTTTGTGCAATTTATGTATGTAACCTGCCTCGACGATACAGAACTAAATCCTAATGTAAAGATTTCTCAATAAAACATTTT
Source organism: Parnassius mnemosyne (assembly GCA_963668995.1). Taxonomy (NCBI): domain Eukaryota; kingdom Metazoa; phylum Arthropoda; class Insecta; order Lepidoptera; family Papilionidae; genus Parnassius; species Parnassius mnemosyne. Next base: position 11,760,815 of record CAVLGL010000080.1, read on the forward strand.
CATCACAAGTTACAGCCAACCATAACCTATGCATCACCTACCTGTATTTCAAATTAGGTAATCACACAATTAAGTAAGAGTATGCCTATAAACTGTGGTACAAGACCACTCGAAAAATAATTTAACGTGGTATGGTAGAGTCAAATCCGAATCCAAAAGATAAAAAACGAACACAATCTCTCAGAACACCGTTCAAGAAAACCCTAAACATATAAATTATTTATGAGAAATTACTGCCAATTAACTTGCAACTCTAAAAAGAAATTTCTGTAGGCAACATCGTCACTTCCCTTTTTTGTGCCCTAGAATTATATGGTTCAGTATTTAATTAAATGTATTTTATTTTTACACTAGTGCAAGATAGCAGTGTTAACTTTGCATATGGCTAGTGACGAGAAGAAGACCCTTTTTAACCGACTTCAAAAAGGAGGAGCTTCCCATTTCGAGTGTATATTCCTCTATGTATGTTACGCGATATTTTTCGCAGATTGTGAACCAATTTTGGTGATTAGTTTTTTTTATTAAATAGGTTATACTTCAAGGTTGGTTGAATATAAATTTGGAGAAAAAATTTAATATTTAACCAAATAAATAACTTCTTTTTTTATTTGAATACGGTTTTTATTTTTTGTTAAAAGTTATAATTATTATTAGTTAAGAAACATTCTATTTTTATTAAGAGCCGTGGTAGCTCAGATGGTTATCTCTCGCTGTAAGTTTCACAGTACGGGAGCAACCCGGGTTCGATCCCCGCCGGCACCAATGAAATTGTTAATTGCAATTTTAAGTGAAGGAAAACATCGTAAAGAAACGTGCATGTTTAAGTAATAAGAAAAAAAATATTTCGAAGACATGTGAGGTTCACCATTACGCATTGGGGCAGCGCGGTCCTAAAACCCTCTCAGTAGTATTTATTGTGAGTATTCAGCGAACGTGACTAATGGTTTGTGTGTTATTCATGATAATTTTTGTACTAGGTCTATGTTGTAATTCATTAGTAAATTTAACGAAGCCTACAACTCTATCAGCCTATTAACTTTGCGTATTAGAGATTGACCGTACTTAATATATCGTAAGAGGCGACAGAGAGCAACTGAAGCAGGAGATAACAGCATACTGATAACAACACAAAATTATAAAAAAACTGCAGTTAACAAACCGCCCGCCAAGTGCGGCAATTATGGAAAAATCACTACTCACAACACACACAATAATCCATAGGTTACCTCATAGGGGGAAGACTATGTTCAGTGGTGGAGTTTTATAGGCTATAATGGACCTAAGAGATAACGTGCCATGAAGTGAATTTTTTCTGACTTCGCATTGTCACCTGTTACAAAATCCACTAAAAAAAATTTAGTGATAAATTATTTTACGCCATCACCGTGGCTTATTATTTGAAAGTTCTTTTTATTTTTCTTCAACCGTAAAGACCCCACTGCTGGACATAGGCATATTTTTTTACGTGGTAGAGCCATGCTGCAGCTATATTATTGGTATAGTTTAGTATGAGTAGTATAGTTTAGTTTAGTTTGAGACAACGCTCCAACAAAGTAACATTTAAAAAGTATGTTAAAGAACATTTTCTGAAAGTCGTAAAGAACTCCTAAGTTGGCGTCATCATCTGAGTTAATCTGTGTTAATAGCTAATTTCATCATAATATGTTTTTTACGTATATATGTATATTTGTGTGTATATATGTATTTATATGTGAATTTGTGTATATGTGTGTATGTGGTTTGTATATATATATATATATATATATATATATATATATATATATATATATACGTATATGTATGTATGGTATTTGTATTTTTTATTTTTATGTTTATATGCTATAATTCCTAAATTCATTTTATTTCTTATTCTGTACTGTTATGTATTATAATAACCGCCTTCGATGTTTTTCCACTCCTCAAGGTTGACAGGCAGAGAATGCTTTAAGCATTATGTCCGCCTTTTGTACTTATATATTTTATAAGGTTCAAAAAAGTTAAATAAATAAATAAATAAATAGTTGTATACGTGCTACACGAAGCGTGGTACTCACAGAATACCAGCGTAAAATAGCAGCTTAACACTGCTGTGTTTCGTATAGTCCTCATGGGTGAAAAAGCATCTGCATTTGATTCGTAATAGATGAATAGATGGAATGTGTGCTCGTTTGTTACCTTATCCTATAGAAAAACCCACTATAGCACCGTGTAGTGGTGAAAACAGTAACAGAAACATCAATGGCTGTCTGTTAGTCTCCCTAAAACTCGAAAATGGGGCTTGAACATTTTTGATGAAGTTTTTTGTGTGCATTTGAGTGGGCCTCTAGATGGTTTAGATTCACAATTGAACTAGGTAAGTGACGTGGTACGACGTGTTGTGGAGATCCTGAAATCACCCGCGTGAAGCCGGGGCGGATTGCTATTAGTTATAAATACTTATTGAATCTCACTCATTTGTTTAATTTGCCACTGTTTCGAAAAAAACCCTCTGTCTTGGGAAGGACCAGCAAGAAACTAAGCGGGATTTTTATTCGAAAAATAAAATAACATGTTACACAGTTAACAACACAAAACAAATTAGAAATTACTTGGTAGCGATTACCTCATTCCCGGGGATTGTTATCATCTATAAATTGCTTAATATTATAATAAACCTTCTTATACACACCTTATTTAATGAAGTATTTGAACTTTGAGAACGTTTTGTATATTTTCTGGAATTTTTTTGTTTGCATAGTCAACGCTGTGCAACGTTGACACACATGGTGATCGATTATATCTTGCCACCACCGAAGGGCAAGTTCGTTAATTCTCGTTCTTCTTAACCAACCCGTTAAAGTCTACAGCTGCACACAGGCATCACCCATGTAGCTGTAGTTTTAGTAATATTTGACTTAATCACCACGCCTTGCAGTAAACGCGGTTAAACCGCCACCTATCGGAAGCTATGAGATCTTTCTCTATTAGTATGTTACAAGTAGTAGTAATACATTGAAAGTCAATTCCATTTCCTCTTAAAATTAATATTCAACAGCGTACAAATTTAAGCGATTATCGGCCGATTTCGCAATGCAGTGCGGTAATTCGAGTACAAACGGCAGCCGCCGGTAAAAAATCAGGTCATTGCTCGCAAGTTGTCCGATATAATAATGATGAATGACCCCACTGTGCCTCTTTGAACTGATGGGCTTGTGTGCTGCATTTGAGCGGTGAGCGATGTAATATAATACGTTTTTTAGCGGTAATGTTTCTCGAAACGGTGTGAATCTACGATGTAGTCTTCCAGTTCATATACTAAATAGTACTCCCGTTTTAAATGCCAATACACGTGAAACTTCTTACAGTTGGTATACTTTATCATTCCTATAAAACTTGTCAAGTAGATTATCGCGCAGAATGAATCGTATCATGGCTATAGCATTATTTTATATATTTATTTTATGGAATAAATGTGACAAGATCACAGTCCACCTGATTGTAAGTGGGTGCTTTGGTCCATAAACAAAATGCAGATGCGTTATCGCCCCTGAGGTCTAAGATATAATGCCACGTTTAAAGTGAAAAAGGTCTCAGGTTCACTACACTCACCATACGAAACACAGCATTTTTCTGCTGTTTCATTCTGGTATTCTGTAAGAGCGTGGTTTCGACCCCGGTCGAGCCGACCAATTTATGCTGCAGTCATAAAATAGCTAAAGCTCGGCTCCACTATGTAAAAGACTAGTATTTTTTATTAAGTTGTATCTAACATAGTGTCGCAAATACTGGGATCAGGGACTGGGTCAGTCACAATAATTTGCTGGCTCGTTAGCGCAGTGACAAGTATTTGGCTGGCCCCGGGTTCATATCCCGCACGAAACAATATTTGTATTACCTTTATCTGTACAGCCTATCAAAAGTCTACTGCTGAACATGGGCCTCATAAATAGATATACTTGGTATATACGTGGTAGAGCCATCATCATCATCATCATTACAGCCCTTCACAAGTCCACTACTGAACATAGGCCTCCCCCAAAGAATGCCACAAAGCACGGTCCTGAGCCACCTGCATCCATCGACTTCCTGCATATCTTACCAGGTCGTCACTCCATCTAGTGGGGGAACGCCCTACACTTCGCCTGCCGGTACGAGGCTGCCACTCGAGAACCTTTCTTCCCCATCGGTTGTCGGTTCTTCGAGCTATATGGCCGGCCCATTGCCACTTCAGCTTACTAATCCATGTAGAGCCATGCTGCAGCTATATTATGGTTGTAGCACGAATGGGTCGGCAATCAGATAAACAATATGGATTTATCAATCAATCAATCGATCAATCAATATTCTTTTTGTACAATAAAACATATTAAAACGAAACAAAATGAAAAATATATAGAAAGTACAGACAACCTTTGTGTGCAAAGAACTGTTGTTGACTACAAATTTCGAATAGGGAACGTGTACAATTTGACAATAAAGTAAAAGAAAAAATATATAAAAACACAAGATGACACACATGACAGTTGAGGATAGGTTTACATCTACTACTCCTAGGAGCTTCAATATAATTAAGTAATAAGCTTTATTGAAGATTTTTTGAAGAAAAAAGCTCATGTCGAATATATAAAGGCGAGGAATTCCACAAGCATACAGCTGTAACCGAGAGTGATTTATTGAAGGAAGATGATGAATGTGCTGGAATACGAAGCGAAAAATTGTTAATAGAACGTAGATGGCGATCGTGAGAGGTGAAGAAGAACTCAAAGCGGTCCTTCAAAACACGTGGACTAGAGGGATTGAATAGTATGCAGTATAAAGCAAAAAGGATGTGAGTATTCCTGCGAAGGCGAATTGGCAGCCACTTGAAACGATAACGAAATTATTAAATGTGATTATATTTACGGAGTCCAAATATGAATTGTAAGCATAAATTTTGAATTCACTCAAGTTAACTTAACTGTACTTCGGTAACATCCAGATGGTAAACATTAGCCTAACTTTAGTAGCATTAGGAAGAAAATGTCTAAGTTACCGCAGAGAGTTTAGCGCTGCAAGCATTTTCTTACTAACTTCATTAACTAGTAGTGACCATGTTCAACAGGAGTCGATTTATATTCCTAAACTCTTAACTTTATCACTAAGAGGGATATGAATTCCATTGAGGAGAATATGGTGGTATGAGAGACAAGTTAACCCTAGCAACTAATCTAGAACTACCAATAATTATTGCTTTGAGTTTTTGTGGGATTAATGGATAAGCCATAAGATTTACACCAGTCTAAAACACAAGCCAGATCAGCATTCTTTGAGTCAATAGCTTACGATAAATCTTCCAGAGAAAGTTGAGAGTAAATTTGGAGTTCGTCACAAGTGGTAAGAAAAAAACAGTTAATTATTTGTATCATCATCATCATCATTACAGCCCTTCACAAGTCCACTGCTGAACATAGGCCTCCCCCAAAGAATGCCACAAAACACGGTCCTGAGCCACCTGCATCCATCGACTTCCTGCATGTCTTACCAGGTCGTCACTCCATCTCGTTATTATTTGTATAATTTATGAAAATTGCAAACAGGAGAGGGGACAACACGCCACCTTGTGGAACACCGATAACTGTAGCAGTGCAAGAGAAATACACATCCTGTACTTTAATATGCTGTCGGCGCCCAAGCAAGTAACTACGAAACCAGTCAACTACAGCCGGATATATGTTAAGAAAGCACGATATATTTAACCCAGATATCAAAATTGACGGTATCAAATGCATTGCTGAAATCCAACAAAGTGAATACTGTAAATTTTTCATTTTCCATACCCAATGTCATCAGTAATTTGTAAAAGTATTGTAGTTGTACTATGCCCAGGGTTGAAATTGGGTTGAATTCGATTGAATTTATTTAAGTATATAAAATACCTCCATGACACAGAAAAAATTCTAATGTGAGGGTATACAAAGTAAAAAAAGAAAACATCACAATTTGACCGAAAAGCAACAAGAGTATAATAATATTTTTTTTAAATAAACAACTATAGGTAAAGTATGTAGTAAATTTTAATATTTTTGTAAGCCTATTATTAGCACATAAAGTATTAAATATTTTGTTCTTTATTTCCCACTTAAATAATTAAATTATTTTTAAAATTTGCGGATAATTAAAAACTTAAAAATTATTAAATTTTATATATTGATCCAAAAACAGATCGTACCGACTACTCAAATTGTAATGCGTCTACATTGTGTGCTAATTAGCTATTTCAATTATGCAATTTATGCGTTATGCATAAACGTTGTTTAATTTTAATGCTACATTGTTAGATTCAGTACCCGCCTCTTTAAAATCAAGAAGAGTCGTAGGATTATTTCAATCCCATAAAGGCGTCGCAGATCGTTTATATTTTATGGCACTCTAAAAATTAAATTTTACTGTTTTGTTCCGCAACATAAAGTAATGCAATCAGTCTTATTTGCTTCTTATAGAATACAAGCAGTACAAAAAGTAGATATTGAGAAGTTTAATATGTGATTGACGTCAGAAATATTTAAGAAGATAATAGGCTTTCCTAAATATAAAATATGGTATAGTTACAAAATCAAAATTTATTAAATAAAGTTTATAGTAAAATAATATAGTTAACCAACTCGTTTTAAAGAACCTCTCATTGAAATATAGACTATGGTAAGCCCGGAATCATCTTCTTTCTTGCAAAGTTTCACTGATGTTTATTTACGTCACACAGTTACAGGAGACTTATAATAGCTGCCACACTCAGCTCGCGGATTGGTGATCGCTGTGTCAGACATCTCACATATTTATATAACTGAAGTGGCTAAAACTTGCAGCCCATCTATTGCTGAATGGCTACTGCAGCCCATGGACACCAAATGCCAACTTCAAACAAACACACGTGGTATAACTACGTGGTAGAGCAATGCTGCAGCAATATTGTGGTTGCAGCATGAAAGGGTTGGCTCGTTCGGGGTAGGAACACGCTCTCACAGAATACCAGCGTAAAATAGCAGCTTAACACTGCTGTGTTTCGTATTGTGAGTGTAGAGAACCAGAGACCCATTTTACTGGAAAGGAGGTATTTCATATTAGTCAACACGAGTGACGACGCATCTGTATTATGATTCTTTATTGAGGATAAATGTAGATGTCTATGGGTCATAGCAACCACTTACCATAAGGTGGACTGTGTGCTCATTTGTCACCTTCTCCTATAAAAAAGATAGCTACAGAAGCATTGCCACATCGCAGAGCAAGATGAAATGCCGCCCAGCTTGTAATTATACTGACTGTATATACCCTTTAGACCAGAACATAGCAATGCACGAGCTGATTGACAGCAGAAATAGGTAAGAGGGTGAAACACCTAGAAATTTTATCTACATTGTATCTAGTATGATTGAAAATATGCCTAATTCTTTTAGAAAATAAATTGAGTCGTGAAATCTTCCCGCCATTTTAACAGTCAACTCCCACGGAAAAATTAAGGCTGATAGATTCTCCGATGCCGTCTCCATGGGTAGAATGACACGTGGGATGTCTTAAACATATATCACTATACTGAAGGCGTATATTTGCTTCTTAAGGGCGCCCATAGTGAAAAATCTTCCGCATTCCAATTACAAATACGACAAAGAAATTTTATCACTTTTTTGTCATATTTTTGGATCTAAAGTTTGCTTCTTCCTTCGTAATGCATATTGTACATCGATGGAGTACAAAGTGGAATCATCTGATTACAATGTAGGTGTCATGTTAATATAAGTTATTGTGGTTTATCCTCTTCGGCTACATCATCACTTGTTACTCCAATATTATTAAAATGATGCAATATGTATTCTACGTTATAGATTTCATTTAAATAAATTTTATTAGAACTATCAAGAAAAGCATGTTATAATTTACAAAAAAAAAAATTAAGATTAAGGGCCGATTTTTCGTCCGTCAAGTAAAAGTTATCCATCAAATAAGTTATAACCTAACTGAATATAAAAGTAAAACAAATGAACTATTTAATTTAAACAACTGTTATCTTTAATTTGTTTATGTTATATTTTATTCTATAAATTACTTTTTTTTTGTCTGAGGATTGTAATTCGTTAATCCCATAAATAATAACGTGATAGAAAAGCAACAGTTTAAAGAGCAATAAAATTTAAATAAATTAGAAAAAGAATCTAAACACGAAATGAAATATTTGAAAGGATTTGACAATGAAGACGATAATATTTTCATCATAATCTTTTGAAAAATCAAATTGACTGTCGACAAACTACCTGCAGTTTATTTTTTTTTTATTTTTTTTATTTTAAAACAGTGTACATGCTGGCTTACAGTATGCCCAAAACGTCAGCATGCTAATTTACAAATTATTTTTTTTTGAGTCTCAGTCCCTCAGTAGAATCGAATAACCACTGTACAACTGTTGTTGCACTAATGAGCTACACGTGGACTATGGTAGGAATACTATTCGTACACAATACTAATGTAAAATAGCAGCATAATGCTACTTGGATTTGTATAGTGATTGACCAGAAGACCGGAAAACCGGAGACCATTTTTCTTGGGGTAACGAAGTGTCTGACTTTTGATACTTAACCGATAATAAATGTAGGTACCGATGTAAAATGTAAAATCATTGCATATTTATAACCCAAAGTGTACTGTACTATAAAGTAATGTTGCTACAAAAATAATACGACTAAATGTAACGTTACTAAACCAAAAAACAAAAATCTTAGTGTTTCTAATCTTTCACGATAACACACAGTTATAGAACAATTACTTGCAAACAATAAATATTAGTTATTTCAAAAATAAAACTGATAATTTATTTCTAATCGGGATACAAATGAATACTGGATAAGAATAAAAAATGACTCAAAATTACTTCTCAGGAGCTCCCAATGACCCACGTTCTCATCAAAATCGCCCCTAGCGTTTTTAAATCGCTGCCCGCCCGCACTAGCGTCGTAAATCCTCACCGAACGAAATGAATGCAATTCGAAATGCATTCACATTAGCGATCTGATATCGCTATCCCCAACGGTAGCCGGAGTTTGACAAATGATAGTGGCCACAAATCTACGGTCGCATCTTCACGGCGCGCCACATGGGGGGTGGTCAGGTTTAATTATCGCCCGGATGTCGTTAGTCAAATGTTGGCCAGCCACCGCGTACATGTACGCATATTTAAAACGATTGCCTTCAATTTGTGCGTAATACCGCATAACCCAGCAATATTTTATGAAGAAAGTTTAACCAGCAATACATTTAATGCTTAAAATTCCTATATCTTAGATAAAGATAAAGATATTTTATTTTGCAAATATGGGTACAGTACATGGTGATATAGGTAGTGAGTTCAGTCATATTTTTTTATAGGATATGGTGACAAACGAGCACACACCTGATGGTAACTGGTTACTGTGACCCATAGACTCCGTGGCGCAGTGGCTTAGCAATGAGTTGCTGCGCTGGGGGGCGCGGGTTCGAATCCCGCACGGAGCAAGTATTTGTATGGCCTACAAATGATTGTTCCGGGTCTGGATGTTTGTCCTTGTAAAATTTGTGTTTGTAAACTGCCTCCACGATACAGGAGAAAATCCTAGTGTGAGGGTAACGTTTTTAGAAAAAAAAAAAATAGTCATCTACATCTATCCTCAATAAAGACCCAAAATTCAGATGCGTTGTCACCCGTGAGGACTAAGATGGAATGCCTCTTGTCTAGTAAAAAGGGTATCCGGTTCTCTACTCTCACCATACGAAACACAGCAGCTGCTATTTTATGCTGTTATTTTGGGAGAGCGTGGTCCTTCCTCGGTCGAGCCGACCCATTCGTGCTACAACTATACTACTAATATAGCTGCATCGTGGCTCTACCACGTGTAAATTTTACCAGTAGGCATGCAAAAAATACAGAATTATAAACTAATCCGCTATGCTAATAAAATAGCACAAAACCAAACACAATTCTGATTGTTTATATTACTGTCTTAATCTCCAACGAATTTTTTTTCAGTCTGGAATTCCGTTACGCTATAGTATGCTTTGACTGTCAAAAAGCTTCGAAGCCTTTTTTTAAATATCGATAGGGGCAATTCTTTCCAACTTTTAAGTATTTTATCATATATGACCGGAGCCATGCAGTAGATACTTTTGCGCATTAGTGCTGTCTTAGCGGATTGATGACACAATAGAGTACTGTCGCGTCTATTACGTGAAACTACATCGGCAAAGCGTTTAAAACGATTTGGGTGCAACGTAACGTACACTTAAACATCTAAATTTCAAGAAATGCATGTGGCAAACGAACTAGCTACTGCTACCTGGAGTTAGTTACTTACTCCAAGTAGCAAGCAGTAGCTAGTTCGTTCTGCAGTGCATGAATACAAAGAGCAAGAGACTACAAACAAAGAAGGTAAGAGATGCATTTTCAACTCTAAGAACTGTGAAGAATTGCCTCCCAGTTCCAGTCTGCTTCAGAATCTGCCGCGAGGCTTTTCTATAGAATAAGAGAATCAAACGAGCACACAGTCCACCTAATGGTAAGTAGATACTGTAGCCTATAGACATCTAGATCAATCCTCGATAAAGAACTTGGTTCTTCCCCGGTCAAGCCGATCCATTCATGCTACAACTGCTATAATATAGCTTACGGCTTCAATATTTGCTAACTGGATTCATGTACCTTTGTTTATAGAATAAAGATGTCATACGGGCACACAGTCCACTTGATGGTAAGTGGCTGCTGTAGCGTATAGACACTTACATCTATCCTGAATTAAGAATCTAAAATTCTGAAGCCTTGTCACCCCAGAGGACAGAAATGGAATGCCTCGTTTCCAGTAAAAAAGGCCAACGGTTCATTAAACTGCTATTTTACGTTGGTATTCTGCGAAAGCATATACCCGGCCGAGTCGACGCATTCTTGCAGAAACTATAATGTACAAACGCAATCTTCAAAACAATTTTTATAATTTCTTATCACTAATTATTGTCACAATATTTTTACCAGTAAGTCATGCCATTCTTACGTGGTAGAGCCATGCTGCAGCTATTAATAGTATACATAGTTGCAACGAATGGGTCGGCTCTTCCGGTGAATGACCACGCTCTTACAGAATACCAGCGTAAAATAGCAGCTTAATACTATTGTGTTTCGTATGGTAGGTGTAGAGAACCGGAGACCCTTTTTACTGGAAAACAGGCATTCCATCTTAGTCCTCACGGGTGACAACGCATCTGCATTTTGATTCTTTATTGAGGATAGATGTGGATGTCTATGGGTCAAGGCAAACACTTACCATCAGGTGGACAGTGTGCTCGTTTGTCACCCTATCCTATAAAAAAGCACGTGGTAAAAGAGCACCTAAATTTTAATTAAAGTTTTTATTGGTGCTGGCGGAAATCAAACTCGATATACCAGTATACTATGAAGTTTTAAGGCGATAGCTTATCACCTGAGCTACCACGCTTCGTATCTAATAAACTCATTTTAACTTAACAAAAATAAAAAAAAATATAGCAAATCGCATTATGAATTTCGAAATTAAATCCGCATGTACTCGTATACGTCACAACAAAGTAAGGGCTAAAACAAATAAAAATTGTCGCCGGCTCTGACAAATAATAGTGAAATTTAACACTATACGCCTGTTCTCTTGTTACCGTCTGGCCAGAGGGACCGCAGCCTAAGGGTCGTCACTATATATTTTATTAGGTTACAATGTCTGCACTGTTTCGTACTGGCTGGTTATTTTTAGGTTAAGAAAAATGACCATTTTTACTCACTATCCTCTTACATGGATGAAAGTAATTTTACACTGTCGCTATGATTCCTGGCGGCATATGAGTAAAGAAATTGTAGATTTCTTTATTCATGTGCTGTCGGTAAGCTTTTGTTATACGACGTAAAAAGGATAGATATTAGGGGGGCATGCGGGCATTACATTTTGAATAATAGGTTTTTAGCAGATCTATTGCTATCGATATATGCCTCAAAGTCAAACGAGCTAAAAAACCAAGGGAGACAACTGCAGCTCAGATTAATTATACGTATGTATAATTTTGTCAGTGATAGAGCCACGCTACAGCTATATTAGAAGTATAATTGTAGCACGAACGGGTCGGCTCGACCGGGGAAGGACTACGCACTCGCAGAATACCGGCGTAAAATGGCAGCTTGATACTGCTGTGTTTCGTATGTTGAGTGTAGAGAACCGGAGACCCGTTTTACTGGAGAAGAGGAATTCCATCTTAGTCCTCACGGGTGACGATGCATCTGCATTTTGATTATTTTTGAGGATAAATCTAGATGTCTATGGGTCACAACAACCACTTACAATCAGGTGGACTGTGTGCTCATTTGTCACCCTATCCTATTAAAAAAATGCAAAATTTTGAATCGAAATTCCCTTTTTTCCCTTTTTAAAATTGGACTGATTTCATTTTCTCAAGAATATAAAAATAATTGTGGTTATGTCTTTATATTATAATAAATTATATTACGCCGGCAAAGGACGCGCTAGACGAAAGTTAAACAACCAAATTGGAGATGGCGAAAACAGGCCGAATGATGGAATGCCTCGCACTTGCGCTCGCTATACACTCGCCCTTAATCTCCAAGCTCGTATACGTAGGTATATAAGCGAGAGTCAAGATCGTGTCAAATGGAAGTCCGTAGTGTCTGCCTACCTCTCTGAATGACGGACATTAGTGCTTATGTATGTATATGTATAATAAATATCATTAGCATGTGCTGATACCCAAGACATATTTGGTTTTAGGGCCCGAATTGAGAACTTTGTCAGAACATACTCTACACAAAAAACGCGATCACAACTCTATCCGTCTTATTACAAAACATGGATTGTTGATAAACTATAGTTTAATAGTCTTTCTAACTATATAAATCCCTTAACTGCGGTGCCAAAGTCATCACGATTTTTTTTATAGAATAAGGGTGACAAACGAGCACACAGTCCACCTGACGGTAAGTGGTTGCTGTGGGCCATAGACATCTACATCTATCTTCGTTTGCAAATTAAAATGCAGATGCGTTGTCACCCGTGAGGACAAAGATAAAATGTCTCTTTACCAGTAAAATGGGTCTCCGGTTCTCTACACTCACCATACGAAACACAGCAGCGTTTAGCTGCTATTTTATGCTGGTATTCTGTGAGAGCGTGGTCCTTTCCCGGTGAAGCCGACCCATTCGTGCTACAACTATACTATTAATATAGCTGCAGCATGGCTTTACCACGTAAAATTTTACATTTGCAGTAAATTCCATATATTATATTCTCTGATTACATTTAAGTTAGCATATTTCCACAAGACAATTTTCGTGAAAAATTTCCATAAAAAGAAAAACATTATAGTTTGAACCTGACACTAAATACAAACTACTTTCTACAATAACTCCGTATTAGTCTTAATAACAGCTATTAATAAAAATAATTGTATGACATTAAACTGCTTAGCTTCTAGTAGATATTATATTTCCTTTACACGAAACTACGTCTAGTCGGTCGAGACGCCCTGAGTGCACCCGAATCACCACTGAGTTTTTGATTGAAAACCGAAAGGTGAGACGCGCCCCACAGAAAGATTGGGTTACGCTGTTTCACAGTACACCCGAAAAAACAGAGTAACTGTTATTTATCTGATGTTCATTTATTTATTTAAATCACTGACGGTCACCATTAGACTAAGATCTATACTTGTAGATTATCTATTATACTTGTATACTTGTCTTCTTAATAAAAACGACTTATTGGAACGAAGTTCCTTATCGAACGGTACGAATTTGGCGGATGGGGGCTAGGCGAGAAAAAGTGTAAGATTTTTCCTTCATGACCCCTTCTGACGCACTACGTCTAGACGGCCTTGGTGGCTATAAGAAAGCGAGTTAGGATAATATCCATCTCCCTCGCACTTTTTCTTATCTTGTCATGAAAGAAATATTATTTTATTTTAAATTAAAATCCACTTCATTCGCCTAGTCCTCATTCGCCAAATTCGTACCGTCCAATAAGGAACTTCGTTCCAATAACACAATGTACAGAAATAAAAATACAATATTGCGACAGATAACAAGAAAAAAATATTTAATGCTACAAAGAATTCTAAATCAATACAAATAAATAAAATTGAAGTGTGTGTTTGTAATGTCAAAATTACAGCTTTTTACTAATTGCATATGAAAGTATATACGGTACTTATAACAAAAACACAATCTTTAAAATTTTTGTCTGTCTGTCTGTCTGTCTGTCTGTCTGTCTGCTTGTTCGGGCTAATCTCCGAAACGGCTGGACCGATTTTAACGGGACTTGCACTGGCAGGTAGCTGATTTTATAAGGAGTAACTTAAGCTACTTTTATTTTAGAAAAAGAATAAGGATTCCGTGCAAAAATATAAAAACCCTAACACGCGAGCGAAGTCGCGGGGAACAGCTAGTTGCAAATAAAATGTATAGCAAATTAAAGTAACATAAGAATAGCAAGATGTTTTTTATCTTAACGACCAAATATAACCATATATTTAGTTATCGCTTAATGGCTTTCAAATCCTTTTTATCGAACACATTAGCTATCAACTGCGTCTAAGCTATTAATTTTAGTAAGACGCATTGAAATACGGCTTTTAGAACAATCTATACACATAAATTTACACACAAGTTTTTTCTGGGCAATTCAAAACTTTAAGTACTTGTACTATCTGTTCTGCACTTTTAGCTTCAATTTCTTTTTCATTTAAACATGGTTATAACATAAATCTATTTTTTTGACATAACTGCAGACTTATTTAACTCATGTTCACGTAGAAAGAATGAACAAGGAAAGAGTGACAAAGCAAATTTATGTTGCAGTAGTGAACAGAAGAGTCGAGAAGGGACGCCCTAGACGAGGGTTTATCTACCAAATCGGTGATATATTGAAAATGGGCCAGATTAGGAGTACCCTTAACCGACGAGCGTGTATGCGTAGATATATGGATGTAAAGGAGGCGTGAGAGGTGTGTCAGGATGCAGGAGCCAAATGGAAGTCCGTAGTCTCTGCCTACCCCTCTGGGTGACAGGCGTGAGTGTTTGTGTTGTGTTGTGTGTTGATTTAACTCGAAACCTATGAAATATATCAATTTGATAATAAGCAATTTAATAATTAACTAGGATCTAGGATTGTAAAAGTAAACCTAAAAAGGCTAGTAATTAGTCCGATTACAATCCAGGTGCAAGTGGTTCAAGGCAAGAGTGAATAGGTTTTTGTTGCTCAAAGCCAGTGCGATTAACCATGCTCTTTTAGAGGACTTAAGGCATTGAAGCTTACCACGAGGAGGGAATGTAGTTTGCTTGCTCTTAAAAAATAAAAAGTAAATAAATTAACCTTGTAAATCCATTCTGGATTTGAGACGTAGTCCTTCACTACTGTCCGTATGAGGAAGCTCAAGGTCACTCTATGCGAACTATGGACAAGGCTATGCTTGGGGTCTCTCTGCAAAATAAAGTTAGAAGTGAGGATATAGCTCGAAGAACCGACAACCGATAAATAAGAAAGGTTCCCAAGTGGCAACCTTGTACTGGCAGGCGAAGTGTAGAGCGGCCCCCCACTAAATGGTGACAGGTGGCTCAGGACCGTGTTTTGTGGCATTCCTTGGGGAAGCCAGCAGCAGTCGATGTTCAGCAGTGGACTTGTGAAGGGATGTAATGATGATGATGATGTCGATCTATTCAGCCGCAATACGAAATAATTCTGCTTAAGGAAATAATTATGTATTATGTATCATTAGGAACACATGTGTCAATAACACTCAGTCCACCTGATGATAAATATAAGCTATGACCCATAAATATCTACATCTATTCTGGATTAAGAATCAAACAAATCTTTAGGATTTTCGATGAACGTGTAATAAGTTGCTGAAAAAACTTATTTTCTATTCAAAATAAAGCTAAAATTATATTTAAAACCTAAGAAAATCGATATTTTGCGACGGAGCGTTGTATACTCGTACATTTCCAATGTGAAACCTAGTCATAATCATGCTTAATTTTAGAATAAGTAATATTTTTTTTTTATTGTACTGAAAACGTGATTATCTTGCTCAAACATAAATAAACACATTTGCTATTCAAAATGAGGCTAAATGGATATTTAAAAACTAAGAAAATCGATATTTTGCGACGGAGCGCTGCGGACATTTCTAGTGACGCCGAAACAAAGGCTTTCTCAAATTGTTGTAACACTCACACGCGTACCACAGTCATATAAAATCATCCGAGAATTGTATTTCTCGGGTTTTAATTTTTTTTGCACGGAACCCTGATTATTTTTCTAAAATAAAAGTAGTCTTAGTTACTTCTTATAAAATCAGCTATCTGCCAGTGAAAGTTCCGTCAAAATCAGTCTAGCCGTTTCGGAGATTAGCCGGAACAAACAGACAGACAAAAAATTTGAAAATTGTTTTTTTGTTATAAGTACTGTAATGCGTTCTATACTTTCATATGCATTTAGTAAAAAGATGTTATTTTGACAGTACAAACAGACACTTAAATTTTTCTTTGCTTGTTCGTATTATTTTGCGTGTTCTATATAATCCAAGATAATCCGGCATACACGAGGCGCGCTCGCACGCCGTTGCCGACCCGACACCGCTCACCGCACCTAATCGATTTTACGTCTATTTCACTCAGCCACCTCTATTGTACTTGATGACCTCACTAAAACTTAGACGCGGTTCCATGTCCAAAGTATCACTTGAGAAGTAAGCGGTTAAAGGTCTCGACATTCTGCAGAGGTCAGGCTTAAATCGAGACTTAACATGCATGCACTAGTCAGAATGTTAAAATGATATTCCGTCCGACAAATTCAAGAATGAATTAGAACACACAGGCAATATACATATTTTGTTTCGTTTGTAAAATGTTTCGTGACAATCCGATAGCGCAGTGGCTTAGCAATTGGCTGCGACACTAGGGCACCGCGTGTTCGAATCCCGCAAAGAAATAATATTTATATGGTTTACAAATAATTGTTGTCGACCTAAAAGTTTGTGCTTGTGCAATTTATGTATGAATAACTCAAATTCAAAACTTAAAACCCCCCGAAAAAAAAACAGCTGATGACTATGAAATATCTGAACCGATTTTGATAAAACATCTCTAAGAACCACCGCTAGATGACCTGCGTTTATATAAAAAAAAACCGAACCCAAATCGGTTCACCCTTTTAAGAGCTACGGTGCCACAGTCTGTCTGTCCGACACACCGACACAGACATACAGACATACATAGAAAACTTATAACCTCTTTTTGGGTCGGGCGTAAAAACGCATCTGAGGAATGGGAGAAAATCTCAGTTTGAGGGTAATGTTTGATTTTCATTTCGTTACGGGATTTCAAACAACGGCCAGCAACTCCGCAGCTAAACACTTAGCTATAGCGCTACCGTGCCCCCACTGTTATTTTATAGAACATTTTAAATCCCTATGTGATGCGTTCACAAGTCAAATTACGACCATTTCGACATAGGAGTTCGTTTGTGTATGTCTATTTGCATCGCTGTCTTCTAGCCTGAATATAAATATAAAAATAAATATATAAAACGTATTACTGTACGGTGTAAACTGCAGGCATTTCATATTTGAAATTGGTTGCAGGTGTCCAAGGACTGCAAAAGACAGCTACCCTCAGTTGGACTGGAAGTTTGAATCACTACATTTTATAATAAAATATAAAGATTTACGTGGTAGAGCCATGCTGCAGATATGTTATGGTTGTAACAAGAATGGGTCAGCTCTACCGGGGAAGGACCACGCTCTCACAAAATACTAGTGTTAAATAGCAGCTCGGTGCTGCTGTGTTTCGTATGGGGAGTTTAGAGAAACGGAGACCATTTTTACTGGATACGAGGGATTCCGTCTTAATCCTCAGGGTGACAATGCATCTGCATTTGATGCTTAATCAAGGATAGATGTAAATGTCTATGGGCTACAGCATCCACTTACCATCAGGTGAGCTATGTGCTCACTTATCACCCTAATTCATAAAAGGATATATGTATATCCCATTATGAATTAGTTTTAAAATAGGATCAATTGCGCAGAATATATTAGTGTTCTTTTGCACAAACACTGTTATTCTTTAACAATTATAATTCAGTGTATGACTTCTATATCCCAACTGATAATGGGGATGTAACTAAAGATTTTAACTTAGTAAAGATGGTAAACTTAGCTTAATAAAAATCTCTTTATTCTTGCCTTGAAGACTCCCACATTATAATCGAATGGTAAGACAGCTCCTAGCAAAATATTTCACTCCATTACAATACGCATTACGTACGAGAAAGCAAACCATTTGGTTCGAATGCGTGGCATGTCGACAACTAAGAGTTAAAAACTGTACAGGATTCTGATTGTTCAATGGTGAAAGGGGAAGGAGAAAACAAATCATGCATTTCATTCACTATTCCAATCCTACCCGTATCCGATATAATGTTCTTTCGATGAGAACTGAGATTGACTTCGATGTTTACAAACGTTCACAACGCACAAAGGCCCCAGCTTTTTGTTTATAGGATAATGGTGACAAGCAAGCACACAGTCCACTTGATGGTAAGTAGTTGCTGCGGCCCATAGACATCTACATCTATTCTCCTATGCTAATAAATGCAGATGCGTTGTCAGTCGTGAGAACTAAGATGAAATGCCTCTTTCCCAGTAAAAAGCGTATCCGGTTCTCTACATTCACCATACGAAACACAGCAGCACTAAGTTGCAGCTACGAATCAAACGTAGAACCTAGTTCAGTGCTCAAATACTACACTACTAATACAATGAATACTAGGCCACGTTATCAACACCTATCTCGCACGGCACAAGAATATATTATCATGCCTAAACAATATCTAAATACAAGTACAGCCATAACCGCGGAATCACCATGTAAATGATTGTAATATAGGGAAGAGAGATATTTGTAACTATTTCTTCATTATTTTATTGAATAAGGGTGACAAACGAGCACATAGTCTACCTGATGGTAAGTGAACACCGTAACCCCTAAACATTTACGTATAATACTTTCCGTTTAAGAATCAAAACGCAGATGCGTTGACACACTTGAGGACTAAGATGGAATGCCTCGTTTCCAGTTAAAAGGGTCTCCGATTCTCCACACTCAACATACGAAATACAACAATATGAAGCTGTCATTTTACGCCAGTATTCAGTGAGAGCGTGATCCTTCCCCGGGCGAGCCGAGCCACTTGCGCTACAAATATAATATAGCTGCAGCTTGGCTTCATCGCGTAAAGCGTTGCTTCATACAGGCTAATTTTACGAAGATATGATGTGCCCTCTCAAAATTTTTAATAAATTGAAACAACATGAACACTGAAAGAATCGTTTTGGTTTGTAGTACTTATTTTACGTTCTTATTACTATAATTAACTCTTTGGTTGGATGGTTTTAATGAAGTGAATGAACATGGGAATCGAGTGTAGAACTTATTAATGAACGCTAATCATTTAGCTAAAAAGTTTGGAAAGACACATTAAATCACTACTGTTTTTTTTAGTTCGACGTCAACAACACTAGATGGACAATATTAAAGCTGCCTCTTACTTATGAAGGATCCGTGGCGCAGTGGCTTAGCAATGACTTGCGCTACATGCCATGGGTTCGAATGCCGCACAGAATAAGTGTTTGTATGTATGCCCTGCAAAATAATTGTTCTGGGTCTGGATGTTTGTCTTTCTTAAATTTATGTATTATAATGCCCCCACGATACAGGATAGAATCTAATGTGGTGATAATTTTTAAAAAAGATGAATAAATAGTAAAATATTATAAATATAAACATATTAGTGCTTGAAATAAAATACATTCAACATAGTTAGGTATTATAAAATAAAGCAGTAAGTGCTCGCTATAAATTTCACAGTACGCAAGCAAACCGAGTTCTATTCCGCAAGTGAAACTATAAATTGCAGTTATATTTGTTGCTGTTTATATAATTAGCAAGCAGAAGTACTGATTTAAAACGTGCTCAGCGGTGAAAGAAAACATCGCGAGGAAAGCTGCATGTCTTGGTAATAAAATATTAAGAGAACACCTGAAGTCCGTGTTGGTCCCTACCATAATGTATTACAGAGAAAGTTGGATGCGGCAGAAGAAGAACGACATTAGAATACATGCTACTAAATGTGGTCGTTAAGTATTATATTAGGAGTGACTCTTGACATGGTGAGGAATTGTGTGATAAGAGAAAAGTATGGTTTGGTAGGATTAAGAAAGGCATGATTCGGTGATTTCGTCAAGTAAAAAGAATGAATGAGGAAAGAGTGACTAACCAAATGTATGTGGCAGAAGTGAATTACACAGTCGCCAAGGGACACCTTAGACGCAAGTTTATTGACCAAATTGACGATATTTAAAAAAATGGGCAAGAGGACCTTAATAACCTCTTATTATCTTAGGTCCTCACCTAAGACCCGAGTTGTTGGCGTAGGTATATGATGGATATGAAGTTGGCGAAAGAAGAATGTCAGAATCGTGCCCATTAGAAGTACGTAGACTCTGCTTACCCCTCTGGGTGATAGGCGTGCGTATGTGTATGTGAAGTCTGCCGCATTAGAGCCAGCTTGGTATCCATATGAATGAAATGCCCGTCTCCAACAAAGGGACGTACTATGAAGACCGTGATTTTACTTTTCTATAACTTAAGCAAGAACACATAGGAGCAAATACGAGTATATTAAGTAAGAAACGTAGCTCACTACTTGAGGAAAATCTATGGACAATTCTAACCTATAATATTACGTGTACAAACGTTCGGTCTTTAAAAAACCAAAACTTATTAGAGTCTAAACATTTTTTATAGGATAGGGTGACAAACGAGCGTACAGTCCACCTGATGGTAAGTGGTTGCTGTGACCCATAGATATCTACATCTACCATCAATAAAGAATCAAAATGCAGATGCGTTGTCACCCGTGAGGAATAAGAATGCCTCTTTTTAAGTAAAAAGAGTCTCCGGTTCTCTGCCCTCACCATACGAAACACAGAAGTGTTAAGCTGCTATTTTACGCTGGTATTCTGTGAGAGCGTGGTCCTTCTGCGGTCGAGCGGACTCATTCCTGCTACAACTATACTACTAATATAGCTGCAGTATGGCTCTAACATGTATCAAACATTCCTTTTTTATTCATTTGCAATAAATAAAAGGGTTGAATTTTGTTTTGTCATTATGACCTTTAGAGTAAAAGAGGAAAAGAGCTCAGGGTTCACCTGATGGTAAGTAAACACTGTCGCCCATTGCAACACCAAAATAATTACAAGTGAGTTGCCATCCCTTTAGAAAAGAGGAAAGAAAAAAGCTTTTAGCATTTAGGCCTCAAATTCAGTGATACTTAAAAACCGCCGGTGAAAATAAATTCCACAAATAATTTTTGATGAAACGTGCATTGTTGGCGTGCCAACCATCTAGATTGACATGAATGGTTTTTTGATTTTTGTCGAAGTGTATGATGGTGTAATTTAGCAGCTGGAATTAATTTGAAAAATCCCTCAGAGCACCAGCATAGAAAACACAAAAAAATCCAATATCCTTTCGTAAAGTCAATGGATCAAGTCAATCGGAAATAATTCAATCATCGACGATTCGATCCATACTCCATTGAATGTATTTAAAATGTAATTAATTTTATTAATTATTTGCATAAATTTTATATAAATATAGATATTTACGTTTAGACTAAAAGTCCTTTGGAACCTTTAAATAGGACTTGGATAAATTATTAATAATCAATTATGAAAATATTCGATTATCAACATCATTAGCTTTTTATGCTACGACCACAATACCGAGATATGGCAATATTTGAAACAACACATAAGTGTAGCCACAATCTATGGCCATAATTTTACAATGTCAATCAATATGGCATATCACGTTAGGCGATAGCTCCGCTGGCGGTCTCAAGTGTGGCATCAAGTGGGCATACTACAGTTTGTTCAGTGTGCGACATTAGCTCAACGGAACTAACTAGACTAACTAACTAAATTTTTATCACCCATCATCTTCTTTTAACATTTGGTAGCTTTGTTAAAATGTAAAAGATTCATATAATAGTAACTGATACTCATAAAGTACAACACCTCCGCAGCTTCAACCTCGATCTTGAAAAATGACTTTTTCTCCGCCTAGTTCATTATCATATTTAGGTAAAATCTAGTGTAACCACACTACTTCACGCAGTAATTTAATGCTATAATTATTGCGGTAAATGGGCGGTAGACGGTATGGTAGTGTGGCCATAGCTTTAGAAGCCAATTTAGGCTTCCAAGTGACTGCGAAACTGTACATCCCACGATATATGGACGCTAAGTTGGAATATAAAACAATCTGTTGCGGGGACCTATATTCAGCAATAGACTTTTATAGGCTGTAATGAATGGATCAAATATTGCAACCTATTGCAATTAATTATTAATTGATATTAGTTAGACAAGAATATTGCAAGGTAAGTAGAAACGATAAAATAAAACACAAAGCATGAGGGTATTACTTTAAATACTATGTGGTTACGTCGTTTAAACACGAGTATCATTTTGTAAGCCCAATAAAGTGTTGAATTTATAGCTTCCATGTAAATAAAGAGTCTTAAAAAGGAATGTCGGCGAAAAACAAAAGACGTTTGCCTTCGCCGACATTAATAAAAAGTTCTTACCACAAAACTTTTGCAATATAACTGCGATAGTCTGGCGGAATCCTCACTCAAAATGGTGATGTACTGGATGTACTTAAGTCTAATACTGTACCAAAAAGCTACTCGTTATATATACTTTTTTATTTATTTTTTTCACTACAAAAGCAGCAGGATTCAAATTGATTTATAATTGACAAAAGAACGAACCCCGTGTAGTCGCGGGTAAGAATACCCACTATCCAATATCTTCCTGTGGGTATCGTAAGGGCCGACAGAGAGAAACTGAGGCAGAAGATGGGTAGCAGCATCTTTCTGATAAAAGTAAAAATCAATAAAAAAAGCTGCGGTTGCCAACCCGCTCGCCAAGCGCGGCAAATATGGCAATATACCCCCATGAGCCACGACACTAATAAACGGCCCCCAATCCCTGGCCGTGTAGTGGCGGTCAAGAATATCCACTACCCCATATCCTCCCGTGGGTGTCGTAAAAGGCGACAAAGGGAAACAGCCAGGAGATGGGCAGCAGCATCTTCCTGATAATAGCCAAATGACAATAAAAAAAACTGCGGTTGCCAACCCGCTCGCCAAGCGTGGCAACTATGGCAAATACCCCCCAATGATGAGAGCAACAAAAAAACGGCCCCCAGTCCCCGGCGGCCCCGCTATTCCTGGCTACGGTGGCGACCATGGTAACGGCGAGGCAGGGGGTGCTAAGAATCTCCGGTGGAGGTTCGGTTGCCACCTTAGACGACTCGACCTGGCAACGTACAACGCACGCACCCTGAGGACTGACGAGAAGATCGTGGAGCTGGAAGAAGAGATAGACAAGTTGCGCTGGCATATTATAGGATTATCTGAAGTCCGAAGAGAGGGGGAGGACACGGTAATCCTCGAATCCGGCAACTTGCTCTATCACCGGGAGGGCGACCATCTGTCCCAAGGAGGTGTCGGATTTATCGTCCACAAGTCTCTCGTTAACAACGTTGTAAAAATCGGGAGTGTGTGGACGAGGGTTGCGTACCTTATACTCAGAATCACCAAACGGTATTCGCTGAAGGTCATACAGGTTTACGCACCAACCTCGGCACACCCCGATGAGGAGGTGGAGGAAATGTATGAGGATATCTCTAGAGCCATGCATTCCTCCAAAACCCAATATACGGTGTTAATGGGAGACTTCAATGCAAAACTAGGCACAAGAGAGAACGGTGAGCTGAAAGTAGGGAAATTTGGAATAGGGCAACGGAACCCAAGGGGCCAGCAGCTGGCCGACTTCATGGAGAAAGAGGGACTCTTTATGATGAACTCTTTCTTCCAGAAGCGGCCCCACAGGAAGTGGACCTGGTCGAGCCCCGACGGTTCCACAAAAAATGAGATTGACTTCATTATGACGACCAGACGACAACTGTTCAGTGATGTCTCCGTGATCGCGAGGGTGAAAACTGGTAGCGATCACCGAATGGTTAGAGGCACACTGAAGCTAAACGTTAAGTTGGAGAGGTCTCGTCTAATGAAGTCAACGCTCCGTCCCCCTCGTGCTCTGTTTCAAAGTCCCGAAACCTTTCAGCTCGAGTTACAAAACCGTTTTCAGTGCCTAGAAGACTGCAATGAAGTGGACGATATGAATGACAAGCTCGTGGAAACTGTCCATGCGGTTGGAGCTAAGTTCTGCAAGACCCGCCGCAGAAGAACACAAAAACTCTCCGATCACACTCTTAATCTCGTGGCTGTTAGACGGGAGATGAAGCTACATTCTTCAACAGACTTGACAGCATACAGGCATCTGAACAGACAGATCTCCAAATGCATGCGGCGGGACTTACGCAACTTCAATACAGCTCGTATTGAAGAAGCGATCGAGCGGAACCAAGGCTCCAAAGTCTTTGCCAGAGATCTGTCTGCCAGAAAGAGCCAACTGTCAAAGCTGAAGACAGAATGTGGCAGCATCGTTTCCGGGACACCTGAGATTTTGAGTGAGATTGAGAGGTTCTATGGGCAGCTGTACACATCATCGTTGGAGCCACACGCAAGTGTGAGTAACGATCCAAGAGCGAGTCTCATCCGACACTATTCCGAAGATATCCCGGATGTCAGTCTGAGCGAGATTAGGATGGCTCTCCAGCACCTTAAAAACGGTAAGGCCCCAGGCGAGGATGGAATTACAGCGGAGCTTCTGAAAGCGGGTGGAAGACCGGTACTTGAAGTCCTTCAGAAGCTCTTTAATTCCGTCCTCCATGGTGGCATTACACCGGAGGCGTGGAGCAGAAGTGCGGTGGTCTTGTTCTTCAAGAAAGGTGACAACGCTCTCTTGAAGAACTACAGACCGATTTCCCTTCTGAGCCGCGTCTACGTGCTGTTTTCGAGAGTCATTACGAATCGTCTCGCGCGCAGACTTGACGACTTCCAGCCTCCCGAACAAGCCGGTTTCCGAAAGGGCTTTAGCACCATAGACCACATACATACCCTTCGGCAAGTTGTACAGAAGTCCGAAGAGTACAATTTGCCACTATGTCTGGCGTATGTGGACTATGAGAAAGCCTTTGATTCCGTCGAAATTTGGGCGGTGCTGCAGTCCCTTCAGCGGTGCCAAGTTGACTGTCGGTATATCGAAGTGTTGAAGTGCTTGTACAGTAGGGCTACGATGGCTATCCGAGTACAGAACCAGAGTACGAAACCTATCCAATTGCAGAGAGGTGCAAGACAGGGTGACGTCATATCCCCGAAACTCTTCACCGCTGCATTGGAAGACGTTTTCAAGCTTCTGGACTGGAAAGGATACGGTATCAACATCAATGGCGAGTACATCACTCACCTTCGATTTGCCGACGATATAGTCCTTATGGCAGAATCGCTGGAGGACCTAAGCACTATGCTCAATGACCTCAATAGTGTTTCCCAACGGATAGGTCTTAAGATGAACATGGACAAAACTAAGATCATGTTTAATGTCCATGTCACACCTATGTCGATAGTTGTTGGGAACACTAAGCTCGAAGTTGTTGACGAGTATGTTTACCTGGGACAAATAGTCCGACTGGGTAAGTCCAACTTCGACCGAGAGGTCAATCGACGGATTCAACTCGGCTGGGCAGCGTTCGGGAAGCTACGACACATCTTCTCGTCAGACATACCTCAAAACCTTAAAACGAAATTGTACAACCAGTGCGTGTTGCCAGTGATGACTTACGGAACTGAGACGTGGTCCTTCACTGCTGGCCGTATGAGGAAGCTCAAGGTCGCTCAGCGAGCTATGGAGAGGGCTATGCTCGGAGTTTCTCTGCGTGATAAACTTAGGAATGAGGATATCCGCAGTAGAACCAGAGTGACCGACATAGCCCAACGGATTAGTAAGCTGAAGTGGCAGTGGGCCGGCCATATAGCTCGAAGAACCGACAACCGATGGGGAAGAAAGGTTCTCGAGTGGCAGCCTCGTACCGGTAGGCGAAGTGTAGGGCGTCCCCCCACGAGATGGAGTGACGACCTGGTAAGACATGCAGGAAGTCGATGGATGCAGGTGGCTCAGGACCGTGTTTTGTGGCATTCTTTGGGGGAGGCCTATGTTCAGCAGTGGACTTGAAGGGCTGTAATGATGATGATGAATCCCTGGTGGCCCCGCTATTCCTGGCTACGGTGGCGACCATGGTACCGGCGGGGCAAGGGATGCTAAGAATCTCCGGTGGAGACTGGCAACTTATACCGCACGCACCCTGAAGACTGACGAGAAGATCCTGGAGCTGGAAGATGAGATAAACAAGTTGCGCTGGAATATTATAGGATTATCCGAGGTTCCGAGGTCCGAAGAGGACACGGTAATCGTCGAATCCGGCAACTTGTTATATCACCGGGAGGGTGACCATCTGTACCAAGGAGGTGTCGAATTTATCCTCCCCTCCACAAGTCTCTCTTTAACAACGCTGTAAAGATTGGGAGTGTGTCGACGAGGGTTGCGTACCTTATACTCAGAATCACCAAACGGTATTCGCTGAAGATTATACAGGTTTACGCACCAAACTCGGCACATCCCCATGAGGAGGTGGAGGAAATGTATGAGCATATCTTTAGAGCCATGCATTCCTCCAAACCCACTATACGGTGTTAATGGGAGACTTCAACGCAAAACTAGACATAAATGAGAACGGTGAGCTGAAAGTAGGGAAATTCAGAATAGGGCAACGAAGCTCAAGGGGCCAGCAGCTGGCCGTTTTCATGGAGAAAGAGGGAATGTTTATAATGAACTCTTTCATCCAGAAGCGGCCCCACGGGAAGTGGACCTGTTCGAGCCCCGAGGATTCGAGAAAAAATTAGATTGACTTCATTATGACGACTAGACGGCAACTGTTCAGTGATGTCTCAGTGACCGCGAGCGCGTAAACTGGTAGCGATCACCGAATGGTTAGAGGCATAATGAACTTAAACGTTAAGTTGGAGAGGTTACGTTTAATGAAGTCAATGCTCCGTCCCTCTCGTGCTCTAATCCAATGTCCCGAAACCTTTCAGTTCGAGTTACAAAACCGTTTTCAGTGACTAGAAGATTACAATGCAGTGGACGAAATGAATAACAAGCTCGTGGAAACTGTCCATGCGGTCGCAGTTAAGTTTTGCAAGACCCGATGCAGAAGAATACAAAAACTCTACGATCACACTCTTAATCTCATGGCTGTTAGACGGGAAATGAAGCTGTAGTCTTCAGTAGATTTGATAGCATGCAGGCAACTGAACAGACAGAAGAAGTATTGAAAAAGCGATCGAGCAGAACCAGGGCTCCAACGTCTTTGCTAGAGAACTGTCTGCCAGAAAGAGCCAACTGTCGAAGCTGAAGACCAAATATGGCAGCATCGATTCGGGGACACCTAATATTTTTAATGAGATTGAGAGGTTCTATGGGTAGCTGTACACGTCATAGTTGAAGCCACACGCAAGTGTGATTTACAATCCAAGAGCAAGTCCTATCCGACACTATTCCGACGATATCCTGGACGTCAGTCTGAGCGAGATTAGAATGGCTCTCCAGCACTTCAAAAATAGCAAGTCCCCGGATGAGGATGGAATTATAGCGAAGCTTCTGAAAGCGGATGGAAAACCGGTACTTGAAGTCCTTCAAAAGCTCTTTAAGTCCTCCATGGTTATACTACTCCTGAACGTTGAGCAGAAGTCCGGTGGTCTTGTTCTTCAAGAAAGGCGACAATGCTCTCTTGAAGAACTACAGACCGATTACCCATATGAGCTGCGTCTACGTGCTATTTTCGAAAGTCATTACGAATCGTCTGGCACGCAGACTCAACGACTTCCAACGTCCCGAATAAGCTGGTTTTCGAAAAGGCTTTAGCACCATAGATCACATACATACCCTTTGGCAAATTGTACAGAAGACAGGTGCGTACAATCTGCCACTTTTCCTTGTGTATGTGGGCTATGAGAAAGCCTTTAATTCCGTCGATATTTGGGCAGTGCTATAGTCCCTTTAGCGATGCCAAGTTCACTGTCGGTATATCGGAATAAATAGTCCGACTAGGTAAGTCTAACTTCGAACGAGAGGTCAATCGACGGATTCAACTCGGCTGGGCAACATTCGGGAGATTACGAAACATCTTCTCGTCAGACATACCTCAAAACCTCAAAACTAGATTGTACAACCAGTGCGTGTTGCCAGTGATGACCTATGGATCTGAGACGTGGTCCTTCACTGCTGACCGTATGATGAAGCTCAAAATCGCTCAGCGAGATATGGAAAGGGCTATGCTCAGCGTTTCTCTACGTGATAGACATAAAAACGAGGATATCTGCAGTAGAATCAAAGTAACTGACATAGCCCAAAGAATAAGTATGCTGAAGTAGCAATGGGCAGGCCATATAACTCTCAAAACTGACAACCGATGGGGAAGAAAGATTCTAGTAGTAGTGATAGCCTCGTACTGGCATGCGAAGTGTAGGGCGTCCCCCACTCGATGGGGTGAAGACCTGGTAAGACATGCAGGAAGTCAATGGCTGCAGGTGGCTCGGGACCGTGCTTTGTGGCATTCCTTGGGGGAGGCATATGTTCAGCAGTCCATCTGATGGTAAGTGGCTGACAAATCAAAGAAGGACACAGATGCGTTTCAACCTGTGAGGATTAAGATATATATATATATATATATATACGATACGACTTAGGGACCTTCAAGAAAAGAGCCTACTCCTTTTTAAAAGGCCGGCAACGCATCTGCAATTCCCCTGGTTTCCCTGGTATTGCAGTTGTTCATGGGCGGCTGTAGTCACTTACCATCAGGTGAATCGCGTGCTTGTTTGCCCCCTATCCTATAAAAAAAATTAGAATGGCCTGTAACTGGCTCTCTTTACCCTTCAGTCCCATACACATCAGGGCACGCAATCTGCTGAACTCATAGGAGGTTCCAGAATTGCCAGGATTTTAGTTGTTATTAGGAATACGCAGCTGTTTATCTGGGCTGTTTCCCTCTATCGCCTCTTACGACACCTACGGGACGTGGTAGTGGATATTCTTACACTGCCACTATACGGCCAACGGCGACGAAAGTATCATAGCTAAATTTTATCTTAACCCTTTCGCTGTCCCGTGCACTACATATAGGTCATTGCTATTGTCTTACTATTGTGTCTCAAAACCGGACAGTGAAAGTGTTAATGAGTACATTGTCTTTTTTTTTTCACTACTAGAAAAGTTAATGTTTTATCTGTGTCGGTTTGCACAAATTTAACTTAAGTAAAATTAGTTTATTAAATGCCGGTAACTTTTAATTCAAAATCCTTTTTTCTTCTGTATTAGTTTGGTAAAGACCACTGCTGCACATGAGCCTCTCCCGTAAAATACTTAGCTCTTTATATTTTTCTTTAGTGTTCCAATATTTAATTGTACGCGTAACAAAAATATTTTAAAAATTGGGAACGGAAAACATACGTTATTATTGACCTGTTTAAAGTTCAATAACTTACTTTATAAAATTTTCAGTACGTTTGTGTTATAAATTATAATAATTCTACAGGCGTACTATAGAGGTAGTAAATCGTCCTATCCGCGTCCCATGTAAGGGTAATGAGATATTAATTTTGCTTATAAGGTTATCTTCATCGAAGATTGTCGTCATAGAATTATATTACAATGGAATAATTTTAGTAGTACTAGAAGTTTGTCTGTTTTCATCTATACTGTTATCTACTAGTACCACCAAGCAACACGGCTTCACAGTTTTGTTTCAGTTCAAATGGAATAAAGGATGAAGTGCACGCTAAGTGGCATGTTTTAAATTAGTTAAAGTTTATACGTAGTACAGCCACGCTGCAGCTATATTATCGTTGTAGCACGAAAGGGTTGGCTCGACCGGAGTAGTACCACGCTCTCATAGAATACCAGTATAAAATAGCAGCATAAAGCATAAAGATGCTGTGTTTCGTATGATGACTGTAGCGTACCGGATAACCGTTTTCCTGGAAATGAGGCATTCTGAGTCATCAGGGTGAAAACACATTTGCATTTTGATTCTTATGTCTATGAGCCAAAGCATGCACTTACCATCTGGTGAACTGTGTGCTCGTTTGTCAACCTTATTCTATGACAAAATAAAGTTCGTCTGTTTCCTTTCGAACTGGTATCTACTATCGCCGCCAAACAGCAGTGCATCACAGTTTTGTTCCAATTCAAATAACATGGAGGATCATTATAACTGCACGTTGAATGGCATATGTTTTAAATATATTAAAGATGGGTAAAAAAGAATGCAAAAAAAGAATATTCTAATCACACAATTCCTTTAACACTAAAAAATCTTCATAATCCATTTTAAGCGCAAACAAAACCACAATAAATTCACTACATTGAAACCGTATAGCTCCAATTAAAACAAACTTCGGCTATTTCGAAAGGAACTATTGGATAATTACCAATTAACTGCAGATACATAGCGAAACGCAATATATCTTTATTAAGAATCGAAAGCCGTATTCAATCATGGCGATAAATAATCAAACTAAGTCCTATAGATATTCATCTGAAACCGGACTTAACCATCTACGACATTCAAAGAATCGGCCGACGTTAGTTCCAATCCACTTAAAGCAATCTAAATAAACATAAACAAGGTAAATCCAATGTCGGCGGCGAGAAAACGCATTTGTAGTCATGCTGGAAAATCTTACTTACTTATTTTTCCGTCGCCTCGCGTTTTCATCTCTTTCGCTCGAGTACGTCTTTCCAATAGAGCACTTGTATTTAATGTTCAATCTATATACACAGATAGTCTATTATGTACATGCATTCCATTTATTCGACACCGTGCGTCCCTTTTTGTCACATCTGTGCGCTCTTTCATTGGATTTTCAAGCGCCAAATCCTACTTATAACGTCTCTTGGCTCAGCTGAAATGGATTTTTTTCTAATGTAAGTGCCTCAACACATCTTGATACTATAAGTTTGAATACATTCCTATTCATATTATTTATTCATTTGCCGTACAAATTAGTTTCTTTTCGTCAACAATAACTAGAAGTCCCATTATGATACTTTATTTTCAGCAACTTTTTATTTCTGGAACTATTTCTAAAGAATTACAGAAATAAAGTAAAATTTTGTTAAAAAAAAATACATTGAAGGAATTATAAATCAAACAA
The DNA here is from genome assembly GCA_963668995.1 of Parnassius mnemosyne. Taxonomy (NCBI): domain Eukaryota; kingdom Metazoa; phylum Arthropoda; class Insecta; order Lepidoptera; family Papilionidae; genus Parnassius; species Parnassius mnemosyne. The sequence goes on from CAVLGL010000080.1 coordinate 11,792,134, forward strand.
AAAAATTAAGCGATAGTAAAATCTATTTAAAATAAGCTTATATCGGCACTTCATCTTCAGTTCCATCATGAGATCAGCTCTACAGTACCATACAATTATTCGAAGTTACATAAGTATTCCAAATTTCAGCACAATCAAATGTTAGCAAGTGCTTTAACAATTGATATCAAATTACGAACTGGAAAGAGATATCAAGAAAGCAACAAAACATAAATAAACTTTTATGTTAAAAAACACAACTATGTCCCCAAGACATAAAATATAAAATTATGCCAACAAAACATGTAACCCGAAAACTTAAAACTTTACACAATATCCCTTGCTATTTTACATGATACGAAAAGTATTTTTTTTTAATTAGCAATAACGAAGGCGAAGTTAACATTCTCGTTAATCCTTGATTCAAAATTCGAAGAAGTGAAATAGCCCCGAACCAATTTGAAGTTAATTCACCATCTATCAAACTGGTATATTTAATACATTGTACCGGTTTCCTGTAAATCGAAAGCAATAAGCAATTCATGTTTTGTAACACGAGTCCAAAAACTTGCGGCGCACGTGTTGGCATAACTCCAAGCCAATGTTTATCCCAGTCTCAGCACTTAGAACTCGCAATTTATTCAATTATAACGCACTTTAATCTTGCGTTCATAGTCGTTACGCTAGTCATTAAACATCAATTAGCACTTTATTTATGTTCTACATTAACTGTTGTGATGACTGTAGAAATACTATTGTGAAAAATGACTTCCGATAGGTAACTGGCGAGAACGATCGGCGTGCTTTTATACAATAAAGGTTTGTACACAAATCCTGCCATACGCGAAAATAATAATACAATAACTTATAAGATATATATCAATTATAATGTTGTCCAGACCCAATTTAGGTAACGGCTGCCAGTTTCAGCGAAGATTAGCTGTCTGTGCGACACAGGATTATAATTCCCTTACTCTCATATTCCTATAGAACGGGAATACAATATGATCGGAGAGAGATCAGGCGCAGAACCAGTGGCTTTACGTGGTTTCCGACGCACGCACGGAGGTGAAATATCGCCAACTTTCTGACTCCGGGCAGAATTTACATTATCTAAAAATTTTACCATAATCATTTTGTGAACTTTGAGTTCACCATCTTTTTTTATCTTTGTATATATTCCTTATTATCTGCCGGTTTCTTAAGCAACGTTCGACAATCACCAGGGTACACCATGCACTGATAAGGGTGGCACCCGGAAAAGATATTGGCATGTCTCAACTTACAACATACACGCATCATCTTTGCACCCTATAATAAGGCTTAAAATAATTACAGGAGATGAGGAAGAGACTACGGACTTCTATTTGGCATGATCCTGACATACGTGGTAGAGCCATGCTGCAGCTATATTAGTAGTATAGTTGTAGCACGAATGGGTCGGCTCGACCGGGGAAGGACCACGCTCTCACAGAATACCAGCGTGAAATAGCAGGTTAACACTGCTGTGTTTCGTGTGGTGAGTGTAGAGAACCGGAGACCCTTTTTACTGGATAAGAGGCATTCCATCTTAGTCCTCACGAGTGACAACGCATCTGCATTTAGATTCGCAAACGAGGATAGATGTAGATATCTATGGGCCACAGCAACCACTTACCATCAGTTGGACTGTGTGTCCGTTTGTCACTCGATCCTATAAAATAAAATAGAAATAAATAAAATACACCTCTCACTCTTCTTGCGCTTACGCTCTTTTTGCAACAATGATATAAAATGGTGTGATAAACTCTCTTATGCCGCCATCGCATGCCAATAATTACGATATTAAAATATTTTAGGTATCAAGATTGTTGAAATGAAGTATTAAAAAGAAGAAACGACTTGGAACGCACTAGCAGAGATATTTTTTTATATTCTGCCACACGACCACTCTGGGGAAATATGCGATTGCTTGTGATTCGCTAGCTGGCTACAATACCTCGACGCCGCTCGCCACCATTATCTCGGTTCAGAGTTGTCCTTTGGGGCAGAGTTATTTGGTTGAACAGTGCGACAGTAAAATTTAGTTTGATTGCTTAATTTGTATCTTAATTAACATCAACACTAAAATATTGCTCATAAAAAACAACTTATTAATATCGTTGTAAAAATATTTTTTAAAGTATATACGTACTTTTTAATCACGAAAAGAACCAACTATCAAATTAAATCTATTACATACAGGTAACGTTTACATTTTCCCCTTCATCTAAAAATTTTCTTTAACAATACGCAATCATTCAAATTAAACTGCAACGAATTCTTTACGCTTGCGAGCTAGAAAGTCGATTCATTGAACATGTCGTGTTAAGATTGCCGATTGTGATGTTGATACCTAATTAATACCTCGCTAGCTGCCAACTCATCGGAACAGATATTTTACGTGTACAATAAATAAAGTAGGTATTACAGCCAAAATCCATCCATCCATCCATTAAAACTTATAAAATCCTTAATATAGGTCGCCTCCAGAGATTTCTTGATAATTTTGCTGTTTTGTTTCTTTTATAATTTTGAGACATTTCAGAGAGATAGAAGTATCTTCAAAGGTTAGCAGGAAGATGCTGCTGCCCATCTTTTGTTTCATTTTCCCTCTGTCGCCTCTTACCACAGCCACGTATTCGAGTGGACAAGTGAATATTTTACCCTATAAACACCGCGTAAAACATATGTGTCGTGAGAGCGTGGAGGGAATATATTAAGAAATTTAGAGATATGAAGTGAAAACTGTTTCAGTTTCCCTATGTCACCTCTTACGATACCCACGGGATGATTTTAAATAGTTGCTTTTTTTATACCGTCACTATACGGCGGAAATAGGCTCATTCCAACTAAATTATTTGCTTCGTCTGTCTTATTGGTTCTTTAGACTGTGGTAATGCGTAAAGCATAGGAGTAGAATAATTTAATCGACGTCTGCCTTTCTGTCCGATTACAATCTAGGTGTCTTCAAGGCAAGAGTAAGTCTTCAAGGCGAGAGTTAAGGCTTATGTTACGCTAACACATTGCGATTTACTTACCCCTTTGCAACCGGGAGTTAAAAAATTCGCATACATTAGTAAGAACTTAGAATACGTTAGGAAATTGTTCAGGTGTCATGGAAAAATTACTGAAAAAAATCATAAGGAAGCTGGTCTTCAGCAATCAGACCCTCACATACGTGAGGCTCAGGAATAATTTGCTAGTCGCACGATCGTGAGTGTATGTAAATAATTAATGGTTTAGGTTATATAAATGAAATAATAAACATCAATTAAAATAAAATATGAATATGTATGTTTTCCTATTACTTTAATCAGTCTGTATTACAATTATATATAAAAATAAACTGTAATTATTTATAAAATCACGTATAACAAATGAGATCTTCTTAATTTCTATAATTGGATCAAAAATAAACTATAATTACTTCAACAATCAACAAGATCTTAGGTTTTACTTATTACAATCAATGAGATCGACTTATTATTGTATATGATAAGCCTTAAAACAATTTTTATCACGGGATAAGCATAAATACACATTACATTTATCACACCTAATTTTTGAACGACTGCTGCAGGTTTCCAATCTACAAGTCCTCGGCGCTTTTATGTCGTCGCTGGTGGGAAAATGCTCATACCCATCATATCGTTTTTCTGCTGACGGTCTATTTGCTGGTCTGTATATTTTGTAGTCGCGACGAGGAGATGATACCTGGTCATCATCTTCACTATCCCTTCGAGTTCTACTTGGTGTACAAGATAAGGCATCTGCCACATCCAAGCGGAAATCGAGTAAAGGCATCGTATCTTTCCTTGCATAATTGTTTCTATTGCAGTCGTTTCTATACAGCCTCCAAGAGTTTACGAGCGCGAGGTCAAAAAAGTGTGTTAACAATTTTAAGGTCCATTTTTTTGTTTTTATAAAAGTTCTATAACACTCCATCTGTTGATCCAGGACGTCAACTCCTCCCATGTGTTGATTATAATTTTTTACTATTTTTGGAGCAGTCACGTCAACGTACTGTCTAATGGTTTTATCCCACCTTTTAACGATAATCGTCGCGGCAGAGCCAGTACAGTTGGATGCAAGTAATACCGATTTATTATCTTTCCACTTTACTATTGTAACAGGTTCGCAAACAAAATGTTGGCTTTCACCACGAGTCATTTGTGAATCAATTTTAAATTTTATTGTAGCTCGGTCAGGGATACGATTTAACATTATTGTCCCAGTCGAATGCAGATTTAACTTGTTCATTTCTTCAATCAAAGGAACGGTGGTAAAATATCTATCGTGGTATACGCAGCTACCTGGGGGAATACTTTTAGCTAGATGTAAGATTACCGAAGGACCCAGACCGAGATTCGTATCACCAAACATCGTCCTTGCACCCCTGTATAACTCAAAATCTAACATTAATCCTTCACTAGTTGTGAGGACGAAGTTTTTAATCCCTACAGGCCTAGGTTTGTTCTTCACTACCTGACGAAGTTGACAGCGGCCTGTAAACGGTATCATCTGCTCATCGATCGAGTAAAATCCCGGCACCCTTTCTAATTTACTACAGGCACCTTTAATTTGGTTGATCATAGGTTGAACCTTCCATAGTGGATTACCAGTTTCGGATGCAGATGGAGAATCTGAGTCAACTACGTGTAGTGAATTGCGAAGGGTAAAGAACCTGTCCCGTGAAATTAAACCACTGACAATTTCCAACCTAGTACCAGCCCTCCAATACATAGGCAGTCGGGGATAAGGAACACAACCCATGATTATTTGTATTGCAAGGAGCTTTGCGATCTCACTGCTTGTACTTTTCAATTCACGGCCCGTAGTACGTAAGTAATATAAGTTAGTGCAGTGAGATATCCTTTCTATAAATTCGTTATCTATGTAGTCACGAAAGTAGTCGATAGGACGCCTTACTACTTTTTTAGGCAAGGGAAGATAGTTATGCAGTTTATCTACAAATGGAACTTGCTTCCATATTCTTTTCCTACCACTTGATGTTGATGCTGATCTATTCCCTTGAGAACATGGTGTTGACACCGATTTTCTTCCCCGAGTACTGGTGGTTGATCTCGATCGCTCAGAGGATAAATATACTGACCTTTCTCGATAACGACGCGACGTGGATGATAATGATGGGCAAGACGGTTGCATTGTTGATGGAGACTGCGTCCTTGGTGGAGGAGGATGTTGCGTCATTATTGAAGTAGGAGGTTGCGGTGTCGATGTAGATGGAGGTTGCACCACCGGAGGACACTTCAATTCTGAGATTTGGTGGCTTGTTTCTTCATCTGCATTAGGATTGTCACCATCGAAGAGATTTTCGCAAGCCAATTGATCAAATAGGGTATTTGGTTCAAATTCCAAGTCGTCATCATCAAAATCTTCAATCTCCGATAGGTTTCCGTTCATCAATTGTTCTAATATTACATCATCCGTAATTGGAATCCCTAATAAAGAAGAAAAGGCCATTTAAACACTGTATAGGATCAAAATAACAAAATGTAACAACATCACGTGCTACGACCGATGTTGCATGATCGTGCGTGTTCAATTTTGACAGAAAATAATTACAAAACTAATGCTTCAATTTGCAAAAACTTGATAAGTAAACCTACGGGAACTCGTATCTAATCAAATAGCATCAAATAATATGAAATATTCCAATACAATTACTAAAAATCGATCTACTTACGTGCGGTGGCACCGGGATTAAAAAACGCAGCCATCCCTCATGCGGCTTTCGACGATGTGGCAGGACGAAACGCGCGCGCAGAGACTAAAACTATTTTTTGTCTCATTTTTATGTAGACTCACGATAGATCGACGCCGATTGCGTCCGCTTAAGTTGTTTATATTGTTCTTTAGAATTTTGTAAAGTCGAAACTCACGATCAGTTTAACTCGGGTGGAAAGGGTTACTAGGGCGTCGCCACCACGTACCACTAATATTAATATTCGTCAAAATCATTTATTTTCTAGTATCTGTTGTATCTAGTATTCATGCTTTCGCATTTAATACATCCGAATTATGTACTGCGTGATTACTCAGTTTATTGAACATGTTAACGTGATCGTTCATAATTGTTAGCACGGAGACTGCAAATTTTTTAATTGAAATTACATGTTATATTTGATATTATTTTCTCAGAAACACTTTAATTTAATTGATTCAATATAGATTGAGTATATAGAGAATCTACTAACCTATATCATCCCGTGGGTGTTGTACGAGGCGATATAGTGAAGCTAAAGCAGGAGATGGGCGGCAGCATCATCACCCGCTTGCCAAGCGTGGCGAGAATGGCAAATATCGCACTTATGAGGTAATCTATGTGGGAGGCCTTTCAGCAGTGGACTTTTGATAGTATTTACAATTAATTCATAATGAATGAAGATGGAAATGACCCGTGCCTAAAAAACCACATTAATATACGCAAAAAACGTGTGAATACGAGCGTAAAAAGCAATTGCTGCTATCTTTATTTGATGAATTTAAGAAACCGGAGACAATGTTTACTGGTGACGAGCCACTATGTCATTGTTCATCAACACATCTGCATTTTGATTCTTATTCGAGTTTCAGGTGTTTATGGGCCACTGCGATCACTTATAGTCTCTAGTATGTTATACTCATTTTGTCACCCTTATAATAAAATATGGACTTTCAATAAGTATTATGTAATAATCTATATCGAATAAAAATTATTCTATTATAAATCCAACTTTACTATAAGATTTTTTGGGCCTTGACATACTGAGAAACAAACTATTCATATAATTAATTGCCCAATTAAACCTCCTAAAACTACCAAATAATTATAAAAAATAATATTGGAAGTTCTGCACTCTTGTCATATATAGTATAGTACTCTTAACATACAGCTAAATAACAAAATATCTCAGTCAAACTCCAGACATCGACAAAAAGACCAAATCTGAAGACGGTAAATAGAGATATCACATTGATAACAAATGGTGATTACGGTAGAGGTAACTCTTTCAAGCGATATCTCTACATAAAATCTCTACATAGATCTTTAAATATAGGTATGTATATGTATATATAGGTATATATATATATATATATATATATATATATATATATATATATACATATATATATATATATATATATATTTATAACACAACGTGATAACAACAATATGATTCATATGTTATGTATATATAATGCTTCTGTTCGTGTGTATGAACTCCACTTAAACGGTTTAGATAAACAATTGGACCCGTTAGGTGGCGCGGTTGGTGAGATCCATAAAGAGAGAGTTAAGTTTTCGATTACGATTATCATTACAGCCTATCCAAAGCCCACTGCTGAACACAGACATCCCAATGTACATATTAGAATAGAATATAGAATAGAATAGAATATTTTTTTATTCAATATACATTACATGTGTAATTCTTATTGAAAGTCATTTTTTACTTTACCACTGGTTCGAAAAAAACCCTCTGTCCTGGGAAGAACCAGCAAGAAACCCAGCGGGACTTTTTTTTTTAAATAAATTTTACAATATAAATGATTACGAACTATTTACAAAATTTATTTTAGAAACTGCTTGGAAGCGATCACCTCATTCCCAGGGGTTATTATCAACCATGTATTCATTTATACTATAATAACCCTTTTTATACAGTTTCAGCTTAATAAAACATTTAAACTTGGTAATAGAGAGAACCTGTACACTTTCCGGGACCCTGTTGTAATAGCGTATACATTGCCCCAAGAATGAATTACTGACTCTGTGGAGTCGAGAAACTGGTATCACTAGCTTGTGTTTGTTCCTAGTGTTTACAGAATGTATATCGCTTCTTTTACTAAAACTATCTTTGTTTTTGTGAACATACTTTAAATTTTCGTAAATATACTGAGAGGCCAAAGTTAATATATTAATTTCTTTAAATTTATCTCTAAGAGACTCTCTCGGTTCTAGATTGTAAATAGCTCTAATGGCCCTCTTCTGTAAAACAAAAATAGTTTCTGAATCAGCCGCATTTCCCCATAGCAAAATCCCATAAGACATTATGCTATGAAAATAACTAAAATAAACTAATCTAGCTGTCTCGACACTAGTGAGACCTCTAATCTTTTTTACAGCATAGGCTGCAGAACTTAGTCTGCATGCTAATTTGGATATATGGGGGCCCCACTGGAGCTTTGCGTCAAGAGTGATGCCAAGAAAAACAGTGGATACAACAGGGCTCAATTCCTCCCCATTTAAAAACACATTGGTATTCAGATTTTGAACATTCGTTGTTGTAAATTTAACACAATTAGTTTTAAACTATTTTTTTTTTTAATTATTGATCGTCGTAGCCGTTTTTTTTATTTATAAGTTGTTTTTAGAAAGACCCTGCTGTTCATATCCTACTTTGTTTCCCTTTGTCGCCTTTTACGATATCCAGGGGACGATATATGATAGTGGATATTCTACACCGCCAAAACATGCTTAAGTTGGGTTGCCATTAAACAGCAAATTAAAATAAATGTAACTTTTTTTTAATTAAATATATTACTGTCCTTACACAACGAAACACTTTAAAACTGCATTATAATCCTATTCAAAGGTTTTTGTTCACTCATCATAACATAAACTATAATTTAACTATATTATTTATATGGTATGGTTTAACTGTGCAATAACAAGTTTTTAGTGTGATCAAGTTATTTTAAGCTGCGTTAACCTGAAACTTAACAGTTATGCTAGACAAAGGTCAACACTGTCGGAGATCGTAGTAAGGTCAAACTTTAAAGTCAATTAACGGGATAACTTTTAGGAGTTATACCGTTGGTTAAACAATTACTGGAGGCGTTTACCGTTAGTTTGGAAACGTTGTTTCCACTGACAACACTTCAGCGTGTAAGCCCTACGGCATTATGTTCTTAGCTGTGAATAATACCTTACTTCTCGTCTATTACATTTCAAAGTCAACCCATTACATTAAATTTCTTGAGTCACGATACTCCAAAATAAAAGAGGATTACTACATGACACTCCAGCCAACATATGACATTAAACCAATAATATAACGCATTGTATGTTAATTCTCAGGGTTGATAGGGCATCTGCATTTTGATTCTTAATAGAGGATAATTGTGGGTGTCTATCCATCTGTGATGATCTGTGTGTGGTATTCTGTGAGAGCGTGGTCCTTCCACGGTTGAGCCGACCCATTCGTGCTACAACTATACCACTAATATAGTCGCAGCATGGCTCTACCGCGTAGTAAAAATCATATCACTGCCGAACATAGGCCACCCCCATACATTGTCTCATAGGGGGGATTTTGGGATGGTTTCCACGCTTGACAGGCGAGTTCGCTGGTTATCAGGAAGATGCTGCTGCTCATCACCTGTTATAATTTCCCTCTGTCGCCTCTTACGGCATCCGCAGGACGATATAAGGTAGTGGATATTCTTACACCGCCACTGCACGTTATGATGAAAACATCTTGAGGAAACCTACATGTCCTAAAAAAACCAGCCAAGTGCGAGTCGTACTCGCGCACCGAGGGTACCAAACAAATCCGTAGGTATATAAGTTTAAAATTATTAAAAATATTTTTATTATATAATATAACTAAAAATGTATGCTTTTTGCAATTTTCCCTTTATCTGTGCTATAATACGTTGCTTCGTACCAAATTTTAAGATTCTGAGTTCACGCGAAGTACCCTGGAAATTTTGATTCCCATGCGAATGTCGAAAATTTGCGGCATAAACGGCTGTATCTATCTTTTGATTTATATATATATATATATATATATATATATATATATATATATATATATATATATCTCTCTCTTTTGATTGCGTTGGCTTAGAAGTTTGATTTTTTTCACAGCTTCAAGGGACAGTAGACTTGAGTATTTGATATGATTGATTGATATTTGGTATATGATAATTTCAGCTTGATACCTCCACACGTTCCTGAGAAAAAGGGTCTTGACAGACAGACTAACAGACGGACAACAAAGCGATCCTATAAGGGTTCCGTTTTTTCCTTTTGTACCACGCTAAAAATCGAGAATTTGATATGAAGTCCAGTCTCCATAGTTCAACGTCCATTCCATTAAGCGAAGCATAACGTTGGTGTATGAATATTTTTGCACTCAGCGGTCGAACCGAATAAAGTAAAGCAACCCTCATGAATGTTAATTTTAATCTTTGTATTCCACTTTTATTATTTTACTATGTTCGTAAAACTTTTTACGTTACTTCGATTATAAAGAAAACTGTGTGTTTTTATTTTGTTATCACTTTGTTTGCTGTTTGAATTAAAGTCACATTAATATACAGGGTTATTTTTCAAAGAGTAGCCAAATTGTAAACTTAAGTTCAAATATATAAATAATGATATACCGTTATTGCAGTTTTTAAAAATACGAGTAAATAAGGCTTCTACTTTTATTAGAAATTATTCCAAATTGTATGTGATTTATGGGCAATAACGTTTTTGCCTACCTATCGACCCTTATGAATTTGTGCGTGCGCAGTAAAATCAGTTAAAATAATGCATTTCCACGCATTTTCAGTTTAAAAGATAAAAAGAACAGAATGTTTTTTTTAATTAATTTTTCTTCACCATTTGCCTATATTACTTATTCTGAACCTTCTCTGCAAATTTGACCGGTTATTGCAAAATAAACCTGTATGTAAGTGGATTATAATTCTTTTGAAAAATAAATATCTTAAACCACAACTAACAAAAATTCATTCACTCTCGAAAATGAAAGGAAGATTTTGCTTAACATCGACACATTTGTAGGTTTCTATTTTACATTAAGTCCCTCTTGTATTTCAGTGTGTATGTATGAAACGTTATCTGGCTACCCACAATTGTCGAGCGAGTTAGTACTAAAGCGGGGAGAATTATGGAGAGATGACCGGGTACAGGCGCAAGTCCTTGAACTGTACAACTTTGTCTCCTTTTTTTTATAAGACATAATGTCTTATAAATTGTGTTGTCAACATGAAATGGTCATATAGTTTATAGACGTTTTCACTATGGAATATCTGCAAGGTACATATTTATATACTGGTTTAGTGTCATCTTATGATTGTTTAATCAAGACAATTATTATGATGATCAACATTTCTTCCCGTGTCTTCTCACAACCTTCTCCGTATGTTCATAAGTAATTTAAAAAAAATATTTGCTCAAAAATTACATTTACAAAGATTTAAAAATTTAAAACGTACTGGCACGTCGGCTTAATTAAAATAAAAAACAAACTAAGTTGAAATGTTAAATCAAAATATGTGTTTGCCATTCAAATGTAATGTATACAAAACGATCATTTATTAGTAAATCCTTTATCTTGCATCGTATGTATACAAATAACACGTTTATTCACGTTTTACGATCACTTGTTGCGATCAACACACTAAAACGCACCATTCATAACTCCGCCCACCCAATATGGAACTTTGGACGTGATTCTATTGTTATGTTAATTGTTTAATGGGTCTGTATGATGAATATTACGAAAATGTTTTTCAAACCACGAATTTAGCACATTTTATTGACAATACTAAAATTAGCAAGCCATCGCGAACCGCTGTCCTCATGGCAACCAAGCATAAAATCAATTATCATTTTCCTTAAAATTTAAACATCTTTGCATCTCATTACCATACAATAGTACATGCGCCTCGACTAAATTGTGCCTGTGCTAATCGCTAAACGAATAAAGAATATTGAATGATTGAGTGACTGCATAAATTAGCAACAAAGTTGCATTAAAATTCTGATGCGACCACTAGCGGTTTTTTCGCTTGGAACAGTTCCAAGGAAATATCAAACATGTAGACTGTGAATTGTGTGTCGTTATAGCTCAAGGACATAAAAGTTGGCATTCATTGTAAATTTCTTAATAGGTACTAAAGCAAACCCAATTTTGGCCATCTGGTCAACTAGATAGCTCGTAATAATTTTAAGTTCTGACTTAGTCGTATGCTCACCATAGAATTTCTTTTACAAAAAAAAAAGACGAGATATATAATAAACGCTTAGAATAAAAAATAAAATATAAAAAAAAAATTTCAAGTATCTAGCTCATCAGTTCTTGTGTCTTGTTCTCACACAATCTTTTGAACAATTCAGACATGACGACAGTCGAAACAGGGTAATCTATTGCCGTCGTTTGAGCCTCAAACTTTGAGGGTGGCAGAAGAGATCACCAAATAGAAAAATTTTTGTAACACTAAACTTTTCATCTAATGGAGAGCCGTACTACGCTTTGCTTACCAGTACGAGACTGTCACTCGAGAACCTTTCTTATAAAACGCTGGATGGAGTTAAGACTTGGTAACCCATGTGGAAAGTCCATGTATACATGTGACTCAGGACTGTGTGAAGAGGGCCTATAATTATGATGATATTTGAATATTTTCTTAAGTAGTATTTTGCTTCTCTAAGCAACATTTAATTCTTGATATTAGAGTCACGCTTACCGTTTACTGAGGCATGCAATTTAATAATATGTCACTTTAAACATCGAAATAATTCTCTATCGATAAATGCCTTGATTGCGTGAGTAATTATGATAGATTCCTCCATTAGAGGAACCGATTGCAATTTATTACCACAAGTAATTTCATCTGGTCGGTAAAGACAACTATTTCTCGCAATTTGTTCCAGTCCTGCGCGAGTGCCGCGCTATCTTTCTTTTTTTTTTTTTTCTCTTCCTTTATTAGATTTAAATTTCATTTAGCCGCGCTGGAGTACTAACTGAATTGCTGTCGGTCGGCATTTTCGCTTTTATTTTTCACCTGCTAACTTTATTGAAAAACTAGTATTTTTTTTAAATGCGATCAATTTTTTGTTTACAAAACAAAAACCCTAAAACAATCTATTATCAGGTATAAGATGTTCTTAGGAAACCCTCTGTAAGGTGTTTTTTTATAGGATAGGGTGACAAACGAGCACACAGTCCACCTGATGGTAAGTGGTTGCTGTGGCCCATAGACTTCTACATCTCTCCTCGTTTGATTATCAAAATGCAGATGCGTTGTCACCCGTGAGAACTAAGATGGAAGGCGTCTTTTCCAGTAAAAAGGGTTTCCGGTTCTCTACACTCACCATACGAAACACAGCAGTGTTAAGCTGCTACTTTACGCTGGTATTCTGTGAGAGCGTGGTCCTTCCCCGGTCGAGCCGACCCATTCGTGCTACAACTAATATAGCTGCAGCATGGCTCTACCACGTAGAAATTTATTTATTCATATTCTAAAATAATTATGTACTTAAAAAAAAGGTTAAAATTGATAGTGGCTGCAGATAATAAAACTATTTAAGAGATACTTATATGTCTGCTATTTTTAAGTTAGATTATGTATTAATTTTAACAAACATAAATCTTATAATGATAAGGATATGAGAGAGAAGATGAAAGAAAGATATAAGCTGCAGAAAGTTCACACGAAAGCATTGATTGAGGAAGTGCGTGAAAGGTGTAGAATGGAAGCGAATTAAAGGTTGTCGCACAACTTTAAGGAGAACTCCAAACTCTTCTGGAAAGAGGTTGGAAGGACCCGAAGTGGTGCGACGGCCTTAAGAATGAACAAAGTGCTTTCGAGAACTAATGACGTCCTCTCAGAAAAATCGGACGTCATGCAGCGATGGAGCGAATTTTATAGAGAAATGTATGCGTGTGATGATCTTAGTGAGGGATCCGGGGATGACGCCGTGACTGGTACGCCAGACCCGGACCTCGATGACACTGAGGTCATCAGTATGAAAGAGATTGAACGTGCGATTCGAAGTTTGAAATGTGGTAAGGCTGCGGGACTAGACAGAGTTACTGCTGAAATGGTCAAGTATGGTGGGCCTCGCGTCTGGGACAGCTTTCATTTGCTGTGCAATTTGTGCTGGCGGACGGGGGATGTCCCGGATGATTGGCGATCCGCAGTCATTGTGCCTTTATATAAAGGTAAAGGTTCACATTTTGACTGCGGGTGCTATCGGGCGATCAGCTTGACCAGTTTAGCAAGTAAAGTTTACTCGAAGGTTTTGACACGTAGGATGCAAGAGAAATCGGAAAGATTTCTATGGGAGGCACAATGCGGATTTAGACCTGGAAGAGGATGCACGGATCAAATGTTTTCTCTCCGTATGATCACGGAAAAGCTTCTGGCTGCTAACCAGAAGATTTTCTGTGCTTTTGTGGATCTTGAGAAAGCATTTGATAAGGTTGTAAGGAAGAAAATGTGGGAACTGTTGCCGGGGTATGGTGTGGATGGCCGATTGCTAAGGGCTGTGCAGTCTCTTTACTGTGACTGTAAAGCCTGTGTGCGGGTAGGGCATGACCTGTCACCCATGTTTAGCGTCCAAACGGGCGTAAAACAGGGTTGTGTCATGTCTTCCTGGCTGTTCATACTGTATCTCGACAGCTGTTTACAAAAGCTGAGAGATAGCTGTTTGGGTGTGAAATTGGGTGACATAAAAGTAAATTGTCTGCTGTATGCTGATGATGCAGTGCTTATTGCACCATCAGAGGCAGAACTGCAGGCATTAGTCACGTGTATGAAAGAGGAATGTGAAATTAAAGGTCTCCGTTTGAATGCTAATAAAACTAAGGTTCTGGTATTTGAAAGGGACGAAGAGAGAACGAAGTGTGAAATGTGGGTAAATTAGGAATGTCTAGAACAGGTAAATGAAATTGTATACTTGGGGAGTGCTTTTAGCCGGGATGGAAGATGTGATTTAGATGTGGACAGGCGTGTCGCTGCCGGGAACAAAGTCAATGGTGCCCTGACTGCGTTAGTCAAAAGGCAAGGCGTAGCGAAGAGTGCACGCCTTGCAATACATAACGCAGAGTTGGTACCGACTGTCTTATATGGCAGCGAAACCTGGGTATGCCAGAAGAATCATAAAAGTAAGTTGAATGCAGTGGAGATGCGATCTCTTCGTAAAATGTGCGGCGTTACTATGGCCGACCGAAAGCGAAACGAAGAGATTCACAATATGGCAGGTTTGAAAGATGACCTTATCACAAAAATTGATAAGGGCGTGCTTCGGTGGTTTGGGCACGTTGAGCGAATGAGTGAAGACCGAATGGTGAAGAAAATATATAGCGCGAAAGTTAATATTAAAAGGTGTCGAGGTAGACCGAGACTAAGTTTCGAAGACCATGTGAGCAAATTGCTCGAAGAGGGTAGGGTCAAGAGTACTCGGATACCTAGACGTGCATGTATGAAGAAGATAATGAATCTGAAAGAAGCGAAAGGGATATGTAAGGATCGTGACACTTGGCGATCTGTTCTCTCTGGCTACCCCGTCAGGGATTCTGCGTGAAGATAAGTATAAGTATAAGTATAAATCTTACTGATTAAATTATTTTCACATAAAATAAGCCAACGTGTTTCATAAAATCATAGGTTATACGAGTATTTCAAAATAAGTAATTTTTAACCACGAAAAGTATTGATTTTTGAAAGAACTTTTACAGCGAAAAATATGCTTACATCACATAATCTTTGTCTCCTCTATCGGGGATAAATCGGTAGTTAAGTATGGAGAGAGAATCTGTGAAATATTAATAATTAGTAACAATATACATTTGAATTATTTTCCCACAGGTGTTTATTTAAAGTACATAATAAAAGTAAAGATAACATTACCTACAAATAATGCATTTTATTTCTTCTTTTCCTTCTTTTTCATCAGCTCGTAAGTCCGTAAGACCACTGCTTGCTGTACAAGACACTGTCTTCGCTCGTTATATAGAAAATTGAACCCCTATGTTTGGGTATTAGCGATCGCAGTATCAAACGTATCACAACTTTGACACTGCTTCCTGTCGTCTATGTGGTAATTTTACTAATGACGTAAAAAGTTATATTAATACTGCTTAATAATTGTGTATGGTTTTAAACACAATATTGAAATTAAAAATTATTCATCTAAAACCAACAAAACATAAAAAAAAGTTTATTTCACCAAATTGTTCAGTTAAACAAACGAAAAAAATTACATGATATTAATTCAATTCGGCGATAACTTTGATAAAATAAAAACAAAATTCTAAATCCTCCTTTTTTATTTATTAGAAAAAAAAACTTAAAAACTAAAACGTACATGCAAATCAATTTAATTGTAATCAAGAAAGTATAATCGGTCGCAAATTAATATCCTTTTTATTTGTTGCAATAGTAACTTTATAATATAGCATATATCGAAACATTTAATTGTATCTAATATCTTATGTGAGCTATGTAATGTTACCCAAAACTAAAAGGAAATTTTAGTGATAAATAAATCTGATCACTCTTCTTTTTTATTTATAAGATATTTTCAAATTTAAATTAGAATAGGGCTTATAATGGAAACTGCACGTTTTATCTAATTAGCGCCATAATTATAACACATAAAGGAACACTACCTTATCATACATACACTCTACACACTCAAGCTTATCTAACAATTTACTGTAATGAGAATTCATTTAGTTTTCATTCATTGCGTGATCAAATAATTTTTGAAAAAAGTTTAAAAGTATATTTTAAGTTACTTTATGATTATATTTTAAGTTTCCAGCCATATTGGTGGAACATAATATAAAAGTTCACGGAGAATATACTATATACTCTCTCTAAATTACATATTAAACACAATTCTATGTAACGAAGTACAATCATATTATGTCAAATTTATTGTTGTAAAATAAAGTTGGCCCCAAAAATTAGAATCGAAAAATACAAATATTTATGACTCTAATTGTTTATGGTTATTACAGTTCCAAAATACGACTTACAGAATTTTAATTAGTTGACATTATCTCGTATAAAATAGGTATCTTTTATAATTTTATCGAGTATATTAACACAATAAATTGCTTTCCACGTCCTACATTTGGGCTAGATATAAAATTGTATACAAAGTAAAGTTACAGCCTGTATAAGTCCTACAGCGGGGCACGAGCCTTTTTAGGACAAGTAAATATCTGACACGCTTCTCTAGTCCGTGTTGGCAGATTTCACGTCTTCAACATATTTTTTTTATTTTACAGAAATGCACTTTTACTCATGATGTTTTTTCTTTTACCGCCGAACACGTGATAAATGAATACTTAAAATTGCATTTAACAATTTCATTCGTCCCGGCGAGGATCGAACCCGGTTTGCCCGTACAGTGAAATTTACAACTAGCGCTTTACCCCTGAGCTCCCATGGCTCTTTTATACGTTAGACATTAGCCATTACTTACTTCTATATATTACTCATTATATATTTTTATGGGATTTCCTGCTGTCTGATTTCTTGTTTTCAAACTAAAAACTTTAAATATAATTGATTCTAGAACCTACAAATTGGCTCAATGTGTTTCTTCACCAATTTCTTTTTTATAATACGTGTTGGTTGAAAATTTATTTTTAAGATCGGATTAAGTGAGTCGGTGCAGTAGCGTAAGTTTTAGTGCGTAAGTAAAGAATAAATATTTAAAGTAAACAATGTTTAAAAGTCACCTCCATACTTTATAACCAAAGTCCATCAGTTAGCGGAAAAGAGATAGCACAACGCGTTTAAAAGAGATGCAAAACATAATCCACTTATACGTCACGGTTGGGTAGGTCTCATACATTTTTACTGGAGAAAATTCGGGAATATCCTTAATGCATATTAAGCCGGGTCCACAGCTATTTGCACTGAGGTAGATATTGAGGTATAGAATTGAAATTTTTCGCCGTGTGGACTTTAGGGATAACAAGGTCCCGTATACTTTCGTACGCAAGTCTGTGACCCTTCCCGAGTTTGTTGGGGCGGATTATTGTTTCAAGTACTTTATTAATAATGACCCGGTTTTTAAGTCTCTAGATATCTTGGAAACTTTTTATTGATTTTATCTTTATGAATGGTTTTTGAAATAGCGTTACAGATTATTCACTTAAATAATAATACAAAAAATAATTATGTGTTTATGTTATGTAACATTGACATTACTTAACATTTGTTTTATAAATTCATCTTAAATTATTGTATTTAATTGGCAGGTAACCCTTTTGTGGTCGATATTTCATACATACCAAATGCTTCGTCTTCCGTTATGCGTAGACCAAAGGTGTGATTTTTAACTACATAAGGGCTAGCAGGCAATATCAGTTATTCTCGATAGCAAATTTTTGTCTCTATCGCTGCCTCTACGGCGAGAATAGGACCTTAAATTTTGCCGCATTCATCAACATGGATTTTGAAGAAACGTTTGATGTCTGTGCTTTTAAAAACCGAAGATGACAGTAAAAAGTAAATATTGCATCTGTTACGACTAAAAGCCGAAATGCGGTCACACCTAGTTCTAGCCGGCTAGAACTAGGTGTGACCAGCATTAGTTGGTTAAATTTAGGTGTACTATTAAATTTGTAAAAACACGGATAGAAGCAATAATTAATATCAGCGACAGTAGGTTAAGGTGCGATCGGGGTGGTCCCTGGGCTATCCCATGACCACAGTCATTTATTTAATTTATAAATTATATATGACACACCTAAGTTTAACAACAGGTATTCTGCGAGAACGTGGTCATACCCCGGTCGAGCCGACCCATTCGTGCTACAACCATAATGTAGCTGCAGCGCGGCTCTATAACGTAAAAAAGCATGTTCTAATCTAGCTTTAGGTTACTCTTATCAACTTCTATCATGCGTCGCACAACTATGATTGACGGACATACCTCACGCAGGTTATAAGTGATATAGCAGCGATCACGCACAAACTTATTAGCCCATTAATAATTTGGCTCAGAATTTGGCTTTATGTCGAAACGCTTATCAGAATCTATCGACCACTATATGCACATAGAGCGAAAATTTTATTGTTTTAATACCTCTTAAACCAAATACCTATGAATTATTTAAACTAAAAGCGAATTATTATTTTTTCAATGATATTGTTACTTTGACCAGTTTTAACAACTCTCAGTTCAACATAGTATGAACATGTATTGAGGAGGTCAAACTAAGTCTACTAAACAATCGACGCTACACTTCCCATGGACACCTTTAACAACACCGACAAAACCAAAGGGTTAACGGAATCTCTTACTCCGCTGCCATACAGCAAAAGTAAAACCCATTTTTTTCACCACCTGATGACAATTTGATGCTGTGACACATAGACATCAAAATCTATCCTCAATTAAGAATCATAATGCAGATGCGTTATCATTCCTGAGGACTAAGGTAGGATACCTCGTTTCCAGTAAAAAGGGGCTCCGGTTCTCTACACTCACCGTTCAACTCTCTCAAAACACCAACGTTAAATACTGTATAAAGCTGCTAATTTACGTTGGTGTTCTGTGAGCGTGGTCCTTCACCAGTCGGCCGGTGGTGGTTATAAAAACAATACAGTTGCCGAGTGGTTCTACCACGTCAAGACGCATATATCGAGGTTTTTGCGGTTAAATTCATTATTCAAACATAATACATACTGTAGAGTTAAATATAATGAAGGCATACTATTTTTATTTTTTACATAATCATGTGTTATTATATTATAGTTCCTTACTCTACAACTTTACACGCAGTCAAAGCGATAAAATGTTTACAAAAGAAAAACACAAAAAATTAAAAACACAAAATGAGACTTACTACGTATGCGTATAATACACCAATTTTGTTTACGCGATAGTTTTCACTTTGAGCATAACTGTTGCATCGTTTCCAACACCGATGTTTACGAGCACAGTCACATATATAAATTTCAACATATTCTCTTGTAAACGTTCGTATACTGAATACACACAGTATCACCATTCACGTTTATAGATAAGGCTAGACATAATTAAAAAACCTTATGATATTTATGAAAACTACATCACACTGAAACTTTCATCGTGTTTTATGTGACTGAACGATTAAAAACAATACTTTTTTTGACGTAACAAAAATCAGCTGATTCTTTCCACGAGTAAACACTTGTTATGGTAATTAAAACAAGGCTTAAGTAAAGCCAAGCAGTCTGCCCGCCGCAGCACCCCAGTCAGCACTGGTGAGCTAAATGAGAAAGATTTCTCCTATTTCTTCCCATTCGGGAGAGAATATAAAACTCTTTTTCGCCTTTTTTATTTCCAACTTCGTCTTAATATGCCACCCGCTCGGACCTTGGATTGCAGAGCTAAAGAAGCTTTAGACCCTCCATTTATT
The DNA here is from genome assembly GCA_963668995.1 of Parnassius mnemosyne. Taxonomy (NCBI): domain Eukaryota; kingdom Metazoa; phylum Arthropoda; class Insecta; order Lepidoptera; family Papilionidae; genus Parnassius; species Parnassius mnemosyne. Next base: position 11,812,308 of record CAVLGL010000080.1, read on the forward strand.
TAAACAAAATAAATCAAAACAAATTTCTTGTTAATTTTGGATTTTAATTGCAATTTTCCTTTTAAAATTATATTTTGCTATCTATTAATATATTAGATTTTTTAAGCTAGTACTTTTGTTTGTAATATGGTATTTCATCTTCTGAATACTATAATAAATGGTGATAAGAGGGCTGGTTCTTTTTTCGCTCATAAGCTAAGTATTGACATTCAGCGAAGAAACGCAGCCAGCGTTCTCGGCACGATACCACGGGGAATAGGACTGTATGATTTAAAACATTAATTGTAGTTTTTCATTATAGTTTTTTAATATTGTATATATTTAAATTTTGTTAAAAATATTTTAAGCTCCCTTTTAAGGAAAAAAATTATAATTATGTTATATCAATTATTATTGTATAATTTTACGTAAAGGCCACCCATACCCAAACAATGTTACCCCAACAATAATCCCTTTTTATTTATTTAAAGACGTTAAAATAAAAAAAAATGGTAATTAAAACTAAATTGGCCAACTCTTAGCAGATAAGAACAGTCGAAATATGTTTAAAGTGCAAAACAAAATATTTAAAAAAAATGAGTTAAAAACTAAAGTAGAATTCCTTAAACTATTACCTTTATTATCAATCAAACGTTACAAAAGTTAATCTTATGAGCAATAAACATTTTAAAACCTTAAAAGTAAAAGATACAGCCTCTATACCTCTCTATGGGCAAAAACCTCTCATTTCTGAGAGGCCTTTGAGGCCATTAGCCCGCCGAGAAGCTTACAGTGTGTATGGCGAACTTCTAATATCCTCAAAATTTTCGATTCCTCAAACATGTAGGTTTCCTCACGATATATTATTTCACCGCTGAGCACGTGTTAAATCATCAAATTGCAATTAACAATTGTATTGTTGCCTATCGCGGATCGAATCCGAGTTGCTCGCGTACTGTGCAATTCTCGGTTAGAGCTTTTTTTGAGTTACCTCGGCTCTCCGTAAAATATTACCATAGATGCATTTTGATATCCCATTTTATTAAACTTTTTATAAATGATACTGCAAACACCGTGAAATTAAGTTTGAATAATAAAGCCAGAAAAATGATTACTGTTGACCAAAAGTTATTCAATTTTAATCAGTTCACAAAAAGAAACGAATGGTTTTTAAATCATTTAAAATATTCCAACATTTATTTAAATGTCGAGTTTCTATCAGCTTCTAATATCTGTTTTATAGGGGTGGTTGTGTTAATCGCGGGGCGGCCCCCGGTCTTCGTTAGTCTAGAATTAATTCGTTGATAAGACCGACTCCGTTCCCGACGGCGATGCTGTCTCAACACTGCAGGGTTGCCAAATTGGGGTAAGACACGCAAAATTCATTAAATTGAATATGAATTAAAATTTAGGCAACTATGTGAATGTCTGTTTATTTAACAATAAACTTTGAGCCTATTGTGTTACTTGGTTTCCTTTTTTTTATTGTTGTAACCTTGGCTTGTTTTAGCTTATTAATTGAAAAAAATAAATTACGTATGCTTTACATGTTGCAACAATAAGAGTTAACTCGTGGACAATGGAATTTGTTTATATTAAGATTTTTAATGTAGTGTTAAGTCAAAATAAAAATAAAAGTAAGTTTAGAAAAATAAATAAAATCTATTTAAGTACGTGATTATTTGACATATGAACTTAAAGTTAATAAATGAAGTTTATGAATTATTTATTAATCAGTTCACAATTTTATTAAATTATTAAAAAAATTATTAAAAAAAATTTTATTTATTAAAAAAATTTTTTATTTATTAAAAAAATAATTTGAAAGTAGATAAATTTAATCTAGAAATAAAATAAAAAACAACTCTGTCCGTGATTAAAGTCCAAAAAAACTAACGCATAATTATATCAAATAAGCCAAGGTTTCTTAATTTCAAAATCGACATTCCAGAACTTACCATTAAATACCATAGGCATAAAGTTATAGCATTGGCTCCCACGCTTAGGACTATACCGCACTTGTATCATGAAACTAGCTTTGAACTCCGATAAATATCTTCGGCCATTCGACATTTCCCTATATGGATCAAACCCGTGATCAATGCGCAGAAGCTTCGATATTTATGCCAATTATTATGCTTCTTATTATTTTATGGAATGATCATTATCGGGGATGACCTTTACAAACCTTTTGCAAGCAACATTACTTTGTTCATTTAATCTAAATACATTTAGCAGCAAATAAAGAAAGATCTTATGTAGCTATAGAACTCAAATTAATATTGTATATCCACATATGTTAAAAAGCATAACAAAACTCATATAGTTCCATCAACATCATCTTGATGATTGGCAATCCACCATTCGTTTTCCCAATAATTTTTACCATGCACGATCACATAATAGAATTTACTATCAGCAGCAGTTCTTTGGAGACGATAGAACTTAGGGACCTTTTTTTATAGGATAGGGTGACAAACGAGCACACAGTCCACCTGATGGTAAGTGGTTGCTATGGCCCATAGACATCTACATCTATCCCCGTTTGCGAATCAAAATGCAGATGCGTTGTCACCCGTGAGGACTAAGATGGAATGCCTCTTTTCCAGTAAAAAGGGTCTCTGGTTCTCTACACTCACCATACGAAACACAGCAGTGTTAAGCTGCTATTTTACGCTGGTATTCTGTGAGAGCGTGGTCCTTCCCCGATCGAGCCGACCCATTCGTGCTTCAACTATACTACTAATATAGCTGCAACATGGCTCTACCACGTATAAAACCTTTAAGAGAAAAGCCTACTCCTTTTTGAAAGACCAGCAACACACCGTTACGTACTATCAGGTAAACCGCACGCATTAGCTCTTTTCTAAACAAACATAGATTTTTTTCATAATCCCATTATAATGAATGCATTTTTTGAACCAAAACTACATTTGCAGTGCATATTTTAGCAAGTATGTGTGTTCCCCTTCTCATTATTCTTTTATCTGTTTCATTTTCAATTCAACCAAAACAATTACTTACAATACTTTTTAATTATTTTCGCTATCGATTTTAATTATTGATTTTATAGATTTTTTGATAACTTCTTATTATCGCTACAAAAGTTAAGCATATATTTAGTATATATAATTATATTTTTCTTTTTTGTTTATTAAAAAATACCAGTAACGCTGTAAACCTTACTAACATTCGAGTTCACCGTTCCAAGTAAACTTAAAATGCTTGTGTAGTATTAGGAGGTCTTCCCTACATTTATAAGTAGTATAATGGCGGATTCGAACCTAAGACTTTTCGAGGTTGCGGTTCGTACCCTAACCATTAGGCTGTTGCTATATATATCTAGTATAAGTATGAATAAATAGTCAATTTAAATATTCATAATGAATGAGCAACATAAAATATAATAGTCCTTTATTTATTTTTCGTCATTCGTTTCACCCCTGAAATCCAAGAACAAATTAAAAAGACGACCACAGGATTGCCCGGAGAATGGGGGGAAAATTACACCCCCCTTTAGCTGACCCTCTTTAATGAACATTGCACTCTGTTGCTATCCCTCTCACACTTGTTACAATCGTTTCAAGTATATTGTTAACGATCTCTATCTCTCGGATGAATATTTGCTATCATACCTTAACTTATCCATGTTGCATTTTACGACATAGTATTTTATAAGATTGACTTTTGGTATTAAAAAATATGTAAAACCAAATAAAATGTTGATCATCTCTATGATGTTGATGATTGTTTCAAGTTTACACTACTCGTACATACGAAATACGGACTTGATTAAAACACGAACACTGCCTTCTCCCGTCATGATAGGCTATTTCTTACGCAATAGGGCCATAGTGTAGCTGTACTCTGACCAGCATAAATAGTTCGGATTGTAATTAATTACTCCCTGTATACAACTGGCCATAAAAATTCCATTGGCAATTCACAAACAAGTGAAACAGAAATTAAATGAATCAAGCATAATTCAAAAGGTAAATGGATCTACTGATTGAGTGAATGCTTTAGTGGTAATAAAAACGGTGATTTGAAACTGTGTGTGGATCCCACCATGCTTAACGAGGCAATAAAAAGGGAACACTCAATATTCCTACAGCTAAGACCAATGCTTCAAAGTTGACAGGTGTAAAACTATTTTCCAATGTGATAGTAGCAGGGATGGGATAGGTGCTTGTTTGTTACAAGATTCTCAACCCATAGGGCTTGTTCCTAGAAATCTTAGTAAGTCAGAGCAAAGGTATTCGCAAAGTTGAATTTTAGAGAGTCATAGCATTGGGGTTTAAAAATTCCACTATAATGGCTATAGTAGAGACGTTCAAGTACAAGTCGCGGCACGTAAGTCTAGCGCTGAACGAAACCTGGAGGGGACGCGCACGAATTGAATTGCACGAATGCATCTGAAGGGCCAATCAGCGCGTGTGAACGACACGCTCGAGCCTACCAGCGTGACTTATGTATGCGCAATAAGCCAATCAGCGCGTCTTATGCGCAATAACGGTCACCGCTAAATTTTCGTGCTGCTACTCGTAAGAGGGACCATAAGCCACTTGGGTAAAAATAAAAAAAATATTGGCGCTATAGCTCCAATATTACAGAAACTGCTGTTAAAATTATCAGGTTACAATTAAAATATCTGCCATAAACATAGATCCCAGTTATATTTAGCAGATGTTCTATCAAGGGCTTCACTTTTGACAAATTATAATTCACCTTCAGGAAACACTGATATAAATGTAGTCTATCCAAGCAGGCCCAAATAAGTAATGACAAGAGAGAAGAATTTGCTTCTGCCTTGGAAAAAAACTATAAAGGTTCGAGGTAAAACAACACACTTTAAATAATTGGCCTGACTATAATAAGATATCTGATTTGAAACATTATTTTAAACTAAAAGATTAAATTAAATATCATCATCATCATTATCGTTACAGCCTTTCACAAGTCCACTACCGAACATAGGCCTGAGCCATATCCATCCATCGACTGTCTGCCTGCTACCGGTATGAAGCTGCCACTCGAGAACCTTTTTGTCCATATTGGTTTTCGGTCGGTTCTTCGAGCTATATGGCCGGCCCATTGCCACTTCAGCTTACTAATCGGTTGAGCTATGTCGGTCACTTTGGTTCTACTGCAGATATCCTTATTTCTAAATTTATCACGCATTTAAATATTATATATAAAATTATATATGACGGAGGATTTTTGATAAGAAAGAAATATTGTTCCTACATGTTTAAGGCAAAGCATGTTACATTTGATTCATGAAGGACATCTTCGGATAAATAAATTTAAAAATACAGCTTAGCTGATGTTGAAAATTACATAAAAGCTTGTAGTGTTCATGCCAAATTCAGTAATGCGAAAGTGAAATAGTTGTTACTGCAACACACAGTCTACCACAACGTGTTTGGCAGCGAATTTCCCATTCACCAGATGTCACTAGTTGGGACTGAGGTGAAGTTTTCTTTACACAATGTCATAAAATTCAGCTGTTGGATACTTAAAATAAAAGTCCGTCGGTTTACATAGTATTATGAAAATACATAAAACAATACCACCGCATTGGTTAGTTGTTTATTTTTTTTGCACTTTTAACCCTTTTTTTCTCTTAATGCCCTTTTTTGGAATATCCGTAGTTTGTTTTATTTATTTCTAATCTAATTAATGAAAAATATGAGCATTATTACAGAAAGAAACATTAACGCTCTCATATTCTCCCCCATGAAAGTGTTAATAGTGCGTTTGGTAGATTAGGGATACCAAAAAACTGCAATGTATATTATTGCTTTTTAATAGCCAATCCTTTTTACAGTTTGCAAAGGAATAAGATTTTCAAAGTGTTCTCAAGCTTAAGATAGGCTAAGTTTTTTTTTATAGAATAGGGTTACAAACGAGCCCACAGTCCACCTGATGAGATGATGGTAAGTGGTTGCTGTGACCCATAGACATTCACATCTTTCCTCAATAAAGAATCAAAATGCAGATGCATTGTCACCCTTTAGGAATAAGATGGAATGCCTCTTTTCCAGTAAAAAGGGTCTCCGGTTCTCTACACTCACCATACGAAACACAGCAGCTTTAAGCTGCTGTTTTACGCTGGTATTCTGTGAGAGTGTGGTCCTTCCCTGGTCTAGCTGACCCATTCGTGCTACAACTATACTACTGTGGCGGCGCTGTCGTCGCGCCACAAGAGTAACATATCGAAGCCTAAATCACGCTAACAAAGTTCCGAAGTTAAAGCAGTATATATAGAATAGCTCCGAACTACCATTCGGAGCGTTAGACACTCCCCGAGCAGAACACCTTGCCCGACGGGAGATCTCCCCTTTTCCTTCCTACAGCCACACTACTACTTAATTACAGGAACATCTTTATAGAATGAAAGTTATTCTCTAACTCAACTGTTACTAAATAAAAGTATCAGAACGAGAGTCATGCTCACAGGAACAATTACTGACAAGAGTGAATAGTTTTGCCAAAGTCAACATAGTTAAGAAACGATATATCATCATCATCAACATTACAGCACTTCACAAGTCCACTGCTGAACATAAGCCTACCCAAAGATGCCACAAAGCACGGTCCTGAGTCACCTGCATCAATCGACATGTCTTACCAGGTTGTCACTGCATCTAGTGGGGGACGCCCTACACTTAGTCTACCGATACGAGGTTGCCACTCGAGAACATTTCTTCCCCAACGGTTGTCAGTTTGTTCCAACTATATGGCCGGTCCCTTGCCACTTCAACTTACTAATCCGTTGGACTATATCGGTTACTCTGCTCTGGTTCGAACGAAATATATATAATTATATTTTCATAAACATGCCAAATCCTTGTCAATAGCAGACAAAGTAATGTCATATTTAGTTATATCTAGTTACGTGTTATATTATGGTTGTAGCACGAATGGATTGGTTTGCCAGAGGAAGGACCACGCTGTCACAGAATAACAGCGTAAAATAGCATCTAAATGCTGCTACGTTTCGTGTCAAGAGTGTAGAGAACCGGAGACCCTTTTTATTGGAAACGTGGCATTCTATCTTAGTCCCCAATTTATTTATATTTTGATTCTTAATCGAGGATAGATGTGTATATATATGGGCCATAACATCCATTTAGCGTCGGGAGGACTATGTGCTCGTTTGTCACCCTTATTCGAAAAACAATGATGATGATCCTAAATTGTGGAAACCAGCAGTGATTGTTTAATTTTATAAAGAACCACGTAGCTATATTATAGAAGTTAGTGAACGAGGAGTGAAGAGAAGGTTTAAAAGGACTAGAAAGTTTTTAAAATTAACATACGAAAATTTAAATTTTAAGAATGCAGTCCTTGGGCCATCTTCTCCAATGTTTGATTGTAAATGTTCTTTAAATTGTAAAAGATTTCCTAATATTACTGATCCTAATATTTCCCATTATAACGTTGAGAGCACCCAATGGTATGCCATAAGAGCCTGGTCAATATCAACAATCACGTGTTAAGAGGTCTAAACTTCAAATACCTTCCAAACTTTTCTTTTAAGTGTAATGGTGTAATGTCAGGGAACAATCCTAGTTAATAGCCGTACTTTAGCAATGTTTTTTTTTTATAGAAGATGGGCAAACGATTATGCGGCTCATCTGATGGTAAGTGTCGACCTCTGCCCATGAACAACTGCAACACCAAAGTTATTGCAGTTGTTCATGGGCAATTTCAAAAGGTAGTAAGCCCATCTCTTGAAAGTCTCTAAGTCGTATCCGTTCCGAGGAATCGCCGGTGGTAAACGATTTCACAAGGTAGTCGTGTGTAGAAGAAAACTCTTAGTAAATGCACAGTAGTGAATAGTGTTTGGGTCCCGGGACGTCTCGTGTCTTGAAGTCCTGGAACTTTTCGTAATTTTAGTTGTCTCGAGTCCCGGGACTTTCAGGTCGAGTCTCGAGACGAGACAAGATTGTCGAAATTGTTATGTAATCATTTTTATTTTCAAATAATTCAAGGAGCCTAGCGCCATGTGTTAGTTTAATGAATAATTACTTGGTCTACTACGTAACTACTAAGTACGCAACCACAATAAATGTAACAAATACATATGTGATTATGAGAATTAACAATGAGGTTATTAACTATGATTAGATACTAGAATTAGTAAAGTTATTAAGAATTAGTATGAATTTTAACTAAGTTCGTTTCTTAACTATAAGATTTAACTGTTTAGAAGTGCATCTGTGTGTGACTAAAAGAAATAAACAAAGCAATTATAAAGACTGAAATTAACGTTAAAGTTATTTAATTATCTGTTTAATTGTTTAGTAAATGTTGATTTCACAAAAAATTGCCTCTTTTTAATAATTTCACCAGAAATTAACTCAATTAAAATTCTTCAAAAAAAGCTTACCCGTCTTAAAAAAAAACAAAGAAGCTTTTTCTTAAAAGTCTCGAAGTCCCGAGAATTCCCGGGACTTTGATTATAGGCTGGTCCTGTGTCCCGGGACATTGGAATTGTCGGGAATTCCCAAACCATAGTAGTGAACCGCCAAGCATCCGGATTAGGTGGATGATAACGTAAGTTTTGTCGCGATGTGCGTTTGTGAAATTTGGCGGCTGAAATTAATCCGAACATTTCCTCAGAGCACTTCCCGTGATAAATCGATAGAAAATTCATAGACGTACAATGCGATTACGGAGCGCCAGTGAATCGAGTCGATCGTAAAGAACTCGATCGTCGACGATTCTAACCGCTCTATCCTGAACGCGGTCAACTGGAAAGAGCTGGCACTTGGGAGCCCCAACGTAAAGAAGCGAACAGTATGAAGAGATGCTTGTTAAAGATGTTCACGTACCAGATTTTGGAATGCTGTCTTACTAGGTGCTTTTTAATATCTTTAAGCAGGTAGTTCCAGAGTAGTATAACTGAAAAAATTAAGGATTTACTAAAGAACTCTATAAAATATTTAACATACCTTGGACTATAACTAATATAATGAAGAGTTCTGTTCTGGTTAAAAGAAAAAAGCTTTTTTAAAGGTTCTTGTTTTGTTAGAAATAAAATCAAGTACAAAGAAAACTAGAACAAGAAAATTCTAGAGTAACGGCTTGATTTGATGTTAAGCCATTTAAGGCACGAGCGATATTGAGAAATATGATCGTATATTTTGTACGTGATAAAGCCATGATGCCGATATAATATTATGGTTGCAGCATGAATGGTTCAGCTAGACTGTGGAAGGGTCACGACGTCACATAATACCAGCGTGAAATAGCTTAATGCTGCTGTTTTTGGTATAATTAGTGTAAAAAACCGGAGACCCTTTTTAATAGTAACATCTTCATTTTGAATCTTAATGGAGGATAGATGTAGGTGTCTATGGGCCACGGCATTCACTTAAAATCAGCTGGACTGTGGGCTCGCTCGTCAAACTTATTTTATAAAAAAATATTAACGAAGTTCAAAAATATAATAAATTAAAAAAGCGCTCTCGCATGCTTGATTTTGTTGCTTGCATGTTGCAAGGTAACTTAACAATAATGAGTCCACTATGCAAGTCCCCCCTTTTCCGTTTGCTTTGTCAACATTACAATCGCCAACCACATTAATGTTGCAAAATTACCTAAATTAGACATTCCTCAAACGATACCTAATTATTCCCGCACGGCATAAAATTATCGCGTACATTTAAATTAGACCACGTACCATCCGTTAAAATTTATTTAGCGGCACATAAAAACATCAATTAATGTCCTTAATTAGGCGCTGCACATTTTTTATGCGTTTCCCCCGTAATAAAGGAAACGAATATCTTCGCAGTTTACAACGCGTTATACTAATTTTCAAATTAATGGTAATTAATAGCGTAATTATCAACGCAATCGATTGCTTATGTGTTAAGTTTCTACATCTTTACTAGGTCAGGAATGGTCTTAATCGTTTATATGTACTAGTATCGCAAGTTATCGAAATTCAACTTATTGTGTGGAAATAATGTTAATCAGTTGTTTGCATAATTTTAATGTAATTTTTTCCAATGTAGAGAAGGCAAAGGGATCTCGGCATATACAGCCATGAATGTGATCCAAATGTTAATGTTTTAAATTAATTATTTGAAGCGTTTGGTATAAAAAATCTACTCGTATAATCACTTTAATTACCTCCAACAACATACTTACATTTTTTTCTGCACATCTACTCCACAGTACTTTTCAAATTAAATAAGGTTTTTTATAAAACTAAAGTGACAATTTAACTTACAGACCACTAGACAGTAAGTCTGCAGCCAACTTAAAACTAAGAAGACGACAAACGCATTGACACCTCTGAGAACTAAGATAGAATGCCTAACAGTCTGTAACTATACTGGCTCCCTATACCTTTCAGACTAGAACCCAGTAGTGCTATTCAGAAGAAGTCATCAGAAATAGGAAGAGGGTCATACCCACCTAGATCGCAAATCCTAGGCTAATCCTAGGCAAAAAGAAACCCTACCATCTAATTCATAGTCAGTTTCATTCCATTCCTTTTACAATAAATACTAACAAAGTATACACATTTTAATTATGGTGTCACAGCTGAAGATTTCCATGTTTGTACAAACAATACGGAAGGTATAAGTTCAACAGAGGACTTGAGATGGGCTGTATTGATGACGGTTATAATGAAAAGACACTCACATGACAACTAGGTCACAGAATGCATGACAGCATTGGTAGAAATCTAATAGAGCAATTATTAAGCGTCCTATCGCGGCGGTGTCATTGCGCCACAAGCTAAAACGCATTGGAGCCTAAATCATGCTATCAAAGTTCCGAAGTTCCGTGGTATATATAACGTGTCCCAAAATTCAACTTGACACACTATATAATATTTTTAGGTAAATTTGATGTACTTTACGTATTTAAATGTTTCAATTTTATATCATTATTTTCATTTAAACAACTATCTGTCCCAGTCTTGCTTAACAATGGTGTAACTATCTATCTCACTCGCACTTTAAAAATATATTGACGTTGCTTGTCTACTAGAATCTTGACCCAAAAACCCAAGACCTGTTTTTGGTTCTTGTTCAGAAAAAATATGAATATTTTTGGGCCTAGTGTCACTAGAGTATTATACCATTAAACAATCTTGATTAGTTGTGCTGACTTTTATATAACTTGCCATAGTAGTGTTGATACATTTTTTTTATACCGTGACAAGTGAAAGTTGATTAGAAGTTAGGAGTTTCTAATATTGCAAGAAACAGTTAACTTACTTTAATTTATTTTTCTTAAAACTTTAGATATTTTGATTTTATTTGGAACTGGGATGAACAGCTATGCTACTTAGCTTGCTAATACAAAAAAGTAACAGTTATACAGTTACAAATTTGCATGTCGCGTGTCAAATTTTACAGTATTGAAAAAAAAAGTTATTATAAATTTAAAAAATGAGTCAGATTTCTTCATGCGTAGCCATCAATTTGTCTACTACTTGGTGCCCGCTTAACGTTAAATTTTGGGACATCCGATATAGATCAGCCCCGAAGTACCACATTGAGCGTTAGCCGCTCGTTCTAAATACCTTGCCTGGCAGATCTCCTCTTTCCTTTCACGGCCAAAGTCCTATCCTCAAATAAACGTGATTTTTTATTTATCCCATTTCCGTGTGGTAAAGATAATGCTATTAACTTCTTTCTTACGGTCATCGATCTATAAACTTCAGTAATGAAAATTTCAAAGAAACTTCTGATTATGAATACGAAGCAGGAAGATAATGTCGAATATATAAATAATAATATCTAATAAGCTGTTGACAGGAATAAACTTCAAAGTTGTTACTCACACGTTTAATGCTTCTATCTAATCATATATAACGTTACCTCTACAGCAGGCTTTTCTCCTTTATTGTCCTATATTATGGGAATACAAACACATACCATACCATCTGGATGATTGGCGGTTCACCACTATGTGATTTAGAAGAAGTTTCCCCTCCTCGCACTACTTCCTTGTGGAATCGATTATCACCAGCGATTTTTCCGGACCGATACGACTTAGGGACCTTCAAGAAAAGAGCCTACTCCTTTTTAAAAGGCCGGCAACGCATCTGCAATTCCCCTGGTTTCCCTGGTGTTCATGGGCGGCGGTAGTCATTTACCATCAGGTGAGCCGCATGCTCATTTGCCCCCTCTCCTAAGAAACATAGTAAATTGAGAACCATTGTACTTCCTTTGTTTTATTTTTTATGGATATTGGAGTGGCCTGTTTGTTACTTTATATTATACTGGACTGTCCGATAACGCAGTTACGCACTACGCACGTTCCGTAAAAAGTTTTTATTTAAAAAATACTAGCAATCATTTTAACATTACTAATATTCCCTTTAACCACTCCTAGTAAGCTTAAATTGCTAGGGTTAGGCACTCCTAACCATTGTTCACGACAGTAGTCGAATGGCGGATTCGAACCCACGACCTTTTGAGTACGCGGTTCGACCCTGCCATTAGCCTAGTGTCGCTTTAGTGATGCTTTAGTGTGCTTTTTAAGCCATAATTATAACTTTTAACAAAAAGTAAATATCGACTTCAAATTGCATATTTATAGTCTACATTGCAAAAAAAAAGAAGTTATTTATTTGTTACCCCTAGAACTATCCTTGAAGTATAACCTATTTAATAAAAAGAAGAATCATTAAAATTGGTTCACAATCTGCAAAGATATCGCGTAACATACAAGCAAAAAAAGACACTCGAATTGAGAACCTTCTCCTTTTTGAAGTCGGTTAAAAAGTTGTACCTTAACACAGTTATAATTACATACTGTCTTCATTCTATTCATCATTCCGTAAAAGTCACATGGGCATCTCCCGCCGTAGAAATGATTCATCTTCTCACATGGCGGACGGATTAACGAACGAAGTACAAGGCATATCGCAACTTTGACACTGCTGACCATCGCCGTTATACGTATTTCACGTCTGACGTATACCACAATCTTTAGAAACATTTTTTCCGTCACCTAGTAGTCCTGTAGTTGCCTCCTATGTCGCCCACGTGACGAAAGAAGTGATGGATTCTCTAACGCCTCCACCACACTTGGACAGACCAATAAATTTTCACCCGTAACGGAATATTTAATATGCACAATTACCATTCCATGGACCACCGAAAATCCAAATCTGGTTTGGCGTCGCAATTTTCAACACCAATTTAGTGTGGATTTGTGGACGGGCGTTGTTGGCAGAGAACTGATTGGCCCAAAAGAACTCCCAACGGGCTTAAATGGTGAAAATTATTAATTTTTTTTAAATTATTTTGTGGAGGCCATGACAAATTCGGATTTCAATTTATTAACACGCCAGACGGTGCCCCTTGCCACTTTGTAAGACAGGTTAGAGGTCATTTAAACCAACATTTCCCAGAGAGGTGGATTGGCCGTAATGCACCAATCGCCTGGCCTCCAAGATCCCCAGACCTGAACCCCATAGATTTTTTTATATGGAGATGCTATAAGTTATTAGTGTACCATCGCAAATTCTCGAGTTTGGAGGAGTTAAAAACTAAATGAAATGAAGCTCAAGAAATAATAAGACAAAACACCTAAGTCTTCCGAGATTTACGCGGTAATTTTTTGCGCCGGTGCCGTTTGTGCTATGAGGCAGGTGGCAGGCACTTTGAAATTTTATTGTGAAAACATTAATAAATAAATTATTTCTTAAAATTATTTGTGTTGATTTATTTAGCACAATGTGGAAAAATAAATTTGATTTGACTTTAATTGCGCTTTTTTAAATCTTTTATCTAACATTCATAATTTTAGATAAAAGTCATTTCAAATTCATGGAATAAATATCGATTATATCAACTTTAAACTCCGATATCGTACAAAAATGCCGTATAAAGTACTAACTTTTTTGTGTTATTTTGAGAGCTACGAATTTCATAAAGTTTTTTGAAACTATGAGGAAATTATTCAGTTGGGGTTAAGAATTTTTTTTCAAGTTGAAATCAAATAAAAATTTCTTTCCAACAGAAATTTTAATTTTGTGACCTAAATCAAGTTACTAGTAGTTAGAATTTTGGTGTTTAATGTTTTGACAGACAAACACATATGCTAGCCATAATACTAACAAAAAAATCTCTAATATTTACTTCACAGAAAATGTTATAGCTATAACCATCCAAAAATTTAAAAAAAAAACTGAAAATAAAACAAAAACATTCATATCCCGTAAACTAGAAAGAATCGCGGAACATACATGGTCCATTCGATAGGTATTGGTGTCCCCAGACCACAGACCTTGGAAACCTGTACCAGCGATGGAATGAAGTTAAAAGTAAAAATATCATAGCTAAGAAGAGTTAAGAGGTTAACGAGTAATAGTCGACCAAGTTATAAAATGCACTTGGATTAGTAAAAATTTCGTTACAATTCCATAGAAAATGACCTTAAACTAGCTGCATTATAACTTTGTAATGTTATTGTAAACTTAATGATTTCTTATATTTACGCGAACACTACACATTGAATAAAACTATTTTTACGGATTTTATCGCGTTTAATTAACTTATTTTATATTCCCGACGTTTCGGTTGCTTTCCAGCAACCGTGGTCACGGGGGACTGAGGTGATTGACGTCCCGATGTCAAAGTTAACCCGGAGTACCTTCAGCTTTTTAATTATTAATTTTGGTCCGATCTACGCAGAATGAACTAACTGTGTCTTGAAGTCTTGCAGTGGTATGCTTGGGTTTAGTTTTAATTTTATGAATTACAGGATCCCAAGCAGGTGGTAGTACCCAGCCTCCCTCTCTATTGAAATTAGGATGTTTTTTAATTTCAATAGCCTCACGTATCATCCTTGGCAGGAATCGATGTTCTTTCGCGAGGACTTGTGGTTTATCAAATCTAATGTAATGGCGGGGGCCGTCTAGGATATGATCACAAACTGCAGACTTCCCGGAACGTTGGTGCTTCACAACGTCGGGAATATAAAATAAGTTAATTAAACGCGATAAAATCCGTAAAAATAGTTTTATTCAATTATTGTAAACTGTTAAAAATAAATGTTTTATGAAGAAAACAACTAATATGCATTACTACTATACTTTTTATTTGCGAGATAGATAGGGTATTATTTTCTAAAGCGAAAAGTTTTTTAATCTTTTTTGAATACCACTCCCTTATAAGTCTGAATTGAAAATAAGTCCTTATAATAATAATTCTGTTTAGGCCAATTTTTAGTCGTTATAGCGGTCAAACCGAAAATTTACTTATTATGCTCATTATCAAGAATGCCCTTGTATTGTGACGGGCAACTACGGAACCCTACATACATTGTGCGGAACCCGACACGCACTAGGCCAGTTTTTTATTTCCTATAAATTTTATGGTTGTGTTCGCAAAACTTATTACAAATTATTACATTTACATCATTTAAGCGCTGCAGTCAGCTTATAAACATTTTTCTATAATTTGTTCCATTTCCTTAATAGCACTGAAATATCATAAAACGTTCCCAGGCATTATAATCTAATAACATGTTATAAAATGATTATTAATAACCTCACTTAGATATATTCCGAGAAACTAATGGGCCGATCAAAACGTAAATTATCCAACACATATAACTGATGTTACTATAAACAGATAATACAACTGCAGGTGAAATGTTATATCTGGTAATAAAGGTACCGTGAACTCAGGCTAACAAATAAAGATAGACAGTACACTACAAAGTTGTTTCTCTTATAAGTTTTTTTTTTATGGAAGAGGAGGTAAACGAGCATGCGGTTCACCTAATGGTAAGTGATTGCCGTTGCCCATGAACATCCGCAACACCAGGGGAATTGCAGGTGCGTCGCCGGGCTGTTAGGAAGGAGTATGTACTCTTTTCTTGAAGGTCCCTACGACATCTAAACCTACTTTGTATTGTTTTATTTCAATGTTATTTTTTAAAGTTGTTTTTTTTTTAAAGAATGCTAGTAACACTGTGAACATTATTAAAAATGACTTGATGGCTTTCTGAGTTTGCACTCCGAACCATACCATTAGACTACTGTCGCTAATGTTATGTAGTCTTAGTCTAAGAGTTTGAATGAGAGATCTCTGAGATGGAATCAATCCAGGAGATGAGCAGCAGCGTCTTCCTAATAATATCTAAAAACTAAAAATCTGCGTTTGCCAATTAGACTGCCAAGCGTTGCAACTATGCCAAGGATCCGTCTTATAAGGTAATCTTTGGGAAGGCCATTATTTAGCAGTGGACATTCATAGGCTATAAAGAAGGAGAAGAATTATCTAAAATCTAATGAACTGAATAGAAAACAATAATTATTTTATTGTTTTCTATTCCACTACATAAATTCTCAAGAAGCCAAAATCATATTATTTCATGACACGCATTGACGCGCAAATCTTTCTTCTTTCTTTCTTTTTCACCCTGTAAGTGTCTTCTGCTGGACGCACACGTACGCACTTAAAACCATGTTGTTAGTTACAAATAATTTTATATGCATACGTGTGCGTAAGTACTTGTTCTCACAATAATTTGAGCATGGTTTCGGCGTCACTTGATTAGTACAAACCGTGTAGTGGCGGTGTAAGAATATCAACTACTCCATATCATTCCGTGGGTGTTATAAGAGGCGACAGAGGGAAATAACAAAGAGACAATAAAAAAATAAAAAAACTGCGGTTCACAAGCCGCCTACCAAGCGTGGTAGCTATGGCAAACATGAGGCAATCAATGGGGGAGGTCTAAAAAAAAAGAAACATTTGAGTGTTTAGTAATTATTTATATGTAATGTAATAGATTTATTAGGATTTAGAATTGTTTTAGTTCATCATATATTTACTGTAGGAATAGATATTGATACTCGAGCATACTTTACTTCCGCAACTATAATTATTACTGTACCAACACTAATTAAAAATTTTAGTTGATTAGTAACCCGGATCTCAAATTAATTATAGCCCATCTATTTTATGAAGATTAGGCCAGATTATGAGTGGACTTAAATAGGTTGTAACGGTAACAGTTAATTTGTACATAGTGTTCTGTCTATCTTCTTTGTTAGTCTGAGAACGTAAATGTACTGTTAATAAAAGGCAATAAAGACCAAACACTATAATGAATAAGCAATGAAATTGTGAAAGTAGCGACACTGGAGTGAGAATTTATTAACCGACGCACTCCTCTGCCCACTGGTCACAAGCACCAATTGTATCGCTTTAATATAACTAAGGGATGTATGTAATTTGTAATTTAAATTTACAATTTTGCTGTGTAACCGCGGAGTTAGAATAGATACAACATTAGTTAGAGGTTAACAACAATTAATTGACTTTCCCGTTTTATATATATATATATATATATATATATATATATATATATATATATATATATATATATATATATATTAACTAGCTGTTCCCCGCGACTTCGTTCGCGTGTTAGGGTTTTTATGTTTTTGCGCGGAACCCTAATTCGGAAGCCTAAGTTACTCCTTATGAAATCAGCTATCTGCGAGTGAAAGTCCCGTCAAAATCGGTCCAGCCGTTTCGGAGATTACCCGGAACAAACAGACAGACAGACAGACAAAAATTTTAAAAATTGTATTTTAGTTATAGGTACCGTATTTACTTTCATATGCATTTAGTAAAAGACTGTAATTTTGACATTACAAACAGACACTTCAATTTTATTTATTTGTATAGATTTGCACCTGCCAACATCTTTAGGTATTCCATATTTCGTAGGGTTAACTGGAGAATTCCATAGGGTATTAAATCCGGCGTTTGTACATGGATATCGAAAGAGGTGACAAAGGAAAACAGAGGCAGCAGATGGGCAGGACCGTCTTCCTAATAACAACTGAAAAACATAAAAAATGGGCCAACTTTTTTACGTGGTAGAGCCATGCTGCAGCTTTATTTTACGTGGTAGAGCCATGCTGCAACTATATTTTTACGTAGTAGAGCCATGCTGGAGCTATATTTTTACGTGGTAGAGCCATGCTGCAGCTATATTTTACGTGGTAGAGCCATGCTGCAACTATATTTTTACGTAGTAGAGCCATGCTGGAGCTATATTTTTACGTGGTAGAGCCATGCTGCAGCTATATTTTCTACGTGGTAAAGCCAAGCTGCAGCTATATTAGTAGTATAGTTGTAGCACGAATGGGTCGGCTCGACCGGGGAAGGACCACGCTCTCATAGAATACATTACATTAGATGTTTGTTCTTGAGCAATTTGTGTTTTTAAACTGCCTCCACGATACATGAGTTTTTAAAAAAAAATGGGCAAGGATACATATCTAGATCCGGAATAATTACTTGTATGTCACACAAACAACAATTTTGTGCGGGATTTGAACCAACCTTAACCAAAATTATTTAAAAATATGGTAACTTCGACACTAAAAAAATATCCTGTGTTATGGAGACATTTTTCACACACCAATTGCAAATGGACAAATACCGAGATACTACTTGCCATTTATTGTTCTGCAGTGAAATCAGCTAATAATAATAAGTACGTGTGTGAATCGAAGTTGCAATACGCACCGTTAAAGTCAAACGCTTAGATACTACGTCATAAAACCTTTAGTACGTATCTACGTATATAGGATTATTTTTCAAAGAGTAGCCAAATTTTAAACTTAAATTCAAATATATATATATATGTAGGCAAAAGAGGATTATCCCAGATGCACTCATGATGGATGGCGCCAATATGCATGCGTTGCAACATAAAGCACAAGAAAGTATAGTAAAAAGATCGTTAGCAATTCGTCGCAAATATATGGTACGCTTTACCAATGGAGTTAATTTCAAAAAAAATTTATTACTTATTATAAGCCAGTGCTTGACCACAAGCCCACCTGGTGGTAAGTGGTGATGCAGCCTTAGATGGTAAATCGCACTGTCTTAGTGTAACCAAAGCCATTTCACTCTTGCCTTGAAGACGCCCAGACTGTATTCGGACGTAAACATAGACGCCGGCAAATTATTCCACTCCTGGTACGCATTACAAAACACGAAGCAAACCGTTTGTTTCTAATGCGTGGAATATCGACAACAAAGGGATGAAGACCCGCCGATCGCCTGGTTACCCGATGGTGGAAAGGAGAGGGAGGAATTAAAGCGTGCAATTCCTGCGCACACTCATCGAAATGCATCCTTGACACTGGATCTAGCCAGTATTTTATAGACGCGCCTACATATAAATAATGATATACCTTTAATTGAAATGTATCCCAAAGTGAATGTGATTTATGGGCAACAACGTTTTTGCCCACCGATCGACCCTTACGAATGTGTGCGTGCGCAGTAAAATCAGTTAAAATAATGCAATACCACGCATTTTGAATTTAAAAGATAAAAAAGACAGAATGTTTGAGATTTTTACCTAATTAATTTTTCTTCACCATTTGCCTATATTACTTATTCTGAACCTTCTCTGCAAATTTGGTCGGTCATTGCAAAATAACCCTGTATATAACGTGCAATTATAGACATAATATGTAATGTTCAATTATTGGCACACCCATTCCATTATCCGATGGAGGCGCGCTTACTGACAAATCGCAACCTATTTATTAACTCGGCGTATTGACGTGGAGATGATTCAATATTCTACACATTGTTTTAATGTTCGTCGTTATTAAATTGTATACTTATTGCCTATCAACTGAAACACAAGTCCTAGGTCCTACTTGTATGACAACTACTAAATTTAAAAAAAAAACTATCTTAAAGATTTTTTATTTTTTATTTTTATAGGATCGGGTGACAAACGAGCACACAGTCCACCTGATGGTAAGTAGTTACTGTGACCCATAGACATCTACATCTATCCTCAATAAAGACTCAAGATGCAGATGCGTTGTTACCCGTGAGGACTAAGATGGAATGCCTCTTTGCCAGTAAAAAGGGTCTCCGGTTCTCTACACTTACCATACGAAACACAGCAGCGTTAAGCTGCTATTTTATGTTGGTTTGTGAGAGCGCGGTCCTTCCCCGTTCGAGCCGACCCATTCGTGCTACAACCATAATATAGCTGCAGCATGGCTCTACCACGTAGATAAGATAGTAGATACTAGATAATAAATACCTAGATAAGTAGTTTAAATTCGTATTAGTTAGTGTTGGTATTTTACTCGTATTATCTTAGTGATGATTGCATAATAGAAGTAGGGCATAATTTCCCAAATTGTAGATAAGCCGTAGCAATTAAGATTTTTATTGATGTAACAATCGATGGTAATGTAATTAAATACACAAATAAGATAAAGTAAATATAGGTATCTCTGACAATGTGTTCAGGCCTTTTATGCCCTAATATAATGAATATTATAATTAATTTAAAATTAAATAATACAGATTACAAGAACGTAATCCAAAGGAATATCAAGTGACAACTATCACTGGAAAATATTAATCAGATTTTCAGAGGAAGCACTGGCAAAGCATTTCTCTTAAATTTGCTTTCAAACCAAATCCGGTAAGATAAATGTACGCTGCTCAACGGTGGTCGAACTGCACATTCAGTACTTAAACTGCCATTGAATTTAGCTCATGAGGAAATGCCGGTTCGTAATAACTCGTTTTTCGATTTAAATATAAAAATAATTATTATATTTAAATCGAAAAACCAATTAAGTTTTCGACACTACGAAATTTAGCTAATTAAAATTAGTTGACTTAGTAATATTGAATTTCATGTTTAGTAGAATTTGGCAGCAACAATAACACTAAGTGACCAAAGACGGGTTAATTATGGCATCAGTGTAACCATTGCTAAAATAGTGTTACACAGAATATATAAGTAAATAAAATTTAATTAATTATATTAGGTGGAAATGCTTATTTTCTGCAGAAGCTCGTCTTGGTATGTACCATCCTTTTATCTTTTTCTACCACCCAGCAGCAGTTCATATCTTCATACACTTCTGTGTTCTGCTTCTGCTCTGTAGGGTTTAGGGAGACATTATAATTTCATGCTGTGAGACACTCCATATAAGATCTTAGAGGTAACAAAGCATCTACAGCCGCACTGTTTTTTTTTTATAGGATAAGGGTGACAAACGAGCACACAGTCCACCTGATGGTAAGTGGTCGCTGTGGCCCATAGACATCTACATCTATCTTCGATTAAGAGTCAAAATGCAGATGCGTTGTCACCCGTGAGGACTAAGATGGAATGCCTCGTTTCCAGTAAAAAGGATCTCCGGTTCTCTACACTCACCATACGAAACACAGCAGCGTTAAGCTGCAATTTTACGCTGGTATTCTGTGAGAGCGTGGTCCTTCCCCGGTCGAGCCGACCCATTCGTGCTACAACCATAATATAGATGCAGCATGGCTCTACCACGTATAAAAACTGTTCTTATAAAACCGTCATTAATCAATAGTAGCTACTACGATAATTTTAAATAAATATAAATATATTTTTAAGTATCTTAGTTCATACAGAATCCCATGCAGTTTTTACTTCAATTGGCTAGCGTCAATATTTATGGAACTAATAAGTTGCCCGTTATCATTACACACGAGTGTAAGTTAATATCAACAAATATCTAGACTTCCAAAACAATTTAAAATTAAATATATACCTGAAAAATACAAACGTGAATGAAAAAACAACAACTTTTTTAAAAGATTTGTACATGATATACCTTTAGAGCCTGTCAAAGTCCACTGCTGAACATAGCTTTCCTCCATTGGATGATTCATAGGGCGAATACTTGCCAAAGTTGCCATGGTTCCCAAGCAGGTTGGCAACCGCAGAATTTCATTTTTTAATTGTTATTTGAAAGACGCTCCTGTGCTTGTTTATTTCACTCTGTCGTCTATTACGACGTCCACGGGATGATATGGGATAGTGTAAATTCTCACACTTCCACCACATGTTAAGTACATTATATACAAAATACTGATATACTATAAAATCAAAATCAAAGACAAATTATTTTTATTAAAATTGGTCTTCAGAAAACAGTTTTTGAAAATAAAATAAAAACTTTGCTTCAGTAAGTCCCCGCTGCGAGAGTTCTTGTGAGAAGACGCGGTAAGAAACTATTATTCTGCCTACAATAGAATTTAACTTTACTACTTACTACTTACCTAACTTACTTTACATTCTATTATATACATAGTAAATCAAGAAAGTGCTCACTAAGTTCAAGGATGAATAAATACGAATAAAAAGTTCGGTTGGTAAAATGACCGATTTAATCATAATTCATCCCTTGGAATAATAGAAATATTAATAATTAAGGGCAAGCCTCTAACCATTCTACAAATTTAAATATTAATGAAACAATTTCACCGGGTATTATTGAATAAATTATGGCGATTGCTTATTAATAACAATATCAAGGTGTTTCAGGCGTACGTCTGCTGGCCCCGCCTCAGTAATACTTCGTAGATAATGTGATAACGTTAGTTTTGCCTCGCCCATACGGTCCGACGTATTTTGCGGGTCAAATTACGTAGTACTATTATTTATTCTGTGGTTAAATTATAATATACAATTTGTTTTATTTTGTTTAATTTGTGTCACAAAGACGTAATGATTTAAATGAGAAATGAAGGAATCCGTAAGGAACTGGACAATTAACGGAACAATGTTTTGTAGGTTCCATACGGGTTTCGAAACCTCGGCCCTTTGCCGCAATCATATGCTAAGCCACTACTTTTGATACACTACTTTTGATTCTTAGGCCCGTATTAATAAACGTTACTCAGCTCAAATACACGCACTTGAGTGTAATCTTGAGGTTATGATCTTATTAATAAACATATCTCAAGATGCGGCTTAGGTTAACAATATCACCTGAGTGACGCACTGATTAATAAACTAAACTCGTCTCTCAAGTTTGTGTACTTGAGATGCTAAAATCTAAGTGCGAGTTGTCTGTAACTTAAGATCGCGATTGTTCACATGAAGATTGAAAATATTTTAAGAGAAATTAATTATTACGATGAAATTGAGTACAATAACGATATTTTACGGCCTTCGTGATATCGTTAACCAAAAAATATATAAGGGATGCCTACGATCCTTTTAAATTACGATGTGAACATTTTAATAAACGTTACAGATTTGGTCAAGAATCAGTAATATATATTATAACATTAATAAAAGACCCATTGGTGAAATACAGTAACAAAGGTCTTCCAATCACGGATGCACTACAAAGTATTTGAAACGTCGGCATATAACATAAGTATAAAATAAGAAAGAAATTGTTAAGGCCCGTATTAATAAACGTTCTTCAACGACAAACACAAGTGTATAATCATTTGATACCTCCTCATTACGATATCACCATCTTGGAATCATTGTTAATTAATAAACACATAAGAACAATATCTCAGTTACCAAGATCAGGTCCTTAAGATGTTATACTTGGGATAGTGTTCTCTGACTTGAAGCCGTGAACGATTACGTAACATTGAAAAATGTTTAGTATGCCATTTATCACATTTCACGTTATAAATTCGTTCTCTACTTAAGAAAGCCTTAAATTGTTCAAACTGTTGTGTATGTTTTTCTCAATACGACTTAAATGTTACTACCACAGACTACTAAGAGGATACTGCACATTTTACTACTCAACTTAATATGTACAAATAACCTAAGACATTAAAGTGACAACGACAGTTTCAAAAAAGAAACAACATAATTATGCTTATTTATAACGAGTTATTTTAAACTCTATGTGTTCTCGATATAATAAAAAATATAAGGCTGTGGTGGAAAAGAAGGATGGTGCGTGTCAAAAAGATGGTAACTCAAAAGGATCCGAGGCAACCCTCGGATCCTTTGGATCCTCCTATTTAATCTTTATAATTAATTTCACACAAAATATTTTCAAACCCCATAATTCGCGCTACTGCAATCTCTACGATCTCAAGTCACGAACCGCCTGCACTCGGATTTTAGCATGTCAAGTACAGGTAACTATGGTGTACTCGAGAATCGAGTTGCGTTTATTAAAGAGTGCGTCACTCAGCGGATGATGTAAATCTAAGCCGCAACTCTATATATATAAACTCTCCGCCTACTCCTTTTTAAAAGGCCGGCAACGCATCTGCAATTCCCCTGGTGTTGCGGTTGTTCATGGGCGGCTGTAGTCACTTACCATCAGGTGAGCCGCATGCTCGTTTGCCCCCTCTCCTATAAAAAAAAAAACTTGAGGTATCTTTATTAATAAGATCATAACTTCATGATTGTTCCTAATTGCACGCAACACGTGATCTGTGCAGCGTTTATTAGTACGTGCCTTAAAGGCTGATTTTATCATTTATGATCTAAGTTGAAAAAAAAAACTAATATTCTTAAGTTTAAAACGAATAGACAGAGTGTCGTCATTATCTTTTTATTCCAGGAAGACGAATTAAAACAAAAACAATTCTAAAGGTGAGGTCCACGTTTAGATATGACCAGTTAAGGTTCGCTTTATAAAAAGCGTAACAATGCCTCAACTTATTATGAAGGCGCGTATTAACAATGGTAAAGATATTCCTACGTGGCGAGAGATGCAGACCTCCCCGAAGCAGTCGCGGTTGGCACGACAAGATAGCAGGGACGTATTCTTTTAACCAAACACACGTCTTTTTTTAAACCACCACTTTGTGTTTGGAACTTGACCTATTGTCTGCAAGATTGTGATAATTGTTGATAAAGAGTTTTCCAATAGAGACGGGTCAATGAGATGGTGTGGCGGCCATGTTGTTTTGGCAACATCTGTCAAATCTATTGTTTATTATTTCATTTTTATTACTGATGCCAAATCATCATGGCTAGTTACACGATTGAGCAACGCTCGTTAGTGCAAACGTTGCGCGTTTTACGCCTAGTTTACGGCGGACGCAAGGGCCATGCTAAGTCGACTCTGCAATGTTTCGTGGACAAATTCGAAACGACTGGTTCGGTAAACAATTAGCCAACACTACGTTAAAGGAACTCCAGATCGGCAGAGAACATCGCCGTTGTCTGTGAAAGTATGCAAGAACACCAGAGGCAGTCAATTCCACGAGATGCACAAGAACTCGGCCTTTCGCCTTGGGCCTGTACCTGTACAAGATCTAACTGACCCAGGAGCTTAAAGTTAATGACCACAAACAACGCCGTTTCTTCGCTTTGTAACGCTCTGAAGCCCAGTGCCCAATTTTGGTCAAAAAATCATCTCTAGTGATAAAGCGCATTTTTGAACAAATGGCTATGTTAATAAGCAAAATTGCCGTATATGAGGCAATGCCAACCGGTACGGGGTTCACTAGATTACAATGGACCCACAAAATGTTATTTTTGGAGCGGATATTAGGTAAGGGCTTCATTGGTCCGTTCTTTTTCGAAGACGACTTTCGTGAGGCCATCATTGTCAACGGCGAGCGCTACACATCGATGATAACCAATGTCTTTTGGCCCAAATTAATCTATGGTCGGACGGCGCTACGTGCCATACAGCGGACGTCACAATGGAAATTCTGTAAGTAACAAGAACTAGAGTTCATAGACCATACTCTTTTTACAGGAAACGAAGGCATTCAAAATTTGTTCTCAGGGATGACAACGCTTCTGCAATTTAATTATTAATTTTCTTGAGAATAGATGTAGGTGTAAATGGACCACAGAATCCACTTACCATCATGTAGAGCGTGGATAATATGCTATAAAAGGCAATGAAGACTGTGTATTCGATCGTCATTCTTAACAGTATAAGAAAAATTAAAAATCATTTCATTTCATTTTTTGTTTTAAAAAAAAATACTAGTAATGCTACTAAACATTACTAATATTCCCTTTAACCACTTCTGGTAAGCTTAAAATGCTTGTGTTAGAAGTGGTTCACGACAGTAGTCGAATGGCGGATTCGAACCCACGACCTTTCGAGTTCGTGGTCCGCGCCCTGACATTAGGCTACTGACGCTTCACGAATTCAATTTTTCCTTAGGGCCCAAATAAAACTACTTATAAATCAACTTGTATTGTATTATTACATAACGAATTCAACGAATGAAACTGCATCGTTAGTTGCCAATACAAGAAAACCCATTCATCAGTGCCTGTCGTATCAATTCCGATAAGTACACGTCAAAGCACTTCAAAGTATGTCGTCATATTTTTTTAAGTGGTTTTATTAATTAATTATATTACCAATAAAACGGAGCAAAATAATTGTGAGCAAATGATTTATTATGTATCTTTTGAATTATTAAAACGGCAGCCATGCATGCGGCCCTGCTCGATATTTATCGAAGTCAAAAATCAAATCGGGCACTGTAAAATAATTTGCGAAGGCATTATAATAATTTATGGCTTTATTGGGATCGATCACTCGCGCCCAGAGAATGGTCGGCAAGTTCTTTTTTTATCGGCACATAATAAACCATATCGCTGACTCCGGTTGTTTACGGGCATACAATTAGGTTCGTGGCTTCAAGCCTGCATCCTTTTCTCAAACATGGCGAACATAGAATTATAAAAAGTACGTTAGTTAGTAATTATCTTTAACTTTTTTATTTATCTCAAAAAATGAATAAGAATGAAAATGATTTCCATGTAATTAATTTGCTTCTGAATTCGGTGCTTAGACATTGTGTGTTGAAGAAGGGATTATTTTATTCTTTTTAGTTTTTTAACACTTTCACTATCCGATTTTCAGACAAAATACTCGTAGTAAGACAATAACCAGATGTGTAAGTACTCGTAGTGACTGCGGCCCATAAACATCTACATCTATCTTCGTTTGCGAATTAAAATGCAGATGCGTTGTCAGCCGTGAGGACTAAAATAGAATCACTCTCTTCCAGTAAAAAGGTTCCCCGGCTCTTTGCACTCACCGTACGACACACTTTTACTTGCGTAAAGTTAATATCCTGCATGTCATTGAAATTTGTGTAAGACTTAAAAAAAGTTTATTGCCTCCTACAGATGTCAAAGATTACGAGGCCTAACATATATTCATCGGTGCAGCAAAGGTGTTAAGAAGGACCATCATTCACCATCATCATATCAAAGTACACTGATGTACATAGGCCTCCTCCAAAAAACGCCACAAAGCAATTGCATGCATCAACATTCTGCATCTTTTACTACTACTTGTAGTGTGTTACTCCATCTAACGGGGGTCTGTCCTTCACTTCGCTTGCCGTTACGAGGGTACCACTCGATAAATCGGAATTCGTCCACATCGGTCGTCGGTTTTAAGCTTCTAGCCATAAGTGTTTAGAACAGTGTGTAGAATAGTTGACTGTTCTTAACTCCCGACGGAAAATGACGGGTGTTATAAGTTTGACCGCTATGTGGTCTATCAGTCTGTCTGTGTGTTTGTCTGTGGCACCGTTGCTCTTAAACGGGTGAATCGATTTGGGTGCGGTATTTTTTTTAAATCTGGTTTTCTAGCGGTGGTTCTTAGACATGTTTTATTAAAGTCAGTTTAGTCGTTTTAAGGTCATCAGCTGGTTTGTTAGCTGCGGTAGGGTAATATCATATTACTATATAATTATTAACTTAAATTATTATTATTTTATAAGTTTAGCAGTAATAAAAGGAAACACTTGGGTACGATACATGGCACTTTAATGAGGCACATAAATGCAGATACGATCGTAACAACAAGCACAATTTCTGGAAATAAAGAATGTTGCCCATATTAAAGGAGACGAGAGAGGTGTGTCAGAATCGTGCCAAATGGAAGTTCGTAGTCTCTGCCTACCCCTCTGGGTGACAGGCGTGAGTGTTTACGTATGTTTATTTAAAATATATGAATTGATGTTGCAAAAAACTTAATATTTAACAAATTATATTTAATGTTGCCAATATTAAGATCTATTTGATTATTCCCGTAGATGCCTCTTAAGATACCCACAGGGCAAAAAGAGGTTGGTTATTGGTTTGTCTTACGCCGCTGCTACACGGTAATTGCACATTATTGAAAATTATGCTAAGCGGTCGACTTAAAAAGCTAATGCCATTGAATGTAGCTAGTAGTAGCTGGTATAATGATAGTAACAATACTTTAGAAAATTCAATTTCGCCTGATAAGCCTAATGAACTAAGCGAGTAACATTAAAGAACGAATAAATTAGTTAGGTTTTAATAAAGCTTTAATAGCCACCGACATTAATATCTTGTCTATAATACCACTACAAAATATTGTTTATCATTAAAATGTGCATGTCATGGAATATTTAATGCTGGTAACACGGAAATCTCGATGGCATAGGCTCGTTCTGCTAATCGCTTCTAAATGGATCTAAGGGTAATTTCAGATATGGCGTAGGATCGTTAATGCATAAGCCGGCGTACTCGCTTGAAAAGCAGGCCTTTCTAATTTATATTATGTCTGCAACAGGCTATTATTAAATTAACCCTTTTGATAAAATGACCTTAAAATTAGCAGCTAAACAATTTAGAAATGCAAATGAAAAGATTAAAAAAAATGGTCAGAACAACCTTTCTTCACTGTAAAGGTTTTATTAACTATGATAAGCCAGTGCTTCTTTTAACTACTATCCCACCTGATGGTAGATAAGATAGGAGCGTAAACCTATTTATTTTTGCCTAGGAGATATTTTTTTTTACTTATTATAAGCCAGCGCTTGACCACAATCCCATCTAGTGGTAAGTGGTAAGGAAGCGCTAGATGGTAAATCGCACTGTTTTAACGCAAAAAAAGCCTATACACTGTTGCCTTGAAGCCGCCCAGATTATATTAGGGCTATATAGAGGCTAAGCTGGAGCTAATACCGCTACATGTATAAAATGGCAGCTAAAGTTGCTTCTTGTTGTATGTGTAATACAACAAGAAGCAACTTTAGCTGCCATTAGACTCAAGACCCTAAGTCTTTAGAGTAAGAGTAGAGCCCTCCTATAGGTATAATTGATCTTACAAGTCAAATACGATAAGATTCCCAAACAATTTGTATTCGATAAGAAGTATGAGATACAATTAAATGAATCCATCCAGAGAGATTAAGCCCAAAAGAGCTTAGAGTTTTCATGGATGGTTCAAAAACAAATAAAGGTATAGTATCTGGACCTTTTTCTGAAGACCTCAATATCCACATATTTACACCGCTGGGTACCCACAACACGGTTTTTCAGGTGATATGAATGGGTATCGTCCAAGCGGCCATAGCAATAGACGCTAGGAAAGTAAAAGACTTCTCCATCAGAATACTGACCGACAGTATGGCAGTACTACAAGCTCTGAGTTGCAATGTGGTGAGCTCGGGACTAATATATGAAAGCTAGAGAGGCCCTGCCTGAAATGAACAGTCGCTTAACTAAGGTTCTAATGAGACTAAACAAGCCACATATCAGGATAGTAACAAGTGCTATCACAGGACATCGCTCCTTTAACAAAAATTTATTTACCATAGGTGTTACAGATAGTCCCCTGTGTAGGGCATGTATAGGGGAGGAAGAAACGGCGGCCCACGTATTGCTGATATGTTCAGAGGTCGCTGCATGCAGGACTAAACATCTTGGCACGCCGGGATCACTCCCCGAAGTTGCTCACAACATCAAAGGACTGTTGAATTTCATCGGGGAGATTTCATGGCTCGAATAATTACATTATTCCTACCTACACGCAAAATACGCGCTTAGACGTGGAGTTGCGGAAAACAGCCCATAGTAAACTAAACTATACTTGTATTAGGACGGAAATGCAGACATTGACAAATTATTCCACTCCTTTGCTATACGCATACAAAAAATGAAGCAAACCGTTTATTTCTAATGCGTGGTATATCGACAACAAAGGATGAAGACCCGCGCAACGTCTGATTGTCCGATTTTGGAGGAGGGAGGAATTAAACATGTAATTCCTACGTACACTCACCGAAATGGATCCTATAGAATACCGAGAGGCTGGCTACTCTGTGCCTTGGGCGATTGGTTTCAACCAAATCAAGGTTACCAATGAGCATCTTAATCGGTTGGAAAAACAGATGCTGGCAAATAATTCCACTCCTTTGTTGTACTTATTAATGACAACAAAACAAACCTTTTGGTTCGAATGCATGGAATGTTGACAACGATGGCGTGGAGACCAACCGAGCGTTTGATGTTTCAATAATGTAACCAAGAGGGATTAATTAAGTTATGCATTTCATGCGCACACACTCCGAAATGTATCCTGCAAAACACCAAAAGGCTGGCTATGCGCTTGTGCTCGAGATTATTAAGAAAAATATGGTATTGATGAAAATTGTTCATTCCTTGTAACCTTAACTATTATATACTTGATTTATTTCATCATCATCATTCACCATTACAGCTCTTCACGAATCAACTGCTGAACATAGACCTCCGCCAAGGAATGCCACAAAGCACGGTTCTCAGCCACCGGCATCCATCGACTTCCTGCATGTCTTACCAGGTCATTACTCCATCTAGTGGGGGACGCCCTACACCGCGTCCACCGGTACGAGGCCGCCACTCAAGAACCT
The DNA here is from genome assembly GCA_963668995.1 of Parnassius mnemosyne. NCBI lineage: Eukaryota > Metazoa > Arthropoda > Insecta > Lepidoptera > Papilionidae > Parnassius > Parnassius mnemosyne. The sequence goes on from CAVLGL010000080.1 coordinate 11,842,736, forward strand.
TTCCTCCCCAACGGTTATTGGCTCTTCAGGCTACATGGCTGGCCCACTGCCACTTCAACTTACTAGTCCATTCTGATTCTACTGCGAATATCCTCATTTATAAGTTTATCACGCAGAAAAATCCAGAGCAGAGCCATCTCCATAGCTCGCTGAGCGACCTTGAGCTTCCTCATACAGCCAGCAGTGAAGGACCACGTCCCAGTTCCATAGATCATCACTGGCAACACGCACTGGTCGTTTGATTGTTTGAGATGGTTTATTTGCTTGCAATTAAGACATAAATAACCATTTTTAAAATTATTTTCTGTCTGTAGACGTTAGTAACGAAATTTCGTGAATAGATAGAGAGTAATTACAGGAGTGATCTAGGCTATATTTTATCAAAAAACCCTGGAGATATTTTCAAAAAACGAAAAACTAACAAAAAAAATGGTCTTTCAGTGCCTTAAATCTAAATAACCCCACATTAATAAATCCTAACAGATAAAGAGAAATAAAAAAGTCTCAACGCCGCTAAGTTTCTTTTTTTTATAAGAGAGGGGGCAAACGAGCATGCGACTACCGCCGCCCGTGAACAACTGCAACACCAGTGGAATTTCAGATACCGGCCTTTTAAAAAGGAGTAGGCTCTTTTCTTGAAGGTCCCTAAGTCCTATCAGTCCGGAAAATCGCTGGTGGTAATCGATTCCACAAGGAAGTTGTGCGAGGGAGAAAACTTCTAAATCGCACCGTGATGGACCGCCAATCATACCATCTGTATGGATAAAGTTGCTTGTTTGTCGGTCTTCTACAGATTGTACTTCGGAGAGTGTGCCCATGAGCTATAGACATCTATATCTATTCCCGATTAAGAATAAAAATGCAGATGGGTTGCTAACCCTGCGGAGTAAAATGGTATGATGCCTCGTTTCCTGTAAGAAAGATCTACGTTCTCTACCCTCACCATACCAAACACAACACCATCAGGCTGCTATTTCAAGTGGGTATTTTTTCTTGTTAAAAGTTACACACATAAGCGCTCGCTGGCCCTAACCTACACGTCATAAATGTAACGAAATTTGATTATATCGAAAGTAAGGTCAAATGCGGTCAGGGTCACGGACAAAGTCACAATTCAACCAAACCCGATATCTCAACATTTGTGTTGTTTGCACAAATGTTGAGATATGAGATATCCAATCAATTAAGATTCGAATCTCAGAACCTGCGGACGTCCAGGTAAGGTCTAGGTCTAGATAGCCCGTAGCCAAACGCTCTGACTTGATGAGCATCAATGTTTGTTCCTCAACTATCTATGCCATACATCAATGACAGCGTAAAAAATTCCGCTACTGTACATAGCTACACGCATTGGGGCAGCGCAGTGGACATTTCATTGCCCTAAAACCCTCTTAGAAATGAGAGGAGGCCTGTGCCCAGCAGTGGGACGTAAATAGGCCGCAACTTTACTTTACTTTACTGTACATAGGCCTCTCCCATGGATTGGGAGATCCCTCATCGGGAGGATTTTTCTATAGTTGGCACGTTTGGCAGACGGGTTGACAACCGTAGTTTTTTATTATTTTGAGTTGTTATAATCAGAAAGTTACTGATACCCAACTTCAGTTTTAATTTCTCTCTGCCGCTTCTTACGGCACCTACAGGACGAAATGGCAGTGATTATTCTTACACCGTCACTACACGGTTCCTCAATCACAGTTACTTATACTCACCCCCGAGGACTAAGATGGAATGCCTTGTTTCTTGCAAAAAGGATTAACGCTGGTATCTTGTGAGAGTGTGGTCTGTTCTCCGGCCGAGCCGACCCATTCGTGCCATCGTAATATGCGTGGCTCTTCCACGCCTGAAGCTACCACGGCGCAATTACTTTAAAAACATATGAAGTCCACCAATATGCATTAGGGCACTTCCTTGCACTACCTCTCAGAAATGAGAGCAGCCTTTGCTCAAAAGTAGGTCATATATAAGCTGTAACTTTAACTTTTTTGAATTAAACGCAATAAAATCTGTAAAATTAGTTTCGTTACAATCCATTCATCCATTACAGTCCACTTACACTACATGACTTCCAAGTCCACTGACATAGACCCCTCTCAACAAATACCACAAAAAATGGTCTTGAGCCACCTGCATGCGACGACTTCCTGCATGTCTTACCAGGTCGTCACTTCACCTAGTAGGGCTGGCACTAAAGAACCTTACTTTCCCATCGGTTGTCGGTTTTTCAAGCTACATGGCAGACCTATTTCCAGCTTACTGAAACGTTTTGTACAACTTTCGATAGTCTTATTCCATATGTATTAATCGAATAAATATATGGAAGTAATTATTTCAGTAAACGTGAGAGTTATATTAAATTTTTGAGAAAACCTGAATGCGTAGAAAGTGAAAAGATTTTTTTGATTTTAATTTTGATTTTAATTTTTTTTAAAAACGTTACCCCCACACTAGGATTTTCTCTTGTATCGTGGAGGCAGTTTACAAACACAAATTGCACAAGGACAAACATCCAGACCCGGAACAATTATTTGTAGGCCATACAAATACTTTGTTCCGTGCGAGATTCAAACCCGCGGCCCCCAGCGCAGCAACTCATTGCTAATGGAGCCGTCAAAAGGCTTATTTGGAAAAGAAAGCTGGTATGTTCCAACTGTTAACCTCAATTTATCTGGCTACCAACCTGGCTAGCGAAGGTGTCTCTAGCGATCGAACAATAACGAAAAATTCCACAGACTGGTGAAGTGGACTGTTGTACTAGCGAGAGATTCAATTCTGTGGTCACAAGTACACCTGCGTGATGAGCTGATGGTGGAGCAAAATCTTTCATAACATACACAATTTGGAGTATTCATTAAAAGGCATATATAATTATGTAATACTTACATTCAATTAATTTAACAAAGTAAAGATTTAACAGTGGTAGAGCCACGCGGCAGCTTTTGCTGTCGCACGGATGGGCCGGCTCGAACCCGGGTGGTAACACGACCTCACAGAATACCAGCGTGAAGTAGAGGTGTACCTCTGCGTTTCGCTTGGTGAGTGCAGTTGGTCGGAGGCCCTTTTTACTGGAAATGTGGCATTCCATCCTAGTCCTCACGGGTGAAAACGCATCTGCATTTTAATTTGTAATAGAGGATAGATGTAGATGTCTATGGGCCGCAGCAACCACTTACCATCAGGTGGAATGTGTGCCCGTTTTACACCCTTATCCTATAAAAATAAAAAAAAAATAAAAACTTTATAAAGTCAGTAAATTTATAGTCATTGAGAAATAAAAAATTTAAACTCATTCTACCAGAGCCGCAGCTGTCTAAAATACCATACATTTTAAAAGTATGCACACATCGCAAACGAGATCTTGAATTCATAAATCTTTTATTGACGCTCCAGGCGCGCCATAACCGATTAGTAGGTGCGCCCAGTTACCTATCTACTGCGAGAAACAATTTCCAATGCATTATATAATTTATGACTTCATCGGGCATTGTGGGGTCACAGGAGAGCAACTCGAACGTGAGTTGGGATCGAGAATGAGAGGGTAAGACCGAGGTTGGGGCAAGTGATGTTCTATAGTTTGAGCACTGCGGAAATCGAAATGTCGGCTCCGAGCGAAGTTTGATTTATTTCCTCGAGTGTACACATGTCTTATAATGGTGCTGTGGCGTGTCGAATCTGTGATTGTAGAGGCAACTATGAGTTTATTATTTACCCTCTACGAAATCAGTATAGATATTTTTTAAAACATGCGTGAGTGTCGTGGAACACCCGGTTGGAACGAAGTTCCTTTCGTAGTATATTATAATTGATTAACGTATTATATTTGAATTAATTACTAGCGTCTATTAAAATGAACGGCCATTTGAAATAAGACAATATAACTTTCATGGCAAGATAAGAAAAAGTGCGAGGGAGATGGATATTATTCCATCTCGTTTCCTTATAGCCGCCAAGGCCGTCAATACAACGTCAGAAGCGGTCGTGACGGAAAAATCTTACACTTTTCGTCGCCTAGCCCCCATCTGCCAAGTATGTACCGTCCGACAAAAACTTCGTCAAAATATAACGATATAATGTATGCACATATCGTACATACATTATATCGTTATTACTTATAAGAAGTTCTTTCACAGTCATAAAACTGTTCTTAAGAGCTCGTAATTATTTGATAATTCTTACCTTCGCAAGGAAAAGGAATTCGCACGTAAAGACTTTCATTCCGACAAGTAATTATTAAATAAATTGCATAAAACGAGTTATTTCTTTAATACTTCTTTCTTTAGCAATTATATCTAATTATATATAATATTTAAAAAATTATAGGAATATTTAGTAATTGAAGAAATAATACATCTATTAAAATAAAATTAAAATAAATGTTATGCGTGGTAGAGCCACGCTGCAGCTATATTTTTTAGTATAGTTGTAGCACGAATGGGTCGGCTCGACCGGAGAAGTAACACACTCTCAGAGAATACCAGCGTAAAATAGCAGCGTAATACTGCTGTGTTTCGTATAGTGAGGCATTCTATCTTAGTCTTCACGGGTGACAACGCATCTGTGTTTTGATTCGCAAATGAGAATATATGTAGATGTCTAGGGGCCACATCACATCGAAGGTTCCCCGGTCTTGGCAGGCGGGTTGGCAATCGCAGTTTTTTATATTTTTTTTATTTTGGTTGTTTTCTGTAAGATGCTGTTACTCATCTCCTGATTCTGTTTATCTCTATTGCCTCAAACCCACGGTATGATATTATGGGGTAGTCGATATTCTTACTCCACCACTACACAGCAGTAAACAGAGGTAGTTAAATATATTTTATTTATCAGCTATGCCCATGCTACACCACGAAGCACTGTTGAGAACCACTAGTGATAGCAACATGGATGCTATCCTTATTTTGATACATCCAAGTCGACAAACGTTTCTTGCTACTGGTTTAAATAATTCGTTAATATTATTTTTCTTTACACCGAAACAACCAAAGACTAAAAATATAATTAAATGCTTCTTGCTATAATAACAAGTTAGACTCAAATTTCGAGCTCAGACTCAAGATACAACCATGAGTTTTAACCATGTGACCATGGCGCACTACAATATATACCTTCTTCTTCCTTAAAATTTCTTCTAAATCAAAAAATTCAAGAATTCTAAATGTGTTTACGAAATTCATATTTAACATTATTTATAATGGTACAAGATTAAGACGTAACGTATTTCTTTAAAAACGCATCTGAAATTTCAAGAACGTCCTGTCTACGAACGCACCATTAAATTTGATGGCACCGACAATTGATATAATTACTTCATTAACGTTACTTTGTTGGTGAGTAATGAAGACTTGACTTAACTCACAATACTACGCCGATGAAAGGAATGACAGACAGATCTGATGTTTACTATTATCACGCGTTGTTCTTATCCGGTCCTTTATTACAGTGGTTTATTTTTACGCGTCTGATTTCTTTTAAAACTAATAGTCTATAAGAATATAATAGTATTGACAATTAAGATTATATTCATCTACCAATTATTATCTAACCATCATGTACGTGCCTTGTATTTTGAGCACGAACATACAAAGTATAAATTATATTGAACGTAAAATATCTTTATTATATCTATTCTTTCAAGTAAGTGAAGTATAGCGGGGTTAAAAAGAGAATAAGCCATGACAAACCTTACTTGAGATTACTTGTATAAATTACATTTTATCTACATAACATAATATACAATATTTTGTTATATAGAATATTAAAAACTACAATTAAAACAAACTAAAACTAGTAACTTAATTATCATACAGTGCCAAGAACGCTGGCTGCGTTTCCCCGCTGAATGGCTATACTTAGCCTTTGAGCGAGAAAAGAACCCACCTTCTTATCACCAGCAGCAACAACCTGTCGCGGATGGAGTTCCTTTAGGAAACTCACCACATGTGGACCCCACGGACTGATAGTATCTACAGCAAAAGGCACAAATATGTAGTCATTTCTCAGAGACTCATATTTGCGCCACTTACTCAGTTCAGCTGCCTCTGATGCCGTCCCGGCTTGTATAAATAAAAAAATGTAATTAATACATACTATTTAAATAAATTAAAATGTAACATTATGAAAGCCCCTTTTACAAAGAAACCAAATCAAAGACGCCTTGTCAACTGGGAGTGACATTTAGTTTAATACTAAAATACAAACCGAAAGCTAACGTGGCATCGAAATAATTATGAAACAGACAACGGAAGCAATTAGTAGATGTCTAAATAATGGTTTTTCTTATTAGTGATTCGTAGATCTTAAGATCTTAATAAACGATACATTCTGAGAGCAACAGAATGTGTTCTTTGGTTACACTCGCCTTTTCACGAATGCGCTGTTATAGATTAGGTTTCATTTATAATTTCGTTTTATAGATCTGTGAAATTTTGAAGAATATAGGTAGCAAATTTAAAATAAGCAAATGTTACAAATATTAAATATAATTACTCTATGTCAAGAGGAAACAAAGTTATAGAAAAAAGTACAAAAAAAAATTCTGCCTTTATACACCCTGCTGTTGGGCACGGGAGAGGAAATTATGATGTTGGTGATCGGACTCCGGCCTCTTGCTATTTCTGAAATATACGGAAAGCGCTAATTTAATAAAGTATCATTTAAAATAATTGCCATACAATAAATTGTTCTTGTTTTTCCCTACAATGAGTTTAGAGAACTTTACTTTTTTTTTAATAATGCAACTAGAAATCTAAAAAATAGCTGTTGTGATTTAATTCATAAATAAAGCTATAAAATTTAAACTTCAGTTTGGTTTATTTGAGATAATCTGTACAGCGAGACCCTATGGTGGAACCCTTCTTCAAGCATCTCTAATCAACCATTTTACTAATTTTTGATTGATCCAATATTTGACTAATTTTTAAAGGATCCAATATTTGACCAATTTTTAATTGATCCAATATTTGACCAATTTTTAATTATTGATCAAATGCGTGATGATCGATTGTTTTATAAGGTACAACTTGGGAAATTTTATAAATTGATACGTACAGCAGGATCTATTTCCTTCTCCATATAAAACAAACGTTTATTTTAGGTAATAGAGCTGCGCTGTAGCCTATAATTGCAGCAGAACGAATAGATCCGCCTCAAGCGGGGAATGACCATATTTGCACAGAATACCAATAACCAATTATTAATAATAATTACTTCAACAATAATTAACAATTATTATTATCAATAATACCCCTCAACTCTCTTCATAGCTTCCAATTAGCTTTAATTTTCTGATAGAAAGAAAGAAGAAAGAACCAAATCATCATCATCATTCACCATCATTACAGCCTATCAAAGTCCACTGCTGAACATAGGTCTGCCCAAAGATTGCTTCATAAGGGAGTTATTTGCCATAGTTGCCACGCTTGACAAACGGGTTGGCAACCGCAATTTCTTACTACCTAGTTATTATTCTGGTTTGTTTTCCTCTGTTGCCTCTTATTACACCCACGGGACCATATGGGGTAGTGGATATTATTTCACCGCCAATAATCACTACACAGCACAAAAAATCAAATATCGATTTTATATTACAGTTTGCACACTTTTCTACCGACATCAAAAAACAGACTGTATGTTTTTTTATGTGTGTGTTACCTCATAACTTGTTACTGAGTGAACCGATATCGATGATTCTTTTTTTATTTGAAAGCTGGTGCTTCATATGTAGTCCCATAGAAATTTAGTCAAGGTCTGAGCAATAGTTTTTGAGTTATTTTCAATCATTTATATTGAAGTCGGTTGTGCAAATTTTTAATTTTTAATTATGTTTTATAATTTTGAGAAACACCGAATGGGAAGATGTGTGTAACGCTCCTCAGCTGAGTTGAATTGCCCTTTTGATCTAAGTTATATTGACCTAATCATACAATTTCATTCAATACAATACAACATAATAACCATTAATCCTTTAGAAAACAATGTTTCTTGACCCAAACTGTCAATGGCGCACCATTGACAGTCCCACGTAACTATAAATGCAATTTGCAACTCTCACACCTCTTCTGATTGCGTTCTACAATGCCATTCAATTTTATCACGTAATTAGAGGCTATAAAATCAGTAGTTGCCTCTTGCCTTCACATGTGAGGCGATGCTTTCGCATTTTCGGAATGGCGGCCCGCATTCCTCATCTAGCAACGTCTAGAATGTGAACCGGCTCTTCAGGGATATTCAAGACATATCAAGTCCTTTACAGGACTCAAAGCTGACGCCGCATCACTTTTTGCCCTATTACGTTTTGCATTTAAAAACTATTTTCCCTCGCAATCTAAAATAATAAGGCGTTTAACCTTTTCACATTATGTTCTGTTGACTCGGCGACTGCAAATAAACGATAGACGCTCTACCGCCGAGATAGTTCACGATCCTTAACGTTATTTATATTAGTTCGAGCGTGATCACGTGACTTTTTTAAATGGTAACACCGCTAGAGACTCATCTCAAAATTAATTATAATGCAGTATGTGTGTAATTTACTTGATATAAAAAAAAAACTGCGTCACAACACTAAATTATCGATTCAGCGGGATCGGTAATTCAGAGTATTACTCACTGATTAAAACAATAAATTACAATAACCGGTTGATTCTGTTTATGAGATCATTTGATCTTTGATGAAAAATAATTTAATTATCATTTATAACGTTGCTGTTGGATCACCATTTTTTTTTTCAATCGCTATACCGCCCGGGCCTCGATCACATTCAGCCGAATAGTACTAAACGAAACTCTTCACGCCGTTTTAAGCTGCTTAATTAAGTAAATTGTAAGCTTAATGACGCGAGCACGTTTTATTACATTGCAGTAATCGGAGGAGTAAGGCTTTCGTAAAATTATATCGTTAAGTGAAAGAACAAATGATTGTAGAATTGAAATGTAAAAGTGTGACTGTAAATTATTCTTTTGTTCAAAATAAAAAGCGGCCTATGCTCAAGTATGAATTGTTTCTAAGATGACTATACTAAAAATATTTTTAAACTAAGATTATTATGAGGCCTTCCCCATAGAATGACTCATAGGAGGGAATTTGAAAGTTGCCATGTTTTTTTAAAAATTAATTTGAATTATAAAGGAAAAGGAAGAAGCTGCCCATCTCCCGTTTCAGTGTTCCTCCGTAGCTTCTTACACCACCCATGGGACGATATGGGAAAGTGGATATTCTTACATATATAACATAACGTTTACGTTTATGTTATATAACAAGCTAGCTGGCCAGGCAGACTTTGTTCTGCCCTTACCGACGAATTTGTGCTTTAAAAAATCTTTAAATTTGCAAATAAACAACAGTGAGTGTCATTTATCTGGATAAAAACTATTCTATCTCTCAAGTTGGAGTCAATACACATTTACAAAATCGGTTTCGGAGTTCATCGCAGAAAAACAATGTGACACGTAATTTTTACACATAGAGATTATAACTATGTAATTCGTGTACAAATACAAAAATTTAACTTAAAAAAAACTCAAGCAACACGCATGACGCATGAGCTGTGATAATCCTTAATATACTCGTAGTAGGTCATAGTCATTAAATTATTTTAGAGTTTTGGCGGGAACTTGACCGGCGGTGGATTGCTGCTCCTATATTATTGTTTAAATAATGGTTTGAAGTAGAATTTGATATGTAAAAGTGGTGCGATTTTGTGTATTAAGAGTCTATGCATGTGAACCATTAGTGGAAACAATGAAACAAGTGCTCTGATGGTGATGTGATTCTCAAGATAAGGTGTCTGTCTGCTTAGGCGCCTTGAGATACCATCGCCAACTGTCAGCTGTCTGCTGGCTTAAGTTGCCGTCAAAATCTCCCAAGGGCTGCACAATGTGACGCACCATTCAACATATTGTGAAGCAGTGTACTATGACGGATAATTATACATTGTAACTTCAGGCTCAGAAGAGCTAGAATCCAGAGCCGTAAAGCCAGTTATAAAAAAATATATTTTATTATCATATTATATTATATCATCAGCGGTATCGTTCTAACCATTAAGACAAATTAGTTTATTAAAAATAAAAAGACTCACAAAATAATAGGATATACAAAGCCGTATGGTGACGGTGTAGGTGAATCCATCAACCCGTTTTGTCCCATAGGTGTCGTAACAAGCAACTGTGAAAAATGCTGGAGGAATATTTTTTTATAGAATAAGGGTGACAAGCGAGCACACAGTCCACCTGATGGTAAGTGGATACTGTTGCCCATTGACATCTACATTTATCTTTGGTTAAGAATCAAAATTTTCACCGCTGACAGCTAAGATTTGGTGACGGTTAAGATTTGCTTAGTATTAATTAACCTATTTAAGTTTTATTTGCATAGTCCATATTTGCATGCCGTGGCAGCCTATAATTAAGATGACGCTTAGCTTTAGTTTGATATTCATGTTACCTTAAAATCCATGTATTAATGTTCGTCTTGTTGGTTGTCCTTTTAAATAAATAAAAAAAAAGATGAAATGCCTCGTTTCCAGTAAAAAAAGGGTCTCCGATTCTCTATACTCACCATACCAAACAAAGCAGCATTAAGCTGTTATTTTACGCTGGTATTCTGTGTGAGCGTTCGGTATTTTGATAGCCATTTCGTTTACATCAGACATTAAAAACCCATACCGGCGTCAAGGATACGAGACGTCTGTCACTGTGATCTTCAATTAGCCTGCCCAGCGTGATTATTGAGACAAATCCTATATTTAGACAAATACAAAGGGAACGACCCATTTTAAAGCGGTCTTTTAATTCCTGATGAAGAAGAATATGAAAGAGACATTTACAGAAACCAGCGTAAAAAAAGTAGCATAATACCATAACTATTTAGTAGTCTGTGATAATACTGCAGTGTTTCATATGGTAAGTGATGAGAAACGGAAATCTTCTTAACTGGTAGCAATTCATTCCATCTTAGTTTTCAAAGGTGACAACGCATGCATTTTGATTAATAACAAAGTAGATATAGAGGTAGTAGTCACCTGTGCCACAGCCCCCCTTTTCATGTGGTCTTCAAGTCGAGTCTGCACTAGTTTTTCACTATTACTTTTATAAAAAGGGGTGGGGCGGTTGAGCGAATTGAACGGTTTAATGCAAAAATGATCTTTAAATAATTGGGACTTTCTGTTATGATACTCGGTAAGAATTATTTTGCTTTATATATACTCATTTTAAACCAGAGTTTGGGTTGCATCCCTTTTTGCGTTACAACGTCCTATTTACAATTCTAAAATAATACATTTATGCCAAAACCCCGGAGTATCAACCACAAAGCTACACAACATGTGAATACTGTTGACACGAGTACATGTAATTCCACGAAAAACTTTCACATTATGTTACTCGTACTTAAAACTTTAACAAGTTTAAAATGCATCCGCTTTATAAATACTCCAAATTAAACATGTTGGCTTAAACTAAGGTGACTTATGAGATGACAAAAATAAACGCAACATCCGTGAAGACTTCTAAAATTGTTATGACTAACATTTGACATTGAGTCAGATGCGCTGGCGTTTAGACAAAGTGTGGTGCGTCACCGGCCTACAATCCTCACACATACTCGTAAACGGATGCACTTGTCGACTATGCAATTACAGAGACATGTTGTCTTTGTTCGAGTCTGCGCTAGTGTTGTACTTGCAAATATAGGTTTACATGTCCTACCATTCAATAAATTAAATAATACAATATATGCCATATTTGCCAAGGGGCAAATATGGCCTTGGCAGGAAAGTTTTGCTAACCCTCAGTTTTTACTATTTTCAATACTTATCAGGACCCATTTCCTGTTACATTTCCCCCTGTTCCTTCTTACGACACTCATGGGCGATATGAGGATAAAATATTTAAAAATAGTTAATTTTTTCTTATGTAAAAATTACAAAAAAGTAAAATTTTAAACAAAATAAATATTATATTAATTTGTAATAATTGCAACACCATGTACAAAGTGAGAGCGACAACATCAGTTTCTTTATTTTGTAGGCTCAGTTTATTGACCCTATCGACCTTCGCCTAGTGAAATGTTATTTATCTACATCATGTGCAAAAAATACTAAAATAAAATAAAATTCCTGTGGACGAACCACAAAATGTATTTAATATTTTTTTGTTGACAAATGACGAAGAACTGTACTTATAGAGTTATTCTATAGAACTCGATACTGACCTCTATAGAATAAAGAAGACCAACAAGCTATATTTGCACCAGATAACGAACTGAAATTGTAATGTAAGATCAACTTCTATAGAAATTCATAAAATCTAAGTTGCCAGCACCTGTCTTTCATCCGATTACATTGTTTCGTTAAGCTAAGTCACTACGCTTAACTGTCTTCGGCTACTTCACCACTTACCATCAGGTGGGATAGAACTGTGTTCAGTAATACCACACACCATACGGCACGCCTTTCCAAAGAGATTATTGATAGATCCTACCCATGCGAAGTCGGGGCGGGTTGCCAGTCATTTAAACAAATTTAAATTAGGCTGAGATGCAATGTTATGGGTTTTGATTTTAGTTGCCAATAACACCTCAATCAAAACCAACAACCAACAAATTTACAAAATCCATCGTATTGTAATCTCCTAGGATTCCAACACTGCATTCCCGCATAAATGTACTCTAATTACTAGGGCATGAGGTGGTTGAAGAATAATTAATAGACTAAATCCTAAATATATTTAACGGCTCAGTAGCGTGGTGGCCAAGCATTTGGCTGCAAGACTGCGTACCGTGGGTTGAAATTACGGACAGAACAACAGTTCCCTACACGTTTTGTACCGTGTCAATATATTCATTCATGTGCAATTTATGTCTGTAAAACATCTTTTATTTATGCCTACAGATACCCGCCTCGCAATGGCATCGATTGGCTTTGTCCGACTCGCAAACTAAAACCTCATGGTGTTCCATTGACTTGGATCCTGTGACTGTTATCGAAATCACAGAAGTCATCAAAAGTCTCAAAAAGATAAGCACCCGGACCCGATGGCATTAGCTACATGGCGCTAAAATCGCTCTCTACGCCACTTGTATGTCTCCCAGTAGGCATTTTCAACACTTCTTTTTGCAGCTGCTCCTTCTCAAATGCCTGGAAAGAGGCAGACGGAATCCCGAAATCAAGGAAACCGTGCAATTTAGCCTCCAGCTACAGACGGTCAGTCTCCTCAGCACACTTGGGAAAATTTACGAGCGACTCCTATTGAAATCGCCTCCGAAATTACGTCTTCGCTAATAAGCTTCTTCCTGACGAGCAGTTTAGCTTTTTTCGAGATTCATCGCCTAACGGAATGCATTCTGCAAGGCTTCCCTCACACAAGCAATCACCGAACCCTCAATACCGGTGGCCTCTTCTTCGGTGTCGCAAAGGTGTTTGACTAGGTCTGGCACGACGGCTTGCTTTATACGCAGTACGTGCCTGATAGGCTCATTCACATCATTAGAGCCTTCTTTGCCAACCGCTATTTTCGCAAGTTGAAGGGTCTCAGTATTTGAAGCACTTCCTTAGGTCTAGAGTCCGTCAGGGCTCCATCCTATCCCCACTCCTCTTTACACACTTGACGAGTGATATCCCGAAGAACCCAGTAGTTAATACTGCTCTCTTCGCCGATGACACGGCACTCTTTGCCATCCACTACAATCGGAAATTTCTTACCAATATGCTCCAATCAGCCACTGATCGCTGAGGCGAATGGTTCCGCTTATGAAGTAAAAAGACATTGATGCCTGTATCAAGCCAGTGCTGAATCCAAATGTGTTCTCTATTTGCCACAACATATCCCTGTCCACTCTGTCGTAAACCTTTTCGATGTTCATGAACTCCCTAAAAACTTTTTGGTTTTTGGCGGGAAACTTCTCCACGATCATTTGCATGGAAAATACTTGATCCGTATGCCCCATTTTCTTTCTAAATCCAGCTTGCACATATACGATGTACAATATAGAATAAATAAAAAGTAAAGTAATTATTCAAAATTAAAATAAAGTAAAGGTTCTGAGTCGATAAAACTGTAAAAACCAAAAGGCTAACAGCACTAACATCACAGAATCCAGCAAAAAAAACCTAACAAGCCGCATATTGGCAGGGCCACGGGAACGATTTTGTATACATCTGCGGCCTCGCCAGTGCCGGCCACCGCAAGGCAGCCCCTCCTCGGGAGGGGACAACTCCTCCCCCTACTCCTTCTTAGGTAAGACTCACCAGAACACTAGGAGCATAGTCCTACACGGCCCTCTAACTCCACTTGCGCAGCAAGCCTTTCCAAGCCCTGTACGCGAAGGCCATGGTTCAGGAAAGTCGAGCATACGGAAGCACCAATCTTCTTGACCTCAGCGGCAGATCTGGTATGTAGCTTCGCCGCCTACCAAATGTAGGCCGCGGAGGATAGCAATACCGACACTCCTCTCCTTTCGGAACCCACCACCAACATATCAACGGTGCGGCCCACCAGATTCGCGGAGGATAGGTCGAGTGGCGTATCACCATACCAACACTTCGTTGGCGTGTAAAGTTTCTTGGAAATTTAAAAACATACTTATAGGAAACATAGCGGTTTAAAATAACTAACATCTCTACATACTTAATTTTGTAATGCGCTACCAAACTAAACCTTTAAGGCCCTAAGTCGTTAACAATTAGTAATTTATGTTCTACGGAGCAAATAAATAATTTGCAAACACACCAATTAATGAAACTGATTAGAATACCGCTTGGCTGCTATAATTGGTATAAATTACAGTATAGCTTTGTGATTCGTGCTTTTATCCAGCGATTAATTCCAATCTATTTGTTATAAATATTTTCGTTTTTATTGATGTTCGACATAGAGTAATGTGCATCATCGATTTATTTATCTAATCTATACAAATAAATAAAATTGAAGTGTCTGTTTGTAATGTCAAAATTACGGCTTTTTGCTAAATGTATATGAAAGTATATACGATACTTATAACAAAAACACAATTTTTTAAATTTTTGTCTGTCTGTCGGTCTGTCTGTCTGTCTGTCTGTTTGTTCCGGCTAATCTCTGAAACGGCTGGACCGATTTTGATGGGACTGTCACTGGCAGATAGCTGATGTAATAAGGAGTAACTTAGGCTACTTTTATTTTAGAAAAATAATTAGGGATCCGCACAAAAAAAACTAAAACCCCAAATAACACGCGGGCGAAGTCGCGGGGATCAGCTAGTATTCAATATAATTATAATTACAAATAATTTTTCCTTTCTTTACCAAGTGTGACTTCTTTCAATACTTAAGAGGTAAAAAAGGTATTAGACTGATTTAAATTTTGAAAAAAATTTGATAAAAATTATAATATTTATCTTCTTATTATATACTATAAAATAACAAAGAAATTGATAAGGTTAGAACTACGCGTAACCTGTTTTCTTTTTCGCTTTTTCACAATGCCTGTCATGTACACACTGCGTCGTAAAAAAAAAATTAAAAAAAAATATTGCCGCAGATATCCAAACACTTCAAACAGCAAGGCTTTTTACACTCACTTCCGTCATATGCAATATTTACAATGAAAATCCCTTGAAAACTAACTGGTTGCCAATAACGATTGCCTGTATTTTTTTTTAAAACGTTACATCCACACTAGGATTTTCTCCTGTATCGTGGAGGCAGTTTACAAACACAAATTGCACAAGGACAAACATCCAGACCCGGAACAATTATTTGTAGGCCATACAAATACTTGTTCCGTGCGGGATTCGAACCCGCAGCCCCCAGCGCGGCAACTCATTGCTAAGCCACTGCGCCACGGAGTCGTGGCGCAGTGGCTTCTTTTATTTTAATATGAACTAATGTATTGGGTATACTTTACCCAAATTTGACATTACATACATAATTTTCACGTATTATCATATAGTATATCCAATTATTTAGTCAGCGCATACCGATAATTAAGCGCCTTTTTATCGACTTATGCACAAAATGTGTCGAGAACTCGCGAGACTCATCTTTTATTTGTAAACCTATTAAAAAAAACAATAAATAAAATCCTAAACTTCTCTTAATACATCAAAGATATGAGAGTGCACAAACACATATACAAACACACAAAACACTTGATCACAAATATCAACAACATCCCTTTCGTCACCGTCATTACAGCCCGTCAGAAGTCCACTGCTTAACATTGATCTCCTCCAAGAAATGCCAGTAAGCACGGATTTGGGCCTCCTACATTTATTATATATATTTCCTGCCTTTATTACCAGATCGTCGAACGAGCACACAGTCCACCTGATGTTAAGTGGATTCAGTAGCCTATTGACATCTACATTAATAGTCGATTAAGAATCAAAATGTAGATGCGTTGTCTCCTCTTAGAACTTTTTTTTATAAAAGAGGAGGCAAACGAGTATGTAGCTCACCTGATGGCAAGTGACACCGCCGCTCATGAACAACCGCAACACATGGGAATTGAAGGTGAGTTGACGGCATTTTAGCAAAGAGTAGGCTCTTTTCTTGAAGGTCCCTAAGTCGTATCGGTCTGAAAAAATTGCCGGTGGTAAACAATTCCACAGAGAAGTTGTACGAGGAAGAAAACTCCTAGTAAAACGCACAGTGGTGGACCGCTAAGCATCCAGATGGCGAGGATGGTATCGTGTATTTTGACTCAATGTGAAATTGGCAGCTGGAATTAATCCGAACAATTCCTCAGAGCACTCCCCGTGGTAGATGCGATAGAAAATGCAAAAGGATGTAACATCCCTACGCAGCGTCAGTGAATCGAGCTGATCAAAAAGAATCCGGTCATCAATGATTTGAATTATTCTGCGCTGGATGTGGACAACTGGAAGGAGTTGCCCCGAAGGTGTCCCGGCCCAGAGAAGAGAACAGTATTCCATGCGAGGCTGGATTTGCGTTTTGTAAAGTTACAAGCGATGTGCCGGCACGAAATACTGTCTCACTCTGCTGAGCACGCCAAGCTAGACTAAGATTGAATGCCTCGTTCCAATAAAAAGGGTCTCCGATTTTCTACAATCTTTATACGAAACACAGCAGCATTAAAAACTATTTTACGCTGCTATTTTGTGAGAGCGTGGTCCTTTCCCGGTAGAGCCGACCAACATACAACATACAAAATAAGGAATAATCGATATAAATAAAATACAATTATTATAAAGGTACACGATAAATTACGTTACGTTCTTTCTATAAGTATACAAAAACAAACAATTATTCTACCAATAAAAGACTACAAGCAACACAACAACATTAATTCCGTTTATTATATTATTATATGGCAACTATTAATTTAATACGCATGAGTTATAAGACATACCGCACTCTGTGAGTGTATTAATCTACAACACGCACTTGATATTTCGACATGTAATATTGCAGGTGAAACGAGGTGCTGTTTCATACATAAGATACATTTCGCCGATGTGAGAATTCCACGTAATTACCACGTTGAAGTACAATTATATATTATTTACAATTATTTTTCGCATTGTAAACACTTGATATAATTTCTTGTTATGTTTAGGGTCGGTTGCGTTTTGTATGAAACTTCTAATGCAACGTGCATGTTTAACAGTACTATTGTACGAGTATCTACTAAATGAATTTGAATACCGTATTCACAAACTAAAAAGAAAAAAAGGAGTGACTTTTAATGGCTTCAAAAGTCAGTACTAAGAAGGTATATAACTAAGATATAGTCACAGATTAATGATAAGTCATCGCGGTCAGAGCGCGCGATGACTTATCATTAATCTATGGATATAGTATTAAAAGTCCGGTCCGACTTCAGAAGCTCTAATGTCGTCTAAATAATTGACAAAAAAAAATCAATTTGAATTTGAATGAAATTAAATATAACATAAAAGTATTTCACGACAAATGATTTATTTATTATGATATTTTAAAAGTTTAATTTTATAGCAAATAAATGTTACTATCCTTATTTTAAGACATTTAGAGCCTAAACTTTAATGTGAAAAAATCAAAAAAATATTTTCTTTTGAGTAAAATGGCTTTCTAACAACGCCATCTACTTCATTTTATTACTTATAGTTATTTTATCGAAAAAAATTTGATTGACTCTCAAGGTGATACGTAAAATAAACGTAAGATGGCGTCATCCCCTCGTAAGCTAAATCCTATAGATATACATATATGTTTGTGTCTTTTTAGTATCGCTTTTTCGTTTCCATCGAGTTTCAAATCACAGTGGTTCTAAAGAAATTTCACTTCAAAATATCACACTCGAATTGAGAACTTCTCTTTTTTTTTTTAAGTCAGAAAATAGCAACACTGTATCGTAAGTTACAAGAACCGAGGAGTCTTTTTACCAGTTATGAAGCATTCTATCTTTGGCCTTAGGAACATAAAATACGCTAAAATGCTATCATCACTACTAATATTCCCGTTAACTAACTAACAAATAGTTGGATTAGTTTGAGACGGTGTTCAAATAACGGATTTGCACCCTCTGGTTCTACCACTTTAAAACTCGATCATTGTTGATTATGTTTTTAAACATTATTTAAGAAATTGTATTAAATGGATTCCTATTTCCAATTGCAATTGTGGCGTGACGACAGTGCTCCCCTGTCCTATATATCTGAACGATGTTTGTTTCAAGATATTAGTTCTCATTCACTCGGCCCATTTGCGAATGATCCTACACAACAGTAAACGCCAACGCTACGCCGACACTTGTCGCTGTGATAGTGATGAGCCGTACCTATTGTTTGTTAGTTGAAATTTATCGATACGTTCGTTCATTTTGATTAGCGCCTTGCACAGCAGATAATAAGCTAGGCAGTTGAATCATGATTCCTGGATTTAAATTCCAGATTCTATATACTTACATATGTTTATATTATAATTAGTTTCGATAAGATTATTCTAAATCGATTATCCCTGTATTTGCTCGAATGCTTACACTATGAAAAGCATATTATTCACATGGCTACAAAAAAACTTAAACTTTATGCTTATTATTTACCGGTATCGTGGAATTTTATCTTTTTTATTAAGAAAATTACTTTATTCAAATTAATTCTTCAAAATATTTTATTATACTCGTTATAATTCTTTTTTTTTTGTTTTAGATCCAGATTCTAATGTTTCAATTTGAAATCAATTTTCAAGAAAATATAGATATTTGCCTCGGGCACAATCAAACCTACGACCCACAGCACCGCATTCAATTACTTCGTTATTGAGCTCCCAAGTGCGCAAGACGTGTCGATAAACCGTGTTGGCGATGACTTAAAGAGACCACAATACGTTGAGTTTTTTTTTACTTATTATAAGCCAGTGCTTGACTACAATCCCACCTGGTGGTAAATGGTGATGCAGCCTTAGATGGTAAATCACACTGTCTTAGTGTAACCAAAGCCTATTCACTCTAGCCTTGAAGACGCCCAGATTGAATTCGGACGTAAACATAGACGCCGGCAAATTATTCCACTCCTTTGCTGTACGCATTACAAAAGTCAAAACAAACCGTTTGTGTTACGGCCTACGGCTGCTCCCATAAAGGTCAAATCCTCCGGGGCCCATTCAGCAGAGTTTCAACGAGCAGATGTAGGTCGGGCCTCCTAAGGCCAAAGTGTAAAGTCTCTAATTACAATAAACAATAAGGGGGGGGGGGGGCGTTCGATCCTGCTGCTATTCAACAGGGAGAATATTAGACGGAGCTTACTTACCTATATCAAAGGCGACTGGTTGTGTGGTGCAAGGGAAATAGGTGCTGTGATGTGTATCTGGGTGTGACTGGTGGTGATTGAACTTATTAGACCTTTGCCGTCGGCAGCAGCCCGGACGTCAGCACCGCTCCAAATTGAGGTAATCTTCCGCGGCGCCGTCCACAGTCACTTCTTCGTTCGTCACGATGACAGTCCATTAACTCTATCGTACTATTAACTAACTTACAGAAGCCACTAACACTCGTTGTTATAAAGCTTAACACACAAAACGAACAGGGAGTGTCCGGATCAAAGGTCACTACCGCTTCGCGTAGCAACAGTTATTTCTAGAATATCAAAGGCCGCATTAGCTAATATTGTCGAATGCACTTATACAGATTCTGAGTCAGACACAATGAGTCCCGGGGAAGCTCTCCAGCAAGGAATGCGCGTTACAAATCCTAGACAATATATTTACTAGCCGCGCCTAATTATTCCGAGTTCCCGAACAAAAATTGACAGCGTGCTGACGTTAGCACAGCTGGCAGACGACTCGTATTTTACGCCGCGCGTTCTACGCACGACCGAACATCAAACTGGTATGGCGCCGAGCCGAGCGCCCTCTGACGTCGATTCCGAAACCAGCGTTCGGGCGTAAACAGTTTGGTTCTAATGCGTGAAATATCGACAACAAAGAGGTGAGAGACCCACCGACCGCCTGGTCGTCTAATGGCGGCAAGGAGAGGGAGGAATCAAAGCGTGTAATTCCTGCGCATACTCACCGAAATGTATCCCATAGAATACCGGGAGGCTGGCTACTCTAGTAGTACTCCAGACTGACAAGGTTGGTTTTGGTTTGATTGAAACCAAATCAATGTCACCAATGAGCCTCTTAGCACTTCTCGCTACTAAATCCAACGCTGCCAAGTGGCATTTTGCAGCACCAGCCCATATGTAATAGTACTCCATGCATGACCGGACTTGCGCTTTATATAAGGTAAGAAGCTGCCCCGGCGTGAAGTACTGCCGCACCCTTGCAAGGACACCAAGTTTTCTTGCGGCTGCTTTGGCTCTGGACTCAATGAACCGCCCATAGTAGAGGTTCGGAGAAAATTCAACACCTAACAACTGAAGGCGGTCAGTGTACTAAAAGAAAAAAGAGGCGAAAATAGGAGCCAGGGTGAGTGGGCTCCTTTTAGCGGTTAAAATACAGGCTTGTATTTTGGAAGCGTAGAATCTCACGAGATTGGCATCACCCCATTCAGAGACTGCCTGTAGTGTGAGATTCACACGATCAACCCTAGCTTCTCTTCCATAGCGGATTTGATCCCGACTGGTCCAAGCACTTGGTTGGTATCTTTCCACAACTGTGCTATCGTCTGCATATCAATAGATACCAGACATAAGCAGATCGTTAATATGCAGCAGGAAGAGAGTTGCGGAGAGAATGGACCCCTGAGGAACACCGGCGTTAGTCGCTACAGGATCGGATGAGCAACCATCGACGACGACTCGGAGATACCATTTACTCAGAAAGTCCTTTACCCATTCAATCAGACCAGGGGATAAGCCATACGCTGGAAGCTTACCCAAAAGGCTAGCGTGCCAAACTCTGTCAAAGGCCTTCTAGACAATCAGCAAAGTTTCAAGGAATACAGCAAGTGCTTCCCTACTGTTCTCGAGTGCCTCGCCTCATACGTGTGTGGCATACGCTAAAAGGTCCCAAACTGACCGGTTCCGGCGAAACCCGTATTGCCGATCACTAAGGAGGTCATTCTATTCTAGGCATGCCATTAAGTAGGCGTTCAATATACGCTCCATACTCTATGAAAGTTGGTGGGTACCTGTGTACGACTACGTATAAGTATACTTATCATAGTTAAGAAATAAATCAGTGTGTTACTTAGAGCCACATCAGAAGCTTCACTGAGGTGTTCAAATAGCTTAGTTGTCTTCTGGTTACCGCTGTGCGATCATAGACATAAGAATAACTATCAATTCCTGTTCTAGTATTAATGAGATCTTAGAGAAAGTGGGGTCTTCAAGATGACTGAGACGCTTACAAATGATGTCGTTGCGGACGTAAACACGGACTCCGGCACGCTGATGGAAATTATGCTCCAATGTGTACCCAGGGTAGTCAAGGTACGCCGCCTCTAGATGACATCTGGTATGTGTCTCAGTCAAGAAGAGTAAGTGGGGCTTGCCAGTCTCAAGATAGTAGTGGACTGCATTGAGATAACAGTGCAGGCCTCCGATGTTTGTCACTTTGATGAAGAGGGAGTGCAACTGCTGTACATACTTACTCTTCTTTTTTATTTTTTTCGTTATTGGTGGAGGGAATAGGTTGAGAGGATGGCAGTTAGACGAGACGTCACACATATAACCTAGGGACGCAAACAGAGCCACAGCGCGATGGTACCTAGCATTGATATCGCGGGGACGCTCGAACCCTCCTGGAAATAGCCACCAGGCCCTTTCGTCCTTTCGCCAACTGGCATGGTGGAGCCATTCCAGGATTTTTCGTAAGATGGCGGGTCAGCCTTTCATGAGTGGCTGGTTCATTAATTGGGCCCCCAACTATCTACGGTTGGCCAGCGGTGCAACCGTGCTTCGGATCCCACCAGCTCCCATAGCCAGGCACCTGATACTAAGAAATGTCATAACCGTTTTTTATGCGCAATGCAACTGTCCAGATCCATTCTCTGTATAAAATGGGTTTCACCTAACATCATACCGAAACACGACTTACATCATTTGGCGGTATGTCTTTGCAAGGTGGGTGGTAACTAACACTCGGCCGGGCCTCTCATTAGTAGAGCACCAACCTACTACTAGTATGTAGTGCTGCTCGTTTAGCACTACCCCGGGGATACGTGTAGGGAGTCAGGTTTCAAATAATTCCTACGGACGCGAGCAGTTTCATCCCCCAAATGTATTAGATGAGTCAGATTAATTTGCTTTATTAGTGTTTTAACTCTTTTTAATATAAAAGCCGTAACATTAAATTATCATTACCGTAAACTAGTCACCCTTATTCTTAAATAAAAAGACAGTCACAACATCCGCAAATCCAGAAAATAATAAGTTGCATTTTGCACAAAGTTAACCTTAGCCAACATATTAGCATATTGCTATAACAGTCGAACCAGTACGTATCAAAGTCAGGTACATAGACTCTTAAGCCAACTAAGTCGTCATTAAAGAAGATAAAATGCCAATGACATGAATAATTCAAACGCGGTAACTAACGCCCATCCCTAGACGTCACGTCCCACTCGCAGTCGCTGCATGAACATAAATTAACTATTTGACACTTCGTACGAATCGTGTAACCTTTCCCGATACTGATCGCTAATAGCTTCTGAATTTAGTAGTGTTATGATTATAATGTATTAGATGCTGTTTTATTGCAGTGTTTTTGTTAGATAGAAAATATTATAATTGCATTTATTTTATTATATTACTTTGTTTACTAACTTATGGATGAAGAATCCGAAATAAATGTTTTTGATTGATTGATTGATGGATTTAAGAGCTATGTGTCTTTTATTTACGTTTATTTAATATAGATCATATGATCTATTTACAAATAGCCGTGCTAGTTTAATGTATAAGCGCTAGCCTTATATTTTACAGCACGCGAGCATCCTGGGTTTGATCTCCGCCGGCATGAATGAAAAATCAAACTTTAAGTATTGTTGTACCGTGCTCGGCAGTGAAGGATAACATCGTGAGTAAATATGCAAATCTAGGACGAGTGAAATCGTCAAAATATTTTATTCTCAACAGAGCAAGACAGTATTTCATGCCGGCACATCGCTTGCAACTTTACAAAGCGCAAGTTCGGCCCCACATGGAATACTGTTCTCATCTCTGAGCCGAGGCACCCCAGTGCCAGCTCCTTCCACTTGACCGCATCCAGCGCAGAGTGACTCGAATCGTCGACGACCGAGTTCTTTCTGATCGGCTCGATACACTGGCACTGCGTAGAGATGTTGCATCTCTTTGCGTATTTTATCGCATCTATCACGGGGAGTGGTCTGAGGAATTGTTCGGACTAATTCCAGCCGCTCAATTTCACCATCGCACATCGCGACAAAACTCGCGTTACCATCCATACCATCTGGATGATTGGCGGTCCACCACTGTGCGATTTAGAAGAAGTTTTCTCCCTCGCACAACTTCCTTGTGTCAATTACCACCAGCGAATTTTCCGGACCGATACGACTTAGGAACCTTCAAGAAAAGAGCTTACACCTTTCTAAAAGGCCGGCAACGCATCTGCAATTCCCCTGGTTTTGCGGTTGTTCATGGGCGGCGGTAGTCACTTATTTTATATGTAAAACTGCTGCCTACCTCCAGATTTGTTAACCTCAGTCGTCCCTTACGACATCCACGGGACGATAAATGGGGTTATGGATATTCTTAGACTACCACCACATGGTCATAATAATGAGACTTACGAAAAATAAAATGTTTCAAAAAATGTAGAACATGTTTCAAGATCATACCTTAAATTTTAACAAGCTAAAAGAAAAATGTTGTTGAAGTCTTTTTTTTATAGGATAGAGTGACAAACGAACACACAGTCCACCTGATGATAAGTGGTTGTTGTGACCCATAGACATCAACGTCTGTCCTCAATAAAGAATCAAAATGCAGATGCGTCGTCATCTGTGAGGACTAAGATGGAATGCCTCTTTTCCAGTAAAATCGGTGACCGGTTCTCTACACTCACCATACGAAACACAGCAGTGTTAAACTGCTACTTTACGCTGGTATTTATTATCAAGCTGCCATTTTATGCTGGTATTCTGTGAGAGGGTGATACTGCCCCGGTCGAGCTAACCCATTCGTGCTACAACTGTACTACTAATATAGCTGCAGCATGACTCTACAACGTATAGTTAATATTTTAGATATTTTTCTAAAGTAAAAACAAGCGTTCCCGAGTGGCAGTTATGGCTAGATGGAGTGAGGATTCAATAAGACATGACACGACATTCAATTGAACCTAAGAGCTACCAAGGCAATATACAAATATATAACTTTAAACTTAGACTCGAGCGAGGAAGACCACGCTCTTAAGGAGTACCAGCGATAAATAGCAGCCTAATGCTTCTGTGTTTCGTGTGGTGTGTAGAGAACCGGAGACCCTTTTTACTGGTGATGAGATATTCCATTTTATTCTCAGAGGTGACAACGCATCTACATTTTGATTCTTAATCGATAGATGTAAGTTTATGTGTCACAGCAACCACGTATCATCAGGTGGTCTATGTGCTCGACTGTCACCCGTATTGTATTAGAAAAAAAAATTATAATTCATATGTTGTCAATATCAACAAAAGCACACAAAGAATCTGTTATGACTTGTGACGCTACAATTTGACACTAGTATCTAATACGTAAACCAAAAGTGAGTCAGCGTTGCGCATATGCATCATAATCTTATTTCGAGTCAACAATGACCCATAACGGGGCACACGTATGCGATACGCAGACAACGCTGTCTGCAACTAGCCCACGCGCCGCAATCACTCGTAAATTACCGTTGCATTGAAATACCTATGAATTTGTTGACACTACCCACATGCGGCAATCAGAGTGTTTGCCGTAGAAAGCTGGCGTCGAGCGCACTACATGAGTTCGAGTTATTTCAACGACGTCTAGCCTACGTATTGTGAATAACATATTTCCGTATATAATGTGTTATAAATCTGATTATTTTATATTATCATTGCTAACTAAACAATATTTTATATAAGTCTTCCAAATTCAAAACGATATTTCAAAAATTCATTTTTCTGTGGCTGCAACATGCCGGGTACCAGCTGGCATCAGATAATTCTTGCTATCTTAACATGGCCTACCCATTTTACCATTTTATTTCCACACTCGACATTCACGGGTTAATTGCAAATAAAATAAAATAAATAAATAAATAAATTCTTTATTCACATTTATCAAATCTGTAAACAATTAAAATGGCTTAAATTTAACGCTGTTTTCCTGGTTTGCATATTTTACGTCTGGCGTATACGAGATGGTTACACTACCATCGGAAGTTATGAGTTTTTTTTTTATCAATTCCCAGTCTTGTTTTGCCACAGCCACGGGACGAAATTGATTGTAGGGTTTTTACATCGTTATATCACTATGCGTCTTTAATGCTTTTTTTATTCTGAAACATATAGAAATTTTGCTGATTAAAACAAAACCTCCTGAACGGAAAAAGATAATTATATTATAAATATATTATTATATATACAATATTATATGATATACTTACTAATTGGTACACGGCGCGTTGCTACCGCAAAATAAATAATTGTGGATATTTCGTTTTAAATTTGGAAGGGTTATTTTTTTTTTATTAGGAATGATAATACATTTATTGAAATTGAATGATATATGTATGACTTTCAAATAAATTTGTCGGTACGATAAGCGCACCACCTGCTGTAAGTTAATTGTACTATGCCTATAACATTTGCGCAAGTGCAAGCAATAAGTTGACAAAGTCTTAGAGCAATCGGATGAACGGTGTTTTTTTTTTAGAATAAGTGTGACAAACGAGCACACAGTCCACCTGATGGTAAATGGATGCTGTGGCCCATAGACATCTACATTTATTCTCGATCAAGAATCAAAATGCAGAAGCGTTGTCACCCCTGAGGACTAAGATGGAATGCCTCGTTTCCAGTAAAAAGGGGTCTCAGGTTCTCTATACTCACCATACGAAACACAGCAGAATTGATCTGCTATTTTACGCTGGTATTCTGTGAGAGCGTGGTCCTACCCCGGTCGAGCCGACCCACCCGTACTGGAACAACAATATAGCTACAACATGGCTCTACCACGTTTGGCGGTGCTTTAAATACGAACAAACAAGCATTAATTTTTATATATTAGACTAGCTGGCCGGGCAGACGTTGCTCTGCCCTCTCCGACGACCGTGTGTCCTATAAAAATTCTTAAATTCGTAATAAAAAATATTGAGGGTCACATATAGTGATAAAAATTATCCTATCTCTCAAGTTGGACCAAACTGCATATAGTGTGCAAAATTTCATTTCAATCAGTTTAGTAGTTTAGGAGTTCATCGCGGACAAACAATGTGACACGTAATTTTTATATATAAAGATATTGCGATATCACCGTGCGTGTAGTAACGATGTAAGAATATCCGCTACCTCATATCGTCACGTGGTTGTCGTAATAGGCTACAAAGGTAAACTTAAAGATGATGGGCATGATCTTCCTGAGAACAACTCTAAAAATGTTAAAAACCTGCGGTTACCAACTCGCCTGCTGAGCGTGGCATCTATAGCAATTCCCCTTTATGAAGCAATCTATAGTGGAGGCCTACGTTCATCAGAGGATTTTATAGGCTGTAATGTATGGATAGTATTTAACGTTTAATATTTTATACGTTGTTAATCTTGTATACGTGGTAGAGCCATGCTGCAGCTATATTAGTAGTATAGTTGTAGCACGAATGGGTCGGCTCGACCGGGGAAGGACCACGCTCTCACAGAATACCAGCGTAAAATGGCAGCTTGACACTGTGTTGCGTATGGTGAGTGTAGAGAACCGGAGACCCATTTTACTGGAAAAGAGGCATTCCATCTTAGTCCACACGGGTGACGACGCATCTGTATTTTGATTCTTTATTGAGGATAGATGTAGATGTCTATGGGCACAGCAAGCACTTACCATCAGGTGGACTGTGTGCTCGTTTGTCACACTATCCTATAAAAAAAAATATTTAACACAGTTAGATATGTTTTCAAAACAAGTGGTACAAGAACGGCATAAAAGTAAATTAATCTGAAATCTGTAATTAAACAATATTTGGAAGCAATACATCCCAGTAACCACAGCACAATCCCCTACTCCTACAGTAATTACATGGTATGGAAGATAAATTCCTTGATAACACACCATAACTTCAATGCTATTTTATAATGGATGCGTTACGAACGTATATGAATAGAGTAATATTATACGAATAAGTTAGAAATGGAGGTTAGTGTATGCCAATTGTTTTTATTACACTGTAGTCTGTATCACACTGTTATTTATACGTATTTTTAAAATATTATGACATTTTTATAAACTGCATCCCAGTCTTGTTTTAAGATAGGTACCTATTACAAATGTTTATTGTATGCACTTTTTCTACATTTAAACACAATTCACATATATTTATAATTTGAGCTCTTTATCATATAAATTGCCTGATCAAATTATCTAAGGTAAATAGAAAATATAAAAAAAATTACAACTTCCGCATAATAAACTAAAATACAAGCATATATTATTATCTATACATAAGTATTTGAGGCATAAGAGTACATGCATCGTTGCTACAATAGGCAATTTCCCGCAGACGAACAGTTACCTTGCTTGACACTTCATTCTCATAAAAAAAATGTGTAGTCAGTTTTATTGTACTCGGAAGAAGCGCTACTGCCACAGTCATAAACATAACTAAAATCCTAATTTTTATTGCGTTGAAATAATCAAATGTCCCTAATGCTATACAAATCCACAGGGAAACTAAACCGATGATTAGCCGAACTGTATGATGCTACCAGTTATAAGGCGGGACATAACCCGACGAAAGACAGATATTAAAAACTTGGGCGTGGTTTAATTAGAAATTTAACCTGGTAATAAATTACAGATGGCAAGCCGCCACCCAAGGTGTGGCAACATTCACTCAGCTTATTTCCCCAGAGAAATGACTCTCGTCGTGTTTGAATTAGGGTTACCACTTGATTCGTATGATTCCAAAGAGTTTATTGTTTTTATATTAATAAAGAATAATACCCATAAAATTGATTCTATTAAATAATTTTAGAACGACTTCTAAACCAAATAATTCTCTTTAGATATTGCTATTACATTTATGTTGCGTTAAATGCGACATATTATACATTTTAAACGAGAAAATGTTTGACAAAAATCTTAAAGGGAAAGACTTTTAAACAATATTGACTGTATCTGTGTATAGTGGTTATATAGCATAAGTATCTGATATCATAAAAATCTATTTATTTGAAACATCACTCTATAAATTATTATTACTACTACAATGTATTTGTAGTCAAATAAGAAGGATTAATGGTTTATTTTTTAATATTAAATTGAATCCTAAAATACTTCAAAAGTTGTATTTATGAACAATATTTTTTCTTAAAATATATATGTAAGGCACACAAGTCACTTTCAAAGCGTATCTTCAACGGCAGTAACAGGTACGGACTGTAAACACGGACACTGTGTGCTCGAATGCGCCATTCCACTACTATTGTGAACTGTGGCCACGATACAGCTATTTTATGGTTGCAGCATAAATGGGTTGGCCCCCGGTTACCATGCTTTCACAGAATACCAGCAAAAAATAAAAACTTAATGCTTGTATTTCATATGGTGGATGTTGAGAAATGGAGACCCTTTTCACTGGAATAAGGCATTCTATCTTAGTCTGCAGAAGTAAAAATGCATTCTGCATTTTGATTTATAATCGAGGATAGATATAGATATCTACGAGCCCCAGCATCCACTTACCGTCAGGTGGACTGTGTGCTGTTTTGTCACTCTTGAGCTATAAAAGACCACTTCTAACAAGCGTTTTAAGCTTACTAGGAGTGGTGAACATGAGTTATTGTAATATTAATAGCGTTACTATTATTCCTTTTGAAAAGAAAAAGCATGCAGATTAAATTATGAAGGCAAAAATATTAATTTAATATTGTCTTTCAACTTATCTGTTGAGTTAATATTGTGTACTAAAACGCCAGTTAGCTCAGCACAAGCTACAGTGGATAGGTAAAACGCTAATTCTGTAAAACAAATCAACATCTTGATTATATAATATACTAGCTGTGCCCCGCGGTTTCACCCGCGTCATCACGTGTCCGAGGTGCGCGACATGACCTAGTTCAAGCATTTTATAACGGCTAGGGTTTAAGCGTCGTTCGCGCGCCCAGCCAAATATTGAATTATTTTAACTTTACATTATCTCTTAAACTATGCGTCCAAATAACATGGTATAAAGAACAAAGTTTATCTTCATAAAATTGTCTTAATGATACTTACTTACTTACTTACTTACCTTCACGCACAATCCCTGACGGGGTAGCCTGAGAGAACAGATCGCCAAGTGTCACGATCCTTACCTACCTCTTTCGCTTCTTTCAGATTCATTATCTTCTTCATGCATGCACGTCTAAGTATCCGAGTACTTTTGACCCTACCCTCTTCGAGCAATTTGCTCACATGGTCTTCGAACGTTAATCTCGGTCTACCTCGACACCTTTTAATATTAACTTTCGCGCTATATATTTTCTTCACCATTCGGTCTTCACTCATTCGCTCAACGTGCCCAAACCACCGAAGCACGCCCTTATCAATTTTTGTGATAAGGTCATCTTTCAAACCTGTCATATTGCGAATCTCTTCGTTTCGCTTTCGGTCGGCCATGGTAACGCCGCACATTTTACGAAGAGATCGCATCTCCACTGCATTCAACTTACTTTTATGCTTCTTCTGACATACCCAGGTTTCGCTGCCATATAACAAAGTCGGTACCAACACTGCGTTATGTATTGCAAGGCGTGCACTCTTCGCTACGCCTTGCCTTTTGACTAACGCAGCCAGGGCATCATTGACTTTGTTCCCGGCAGCGACACGCCTGTCCACATCTAAATCACATCTTCCATCCCGGCTAAAAGCACTCCCCAAGTATACAATTTCATTTACCTGTTCTAGACATTCCTGATTTACCCATATTTCACACTTCGTTCTCTCTTCGTCCCTTTCAAATACCAGAACCTTAGTTTTATTAGCATTCAAACGGAGACCTTTAATTTCACATTCCTCTTTCATACACGTGACTAATGCCTGCAGTTCTGCCTCTGATGGTGTAATAAGCACTGCATCATCAGCATACAGCAGACAATTTACTTTAATGTCACCCAATTTCACACCCAAACAACTATCTTTCAGCTTCTGTAAACAGCTGTCGAGATACAGTATGAACAGCCAGGAAGACATGACACAACCTTGCTTTACGCCCGTTTGGACGTCAAACATGGGTGACAGGTCATGCCCTATCCGCACACAGGCTTTACAGTCACAGTAAAGAGACTGCACAGCCCTTAGCAATTGACCATCCACACCATACCCCGGCAACAGTTTCCACATTTTCTTCCTTACAACCTTATCAAATGCTTTCTCAAGATCCACAAAAGCACAGAAAATCCTCTGGTTAGCAGCCAGAAGCTTTTCCGTGATCATGCGGAGAGAAAACATTTGATCCGTGCATCCTCTTCCAGGTCTAAATCCGCATTGTGCCTCCCATAGAAATCTTTCCGATTTCTCTTGCATCTTACGTGTCAAAACCTTCGAGTAAACTTTACTTGCTAAACTGGTCAAGCTGATCGCCCGATAGCACCCGCAGTCAAAATGTGAACCTTTACCTTTATATAAAGGCACAATGACTGCGGATCGCCAATCATCCGGGACATCCCCCGTCCGCCAGCACAAATTGCACAGCAGACAAAAGCTGTCCCAGACGCGAGCCCCACCATACTTGACCATTTCAGCAGTAACTCTGTCTAGTCCCGCAACCTTACCACATTTCAAACTTCGAATCGCACGTTCAATCTCTTTCATACTGATGACCTCAGTGTCATCGAGGTCCGGGTCTGGCGTACCAGTCACGGCGTCATCCCCAGATCCCTCACTAAGATCATCAGACGCATACATTTCTCTATAAAATTCGCTCCATCGCTGCATGACGTCCGATTTTTCTGAGAGGACGTCATTAGTTCTCGAAAGCACTTTGTTCATTCTTAAGGCCGTCGCACCACTTCGGGCCCTTCCAACCTCTTTCCAGAAGAGTATGGAGTTCTCCTTAAAGTTGTGCGACAACCTTTCGTCCGCTTCCATTCTACACCTTTCACGCACTTCCTCAATCAGTGCTTTCGTGTGAACTTTCTGCAGCCTATATCTTTCTTTCATCTTCTCTCTCATATCCTTATCATTACTAGAGGCCAAGTAGTCTAACCATGCTTTCTTCTTCTTCTTTACAGCTTCTTTCACTTCATCATTCCACCATGCATCTCTTCTTTTACTACTGCCTCTTTTTATTGTTCCACACACTTCTTCCGCTGCACTTACCATTCCATCCCTAAGGTTCTGCCATGTTCTTTCTACAAATTCTTTTCTGCCATCGATGGTGTCAAGCTTTTCGGCTACCCTCGCATGATATTTGTCCCTAGTATCCGCTTCCTGAAGCTTCCAGCTTCGGATGCGACAGACCGACTGTGGTTCTGTTACTGCCGTCCGGTAGCGCCAACCCGCGAACAGACCCCTAAATCTAGTAATCATTAGATAGTGATCCGTTCCCAGGTCAGCACCCCTGAACACTCGCGTATCCATTACCTGTTTTCGCAGTCGGTCATCCACCAGGAACAAATCGATCATACTTCTCTCATTCTTTCGTTCTCTAGTATACATATGGATTTTCTTGTGATTAAACATAGTGTTTGTCACAAGAAGACCCTTTTCCTTGCACACCGCCAGTATAAGCTTGCCAGCATCATTAACCCTTTTATCGCCAAACTTTCCAAGTACCGACTCGTACCCTGGTCGAGCGGTACCAACCCATCCATTCAAATCACCACATACAACAATTCTTTCGTTTCCCCTAGCCAAATCTAGAACTTCTCTTACATTCTCCCAAAACTCCTCCAGCTCAGCCCTGGACGACGAAGCTACCGGCGCATAAACAGCCAAAAGGAATAACTTCGTCAGTCCCAATTTAAAGCGAACCCAGAGAAGTCTTGAGTTCACAACCTTATATTCAGTCATAACATCGACCAACCGAGAAGACAGCAGCACCCCCACTCCCTGGCAGGCGCTCTCGCTCTCCGGGACTCCGGACCATAGAGCTAACGCCCCGCCAGGGAGCTCTTCAGTACCACTGCCCTTCCGCTTGGTCTCCGACATACACACGACATCTAATTCTCTTTCTTTCATTATTTCGATCAACTCATTCGTCTTATCTCTCATGCCTCCTCTAACATTCCACGTGCCAACTCTGCACTCTGTCCTCCACCTTCCGCCGTGTCGGGCTGTGCGTGACGGGTGGCGGTCCCCATCGCCGCTTTGCGCGCTGCATTTCACACCAACGGGGACGAGCTGGTGTGCGTCGCCTTGGGGGGACGCTCTAACCCTCGTTGGCATGGGTGCGCAGCTAGTAGAATTGCAGCCC